>CM041294.1:102816281-104230448 GCA_023052935.1 Piezodorus guildinii | reverse complement strand
CAGTCAAAAAGTTCTATATTTTTAATTTAGCTATAAATAAAAATATGTAAATAATATAAAAGAATGTTTTTTATACCGAATTTTAAGCTGTCTTCTATATAGAAAATTGGAAAAAATAAAAAAATTGTGTAGCACGTTAAAGTAAATATAAACTATTTATGAACATAGTATTTCTTTATATTTAGCTATTACCAGAAAATTAAAAAAAAAAAAAAAGTTATAATAAAACAACAAAGAATGACAGATCTTGTAAACATCATATGTTCACTTTGCATATTTTCATTTCCGTAAAATAAGTTGACCATCGAATTCTGAATGATAAAAAAATATGTGGATATAAGAAAAATTAAAAAATAAATATTTCATGATTTTTAAATTGAAGTATGTAAAATTTCAATCTATAAAATAGAAATTAACTTAATAATCAGAGATATTAAAATAAAAATTCAATTTCCGATAATATATTTTTTGATGTACGGTATGGTTAAGTTTAAAAATTGGTATGAAAATTAGAGTATGATGTACTTCAGTATGATGAACTTAGGCTTCAACCGGAATAAACATCCCGAAAAAACTATACCCGAAATAATAACCAAAATATTTTTATTTTTGTCGCCTACACTAGAAGTGATGCTGTACTTACTGCTGTGACTGTGTGATAGGTGCACTGTGACTTCGGAGAGCTCCTGCCTCCTGTTATATAGATAGTGAAAGTGCCCCCTCCATCTCCAACCGACCTTTCTGTTCTCTGTAAGCTTTATGCATATTTATTTTTATTTACATTACACCCCAGCCAAATTATAACAGTTAAGGGGTAATGAATGTGTGAGATATTTATTTTTATATTAATTATTTTGCGAAACATCAAACAGAAGAGTAAACAAACGCATCACAAATATATTCTATTTTTGGCTTATCCAACAGTCATCCTCTATAATCCATTAGCCTACAAAAAATATTAATCCTCCCTGCAAGATTTAAGACTTCACGTTTTTCTGTTATTTATTCGATCTCCATGAGATTATTATATGTTATTTTACTATGATCCTGGAAGCTCGGCGTTACCATCAGTCATTCTGCGACAAAATGGAATTCATCCGCACTTAATTCGGCCGTTAATAAAGATAGAATTGAGCAAAACAATAATTATAATTATAAAACGCTGCAAGTTATTACACAATTGTTTATTATTTCCAAATAACTATATTAGGGTACAACAGTTTTACAGCTGTTTACACGCAATTAACTAATATGAATTAAAAGAAATGGCCAATCACAACAGGTAATGTAAAAACGCTATGTCTCTGCTATTTCTTAACCGACTTTAACGATTCAGTTTTTATTCATATGGACTTTAATACCCTATCGAATAACACAAAAATTATATATGAATTCGTACGGCAGGCAAACGTTTATTTTTATTCGTTATTTGGGTTCTATGTATCTTGAAACATTAGACTTCAAATCTTGAGGGGGGTTAATATTGATCGATTAAAAAGCTTCATTATTAAAAACCATAAACCAGAAAATAAATTAACGACTGAATTTGGCTAATGTTAGCCAAAACGTTTTGCGTACTCACGCCAAAACAAAACATATCGTAAGATTGAAAATACCTAATAATTTGAATTTAACTATTTATTATTATTTTTTTTTTTTTTAGGTTATACTCTATGTTGCTTAATCAAACATTCAATCATTCGCTGCAAAAAAAACAAAAAAAAAACTCAAAATTAATTATCGTTAATAGGACTATAGTAAATTAATTAACGTTAAAAAGCTGCCTTCCAAAACTTTATTCAGGATAAATTGAAGTTAATTTTCTGAATACAATCAGTTGAATATACAAACTAATTGTTTGTAATATATAAATTGCAATTGTTATTTGTTTTAAATCAATGATGTTGGTGTTAATGAGTACAAATATTTCTGCCTCTACCAATATTAAATATCAAACATACTATCTATTTGATGATAGGAAAATGAACTAATGTATATAGGGGTGAAAACGATAATTAAAAAAAACAAAAAAAAAAAACTTCGCATACATCAGACATTGTGCAAAAGCCAAAATGCTTTTAGGCACATACAGTGCATTTTTTTGTATTTTTCACATTAAAATTCCCTATGGCAAAAAAATAAAATATTATCAAGTTTTATGTATGTACATATATTATTTTGTATGTTCTGTTTGAAATATAAATGGAGGATGAGAGGAAAAAAAATTCCTAAACGTAATAAACGACATTTTTTATGAAATTGGTATTTTGACGTATTTTTATTTTTATCATTTAGTTTCATCTAAATCCTCTTTTTCATTTTATCTCATGAACTCTCAAGTCCATTGAAAATGCGATTTAGAAATTAAATTATTTTATAAAGGTACTAATTACGTATTTATTTTCGTTCCAAATCATAATAAAACATTTCATTCCACAACTTTAATATAGTGTTATTAATATGGAAAACAAATTCTAGATTTTAATTTTGGATTGAAATAAGTTGGTTTAATAATACAGTAATGAGATATTTTTTCGCTTCCTGTAAAATTTTCTAGAATCGATATGGGACTCAACGTCAAAAATATTCAATCATAGAATATTTTTTCATAAATAAGATAATATAATTCGTTTTTTATCGATATTATCACAAATTTATGTGATGATTCCTTCACAAATAATTTTGACCTAGTGAAAATAATACAAATTTTAAATTTCTAAAAAATATATACTTCATTATACGCCGATAAATGCGAAGAACATGCAAATAAAATTTAACTCTTCACACTTCCAGAAATATAGAAAGATGTAAAACAAACTGAAATGTAATTTTAATTTTATAATCAAGTTACCAATCAAGGTTGTTCAAGTAGTTCTCGCACTATACATGGGATTTTTAAAAAAACTCTTTCAATATATTTATATAATTGAAATTTACAACTATATATTATGATACATTAAGTAAATATGCTGCTAAAAGATAGTGTACATAAAAAACATGAGGAACTGCCCCTTGGCAGCACTCTAGTACTCAATCTAAACAAGAAGGTCTCGAGGCTAAATTTTCTTCAGACCCTCGATGGATTATCAGGAATTGAAGAGGAAGCAAGGATTGGAACTAGTGAATTAGAGTGGGAATGCAGTTTTTCATGGAAGGAATGATACCTGGTACGGACCAAATCAGCTACATATGGAACATGGGAGTCTTAATGAATGATGTTATTCGTAACATAGTAAGGAGCGTTGAGGATTTTACGAAGGATTTTGAATTGTAAGGATCTTTCAATATATAAAATACGAAGTTTATTTTTCTGTTTTAATTATACTAAATGTTTTATTTTTACACAACAACTATTATAGCTATGTCATACTCATACAACTGTCATAAATATATAGCTATGTGTTTATAGAATTAACTAAATTTATTAAATTTGAGGATTCAATGAATAAAAGTATTGGATGATAAAAACTAACAAAAAGTAAAATAATACATATATTGTAACTCCAGTAGAATAGTCGAGTTATATACATGTTGCTTAGTGCATCGGTAATTATATGAAGTTTACAATGTATTAAGCTTATGCTGAAGAAACATTACTTTGTTACTAGTTCTTAGGCCTAATTTAGACAGAACCAAAATATTAGCAATAAAATATTCAATTATTTTTATTTATTTTTTTATACATTTTATAGGATATCATTTTTATTAATTGTTTTTGATATCTGGAATAACCAAAATCTAGAATAATTAATATCTTATTTTTTTTTATTACTAATCTCGTTTTGTTAGTCTGAAGAGTGGTTTTATAGCTTGTTTTCGTCTGAACTTTTAATATTATTATTTTAGTTTCAATTAAAGACATGTTACACATCTAAGTTATAAAAGAAAATACTTGAATTAATAGCTAATAGATTATTGAAATTTTGAATAAGATAAATAATTTTTTTTTTAATATCTTTCTTTTTTAGGTTCAATCTTAACTAATAAGATCCTTTTTTTTTCCAATACCAAGCTTGTAGAGCTATGATATAACATTATATCGCTGTATAACATTCCGAGTCACTTACTGTATCCCTCCAATTATATAACAATACAATATTGAATACATCTTTATCTCCAGGCATATTTAGCTTGCAATAGTAACGTTTTCTTAGCTATTATCCTCCCCCTAAAGGAATGAGTCAGAATGTTGCCAGACGAAAATTCCCGTCGTGTCGCAAGACACAGGTTCGAGCAAGCTATGAAGCATTGATACCTCTATTTTAAGGTCTATTGAAACATTCTAAGAAGCCTACTACATCATAAATATAATGAGTAGCGTATCCTTTATTCCAAATGTCAGATTTAAAATTTAGTACAGGTCTTCATAATTGTTTTATCCTATATATATATATATATATATATATATAGGTAGGAAAGAAGTGCTAAAAAATTATATGTAATTCATTCATATATATAACTTCTTATTATTTATTTTATTTTTATTTTGTGAATGTCTCAAAAACTACGATGTGTATCGCAAAGATTGTTCTGTACAAAACTGAAGTAACGAAAATCCCTGACTACGGAGATATTATTAGATAAAAATGTATAGGTTTTCCGCTTTCAGTAAAAATTGCTCCAAACACATTAAAATCGCAATGTTCGAGATCATCTTTCATGCTATAATTAATTGTTCAATTTTTTTTATCTTAGAAATGAGCATAAGAATTTAAATACAAACCAATTTCCATTGTATTATGACTTCAAAATAAAATTTACTATCGCTTTTATAGACCTAGTGAATTAAAAAAAAAAAAGAATCAATTTCCATTACGATTTAATTATCAATGTTTTATTAATTCAGTTGCAGGTATACACCCGGAAGCAGAAAATCCACCTATTAACAAAAGCCTCTCTTCCTTTTTATTTAATTTTTTTTTATTTATTTATTTATTTATTTTTTTTTTTGTACACTCAAAACATAATTTCTTTTATTTGCAAAATACGATTTTTTTTTTTTTTTTAACATTAGAAATCAACCTTTTTTTACTTTAAATTTATTTAAATACGAGATAAGAAATTTATAAAAACTAATATTCAAATGCAGTACCAATTTATCTCTTCTATATTCTCTTAATTATTATAATAAAAGCAGAAAATACTGGATTATCATACAAATTGTTTTTTCCTTTCCTATAAATATCTTATCGTTATCTTTCCGTTTCTTAAATTTTAACCGAAAAATACTTTTATATGGAGAAACGAGGTCAAATCAACTTATTTATCACCCATTATTTTATAGTTATTTGAATAGTAATAATTTTAATTGCTTAACTGGTTGATGCAACTTAAAAACCTTTCGTGGATTGACTCGATACCAATATTTTTTTTTAATTGGAATTGAAGCTTCTCGGCTTAAATAAGGATATTTACATAAAAATAAACTTATAATCATTACCATTACAGCATTCCGTTTCTAGCTGTTACATTTAAGAATGATAAATTTATTAAATGTGTATAAAAATGGATTGAAAAAACACGAATAGTGTGAATGCAAAAAATTGCTTATAAATCTAGTAATTATTTTAGCTTAGTTTGACAAATGAACATTTTTCTAAAATCTACAACGTTCACTCAAGAAAATTTATAAGGTATTCATTTTGAAGTTGACTACTTAAACTTGAGTTAAAGTAGTTTGGCAACTCCTCTCCACAACACTTCACCACAATGCGTTATCGACATCACCAACTTCCTTACTTAACGAAAGTAAAACTTTTGGTAACAACTTTCGAGCTATGTGCGCGAAGTTATAAATAGTAATAATAGAATTATCAATATTCAGAAATATAATATAACTTTTAAATAATAATAATTTTGTTAAAATTGTTTACTTCATTGAATTGATAATAGATGCTAATCTTCCCTTTATTCTTCGATGCGTTATTTATATATTTTATGGAATTATTTAAGATGTTATCTTAAAATCGTGGTATCCCTCTATATCATTGCATTTGTTAAAAAAATCGACAATAATTAAAATGTGTATGAAAAGTAATTACGTAGTCAAAAGTTGTTAAAATTCAATCAATAAAGAAGGTAACATCAACCTTAATATAAAAAGATGTGTCTTGAATCTAACTTTTATAATCTTTCAATGATACATCGATAGATCAGAAAAGTTATTAATGTATAAAGTAGTACAAAATGTGCACTTTGTACCAGAAAGACATTGCATTGGGCTGTTTCACATGAAATGTCCGCTTTTATAGTTTCTGAAATACATAAAGGATTTTGCAGGTATCTGTTGTTTTCTTCCGAATGTTTACATATTTAAAGTAAACAGTTACTAATCCTCTACCTTTGTATTATAAACATTAGCTAAGTAATATTTTTGTACGAGTTTAAACTCGGCCATTCAGCTGCTGAGGCCGCTAGAAATATTTGCAAGGCGTTTGGGGAAGGGCCTGATAATGAACGGACCATTCGCCGTTGGTTTGCTAAGTTTTCAGCTGGGGATACCGACTTGGAAAACTTGCCACGAGGAAGACCTCCGTCCGTAATAGAGACAACGATGTCCTCAAACATACAGTAGAAGGAAACCCCTACCAAACAGTTAAAGGACTCTCAGCACAACTAAATGCAAGTGCATCTACCGTTTCCAGACATTTAAAGTGTATTGGGAAAGTAAAAAAGCTCGATACATGGGTACCTCATGATCTCACTGAGCGGCAGCGAGACCCCATGTTTCAAAACATACCGTGCAAATATTGTAAGAACTGGGCTACGAAGTTCTTCCGCACCCACCATATTCTCCCGACTTGCCTCCAACAGATTACCACCTGTTCAGGAATTTAGACAACTTCGTCAAAGGAAAACTTTTTGAAAATGATGATCAAGTGAAAAGTGCGTTTTCAGATTTTGTTTCACTTCAAAGTTTTTCAGTTCGGGGATAAAAAAGGTGTCACTTTGGGAAAAATGTGTAGAAAAAGAAGGTAAATTGTTCGAATAAAATTATCTTGTTTTCATATCGTATTTTTAATAAAAAATCCTTTACCTTGAAAACGGACATTTCATGAGATACAACCCAATAGTTTTGGAGCCAGTGCGATGTCAGATACTCATTGAAGATCCCTATCCTAATTATAGATAAGCAAAATTTAGGACTCCCACTGTCATCTGATAAGCCACAGTAGCTTAAAGTGATGTTAAATGACTTAACAAATATTTTTGGAATTACCTTTTAGCCAATATGAGAAAAAGGATAATATAATACTGAGGTAAAGCGTTGTAATTTTATTTTTTATGTACCTGAAATACTAAGGTAACGCGTTGTTGTTTTATTTTTTCATTATTGAACGAGGGAACACTTCATTAATGAAAGTAATGCATATACCAAAAAAGTATAATAAAGCATAAATGTTCTATCTACATAAAACTATGTTTGATTCAGTACATGTAACTTAATCACCTACAGTAATAAACTGTACTCTCCATGATATGAACGAAATTAGAAATATTAAAATGTAAACTAGTGGAAGGAATTAGTTCGGGTGATGGTCAGTAAATGAAACAAATAAATAGTTTCAACTATTTATTGTTTTCCAACTTTTCGACTCCCATTGTGGATCATCATCAGGGCGATTGAAGGAATGAGAACTCAACAATGTATTCTGGGGCTGCGGTGAGACAGATAATCGCTTAAAATGTAAACCATTATATATATATATATATATATATATATATATATATATTATATATATAATATTATAAATATAATATTTATGAATAAAGTGTATCTCTCTCTCATCTATTTTAAAAATATTTTGTTCACTGTTTTTCTCCATTTTATTTAAAATTTAGATTTATTCTGTATGGCTTTAAAACGAATACAGTAATCATGTACGTACATTTTTGTTCCAATAGTTCACCTTGAACACGTCTACTCTATCATTTATTAGCGGATGGTTTTTGATTCTTATTAGAACCAATATCTCTTAATTTTTGTTGATATTCTTCGCCTTTTATGAAATTTATTTATTATAAATAATAAAATTTATTTAAACAAATCTATTGTATATAATGTTCTTGAAAACACAGTTTAGTACTCATACAAAATATAAAAGCAGACTTTTTATTAAACAACTATTCCAAAATTTATTCATTTTTTTTTCTCGTACGGTTTATCTTGGAACACAGCAAATCTATCATTTATTTGCGGGAGGTTTTTGCTTTTTATCCCGACGAATTTCTCTCTTCATTCTTTCTCTCTGTTCTTCAGAGAAATTCGGCCTATTTTTATTGCGTTTTGTGGAATTAGTTTATTAAAAATACAAAGATTTGTTTAAACAAATCTATTTATAGATTTATACTTCGTAGCATGTTTTTGCACCTATCAAAAATTATTGATACTTAAAAGCGGACTTTTAATTTTAGAACCATTGTTATTTCGTCCTAGCTCAGCCTTCACTGGCTCACACAAATGACGCGGCTGAGAGAGGGTCGCTGGGATCTCTTGGATCCCGCTTTCCCCTCTGCAAGTGAGGGAATAGCCCAGTCTGGGGTTCCTTTAGCAGATTGTAAATATTTTGTACAGTTATGGTTGTGTGTATGATGTTACTTTATTTCTCACTTTGTATTTATCTCAATTATAAATTTTATATCTATATATATATATATATATATATATATATATATTATATTTTAAGTAATTTGATTTCATCATTTTTTTCTGTATTTATTGTATGAATGTGGTCCCATATCACTATTACTACTGTTCATTTAGAAACAAATTGTAATATTCTCAAGTAATATTAAAAAAAAAGAATAAAAAAAAAAAAAAAAAGAAACTTTCCAAAATAAAAATATTTATTGACATATTTCTAATACTCTTTATCAAGATTTCATGAATTTCATTCAATCATCAAACTATCAATGTATGAGTGGTGGTATATTTAATAAACACCAAAATATGGTAATAAAAGTGATATAGGGATAAAAGGAATATTATTAAAATTAAAATATAATATCCATTATTCATTATAAGCCCATTATATTTTCATTATTCATTTACGATAATTTATTAATATAAATTATTGCGAATACAGATAAGTGTGTTTCTAAGTCGCATAAAATGAATTTTACAATACACAGGATGTAAATATAATTTTCATTCAGATTGACAACTGTTCCTAATTTTTTTTTTAAATATTATATTATTTTTTGTTACAAGGAAACGTCACATAGTATATGATCAGTGAGAGACTCTCCTCGATAAATAGGAAGTAGATGTGGGCCATCACTTTCTTCAGATCGGGGACAAGAACTGGAGGCACTCTGGGTCAAGGTTACCAGTACTCCAACTGTTCCTTATGGCCGTCCTACAATGGCTAATAATACCTTCCACCGAACAATACTCATAATGAAACACTCAATATTAATTTATTCAACAGCATATTTTTAATAATAATAATAATACAAATTTTAAAAAACTTTATTCTGGGGCTATGCCCTTAAGAATAACAATGTTGTACAGTTACATATTAAAGATTTTAAGTAAGTGAAATTAAAATTAAAATAACCACAAACCAGGGACAATATTAATAATGATGACATTTGTGAAATACAAATAAAAAGAAAAATATATGATGATAAATTACCTATATTATTTTAATATGGAAAATATGTAAGTATATAAAAAAAAGTACAAATAATTTTTAAAACATTTTTAATACTAAGAGTATACATGATAGTTGCAAGTGCCCAGCAACAAAAAGTTGAAATAATGAATATGTGATAGTGAAAAGTTAGAATTTAATAGAATGATTATTCATATCTATGAACTTAATATGAAGAATTTATAATAGTAATTGACCAATATGGAAATAAATATAATATTTGAAAATCTGAAGATGAGGCATAGGGTACCTCGAAACGTAATATAATAATCATCTTTGACATGTTATGATAAATAAATATATATAAACATAATTAGAAGAGAATGTTCCGATAAATATAATCATAATATATTTACCTGTTTTTTTAGCAATGCTAATGAGGCGATTTTTTCGAATCTACAAAATTAAAGGTATTTTAGAAGTAATTTTGAAATATCGGCATTTATGCTCTGTCAGACTATTTCAATCAGAATAAAACCTACATCATATTAAAGCTTATCAAATTTTACATCGATACAGCGAGTTTAATCAAAATCGAAAAAAAGTGTAAAATTCCTGGTATAAAGTGGCTCTTCTGGTTAGCCGATTTTGATGAAAAAGTTTCTTTTACATCTGTGGCGTATAGCAGTCTTAAATATGAAATTTAAATTTCATAGGACTTTTCGTTTACGCGCGGGAGTTACCACAAACAGACACACAGACACCTTTTTGTGGCACTTGGTCATTTGGACTCAGAAGACCCTAAAACGTGTATTTCCGTTGAAAACTGGAATTCGAAAATTTTCACGATTGTAATACTTTCCCTTACTATATATTTCATATATAACTAAGTGAAAATAAAAAAAACAACACATTAGTTATCTATAATATTTTAAAACGGTTATGCAGGCATAATGTAGATTTTCGGTATAAATCGTTTCAGAATATGATTCAATGAAGTATCTATTGAAATTAATAGTAGTGTATTTACTGATTTGGTAATTTACTGACAATATTACTGAAGAATCAGAAGAAAAATTTGGTCCCTTGAAAAAGAATAGGATCCTTCATGGTGCTGCGTTGTTCCAGCTCCTGAAGACTATCAGATTAAGAAACCTCAACAATAGCCTCTCTGTTATTGTTGATTGATCGATTAGAACTAAGGTCAAGGGCGGGCTACCGGTGGGGTCGTTCGCGTTCTAGCTTTGGAAACAGCCCTCACATTTTTTCCAAAGCGTAATTTCCTCGATAGGTGTTATAACGTAGGAATCTGTGGGAGGCACGCACCGTATCCAATCTGCCCTGTAATAGCAAAATAAGAGGCCTAAGGTGAACAACCTAGGCGGGATTCCCTGGTCTTGAGGTGCAGTGTCGCAAGGCGTGGGCTTCCCCGGAGGTTACATGAGGGTCTCCTGTATCTGGGTCAGCTCCGGGAACCTTCAAGAACGTGCACGCCGAGGAGGATCGCTGGCATATTGATGTGAGTTTTGCTGGTCAGTGGAGATGAAGTGAGTCAATAATTAGGAATGCGTTATGAAAATAATATAGAGTCTATTATAGGACAGATATCAATTTAGATATTAAAGTCTGCCTCGCAATGCACCGATCTCAGTAGAAAAAAAAATTCGAAACTAGTATACTTTTAGATAGGAAACAGAAAAAACTGACATAGATACGAACTGGCAATGCATTTCCTTGGTATCGGCACAGCTGAATGTTATATTACTATTGTTATTATCTATATTTACAACCAGGAAGAGGCGTCTAGAGGATAGAGAACTAGTCTACGGTTCTTGGGGTCCGGAGTTCGAACTCCGGCTGAGGCAGAATTATTTATTCTGTTATTTCAGACATGGATAGATCCTGGGCTAAGGAGACTCTCCTGCGGCTCACCCATCCTCTATAAAGTGGGCACCCCAAATTGTGGCAAAAATCGAGCTGCTGTAAATAAGGCCTAATCACCTCCTTACACAACCGTAGGCCGCGAAACAGTACGAATCTCTATAAGTAAACCTTTACTGGTTGTAGAGGTGCAGGTTTATTTTTTTTCTTCTTTTTTTTAGCAGCTTAGCCGCATATCTAGTGAATGTGATAGATTTTGTTTTTGTGATTTTTTTAACTAGGGTCTTGGAAAGGAATTTCTTAAGTTGTGATAATTAATTGAGTAGATCCCTCTACCATTTTCTGTTTAGACTTCTTTGGGGTCGGCCTTGTAACAAGGAGGATGAAAGGGAAAAAATTGTTGTGGAGGCATTGACTGTAAGAGGAGTTGGATTTTAGGGCATTTTATACCTAATTAATTGTGGAGGAAGCATACTCGGACGCCAGAAGATAAAACTGGTTTTACTAAAAAAATACACCTGAGCTATTGATCTTCCACAAACCCGCGATTGACGGAGTTGAGAGGGATATTGTTTTTTAGATCAGAACTAGATTGAGTTATACAAGCTTATAGTATTCATTTTATGGAGTAAAGTTTCTATTTGCCTTAATTATATGTTGAGATATTTATTTAAGTGGGGAATTATATTCTACAACCCATAAAGAATTGTTAGCGCACTTCTATATTAACGGCATTGGCCTCGAGACATTTTTTAATATTTACATTGGAGCTCTAAAAATTATATAGTGCGCCCTCACTCAGCTTCCAAAGGCTCGCACTCTAGTAAAGTACAGAAAAGGATTCGAAGTATCCCTTACTAATCCGGTAAATATTGCACTTTTAAAGTATTATATTTATTCAGCGTCACTTTAAGCTACCTTGTCTAATCGGATGATGCTGCTGTGGGAGACATAAATTTTGCCTTTCCAGATTTATTAATTAGAATAGAGATCTTTAACGAATACCCGATATCGCACAGACTTGGGACCATCTTTTTAGGTCCCCTCCGAAGGACGGTATAACTAAGGATTTTTTGCTCTCATTAAAATATTCTAAGGCCACCTGCGGATTAGAACCCGTTACCCTGAAGTATTAGATTTATGAAATAAAGTATAAGACACGAGCGTTCATTTCAATTAACTATCTCCCTCAGCCAAAACATTACTCTTGGTGTTTAATGCTTGTTAATTTCCGGAAATTAGTAAACACCAATGAGCCAACCTTGTACAGTGAACAGCTTAAGCAGGGAACTAAGGTCTGATGTTAAAGTTGGAGAAATCTATGCCAGGTTCCAGGCTACTGGTCCTAGTGTCAAGGATTTGGGAATCAATAAGAGACGTTAACAATCACAACGAGGCCGCTCAATAATCAAATAATAATATAAATTAGTCTCACTAACGTTTCTCTATTTCCGGTCATTTCAAGCATCTCTTTCCCCTTCGGAGCATCACGAATACAATCATATATCAACCTGAAAATAGCCCTGTTTAGCAATCTTTCTGAGATCTTGCCCATCTGCATATGGAGGCTGGATGAAAGTCACCCGTGTCAATCAGAACTAAGCCACAAATGATATAACAGAATAGAATAGGAAAAACAAATTATTCTGGGACTGAGTCTCTTAATAATAACAGTTTTGTGCAATTGAAATATATAATATGTCTGCTAACAGAAAAAAATATATATTTATTTACAATGGTAAAATAAGGAGAAAAATTATACAACAAAAACTAACTAAGAAATTAAGGAAAAATCTTCTAAATTATGTTTTATGATAAAAAAAAAGAAGGAAAAATTAATAAATATAAAACGAAATTGAAATTGTGGCAGCAAATAGTTATCTTCGTTCATTCAATTTAGATGTTTAGAATTGAAAAATCACATTTGCTGATCGTCTATTTGGGATGACAGAAGGTATTGGAAAAGTTGGGATTTGAATGAGGTTAATGAAGCAGCATGGCGGATATGGGTTGGTAGAGAATTCCAGAGGGTAATAGAGCGAATAATAAAGGAACGATAAAAAGTTGTGGATTTGTGGTTAGGAAAGTAAAGGTCAGAATGGGGCGATCTAGTTTCAAGGAGTGGAGTGAGGCTGTGTTTTGTATGTTAATGTTTTTTTTGTTTTTTCTTTCTTACCTTCCGACTTTAAGAAGGATGTTGGGAGTTAATAGTTTGATAAAGATATGATCCGAGGAAATATTGTCTTTGGGTGTAGAGAAGGAGCCACTTTAACTCACTGTATAAATAATTATTATAAAACCTGGCGATTTTATTATATTTATTGTTTGGATGTGCATACACAATACAATATTTTGTTTCACAAAAGTGATATTCAATAAATAATTAGCAAATATATATAACCTTTTTATACCATTTTACTGCCATCTACAAAAAAATAAAAAAAATATTAGCATAGTCCTCTACATATGGAGTTGAGCTACACTTGTCATTTTAAGAAATATGACGAACTCGAGAATATTAGACGTCAACACAATAAAAAAAAAACATTATTTCAGTATTGTATAATAATAATATACTAGTATAAAATAAACAACATTACTATCCGTAATACCTAAATATAAATTTTGATGACAATATGTTTAAAAAAAAATTAAAAACAGATATGGAGGAATGGGTCTTTTAAGATGTTCTGTGTAAATATTATAAATACGCGAAAACTGAATTTTTGCTATTTTTGAAAATTCATATAACAAAAAGGGCTATGTTCTGAAGATAGGCATTGTTACAGAAAGTAGAACTATGACTAGGTATATACATATTTTTTTTTTAATTTACGGATTTTGGGACAGAAACATTTGGGACAGAAACCATGTCTTCGAGAGCAGGTTGGGCTAACAATGTATCCTGTAATATGTAATAATAGGGATCAGGATAATACAACAGCCTTCTATGCCAAAGGTCGCGGGTTCAAACCCGCAGGTGGTCCTAGGACTTTTTAATGGGAGTAAAAAATTTTTAGTTATGCCCTCCTTCGGAGTGGACGTAAGAAGGTGGTCCGGAGCCTGTGCGATGTCAGGTACTCGTTAAAGATCCCTACCCTAATTAAATCTGGATTGCTAAAAATTAGGAGTCCCAATGTAGCATCGTCCGATTGGCCTCAGTAGCACAAAGTGACGTCAAATAAACAAAAGAACATGCTTATAATACTGTCTAATAGTGCCATGACATTGAACTAATAACTCAAAATAAAAATTAAATAAAAATCATGCTATAGATCAAGTAAAATGTCAATTAAATTCAATTAATATATTTATATTTATATATTTTTTAACATACACAAAGGATAGTAAATAAAATAATCTAAACCGTATTTTATTTATAAGAACTTCATATGTTATACTACTATTTTATTTACTGATTTACTTCTGTATATATTATTATTGTAGTAAATAATAAAAACTGTACATATTTTTACTCCATCAGCTTCCCGAAAGAATGTAATAAGTTGTAACCTTAAAATATGTTAGATAATAAATAAATTTTCCATCTATCTAAGCAGATTTCTAGTGGATTATTATTATTTTAAACTGCTTAAAATATGAACTGCTAATTTAACGTAGTTGGGTCTATCTTTTCAAATGTATTTTACACTATTTTTCTTTTCGATTTCCTGTTACTTTTTTTTCGTGAAAAGTGAATACCCCAAGAAGAATGTAATCGATTTTCAATTCAACGGAGAACTTTTGACCCGAGTCCTACAAAGCGGGGTTGTTGACCAGCAGCTTATGAATAAAGATTTCGTGTAAAGGCTTTAGGGCCCAGCAGTCAGGAGACAAAGTATAGAGAGAAACGAAAACAGCATTCAGATATCAATTGGTCTCTTCTCCATTGCTATGTTCGTTGTCTGTGAGGATTCCTATGTTATAATCAACTTAATTATATTATATTCAACTCAATTGTATTATATTTAACTTGGTTGTATTATTTACAACTTAATTATATTATATTCAACTTAATTATATTACATTCGACTTATTTATTTTTATTTTGCTATTTGCCTCTACCCTACGGGATCATTGGCAACTGTGGTTTGCTAGATTTGGTTGTAATATTTGATTTCTTTTAAATAGCTTAGTAACTTTTTTACTCTATCTTCATCATCATTTAATATATCTTTTAGGGTTCCTGTCAGTTTAATTTTACTTCTTGATGTTTCGAAAATGGGACACTCTAATAATAGATGTTTGACAGTTTTTGGAACATGATTACAATATAATATTATATAAAATAGGAGTACTCACTACGTTTGCTATAGCATGCTATTTGTGTTATTTTGCTAAATCCGTCGAGTTTCTACAGTCATTTCCTGTATAAAATTTATGGGTTTAGCACAATAGCACAAATAGCATGCTATAGCAAACGTAGTGAGTACCCCTAATAAAAAACATATTATATTAAACTTAATTTTTTTATTTCAAAATTTGAAATTTAGATCTAAAATTAGATACATAAGTAGGTAGCTACAATAATGATATATAAATAGATATACGGAATTAATTGAAGCATTTTTATTTATTAATGAACATAGAGCCCAATGAATGATGTAAAGTTCATGTAAATAAACTATAATAAAACATGCAATCTTAACATTACCTTAACAATTAAGAGATAGTAATCAGCTTTTAAAGTAGAATCTTAACAATGATTAATTTGTGTAATTACACCAATTATCACATTCTTTTATAGAAAGTGCAGATATTCTGCATAAAGTCCATGTATTTTTTTCCTTTAATTAATAAAATCTTCCAAACTTTGCAATCAAAGTAGATTCATCAATAGTATTTTTTTCTTTTTACTTAATCGAATGTTTCATAAGAATAATTCTTGTTCCATCCATAACATTTAAAAACTATCTGCTGTTTCAAAATGACGACTAGTAACTGGATTAAAATCAATTCCATAACTTCTATTTTATCATCAGATCTAATACAGATCCGGATTTGTTTTAATCTATTAAATGAGCTTCTCTAATGTTTCAAGAGATTTTTAGTTTTCAATAGTTTATTCAAAAAAAAAAAAAAGTAAACGGATTCATACGTTCACAGAATACTTTGAAAAACGAGACTGCAATGCCTGATACCCCGTATAGTGCTGCTTGTTTGAACAAGTCCGATTTAAACTAGGATTATCTCTTGAATGGGTTGTTTTTTTTTGTTTTTTTCTTATCCTCCAACTTTATTTACAAAATAAATACAAAAAACATTGTGTGTATATACAGCAGCAATGGTATATACAGTCCATGGCTCAGGCCTCGTATTGCCCGTTGGCATTCTAAGGTTCCTTTCGCACTAGGCGCGGTATGCGCTTGAGGAGTGGGGTGGCTTTGTGCCTTTGTTGAAGTAAAATGAGGAGGAACCATTTTGCTGGTGGTTAAATGTATGCGGGTCAGACTGCAGAGTCCAGACCCCTTCCCAGGGCGACCACGTCGACCAGGGGGAGAGAGCCTTGCCACCTTCCAGGCGCAGGTGGTGGAACTACGTCCCTGAAGAGAGGGTTCGCACAAGCCTTTAACCCGTCAAAGAACTTGACGTGTCTCCTGCTGATGAACTCTGGCACCGAGGGAAGATGGAGTTCCTCGTGGATAGTGGCATTTCTCGCCCGCTGGAGTGTGGTTCCTCTGACTATCCTCCTTAGGACGGAGTTCTGATAACTCTGCAGCCTTTTGAGCGTGGTCTGATAGAGGTGGCGGAGCAGGGGCGCACCATGGAGTAGAGTCGGTCTGATAACGGCCTTGTAGATTTGCAACTTGAGTCGCAGTGAGAGCTGCGGCGAGGTGAGTAGGTGGTAGAGTCTATGGGACTTCCTGCGGGCCAGCTTGATTCTTTCCCGTACATGGCTGGAGAATGTCAGGTGTCGGTCCAAGGTCACACCTAGGTAAAGAATTGAGTTGGAGAGAGGAAGTTTTACGCTGTCTATCTCAAACTCGGTGGGTAACTTCTTCTTCCCCTTCTGGAAGGACAAGATGATGGCGTCCGTTTTGGCTGGGTTGACCTTGATTCCGATATTCTTCAATTCCCCAACTATGACGTTGGCTGCTTTCTGAGCCTGGTCACGTGCCTTGGTGGCGCTCATGCTGGTGGAGTAAATGGCGATGTCGTCCGCATAGGCTGCTACTGTTGCTCCCGGATGCTTTACTGAGACCACCGGTGCCGTGAAAACGACAAATAGTAGTGGCCCCAGTACAGACCCTTGAGGTACCCCGCAGATGGTATCGTGTGGATTCGACAGGCTCCCGCCGAACCTTACAACGAAAGATCTTCGACTAAGATAGTTTCGGATCAATCGGCATAGGGAGGCAGGGAACTTGAACTCCTCCAGACGGCGGAGTAATAGAGTGTGAGACACACAGTAGAAGGCCTGTGTGCAGTCCAAGGAGATTAGTGCTGTGGCATCGTTGTTCTTCCTCATCCGCTCCATGGTATGGGCCGGCAACTTCGCCAGATGGTGTTCACAGGCTACCCCTCGTTGGAATCCTGTCTGTTCAGGTGGGATGATGTTCTCCTCCGTACAGTGGTTCATCAGATGGTGGTGAACTAGCCTTTCTAAGATCTTACTCATGTGCGAGAGAAGACTGATCGGGCGATAGTGTTCCGTTGAATCTCCACTCTTCCCCGGTTTGAGTAGCGGCACTACGATCGCTTCTTTCCAAGCCTTAGGAAAATACGATAACCGGATGCACGTGTTAAAAATGTTCAATAAGAAGGCTTTACCCCTCCTAGGGAGCATCTTCAACAGGACATAAGGAATATCGTCCTTCCCAGAGGACTTATTGCCCTTAGTACGTCGTAGCACCGACTCAAGCTGCTTGAAGGTGAAGTGGATGGGCTTCTCATTGGGGGACGGAGGTCTCCCTTCTGGAAGTCCAGGAGCAGCACTCACACGAGCCTCTTTCCTCGCTTCATAGTCGGTAGCCAGGAGTTCAGCCTGTTCAACCGGGGTCAACAGATCGCTCTCAGACGTCAGGTGCACAGTCCTCTTCTTGGCGACATGAGTCCTGATGAGTTTCCAGAATTGCTTCTGGTCGTCATGAGTCCTCCGGAGCTGTTCGTGCCAGAGGGCGGTCTTCCAGGCACGCATGAGGCTGGCTATCTGCCTGGTCATCGCATTGATTGCCGGTTTCAAGCCGTAATCA
This sequence comes from Piezodorus guildinii, assembly GCA_023052935.1. NCBI lineage: Eukaryota > Metazoa > Arthropoda > Insecta > Hemiptera > Pentatomidae > Piezodorus > Piezodorus guildinii. The sequence continues at coordinate 104,211,778 of CM041294.1, read as the reverse complement.
CCCGTGCGGTAAAAGACGTTCCTCAGGTTGTTCCTTTGGGCTACCAAGGCGAGTATGTGCCTCGGAGGCTTTCTGAGAGCGATCGGCTGGGGGCTGAACCTAGGGATATTATAATTCGCTGACTTCTGTATGGTAGTGGTGATGACGGCCACAGCGCCATCCACCTCGGCTTCATATCTCAGAGGCTGTATCTTGGGTAGTGTATTATCGACACTAGCCTTATAGCCCTTCCAGTCGGCCTTGTGAAAGAGGTACTTGCTCGCCGGGGGTGCGGGGGGCGTTCCCTCAAAGGTGTAAAGCACAGGCCGATGGTCAGACGGTCCGTACGGGAGTGCAAGGCACCCCGTGACGGTGTGCTGATCCCTGGTCAGGAGAAGGTCTAGTGTGGATGTCCAGCAAGGTCGGGCCGCATGCCTGAAGGTGTGCACCCCCCCTGTGAAAGACCGCCATCCTGGTCTTGGAGATGTAAGTACCCATCATGTTATTACTGTTACACAGCCAGGCAGTATGTCGAGCGTTGAAGTCCCCAAGAACAACAAATCGACTTCTACCCTGGGCGTGTTGCAGCAGTAGCTTCATAGATGTTGCTATAGCCTTGGGTCTCCTATAGACACAGCAGAAAGTGTACCGATGTTTCAGGTGAACATCGACTGTGACTATGTGAGTACCCTTGGTAGAAGCAACCGGGTTGGGTATTAACCGTGAAGGAACATCTCTTCTGACCAAGATGACGACACTCTCATCAGTCCCTGGATTGCACATCTCCCGGTACGCGATGTAACCCTGGATATACAGCCACTCAGATGCTGGAAGAATGGTGTCCGTCAGCGCCACTACCGATGGCCGATGCTGCTGTAGGAGGAGTTCAACTTCAGCCTGCTTCTGACGTAGACCTCGGATATTGTAGTTGATGACGAGATGTTCAGTCATAATGTTTACTTATCACCTTCATCATCATCTCCATTATCCTGTTTATCGACGTCATCAGCTGGGTGATCTGGGAGCTGAGTTTTGCATTAGCCGCTAATACATCGGCTAATGTACCACTCTGGCCCGGTGATGGGGATAGAGGGGTACCTGTCATTGGTCCGTCTCCAGTAGGTTGTGGTGGTAGGGGTAGGTCCTGGTGCTGGTACTGCTGCTGCTGTGCCGGCGCTGTGGTTCCTCCCAGATGTCCAGAGTGAGGTAGGTCCGGCTGGGCTAGTCTGCTAGGCTGTCTTGAAGAAGCAGCAGCTCTTGTAGTGGCTTCGTTTCTTCTTTTCTTCATTAGCTCCAGTCTACGTGGGCAGTCCTTTGAAGAGGCAGGGTGGCTTCCTCCACAGTTGGCGCATTTCGCCGCGGTCGGGCGAGGGCAGTTTTGGTTGGCGTGAGTTCCCCCACACCACGGGCAGGCGGCTATGCGGCCACAATACTTCATAATGTGCCCAAACTGCTGACAGTTCCTGCACTGGGCAGGGGCCCCATCTTCTTTAAAGGGGTAAACCCTTATTATTACCCTCCCGATGCTGCGGAGGGCTCTTATGTCTTCAATCTTGACTGAAGGGTCGGTAATGACTTGTACTCCTTCAATCTCATAAGCCACTCCAGCTTCGTTTTTCCGGGTTAGCCTCCTGGCTAACCTGAAACCAATCAATCTGTTCTTCAGCTCCTCTGTTATTTCTTCTATGGGATGGTCGAGGTCAAACCCTTGAATGACAAATTTTTTTGATCTTTTGGTTCCACGAGGGGCGTAGGAGTGGAACAGCACTTTTTCATTGTGCCGTAGCAACTTCACAGCTATGTCGTGATCGAGATCATTTGTCAGATATAATCTCGTCTCCTTGGGGGAAGAGTTCGTCTTAAATTCTTGTATGCCTATCTGGAATAATTCTTCCTTCAAGGACGTAAAAGATATGGGTGGCGAAATGATGATGGGGGGAGGGAGCTTTTTCTTTGGTGTGATTACCTCAAACCTATTTGATGTTGACACCGGTGGCGGCACAGGGACCGGGCGGGGTTTTAGAGCATTCCTTTTCGTCACTTGTATAAAACCTTCGCTATCGGTGAGGGTTCTTTTTTCACCCCTGGCTTCGGTCGGGGCAACGTCCATATCGCTAGGGCCAGCTGGTCCTGCAGCCATATCTTCTGTTGCCAGTTACCTCGTAAAGCCTTGTCAGCGCGACGCTACCTTGGCTGATGGGGTTGGGTCCACGGGATAAGTGTGGACCCCAACAGCGTACAGGTGCTAAGCTAAACAAGGAGAGAAGTATTCGGAGCAAAGGAGGAGTCTTCGGCTTCAGACAGAGATCTTCAAGCTGCTGTTCGACCGTGCTACTTACTGCTAAGCGATGAGGTTCCGTGGTTGAAACCACGCCAAAAACTATAATTAGCAGTTAAGCCTTCTTACTTCACGAGTAGAAAGATCAATGAAAATATGAAATATCAATATTATCACCTGAATGGGTTGACCTAATTTTATTTTATTTACCCTCTCTTTTTTTTTATTCGGTGCGAGAGGAGATGAAGAGCCGAAAATGTGTTTTCTATATTAATGAATGTAATTACATTCATAATTATATTTACTCTTCTATAATAATAATTGACATTAGAGTGTTTTCTATAGACTATAGCTCTAAAGCAGCTTTAACAATATTTATAAAACCTGCTTCATGTCTTCATTAATTTATTCATCTAATTTTCTGTATTGATGCAAAGATGCAAGATTAAATTATATATATGTTAAAGAAGAATAGTAATTTCCTTTGTTTTTAAAAACTGTATACATACATGCATATGTTTGTGCGTGTATATGTGTATATATTATTATTTATGTAAATAATTAAGTTCACAAATAATTTAATCTATTTTATGTATTCTGGCCAGAAGAGCTATATTTATTTGTAACATCAATGTTATTCTTAAGAGGCTATGTCCCAGAATAAAGTTCATTTTTCTATTATATTTTATATTTTTCTTTTATCTGATCATATATATATATATATATATATTTTGTATATTATTTTTTGCTATCATGTTAACATACATTTATTACATGTTAACATACATGTAACATGTTAACATACATTTATATGTATGTTAACATACATTTTTATTTATCATGTTAACATACATTTTTTTCTGGTTTGTACTTCTTTATCATAATTTAGTTTAAAGTTATTTTGTTTGTTCATGTTATTAGTTTAATTCTTTCTTCTACTCAAGTCTCAAGTCCACCTTTTTATTTCCTGTTATGTTATTCTGAAGGGACTTGTCCCGGGATAAATAAAGAATTATTATTATTAATAGAAATAATTATATTTTTATAGTAATTATATCGTCCTACGTTCTAAACATAACGTTTTAATAATATTTTAAGACATTTCAGAATATATATTGTACTACTTATCTACAATATTTTATTACTGTTATCTGTCATTTATATTTCCTTATTATTATATTATTTCCTTTAATATTGCTAAGGATAAAATGAATATATATATATATATATATATATATATATATATATATATATATTTATATTATTATTATTGTTATTATTTGTTTATCCACCTCTATCTTAAGACTCAGAAGTATGATACAAATAAGTACATACGGTGGTAGTATCATTCAATTTTTATGAATTTCATTGGACTATTCTTCATTTTCAAGTATTCATCCTTCGTTCTTTCCTTTAGACCTACCTTTATTCTCGATTGCTCCAATAATGTGTACCAAATTAGCAGATGTTCAAAATTTGTAGGGCATTATTGCATCCATAGGTTCGTACTTCTTGACGTCTTAGAAGATGTCTGTATAAGAAAATCTGTATACTCGCAGTGCTCAATTCGAAGTCTATATACTTATTCTATATACTCCTTCTCTCCTCGAAGTTATAATATGAATATTTAAATACAGATAAACAATTTAATACAATATATAGAACCTACAATTCAATAATATATTCCAAAGCAGTTTGTTATTGAGGAAGGTTACTTTTTGAGGGAGTTAGAGTTAAGAGGAAGAGGTGGAAGGAGATTAAAACATATTTTACCAATCATTTATTTAGTTACATTATATTCTAGCTAAAATGTTTATGTAACTCAAGAGTATTAAACCAATACTACATATACTATAGTATTCGTAAGAGTAAATTGTTTTAAAAGCAAGAAAAGATTGAACAGAAAGTAATGGTATCAATTTATAACAGATGAAAAACATGAGAGTAATAAATAAGGACTTAAATACTTTAGAAAATGAACAAAAACATTAAAACAAGTAAAACAACCCAAAGGAATGAATATTAAATATTATTAATATTTGATTCATAAGAAAATAATTTATTTAATTATATATGTTTATTTTATATGTTCAGCCAATTCGTATAATTAATTGAATAAAACGAATTAGCATACAAAAGCATCTAGAAACATGTTCAAAAATATTTTAATGTGTTTTATAAGGTTATTGATACCTGAAAATGGAAAAACGCTGACTGAGAGTCACTACTAAAAAGATAATGAATAAAGAAAATATGAATAGGTGAATTTTATTAAAGAATCTTGAACATTATAAAATAAAGTATATATATAATAAACGTTATACAGTAATTATAAAGATAAAAATAAATATGTTATTATATTATTCATGGTTTTATAATTAATTTGTTTTATCTACCAAAAAAAAAGAATTTCCCACGAGACTATCGGACATTAACCCTACTCCAGAATAATTCCCATTCAGGTTATAATAGCCTTGGACGAGCAGAGTAGAGGTGGACGGAATCTTGTTGAGAAATATTGGACTTCCCGGGCCGTGTTGCTGCAACTCGTTAGACCACTCTGGTGGTCTGGCCAAATCCACGATTCGAAGAACCTTTGCATTCAGCTGAAAATAAAATAACAACTGTTCTACATTTCTAACAGGGTCAAGGCTACAGTATAAATACATTATTTGTTGTGTACGTACATGTATTTCAGACTGTCAGGAATAAGTTAAGGATGGTACATGTATTTGTCGTCTCACCCTCGTTCGTTCAATTACTTCATTAGACTTTTTAATTAGGCTTACTTGTAATTTATTTTTTTCATTTTCTCTTTATCTTGATAATCATATTTAATAGTAAACAGGTAGGAAACGGGTCTTCATGGAATATAGAAGTTTAAAATACTTTAACTTAAAGATTTTTGAAATCACCAAAATAATCAAATTAGTTCCATAATTTTCCATTACGGAAAACCGGCATAATTATTCCATATATTTTTTTAATAATTTTCAAATCAAACAATTTTCATTAAAAGAGATAAAAAACTTCATTTATGAAGCAGTGCTGAGCCTATGCTTTTCCTTTATTCATTTATTTAATTTTTTTATGTATAATTTAGTTTTATCTTTAGAAAAAAAAACTCTCTTAAAACAATTCCTACATCGATATTAACGTTTTAAGAAGTATATACAGGTACAAATGCCTGCCATCGGATATTATGCAAGTGATGGTGGATGATACCTAGGGGGTCCAGTATTATATATACTACACTTTTTCTCAATAAGGAAAACAGTAATGATGCCTTTGAGATTAAATTCAAACATTAACTTTTTTATGTAGTTTAAGAGTTCAGAGTTTCGTAAAATTAGTTTATTTTAAAATAGTATATTTTTTTTTAGTGTGGCCATGATAATTACGCATTGCCTCGAAACGGTGAACAACAATTTTAATAATTATAATACTAATACTAATAGCTTTATTGATATCAGTGTATTGACAAAAGTCTTCCCCATATTGAGTAACTTGATAGGAGTTGAATATAGCAAAAATAAATATAAATAAATAATTATAATCTTTAAATTGAAATATTGGTTATTTCTTTAGCATCACTTTATGCTGATGTGTGGTAATCGGACGATGCTACAGTGGATGTCCTAAATTTTGCCTATCCACTTTTAATTAGAATAGGGATCTTTAACGAGTACCTGACAGCGCACAGGCTCGGGACCACCTTTATCGGTCTCTCCGAAGGACGGAATTACTAAGGATTTTTCACTCCTATTAAAAAATCCCGCGGGTTTGTATCCGTGATCTTGGGCATATAAGGCTGTAAGGCAGGTGACCCCTAAATACAAATAATTTAATTCCAAAGAAATAATAATTTGTGGTAGAAGAACGAAAAATATAGATAACAAAAAAGGGTCCTTATAAGTATACATAAAAAAGAAAATACAAATGTAATATTTTTTGTAACATTTTTCCTACTGGATTTGCCCCTCGCAGCCATCTACCAGTTCTCGCCTATACACTGCGTTAAATTATCCTTTCGTGAAATCTTGGTCCTTCTCTCTTCTTTCATCCTGGACAAGTGTGCAACTCAGCTCCTTTTTAATCGTTGGGCCTCAACCCCTAGACTTTTAATGTTTACTTTTTTGAAGAATCTCTTTATTTTTTTACTCTTTCTCGTATGTTAATAAACATCAAACTCCTTAGAATCTGCATTTGCATAGTGTTTATCCTCTTGATAGTTATTAATAATTAATAAGTTAATAAAGAAATAAGAAAGACAGGTCTATGATTATTGCAATACATTCATACATTCGGCAGAAAAACAAAGGTTAATATTAGGACTAAGGAGTGAAACAACATGAAAATAGAATAACATTAAAAAATAAAATAACAATAAGACCAAAAAATTAAATTTTAAACATTAAATTTAAATGATACCAGCCTAAATTTATTAAACATCAAATGTCACAAAATACGTTTCTTCTATGTGGATAACTCGATGAATAGTTGTGCAAAGAGGCCAAGATTTCTCATAACAACCCGGTTTTTCCCTAATTTCGGTAACCCACATTATAAATGCCATAGTTCCATAGGAGGTTTCGACCTAGGGCTAGTAAACTGAATAAATAATTATCCTGCTATAGCCGGAGTCGAACCAGTGAGCCGGAATTCTGTACCACACTGTCCTCCTTCTGAGTTACATTGCACCGCAACGATGTGATGATTGATATATGTGAATAATTATGATTTATACAATTTTTGAATTTAGATAATTTTTTAAAAATAAATTTTGTTTGTTAAAAGCACTCTAATAATCCAAGAACTAGACATGGTACTCAGTCGATATATCAAAGCTAAAAAAAAAATAGAGGTTTGGATTAAAAATGACGTCTAGTTGTATTACGTTTGCAATGGTTATTGGGTAGTTTTAGTAAGCAATACTTCAGGATGGGGCATAAAGATAATTTCAACAGTAATATCGGAATTCGAATCGCAAAGAAATAAATTTTAAGGATGATGATAGACCGTGGAAGTCCAGCCCGCAATAATATACGGTTTCCAATAACCATTAAACTCGAACAGCCGTTCATATCCCGTTATAGATGTCGACTATCAGACCTTTTTTTTTTATTATTTCTTGATATGATAGTCGTATAAATTCCAAAAAAAAATATATTTTCTGTTTAAAATAAGTTTAAATTGAATTACAATTTAAGCTGTTCTCATTTGACATAAGATGATTAAAAAAATAAAACTTCATGTAGGTCAGGCGAAATCAGAGCGAAGATTCAATGACAAGGCTCCTTTGCCGACCGCCCCACCCACACCAGCTAAGACGACCTAGTAATCAACTGTTACGCCAGAGAACGAAGAAGCGCAAGGAAGCGCCGCTAGTCCGGTCTGATGTAACAGGATCCGGGAGAAAGCCCGCTTCGGTCCCTGAACGGAGCAGTGACTGCGGTTACTGTAATTTGGAACGTAATCGTTACTCTATGGGACAGGGTTCTCGGACCTTCAGTTGTCGTCTGCGATACTGATCTTTATAAACGATTATTTCTGGACATTAATAGAAACTATCTACAGCTCAGTATCAACTACAATCACAAATCATCAAAATGAAACTAAATATTTCACTTAACAACTCGTTAGTAATTAATTTATTTCTCATATAATTGATTCATTTTTTCTTTTTAAAGAGTTTCTTACCGGCATAAATCATTTTTAAATCTTTACTAAACAGAAGGAGAGCTCTACTATGTTAATATTCTAACCTTAAATTGCCGTTATCTATTAAAAAGATTATAATGAAGCGGAAAGTATCACATTTCATCACCTTAGAGAAAAAAAAACTGGTTTTTAACAATTTCTACTAAGAGGATCTAGAGAGTTAAAAATTTTAAAAATAATATAATGTATAAATCATGAAGTTATAAACTAAAGTATAGAAAACCTATTTTTAAAATACAGAAAAAAAGGACGGATGCTTGAAGATGGGTGAGAGTTATCTGTAATATAGAGATAAAAAATATATTTCACTTGTTTCAATAATAGAAATTTATAATAAAATATATCTATTATATAAATAAAATTTCGTACAACATGTTATAATTCTCAGGATAACAAAGGGCTACGATAAAAATTTAATTCCAATATTATCACTCAAATACCACTAACAGTCATGGATTCCTCTGAGGTAATACGCCCATTATCCGGAGGTAAACTAGTCCCCCGTTCGGGTCTCCGGGTGGGGACTGCTTCAGGAGAATCATGGGAAGATGAAAACTAGAGATCTAACAATAGGGACGTGGAACGTTAGAAGTCTAAATACGGCAGGTGGGATAAAGTCGGTGGCGAATGAAGTTGAGGGGTACCATTTACATATCTTTGCACTACAAGAGGTTCGCTGGCCAGTGGAGGGTTCGTTAACAGAATGCAAGTATACTATTTGGTACGGAGGGAGCGGTAATTATTGTTTAGGTACCCGGTTTCTGACTAGGAATAGATTACTTTCCGCATTACGGGACGTACTGTTCTTTAGTGAAAGAATATCGGTTGCTATATTTCAAGGTCGGTGGTTTGAAATCGCGTTTATAAACATTCATTATCCCACCGAAGACAGTGATGATGAAGTAAAATGCGAATTTTATGATAAAATAGAGTCGTTTTACGATAAGTTAACGCGAAATTACTTTAAGATAATACTAGGCGACGCGAACGGAAAGGTTGGAAGGGAAGTATTATATCGTCCTAGTTTGCACGAATATAGTAATGATAATGGGACCCGACTAATAAACTTTGCCATTTCGAAAAACCTAGTAATCAGAAGTACAACGTTTAAACATAAGGATATTCATAAGTATACGTAGACCTCGCCGGATGGACAAACGCGGAATCAAATCGATTATGTTTTAGTACGAAACAGTTGGCAAAGTAACACGATTAACGTGAGATCGTATCGTGGTGCAGAATCCGGTTCTGATCATGAATTAGTGATCGCGAAACTTCGACAAAAACTAAATACAAAAATTAGAACACAGAACTATATTCGTCCCGAGAATTTTGATTTAGTTAAATTGAACAACCCCGAAATTAGAAAAATATTCGCGATAGAAGTAAAAAATAGGTTCGAAGCTTTGAAATCTTCAGACGAGGAACACGAAGATGTAAACAAATTATGGGAAGGGATTAGGGATAATATTAAAGAGGTCGGTAATTTATGTCTTGGGAAAATCGAAAATAAAATGAACAAACCTTGGTTCGACAGGGATTGTCAAAATATGTGTGAAAAAAGAAAAACTGCTAAACTGAATTCCTTAAATAATGAAAGAGATTATCTAAAAGACAAAATTTATTTTATTTATTTTTTTTTTTTTTTTTTGGAGAAGTGGTTTCTAAATGTCACTAATAGGTAATATTTTTATAATAGTATTCAGCGAATAGGTAACCCCTATTCATAAAGATCGCCAGTTCTTTATTAGATTTTAATATTTCCGAATTTACTGATTGATAGATTTTTTTTATTGTATCTCCTACCTAATACCCTTGGGAATCCTTAATAGTGAAAATAAGATTTTTCTAAAACATAAAAAACAACTAAATGGATTGTTTAAAAAAAATAATAACCGTTTTCATTTTCCTTCTATTCTCCAACTTGCACTAGCTCATCGGATGGCATTATTTTTCAGAGTTTCTCCGTCACCAATGGAAGACTGAGCGTTTAAATGACCCAGAAAATATCAGATATGAACCACTTTTAGTTTACCATTACCTATGCTTTACTTATCATTAACAATGCCTATTGAAATTCCACAAATTGCGAAAAAAAATTAAAGGTTCTATAAATTGTGACTGTTTCTGTGTTTGCTTGAAGACGTAACTAATAACTAACAGATACAACAGTAGAGACAACATGAGGAATTTTGGTAAGCAGATTGCAAAAGTTACGTTTGGTATACAAGAAATATTCGAAATATTCTAAATAGGGAATCTCCTGGGATCAGTCCATGTCCTGGAAAATTTCCATAACTTATAAGGGAATCATAGTTTGAAAAATAGTGTATACTATTATTCAGCATATCGCTACACATGCTCAGGATACATCAGCATGTTTTAAAAACCTAATTCAGAGTGGAAAGAGTGGAAGGTAAGCAAAGCAAGGATTTCATTTATAGAATGAGTAAGTCTGAATGCAGCAATCCTAAATACTTAACTCTGGTACTCTTTAAGACCCTTGAGAATCTTGATTTATTTTTTTCTTGGCTCGTATTATCTTCGTTTTGAAAATAATTTTTTGTTTCTTTATCCATTTAACGCCACTTTATGCTTCAGTTGGAGTCCTGAATTTTACTTAACCATGTTTAATTAGGGATCTTTAATGAGTACTTGATATCGCACGGGCTCGAGACCACATTTTTACGTCTGGATTAAAAATTCTTGGGCCATCTGCCTTTGAACCAACAATATTAGGCATATAAGGCTGTTATTCTAACCACTTCACCACAGGTGACCTCGAAAAAGTATTTTAACTTTTAAGATATTTAGATATAACCTGCGAACATGCATGATTATGCAATTAGATAATTGGAAAATGTCGAGTTTTGAGAATACTGAGGGGAGTAAGTTTATTATTAAATATTATTAATATTAATCAAGTAAATATTAATAAGCCTTTGTCGGGATATGTTCAAAAAGTTTCCTTCCCCCCTAGGTTTCTCAATCGGTCTGGACTCTGCCCGCGATACTCCAGGAACTTCTTAGAGTTTTAAACGCCAAATTCGGGCACTTCCCATGTCAGCTTCGTTCCCCTTTGTCATAACCAAGATTGGCAATTTTCAAAAAACAGTATTTCTTTTTTTAAAAAAAGGGGAGAGAAGTGACGAGGGTGTTCCATCCACAAAAAGGAGGCAGTCGGGTTCCATCCTCAAGAAGAGGTCAGTCGTATTCCAGAGACAGAAGGGTGGAAGACCTTCCACGGAAACCGCCAGAGATCCGAAAGGGCCGGAGAGATGCTAGGAAGAGACCTGAGACAAATTCCATCTTCGCTAGCCGACTGAAGTGTTATAAGGTAACTTTTTGTAATATTGTATAGCAAAACTAACTGTTAGATATCCCTCAGTATTCTCATTCATAGATCTAGGCGTTGTATAAATAGATTGTATATGTATTAACTAATTTTAAATAATAATGTCATTTATTAAAACCTGGTTAATTTAATCTTCCCCTGCATGCCACCTACTGGGATCGGTAAACACGATACCTTTAGAAAAAAACTCGATTGGTTCCAAAAAGTTTAGTATATAAATACATTAAATATATTAATTAATACTGTTTAATAAGGTACCGCTGCCTTAGAAAAGCAGCCGGTCAAAAACAAAGCAATAAGGAGGAATTCTTATTGGACAGGTTATAGGTGTATCCTGATCTGCGTCCTATTAGCTTTAAATAACGTCATATCTTATCGAAACGTATTGGAATCTTTTTCTATGCTCAATGTTGAGATAATCAGGAAACTATTAGTTAATAAGATAAATTATTAATTCAATTTTATCAATACGCAGCGGCTATTGTAATTTATTGTAGAGTAGTAGATCAAAATCAAAACAATTGTCAATATTTACTCCAGGAAGAGGGATTAAAATTCAAAGCGAGTTTTACTTTTGCACTTGGGGTGTCGTAATGCAGGTAGATAAATTGAATTTATAGGGAACTTTTCGCGACTGAGGCCTGCTAGGGATTGCAAACCAGGGCACATTCGACCAACACGTAACAAGACACCAGTTACGTGAGGCGGCACTAGGAACAGGTGTAAACAGACCAAGCTGTGAGTCAGCCTACGGATCGAGCATAATAACCGTTTCTAGTTCTAACTCGAGCTTATCTAGGCAATGGATTTCTGATGATAAAGCGAAGAAAAGACTATTTTATTTCTTTCAGGTTTACCCTTTACTTACAACTAACAATAATTATATAAATCCTAGACAATGTTATCGTTTCGTACTGAACATACAAAATAATATTATACTAAGACTATGAAAGAAAACAATGATAATTCTTCCTTCTGACGTTCTACATGGATTGTATTTATTACAACTATTTTTCCTAACTAATATTAGCCTTGTTTCATCCAAATTGATTACCACAACGTCTACTTTAGATCCTCATTTAATCGTGTCAAGGCTTTATAAAACAAAGATTTTTAAGCACCTGTTGACCATCTATATTCAAATAGATATAATGTGTTTTCGAAAATTCTAAATACTCTAAATATATACATCACCATTGTTGTGGATTGCCGGTATCAATAAAATAAAATAAATGCCCTAAAATTCTAATATCATATTAAAAAATCTGGTGCGGGCAACACACGACTTTCACGTACCTCCGTTTTTAAAATCGATTAAAGAATTTTCAAATACAGTAAGAGATCAAAATGAGTGAAACCATTAAAGAATTAATTAAATAGAATTTCTATAAAAAACATGTGTTTTATTAAAAAATCGATTACCTTATTATCTAAAATAATCACTTGTATCAATTGATTGTGTATGAGATAATATTTTTTCTAAAATCTCAAGCTTTCCAACGGTATGTCATACATGTATATTACTGTTCTTATGTTCAAAAACAAAAAATTGCATACAAAATATATTTTTTCTGTTTTCTCCTTTAGTTGGGTATCGAATTTATTCAATTTATATATTTACCTGTTTTTCATCAGCGTTAACAAGATAATCTAGTTATTATTATTGAATCTACAAAATTAAATGTACTTTAGGAGAAGACAATTTAAAATATCGGCATTTAAGCCCTGTCAGACCATTTTTATACAAATAAAACCTACATGATATTAAAGCCCATTAAATTTTACATCGATATAGCGAGTTTAATCAAAATCGTCAGAACCGTTTTCGAGAAAATCGAAAAAAGGTGCAAAATGCATAGTATAAAGTGCCTCTTCTGATAAGCTCATTTTGATGAAAACAGTTTTGTCACGTCTCGAGCGTATAGTTGTCTTAAATATGAAATTTCAGTTTCATAGGACTTACCGTTTCCGCCCGGGAGTTACAACACACACACACAGACCTTTTTGCGGTACTTGGTTATTTGGACTCAGGGGACCCTAAAACGTGTATTTCCGTTGAAAACTGGAATTCGAAAATTTTCACGATCGCAATACTTCCCCTTACTATATATAGTAAGTGAAAGTAAAAATTGTTTTGTTTAAATTATAATAACTCATAGATATGGGATAACAAGAACCTTTTTCCTATTTAAAATCTTAGGTTCGTCCGAACGAATCAGTCATTTGCAACAGCTAAACCTTCCCGACCGTTCTGTTTTGCCGGTACTGTATACCCTGCCCCGTGTCTAATGGCAATATCAAAAGGAAATTAATAAACATCTAAATTTAATATTATAATGCCTGAAGACAACGTTATTGTCAATGTATTAAATAATAAAGGTTTACTCAATAATTAATTAATATATTATTTTCAAATAACTACACATATTGTGTTCACCATTACTCTCTCGCAACGCAAACGCAAACGCAATATTCTTTCTCGGTACCATACCTATTTTCATTTTCGAACCAATCACAAAATACTTCATTATAGTTATTTCAAGACGGCTTCTTTCGGAATAACAGAGGTCTAAAAAAATCTGAAAATACTATCTTGTATCTTATAAGGTCCTCTCTAGACCTAAATTAAAATTAAAGATAATCTATAAAAACCCTTTTGAATCTTTTTTTTTTTTTTTATTATGAACTAGTGATTGTTTTTTTTTACTCAATTATATATTTTCTTATGGTTAAAAATTCTTTTTCTCTTCAATTTTCAGCAAAGAAACTAATGGTGTAAATTGATTTATTCTATTACTTAAATTAGTTTAGGCTTTTGATGTATTTTAAAATTTATGCACAATTTGATAGCACTTCTATATCTTTAAACTTTGATCCAATATAATACAATTTTATATACATTAGCATTTGTTTTTTATTTCCCTTTTTTTATTTCCATGGCATTCAGTATTCATTCTGTTTGATCCTAAAAGCATTTCATCTTCTGTTCTTAATTTTGAGCGTCTTCGATAAACTAGTACTTTTGCTTTGAATCAGAAGAGAGAATAATATATTCCTATTGTTTATTACACTTTATCGAACCTCCGATGAATAAAATACGGTCGTCGACTTAAATTAAATTTGTTATATTAGCCGGGCTATAGGTCATAAATGGCGAAAAGCAGGAGTGCGATAGATGAATTGTCTTATGAATAAAGTAATACTAGTAATAACAGATCAAGATGAGAAATCCATCCATAAATCCTAAAGATAGCTTTGTTGACTAGACTCAAAAATACTCCAAAAACATTCGATATAATCCAAAGATGGTAAATATTAACACTGCATTAAATGTTGGGAGGTTTGCCAACTAACCTTGCAATAATTTTTATTCATAAACTAGACAGTTAAATACACCTGGAAGATTGTTATTTTCTAATTAACTATTAACTTTGCACCTCTAAATTTGTAGAAAAAATTATATATTAACATATTGGCTGAATAAAAAATAATACCTTACCGAATTGATGAAGTTTTCGCATGTCACACTCAACGGCACACCAGTTACACAGAGTTAAAGACTACATTTTATGTAAATAACAAAACTCTACAAACGGACTTACTACAATCAACAGTTGACGAACACATACAAACTCTCCATTCGCGTTTTCATAGCAAACTATGCGACAGTAGACTTATAAACGACATGTGATTAATTGAAATACCTGTTAGAAGAAGGCTGAAGAGAATCTGGATGAGAGACCTCCTTTGCTGAATTAATGCCTAGGAAGGAGTGTTCCTGGGCACTTTCCTTCCCAATGCCTATCCTAACCGCTGCTTATGTTTATATAGCACATTTGCTAATTGTCAATTATTGCTTTTGACAGGTGCGATTAAAAAATATGAAGATTAAAAAAAAACTGTTAACCTCATACTTGCCGAGTTATGAAAATAAACAGAACAGAGCACTTAAATATCTATTAATTGATAAATTGTATCTACTTGTTTTAAAAATAATGCAAATAATAACATTAATTGATACTTTTAAAAACTATTCCTTCAGGTCTTCATAAATGATTTTACAGTTTTATGTTACATTTGTGGATGACTTTTAAGGCTGAAAACCGTAGAACGACTATTAACAGTTCCCCAGCGTTCATTGTGTTTCGTTAATGCGCCCTTTCCTAAGAAAAGATTTCATCTTTAGGACTAAAGTTATCTGATATAAGCTCCTCCGCAGCCAGTACTTCCACCATTTTTTTATGGGTTTCCTCTAGTTAACCTTAAAAAGCTTTTCATTTTCCATTATTTTCAACATGAGGTGTAATAACTACATTTTTCTATCTTTAGCAGTCATCACATTAATAGAATAGAATAGAATAGAATGAGTTTATTTTTCTTTGGGGGTTTCCCATAAAAATAGAGCCTGGTTTGGCTATACATTACAAACAGCAATTAATAACAATTATAAGTAATAACAAAAAACGGAAAAAATCACAATAGGATAATAGAAAGGTATTAAACAGCACAGTAGAATAAATAAAATAAACAGAAAGTAACAAATTATTTTTTACAGGTTTATATATATATATATATATATATATATATATATATATATATATATATATATATAATTGGGAGCGGCGTGGTCTAGTGGATAGAGAACTAGTCTGCTGTGCTCCGGGTCCTGGGTTCGAATCCCGGCTGTGGCAGAAATATTATTTATTCTGTTAATTCAGTCGGGGGCGACCCTAGGGTATGGAGACCCTTCTGGGGCAGACCCAGCCTCTATAAAGTGGGTACCCAAATTAATTGGGGAAAAACCTGGCGGCTGAGCGTGATTAAGGCCAAATCACCTCATTGCATTGCCGTTGGCCTAGAAACAGTACGAATCTCTATATGTACTGAGCCCAAGACCCTTCATGGGTTGTAGTGGTACTGTTTTTTTATATATATATATATATATATATATATATATTTTATGTTATACAAAAGTATTAAAGTATTTTAGATTTTAAATAGTCTTTGAAATATAAAACTTTAATACATAGATATATATACATAAATAAGGAGTGAATGAATATTAAATATTAAGATTTTAAATGAGCATTGACATATAATTATAGTTAAAAGATTTGTGTCAAACTAGATTATGGATTGAAATAGTTCATTGCAATAGCACAAGCATTATCTATTACATAAGCATTATTATGAAACATTGACTAGATACAGTATTATAAATTTTGTAAATAGTTGGTTATTTTCTAATAAAGCTTGTAATTGTTAATAAAATTTACTCGTTTATTACAAATGACCTTAGTTTTAAGGTGCTAACTAACTAATAATACAGTAGTTTGACTTTAGTTGGGTCATCAATAGTTAATATTGTAGGAAATAGGCTTTCCGTTATGTTATTAGCGTGAGAGAAATATTGATTTCTAAATGCTGAATATATTGGACAGTCTGCTATTAAGTGGTATATGGTTTCATGTTGCATATTGTACAGACTTCTTTGGGGTTAATATTGTAGGTGTTGTTTGCATGAAAATTGTAATATGGTATTTTCCAGAGAGGCGAGCTGGTATTATTATTTTAAACATCTTAAACGGAATATTATCAATGGTTTGATAACTTTGGCTGAGTGAAGTTTGTTGGTAAAGAATATTATAGAAAGGGCTGTATTGACTTGAGGTTAACGATTCGATATCTTTGTTAAGTAGTAATTTTTTAAATGATTCAATTATTACTGTACTATTGCTTTGGAGGGTAAGTGGATTATTTTCAAGTAGTATGTCTGAGCTATCGGCTTTATCTAAAATATTATATATTTGGGTAAACAAGTTATATTTTGCAGATGGTCGATTGTAATGTTTTTCTTTGAGTATCATATCGTATAACAGATTTGGATATTCTATTGTCTGACATGATAAGTATTTTCTGTATGAATCTCAGGACACATTTAATTATTTTTATATTGGGATGTTCACGCCCAAATTCTAATCTTAAGAGCCAAAAAGGAATATTTCTTTTTAAATTAAATAACCTTTTAAAGTAATTAATATTATAAAGATCATTTACGAGAGAGATACACTTTATTGAACAAGTGGTGCTGCCCAACTTAATTGGGTTGCTAATAACACAGCTTACTTTGTTTTTTCCTTAATGGACAATTTTTCATATAAATATATTAACATCTTAAAAATGTTAGCATGCAATATACATAAAAAACAGATTAATTTTTTTTTCTTTTAACATTTTTTTTCCATTCAATTATTTTTTTTTTAACACTTTTTTCCTTTTAACAATTGTTTTCCTAAATTATTTTTTTTTTCTTTTCTTGTTTATCTCTCAAATTTATTCAAATATATGTATATAACCAAAAAAAAAATTATATATTAATAATGATCACAATAATGCTTATGGCAACCATATGAAACTCCGCTTCAATATTAAATCTCCAGCATATACAATAAATATAATAAAATAAGATAAAATAATAATATTGTAATAATATAAAGTAATAATATGAGAATTGAATGAAAAAAGTATTTCTTTTATTGAAAGTTTGGTTTAAGAATACTAAAGTCTAAAGATGTAATGTTCTAGACATATTATCTTGTAATGCTGTAGGGAGTTACTTCTCCTGAATTTTCAATAATTTAGATTAATTACATTTGTCGATAAAGATATAAGATAAGCAATTTTCCATTCTATTAATATTGAGGGATTGTAACAATAAACAATTATAAACTTTGCAAAACATCTATGTCTTATCAAGACCCCTTTAAACAAAGCAGCCACCTCAGTCGCCCAAGAGGTAGACCACACTGCTGCTTGCTCAATAGCCAGATGGAATACCACACGTCATGTCCAACCTGTCTGCATTGGATAGGGCTGCCTAAGGGCAAATCCAGCCAATCTGCATTTAGTAAGGTCCGAAGGGATTTACGTGTAAAGGGCCTACCGTAGTTTGGATAGCCCTGTAATCAGTTTTCTGGCATTTTACTCTCCTTCCATTTATATTATTATCACTGCAATGATTTTGAGTTCTTTCTCAAACAGGCAATAAAATATTCAAAGTCAAGATAATGTACGCATGTAGTCAAGAGGCTATGCACTCTTCGAAGATCACGAATTAAATTTCAATCAGGATCCCACATACTTGAAATATGAATAATCCTACTTTTTTGGAGACAAGCAGCTTCCTTCGACATTCTTCGAATTCGACTGTACTTAAATCGTGGAGGTCTGCCCCAATATACGATTACACCTATACTTAAATTCTACAACTGGTGCCAGTGCCATTTAACGTATTTGAGGAGTTAGTACCCCATATTCATTCATATCGGATTATTTTGAAACCGTTAAACATAGCAATCATACCTCTGGAAACCTGATTGAACATTTAATTTTCTGTTGCAAAGTTAATACCCTGAACTCTTCACCTGAGCTACAATATTTTAAATTCCAGAATAAATCTTTTGGAACGTTATTTCTAAAATAATGTACAAAACGTCAACAATAAATCAATCATAGTCCTTTTTTTCTAAAATCCGATTAAGAATATATTGATGGAATAACTGTATAAGGTAGAGAATATTCGATAGATTAGTTGGTTTGGGAAGCGTTCCTAAAAAAATTACTTATTTATTTCTTGTACGTTCATATGAATATATAAGTAATTATACAAATATTTCTAAGAATTTAAATGAGAAGGCAGTCATAAATAATAAATTATCCTTTATGACTGCACCTCCAACCAAAGTCTCCTTCATCATGACAAAAATTGGATTAAGTATGACAATCAAAGCCCATCAGGTCAATGGTATGTTGCCAATCTGTCTCCTGGTCATATACCTAAGCAAAATCTCCATCTGAAAAAATTAAAGGTTACTGTATAGTGATCTAAGGCCGGGATCATTCATTTTTCTACCAAAGGGAAAAACAATCGGTTCAACATCTCACTGCCAAGGAATTGGCCAAATACATCAAAATCCTAAAATTGATAATGGCGGAGCCTTATCAATTCTCTTTATGTTATGCAGTTTGCAAGATAACGCTTTTCAAAGTTCACTTTATTAGGTTTAAAAAATATTTAAATCACTATTTCCTAAATTTATTTTGCCAAATACCATAAAATTTCCCGTGGCTGAATAGCTAGCGCACTAGTCTCCCACGCCAAAGGTTTTGAGTTCGAATCCCAGTCCCGGAGGGTCTTTTTCAAGTATTTAATTAATGGGGATTCACTCACAGCCTCTCCTCCGGGTATGTGAGACCCGTCAGCCAAATGATGGCCACTCATTAAAATAGGCGTAGAGAGTGGATATGAGATATTCACAAAAAAACTAAAATTTCTAATTATTTTCTGATTCTCCCCTCTCTAATACAAAACCCGATGAAGAAAACTTTGGGACTTTTTACCAGTAATAAAGGAAGGGTATTGAACCATTTCTGACTGGTTTCAGCATTTTTTTTTCTGAGATGTTTGGATGAAAACCTAATTTTACCGTACTATAAACAGGAAAACACCCATCCTGCTTCGTGATAACTCCTGGCCTAATGTTTCAATACAGTCAGTTAATAAATTAAAGAAGTCAGGCTATGAAGTCTAACCGCATCCCCATATTCCTCTTATCTATCCCCCACTGATTACAGATTTTTTTTCGGAGTTTGGACAAATTTTAGCGAGGATAATTGTTAACAATAATTTAGACATTAAAATTCGTTTTCTGAATTTCTTTTAATGCGTTACTCAAAATTTTTTAATTCGAGGTGAGCAAATTTGGTAAGCGGTCGAAAATCATGGCAAATATTTTATATGAAAAATACGTTAGATTTCATCTCATTTTTTTAGTTTTTTCATGATCCTAAAAAAATTTATTTCATGTGTTCCAACCAGACAAACATTTAGTCCCGTCCCAGGTAAAAAAAAATTAATTTTAATAACAATCTTAAGAGAGTTAACTTCGCATAAATATTATTAATGCATCTAGTTGCATTCGACAAAATGTCGCTTGAAACCAAAACCGGAACTAAAGGAGGATGGGGCTGAGGAAATGGGAGTGAGTCAAGAATTTTGAGGGAAGTTTAATTTTTGGAAGTCAAAAAAAGTTTATTCTTTTAAATTTAGATCAGTCAATAAAATGAATTAATAAGAAATAATCAGGGGTCTGTCGAGTGAACACACTCAGCCTCCTCGAATCCTGAACATTTCTGGCTATTATCGACTCAACCATTATCCCTCAATATTAATAAATGTTATGAAATGATGATATATATTGTAAAATATTTAACCATTATTCCCTTTTTTTTTTTTTTTCTTTTTTGTTCAATTTTCCAGAAGGACCAAAAATATATCACCCAATATTGGAATAAATTCGTTGACTTTTTTCAGGACAGGATGGTTAAAAAAGGGGTGGTTTAATTAAACCTGTCTTTTAACCCTCCCTTCTTTCACAAAATCCCTAGATTCGGCCCTGCCTTCATCATATGAATCCTTAATATTAATCGTATTATTATTAATAATGAAATTATAAACATCCAAGTATAGCAACAATGAATGTACCAATAACTATTTAGGAAATTTCTCTTCTTTCTTTCCTTTTTTTATCTTGTGTGTTTATTATCCATACTTTTTGTACATGATTGTATATAAGTCTAGGTAGTGTTTAATTTATCTTTTTCTTTTTTGCACATTTGTAAATAAAAATTAGTTTTATTGTTTTCTTGACCAGACATAAATATTAATATCTACTATTCATTTTTATAATTCTTAAGGGAATTCATAGTCCCTGAATAAAGTGTTTTATTATTATTATTATTATACCAATAATGAATGTATCTATTTATACCAACAATGAATTTACATATGTATAAGATTTTTGCTGGCTTGTCTTTAGAAACTTTTTACTTTTACCTAACTATCTATGAAATATATAGTAAGGGAATGTATTGCGAACATGAAAATTTTCGAATTCCAGTTTTCGACGGAAATACAAAGGGTCTCCTGAATCCAAATGACCAAGTCCCGAAAAAAGGTCTGCGTGTATGTCCGTGTGTGGTAAGTCTAGCGCAAAAACTATGAGTTGAACGAAACTGAAATTTCATATTTAAGACGACTATACGCCAGAGATGTTACAGTAACGTTTTCAGCAAAATCGGCTTACCAGAAGGACCACTTTATAAAATGCATTATGCAACTTTTTAAGATTTTCTCAAAAACAGTTCAAACGGTTTTGATTAAACTCGCTATATCGATGTAACATTTAATGGGCTTCAATATCATGTATGTTTTATTCTGATTGAAATAGTCTGACAGGGTTTAAATGCCGATATTTTAAATTTTCTTCTTCTAAACTACCTTTAATTATGTACATTCCAAAATATTTATCACATCATCTTAATGACATTGATGAAGGATGGCTAAATGTACAAGTTGAACGAATTTGATGTTCAACGAAAGAATAAAAGAGTCAAACTATTTTTTTATGCAATTTTTTTTTTTTTTTTTTTTTTTATAATAACAGTAATATAGACATATAATATACCGTTGGAAAGAGAACAATTTTAGAAAAAATGTTATCTGATACAAAAAGTTGTAAAAGGTAATATAAAGTGACGAATAGGGAATAAACTTATTACTGATTAACAATTTAATATAGTTACATAGTTTAATTTAAATCATAAGTTTCCAACGAAAATAAAAATTAGGTTTTATTAAAATCATCTTAAAATATTTTAAAATTGAATCATATCTAATATTTTTTATGTTGATTTTAACAGTCGTGGTAAGTGAAAGTCGTGTGTTGCCCGCTCCAGATTTTTTTAAAAAATGTGGTTGGCCCAACACATGACTTTTAGAATAGAATAGAAATTGATTTTTATTCTGGGACTATGTCCTTTGAGAATAACATATTTGCACAGTTTATAATATACAGTATGTCTGGCCAACAGACAAAATGAACATAATTAACTAATGTTTACAATTATAGGTGAATATATACATAAAAATAAAATGAATAATAATTAAAATAAAAAACAATCCTCAGAAAATAGTTGTGGGGACAAAATGAAAAATAAATGAGTCTAAATATATAATAAAAAGAAGAAAAATAAATTTTTACATTGTTTTGTTACTTGGTCCTTTAAGAATAACATCAGCTTTGAAATAATAAAGTAACTTAAACTGTACAAGAATTAATGAAAAATAAACCAATTAAACATGAATAAAAATAATATACTACAATATTACAAAACAAACTCTTCTAATCACATAACAGACATAATAATCACAATATAAACAATTTAAAAAGAAAAGAAAAAAAAATGTAACGATTATAACAAAGAAGTCTTCCAGATAAAATAGTTGAAAAAATAGATAGATACTTGTGGAAAAAAATAAAAATATTGAATACAATTCTGCTAAAATTTTTACATTGTCAAGCAGCGTCATTTTGGGATGCTAGAAGGTACTGGGAGAGAAGGTGTTTGAATGTGGAGAGGGATGGAGCATGACGGATGTTTGATGGGAGGGAATTCCAGAGACTAGTAGAACGGGCCAGAAAGGAGCATTCATATTTTTCGAGAGCATTCTAGAGGCCACCATATACCGCACATCCATAATCAAATTGAGGGAAAATTAAAGAGGATACAAGGAGCTTACGGGTGGACTGTGGGAGAACATGACGGGAACGATGGAATAGTTTGAGAGTGCTTATTGACCTTCGGGAAATTTGGGCCACATGTGGTTTCCACGATAAAGTTTGGTCGAAATGGATGCCTAAATTTTTTACAGAGGAGCTGAAAGTGATAGGATGGTCATTTAGTAATAGGGTAGGAAGAGAAGGAATAGATGTGAGGAGAGAATCGGATCCAATAATGATAGCCTGAGTTTTCGCAGCGTTTAACCTTAAATCATTCTGATTTGCCCAATGACAGATCCTGCCCAGGTTGAGGCACTTTTACGTACCTCTGTTGTTAAAGTAAATTTAAGAATTTTTAAATACAGTTATAGATGAAAATAAATTATTATATTAATCAGAACGATCTCTTCTTATATCTATACAGATTATCATATTAATTATAAATAACGTTCGAATTTAAATTTTGTAATTTATAGTAAGCTAATCAGTGTCCTATGCGTAAAATATTACAGCTACTGCTCTAATCCGCTGTATTGGACTGCCAATTTACATCATCAGTCATGCTTTTGCTATAATGATTGGCCTGTTCCTTTGACACCCACTGCCTTACAAATAAAGCGAAGAGAAAATCGTGTAGGAGTTGTGAGATAAGAGTAACAATGCTCTCAGATTATTCTACATCGAGTCGTACTAATTTGGATCACACTGAATATTACTTATGTCACACTCTATGTTATTTATCTACTTTATTAGAATACTGAGCCAAAATGTCACTGAGTTAATAATAGATCTATAAGTAAATTGTTTTACCTTATAAAGGGAAAAGTCAAATGTAGTATTCAAATTCACCTATGATTACAATAATGTTTTATCTTTATATTGAAAGTGAATTTCAATATACAATGGATTTGGTTAAGAATTTACAATAAGTTCTTGTACTTTTTTCTGTAATATTCTCACACAAATCCTCAAGCACATTTAAATTATTACTACAATTTTTTTCAGATGTAGGCGAAATCCCTCAGTGAAGAAAAATTGCTGAATTATTGAATTCAAATTCCTTATCGAATGTCTGTAATACCAGCCCGCGTCACTCATTCTGATATTTATCCTGTATACATGCATATGTATTCCTTATTACTATTTGTTTTTTTCAATTACTATTTCTTATAATTTTTTATTATATAATCCATTTTTGTATTTACATGCATTATTTTATATATTGTTCATATGAATATGAATTGCTTTTGGTTTAGTCAATTACTACTGTTTCTAACTGTGTACTGTTTCTTATAATTGTTTTTTAAATATTATTTGGGTATTATATAATCCAATTTGGTATTTACTTGCTTTAATTTTATACCTTGTATTTATGTCGATGTATTCCTTATTGCTTTTGTTTTAGTCAATTACTGTATACTGTTTTACTGTTTTTTATATTATTTGGTTATTATAGAATCCAATTTTGTATTTATATGCCTTAATTTTATATCTTGTTCATATGAATATGAATTCATATGAATTGCTTTTGGTTTAGTCAATTACTACTGTTTCTAACTGTGTACTGTTTCTTATAATTGTTTTTTAAATATTATTTGGGTATTATATAATCCAATTTGGTATTTACTTGCTTTAATTTTATACCTTGTATTTATGTCGATGTATTCCTTATTGCTTTTGTTTTAGTCAATTACTGTATACTGTTTTACTGTTTTTTATATTGTGGATATAATTAGTTGACCGTTGAGAATTACTGAAGGAATTAGTCCGGGTGGCGGTCATTAAATGAAACAACTGAATAGTTTCAACTATTTTATTGTTTGCCAACGTTTCGACCCCCATTGTGGGTCATCATCAGGGCTAAAAAGATACAAAAAGGATACATTTAAAATAAGATTACAAATACTATTTAAAAAAAAAAAAAAAAAAAAATTAACAATTTCACTAGAGAATGTCAATATTATAACATAAAAGAAAATAGATGTGTAAAGAAATCAATTTATGTAATCAATGTATTGTAATTTAATTAATTGATTTCTTTACACATCTATTTTCTTTTATGTTATAATATTGACATTCTCTAGTGAAATTGTTAATTTTTTTTTTTTTTTTTTTTTTTTTTAAATAGTATTTGTAATCTTATTTTAAATGTATCCTTTTTGTATCTTTTTAGCCCTGATGATGACCCACAATGGGGGTCGAAACGTTGGCAAACAATAAAATAGTTGAAACTATTCAGTTGTTTCATTTAATGACCGCCACCCGGACTAATTCCTTCAGTGTTTTTTATATTATTTGGTTATTATAGAATCCAATTTTGTATTTATATGCCTTAATTTCACATCTTGTATATATGTATATGTACATATTCCTTATAGCCTTTTAGGTTAGTCAATTACTGTGGTTATAATTAGTTGACCGTTGAGAATTAATAGAAAGCATTAGTACGGGTGGAGGTCAGTGAATGAAAATTAAGTAATGTCAACCATTTATTTTCTGCCATCATTCAACTATTTATGGTTATTATCACCATTCTTCATTTTCACCATTTATTATTATTAGTCAATGACTGTTTCTTACTGTGTATTGTGTTACTGTTTCTTTATAATTGTATTTTTATATTCTTTAAGTATTATATTGTTTCTTACTTTGTACTGTGTGTACTGTTTATTTATTTTTAAAAAATTATATTTCATAGTATTATTTAACTATTGTATTGTTTCTTAGTGTGTACTATGTTACTGTTTGTTATTGTACTTTTATTGAATTGCTGCAGGTTAACTCCTTCCCTACACACGGGCTTCCCTTAGTGGGATAGAGACTTTTACTTGCACTGTAGAAATGTCTGTATTTTGATTTAAATAAAGAAGTTATTGAAATAAAATATATAGGTGAAATAAATTTATTTTTATATTTTTAACATTTTAGCGCTAAAAAACTGTTAATAGAAAATGATTCACTTTCAAAATATCATGTTACATGTGTTAACGCAGTAGCTCCCAACAATTTTTTTTTCGCGGACCACATTATTCAATAATTTCAATGCCAAAGATAATAAAAATCGTGAATATATAAATATATATCCATATATGCGTTGCAAGTTGGATTCTGCATGACGACGTCTTCTGTTCACTTTCAGACATTACAGGTGAGTGTAATGTCACACTAAGAGATAAGCCAAAGCCAGACACTGAGCTTCTCGAACAAGTACTGTAGAATCAGATCCTCCACTCATGTACTTTATATAAAAACATACATAATTTTCTCTTTTTTATGTCACTGACTCACACCAGTGAAACGACAGAGAGAAGCACTGGGATCTCTTGGATTCCGCTTGTCCCTCTACACCTCCACTTGAAAAGCCAAGTCAGTGGTTCCCCAAAAAAAATTTTGGAGAACCCCTTCATACCATCATTTCAATTGCAAGGACCCACGAAATCCTAAATATTAGATATATATTTAGAATTTTATTGGGCTACACTGTATCACGTACATTTAATGGGAAATACCTCTACCGAAACACAGTATTCTATAAATTGCCATTGAAGCATAGAAATGAAGAAAAAGAACAAGGCTCTACGAATTTACTTCAATCCTCGAAAAACTAAAATTTTATAAAATCTTGGAGATGATCCTAGAAGTTTTTAAAGGTACGAAAAATCCTTCGTTTTTATGTTCTCGTTCAGAATGAATCCAGTATAAATTTGATAATTTTCTGTTAGCAATGTAGAAGAAATATTGGAGATATTTTGAGATTTTTTTTCCTCATGTGTATAATTTAAAGAAGAAATAAAAACCATAAGGCAAGCTCTAGTATTTATATTTTAAAAAAAACCGTTAGGAGTTTTTAAATCAACCTCCTCCATATTATTGCCTTTCGGTGTTTCCGCAGTTTATGCTGGTAATATATACATTCAAGAGCAGAAAGAGCACATTTATACAAAATGTATTCCATACCTGAGGGAAACATTTCGTGAGGAGTTCGGCGAAAGGGAATTTAAAGTCGTGGGACTTTGGTTCGGAAGCAGGGGGACCATGCCAGTAGCCACTGGATTGTTTTTAGAGAACTATGGACTCGGAAAAAATGAGATGCAAAACATGGCGGAGACCATAATCTTGGACTCACTGGGAATCCTGCATCACCATATATATTGAGGCTGGTCTGGATTTTCAGATGTCCATGATCGATTTCAAAATTAGTAATATATATGTATTTCCTATTTGGCAGAATCTCTCTCTATCTTTTTTCTTTAAGATTGTCTTCGGGATTGATGCGGTATGCTGTGTACTGATAGCAACTCAGCGAAGTTGAGCAGCAGATCCAAATTGGAATTTCCTCCTCCTACCTCTATTTACTTCTAAATTTGATTTCATACTTATCACCATCTTATTATTTATCATGTTATTGTTATTTGTATATATAATATTTATGTCGAGGGTCAATCCATCCAAAACGTCCAATTTTCATTAATTTTGCCGACATCTTTGATTTTCGCGATTTTTTTGACCAGTTATTTTCTATCCTTTCCTGCATATAAAACCATAAATTAAAAAAAAAAAATGCTGGCCAATACTTCGAGTGTTGCAGCCGTTTTAAGCCAGCTTCACGGGGAAAAAACATGCAATGGAATTAAAATATTTTTAAACGACTCCTGATTATTTTTACCTTTGATAATTTTAACAGTCGACCATACATCCTCAATATAAACAACTAGATGTTGCTTACAAACAGTTTCAGATCTTTCTGTATCTACCTGGTTCTTTTTTAAAAGGTAGAAGGTGACCAACTGGAGGTGGGAGGATGGGCAGGTAATACCGATCTCGGGCCCAGCCGCTATTAGACAGATCCCTCACTAATTACATCCATCAAGCCAGAAACCAACCTCCCTGATATCAGCCACGAATCTTCAACTTTATTTCTTCAGCCTAACTTATTTTATTGACTTTATGTATGTGGGTTTGTTTGGAATTGGACATTCATAAGAAATGGAATAATAACAACAGCTATTAATAGATACACACTTCGTCCAATGACAGAAACAAGATTTATCAAGAAAATCCTTCACTTCAAGGAGAAACAATAGATGTTATTATGTAGAACAGCAACATCTATGAACGTTTTTTTTTTTTTTTTCATAGTGTTATGTACTGAGGATACTGTGGGCTTTAAATGAATTATTGAATAATTATTATATTAATAAAGTAAATTTAATAAGCCTTCGACGAAAAAAAGTTCAAAAACACAAACAATGGATACAAAAACATTTTTGCTCATTTATCCTCTTGTTGATTATGAAATTCGTTTACCTGTTATATTTTTCAATTTTTATCAATCCTAATAAGGTGATATGGGTTATTCTTCTGAATCTAGAAAATTAAAGCTACTTTAGAGAAAGAAAACTAAAATATTGGCATTTGAGTCCTATTAGACAATTTCAATTAGAATTAAACCTACATGATATTAAAGCCCAATAAATTTTATATCGATATGGAGATTTTAATCAAAATCGTTAGAGCCGTTTTTGAAAAATTCGTAGAAAGGTTCAAAATGTGACATCGCGGGCGTTGTCACAAATACGAAATTTCTGTTTCACAGCACTGTTGGTTTTTGGACTGAAGTTACAACACACAGACCTTTTTGCAAGACTTGGTCATTTGGACTCAAGAGATCCTAAAACGTTTATTTCCGTTGAAAACTGGAATTGAAATATTTTCATCATCGCAATACTTTCCCTTCCTATTTATTTCATATATAGGTAAGTGAAAGTAACAAAGTTAGATTAAAAAGAAATGTAAAGAAAATGTGTGGCGGGAAAGGGAATGGAAGAGATTAGGGTAGGAAAGTGTGGGAGGCGGGGAGGGAATAAACCATTGTAATGAGGCACAACGAGTTTTAAACTGCCAAATTTATTATTTTCATAAAGGAGCATTACAAAGATGTAGCCAAATCATAAACATTTTTTCCAGGCGAACTTAAACCTAATTACTTACAAAATATTTATGCATTAGTAAAAACTGTAACATAGTTTAGGACTGTGGATGTTCATTTTTTGAGCATCGCTTAGATATGGTGAGATAATGACGTAGTTTCATCATTTAATACTTTAATACATCAATGCGGTGCATAGACCTTTGAGGATAGATGCTATTCCTAAAATCTGTTTGTTTACAAAAGTTAAAACTTTATTTATTGATCAATTATCGGATATTAATCATAATTTAAGTTTACAGTTACAAAAAAAAAAAAAAAAATGAAGGAGTAACCTGTCTTAACATTATTTTTGTTTAATAACTGATTATCTGATTTAATAACAGTTTTTATATCTGACAATCAAATATCATTGTCATTGTACTATCAACCTCTTTTTAGCTGGCACATGTATGTGTGTATATATATATATATATTACCTACTTTTGTAAAATGCTTAACACTTACATTTTTTTTTAAATTAAGTTATATTACCTGTTTTGTTGAATATTGAAATGTTGATATAATTCTGTTACAAAGCGAATCTCCTAATTTATAAATAAAGCTAAACATCTACAATGGAAATAGAAGAAGAGAAAATACGCCTACAAAAGAAATATAACGGTCTCCACATTCAATATTTACACAGATGGCAGTCAAGGGAAAAGAAGGGAGAACTGATTTGAAGTATTTGTCGAACTTCGGATACATAGAGCATTTATAGTCGAGTAACACAATTTATGGAAATCACATTTGCGATATGGTTTCGAATATATGTTTACTAACGTTGCCTCGTCTATGATAGAATATTATTATATTGTATCAAATACAATAATATACTAGCGACTATCCCTTGCTTCGCACGTATGCAATTTAAATGTGATGTAATTTATGTCTAAAAAAATTTCAATTTCAACGCATTACAAATAAAATTTGTGCATAAGTGTATAGGCTTATAACATCTTTCTATTAAATTGCCCGACTTATTTTATTGCATATTAACTTTTCTAAAATATTGCGCTTTCCAACGGTATGTTACACGTCTATGTTCCTACTTATATTTCAGAAATAACGTTTTTATGACTTGGCCACAAAAAAATTATTTTTTCCTTTTTAAGATAAGCTAAAGTGCAATAGATTTTACTTATAAGTCTTCAGGAACCAATGCCCCAAAAGATGATGAAAACCGTATCAAAAAGTGGTTTAGAAGGAGTCAGCGTAAACCAAAATCCCGTTATCATATTTAAAATCCACATGCGAAGTGCTCTTGTTCATCAAGTTCAATATCTCAATATATCGATTACCGATTAAGATGGAATGCGCATATATCTATTGTCACTGCTCAGCTAAGGAAATATTTTTATGTATTCTATAAGTTAAGAGGTATTTTATCAATCAATAAATTAAGATTAATTTACTTTTCGTATATTCAGTCGCTGATTCAATATTGTATATTCATTTGGGGGGATTCTTTTGCTGCACATCTTTTTCAGCTTGAGATTGTGCAGAGAAAGATTATTAAGGTAATTTTGGGTATCAATAAGGGACCCCCATCAATTAGTTTATTCTCGGACCTTAATGTAATGTCTGCAAAAAAATTATACATGGTCTCAATTATGAAGAAGCTTTATTTTAGACGGGGTGAGCTAGTCGGGAAGATTGACCACCGTTTTTCTACACGACTGAAAAAATACTTTAGCTTAGTTGTGCCAAGACCAAAACATACCTGGACGACACACCAGACTTGTTATTCCATTGCTACTGTGTACAACAATATTCCTCCAAATTTTCAATTTTCTCACACAAATCCTCCAAAGTATTCAAATTATTACTACAATGTTAAAATGTGGGCGAAATCCCTCAGTGAAGAAAAAATTGCTGAATTATTGAATCCAAATTACTCATCGCTATAGAAATGTCAATGCCAGCCTGCGTCACTCATTCTGATATTTATCATGTATACAAGTGTATGTATTCTTTATTGACTTTTGATTTTGTAAATTTCTTACTGTGTACTATGTTATGTATCTTTATATTGCTTATCATGTAATTCAATCTTTTATTCCTTATTGCTTTTGGTTTAGTTAATTACACTTTATTTCTGTGTACTGTTTAACTGTTTCTTATAATTGTTTTTTGTATTAATTAGGTATTATGTAATTCAATTTTATATTTGCATCCCTTAATTCTATATCTTGTATATATGTATATGTATTCCTTATAACTTTTAAGCTTAGTCGATTACTATTTCATATGTTGAGGGCCACAGATGAGGGGATACAGCTTATATCATACTGGCGCAGGATTCATGACCCTAATCCGCTTATCTTAATATCTTTTTTAAGAATCTTAAAATAATAACCAGAAAAGATACGGAATAACTGCACGCAAGTTCTACTGTCCAAATAATCATAACTAGTTATGATCCATGGATGGAATAGACCTATTTTTTATTGTCCTTAAAGTTTCAAGACTTATGCTCATATCTTGCTTTTAAAAAATCTGGTGCATGCTACACACGACTTTTACTTACATCCGTTGTTAAAATCAAGTTAAGAATTTTCATATACAATTAGACATGAATTATATAGGTAGGTGAAATTAAAAAGTTTAAAGAATTAATAAAATTGTGTTTCGATAGAGATGTGTGTTTTATTAAACAATCTATTATATTATTATCTAGAAAAATCAGTTTTGTCGGATTTTCACCACTTTCGGTAAACTTATTCAATTTCGGGTATAAAGGAATATTTATTTATTTTTAATCTTAACTTTCCAACGGTATATAATACATTTATATTAATGTTCTTATGTTCCAAAAATGCATTCAAAATAATTGTTTGTTCTTTTCTGCTTTAGTTGGATACTGAATTCGTTCAACTTATATCTTTACCTGTTTTTTATCAATGATAACAAGATGATACAAAATTGAAGGCAGTTTAGAGGGAGAGAATTTTAAATATCGGCATTTAAGTCTCGTTAGAATATTTCAATCAGAATGAAACCTTTTAAACATCGTTAGAGCCGTTTTCGAGAAAATCGTAAATAATGGTATAAAGTAACTCTTCTGGTTCGTCGATTTTGATAACGTAACCCTAAAACGTGTATTTCCGAAGAAAACTGGAATTCGAAAATTTTCATGATTGCATTACTTTCCCTTTTCATATATAAGTAAGTTAAAGTAAAATATTAACTAATAGAATAGAAAATTATCCAATAGGACTTGTTGTTCGTTTATTAATATAACTTCACGTTTATGCCACTGTGGCTAATCGGACAATGCTACAGTGGGAGTTCTAAATTTTGCCTATACAAGTTTAATAAGGAAAGGGATTTGTAACGAGTACCACAAATCGCACAGGCTCATTACCACTATTTTACGTCCCCTCCGAAGACACGGCATAACCAAGGATTTTTTACTCCCGATTTAAACATATTAAAATACCCGAGGGACATCTGTCAGGCATTGAAGGCATAGAAGGCTGTTATGCTTGACACTATACTACAGGTGACCAATATACAGAACAATATATAAAACAAAATCAATAAAAGTATATACAACAGTCACTCATACCTATATACAATTCACAAGCATACAGCACGTGAGTGGAGAATCTAACCAATGCTAGAACTCCAATATACATGTTACAAGAGGTCTCGAGGCCACTGTCGTTTCAACCTTCTAGGAGGATGGTAAGGATGTGTGGAGCTGGATAAGGATTGAGCTAGGGGATTAGGGTGATGGATAAGGTTCTGATGAAATTTAGAGAATTTTAATGGTATAAGGTCTAAAATAAATGGAATATTTAGATCGCGGTGTAAGGTATGGTTGGATACATAATAAGGGGCATTAACTGTTGTTCGGAGGAAGGATTGGATAAGGAAGATTGGAAGGATTAAATGCGTTTGATGTTAGAAAATTTGGCTGTCCCCCACAGTTCAAGTCCGTAGGTCCAGATAGGTTTCAGTACTGTCTTGCAGTTTGTTCTCGATAGATAGTTTTGAATTTCTGTTCAGTAGTATGTATAATTGTCCAAATCGTCGATTAAGACTTATGAAATATTTGTTATATTAAAATTAGTCTATGATATTTGACATAATAATATATGCTCCCATATAAACTATTTAATATTTGTTTATTTAGTGAACACTTCTGATACTTGTATCAGAAAATACACTTGTATATATTAAATAAAAAATTTAAAATTGAAGAAGAGAGTTCGGAATTTTTAAAGGCTTTTTCTATGCGGTCTCAAGGAAGTGAAATTTTAAGTAAAAAAAAAAACTAATTTTACTATACCTAAGTTAAAAAAATGATGTTTTCCAGAACATATTTACTAGGTTAAATGGTACAAATGTGTAATTTAACTTCGCTCATTAACTTAAAAATCACTAATCAACTATTCAAGTTTTTCATAATTATTATTTCTTCATTACAAATTTTAAATAATCATAAGTTAAATAAATAAATTACGGATTCCTTTAATTTATCGCCGAGAAGCAGAACCCCAATCGACCTGTATCACACCAGATGAAGGGATGCGTGAATCTCCGAAACGTCAATAATATTCAGTTCTAACCACTTCGTTTCGTTTGTGCCGGACATATGCCTTTACACAGCTTTTACATTTGATTCATAACTAACAAAATATAATTTTTAAATTAGTTCATGGTTTCGGTTAACAAACCTGTTTAAAGCTAAAAATAAAGGTATGTGAGACATCTCTTGGATTTTTGGAGAAGCACAAAGTTCCTCAACTCCATGATAGGTCGCGCCACAATCCAATAATTTGGCAGTCCAAATATTCACTGATTGCTTATAATTTCTATTCATGAGTTGAATTTTAGATAAGTTGTGGATTTTATAAGACATCGAATTTAATTTTCGGCTCTTATCATCATAACAATATTTCTGTTCATTTACGTTAGGATAATATATGAACCGTTTTTATTCTTTAAATAAAATATGATCAACTTTGTAGATCATGAAAGACAACATTTACTAAACATTTCGTATATACCTAATAATATTTAAACATGAAGTCATTAAAAATCAGTGACCTATTTTTCGTAAATTCTCTTATTTCTAATTGATAATGTGTTTACTAGATATAATAAGTACATAACCAGTTAACCTTTATCTTTCATTATAATAAAAATGAACTTCAAAATTAAAATCCTACAAGATTTACTTAAAATTTACGTAAAACTCAAATATAACAATAAGTAATAAAATAATCAGAAACACAACCAAATGCATTATCAAATTTAGGATAAATAGAGACGTCTTAAGGTTAAATAAAAACTTATCCATTTGTTGATAAAACTTTTAGATTATGCAGAAATTTACTTTGTTTCATAAAAATATAATTATTTTTCACCCTCGATTATTTCTAAGATAAATACATTTATAGGTTACCTTATATGTATATGTATATTATATCAATTATAATTATCATACATTACGTTACATATATATTCCATTTTAATTGAACTTTTACTCTAGTCAAGGAAATATACATGGAAGAGTATGAAGTATAAAGAAAATAAAATTATTATTTTATCATTTATTAAAAATGTTGTTTATAAATAAATAACATAAAATAATAGCTTATAATAGCCATTTTCTTAGTAAAGAGCTGCAATAATTTTATTAAATAATATTATGGAATAACGAAATAATTAATTAAACACTTCATCATAACAGGTTAGTCCTAACAAAAGTTTTTGATCTTTAACAACAATTAACATTAAGGAAAAAACTAAGATAACACTTTAATTACTTTGAATATCTGTCGACAATCGTATTTAGTCGAAGAAATGAAAAAAAAATGGTAAGATAGACATAATATAACAGTTGTTTTTATGATAATTAATTTTTTTAAATTATAAATTGTTTTGTTTATCTTAAATTAATAATATTGAGGTAATAAAATATGAATTACAATTCCTAGGATTCAGATTTAGAGAAGAAATTTTAATGGTATTTCACCAGAAAATAACACTTGAATAATCGGTCATATATCATTAAAGAAGTGAAAACTCCCATCATGTGCCGTATTTAGAGACGTCCGAATTTACAAGTCATACACAATATCCAATATGGATTGTGAAAGTCAAATATCGAATGTCAGCTACAAAATTTGGCTCCTAATAATATCCTTTTCTGGTAACTAACTATGACTAATGGTAAAATTAAAAGGGAAAAAAAAAACGCAATGGTTCGTTCAGCCGATGATTTCCTATATGCTTAAAAAAAATAATAAAAAAAATATGTACATTTACAACCTATGTTCAGCAAATATAGAGTTCGCTTTGTTTCTGGGCCAATTGTCGTGCAAGGTCTTACCAGCCAATTTTGAGGTACTCAATATATAGATAGCGTCGTAAAACTAGAACGTCGTAAACATATGACATCCTGCCCTGCAATGTCTTTTAATAATATTCCTCTTGTCCTGGTTGAACAGATTCGCTATCTAGGACTCCTACTTGACAAACGTCTAACATGGAATCCGCATACAAGACTGAAACGACAAGAAACTATCAGTCGCTTTCGCTTACTTCTACACTTACAGGACAGACGCTCTAACCTTCCACTTATCTACAAAAGGCTCATCTATATCATCTTCTGGACTTATGGTGTTGAGCTTTGGGGCTCTACTAAACCATCATTCTTCCCGTAACGAATCCCTACAATCCAAACTCCTTCGAAAAATCCTCAATGCTCCTTACTTTATCACGAATAAACTCATCCATAAAGACCATGGGTTGCATATTTGGCCCGAACCAGGTATCAATCCTTCCATGACAAACTCCACTCCCATTCTAACCTACTAGTTTCAATCGTTACTTCCTCTTCCATTCTTTACAATCCTCCAAGGCGTCTGAAAAGAAGATGGGCTCAAGACCTTCTAGTTAAGATTACCTAATTCAGTGCTGCCAATGGGCATTTTCTGTTCACCTTAATCTGACAGCTATTTACTTGATATATTAACTAACACAGTTGTAAATCTCAATAAATAATAATAATAATATATATATATATATATATATAGTCTGGGAGAACCAATCTATTAAACCTCTTCAAAACTCAAATAATACAATCTTCCTGCCTACGCTTCAGCCTACGCCTAGGAGAGTTCAACAACATCAAGATGCCTAGTATTTCAACTATTTATAAGTACCTGTTGCAATTGCATCAATTCCTCATTATGTAGCCTTCTGAAATCTCAAGCGGTCTTTGATATATAGTTGCATTTTTATTTTTTAAAAACAAATGTTATTTTAATATCATTCTATTCAAATTTATATCGATCCTCGCCCGGATAGAAAAGAAAGTCTATTCATTCTTGGTAACAATTAAAAAAAAATTAGCTTCAGATTATATCAATTACACCCTCTCTTGCGCACTATTCAGTTTTACTTATAAAGGAGCATTACCTAAGAACTTTCTTTTAACTTCATTATCATAAACTCCTTCATGGGGAGCAAAAGAGAAATATGCTATCCGTCGAACAATTATCTCCAGCAGGAAGTGGTTTTGAGCACGTACTAGCGGAGGCACGGTTTGTACAAAGCACAGAATGTTGTGCGTCATAAAACGTTACATGGTGGATGAGTTTATAAAAAAGTAACTATTGTTTTCATTTTAATTCATAATTATTTCTTTATTCGGTCTCTTTTATATGACAGTAATGAAATCATAAATTAATTTAATTTTTTTTTTTTTTTTTAAATATGAGTCAATCCATTTGAAAGAATCATATTTCCATTAAGGTTTCAGTTGATGTAATTTTTCGTGATTTTTTTAAACCATTTTCTTGGATATTTAGCTAATGTGTTGTAAGGACGGAAATTATATAAAATACTCTCATCATCATTCTAGCTTTTGTTTGGTTATTAAAAATGCAAAATTAAGAGAATTTTATAACTGCGGAACCAGCTTAGTCTCAAAGACCAAATTTATATCACTTAAACACATCGTATATATAGATAATCTGTATAGTTTCATAATTTTTCACTCAGTCCCTTTTGATGTTGAGATATTTCCGTGTAAATATAGCGAAACATTAATTTTTGCCAATTTTGAAGAAAAAAAAAATTATTTTTTTTTTTAAGATTTTTATTTTTCAATATTTTTTTTTTTTACAAACGGCCACATGCCTCAAACTTTATACATGTTGTGGTAATTGCACCAATTACATGTTACTTTTACGTTATATTACAGTAGGGATTAGTGGTAATTATAGCTTTAAAAGCCTATGTTACTTTTGAACAGTAGGAAAAACCTGAAAACAAAAACCTACACAAAAAAAAAAAAAAAAGAATTTAAGGAAAAACAAAATAATTACAGTTAAAAAACAAAACAAAAAACAATTAAAGTAAAACAAAACATATTATATTAAAAAAATAAAATAAAAATAACTAAGTGGAAACGAAACAATACAAATACATATTTTGGTTATATGCTAATATGTTATTTATTTTTTACATTTTAAGATTAGTCTAGTAGTACATCTTTTGAAAATTCATGTACAAAAAAGGCCTATGTTCTCAATATAACAGAAATTTTCACAGCTAGTAGGACTATGACTAAGCTATATAAGAAAAAAAATTAAAAGTAAGTATCTTTTCTTTTATAAACTTTTATCTCATTAAAAATATCGTTTTTTATTCATTTTCGATAATTTTTTAAACAATTTTATTCACTATTTAGGTAATGAGTTGTGGGAACAAAAAATACAAAGCATGTTCTTATCTTATTGTTAGTTTTTATTTTGATATGATATCTGAAAAATTGCGGGAATTAGAAATATGTTCCCATCACATGTTTTCCTCCGTGAAGCTGACTTAAAACGGCTGCAACACTAAAAGCATTGGCTAAAATGTTTTTTAATTTATGGTTTTATACTCACGAAAGGATAGAGAATAACTGTTTAAAAAATCACGAAAATCAAAAATGTTGAGCGGCAAGGTCTGGACGATTTCGAAGTACTGCTTGGAAGCATTTAAATTGTTAGCTTTAAAACTTAGTGTTAGATATTTTAATTCAAACTAACTTCACATGGCTATGACTAGATAATAAAATACAATGTTTATCTTAAAGAAAACAATGAAAAATAACTAAACACTACTATCATATATTTTTTTTTCTATTTACACATGCTATCAAAACTGGATCTAGTCAGGATTCCAATGAAGTTGGATGGACAAGGTGTAACTGAATTAACGGGATTTTAAGATGATATTTTTCATCCAGTTCTTGTATCTTTTCACAAACAGAATACTTTTACTCAGCATTTTTCATAATGCCCAAGCTTTTTCTGCAAAAGGCAGAGAAGTTACAAAGCCATTTTCAAAAGAGTGTTTGTAACTTGCCTCAAAAAAAGAAATAAGCTACTAGCACCGGCAGATATTCCAGTTCACGTAAGCTTCTTAATATTCGAGCCGAGTTAAAAGTTTCCTCACTCAACTCTTTAACTTCTAGATTTTAGTCGACAATTTCAGATTACTGAAATAAAACTTTACCAACATAAGGGAAAGCCCTTTGAAATTGCTTGTTTAAAGTTGGTTGAGTCATTGTTCAAACAAATCTGTCGCTGTGGAGAAAAACTTGCTTTATTAAAAATCAAGATCTGGATATCCTAGATAAAGTCAAGTCGAAGGATTATTAAAATTTTTAATATAACTTCAAAATCAATTTTTGTTTTTCAATTCCTTATAACGCCAAAAGTTATTTTATTCAAAATATTTTTTTTCAAAATAGCGCTGAACTAAAAATCAATGACTAACCAAACAGAGAAAATCCATCATTGATATTTAATTATTAACTCTTATAAATCACTCAGTGATTGTTTCATCAACGGATTGATTTATATGTATTGTGAAAAAACGTTTATTAAAAATGGTTGTATGTGAAATATGAGTGAATTGGATAGTTAACTGAAAGAAAATAACACCAGAAATATTTTTAATTTCAATTTTTGGTTTATAACTTAATTAATTTATTAAGTTACTTTATAAAATCCTATATAATTATCCTTGCGTAATTAACTCAGATGAGAATTTTGATAACAAAAATTTTAAATTATTTGAGAATGCTAACAATCACAAAAAACTCTTATATTAATTATGGGCACAATCATATTTTGATGAATGGCATAATTATCACAATAATGAGTTTGTATCATGAGTATAATAAATCTTTAAATTATTCTACTGACAATATTTGTTTTTTAAATAGTACGTAAGTACTAATAACTTTAGTATATATTATCAAAAATCAATTTTGATTTTTGAAAAAGGGTGGTAGAAAACAAATAGTCTTTATTTTCAGCAAATAGTAATCAATAGCCGACTGTTTTAATAGCCATTAAAATTTTACTAGTTACCTAAACCACTAAACTTTAATTTTTTTGCTCCATATCTAATCCTAACATAACTTTTATTTTATAAACTTCCAAATATGAGTACAATTATATTCGAATAACATACTAACAGTTCATCTTGACCGATAAGTGAAAATCAACCTGATTTAGTCATACCACCCGGACCCGGCCGGATCCGTCCGGATTGATTAAATTTGGGACCGGATCCGGCCGGATTGATTAAATTTGGGACCGGATCCGGCCGGATTGGAAATGACACCGGATTGCAACCCCTATATTCGATACAGAATCAAATACACAACAAAAAGAATCATTAAAAACTGTTAAGAAATACCAAAGATATATAGCATTTTGAAATTAGGTGTGGCGATGGGCCGTTTTCCTTTGATTAATTTATCGTTTTTCATATTATTTAATTGCATGTAAACAGCATTATAAACTTTTCTACTTTTATATAGTTATTAAAACGTTAAATCAAAACTGAATATCATTCGTTCATTTCTTTTTAACTTTAACTTTTTTTTTTCAATTAATTCATCTATTCACATCAATAATGAAGTTACTTTTAACAAAATCACATACAATCAATGGATTTTTTAAAAATAATTATTGAATATTATGAAGTTATAAATATACCCTAATTATATGCAATAATGAATGATATTGTACAAATGGTAGTCATAAACGTTTTTCAAAAATAGTACTGTGAAACTTTCTCCGGTATACGGAGAGAGAAATATTTTGCAGGTTTCCAAAATTATCATAGTAAAATAAGAAAGCAATGTTGATAAATAACATATGGTTAGAAAACTGAACTTAGTTTTTATATTCCATTAATGGTATTGGTGATTGAAGAAATTGATAAATAAATTGGTAATGGGTATAATAGGTAATCTGGTATAAGGTTAAGGGGGAAAGGTAAAACTGGTTAGGTAAACACAATCATAAAACATTTTAGATCTACTCCGTTCCAAAAAAAAAAACTAACGTTTTTCTTCTTGATACACATAATCAAAAAGCTTGATAACGAATAAATCTTTTACTCACCTCTGTATTTAAATTAATTTAAGAATTTTTAAATACATTTAAAAATACAAATAAATTGTTAAAGAATTAATTATTTTATTTTAAATACAAAAATGTGTTTTATTAAATAATCTATTATATTTTAATCTACAACAACCTGTTACAAAAGCCGATATTTCACCACTCTCCAATAACCTTTAAAATTCCGTTACTTAGATAATATTTTTTCTAACCTCTTTAGCTATCGAACGGTATCAAAAACACAAAAATTGCAAAAAAAAATATGTTTGTACTTTTCTCCTTCATTTGTTTATCAAATTCGCTCAACTTGCATATTTACCCGTTATTTATCAACGGTAATAAGATAATGTACCAAATTTTTAAAATATACAAAATTAAGGTACTTTAGAGCAAGAAAATTTAAAATATCGGCATTTAGGCCCTGTCAAACTATTTCAATCAGAATGAAACCTGTATCATATTAAAGCACACCAAATTTTACATCGAGATATAGAGTTTAATCAAAATCGTTAAAGCCGTTTTTGAGAAAATCGTAATAATTGCATAAATGCATGGTATAAAATATGCATATATATGCATAGAAATTTCAGTTTCATAGAACTTTTTGTTTTCACCAGGGAGTTACCACACACAACATGCATACACAGAACTTTTTGTGGGACTTGGTCATTTGGACTCAGGGGACCCTAAAACGTGTATTTCCGTTGAAAACTGGAATTCGAAAATTTCACGATCTCAATACTTTCCCTTACTATATATTTCATATATAGGTAAATTAAAGTAATAATGATTGCAGAAAGAATTTCTGAAGAATTAAAAAATGAAAAATTAAATAAGTTGCGTAAACATTGAGAATTGCTCTGTAATCAAAACTTGACATAATTAAATAAATGGAATTTTGTATTTAATAAAAATAATAATTCTGGGATTTACCTCTTTGAATCCTCAAATTTTGTCCATTGTTTCTTTTTTTGAATAATGTATATTCATACTAAGAATATTCTCTGTAGAATAAGATATTTATAAGATACCATACTCGTAAATGTGTTAATGGATGCAAAAGTAGATTTTAAAGTACTGTAGGGAAATAAAAATTAAATGTTTAAACTTAGATTGAATCTGAATGTTTGATGCTGTTTGATTGAAAAATAACGATAGTACAATTTTATTTCTTTGAGTAAGCCTGCGTCTTTGGGGGCGCAGAGGTTGTGAAAACACCAAAGTTTGGGTGGCTCTAAATTGAAAAATAGTTAAGATAGAATTTTGTATAACATCATAACTACATGAAAGGATACATCGTGCCAAATTACATGAAAACCTGAGATACTAACATTTCTGGTTGAATTCGCATGGAATGACCCCTAGACCACATCCTGTTGACCCCTTAGATAGATAAATAATCTATTCTCCTTATTCACATTTCTTATTATTTCTGTTGTAGAAATAATTAATTTTTTTTCTTTTATTTAGCTATTCCTCTATATGGAATTTTTTAATTATATCTTCTACATAATTAAATCTATAATCTATATATTTCTTCTTCCTCATCCAAGAAGCATTGAAAATTATTTTTCGGTCTTCCAATTGGACCTATTAATTAGAATCGGTGTAACGAAGCGAATAAGAATCGGTGAAC
Source organism: Piezodorus guildinii (assembly GCA_023052935.1). NCBI lineage: Eukaryota > Metazoa > Arthropoda > Insecta > Hemiptera > Pentatomidae > Piezodorus > Piezodorus guildinii. Next base: position 104,169,785 of record CM041294.1, on the reverse strand, counting down.
TAATCATATAATAATAGCCTAATTAACACTCTGACATAAAATAAAGACTTCAATAAATTCAAAAATGCTGAAAACCATACATAAAAAAAACCTGACGAGAAGACGTGCTGCTGGGTACTGTCCTTCCTCATGCCTTACATGTCATTATTCTGTTTATTATTTCATCCTATTTGCTGATTGTCACACTACTGCTGACAGGTGCAAATCAATAAATAAAGTTAAAAAAAAAAAAAAAAAAAAAAAAGATTGAATAATACCTGGGCTCTTCATCTGTAAATTTCGAATAAGATCTACTTAATTTATTGATGTTATAACGGTTGTTTATAAAATAGGATTAATCACATTCATTAATTTAAATTAAATCTGACATAAAATAAAGACTTCAATAAATTCAAAAATGCTGAAAACCATACATAAAAAAAACCTGACGAGAAGACGTGCTGCTGGGTACTGTCCTTCCTCATGCCTTACATGTCATTATTCTGTTTATTATTTCATCCTATTTGCTGATTGTCACACTACTGCTGACAGGTGCAAATCAATAAATAAAGTTAAAAAAAAAAAAAAAAAAAAAAAAGATTGAATAATACCTGGGCTCTTCATCTGTAAATTTCGAATAAGATCTACTTAATTTATTGATGTTATAACGGTTGTTTATAAAATAGGATTAATCACATTCATTAATTTAAATTGCTAAATTAGATACTTAGTTTTATCGTCATTATACTTTTTATTGTTTCATTATTTTATGTGTTTGTCTGCAAATTATGCACAATTCCAAGAGCTTGAAGAAATACAGAAATAAATTTAAATGATCTGGAAGGATTAACAGCTAGTAAAGATAGATTTTAGAAGTATAACTAAAAGAGTTCGACTAGGATGATAAAATTATTTTTTTAAATAATGAAAGTTCATTCAATATTAGATATTGATATAAGTATTACATTTTAATAAAGCGTATATTTCTAATTAAACCGAACTATGTATGAGCTGCTATATTCAAAAACAGGAATACTAATGTTATTCAAGGAAAACACTTGCAGTGAGAGAGGTTTTTTGAAAGGACTTTTACTCCAAAAAAATCTTGTTAGCGTCATAAAAAGGTCGAATTAATTGCCTTAATTAACAACTCCGAAATGTTCCAATATTTTATTTTCTTGTTTGGCATTTTCTTAGGTATGTTTTGTTTTAATTATTAATTGTAAATAAGAATTATTAGAAAATAAACATAAAATTGATCTCACTTTGGATAATTCGTCTTTTCCGCATTCTCAGGCCAACTAATAGCACTTTCAAAATATGCTATGGCAAAGGTCACTTATTTTTTTTATATTCCATTAATGGTATTGGTGATTGAAGAAATTGATAAATAAATTGGTAATGGGTATAATAGGTAATCTGGTATAAGGTTAAGGGGGAAAGGTAAAACTGGTTAGGTAAACACAATCATAAAACATTTTAGATCTACTCCGTTCCAAAAAAAAAAACTAACGTTTTTCTTCTTGATACACATAATCAAAAAGCTTGATAACGAATAAATCTTTTACTCACCTCTGTATTTAAATTAATTTAAGAATTTTTAAATACATTTAAAAATACAAATAAATTGTTAAAGAATTAATTATTTTATTTTAAATACAAAAATGTGTTTTATTAAATAATCTATTATATTTTAATCTACAACAACCTGTTACAAAAGCCGATATTTCACCACTCTCCAATAACCTTTAAAATTCCGTTACTTAGATAATATTTTTTCTAACCTCTTTAGCTATCGAACGGTATCAAAAACACAAAAATTGCAAAAAAAAATATGTTTGTACTTTTCTCCTTCATTTGTTTATCAAATTCGCTCAACTTGCATATTTACCCGTTATTTATCAACGGTAATAAGATAATGTACCAAATTTTTAAAATATACAAAATTAAGGTACTTTAGAGCAAGAAAATTTAAAATATCGGCATTTAGGCCCTGTCAAACTATTTCAATCAGAATGAAACCTGTATCATATTAAAGCACACCAAATTTTACATCGAGATATAGAGTTTAATCAAAATCGTTAAAGCCGTTTTTGAGAAAATCGTAATAATTGCATAAATGCATGGTATAAAATATGCATATATATGCATAGAAATTTCAGTTTCATAGAACTTTTTGTTTTCACCAGGGAGTTACCACACACAACATGCATACACAGAACTTTTTGTGGGACTTGGTCATTTGGACTCAGGGGACCCTAAAACGTGTATTTCCGTTGAAAACTGGAATTCGAAAATTTCACGATCTCAATACTTTCCCTTACTATATATTTCATATATAGGTAAATTAAAGTAATAATGATTGCAGAAAGAATTTCTGAAGAATTAAAAAATGAAAAATTAAATAAGTTGCGTAAACATTGAGAATTGCTCTGTAATCAAAACTTGACATAATTAAATAAATGGAATTTTGTATTTAATAAAAATAATAATTCTGGGATTTACCTCTTTGAATCCTCAAATTTTGTCCATTGTTTCTTTTTTTGAATAATGTATATTCATACTAAGAATATTCTCTGTAGAATAAGATATTTATAAGATACCATACTCGTAAATGTGTTAATGGATGCAAAAGTAGATTTTAAAGTACTGTAGGGAAATAAAAATTAAATGTTTAAACTTAGATTGAATCTGAATGTTTGATGCTGTTTGATTGAAAAATAACGATAGTACAATTTTATTTCTTTGAGTAAGCCTGCGTCTTTGGGGGCGCAGAGGTTGTGAAAACACCAAAGTTTGGGTGGCTCTAAATTGAAAAATAGTTAAGATAGAATTTTGTATAACATCATAACTACATGAAAGGATACATCGTGCCAAATTACATGAAAACCTGAGATACTAACATTTCTGGTTGAATTCGCATGGAATGACCCCTAGACCACATCCTGTTGACCCCTTAGATAGATAAATAATCTATTCTCCTTATTCACATTTCTTATTATTTCTGTTGTAGAAATAATTAATTTTTTTTCTTTTATTTAGCTATTCCTCTATATGGAATTTTTTAATTATATCTTCTACATAATTAAATCTATAATCTATATATTTCTTCTTCCTCATCCAAGAAGCATTGAAAATTATTTTTCGGTCTTCCAATTGGACCTATTAATTAGAATCGGTGTAACGAAGCGAATAAGAATCGGTGAACTAATCATATAATAATAGCCTAATTAACACTCTGACATAAAATAAAGACTTCAATAAATTCAAAAATGCTGAAAACCATACATAAAAAAAACCTGACGAGAAGACGTGCTGCTGGGTACTGTCCTTCCTCATGCCTTACATGTCATTATTCTGTTTATTATTTCATCCTATTTGCTGATTGTCACACTACTGCTGACAGGTGCAAATCAATAAATAAAGTTAAAAAAAAAAAAAAAAAAAAAAAAAGATTGAATAATACCTGGGCTCTTCATCTGTAAATTTCGAATAAGATCTACTTAATTTATTGATGTTATAACGGTTGTTTATAAAATAGGATTAATCACATTCATTAATTTAAATTGCTAAATTAGATACTTAGTTTTATCGTCATTATACTTTTTATTGTTTCATTATTTTATGTGTTTGTCTGCAAATTATGCACAATTCCAAGAGCTTGAAGAAATACAGAAATAAATTTAAATGATCTGGAAGGATTAACAGCTAGTAAAGATAGATTTTAGAAGTATAACTAAAAGAGTTCGACTAGGATGATAAAATTATTTTTTTAAATAATGAAAGTTCATTCAATATTAGATATTGATATAAGTATTACATTTTAATAAAGCGTATATTTCTAATTAAACCGAACTATGTATGAGCTGCTATATTCAAAAACAGGAATACTAATGTTATTCAAGGAAAACACTTGCAGTGAGAGAGGTTTTTTGAAAGGACTTTTACTCCAAAAAAATCTTGTTAGCGTCATAAAAAGGTCGAATTAATTGCCTTAATTAACAACTCCGAAATGTTCCAATATTTTATTTTCTTGTTTGGCATTTTCTTAGGTATGTTTTGTTTTAATTATTAATTGTAAATAAGAATTATTAGAAAATAAACATAAAATTGATCTCACTTTGGATAATTCGTCTTTTCCGCATTCTCAGGCCAACTAATAGCACTTTCAAAATATGCTATGGCAAAGGTCACTTATTTTTTTTAAAAAACAAGCATTTTTAAAACAATATTTAATATTATTCAATTCTTCATACGTCATAGTCAGTTATGTAGAGTTTCTGGAACATAACCATAAAGCACTTCCTGATCTTAAACGAATTTCGTATTTTGATTTATATTTTGTATAATGTTATTAATAATAAGTAATTATTTCCTTACAGGCTTTAAAAATATTCACCAGAACTACTCAATTATAAGGTGTTTTTTCCATTTTGTGTCTATTTACCTTTTTCAAATCTTCAGCAACAGTTAGATGTTAACCCTAAAGCTAGTATTGTAATATCATCTAAAGATGTAAAACCGTTATAATTTGATAAATAAAGTATTTTTTTCATCACTCAGTGTTGCTAAGTTTATAAGCAAATAACAGTTGTCTATTAAACTGCAATATCTTTTATTGACTATATTTGGATACCACTTTACTCACATTCATAGACATTATTGGAAATCTTTACGGACAGAAATGGACAATTTTTGAGCCCAATCCTTTCAGAGAAATATAGGACTCTTAAAGAAATATTTTTTCCAGGTGTTAATTTTTGTTTTTGGAAAAAAAGGTTAATGTTATAAGTGAACAATATACCTTTGGAATTTCCAAGGTCATATTCATATAAATATAGACATAGAAGTTTGTGGAAACTGACTAAAAATTAACTAATGTTATCGGTTTATAATGATGGACACCAGACATTCATATGTACAAACTTACGTTTATCCATCAGTTTCAGGAGATTTGGTTCAAAAAGAAATCGATTATATTATGGAAGGTGCGATCCGCGTTAATATGAGGAAAAATCTGAATTTTGGAGAGTCTACTTAGAATTTTTTTTTAATTATTAAAAACAATTTAACTAATGACTTATTTTTTAATTGGAAGAGTTGAATATTAATTAAAAGTATGGAACTTCTCTTCTTAAGTAAAATTTGTATATAAAATAATTATATTGTTTCATCTTTTGTACAACAATGTTTTAAGGCCTCGCCTCATCTTCAGGTACATAACAAATACAATATTTATGATGATATAATTAATTATTTTGTTACTTTTATATTGATTTAAACTATTATTTATATTTTGAATTCGCTGATTGTCAACATACATTGACAGCTATGAATAACAAATTTGAAGATAAAAAAAAAAATAATTTGTAGTACTAACTTATTAGTGCGTTACTCAATATCTTACTTACTTAATCGAGACCTCTTTAACCTAGCAGTGTGAGGTGCCATCTTATAGCGCCTGACCCAAAGATCTCTATCTAGTGCCTTCTTCTCCTCCAATCCATCCTTCTCTTGTTAGAGGCCTCCTTCACTCCTTCCTAGGTTTTTCTGGGTATTCCTTGTGGCCGCTATCTCCCCACTCTAGCCTCATGAGCAGCACTAGTAATTGTGTCTTCAGCCATTCGCAAGATGTCTCAAGCCATACAAGCTGTTTCACCTCGATGAAATGCTCAGCTGGCCCACAGATCCAGGTTTGCTTGTATTCTAGAGTTCTTCACTCTATCTCATCTTGTTTTCCCCTCACGTTTTCGTAAGTTGCGAGTCCATTTTTGGTTTTGGCTCATTGTTTGGTAGTGAGGGTCCAAGACTCACCAGCATATGTTAGGATAGGGTAGATAGCGGATGTGGTTTGAAGAATACCTTCTTTGTGGCCTTGGAGACTTCTTGTCTAGAAATCCTTTCCTGAGGGGCTAAAAGCATCTTCCAGCCATTTTCAATCTCTCCCCAATGTCACCTTTTATTCGTCCCTATTCATTGAAGTTGGTCCCCAGGTACTTGAAGTCCGTTACCAGTTCTGAACGGATTTCGTTCAGCCTGACTATTCGGTCCCCAGGGTCACTCCTTTCTTCGATCCTCATAAATTTGATCTTTGAGATATTTATGGTCTTCATCTCCGCTTGAAATTCCTTCAGGTTAAACTGAAGGTTGCGGCCATTGTTTCCAAAAACCATCATGTCGTCAGCGCATGCAAGAGCTGTGTACTGGAAACTCTATTTTCTGACACTCGGAGGTTTCTGTATCCGAGATGGTATTGCCTCATTTTCTGTTTCGCTAGCTTTAGATCAGAATCCTACACCAGGATGAATAAGAGGAGGCTAAGGTTGCATCCTTGTCTTATTATTTTCTAAGTTTGGGATTCCCCTGATGTGTGGTTGCACGTAATAACTACATTTCTCTGCACTTTGTATAGGCTTAGAATGGGCTTTATTATCCCTAAGTGAACTCCATACTCTTCAAGTTCTGTAGCAATATCTCTTTTCTGTGGAAGAACATAACTTTTACGATACTGTACGGTGGTAGCAATGAATCACCATAACCTTCCTAATCACAAACCAAATATTATCATAGATTTATAGGCTTATAACAACTTTATATTGTATTTTACTTCTTTCATTGCATATTATCTTTTCTAAAATCTTGCACTTTTCAACGATATATCATACGCTTACAAAACTGATATTTCCGGTACAATTTTTGTATGACTTGATTGCAGGAAATATAATATTCCTTTCTAAAGAAAAACTTATTTTCAATGTATTTTACTAATTAATCTTCTTGAATGAATACCCTAAATAATAGTGAAAGCCATATCGAAATATTTGCGCGTTTTAAAAGGAGTTAACGGAGACTATGAATCGCCACTCTCTAGTTATTTACATTTTTTATTATTTTTACATCCATTTTCTTCACTTCACATGTCCTACATCTCATTTTAGTATCATATCAAACTCTAAATTCATATCTGATGTACTATAATCCTGAATCTACTCTTCTTTTTCTTTATTTTTTTTTAAATGAAAATAAATTTTATTTTGGGATTAGTGGTCTCCTAAGAATAACAAAAATGTACACTACAAATGTTATCCGTCTGTTCTTTTAAGACTTCAGTATAACCATATAATAGACTGATTTTGAAACAATAAATAGTTATCATCTATATTTTTTTTATTTATACTTTATTGAATTTTATTTATCTATATATATAAAAATCTCGTGTCACAATGTTTGTTCGCGATAAACTCTGAAATTACTGAACCGACTTTGATCAAACTTCGTATCTGTTATTTGGTCCAACTAAAATGATAGGATAGTTTTCATTACTATTCTAAATGGTTGAAAAATATATTTTTCTAAAACGTAAAACAAAACTGTGGCAACACTGGTTCCCAGTAAGTAACCTTCCCATATCTTCACATATGTGATTATTAATTAAAAGTATAAGTGTGTATTGATTGTTTCTATGGGTTCTTATTTATAAAATATACATTCACATTATAGTTTCCAGTTATAATAAAACACAAATTACTGTACGTTCCCAGAAAAATTATAAGTACTTTTTTGAATAGCCATGAGTTGCAAAAGAGTTATGATGATATACAACGGTTATATTTAAAAGATAAAACGATGTTATTGAATAATTTGGATGTAGCTACTTGGTACTGCTATGTAATTGTAACATTGAGTAAATAAAATTGATATCTGACATGAAATAAAAATCTTTTATTTATCATAAACAGAGTAGTTCATTGCTATTCACCTGTATTTCTTTTATATAACCTCATTCAACATAGTCACTATCAAAATCTTTCGTAATTTGTAGCAATTTTAATTTAAATTATTTTATTTATCAAATTGAATTCACCAAACCGCAAACAAAGATAAAGAATCGTAGTTTTTGTTCTATTTTTCAATGTGTCTCGATATTTATAGTTATATTAGAATTATTATAGTAATAGGTTAAGTTGTTTTTAAATCACTTTCCTCATCAACCATAATTCTAACTTTAGTCTAATAAGTTGCCATTTAATTCTGTTAAATATACAATAGCGATCCAGTAGAAGTAGGCATACCCAAAATTACCCGATATATTTTAGCTGTAACGTAATTGTGTTATATAGTCACGTTTGCAACATATATGTGAATGGTTTACATTGATACAATGAGTGGGAATATTTTCACTTGAAAACAACTTTGATAAATGCAATTGTTAAAAATATAATATTTATATTTCTTGAAAATTTATACGTCTTATAATAATGGAGTGGTTGTTGCCCGTTTTGACTATATGGTTAAGAAGTTGGTTAAGAGTGAAGCCACCAAGAAAACACTCCAGTAAGAAAAAAATAAAATAAGTTTGTTTATTGGTAGTTTTTTTGTTACCACATCCCCAAAACAACTGCTCCATCATATTTGTTTTATAGTTACTACTCTTAAACGCATTTATGCAAATTTAAATAAAGACAAACTAAAATATCCGCGTGCAAAGCCGCGGGTTACAGCTAGTATTTATAGTATATAACATAAATACAACAAGTAAAAGTGTTGAATTATAATGAGGGAATGAAAAGGCTTATGAAGAAATTACCCAGCGGTATAACTTCGATGTTTATTTAAGTAAGTAGATCCCGAGGCCATCTTCTTTTCAATCGCCTCGGAGGGTTGTCAGGAATATGTGAGGTTGATATGTTGCGGACAAGAGGGTTTATATGGGTTAAGAGTTTGGAATTAAAAGTAGTATATCTGGTACGAGAAAGGTTTGCAACAAATGGGAAATTAAGGTCGGATGATGGATGATTTTATTTGTGACGAAATAAGGAGCATTTAGGATTTTGCGAAGGATTTTGGATTGTAAGGATTGGATGCGGGAGGAATTATATGGCTTAGTAGAGCTCAAAAACTCGATTCCATATGTCCAGATGGGTCTGATGATGGTAATATTAATGAGTTTTTTGTAATAAATTGAAGTTTTGAACGTTGTCGAATAAGTGTTGTAGTAATCGGTATCTATGGGTAGTTTCTTGTCTTTTTAGTCTCGTATGAGGAATCCATGTCCTCCAGTTCTGACACCATTTATTAATGGCTATCTATAACTTAAGATATTACATATGTTAGGAATATTGATAGTTAAGGAGGTGGAAAAATAATTAATGTGGTGGTTAAGGATAAGGCTTTATGGATTGATATAGGTGATGAATTGTAAAGTAGAAAAAAACGAATGACAAAGGGTTTTTGAAAGAGGTGGATCAGTGAGAAGGTATATATAAGTTTATGTGTTGGGATCTTGTGTTTACTGAGGGGGCAGAGGAACATGTGGTAAGTATATCGAGTATATAAGGAGTTTCTTTGTTTTGGAAGATCGGAAAAGACATACAACAAGGAGGTACTGTCGACGAAAAGAGGGATAGAACCAACTCAACTCATACCTACTAAAAATATTTGAGCGTCTGGGAATCCCACATGAGAATCTGAATAATCCATTATTCCATAATCTATACTCTTCATTATTTGTTCATCGTAATTTATTTTAGTTTAGTGCTCCCTCATATTAAAATTTTAAATAAATTGGTTGCAATTTTTTTTTTAATTTTGCGAATTTAATTCTAATGTAGGGTCAACCAAGATTAACCAATATTCTATTAATAAATCGACACACAAAGGTTTTTCAATTAAGACTTAAATTAAGCACGGTGAAGTTCAAGGTCGGATCTTCGGACCGGGACAGTCCGGACTTCCTAGGTGGTGGACCCGTGGGATAAGGAATCGTAGCAAGGTCGACCACGCCCTTGCGGACTATATAAGGCCTCACCTCGTGCTGATAGTCGTATTGCAGTCGAAACCTCTCGAGGCAACACGATCAACATGTTCAAGATCGTAAGTAAACCAAAAGTTACTAAATTAAGAAGACATTAGTTGCGAATTCGTTCCTCTGAACTATGTTACACACGATATACTGAGAATTTCATATTTATTGATGGTTTCCTTTTATTTTTCAGCTTTTCTTCTTCTTCTGCGTTGTGGCCACCGCCCTCGCTGCCCCACAGCTCCTGGCCCCAGGCCTCATCCCAGCCCCTTACACCATCCACAATGGATACTCCGTCCTCACCCACGTCGAGCCAGTCGAACAGCACGGATACACCATTGTCTACTAGAAGATCCATGTAGTGAAGAAGCCACAAAACTCCTAAACATGCTATAAATCTATAGAACCATGTAAATATTTTCAATATAGGTATCTCCCAAACAAATGATTTTTTTATATTTCATGATATTCCTATCATATATCCTATTAGTGACCCGCCCCTACTTTGCACGGGTACAATTTGAATCCGATGTAATTTATGTTTCAAAAAGACACTGTTTGTGTCACATTTCACAATAGTGATTACATTAAACTTTTTTTTTATAACGAAAATAATTTCAACTTAAAATAAATAGTTAAGGCTAATAAATTATTTTAGAGTTTAAACATATTCATGCATAATCGTATAAAAAAGACGAATAACAATATATTTATAAATATATTCATAAAGACAATTTATATACTAAACATTGAATAAATGGCATGGGTTTCAGTTAAGGCGGTGATACACGGTGAGAAATAGGGTATGTGTAGGTGAGGTTAAATGGCGATATTCACATCGTTAAGCGCGCTGGAAAGTTGGTGGAAGTAAATATCGTGATAGTTGATGTACTATATCACACTTTCATCTACTTTCCATAACGATAATTATTAACAATATCATTTGTTATATTATTTTGGTCAAACTTTAACTAAAAATAGTTTATTTACATTCATATATATTTAATTGTGTTTCTAGATTCCAAAACCATTATTTAACAATATATATATTTTCACTGTTTGAAAATTACATTTTAATTCTATAGTTATTTATTAGAAATTGTATTATATATATTTTTTTGTATTATAGTTTGAGATTCAGAGTTGACGTTTGTAGTTGGTTAGTAAGTAAATTTGTATAAAAATGTCGAACAATTTTTTAGACATTACTCTTATTTATTATTAAAACAAGATGACACCAATTGAACATTCATCTTTACATAAGAACTTGGTAACCTAAACAGAGCTAACCAACCTTTTCAACAACTTTCCTGAATAATCAGCACATCCGCCATTTTACTGTTGCGTACTCTCGGCGTATACACGCGCACAGTTTTACTCTCACGCAGTTTTCATCACCCTCTACCTACATTCACCCCACCCTATTTCTCACCGTGTAACGATCGCCGCCTTTAATAGCAGTGAAATATGAATATAAATACAGCTATATGTGAATACATAGATATAAATAAACAAATGAGGCTATTCATTGATGATGAATGCTCTCAGTTTAAGAAAGTTAATAATATAAGAATACAGCTGTTTCATTTTGATTGTTTCTTGAAAATTGAATATAGTATGAAAATGATTTTCTGTTAATTTGTTCACGTATAGTGGTCTCTAAAAGAACTATAAATAGGGCATTCTGATATAACGTGGTATAATGTTCCATATTGTTTTCTATTGCATATTGTACATATTTCCTTTGGTTTGATATTGTAGCGGAACTGTTACCTTTGTTATATTGAATGATATATAAGTAATAGAGTGTGTTTATACATCAGAGTTATACAAGAACCCTTCATCCGATTTCGTTTAAGAACATACAAGGCCTTAAAGAACCCACTTAAAAATTACAGTTCTTTCCAAGGTTCTAAAAGAGCTAATTAATTTTACACCAAAGCATACTAAAACATTTCCTTCGATATGAAAAAAATAATTTAACTAACATCCTAAGTAAAAAATTTGAAGATAAAAAAAAGAAAAGGTTTTAATGAAAAAACAAGCAAGTAAATCGGGGCAATAAAACATTACAGAGTATCGCCTAAAATGGATATATGACCTACTGATATTGAAATAAATTGTCCAAAATAATCTAAGATAGTTTGTTTGTTTTGCTTTGGTTTTAAGGAGTAAAACCCTAAGGTCATCAACGCCTAGACACTATATGCATATTCAACCTTTATAAGAAAGAACTAATAATCTAAGATAGTAAATGTCAGACTTGGGCTCTATGAGGTAACTACAATACACTAATATTGTTTTCAGTGAATCACTTAAGTTTAGAGATACAATACAGGTACCTATTTATCAGTAACCGCAGGGTTCTTCTTACAGAATTCCAGATATTTTAAATTAATTTTCCAATGACACCTCGCGGACTCCCTATACACCATCTGCGGACCTCCATGGGTCCGCAAACCACTAGTTTGAGACGGCTAGTCTAGACTATAAGGTCATCAGCAAAATGAGAAACTTTTTAATTATTACTATTACAAGTTAGTAAGATATTTAAAATCAGAAATAGATCATTAAAAATATATGTCTTCAGGAATCTATACAAATGGATATCTTACCAATCTATCGAACGTAACTGGACAATAGTAGAAAAAAACAAATTTTGGATGTCTTTCAATATTTTTTCGAGCTTTGGAAAATTATTTTTTAATTTGACCGAATAGCATAATGGAACAATATATAATTACATTGTTTTCATCAATATTCTTGAAAACGAATTGGTTGATTATTGGTTTGATTATATTCAAAGTATCTTCATATTTTAACAAGAAAAAATAATTAACCTCTAAGCAAAATTTGGGCTTAAACACATATAATTCATTACACAAGTATAATTCAAATTAACATATTAACAATATCACATTTAATATACATGATTCAGGAATGAATCATCATTCTTTTAAGTAACAATAAGTCTTTAAAACATTTATGAGTCACATTTTAATATTGTAATTGTTGGAAAATTAAAATCTTTAGCTAGGTTCTTTTGCGCGTATATCGGTCGAGTGTGCTTTTATTGCAATGGCGATATTCTATATTGATAAATAAAAAAATCCGTAAGTCGCTATCCGCGACTGTTTCAACACTTTTGGGTCCAATTATTTAGTTCTCTCAATCTCAATAATCAGATTTTTAGATAAACTCGTGAATTGGAGTTCGAGGTCGGATACGAGACGAGCCAATAATTCTATAATAAAAAAACTTTTACGAATCCAAAGCAATGAGAAAAGTGTGAATGTTTTGATACTTATATTTTAAGATATAACTATTTGGAAATAATAAACTATTGAAAAATAATTTGCAATGTGTTTGATGAATAATCTGAAATTTAATTATGAGTTCAACAAATTAATCGAAAACATAATTTTATTTCAGTACTGTGTCTAAAAATTTTCACTTTTACTCATTCATACATAATATAGATATATGCATAAACCTTACTGGTCGAGAACCACATTGATATATCCCTAAAATCTCCTCAGGCCAAAACTGAAGATTTTCTTGTGCAAAATGACCCTTGATTGATCTAATGTCGAAATAATATATATATATATATATATATATATATATATATATATATATATATATATATATATATATATATATATATATATAAGAATAAACATTTCTAATACACTACCAGAGCAAAGAGGGGAGAACCTAGGTATTTGGCGGACATAAAACCAATATGCGAAATTTCGAATTCCTCCATATTATTTTGGTTAAGCTGTTCTTAGTTTCTATTATCATAGTCCATCGTCAGCTTATTTTATTTTTATTTTTTTTTATCATTTTCTACCTAAGATATTTTATTAAAACGACCGTCCATGGAAAACGTCGTTTTAAAAAAAAAAAAAAAAAAAAAAAGGTCCACAACTATTTTGATGAACCAAAATTAATGAATCATCTTTATTACAATTTATATTTATTATCATATTTTAAGTTTATGCAGCTTGAACTTTTATAGATTCTTAAAGTTTTTTTTAATGAAAAAAAAAAAAAAAAATTTAAAACATTCATAACGAAAATCGATCAGAAATCTACCAACACAAAAAGTAACTAGAAGGTTTATAGTTTACTTTCCATTAATAATTCACCGGTTCACCAGAACATTTTTTTTTTTAATTTTTTCCTTTTAGCTCTTGCTTTTTTCAAGTGTTGTCCCTATAAATTCCAGTTTCTTTATTTTAAATGTTTATTTATACTTTATAAACGTATTATTGACATTAATCCTCATGAATTGTAAAAATAAATTATCCCCTTATGCTCTAAATTTGTTGATAAATTAATTTTTTCAACTTTTTTTTTTAAATTATTTTACTAAACCAACATACCTATAGATAATTAAAAAATACGTATTTTTTTAATACATAATTATGTATTAAAAGTAAAAAATAATAATATTTTGAATAAAAGTTTTTATGGATTTCATTAATGTTTTTTTATTGTCTATTGAATGGTACCTACTTCTCTTATATGGATAAGGGAGGTTTTGGTTGCCGACAAACACCGTAATCCTTTTTATATGGTTGCTCCTATAAAAAAAAGTGGCCTAAGTAAAAGTTGTGGGAAATAGGATGTGGAATCAATTTACGACGTCAAATCTCAGGGTTACAATATAAAAAAATAATTGTCTTTTGGGCCACATTGTATTTTAAAGTTAAATTCTGAATATATAAATCGTTTCTTTGTTAAAAAATAATGGGGGTTTATCTACGTTTAACCTTTTTTTCGTACATCCAACAGTCTGGCCATAAAACTAAAATTTGGTGTTTCGCCCCTGCGTGGAGCAGTTGATTAAAAGTCAAATGGCCAAGATGCAAGGCCATTTAGGTACATAGGAAAAAATCTGGTGCGGGCAACACACGACTTTCACTTACCTCCATTTTAAAAACCAATGAATGAATTTTCAAATACAGTTAAAGATAAAAATACGTGAAACTATTAAGGAATTAATTAAATTAAATTTCTATAAAAACATGTGTTTCATAAAAAAATCTATTATATTATTATCTAAAATAATCAGTTAGTTTTATGTTCATTTCATCACTCTCTATTAACTTTTAAAATCTTGTGAATGAGATGATATTTTTCTAAAATCTTTAGCTTTCCAACAGTATGTCATACATGTATATTACTGCTCTTATGTTCAAAAACGAAAAATTGCATTAAAAAAATATTTTTTCTGTTTTCTCCTTTAGTTGGGTATCGAATTTATTCAATTTATATATTTACCGGTTTTTCATCAGCGTTAACAAGATAATCTAGTTATTATTATTGAATCTACAAAATTAAAGGTACTTTAGGGGAAGACAATTTAAAATATCGGCATTTAAGCCCTGTCAGACCATTTTTATCCAAATAAAACCTACATGATATTAAAGCCCATTAATTTTTACATCGATATAGCGAGTTTAATTAAAATCGTCGGAACCGTTTTCGAGAAAATTGAAAAAAGGTGCAAAATGCATGGTATAAAGTGCCTCTTCTGGTAGGCTCATTTTGATGAAAAAAGTTTTGCCACGTCTCGGGCGTATAGTTGTCTTAAATATGAAATTTCAGTTTCATAGGACTTACCGTTTCCGCCCGGGAGTTACCACACACACACACACACACACACACACACACACAGACACAGACACAGACACACACACACACACAGACCTTTTTGCGGGACTTGGTTATTTGGACTCAGGGGACCCTAAAAAGTGTATTTCCGTTGAAAACTGGAATTCGAAAATTTTCAAGATCGCAATACTTCCCCTTACTATATATAGTAAGTGAAAGTAAAAATAATAACGTTTTTAGGAATAATTATTAAATAAGGCTATCTGTTTTGAAATAACAAACAATAGTGAAATAATTCGCATTTTTTCCCGTTTAAATTACTAATATTTACCACTCCACCCAAACCCACTTGTCCGCAATATCTCATCTCCTTCTATTCCTGATCATCCTCCGAGGCGGCTGAAACGACGATGGCCTCGAGACCTTCTTGTCTGAAAAACCTTTGAAGTGCTACCAATGGGTAGATTCTTCTCACGCCTATCATGTCCATATCTAATGTGTGAACAGTCACATTTACTTGATGTATTTTTGTGTTAATACAGTTGTAAATATCTCTATAATAAATAAAAAAAAAAAAAAAAAAATTACTAATAAAATTAGCCTTAGCACTATAGCGTCAAATAGTCAATTCTTATTCAATTAAAATCATGAGTAGATAATATAAATTTCACAAGATGGATTAATACATTCCGGATTCCGAGCGGCGTTAAATGTACTCTTATTAAAGGCAGCGCGGAACATGACTCACCCACGTTTATTTATTCTTTTTATTTTATATTTTGCAGGTGGAACAGTTTTCATTTTTTTTTTATTCAAGGACCTTTCATTAACGAACCTTGAAGTTTAGCTACGTATTTCTAGGGTTATTTGTACACCCTGTAGTGTGCTACCCTCCTCAAGATTGGATATAGTTCTTTTTTTTTCTTAAATAGAAAACATTTATTTAACATATTAACAATATCACATTTAATATACATGATTCAGGAATGAATCATCATTATTTTAAGTAACAATAAGTCTTTAAAACATTTATGAGTCACATTTAAATATTGTAATTGTTGGAAAATTAAAATCTTTAGCTATGTTTGGTTCTTCTGCTTGTATATCGGTGGGGTGTGCTTTTATTGCAATGGCGATATTCTATATGAGAAAATATTCTGATGACATTCTATTGTTTTTTTTTTTTTTTTTGTAATTTATGCTCCACACTGGTGAAGCCAAAAAGATTTGGGCTCGGATGACAGTTATGTACAATATAGTATCAGTTTAGTTTTGAATTGCAGCTTAGATCTTTTACTAAAACAGAGGAAACTTTTGAAAACGCATTTTTTCTATAGTCTCATTTTTTCCTAATGCCTTATGTGAATGATAATGACTTGTCATCAATTATTATTTTAGTTTACACGCCTATGAAAAGTTTAAAAAAAATGCAAATTCTTATTAAATTAAATTATTGCCAAATAACAATATTAGGGTGTTTTAACAATATTTAGGTGTGTTTTTCTAATATTTTCGATTTTTCTCTTTATCGCTTTACTGATTCTAAAACTCCCTTTACTGATTCTTTATCTTCAAAAATAACTGAGTTGTGGACGTATTTATGAGTAAAATTTAAATTGTTTTCACTTTTTTATAATTATTTTGGGTTTTTTTTTGGGGGTTTTTTTGAGTAGTGGGTCTATCTACACAAAAAAATTCAATATTTTTCTTTCCTTTTTTCTCTGTTTTATAATTATTCGCGGTTATTTGGTTTAAAAAAAAATAGTACATTTTTTCTCTACTTTCAAAATAACTGAGTTATTGAATTAAATCACTTTAAAATCAGTCGCTACTTTTAAATACTTTTTATATTAACGTCTAGGTGTTAGGTTCATCGTTGCATGTCTTAGTATTTTTGTGGCGGATTTCAAAAAAATTGGTCCAGCAGTTTCCGAGAAATGGACGCAGACGGCGGACAAATGGATTTTTTTCGTTCCGTATTCCGGTTCTACGTATGACCTCAAATTCGGAGAGGGAGGGAGTGATTTTTTTTGGTCGATTACAAAGGTTCATTATTGAAAATAATAAACCCAAAATTGTATTAGTATTGAAAACATAGATAATTACTTAATTTTAATATGCTGCTAATTGTTTAATTATGTAAAATGCTATTAGTAAACTATTTTAGAGTTTCTGGTTTATTATTTTTAATAATAAACCTTTGTAATCAACCCCCCAAAAAAATAGTAAAAAAAAAAGGGCGTAGAATCCGAATAACGAATAAAAAAATCATTTCTCCAAATTAATTAAAAAAATACACAGAATTTTTTGCTCTTTGTGCTGTTGGATAGAGAACTAAATTTGCTACAAAATGAAAACAAATTCTTTCAAATTAGTTCAGAACTAGCAGAGACAGCGTTTTGAAACCAGCAGTAGTGATATGTTATTATCCTTTGAATTATTGCTTTTCATATTACTTAATTGTGTATCAACAGCTATATCAACAAACAGTTATACCTTGATATTCTCATTTGAAAATAATAAATCATTGTGTAATAATTTGCAGCGCATTTTTAAGAAATACTATGTTTACATTAACTAGTGATAGATTACATTTGTAAAGGGTTGTAAAAATATAAATGAATAAAATAAAAAAATTTATTAAAAAAAAAATACATCTGAACTTCAGGTAACCAATCTTCTTTGGTTGAAATAAACTAAACCTCTATTTTCCATTAGTTACAAGAGTGCTTCACACAAATTCGTTTAAACACAGAGTTGATAATGAAATAACAGAAGGTAAAAAAAAAATAAAATAAAATAAATCACAAAACTTTACTATTGAAGGGTGTAGTTTATTGTTTTAAATAAATATTTGAGGGAGGCCATTATGGATGATCTATTGTAAATAGTGCGTTTTCTAGTAGACAATGGTGTATCCGTGCTGTTCGACTGGCTCGACGTGGGTGAGGACGGAGTATCCATTGTGGATGGTGTAAGGGGCTGGGATGAGGCCTGGGGCCAGGAGCTGTGGGGCAGCGAGGGCGGTGGCCACAACGCAGAAGAAGAAGAAAAGCTGGAAAAAAGATAGAAAAATAATTATTATTATGTCGAAGAAAATGTGAATGAAGAAAATCTTAATCAGTCTGCGTCTATATTTTTTATATTATAAGTGTATACATGTTCAAATCTAAGTTTATGTTTTCGCGGCATATACATAAAATACTCCTGCCATCAACACCAAGACATAATTAATTAAAATATAGAAAGTATATATATGTATATATATATATATATATATACATATATAATATTTTATATGCATAAAATGAATCCTTTTTTCCCTCAGTCATAGTATCACGCGTGAACGGCATGGCCGATTTCGGTAATTCTTTTTTTGTTGTTTTTATAACAGACAGGAGAAGGTTCAAATATAGTCGTTAGGTTTTCTTTAATTTTCCATGGTAATAATATCTCTCACTCTCTCTCTCTCTCTCTCTCTATATATATATATATATATATATATATATATATATATATATATATATATATATATATATATATATATATTCCTATTTGGAAATCGTCTGTCGGGTCAGCTATTATTTTATAAATTAGAATTATTTCTCTTGTCATTTATAGAACAATGTTTAAAAAAATTCAAATATTTAGAAGAGAAAGTTACGTTAATACCAGTTTTCAGATTGCATTCTTGACTTCCGTCATCAATGCATAAATAAAAACAAATAATCTGTGTTTACAAAGTAATAATCACAAATATATTTATTAGACATATTAGATCTAATATATTTTAGGGGGCACTTACAATCTTGAACATGATGAAGTTAGTTTGCCTCGAGGTTTTCGACTGCAATGTCAGTTGTGATCCAGGACCAGGTATTTATACCCTGAGGGCGTGGTTGACCTCAACCTTTGAAATCGGTCTTTCTTAGCGGTCCTAAAAATCTATTCCGATTATTGTGGGCGTTTCCTCGTTATTACGAATTCAAGAAATCATATTCCACTTATCGTAAAACAATTTGTTGAGAATATTACTAAAGGGTTGTACGACCCTTCATCACTGCCCCTTTACATTCGGGTTAAATTTTAATTTCAAATTTTATTTAATCCTCACACAAGACTGAAACGACAAGAAACTGCCCGACGTTTTCGACTACTTCAACACTTTCTAGACAAACTCTCAAACCTTCCGCTTAACTACAAAAGACTCATCTATATGACTATCATAAGGCTGATATGGACTTACGGAGATGAGCTTTAGGGCTCTACTAAACCATCAAATCCTTCCCGTCTCCAATCCTTACAACCCAAAATCCTCAATGCTCCTTAATAAACTAATCCATAAAGACCTAAATGTTCCCTATGTTGCTGACTTGTACCAGACCAGGTATCACTCCTTTCATGACAAATTCTATTCTCACCCTAATCCACTAGTTCCAAACCTTGCTACTTCTACAATCCATGATAATCCTCCGAGGCGTCTAAAAAGATGGCGCCGAGACCTTCTTGTTTAGCATAGTTTTTAGAGAGCGGCCGATGCGTAGTACCTCTACGTGTAAATCATGACAGTATAATATTGTATCACAATTACTAGATGTATTTTATTATCCAGTTGAAAATATCAATAAATATATTGAAAAAAAAATTAATCGAGACCAACATCAAATCCAAAAACATGGCACCAGTATTGTATAATAGTAATGGAGCTAGAACGGATGTAGAACGTTTCCGAAAATTTATTTTAGTATTGCTAGATTTTGATTTTATTGACCCGGATTTGTCTTTTGGAGAGTCAGAACTTTTTATTGTGTAAGATTTTTTCCCTCCTCAGTTTGACACGCTCTAGTTCACTTAGTGTTGGTCGGATCGAAAATTTGGGGAAATCTTTTCAGAAATTTAGTGTAGAAATTGTTTATTCATAACGTTCGTCAATAGGACCTACCATTTAGTGGTTCGAATGAAAAAAAAAGAAATAATTTAGTAATAAAAAAATAATGTAATTTTATTAATAGTATCTCAATATTGTAATTATTTTTAAAAAAATATTTCTGATGAAGTTGGAGCATGCTGTGTTGTGAGCAGCCCAATACAGTTGGGCAGCATTACTTTAAGAATAAAGTATTTTCTCTCAAGTGCTTTATTGACAAGCTTTATGTCAAAAAAGCTGAGTTAGTATTGCTATTATTGAAAATCTAAAACTATTTCCGTAAAAATAATGTGTCGCTTGGACTTGTTTAGGAGCTATATTATTTTAAATGAAAAAATCTGGTGCGGGCAACACACCACTTTCACTTACCTCTGTTGTTAAAACCGATTGAAGAATATTCAAATACAGTTAGAGAGAAAAATGAGTGAAAATAATAAAGAATTAATTAAATTGAATTTCTATAGAAACATGTGTTTTATTAAAAAATCGATTATATTATTATCTACGTTAATCGGTTAGTTTTATCGGCTTTTCATCACTATTAACTTTTACAAGCTTTTGTATAAGATAATATTTCTTTCTAAAATCGTTAGCTTTCCAATGGTATATTATACATGTATATTACTGTTCTTATTTTGAAAAACACAAAAATTGCATTAAAAAATAGTTTTGCTCTTTTCTCCTTTAGTTCGTTATCCAATTCGTTCAACTTGTATATTTAGCCGGTTTTTAACAATGCGCTAGCCACTACACCCAGGTGACCCTTAATGCATTCAACAAGGTGTTAAGGATTAATATCCCCTAGGTCACTGGTTCAAACCCAGCAGATTCAAACACCTTGTAAAATGCATCGAGGGTCACCTGTGGAACAGCTATGCTTAAGGTCGCAAGTTCCAAACCAACAGATGGCCCTATATTTGTTTTAGGGAGTAAAAATCCTTGGTTATTTCGTCTTTTAAAAGAGATGTAAACAATTATGAATTTATCGTGAAGTGACAATGGTTGACTGTGTGTATGTATGAGAGAAGTGCGTAAACTTAATGTATTGGTGCCGACGATCGGCCTAAATTATATTATATGATTCCATAGCTCATGGGATAGGTAGGTGATTGTAGACTGTAAGATAACGAGTTCGTGTCCACCTGTTATCAATAATCTTTTGCCCATTGTTGTTGATTGACGCCTTCTCAACTCACACAACCACCCTGAAGAATGCCTATAATGCCTATAATAATGCCGGCACCAATAAATTAAGTTTACGCTTAATTGTGTGTTAAATTGACTGCACCCTGAACCAACTTCTCTCAATAATGAATTTAGTTGAAAACATAAAAAAAGTATCCAATGGCCATCTGCCAGGTCTGAACTCGCGATCTAGTGGATAGAAGGATGTTATGCTAGCCACTGCACTACAGGAGACTCTTAAAAGATTTAAAAAGTGGAACTCGTAAAAGATCCCTATCTTAAGTAATCCTGCATAGGCAAAACATAGGACTCCCGCTGCACCGTCGGATTGAGCACAGTAACATTAAGTGACGTTAAATGGATAGACAAGATTTAACAAAAATGTTAAGTTCTTGGTAGCGAAACCTCATTAACTGTATAAAATGGGTACAAGAAATTATGAAATTGACTGAAAAAATTATGAATTTTATTGAAAAAATTATGAATTTCATTGAAAAAATTATAAAATTGACTCAAAAAATTATGAAATTGACTGAAAAAATTATATGAATTTGATTGAAAAAAATATGAATTTGACTGAAAAAATTATGAATTTGACTGAAAAAATTATGAATTTGACTGAAAAAAGCTATGAAGTAGTACTTCCGGTCAGCCGATTTAAATGAAAAAGTTGTAACATCTCGGGCGCAAATTTTTTTCAAATTTGAATTTTCAGTTTTATACAACTTATAGTTTTCGCGACACATACACACACACTCACACAGAGACCTTTTTTCGAAATATGGTTATTTGGACTCAGGGGACCCTAAAACGTGTATTTCCGTTGAAAACTGAAATTATAAAAGTTCGCGATCGCAATACTTAAGTTCACTATATATTTCATATATTGTATATACTTTTTTTACTCGAACTTTATCAACCCTCCCGCGGGCAAACTCAATGTTTCCCTGACTAGAAAGCAGTAAATTATTCATGACATCTCCATTATTTCGCTAGTCAGGAAAAAATACTAATAAAAGCCACTTTTATTGTATAATGCATAATTATTAGAATTAAACTTCTGAGTTATTTTATTAGTTCATTTCGATTGTTTGATTTTATTGTTAATAGTCATATAAGTTAAAAACTCTGAAATCCGCTTTTTATTTTCTGTAATATTATTCCTAACTGACTGTCCCAGAATAAATTAGGATTATTATTATTCCACAACTTGTCCTACTCATCCATATTTCCTCGATCTGCTGGAGTGCCTCAAGATTGTATATTCAGTCCTATTCTCTACTCCCTTTTTACAGCTGATATTCCACTCCATCCAATCACCGTTCTCAATACTTGTGCTGATGATACGTGTGTCTTATTCGTCCATAATGATCCAACTGCTGCACCCCAAACCCTTTAGTCTCACATCACAGCCATTGGAGAATGGTTTCACATTAAAATAAATCCTAACAAATACCATCAAATCACCTTTACTCTTCATCGCAAACCGATGGCTTCCTGGCCCCTAGTAACCTTTAGTAACATTCCACTTACTCCTATAGAAACAAATCCTATACATAGGATTCTATCTTGACACGTGCCTTACTTCGAATCCTCACATAAGACTGATAGGACAAGAAACGAATATACCGTGTACCTGACAAACGTTCAAAACTTCCAGTCAATTACAAAAAACTCATTTATATCACAGGTATCAGACCTATTTGGATATATGGACCTACTGGAAATAGCCATGAAAGTCCTCTCGCATACAATCCAAAATCCTGAATGCCACACAATTTCTAACAAATCAACTTATCCATAATGACCTCAACATCCCACTTGTAGACCTAGCACGTAATAGATATACCTATTTTCATTTTAAATTCACGAGGTACCGAGATATCTTTGTCCAAATAATACTTTGTGTCTTAAACAGAGGAATTGTTCAACTTTTAACAGTGTTAAGCCCGATATCATAGACACTGTCAATTTTACCAAACTACTCATAATAATCAAAATTAACAAGCGTCTAGTAAGCTTTAATATGAGAGGTGACAGGCGGCTGTAGGTCTTATAGGTGCCGAAATATCTTTGTCCATGTAATACATGGGGTCCTAAATACAGGAATTGATCTAATTTTAACATTATGAAGGTATATGTTACAGAAACCACGCATTATACGAAAATACTTAAATGTCCATTAATGTATATTATAATGGGTATTTTGTATCATGACTGGTAAGAGAAATATCTTGATGAACAAAGATATCTTGATACCTATAAGACCTACAGACGTCTATCATGTATGAAATTAAAGCTTATGAAATGTGCATTACTTTATAATGGACCCCTAAATACCAATGGGTAGTTCTTATTTTCACAATTTTTGTTTCTCACCCTCCTCTTTTTTCTCTCAATAAATTGCTTTGCTTAATGAAATTGCAACAGGAGGGGAAAAATCAATAAGCAGAAAAAGAAAATTTGTGTAAAGACACCTTTTGGTTTGTATTGGTGATGAGAGGACATCGACTCGGCGAGCAGGCGTGGTAAGGACGGGTCCTTGGCCACACCGTCGTTGGCGGAACTCGATCCCAAGGTGAAGGAATTATTTTCGTCTTTTTACAGTTAGCCACCGCTTATTTGATCTGGCTGGGCATGTAGGTAGTTACAGGGCGATTATATCAATGCTAAAATTCTTAATAGCAAAAGTTGTTCGAAATTCACTATCTACCTCATATAAGGATAACTCTCTCCAGTCTAACAAGCAGGCATACGTCTTCCAGGGGTGGTTTGACCCTTTGACAGCCCCTTTATCCTCGGGTAAATTTTTGTTTTTTAAAATTTTACTGATATTTATAACTGTATTAAAAAAAGAAAAAAAAATACATCAAGTAAATGTGATAGTAAGATAATACAATGACATGATATACATCTAGAGAAGCTTCCCATTGGAAGCACTCTAAAAATATTCTAAACTAGAAGGTCCCGGAGCCAACTCCTTTTCAGACGCCTCGGAGGATTATTAGGAATTGAAGAGGAAGAAATTATTGAAACTAGTGGATTAGAGTGAGAACGGAGTTTGTCATGAAAGGATTGATACCTGGTCCGGGCCAAATCAGTAACATAGGGAACACTAAGGTCTTTAGGGATAAGTTTATTCGTGACAAAGTAAGGAGCGTTAAGGTTTTTACGAAGGATTTTGAATTGTAAGGATTGGATGCGGGAAGAAGTTGGTGGCTTAGTGGAGTCCCAAAGCTCTACTCCGAAAGTCCAGATGGGTCTTATAATAGTCATGTAGATGAGCCTTCTGAAGTTAAGAGGAAGGTTTGACCGTGTGTCTGTAAGTGTTGAAGTAGCCTAAAACAGCGACGGGTGAAATTTAAATATCAAATTTTATTTAATTGAGACCACCACCCAACCCAAAAACATGGCACCAGAACTGTGTAATAGTTCGGGAGCTATTACTGTAGAACGTTTCCGACAATTCATTTTAGTATTGCTGGATTTTGAATTTTGATTATTTATTTTCAATAAAATTGACCCCAAATTCGAGGACCTACGTTTCAAGACACGTAGAACCCGAATAACGAATTATAAAAAATCTGTTTGTCCGCCATCCGTTGCATTTCTCCGAAACTGCTAGACCATTTTTTTTTTTTTTTTAATTCGCTAAAAAAAGACTAGAACATGCAACTATGAACCTAATACCAAGACGTTAACATCAGCTAGTTGTTTTTAAAATAGTGGCCGACTAAAAGCGATTTAATTCAATAAAAAAAATTTTTAAAAATAGAGAAAAAATTTACTAGAGTTTTTTAACCAAATAACCGCAATAATTAAAAAAGAGAAAAAAATTAAAATTTTACCCATAAATTCGCATTTATACATAAATGAATAAAAAAATCTTATGTGGTCAAACGACTACTTATAATGTATTAGAGATGCGATTCCCTTTAATTATTTGAATGAAAATCGAAAGAAAACAAAAGGAAGTAGCAACGAAGTCTGGTATAAATGCTTTTGGTTTATTATTTTCAATACTTACGTTTCAAGATACGTAGAACCCGAATATCGAATATTAAAAAATAAATACCAATGCTCTTAGAGTTATTTCATGGAGAATTAAATTTTCTACAAAATGAAAAAAAGAATCATTGTAATTGGTTCGGAACTGGAAGATTTAGTTTGGCAAAAGTTCTCTTTTCAGAAATTTAGAGAAGAATGTTTTTTATTATATAACATAAAGAATAGAATAGAAAAAGAAATTTTATTCTGGGACTGGGTCCCTTATGAATAACAAATTGTAAATTGAAATAATATAATAAGTCAGATCAACAGACAAAATTAACATAGTTATTATTTAAAATAAGAAATATTATACAACAATAAATAAAAAATGAAATCTTCCGAAAACGATGGTGTTGAACAGAATGAAAAATAAATGTATTGACAAACAATATACACATTTAAACAGTAGTAGTCAAAATTCAATACTTAGAATTGCAATATCATAATTACTAAGCGCCTGTTTGGGATAATAAGCGGTACAGAAAAAGTTGGGACTTGAATAAGGATAGAGAAGCAAGCATGGCGGATATGGGTAGGTAGAGAATTCCAGAGGGTAGTAGAGCGGATAATAAAGAAACGGTCAACCCGTAGGTGGTCCTAAGATTTTTTAACGGAGAGTTATGACATCCTTCGGAGGGGACGTTAAAAGGTGGTCCAGAGCCTGTGCGATGTCAGGTACTCGATAAGATCCCTATCCTAATAAAACCTGGATAGGCAAAATTTAGGACTCCCACTGTAGCATCGACCGATTAGCCGTAGTAGCATAAAGTGACGTTAAATAAACAAACAACAAGGAACGGTCAAAAGTTTTAGTTTTGTGGGTAGGAACGTAAAGGTCAGAATGGCGTGATCTTGTTTCAAGAGAGTGGACTGAGATTTAAATTGAAGGAGACTATGGATATAGAATGGGTGGGAGTTGATGGTTTGGTAAAGGTATGATCCTAGGAAATATTTTCTGCGGGTGGGGGGAAGGAGCCACTTTAACTCGCTGTATAAGTGGGTAACATGTGACCTTCTAGATGCACTGAAGACAAATCTTATAGAGGTATTCATGATTCGCTTGTCTGTCCATTAGTCGCTAGGACCTCCCGCTAAGGAACTATATAGGTTCGAATGAAAACCAGTCACGTTTTGCTATATTTATTAAATGTTTGGGCTTTATTGACACGCTCTGTGTCGAAAAAGCTGTGCTCCTTGGATCGAAACTTTGTCGACAGTTTCCATGTCAGAAATTTAGAGAATATTTTTTGTAATATCAAATTTGTGTAAGTTTTTTACTTCCACTTATCTATATATAAAATATATATACTAAGGGAAAGTATTGCGATCGTGAAAATTTTGAATTCCAGTTTTCGACGGAAATACGCGTTTTAGGGTCTCCCGCGTCCAAATGACCAGTCCCGAAAAAAGGTCTGTGGTATGGTAAGTATAGCGTAAAAACAAAAAGTCATACGGAACTGAAATTTCCTATTTAAGAAAACTATACGCCCGAGATGTGACAGCAACTTTTCCATCAAAATAGACTTACCTGATGAGCTCATTTTATACCATGCATTTTGCACCTTTTTACGATTTTCTCAAAAACGACTCTAACACGATTTTAATTAAATTCTATGCATCGATGTAAAATTTGATGGGCTTTAATATGATGTAGGTTTCATTCTGAATGAAATAGTCTGACAGGGTTTAAATGTCGATATTTTAACTTTTCTTCCTCTAAAGTGCCTTTAATTTTAATTGCACATTCCAAAAGAATAACCATAGCATGACACTGATGAAGGATAGCTAAATATACAAGTTGGACGAATTCGATGAACAACTAAAGAATAAAAAAGCAAAATTATTTCTATATGAATTTTTTTTTTTTTTTATAATAAGAACAGTAATATAGACGTGTGATATTCCGTTGAAAAGAGAAAGATTTTAGAAAAAATATTATCTGATTGACGAAGTTGTGAAAGGTAATATAAAATGACGAATAGGGAACACACTTCTTGCTGATTAACAATTTAATACAGTTATATTGTTTAATCTAAATCATATGTTTACAACGAAAATGAATACACGTTTTATTAAAATCAACTTAAAATATTTATCAAATTGAAGTATATTTAAGAGTTTTTAAATTGATTTTAACAGTCGAGGTAAGTGAAAGTCGTGTGTTACACGCACCAAATTTTTTAACTTTAATCGTGTAAAGTATTTTGCGTCCTCGAGAATGTAACACGTTGCTCGGATCGAAAATTTGACGATAGTTTCCTAGTTACAAATTTAATGAAAAATATGTTTGTTATATGAAATTTGATACTGTTTAGAGTTATATTGTTTTAAATGAAAAAGTTACGTTTTGCAGGCATATTTTTAGTGCTGGCGATTTTTTTATACGCTCAATCTCTGTTGTTGCTAGAATCAAAATTTTGACAACAGCTCCCTGGTCTGAACTTTGGTGTAGAATATTTTTTTAAATATAACATTTGTCGCTAGGACCTACATTTACCTATTTAGGAGTTATATTGGTTTCAATGAAAAAAAAAGTTTTCGTTTATTGAGCAACATTAATTTTATTATGTGACTCATATAAGAAAAACCCTGTTCATCGTCTAATAAGCAGGCATACCACTTTTTTGTTAAGTTCCAGCGACTTCGATGTCAAGGAAAATTTTGTTTATTTTAATTTATTAGAGGAAAAATATGGTACAGAACAGTGTGTGGTAAAGATATGAGAACCATAGACATTTTTTTCAACATTTGTTTTTAATGCTCTTTAGTGTTGAAAATAGTTAATAGAAAATAACCATACATAGATGGTGTGTCAAAAAAACATTAAGCATAATACAGCCTCTTCAATTTTTTTTTTAATAAACTTATTTAGCACAATTTCAATTTAAATTAAAATAAAGTTTTTTTATTCATATGTTCTCCATACCATGGAAGTGTCCGACCTGTTTCTCTTAGGTCTCATGTGCTTTATGCAAAACTGTTAACATGATACCTTCTTAAATACCTCATCTCAAGAACTATTAGACTTACAGATGTCTATTCACACTCACATTACAGCTAGTTAAATGTTCTAAAGAGTATATAATGGTTATCTTCAAAGGAAGAAAACTTTACATGATTCTTGCCAATTTTTTTTAAATATAATAGCAAGCATAAACCAGTGTAACCAAAGTTCGTCAGAAGTTTTTTGTTTGTGTTTCTGATTAGACACAATGAAATAAAACACTAAAATCAGGCATTTATGACAATTAAAATTCAGTCTAACAGCGTTCTTATCTTACTTTCACTTACCTATACATGACATTACAGTAAGGGAAAGTATTGGGATCATAACTTTTTTTTAATTTTGTATCTGAAATCAAATGACCAAGTCCTGCAAAATAGTCTGAATGTAAGTGAGTCAGTGTTAAGTCAAGCTACAAAACTAAAATTCTAAAGAAAATGAAATATCATATTTTTACTTTGTGAGTTATAATTACTGCTGCCTAACGTAGGCTTCTGTGGCAGTCAGTATCATATTAGTACAGACTATAAATATATATATATATATATATATATATATATATATATATATATATATATATATATATATATATATATATTACTATATATATGATGGGGAAGATCATTGATGTAAATTTCTAACAAGGTGGGAGATAGTGATGAACTTAAAGGAACACCACAGGATAGAGGCAAAGTCTTGGAATGAGGTTTGCCTATGTGATATATATAAAAATTTACCTATTCTTTCCTCGTTCGGACCTACTACTAGCGACTGAACGTCATCAAGATTTGAACCGAATTGGGCAGCAGTCAACAAGCTTAAGTTAAATGCAGAGAAGACCAAGGCGAATGTCAGAGGTTCCAATCCCCTCCTTAAAACCCTTCCTCTAATCCTAACATTGTTTCTCGACAGTAATCCAACAAAGTTCCACCAAACCATCAAAAACCTCGGAATCACCCTCGATAGAACTCTTTCTTGGAAAAACCATGTCTTCGAAATCTCCCAACACACAATATCCACCTTAAAACTCTTAAATTGCCTTCATAATTTTCTTCCATTTGAAACCCATAAGCTCCTGGTTTGTTCCTTAATATTCCCCCACTTTGACTACTGCTGTACTGAGTATGGGGGTGTATCTGGGAATCTCAAAGCAAAACTTGAACGATTATTTAACTGCTTAATACGCTTCATCTTTGGGATATCCATGGACGCTTCTGTCAACCGATTCTACGAAGAGTTGAAGTGGCTTTACCCTTCCTACCATTGTAAATACTTCCTGGCATCCTTCCTCTTTCTAGTTCTACAATCCAGCTGCCCATCGTACATCTCATATGTTTTCAATCAAATCCTGTTCACTACCACAACACTTTCAGATTTGTATATTTGAACAACGGCTTTCAGATCTGTAGATAACAAACTGCAGGTTTCGACAGATCCTTCCTAATCTGCTCCTCGTCCGTATGGAATTCCATTCCTTCATATATTTTTCATTTTGATTCACTTCCGACCATCAAACTCTGCCTATTCAATTTTAAAGAACCCTAAATAGATTTGCAAATTTCTATAAAAATAGTAAATATAAAAAATATAGAAACCATTATTTAAATATAATATTTTACATTGTATTGCACTTGCACATTTAACTTTATTATTTCATCAATATCTTATCAATAATGTAAAGCACTTTTAATTGAAATGTTGTATATATGCTCATATGTTTCTGTTTTATTTTTTTCTAGGTTTGTTATTACCTATTAGAACTATTATTAGAAGCTACTTTTTAATTTATTACTATTGTTCGCTTTTTTTTCTTTTTTTTATTATTTTTTGTTTGTTTTATTTTTGTAATCTAAGACACTAAAGTTCTTTTTATATATTGTGTAATATTATTCTAAAGGGACTTGTTCCAGAATAAATAAAGAATTTATTATTATTATTAAACCCATATTATGGAGGTGCTTGTTAAGCTGACAGTGTCCCTGTTTAGTCTTGTCACCCTCCTCAGGACTGTCATATCCATCGAGAGACTTCTCTCTTTACAGGGTCTCTTCAAGAACAATTCGAAGTGATGCTGCTTTTCAGTTTCCCTACAATAGAGATTGGTTTTATTGCCAGCAGTCCCCATGATCAGACCTTATGGTTTTTCAGACAGTATTGGACCTATACTACTACACTAAAAAATACTCTAATATGGACTCACCTGTCTAGTTGTTATTTGAACTGCCCCAGAGCCTATGAAGTGCGTTGGCGTCCTATAATGCTACTAGGGCACCTTAGATCGCCTTCCATTAGATTCTTAAATGCTTCTGTATGGAAGTCCACTTCCTATGAGAGATAAACAGAACAAATTGTATTGCCTGTCATATATCTGCAATAATATAGCCAGTGAGGCAGCAACTTAGGAGTTATTTTTATTAATTGACCAATAGAACTATGTCTTCATTTAGTTATTAATTAATAATAATTATTACATTTCTTCCTAAGTCTCAAAGGCATGCCTCATCATCAGGACTAATTACAACAATATATATTACTATTACATCAAATATTTATAAATTTTATAATATTGATTATATATGCATTGATTGACACCATAAATTAAAAATAGGCACTAAAAATATACAAAATATCTAGGCTGATATAATTTAATTAAATTAATGAAATTCAACTTTATTATGTATATAAAAATCAGGTGCGTGCTACACAAGACTTTTACTTATCTCCATCGTTAAAATAAATTTAAGAACTTTTAAATAAAATTAAGAGTTGAAAAAAGGGTAAAGAATTAAATTGAATTACAGATTAAATAATATATTGTATCATTAAATATAATAATAATTAATACAGACTAAGAAGTAAAGTGACAGGATCCAATAATAATTGCTTAAGTATTTGTAGCGTTTAGCCATAACTCATTCTGATTGGCCAAGACTTAGACCCCATATATTTATATAGGATATAGGTGCCAGGAGGTTTTTAACTGGGCACTAATCCCGGGGAGCTGGGGTGGATAAAAAAAAAAAAAAAAAAAAAAAAAAACGAACCCAAGACTTCATGAAATGTAGAAAATGATTGTTAAATTATTTGAAATTAGTAAAATAACAAATAAAATTTATAATTTTTTTATATGAAGATAATATATGTCTCAGTGTAGCCCAGATAATAACAATAAATATTATTAATTGATAATTAAATTAAGAAAATACAGATATAGTACTATTGATTAATACATATTAAACTCTTAAAATTAGAAAAGAAGTTAATAAGTTATTTTTATAACTACAAAACAGAGGTCCTGGCACACATCAGCACAGCTATATCACCATACCCCAGCATTGCCAGTCCTTAGATACCATCTTTAGATAAGCTGTAAATACGGTTATAATATAAAAATTTCAATATTCTTACCTCTTCCATACACGCCATAATACAGTGAAGCAGGTTGATGTGCAACCACCTCAGTCCCATTACAGCTTACTGATCCTCCGAGGTCTCACCCCCGACGAGCCATGAGGGACTGCACCTTCTCAAGACCTCTTTTTTTAAGGTTCCAGATCCAGCGGGCCTCCTTCATCCCTGCCTCAAGGCTGCTTCCAGACAGGTGCTGGTCCATCCTGCCTTCTTCGGTCCTCCCTCTGGAAGTTAGAGTTCCAGTGGGGCCCTCTACTTCTTCCTGCAGAGCCGGCTTCAAGATTACCTGGAAAGACTGGCACTTCTCTGGTTCTCTCCCTTCCTAATTCAGCAGGGCCTTCAACCCTCAACGAAGTGCCACTGTCAGGTGGGCGTCGTGATACTGTTCCTTCTCCGGTCCTCCTTCTGGAAGTTTTATATTCAGTGGACCCTCTGACCCAGAATGCAGAGTTGCCCTCCAGGGATGACTTATCTCCTTGGGTCCTCTCAAAAGAAGTTCTTGATTCAGTGGAACCCCCAAACCGCATAGCTGAGTTGTTCCCCGATAGGCTCCGAGAAGTTGTATTTTCTCTTATCCTCCCTCTGGATGTTTCAGATTCATCGGACCTTTCATCCCACAGTGCAGAGCCTTCCCATGATGGGCGCTGAGGTACTGCACTTTTTTCAGTCCCTTTGGAAGTGCCAGATTCCGCTGGTCCCCCAACCCACTCCACAGAGCCACTCTCAGGTGGGCGCTGAAAGAACATCTTTTCTCCTGTCCTCCATCTGGATGTTCCAGAGTCAGCCAACCTCCTAACCCGCATTGGAGGAGAGCCTTCACCTAATGGGCGCTGAGAGGCTGTGCTTTCTCCAGTCCTTCTGATAGTCCCAGATTCCGCAGGCCCCCCGACCTTTTCCGCAGAGCTAATGCCTCGGGGGCGCTGAGAAAACGGCCCTTCTTCAGTCCTCCCTCTAAGCGTCCCTGATTTAGTGGGTCCACCAAACCTATCTGCAGAGCTACCTCCTTGCGGGCACTGAGGGAATGCCCTATCTTCTCCAGTCCTCCCTCGGAGCATTCTAGATTCAGTGGGCTCTCCAAACCAATCTGCAGAGTTACCCCCTTGCAGGCACTTAGAGAACGCCCCCTCATCTCCAGTCCTTCCTCGAGACGTTCTAGATTCGTGTGGGCCTCCCAAACCAATCTCCAGAACTACCCCCTTGCAGAGATTGAGAGAACGCTTCATCTTCTCTAGTCCTTCCTCGTGATGTTCTAGCTTCAGTGGATCCCCCAAACCATTCTGTAGGACTACCCCCTTGCGGGCACTGAGAGAATGCCCTATCTTCTCCAGTCCTCCCTCGTGATGTTCTAGGCTCAGTGGGTCTCCCAAACCATTCTGCAGAGCTACCCCCTTGCGGGCATTGAGAGAATGCCTCATCTTCTCCAGTCCTCGCTCCAAACGTTCTTGATTCAGTGGGTTCCCCAATCCATTCTGCAGGGCTACCCCCTTGCGGGCACTGAGAGAATGCCCTATCTTCTCCAGTCCTCCCTCGTGATGTTCTTGATTCAGTGGGTCCCCGAAACCAATCTGTAGAGCTACCCCCTTGAGGGCATTGAGAGAATGCTTCTTCTACACTCCTCCCTCTGGAGGTCCTATACTCAGCAGGTCCCTCCTCCTCTGGCTGGTGTCTTCTTGATATGGTGCCTTCTCTGGTTCTCCCTCTGGAATTTTCAGATTCGATGTGCCCCCTCACCCACTCGCCTAAGCCCTCCTCCTCTGTCTGGCGTCTTCTAGATACGGGGCCTTCTATGGTCCTCCCTCTGGATATCCCAGATTCAGTATGACCCCTCAACAAATCTCCTGAGTCTTCCCCCGGTGGGTGTCTATATATAGTGCCTTCTTTGGTCCAACCTCTGCAAGTTCCAGAATCAGTTAGCCCCCTAACCCTCTCTCTAGAGCTCTCCTCTGGCTGGTGTCTTCTAGATAGCGTGCCTTCTCTGGTCCTCTCTCTGGAAGTCCCAGATTCAGTTAGCACCCTAACCCTTTCCCTAGAGCCCTCCTCTGGCTGGTGTCTGCTAGATAGCGTGCCTTCTCTGGTCCTCTCTCTAGAAGTCCCAGATTCATTGTGCCCCCTAACCCTCTCCCTGGAGCCCTCCCCTGGGGGGTGTCTATATACTGTGCCTTCTCTGGAGGTCCCAGATTCATTGTTCCCTCTAATCCTAGCCACTGGAGGGTGTCTATATACCATGCCTTCTCTGGAGGTCCCAGATTCATTGTTCCCCCTAATCCTATCCACTGGAGGGTGTCTATATACCGTGCTTTCTTTGGTCCTTCCTCTGGAAGTTCTAGAATCAGCAGACCTCCTGACCCACCCAGCAGAGCCGCTCCTGACATCCAAATCAGTTTTGTCACAATCCTCAGTAAATTGTAGTGCTCCTCCCTCCTTGGTATCAAGTGGAGCCTCAACCTTTACTTTCTCGATAGAGTGTTTGGGCTTCTTTTTGTCTAGCAACCGAAGAGGTATTTTTCCTAAGCCATAGTTCACTATCCATTTCCTACTCTCAAGGTATTCAATGCCTGACTCGGGCATCCTTATGATAGCAAAGAAACCTTGTCTTTCCTGCTTCGTACCTAGAAGTGACCACTTGTCCACATCCGGTATGCTGGAGTTCTGAATCGCTAACCGTTTGCGGAAGGCATCTTCAGAAAGCTTTTCACCTGGAAAGAATCCACCCACTCTATTAGGTTTCCTCTTAAGCTCATCGACATTACCAGCACGAAGTGTCAAGCCCCCACTTATCTTGAAATTTTTGGTGATGTCTAACAACCAGGCCCTAGTTTCCTGATTATCACACACCACCACACATCCACCCATCTGATAGTGGAAACCACTAAATTCAGCCTGTATGCTCCTTTCTTCCAGTTGATCAACAGAGTTAATCAACAGTCTCTTCACCTCCTCACTCTGCTCCCAAGTAAGATGTTCAACTGGGTACCTTGTGGGGATGATGGCTACCCTAGTGCCTCCAGCTGCCAGAGCATTATCTATAACACTAGATTCTGCACCTCTGGCTTTCTTTGCTGTAGGCACAGAAATTTCGGGAGAATTTCTAGGTCTTTTCTCGGTGCTCATTTCAGCAACCGCCTTACTTTGGTCCTTCGAAAGAGAACCCGAAGGTTCAGCAGTATCTGTGGCCTGAGTCAATGCCTTCTTCATTTTCTTGAATTTCCTCCTTTGGGCACCAGATGGCTTCTTCCCCTCCCGGGGTTTAGGAGTTTTAACAGTAACAACTACCCCTTCACTCTGAGCACTTTCCTGCACCATAGTGGACCCACTTACCTCTTCTAGGGGTGTCACTAAGGAACTACTTGACTCCTGATCTTTCGTTTGAGTATCAGCTACTTCTAATGACAGGTTTGTCTGAGTCAATGACAGGTCAGTCTGAGTCAATGACAGGTCAGTCTGAGTCAATGGCAGGTCAGTCTGAGTCAATGGCATGTCCGCCTGAGTCAATGGCATGTCTGCCTGAGTCGATGACATGTCCGCCTGAATCAATGGCAGGTCAGTCTGAGTCAATGGCATGTCCACCTGAGTCAATGGCATGTCCACCTGAGTCAATGACATATCCGCCTGAGTCACTGCTAGGCCCTGAGATGCTGTGGATGAATCCTCCACAGCTATAATCTCTAACAACTCCTTAACCTCTTTCTCCTCCTCCTCTCTCTCTGTAATTAAATTTATATTAACATCTGACATCTTGTTCCCACGAGTATGGGGGTAAATACACTGCAGGTACGACCCCCTCTCCCTGCAGCGGGCATTAAAGTACAATGGGGTGTGCCAGGTGCCCCAAGTGGGTCGATAGAAGACAGTGTATTTTTATACACCCCCTGCCATTCAGCCTCAGCTCGAGCGCCCTCCACCTGGCTTGGGTGTCTAAAAGGCCATCACTAATGTGATAGACCCCGCCTCTGTCGTCAGCGAGTCCAATTGGACTCCCCAGGGGGCACCACAAGGAGGTGACAGTAGGCGTTGGTCGGGATAGGGAGGACTGGAAATGTCTCAAGCAGTGAGTAGGGCACTATAGCTTGATAATTTCACAAAGAGTGGGGGAGACACCCGCACCTATCTCCCTCTCTAGCCCTCCTGTTACCCAACCCATTTGCCCCCCATTTCAGGTTTTAGCTTTCACTTACTCAGAAATGAGATGTATATTAAAAGGATTTTTGTTGGATGAATTATGGGGGTCTTTTAAGTCAAAATGACTAAAACTTGCAAAATGGTCAGTGGTAAGTTAAAAGCCTCCAAAACAAAATGTCTTCTTAAAAAAAACAACAAATCCAAATTAAGTATCATCTAGCTGGAATGTTACAACAACCTCAAGTGCCTCTTCACACCATATATGGTTTGATCTTATAGTGTTCTCAAATGGCTTTAACTATTACTTTCACTTACCTATGTATGAAATATATAATAAGGGAAAGTATTGCGATCGTGAAATTTTTTAATTCCAGTTTACGACAGAAATACTAGTTTTAGGGTCTCTTGAGTACAAATGACCAAGTCTTACAAAAAGGTCTGCGTGTTGTAACTTCAGTCCAAAAACCAACAGTCCTGTGAAACTGAAATTTCGTATTTGTGACAACTGCACGCCCGCGATGTTACATTTTGCACCTTTCTACGAATTTTTCAAAAACGGCTCTAACGATTTTGATTAAAATCTCCATATCGATGTAAAATTTATTGGGCTTTAATATCATGTGGGTTTAATCCTAATTGAAATAGACTCAAATGCCAATATTTTTATTTTCTTTCTCTAAAGTAGCTTTAATTTTCTAGATTCAGAAGAATAACCCATATTACCTTATTAGGATTGATAAAAATTGAAAAATATAACAGTTAAACGAATTTCATAATCAACAAGAGGATAAATGAGCAAAAATGTTTTTGTATCCATTGTTTGTGCTTTTTCCGTCAAAGGCTTATTAATATTAACTTTATTAATATAATAATTATTCAATAATTAATTTAAAGCCCACAGTATCCTCAGTACATAACACTATGGAATTTAAAAAAAAGTTCATAGACGGACGTTGCTGTTCTACATAATAACATCTATTGTTTCTCCTTGAAGTGAAGGATTTTCTTGATAAATCTTGTTTCTGTCATCAGACGAAATGTGTATCTATTAATAGCTGTTGTTATTATTCCATTTCTTATGAATGTCCAATTCCAAACAAACCCACATACATAAAGGCAATAAAATAAGTTAGTAAGTCCAAATGACCAATTCCCCCAAAAAAGTCTGTGTGTGCGTTTGGTAACTCTCGGGCAAAAACGATAAGTCCTATGAAACTGAAATTACATATTTAAGACAACTATATGTCCGAGACGTTACAGAATCTTTTTTATCAAAATCAGCTGACCAGAAGATCTACTTTATACCATGCATTTAGCATCTTTTTACGATTTTCTCAAAAATGGCTTTAACGATTATGATTAAACTCAATATATCGATATAAAATTTAATATCATGTAGATGAGGAAGATGGTTGGGGGTGCGGTCATAAATTATAAACACATTTAAAACAAGTGCCAACATTTCGACCTTTAATCTGGGCCTTCATCAGGGCTAGAAACAAGATAACAACCAATGTAATTATAGACTTAATAATGCGTTAGGTATATAATAATATGACAGTAATATAATATGGGAACATAAATAAATTAAATGTAAAATGATAATAAGATGACAGTTATAAAGTATGGAAGTAAACAGAATTGAGATGATAATATTGTAATAAGAATATATAAAGAGAGACTAAGCAAATGAAAAAATGACAAAGGAAAAATATGTGAACAATTAAAATTTTAAATATGAACAATTTTGAAGTGATATATGACAGTAATATATTAAAAACATAGTTAAGAGTAAAGGTAATACATAAAAAGAACATAGTCATTAAAAAAGAGAAACAGTATTTTAAAATAATGTAATATTAAACTAACAATTATATGTCAGGATATGTTTGATATATGATATATATTGATGTTATCTTGTTTCTTTTAGCCCTGATGAAGGCCCAGATTGTAGGCCGAAACATCGGTACATATTTAAAATAGCACTTGTTTTTAATGTGTGTTTCTAATTTATGACTGCACCCCCAACCATCTTCCTCATCTAATTTCTCAAGTCAACAAAAACTCCATCATTAATATCATGTAGGTTTCATTCTGATTGAAATAGTACGGGGCTTAAATACAGATATTTTATATTCTCTTCCTTTTAAGTACCTTTAATTTTGTATATTACAAAAAAATTGGAACATCATCTTATTAGCATTGATAAATAAAGGGTAAATATGCAAGTTGAGCGAATTTGATTAACTAAAGGAGAAAAGTGTTAACATATTTTTTTATGCAATTTTAGTGTTTTTGAACACAATAGTTATATAGATGTTTAATATACTGTCGGATAGCCAAAGATTTTAGGAAACATTATCTAATACACGGAATTCAAAGTTTAATGGAGTGATGAAAAGGCGATAAAACTGATTGTACTACATAAAAATATAACAGATTATTTATTAAAACACATGTTTCTATTGAAATTCAAAATAATAAATTGTTTTAATACATAAATAAACAAATTTATTTGCATACTTAAGTGTATTTAAAAATTCTTAAATTGACTTTAATGGAGGTACGTTAAAGTCGGGTTTTGCGCATACCAGATTTTTTTAAATTCTTTTCCTGACCATTTCTCCTTTTTAGTATTGATAAGAATATAGTAAATATAATTAACAAAAACTAGAGTAAACTACCAAAATAAAAAATAATTTTAATTTACAATTAAAAAATATATCCATAAAACAGTATAATTTATAGTAAATATTTCCAAATAAATAAGTATAATGAGCTGTTGAAGAGTGGAATATTATAGAAACATACATCGTGGAAATTCTTAAAAGGATCTATTAACCTTAATTATTACCCTAATTCATAACTTACGATTAAGATTACTTCCATATGTCTCCAAGAGAACTAGGTTAAATTTTAGGTTTCTCTTTTTCATTAATATAACAATGTATGGAAACTTCTAGATCTTATGTTTAAGTTGCAAGTATGACTGACAACATCAGTTACTTAAGATTACTGTAATTCATCATCCCATCGATGAAACAGATAAGGACTTAATTGAGATAGGCAATAAGATTTTCATGAGATATAATGCTAAATGAATATTCCAGGCTTAATTACTAACGGTAATTGAACATACATTGTTAATAGTTTAATCAGCATTCTGTTATATTTAGTTTATCTTATAAATTTTATAATTTTTCATTAATTCATTTTTCAAAATAAATCAAAATGAGATTTTAATAAGGGTGCAAAATCAACTATAAAATTTTTTTGCTGCTATTGTTATTTGAAGTAGCTGTTTAATTTCAGAATTTTTAAATGCTACTTTGGATTCATGACATTATACATCTGAACATTAAATTAACTGTCAGCATGCCAACAGGCATAGTTTAAGACAAAACCATGATCATTCTGGAATTAGGACAGATCTAGCAGTACCTCTGTTTCCCTAATCAAGGGTTAACGCTTAAAGAGGTTGGAGTAATCTAGCACATATGCTGATCATGGTTATGGTGAACTAAGTAAAAACTGTCATTGAAGAACATACAGGAATTTGACATCAAACAACTCTGTTCTAAATAGTGCTTAGAATTAGAAAATATTCTTGATCTAGATTAAAGATCCTTTCCCTTAACAGCTTCTTAGTTGGAAATACCAAAAACTAGAGCAATTAACATAAACATAAGCAAGGTCATACAACTGAAAAATCTCTGCTTAATCAGAAATACCAAAA
Source organism: Piezodorus guildinii (assembly GCA_023052935.1). NCBI lineage: Eukaryota > Metazoa > Arthropoda > Insecta > Hemiptera > Pentatomidae > Piezodorus > Piezodorus guildinii. Next base: position 104,129,947 of record CM041294.1, on the reverse strand, counting down.
ACATAGTAATTAACATGAAGTCAGTCTTGCTCATTTAAGAAATCGTCTCATAAGAACAGAATTTCTTTTAAGGAGTATGACTAATCCTTATGTTGCTACTTACACATTCAGGTTTAGCAACTTTACCCATAATTAAGTAATTTAAAAAAATATCTGGATGGGACCTCACACAACCCTGAACACCCGGGGCAAACTGCTACTAGGTTACTAAAATGTTTAAGTCCAGTATTTTGGAATAACTATTAAAATTGATTAACTCTTAAAATACAAGTGGTAGGTAACAAAAAAAAATGAGACAAAATAACTATTTAACTAGATAGATAGGTGGGTCACCTGATACATAGTGGCTAGCATGACAGCCAAGGTCGCAGGTTAAAAACTGCAGGTGACCAACCCTAGGATTTAGTAATGGTAGTAAAAAATCGTCAGTCATAACATCCTTCAGAGGGAATGTAATTAGGTGGTCCGGAGACTGTGCGATCTCAGGCACTTATTCTAAATCCCTATACTAATTAAACCAGGATAGTCAAAATTTAGGACCCTCATGGCAGCATTTTTCGATTAGCAATAGTAGCATTAAGTGATATTAAAAATTAACAATAAATTTATGTTTTTTGTCATAGCTTGCACCACATTATTAATAACTGTCACTTTATTAAACATATTAATTAAATATAAAATTACTCCTGAAGCTAAGAAGCAATCGCTTATGAAATATAATATAAACTATTCTTTAGGAAAAATAATTGACTAAGAGGAAAAGGGACAATAAAAACTAAGTGGTAATTTAAAAAAATGTTTATTTGATTGTTCATTTCAATTTTAACAGATGGAGCAGAGAGCTTTAATATTAAAAGAACCTGAGAAAAGAATAAAAAAAAAAAATTAAAATTAAAATAACAAGATATATAAGCTTAAATATAGGAAAAAACTAATATCAGAATGGTGTACATAATCACATAGCTCATTATGTGAAGAAGGGTTAAGTAGTAATTTCATCATACATAAAGCTTAAAATAAAATATGAGAAAATAATTAATCATAAACTTACATATCTGAATTAGTTCAAGTTATCCTTAACATGACAGCAGGTCAAGATAACCAGATTTATCTGAAAATAAAATATAAATATATTAATCATACATTTCAAAAAAACAAGAGAGGGTAATTAAATATATAAGGTCACAAAAAAAGTTACACTTCTAGGCTAACAAAATAAGTAAAATTGATGTATCAAAGAAGTATTCAATGAAATTTATCATTAGTTATTTTAAATGTTTTAGAACTAGAAATGTATTCTTAGTTTTGATAAATGAAAATAATATTTGAAATAGAATAAATAATAAATTGATTAATCCAAAATCAAATTAATTTAAATGGTTTAAGTCAGAGAGGGCAAGTGTGTAATCACATAAGCCACAAGTGGCTTAGCCTTCATTATAGCGTATATGGTCATCACTCCAAAACCATTTTTTTTCTCTATAAATTAGAAAACAAATTTAAATGAGATACTTACAAATCAGTAACAACGATGGCTGGTTACTCCAGTATTTTTGCTGTCAGGTGTTAGCATAACAGTACATCATATTGAAGCTGTAACTAAAAAAAATCTATATAAATTTATCAGAACCTTAAATATTAGATCATTTTCTTGATATAAAAATTAATTCAGATTTATTGTTTCACCAGATTTTAATCTGACAGGGATAACTAATTTAATCATCACAATAATTAGTGAATAATTAACAGAAAGAGAAAAATAAGTATCTTTAATTTAATAATTAAGAGCACAACCCAAATGGTTTTATTAAAAACATTCAACAATTGTTTCACTGCACAAAAATAAAATGAATAAATAAAAATATAGCACCACTAAGTAACTTAAGTAAGACAATACATGTAAACCTTTAACTTATCAGCATATATAAATGATCTTATTTTAAAAACATTAATAAAAAGCTAAAACATATACATATGGAAATAAATAAAATATTTACCATTACACAGAAAAGAAGTATCAGCATATTGATAGTAGAGGAGTTAATGACTGAAAAAAAAAAAAAAAATCAACTGTTAATGAAAATAGGAGGCCAATTAAAACAAAACTTGAAGACTAAAATATTTAATTTCTTTTAATTTCAGAAAATGTTAATAATCACAAGAATCATATATATGCTTGTCTATAATTATTTTCATCATGAGAGAAGTTCTTTTTAAAAAATTTTTATTAATTTAGCATCCTTCATCTATAATAAAACTCCACTATTGAGGCTATCACATATATAAAAACAATAAACCACCTCTTACCAAGGTAGCTAAAACTAAATTATTAACAAATGAGTGATACAATTTTTAAACCTTTATTAAGAAAATTAAATGTTAAAATGTTCTTAAATTAACGGAATTGAACTTACATTGAAGATATTTCAAGATGAATCTTCTATCCAGTAAGTTCTTTCAGTACTTCCTAGAAAAAAATAAAAACTAATTAATATTTATAGCAAACAAACAACTAAGACATCTATTGAATAAATATGTTCAGAACTAAATTTTCACCATTGTCTTATGTATGACAGGGATAACTAATTAATTCATCATTTTAATTTTAATAATAAAGTTAATTTTTTTTAAAAATAAGATATGATTAAGTACCTTGTCCTTGCAGCTTTAAAGCCATATTTTAAATTTGGATGTATTCCATATTTTTTATTTGCTGAGTATTTTAAAAAAATCACCAAAACCGCCTGAAATGAAAAAAAATTTCTTTATTACTGTTTCAAAACCACTGGATTATTTTCTATAAACTAATTTACATCAGAATCCTTTTGGCTAAATTAAAATATAATCAAGAAAATAATCATTTGAAAAGGATTATCATCATAAAAATAAACTTATGTCAGAAATTAATGTAATACAATCATTTTAAATGCTTACCTCACACAAACCATGTACAGCTTGTTGGAATCTTTATGAACTGTAAAAGAACAAAATACATGTAGTTAATGAGGTTTAGAATCAATGACTACATAAGAGATATAAAATAGATTTCAGAATCCTTTTGGCTTGGTTAGAATATAATCAAGAAGATATTCATTTTAAGAGTTCTCATCATCGAAAATTTTGTATTTTAAAAAAGATGATCTAATATCATCACTTAATAAATTTAAAAAATAATTACCTGTTAACATGAAGACACAATGCTCCAACAGACACTTGATCTTTATTTGGGATTCTCCTCATCTTTACCCTGAAAATAAATTTTGTTAAGTAATTTCTATAAACTATTATTTGATATATTGTAATGCTTTAAATAAAGACAGAATCCTTTTGGCTTATTTGAAATATAATCAATGTAGCTTTCATAAAAAAAGTATCATCATTTAATATTTTAAAGAACTGAACGAAATTTTCTACTTTTTTAATTATCCCATAATACTAATGTAAAAAAATATCAAGCTGCAAAAAACAGCTGATTTAATAAAAACATTTAAAAATTGATACATTATAAAATTTTTAGTTTTTTGCAACTTACCTCATTACAAGGATATGAGCAGTAATACCATTCAGACATCTCAAAATCTCAACTCTGAAAAATTAAAACAATTTAATTTATTAGTAGGAACAAAATAGAATTTAAAAGTAATCATTTTTTTAAAAATCAGTATTGGTAAGAGCATAATCATAAAATCTCAGCAACACGGACCAATAAAATCATCATTAATAATACTTCAAAATTTAACAGCATAAATGATGTAATACCTGTTTTTAGTTATTTTCTTGTTAACTTAAGCTTTCCAGAATCATTCACGAGTATCCATAATAACCTAATGACAAAAAATGGAATTAGACAAAAATAACAACATTTACAATTTTAAAAAAAAAAGTGTGAACAGAAATGTTCACAATAATAATTTTTTTTTTTTTATTAAAGTCTTGTTTATCATAGAACTATCTGAAATATTTAAAGCAACCATGGTTTACTGAATTTGCTTGAAACAAGATTTAAAACACTTTTTATAATAATTCGAAACTGTTGTGTGCTTTTTGCCCCACCATATAAATATGATTACATGTTGGAACGCCTTTCAGCACACAATTTCTTTTGCACCTTATTACTCAACTTCATATCCAAAAAATGAAATGAAAACGGTTTAAGTGCATTTAAAAATATACAAGAATAAGATTATGACTAACTTCATGACAACAAAGGACTCAAAACCAAATTATCTGTTTCCTAAATAGCAATTATTGAGTCCTTATTTTTCATTAACACAAAAACAACAGCAATGAACACTATTACATACATAAATAAAAGGTGAAAGCATTAACACTTACTTAATTTGTTTGTTTTTTTTTTCTTTGGAGAATAAGAATTGCTTTATTCATGATCACTCTTCATGTACAACACCTAAAAATAATTTATTTGTTAATTATTTGACAAAAAAAAAAATTAAAAAACAAATATTAAATCACTAACATGAATTTCTCAAATCAGTATTGGTAAGATGTAATCATGGAATATCATAAACACGGACCAATATAATCATCATGAGAAAATGTATATAGTATTTCGTATCAGTAAACTACACCTTAACACTACATTAAATCCCTTTAATTTCTCGGTTAAGATGAAGGCTTAATCGTTTTAAAATATAACTGAAAGAGAATGAGGGGAATTGAAGGAAAAAATCTAAATATGTAATGAAAAAAACATACAACACATTCGTTTGAGAAATACTTAATAGGAAGTTTGGTTCAGTATCAATATTCAGAAACAGAATAGATATGAGAGGGAAGGGGAGTACTTGAAGTTAAAAGAATGAACTAACCCATATTGAAATTAAGAAAAAAAAAAATTGCAAAATTAATTAATTTTGCAATTTCTTTTCTTCTTTTCCAAATTACAAGTTTTTTTAATCCCTTATGTTAAGCAATAGCTGCTCAGAAATGATGAAACAATCACAAACTGTCAGTCTGGAGCGGTACAAAAAATCTTACAGCCAACTACTTCTCTATGGTTGAGGCACAATATGTATCTGTCGGAACACCAAGAATTCTCTTATATTTTCAATTACTACTAAGAGAAGGGAATGAAGTCAAAGTATAATATAATTGATATTTAAACATTTTTATATCGACATGAATGCCATGAAACATAACTGTTGTTACTAGATTAGTAATAAAAAATTCCAGACTGTATTAACATACTATCTGCAGTTATCTACGTTACTATAGATGAGTATAATAGTATAGCGAGTGTTACCACTTACCATACTTCTCATGTATATTTAGTACTTATGATTAGGGGCACAATAAGGATTTGTGAAGTTAAAATAATTATAATGAATGAATTAAAATAAGTATAATGAGCTCAGAGAGAGTACATTCAGTCAGAACTTGTCAGCCTGGGGCAGTACAATAAGGATCTCATCACAGCTCATCTCCAACATGAATTGATTTAAAGTTCTACTTCTTAAAACAAATCCTTTGAAAGAAAAGTAATAAATAAGCTTGTGGTAACCAATTACTAAAATATGGCGTTAAAGCTTGTGACAATTTGGTGATTCCAGGGGAATACACTAACAAGTATTTAAATGTGGTAGACAGCACTAACGGTGAATATTATTGAACTGTATACATTGGAATGGATATTTAAGATTTTGTTGATGTCAGTTAAAATGTATTTAAAAGAAACATAAAATGTAAATTCATGAATACAAAAAGAGAAGAAAACAACAATAGCACGCATTTTTTTTTAAACAAATTAAGAGATGTTTACTATCACAAAATAAATAAATTATTGAACTGCCCACTTTACATTCAGGGTATATCGTGAAGGTTTTGACTACTAAGTATGTAATTCACTATTAAGTAGTATTTTTTTAAATCAATTTAACACCAAAAATTTACTGATAACTTTACTTTTGAAAAAATTGTTATTTGTACAGCCTGCTATCGACTAGATCATGATAAGGCATAAGGATAGAGGCCTCATGACAGCGCTACAAGACAGGCAGAAATTTATATTCTTCTGCAGTAATATTCCTAAGCAGTCATAGTGTTTCACACAGAAAACCGCACGATACACTAATACCAGGAGCATAGTCGCAGAAGTATATATATATCGTTAAGCTTACACTGTATCCCTTTAATATAAAAATAACAAGGTACTAACTTAGTTTATTGTCATTTATCATGTGCCAAATATATTATATAAAAATAACATTAACCAAGACAATAAGCATGATTAATCTTTTTTTTTGTTTATCTAGAAGCTTCCTGAAGGTAATTGTACAATTCAAGATTTTAATTTCTATGAGTGTGCTGCATTGTTGCCTACAAATGTTAGGATCAATTCAAACATCTAGACGACAAGGAGTGTGAACAACCTTTTGACGCCTCTGATTAATCTGACAACTTAATTAGTATGTAGTTAATGAAAAATAAAATTTATTACAACTAAAGGTTGCGCTACATTGCAAGAGTAGGTTAAACAAAAATTAAAATTTAGGGAGGTTTGAAGTGAGGTAAGCATGTAATTATCATACACTCACACATACGTTTAACATATTAATAAATATACATTAATATATATAAAGATCATATGAATAGACAACACCACTGGGCTAGATCATATAAAGATAGGGCTAGTTCATAAAAAGAGACAATATCATAGGGCTAGATATTACACATTCTAGTTATACAAATAATACAAATCTTATGTATGTTTTGTTACATACAAAAGATTTGTTTCAGTAATATTTAATAGAAAGTTACTCCAATACTAATAATCCAAAATAGAATAGATACGAGAGGAAGAGGAACTTGGATCTTAAATTATGGAATGAAGTTTTCCATATTCCTTATGTTATGCAATAGCTGCTCAGAAATAATAAAAACAATCACAAACTGTCAGTCTGGAGCGGTACGAAAAATCTCATCATAGCTAACTATTTCTCTATGGTAGAGGCACAACATTTTTCTGTCGGAAAACCAAGAATTCTCTTATATTTTCAATTAATACTAAGAGAAGGGAATGAAGTAATAGTATATTATAATTGATATATCAACATTAATGCCATAAACATAACTGTTGTTCCACATTAGTAATAAACAATTCCAGATTGTATTAACATACTATCTGTTATCTGCATTACTATTGATGAATATCATAGTATAGTGAGTGTTACCACTTACCATACTTCTCATGCATATTTAGTTGACTTATGATTAGAGGCAGTATACAGTAATAAGGTTAAAAATAAAAATAAGTATGAGCTCAGGAAGAGTACATTCAGTCAGAACTTGTCAGCCTGGGGCAGTACAATAAGGATCTCATCACAGCTCATTTTTTTCCACGGAATAATAATTGTTTAAAAGTTCTACTTCTTAACACAAATCCTTTGAAAAAAAAGTAATAAATAGTTAAGTAATATATAGCTGTCAGAAAAAAGGATTCTTTGATCTATTTTTAATTATTCCCAAAAGAAGACAATTAAATTACTTTTTATTATGATTGATAATTTGTAAACTATTTTTTATATTAAAACAAATGTCATGAACATAATTTCTGTTATAAGATTAGTAATAAAACATTCCTGATTCAATCAACATACAGAATGTGTATGAATAGTAAACATTACTGTGGTGGACACACTGGAATAAAAACAGATGAAACTCAAAAATTTACAATTTTTGATAAATGAAATTGGGCAGACAGGCGAAGTTGATTTTCTGAAGAAATTTTCTGAGTAGTAAATGTATAAAGGCCGTGGTGGAATTCAGTAGATTTGGTGAGATTGAATTATCATACACTCTCACATACTTTTAACATATAATAAATATTTAGTTACCAAATTGTTTACATTACTCTATCATTTATTTTATTATAAATATTGTTTTAATTTCTTAAAATGGAGTTTCTACATTTAAAATACACGTTTTCATGATATGTATATTATACTTGTTTGTTTTGACACAACTTTTTAATTTTTATCTTTCTTTAAAAATAATATTTAGTGATATCATAGGATTTTTAAAAAAGTAATATTTGACGTCATTATCAAATCCAAGTTTATTTTTTTTTTAAAAAGCGTTCTTCCTCTCCCGCTACTGTTGTGAAATCTCACAAGACCGGACTTTTCAACATTTCACCTCACCCACACCCGTTATCTCACTGTGTAACGCAACCTTAATGCTCAGAATACTCTGTGACACACTCTTTACAAGGTCAAAAATACAGAAAGATTAAGATGTGCAGATCACAAACAACCAAATATGCAAACCAACTGAATAATTGGTAAGGGAAAATATTTCACCAGATCCTGGCAGAACTAATGGACTTAAGTAAAGTAGTTTTTTAGCAACTGTATCCTATCCTCGTATAACTAATTGATTTAGAATAAAGAAAGTTCCCATGCTGAATTTGACTTATTAATAAATGAAAACTATGAATTAAGATGACTAAATGAACTATGTATAACAAAAAGCAGATAGGAAGAGAACAGAAAGATATTTTTCAGTATTTCTCATCAGTGTGCGGGAATATCCTCATAAACAACATGACATTGCTTAGGAGAGGTGCATGGCACATTATCATCATCTGAAGTACTGATTAAAAAGAAAAAGAGTTAATTTAATAATAATTACCTTTAACACATGGCTGGCCATGTTCTCCATCACAGAAAGAAATTACATTTTATGATGTTCAAGAAGCTTTTATCTAGTAATAAACCTGAACAGAAAAAAAAAATAATAAGTTAGTACATCCATTCTAAATCAGCTATGAGTGAATTAAATGTACTACAGATGGCATCAGATAAATAATAAATAATTTAATCACAGCTATTTCAGAAACTCTAGTCTGTTTGAAAATCATCATGATTTGCCATACAATCATAACTTATAACTAAAAATAACAATTGGACTTATATAATTATAAGAACAGAGCGTGCATCTGCCGTCTATGAGTAAGTATAAGATTTTAATAAAGAAATTTTAGCTTATACACAAAAATGCTACTATTATAAATATCAATAATTTACTGTTTGTAATAGAAACAACTATCATACAAACAAAAAAATAATACAATTGTTAAAAATTTTAAAATTTCTAGAATTCATATAAGTAACAAACTTTACCTGAGATTTAGCTGCTGCTCTTTGTTTTCTGGAACACTTTTTTGAGATAAGCTGAACATATTTTAGAGTAGTCCAACTATTTCTTTCGGAGCATTATCAGGCCTACAAAGGAATTGAATAGAACAAGCCTCAACACCTAAGCAGAATTTCTAGGTTGTGTCCTTTCCATGAAATTATAAAAGGCATATCAACCTATTCATTTTAGGTTTTATCTGCTGATGATCTACCAGCAGCAGCCGAGATCTAAACAAAATAAAGAGAAAATTTGTTAAAGAGCAGTCAGGAAAATGTACCTCATTAAGATGACTATTGCTAGGTTATAATCAGATTAATCAATATATAATCATAAGATGATCATTTCGCTCGTCGCTACTTTTTTGATTATATCATCATATTGTAACAATAAGAAATTAAATAATTTATCTCTATAAGATTGTCATGGAGGGGGAAGTGAAGCGCTACGAGTGGCGACACTTGAAGACAGAGAGAGAGGCTTACGAACTTTCCGAGAGACGAAGAGTGCACTTGTGGTTTTTGTATAGTACCGTTAATTTCTTAATTTCTCTAGTTTTACCTTTTCGTGTGTACCTTTAGAATAATAGTTTTCTGTGGCCACACACACACACACACATGTAATCATTTAGTTGATAATATAATAATAAGTCTGGAATGAACTGTAAGTAGTTTAATTTATTTATTTTGTATATTAACCAATAAAAATGGCTTATACCCTGGCGCCCAACATGAAGTTTTCTATTTTATCTTCCCGAAAATTAATTGGTTACAATACTATATAAAAAGAATAAGCCAAATGAAAACAGCTGAGCATTCAGATAAGTGGAGCCACAAACCCAATAAAAAAATATCAGTAATGCAACCTTAACAATGGACGCGCCTAACTAAGTGAAGAACTTTTATTCAAAGAGAAGACCAATATAACTTCCCACATTAATATAAAACATAAAATAATATTAACAGCATATGAAGATGTATTCTTGTTAAGTCTTGACATTCTTTAATACTATTTACTTTATTTCAATAAGCAATTAAATAATGTTCCTAACAAAGCACTTGCTAGAAAGGAACCTCCTCTTCCCCCTAATGCAAAAACTGAATTCTTCCACAAAATACTTATTTGAGTATTAAATTTTTGACTACTATGGAATAAAAGAGTGTGAAACTTCTGAATCTGAATATACAATACTAGAAGGGGCTAGGATACTTTTAAGGTTGTGCTACAAAGTGAGAAATGGGGAAAGAAAAATAAGAAAATGTGTGGTTTGATAAGATGTCGGCGAGGGTGAATTTACCTAAATTCTCACATGATTTCGACATATTAATAAATAATTATCGACAGTATGTTCTTTAAAACATTTACAATTTATTTTATATTAATCACTATTATAGAAGAGTAATTTAAGTTATGATTATATCAATCGGAACATTCTCTTCTTATTTGTTTATATATATTTATTTAACATTAATTTAGTTTCTAGTTAATTTAGATTTTAACAGAATGATTATTCATATCTATGAACTTAATATGAAGAATATATAATAGTAATTGACCTATATTGAGATACAATATGGAAATAAATGTAAGTAGATAATAATAAGCAGAATGTAAATAGTTTAAATGATAAATTGATTCTAATTTATTGATAATGTGTTCTTAATGTATATATAATTGCTTATAATATTTATTCAATTATATTTTAGATAATATTTGAAAATCTGAAGATGAGGCATAAGGTACCTCGAAACGTAATGCAATAATCACCTTTGATATGTTATGATAAATAAATATATATAAACAAATAAGAAGAAAATGTTCCGATTAATATAATCATAATTTTCAATTTCTTACATACTTTTAACATTAATTATAAAACAGTACTTTCACTAAAACTATAATTCTTCTTTTAACTTTTAACATAAATTAAGTTTATTTTCTTAAAATGATGATCCCTATTAAAAACATTTTTATCACATTATTAAGTATGTTAAGGCTGCAATACATGGCAAGATAAAAGGTAGGTTAAATTTGGTGATAGTGAATTATAATACACTCTCACACACTTTAACCATATAACAAATATTACAATTACCGTATTTTCTAATAACTAGATTTTTTTAAACTTATATCATAAATAATGTGAACTTTCTTAAAATGAAGTTTTTTCATAAAAAACATATTTTCATGAGTATAAATAACACTTGTTAGAATTGATATAACAATTTAGTATGTAATTTTTGTTTAAATAATATTTAATGATATGAGATTTTCCAAAAGCAAGATTTGGTGTAATCCAAATTAATTAATAAATATATACCTTCCCACTCTGAACTCTCACAAATTTCCACCTGGTTCTTCTCTCGCTGTGTACGCAGCCTTTACAACTATTTGCTATATTATAACTATTATTTGCTATTACATTTTTATAAATAATGATAATAGGGGATTTTTTAAATAATTATATTAGTTACTAATCTGAATTCATTAAAAACAACATGTCTCCTCCCTTTCCTGCTGCTTCAAATTACTTTCACCAATTTTTACTGTAACTGTATAGCATGGCCTTTAGGAAGAATAATATATCAATAAAAAGAAACATGGTCCAGCTGACCATAAAAATATGTCTAACCATTAGTCTCATTTAGCTAATTCATATTTTGGCAGCATCTATTAAGGTATCAGAATAACTGAAGTTAAGAAAGCATTTAGTATTCTGTTAGATAATTGTAAAATTGTAAAAAGAAGATAAGGAATTACAGGTTAGTAGGAATACACTTTCTTAAAAAAGTATATACATACTAACTTATATATGAGATATACATACCAACAGAAAAAAAATAAGAGATCGGGAACATATGTTCTCTTGTGAATAAATGCTTTTAAGAAAGTAATTATGATGCTGCTTATAAGTTACATATGTGAATAAACGCTTTTGAAAAAGTAATTATGATGCTGCTTATAAGTTACAAGGATTTAACATAGAAATTATGAATCTATTTTATTCAACTGAAATACCCAACAATGCTTAAACAAATACAATAATTTATTAGATAATTGGCTAGATCGAAAACAAATTTTAAACTGTTGAACACCAGACTGGTATTGGGCTGTATTCCTAATAGCAGAACAATTAAAGAATTATTATTAATAATTAGCAAAGTAATTGCACTGACCTGAAAATCTGGCATGAATTTATACAGCTCCAACCTACAAACAAACAATAACTAACATAAGTAATATTCCTCCTGCATACCGTAAGATTATATCTAAGTGATCAGAGCTCATCAGTAAATAACGGGCATATAATATAATCATTTTATGCATCATGTGGAAGAATGAATCATCAAATGAACTCAAAAAAACTAATATTCAACACTTAAGTAATAGTGAGTTAGGTTGTATATATATTGTATTTACATAATAAAGAGGAAAACACATTGCTAATTCACACTTCGAGAGGAGAACTACAGCACATGGCACTAATAATTAACATTTACTATTCAGATAAACAATAGAAAGCTACTAAAGTATTGCAGTTAGGATCTATCAAATTTACAGGTTAATTGGATATTCTGTAACATTCTGGATTTAGAATCTTAAAGCATAATAAGGCTAAACTGCTAGCACAATTACCAGGTCATGCTACCCGGTGAGAGAACGGATATGTGAAAATCAGTGAAAGCTAAGTTATATGAGGGTTAATGAAAGTAGTGGAATAGAGGGACGGGATATATTTCTTAAAAAATTTAAATGATAGCATCAAATTCAACAATAAAAAAAATTATATTGAGGATGTATAGTCTATAGTCGACTGTAGAAACCAATATAGGAGTAATAATTAAGAGTCAGTCTTTTTTAAAATATTATTAATCATGCTAACGTTATGGCTTAAGCTTGTAAGCCACCATCAGGGCATTATTTAAGCTAAAAAAAGGTTCATGCTTGGACATAGCTCATTAATGCTCTGATGATGGCTTACAAGCTTGAGCCGAAACGTTGGCAAAATTACAAATATTTAAAAAATACTGACTCCTGATTATTCCACCTATGATTAAAAAAATTCTGAAAAACCTATTTTGAAAAGAATTAATCTAAATATTACATCCATGTGGCCGGGATCCAAGGGACCGGACAAATATTTTATACTTTATGTAGAATCTCCTTTTAAATAAATTTAACAATTAATGATTGTTTTGAAATGGCTAATGAAATTATAGAAAGCAATTTACACCTCCTAATCTCTCGCCGTATAGCGGTCTCAAATGATACCACGCGGTTAATTATTCTACCAAACAATTATACTTTAACTATACTATGGCCATAGCTCATATAAATTGAAATTTAATCATTGCGTTTCATACGAACGAGACTGAAGTATAATCATCGCCAGTAGCCATATTAATAAGACCACGTGGGATAACTAATTCATGTCTAAAACAACTTAACGGTTGCCTATTTAAAATCTAAATAGAGTATTGGGTCATAGAAGTTGTAATACAAAAATATGTTGAAATGTAATTAACTAACTTAAGTTCAGAATACTCGTGTAATTAACCTGAAGACTAACAAGACTAAATGGCTGCTTACCCATGGAGAGACCATGTGACCAGGAGGAACGCCCAACGAGAAGTGGCTGATGTAACATGATGCTACCTGCACACCCTCTCGTGATGCACGCCTAGATGCACTAGATATAATTGAATATCAAGAAATTACAAATTAATAAAAAATCAGTCTACTAATATTTAGAAAAAAAAATCCAATGCATGGCTTTTATCATATAATATTGATTGAACTTATTATTATTATCTATATATACACCTGTGCTATCAGATTTGGTGTTATCTTCTCTTAATAACACTATGGAGGTTTCAAAACCAAAAATTCAATTTTAAACTCAAAAGAAAATTATATTTTTCTTTTACATAATGAAATATATTCGTAATTATAGGAAATCTTTTCAATTAGTTTTATCTTGTAGTAAGTTGATTTAAATTTTTATTTAGTAACTATAATCTTAACTACATTTCTCTCTTAATGTTAGTGCTATATATTGAGGATGTATATGATTATTCCACCTATAATATGTTAGTGCTATAGTATTACTAATTCAAATACTGCATCTGGTTTTAAAATATCCCTGTAATTTAAAATTGAATCTTAATCACTTCAATTTTTTTCTTCCTATAGGACAATCAACTTATTCCTCCTGTTCTGTTCAAAATCAAAATGAATTATTTGATAATGAACAGGCGAGGCAAACAAGTGATGTTGGGAGGATTGAGAAGATAACTGTAAACGTTCAAGGAAAAGTGAAAAATGAATCATTCTCTATGAACAAACATTTGTCTACCCCATTCAATGTTGCTCAACGTATATAATTTCCTATGTTTAGTTAAGTATTAATGAAGTATTATGAGCATTAATCAAAGTAGTATGTATATTTTTCAGACATTTCGAAATGGATAACAGAAAAATCTGCCTTAGCATTGATTGATAATTCCAAGGTTTGGGATATGCATAGACCTCTAGAAGATGATTGTTCCTTAAGATTTCTTACTTATACAGATGAAGATCCCCACTATGTTAACAAAGCATTTTGGAGAACTTGTTCATTTCTATTAGGAGCTGTTATTCAAAATGCTTTTAATGATAGTATCAAAGTAATTTTACATAGTTTTCCCTCACCTCAAAGTAGGTAGATTTGATCAATCATTATTATATGTATGGTAATATTTTTCATTCTTGTTTCATTATTTATCTTTTTAGTTACTAGCGGAAGTTTTGTTCATGATGCTATGGTATCTATCGATGATTGGAAGCCATCTAATGATGAACTTCGGTGTCTTTCAGCCGACCTGGTGAAACTGAGTCTAAAAGAATTACCAATAGAAAGGCTTACTGTTAAAGAGCAACTTGCTCAAGAAATATTTGCTGACAACAAATTTAAACTTCAGCAAATACCCGATATTTCAAAAAATTCAGGTCACTAACTTTGTGGGTTATTTTACTTTTATTTATTAAACATACATTCATTGAACATATGATTGGCTTACACGATTAATATATTTAAATTAGAGAACATATTCTATCCTCTCAAAAAATATAGTTAATTATTGTATTATTTTGTGGATATAATTAGTTGACCGTTGAGAATTACTGGAAGGAATTAGTCCGGGTGGCGGTCATTAAATGAAACAACTGAATAGTTTCAACTATTTTATTGTTTGCCAACATTTCGACCCCCTCCCCCATTGTGGGTCATCATCAGGGCGTGTGGTAGGCGAGTGGAAACTAGCTAGTTTCCACTTGCCTACCACACAATTTATTATTGAGTCAGTATTTTTTTCATATTTATTTATATATATATATATATATATATATATATATATATATATATATATATATATATATATATATATATATATATATATATAGCATAATAATAGAAATATCATAAACATTTTATTAGAACAATCTTATAATTGTAAAAAAGTCTGATTTACTTTCTCTTCCCAGAACGTGAAGTGGAGTTATCTTTATGTTAGTTTTATTTATCAATGCACACTATGTGCACCAAGTTTCATCCAAGTCACTCAGGCTATCATAGAAAATATTATTTCATCATGATATGATGGAGGTAAATTGAAAATAGTTTATCCTAATCTAAATTGAAAAAATCTTAATTATTATTATTAAATCAAAATTACCTTATTTTTAATGTGGTGCTCTTCTTCGAAGTTTGATTTATCCATAAACCAAATCACATTTTACTCCTTTCGGTAAACTCATTACTCTTGTAAATTTATTCTACTATTATTATTTAGTTTGCAGATTAAATTTAAATTACATCAAAGCAGCTTTAATAATATTTTTAAGGTTTTTAAAAATATTTTGGACACCAAATGATAATAAATCACCATTACTATTTCTGCATGGAGAAACTAACAAAATCAAATATTAATGTAACATGGAAACTTTTATAATTATTTAGGTGGAAAGGTAACCCTTTATCGAGTTGGTTCTCACATTGATATCAGCAAAGGTCCAATGATCAGCAATACATCACAATTAGGACGTTGTTCTATAACTTCAGTAAGTATCATATATTTATTAATTAACATGTTGCAAATTTTTACACAAATTAAAAACTGTGTTAATTGTTAATTAATTGGATTGTTGGTGAAAAAATTCCTATTGACTTAAATTATTTAAAATACCAGCAGTATTTGATTTTCTTCAGATATGAATAAAGCTTTGCTTAGAAAAAAAAAATTATTTTGCTCAAAACTCATGATTCATTATTAATTACTTTTTAATATGTTAAACATTTAATTTCTGTAATCACATAATTTTTCACATGCGATTAAATTCATAAAAACTTTAATTAAATTTCAAAATATGTTGAATCCACATCTTAGACCTTAAGGGTTGTTGCTTGAGACTTTTTGTTAAAGTATGCTGCAGTTATGGCATTAGTCAGATTCTCAACTTAAATACTGATATTCTGTGGCTAAAATGCTCTTTCAGCCTCCGTTGGTTTTCAACACCAGTGAGACACTTTTAGCACTGAGTGATTAGGGGCTCTTGGACCTCTAATTTTTGTTTTATTGATTTTGGTTTCAAACCCAACATGCTTATAAATGAGAGATAACTGACCGTAATAGTTAATTAAAAATATATGGTTTGGTGTATATCCATTTTATATAGCATATAATATTTATATTAATTTATTTGTCCACACCTATCTATACATACATATGACAATAAGTGGATTGTCTGTCATGTTATAGCATATAATGAAATATCAATCAATGTGTATATGTTTCGTAATTAATGCATATGTACAGTATTCAACTAATGTAAGATCTTAAGAAAGACCAACCACCTACAGTATCAATTTGTATTCAAAGAAAATTGGCAATCATGATGGCTAAGATCAAAATGCCTTATCTCCACTATTTACTTTTTTTTTTTTTTTTTTTTTTTTTTTAGGAAATTTAATTCTCTAATGATCAGCAGTAATGAAAACATTTGATATTTCTAAATTTGTACAGCAGATAATTTTTTTTATTTTTATCCAACATTTGGATTCTACTTATCTTGAATCCTCAAATTTTGATGGTTTTTTTTTGGAAAATAATAAACCACCATTGAATAAAAAGATATTCTTATAAAATGTTTGCTACATGACACAATTAGTTTCTGTATCTGATCATTTTGTCCTTACTAAAAACTACTTGTAATCAATCAAAGTTGTATGTATTTGGTTTTTTCACATGAAATGTCCGTTTTTATAGTTTCTGAAATGCATAAAGGATTTTGCAGGTCTCTGTTGTTTTCTTCCGAATGTTTACATATTTAAAGTAAACAGTTACTAGTTCTCTACCTTTTGTATTATAAACATTGGCTTCTCAATCAATTACCCACTTTTTAGTATACCTCCAGATATGAACATGGAAACACGCGATTTTTGAGTAATATTTTTGTACGAGTTTAAACTCGGCCATTCAGCTGCCATCTAGCTGAGGCTGCTAGAAATATTTGCAAGACGTTTGGGTAAGGGAGTGTTAATGAACGGACCATTCGCAGTTGGTTTGCTAAGTTTTCAGCTGGGGATACCGACTTGGAAAACTTGCCCTGAGGAAGACCTCCGTCTGTAATAGACAACGATGTCCTCAAACATACAGTAAAAGGAAACCCCTACCAAACAGTTAAAGGACTCTTAGCACAACTAAATGCAAGTGCATCTACCGTTTCCAGACATTTTAAGTGTATTGGGAAAGTAAAAAAGCTCGATACATGGGTGGTACCTCATGATCTCACTGAGCGGCAGCAATTGAAACGCCTTCTGACCTGCGTTTCTTTGCTTGCGAGGCAAAAAACCGAGCCTTTCCTGGAAAGAATAATTACCTGCGATGAAAAATGGATTGCATATGACAATCAGCGTCGGTCAGGGCAGTGGTTGAACATCAACGAAACCCCGGGGCAAATGCCAAAACCGAATTTGCATCCCAAAAAATTGATGGTTACAGTATGGTGGTCCATGGCTGGGATAATTCATTATTCCTTTTTACCTAGAGGTGAAACCATTACCTCTACAACGTACTGCAATGAAATTGACCAAATGCACACAAAATTATTTAAAAAACAACTTAGATTTGGTGAATCGGAAGAGTCCTATACTCTTACACGACAACACTAGATCCCATGTTTCAAAACATACCGTGCAAAAATTGAAAGAACTGGGCTACGAAGTTCTTCTGCACCCACCATATTCTCCCGACTGCTCTCCAACAGATTACCACCTTTTCAGGAATTTAGACAACTTCGTCAAAGGAAAACTTTTTGAAAATAATGATCAAGTGAAAAGTGCGTTTTCAGATTTTGTTTCACTTCAAAGCTCAGAGTTTTTCAGTTCGGGGATAAAAAAGTTGGTGTCACGTTGAGAAAAATGTGTAGAAAAAGAAGGTAAATACTTCGAATAAAATTATCTTGTTTTCATATCGTATTTTTAATAAAAATCCTTTAACTTGAAAACGGATATTTCATGTGACACAACCCAATACTTAAAACATAGACCACTCCTCTTTACATAATTCAATATGTATTACTTTCACTAATCTACATATGAAATACATAGTAAGAGAAAGTATTGCGATCATCATTTTTGGGTGATAAATGTAAGGTAATTTTAGATGACTAATTTCTTTGCATCTTAGCTGAACTGATTACTGCTGATTGTTTTGTATTTTTTATCTGTGTCTTATATCTATATCTATATATATAATTGCTTACTAAAATTTATCGGGTGTTAAGCCTTTAAACATTTTGAAAAGGATCCCATGTATCTATTGTGGGATCGAAACAAAATTAAGGAGAAATAAATCTTAAAATTATGTTGAGGGAAGGAAAATCCTTCTTTATAAAAGCACTAGTATGAATATTTTGTAAAGAAAAAAAATTGGGTGCGCGCAACACATGACTTTCACTTACTTCCGTTGTTAAAATCAATTTTAGAAGTTTTAAATACATTTAGTGATTAAAATAAATTGTCAAAGAAATAATTAAATGGAGTTTGAATAGAAACATGTGTCTTATTAAATAATCAATTATATTATCTACGACAATCAGTTTGTTTTATTAGCTTTTTATCACCCTCCGTTAACTTTTAGAATTATTTGTATATGATAGTATATTTTCTAAAATCTTTAGCTTTCCAATGGTATATTGTACATCTATATTTCTGTTTTAATGTTCAAAAAAAACAAAATCGCATAAAAAAGATTTTAGCTCTTTTCTATTTTAGTTGTTTATCAGATTCACTCAACTTGCATATTTAACCGTTATTTATCAATTCTAATAAGATGATGTGCCTTATTTTTTTAATCTACAAAATTAAAGATACTTAAGTGGAAGAAAATTTAAAATATCGGCATTTAAGCCCTGTCAGACTATCTCAATCAAAAAGAAACCTACATAAAATTAAAGCCCATTAGATTTTACATGTATATAGCGAGTTTAATCAAAATCCTTAAAGCCGTTTTTGAGAAAATCGTAAAAAGGTGCAAAATGCATGGTATAAAGTGGCTCTTCTGGTTAGCTGATTTTGATGAAAAAGTTGCTGTTACATCTCAGGCATATATTCATCTTAAATATGTAGTTTCAGTTTTATAGGAATTTTTGTTTTAGCGCTGGACTTACCACAAACACACGGACTCACGGATACAGACCTTTTTTCAGGGCTTGGTCATTTGGACTCAGGGTCCCCTAGGCCTTGTATTTCTGTGGAAAAATGGAATTCGAAAATTTTCACGGTCGCAATACTTTCCCTTACTATGTATATATTTCATATATAGTTAAGTGAAAGTAAAAATAATAATAATAATAAAATAGGACAATTGGCTGTCACTAGCAGACATAAATCGAGCATAAAAATTTTCCCTGATGCTTAATGTTTTCTATTCTTACAGGTGCATTCTATAGAAACTGATGATGGAAAGTTGTACCGATTTCAAGGTATAGCATTGCCCAAAGGACTGTTGGTGGGTATTTATTAATGATAATAACTTTTTTTACTTTAAATTGTTGAAAGTAAAGTAATTATATACATGTTTGTATTTTTTTTTTCCAGCTGAATCACTTTGCTTATAAAATATTAGAAGACAGATCAACAAAATTAGTAAGTATATTAATAAATTTTCGCGTTTTTTCTTACTTCATAATTATTTCCTGTAATATTCTGTTTTTAATATTCATTCGATCAATCTACAATTTAATCTCTAATAAGTTATTTCCTATTTTAATTGGTAACAGTGTTTAGTGAAGACTTAATCCTTTATTGCCCATTTTAAGTTTTATTTCAAAGTCAATCTTCACTTAAAGTTTATAGCTTTCATGTAACCTTCTATTACATGAGAAATCAAGCAGAATCATGAGCTATGGTTGAAATAATCATATTGTCTCTAAATTAAGTGTTTTGTGAATCAGTAACTATGTTTAGTTAAGATTTTTTTTCCAATCATTATTATGATTTTTAAAAATTAACTTAAGATGTTTTATCCCCCTGTTATTGGTGATTAGATTCAGTAAGTTGTGTTAAATTTAAATAATGCAATTTTTAGAAAAAAAAATAGTATTATCATTAAGATTACTAATAGTTCTTGAACATTAAAAAAATAGTATATTGCTGAGGAAAGTTGTATTTTAATATACTTTTAAAGGCTTCCTGATATTTTTCATGTTCACTATCTAATCCTTAGTCAATAGCAAAAAATAAATACTTTAAATGACAAGTCTTATAAAAAAACATAGTACTTAAATACTTCTGAATGAACAATTGATTTCCATTTAGGAAAATGACAAAATAGACCAATGTCTCCCCAAATCTAATTAAGCATATGTTATTATTCCATATCTTTAGTATAAATGTTTTGCTAACATACATATAATTTGTTTGGGTAAAGTGACTAGGCATCTAACATTGAGCAAAGTTCTATACTTAAATATTTAAATTACTTGAGATATAGAATTGATCTTAAATTCATCATTTTTTATTTTCACTCATCAATCGACATTTGTCGAGTTCCTTCTCCATCTTCAAGCTTTTATATCAAGAAAAGATTAAAAATAAACTGAATTCGAGTAGGGCCAAAGATTTTGTAGTCACTATCTATTTCATTAAAGACATAAAATAATGGATTTATGACTTCAGGGAAATATTTGTTACCTTTCTGCAATAGAAAAACTTGTGGAGGGAAAGAACAATAAAACGCTGATTGATGAGTAAACATAAAACACGGTGGAATTTAAAAAGGTCAACGCTCTTATTCTTCTTATTAATATCTCTTCAGTTCTAAAATGATATCATAATAAAATTTTACAATGCCAATCTACATTACATTCAGTAATTTGTTTTTTCCTCACCATACGTATTATTTATCTGGTCACTTTATCACATGTCTTTAGAAATATTTTATTATGACAAAATCTTATTAGCATATCAATCATATTTTACTTGTATATGCTCATACTGACCTTTTTTTTTTACTTCTTTAGAATACCAAAGATTATGGATCACTGAAGAAACAGGCAATGGTGTAATTTTATTTCAAAGTATTTTATTAAAAAAAAAAAAAAAATAGAAACTTACAAAAAGTCATTTGTATTTTTTAATATTTTATGTACAATCATCTTAAGTTATTTGGAACATATTTATAACTTAATTACAAATAAATACATCAAACAATGTTGTTTTACTTTGGATCTTTCTTCCTTCAGCATCCCTTTTCTTATATTTAACACAAAATTCTTCATAGGAAAAAACTAATCCAAATCATACCTGGAAACAAATAAAAAAATAATAACAGAGTTCATGTGAGATATTAAATGAATTATTCATAGCTAATAAAATTACTTACTCTTTCCAAAGCTTCCACCATTATAACACTATTCCCTCTAATTACAACCATTCCAATTGGTTTTCTGGATCCATCTTTTTTCTCTTCTAAACATTCGTCAACAACCATATTCATAAAAGGATCAAAGCCACGCAAGATTCCTACTACATTTCTTCCACCGTTCAGTTTAATACACAATTTCTTATCCATAAATTTCTTCAATTCTGGAGGATGTGCTTTACTCATTTTAAATGTTTTTGCGTAAAATAAACTTCACAATCTACACACGCACACAAAATAATAAAAGCGTTGTTTGGCAATTGAAGTTACCGGCAAAGAGGTTGGAAGCAAGTTAAAATATCACATGGTATAGCTGCTGCATTATTTCTCTTGGCAACCACCTGACTTGAGCGCCAGTCCGTTAAATGAAAGCTTCTAATCAGTGTTTGGAAGGTTAGGGCGGTTGTTTTTGTTTTTATGAATTTTATTGAATGTTTGATTCTAATAAGTTTAAATTGTTAATATTCACAGTGCTAGTAAAACTGGACGAATATTGGTTTCTTAAATCAATAATATAATGTCTAATAAAACGAAAGTTTCTTCCGAATGGAAGAAACGGGTCAAAGCCGAATACATGAGACTTCGTCAGATTAAGCGATTTAAAAGAGCTGATGAAGTTAAAGTAGCATGGAATATGAATATGAAGCAGTTGACAGGTATGATCAAGCCTTTTATTCTAAGATACATCATTCTCTAATCTATATTAATGACATTTTTTATTATAGATTTGCTCTCTGATGAACAAAGAAAATGGGCTGATGGCAAAGCTATTTGGGCTCATAAAAATGCTGATGAACCCCATGCTAGATGCATGAAAGAAGCCCATATTACGAGATCTGATGGAGAACTTATGACAGGGCGCATTAAGATTATTAATGCAGTGACACCTATACCAACTATGTATACATGGGCTCCAATCCAACAAAACTTTATGGTTTGTTGTTGACTAAGATTCATCTTTAAATTACTCAACCCTGCTGTTATTTTGTGTATATAAACATAATTGTTATTTTAGATTAACCTATATTTATTGTAGATGTAGTAAATGTATCCTTTTGATCATAATTATATATGAACTGGATGATATCTGTAACTTTTTAGAAGCCATTTATTTTCTCCTTTTGAGGAATAATAAAAGAAGTCTGATTATTAGTTGTCATTCGGAATTATAACTACTAATGTTTAGTTTTATTATATTAATTATTGAGTGACTTTTCTTTATATTTGACTTTTAATAACCATTAATCTTTAGAGATTACTTGTTAAAATGCTACTACAGCTTCCTTGAATTTTGGAGGGTAAATGTTATTACCTTAGATGATGACATTCTTCTTGCCCGATGAGTCTTCTATTAATTCTTGATTGTGATGTTGAGCCCATTTGTTGGGTAGTTAAAATATCTTGAAATGATTAAGTATGACTTATTTTATTTAATTTATAATTTGTGGTTATAGTTTAACATGGGAAATAGCTTAAGCTTTCAAAATAAATTAGAATTATTTTATGCCTTATTTGGTATTCCTAAAAAAACATTTTATTAATAATGTGAAGTATTCAGAAAAACTAAAGAATATAGATATTAATATATAAAATATTTCAGCAGTTGGTTCATGCTTATCTCATCAGACCTTTTTCTTGCTGAGCATGTTACATGAAAATAAATTTAAATTAATGAACAGGAAGTTTATCTGTTGAGATTATACTTTAACTTTCATATATATTTTTTTCCAGGTTGAAGATGAAACTGTATTACACAACATTCCATATATGGGAGATGAAATCCTAGATCAGGATGGTACATTTATCGAGGAATTGATAAAAAACTATGATGGCAAAGTTCATGGTGATCGTGAAACCGGTTTCATTGATGATTCTATTTTCGTTGAACTTGTGAATGCATTGATACAATACCAGATAAAAGACCAGGTTTGTTCTGTAGACTTCAGTAAACGTACACTTAGTTTTTGTATTTCAGGTTTTGCCTTCATAATGTTAGTTAGATCTAGTAAGATATGGGTTTAATAGCTTCTAAGTAGATTAATGTTGTTAAATTTTATTTGAGTATGATCAATCAATCCATGATTAGATCATTAATTACTATCTAATGTTAGTTGCACTAATTTTGTTAAATTACTGCTGAAACTATAAAAATATTAATATCTGCAGGCTTTTTTGAATTATCATTGTTTAAACCATCACTCTCATCATTTTTTTTTTTTTTTTTTTTCATTAGGATATGCTGCATAAAGTTAAAATGCAATGTTTTAAAACAATTTTAATTTGATATATATTAACTGGATCTATTGGCCGAGAATTTTGAGCCGTAGTTGTCACGGCAACCTCAAGTCTCTTTCGAAATTAGGCCTGTTGAAATTCATTTTGTGTCATTGCATATTAAAACTCAACCTTTCTACTATAGTTAAAATAGAATGCTCATCTGTGGGATGACCTATCTTGTTTGCCATCTTTGTAGTATGAAATATTTTTTTAAAAATTGACCATTGTGAGTGACGCATACCAAACCTATATTAATTTAGTTTTACCTAGTTACTGCAATATATAATTACATTTTAATTTGAGTCTGAAACATTTGTGTAAGAGAGAGAAAAAAATATTTTGGTTCTTACTGTATTCATTTTCATTAAAGGTGATTCAAATAAAGCAATATATTTTAATTTAAACTTTTAAGATCTATGCTGATGTGTCATAGCTGTTTGTTGCCTTTTGAAATTTTTCTTTCTGGGTAATCTAAGTAGTCTTGAGAATTAGGACGGCTACATTATTATTATTAAGCCCTAATTCCTTTATTTAGTGCTTGAACTGTGTTATGAACGTGATAGCCATTATGTTTGACATGCTTACATTATGATATGTGTATGATAGTATGAAATCACTTATTAATACAGGCCTGCCTTATTGAAGTATTCCAATAACTGTCTCAGTTCCAAATTGACCAACATTTTGTAATTTTTATGTTGTGAGCATTAGATGAAGTGTATAACTGTTAATTATTTGTCTTAATGAAAATTTGTCAATAGAAAATAATTTTGTCTTCTCATGTATTGGGTTGTGTGTAGTGTTTTTCAATACTTCAGTTTAATCCTCTTTGTGTTTATAAAATGATGTTTACTTGGTCAATTATGTTTACATAGTCTAAAAAAAAGATTAGTGGTTTTATGCATCAGTTTCAACCGAAATTCCTTGTCTTAAAGTGGTATTTTGCTTTCTCAAAATGGAAGAGGAAAAAAAATAGTAGTTATTTAATGATTTTTTATTTCGAAAAAGGAAAATCCATTGCATAGACAGTTATAAAAATTTGCAGTGTATATGTCAATGATACCTTAGGAGAAAGCACTGTTTGTAAGTGGTTTGTTCGATTCTGAATTGGACATCTACATTAGATAGTAGTTCTGTTTTATCTTACTTTAGGAAAATAATTCAAATCAGGAATTAATTACGACCAAATGATGTTGTAAATGCTTCAATTTATTACACAATGGATTATTGTTTCCAAATAGTTTTATTACTGTATAACAATTTATATAACTGAGTAGGCAGTTACCTCTTATGTATAGAATTAATCAAAAAACTAAAAAAAAGAGATGAAATAGGAACACTAGTGTGCCAATTTATATTCCAAGAAAATGGCTAATCACCATGCTCAGTTCAAAACACAATATCCTTTCTACTTTTTAACTAATTTCAATGATTCTGTTTTTGTTTTGTAGGGAATTTTATTCTCTATGGATAAGCACTAACAAGAAAAATATTGGGTATACGTTAATTCATATGGTTGACAGACAGATTTTTTTATTTGAGTTCTTAACTATTTTTGTCCTGAGCTTATTTTTACATATTTTGCATCCGTTGCTAAAGGTAGGAATACAAAACTTTTTCTTTAAAAAAATACCAAAATCAATATTCATAAAACTATAATTAATAATCAAACTACAACCGTACAAATATAAACCTATAATCAAACTGCGCAATAGTCAGTATTCTGACACTCCGCACTTTATATGCATTAATAGAGAGTCCATCTATCGATATCGATGGTTCACACTCTTAGGGTTAATATCTTGAAATGTAAGATCTCAAATTTTATGGGGAGTTATTTATTTTTTTCTCATTATCAAAAGAACAAACCAAAAATTTAATTGGATTTTAATCACTTATTGTTATTTACAAGGCAATTTTTTTTTTAAGCTTCTAATTATATACTTTTTGAAGTTGTCTTTTCATCAATCAGCAAGTCCTTTTTTAACAATTAAAGACGCTTTTTTTCATCATTGAATAAATAAATTTAATTATGTTTTCTTTGCATTTTAAATAGCAAGATGGTGTCACAATCAAAGAAGAAGGTGGATCAGACTCAAAAGAAAAAAAGAAAGATGTTACATCTTGGCCCTCATTGACTAATGGTGAAGAGAAACCATTCCCTTCCTTTGTTATATTTGAAGCTATTTCATCAATGTTCCCTGACAAAGGTTCTCCAGATGAACTTCGTGAAAAGTAGGTCACTTCCAGATATTTAATTTAAATTTTCACTGATAAGATTTATTTTAAAGGAAAATATGAAAATCAGAAAATGACAAATATTTACTTAAGGAGAAAAGTGATACTATTATAAATTCATTTCTTATTTCCTTCTCTATGTGTTGCTCTCTTGATCATATTATTGATGAATAAATTCATTTTTAAACTAATTGTTTGTTTTTTTTGCTTTTTGGCAGGTATATAGAGCTCACTGTGCGCCTTGATCCTAACGCCTTGCCTCCTCAATGTACTCCTAACATTGATGGTCCAATAGCCCAGTCTGTGCAGAGGGAGAAAACTTTGCATTCTTTTCATACATTGTTTTGTCGCAGGTGTTTTAAATATGACTGTTTTCTTCATTGTAAGTAAAATCATTTTAATAGTTTTAACTATTTATGTATAATTCAGAAATGATTGATTAAAACTGAAATAATAGTAATATACTGCTCTGAGTATTTATAATTTTTCTTTTTGTCAGATATAATTAGTACTAATCCAAAATCATTTGATGAGTATTTTATTTAAAACAATTAATTTATTCATTATGATTTATTTTTAAAGCTGTCCACCATACACATCCTAATCTCAAGAGGCGGAAAGGTCCTGAACTGAAAACATTCTCTGAGCCTTGTGGAATTGATTGTTACATTCACATAGTGAGTAAATTCTACTCGTTCATATTTAAAACCCGTATTACTATTTTACGTTGTTTGTGTCATGTTATTCATTCCAAAATTTAGCTTAAATTTTCTTTAAATTCTAGGAAGGCGTGAAAGAAAAGCTAGCTGAAAAAAGTAGAGAAGAAGCTGCAGAGATGGAGGCTAAAATGGAAGATGATTGCGCTACTCAGAGTGGAGTACACATCAAGTCAGAGACGAAGGGTGAAGAAGAAAAAGGTGGTCCTAGGAAAGTTCGGAAACAGACCTCAGTTGATTCTGGAAATGAAGCTAGTTCAGAAGATAGTAATGACAGCAAAGGTATTTTTACTTGAGTTTACTTATTAAATTATTAAGCTGTATGTTATGTATATATGTATAATCGTTGTTTTGCCATCTATGAACTTAATATCCAACAAAGTAGTTACCAAGGTTTAAAATTGCCGTAACATTTCTCTCTCTTAGCTCTGTCATCATAGACTTCTGTAATTATATGTCTAGGTTCGTTATTTTATTATCTAAATAGCTTTTCTGTTCATTTACCTCATTAAACAAATTTTATGATCTATATTTATAAATGAAACTGCCATTTCAATCACTTTTCTAGTCATCACAATATCTCAAAAATGACCCTGAGTGAGGCTGAAATTTTTGTTCGAGGTTCGTCTTACTACATAGATGCACAATAGGCTATGTTTGAAAAAATTTGTTCTCTAAGTGGTTGAAAAAAAATAATAAATTCTAAAACCTTTTTCAAAATTGGTTTTTGAATAACTCAAAAACAATACTTTTCCTGAAAAATTATAAGTCCTCATTCGAAAGATAAAAAAATTTCTAACCACATGAAAGCCAAGTCTTTTTGATCTTGTTTGTATTAACAAAGGTACTGAATTTATAAGAAATATAATTAAGCATATTTGGATTCGTATCCATGTTTCTTGTGTAGGTTCCTATGGAAACATTCAATTGTTATTGGTTTGTGAAAATAATTTCAATTGGTTAAAAAAAGATTTATTTACGAAGAACATAATAAAACTTATTTTTGAATTCTAAAATAAATATGCGTTATTCTGGTTGAAGGGTTCACCTATAAGTGGAGAAAATACTTATTTATGTTCCAAAGGAGTTATGATGAAATACCACACTTGTGTTTAAAAGAGAAAATATTGGTATTAAATTATTATGAGAGTGGCTGTTTGCTACTGGTATGTTATTGTAACTTAGATTGAATAAAATTAATAATCTGTTAAAAAATAATAACTTTTTTCATTGTAAAACAGTTGAAAGAGCAACTGATTACCGATAGCGAAGTTATGTATCTCATAGTTCCTCTCACTATATACGCTTATGTACAAATTTAAATCGAGACAAAGTAATACATTCACGAGCAAAGGTTACAGAGGTTACTGCTAGTATTTTAATAATTGAATAAAAAATTGTTATTTATTGTGAGAAAATATGATTTAATCAAGAGTGAGACCTCACCTAGCTTTTACATTATAAAAAATATTCCCTATGTACTTGTTTGTAGATAATCAGGATTCAGTTTTAATTTTAAGAACAAGTGAAGAATTTGATGAAGAAGATGAAAGAAACCATGTTTTTGTTTTGTTTTTAATTCAATTGTGTTCATTTATTGAGCTTAAAAACTGTGAACTGCAGTCAGGGTAGAATATATAATTCTTTTTACATTTTAGAGATAGAAGTATTATTTATATTAATGTAATAGGTTTTTATTGTTAATTTAGTGCTTTAAATATAAAAAAAACAACAGTTTTCTTTTATTTTTTTTTTTTTATCCTTTTGTTTTTCTGCAGATGGTAAAGGTGATAGTGGTGATAGCGCCGAACCAATGTGTACTTCATTTTCTCTAAGAAGTCCTGGTGATGACAGCAAAGAATGGACTGGCTCTGACCAGTCTCTCTTTAGGGCTCTCTACAAAGTCTTCTTGAGAAATTATTGTGCGATTTCACAGATGATGCTTACAAAAACTTGTCAGCAGGTATTTATATTACAATTTTAATAAAATCCTCTTTAAAGTAGTTTTGTGTTGAAATTAACCAGTCTATTTTGATTACCCTTTTTTTTTTAATAATGAACCCTTGAGTGAATTCTCTTCCCATCTATTACTTTAGTATTGAATAATAATGGATTTATTTATATGGGGACATCATGTCCGTGTAATGTGAGACACCATAGTAGTAAAAGTAGCGTTCACAAAGAGGGAAAAAGGTGTTACCTACCTAATGTGTACCTTTATTTATTCTAGGGTGAGTTCCTTCAGAATGATATTACAGGAAATAAATGATGGTCTGAAGACTAGAGTCTTACAGTAAAATAATTGAAAACAATAGAATTAAACTAATAAAATGAACAAATAAGATAACTTCTAATAAAAATGTAGAAACAAGAAGAAAAAAAAAAGAAAGTATGTTAAAATGGGAACAGAGAATAATATGTAATAAAAAATATAACCTTATATAAAGAAAAATTAAAAATATACAGTTTTTAAATAAAAGGAAATTACAATGCTTTTGTGAGTTTGTAAAATAATATATGATTTAATTTTATAGATTTGAAAAGATAATCTTTTCAAATAGTATTCACTGCTGAATTTACCATGAAGATAAAAATTGAATAAATAAATAAATGTATCTGTCTACTTAATTTTGTTGATTTTTCCTGAAATTAACATCTAATTGGGATTATTTAGAAATTGAATAGACAGGATTTAAATGTTAAAAGAGTTTAGGAGTCCCGGATATTGGAAGGAATGGAGTTCCAGAGGGATGCGTATCGGATTAAGAACAATCTATCGAAGGCTTTCGATCGATGGGACGTCACATACAGATTAGAAGGCCAAGAGCGAGTGTTACAGGATCAAACGGAGGATTTGAATTTAAGGAGATTTGAGATGTAAAACGGACAATGGGATTGGATATCTTGGTAGAGAAGGATGCCAGGAAGTACTTACGGCAGAAGGAAGGGTAAAGCCATTTCGACTCATCGTAAAAATTGGGTAATAGAGGTGTCTCCGGATATCCCGAAGATGAACTGTATAAAGCAGTTAAACATTCATTTTAGTTTTGCCTCGAGATTCTCAGAGACACCCCCATACTCTGTACAGGAGTAGTCGAAGTAGGGAAATATTAAGGAGCTAACCAAGAGCTTACGGGTTTTGATTGAAAGAAGAGGACTTAGGTAATTTAGAAGTTTTAATGTAGAAAATGTATGACGGGAGATTTTGAAAACAATGGTATTTCCAGGAAAGGGTTTGATCTAAGGTAATGCCGAGGTTTTTAACGGATTGATGGAATTGTATTGGGTTATTCAGAAACAGAGTTGGGATCGGTGGAAGGGCCTTCAGGAGAGGATTAGAACCTATTACAGTTGTCTTGTTCTTCTTAGCATTCAAATTGAGCTTAAAATCCTCTTAGTATTCTTAATAAACTAAAATTTAACCTTTCATGCATAAGGATGTTCATTTTCTTGTTATTTTTTAAATCTTAATATTTCTATTATTTAAAATAGGTCTACTACTTCGCACAGAAGGACCCATCGGTTACACAGTTTGATGCAGAAATGAGAGAATATACTCCTCCGAGAAAGAAGAAGAAGAAGCATCGCCTTTGGTCAGTCCATTGTCGTAAGAATTCTATGAAAAAAGAAGGCAGCAATCATGTCCATAATTATACTCCTTGCGACCATCCAGAAAACAAAGTTTGTGATCATCTCTGCCCTTGCCAAGCCACTCAAAACTTTTGTGAAAAGTTTTGTCAATGCAGCAGTGACTGTAAGTCTTCATTAAGTTATGGTTATATTATTCTGTATTTTTTGTAAGCATAAGAATCCTTATCAAGGTTTTAGTATTATAGTTATGTATTAATGATATTAGTCATTACTAATAACAGTCTTTCATGCTAAATTTAATTTTTTTATGGTGAAGTGAGAATGGTTGAATGTGTACATATATGGGAGAAGTTAGTTGAGGGTGCAGTCAAAAGAACACACAATTAAGCATAAACTTAATTTAACGTATCAGCCCAAATTATAGGCCTTCTTCAGGGCTATAAAAAACAAAATATAACAACCAGTTGTAGAATACAATATATGAAGATGATAAGTAAAATAAATTATACTGATAATTAAAAACATAGTGAAACAGTAGTTATGAAAGTTGTCAATGGTCTTGTACCAAGTAGTCAATTTATATAATTGCCTATAATTTAAGCCAAAACGTCGTCTCCATTATCTTAAGTTTATGCTTAATTGTGTGTTAATTATTTTATTTTTAACACCATTTTTTAATTCATAATTATTAAGTTAGGAATCATTCTTTTTTTTCCTACATGCTTATTTACATAATGATTAGATTTTTTTTTTTTCATTAATAATAATCCAGTTAATGAAGAAAACTATTTTGTATATATATTAAATTTTTGTTCTTTTAATAAAAATATTACTGTTGAAGCTACCATTCTCTCAAAATTACATTGTTTTACTTAATATTAAAATATAAAATCTTTATCTTAACGTTTCCAGGTCAAAATAGGTTCCCTGGTTGCCGTTGTAAAGCTCAGTGTAACACTAAACAGTGTCCTTGTTATTTGGCTGTTAGAGAATGTGATCCAGACCTTTGCCAGACTTGTGGGGCTGATGATTTTGATGTAAATCGCATCACATGCAAGAATGTTAGCGTGCAAAGAGCACTACGTAAGTTATAAGCCATAATTAAAATTTTATTCTCTAACAACATACAGCATTGCTTTTTCCTCTTTATCTATTATTTAACATGTTCTAATGAAAAAAATTGGATATGAAGTAATTAACTATTAAGAAATATATAAAATCAAACATAGTTAACAAATAGATCTCAATATCTAAAAAGATTTCTTTTTCAATTCTATGGAATCATACATAATTATCTTTGAGATAGTATAATAATTTTGAAAAAAAAACTTTTAATAATATTTTTAATAGTTTATAATAAATTCATTGATTATTAACAAATCATATCATAACATTTCATTTATTTCCAATAAAAAGTTGTACTGTTTCCACATTTGATAAGTGCTTTTAATGGAATAAAATTAGCATCTGCTCCAATGAAAGTCTCCGCCCTTTTTTTTTTTTTCTTTTTCACTTTAATTATTAATGATATGGTCTGCTGAAACATTTTGTTTGAAATTTATAATATTTTCTATTTGTTTTTTAATTTAGACAAACATTTACTGATGGCACCTTCTGATGTTGCTGGATGGGGTATATTTCTCAAAGAATCAGCACAGAAAAATGAATTCATATCTGAATACTGTGGTGAAATTATTTCACAAGATGAAGCTGATCGCAGAGGAAAAGTTTATGACAAATATATGTGCTCTTTCCTCTTTAATTTAAATAATGGTAATTATAATTAAGTTTTTTTATTACTTCTGTTTTAAATGATTTTACTTAAATAATGTTGTAAAAGTGCTTTTTGTTAAACCTTTGCCTTGCACATGTTTATGCATAACATTTTATTGAATAGTGGTTTACTGCTGCTCCTTTTTCTTTAACAGTTTTTGTGCTAGTTTATCTTTTAGTTTTTTTAAAATCAATTCTGCTGATTAAACCATTTTAGGAAGAAATTCTTTAACCTGAAAATAGTATGTTACAAAAACTGTGGGAAAAAAATGTAATTGATTGATTTCTACATTTTACACCTTAATTATTAATTATGTAAATACTATATTTCTTTTATTTTTTGGATAGATTTTGTTGTGGACGCTACAAGAAAGGGGAATAAAATCAGATTTGCCAATCATTCAATTAATCCTAACTGCTATGCCAAAGTTATGATGGTGAATGGTGATCATCGCATTGGAATTTTTGCCAAGAGAGCTATACAGCCTGGAGAAGAGCTATTTTTCGATTACAGGTAACAATTGATCTATTGATTATCAAACTCTACCACATGAATTAATTAATCAATGGAAATAACGTGCCAAGTGCCATTGATCAACTTGTAATCTTGCCATTGCTGAGTTTTTGACACATCAGGAATGTTAATCATTCCAACTGACTTCTTTATATGACATTCTAACAAGTGATTTTAAGCGGTGTTAAACTTTTTTTACAGCATTTAATTTGTATTAATTATTAACTTTTTAAAGTGTATAATATGGAATTTGATTATTTTTTTCTAAATCGCTTAGTATAGAAATTTAAAAAATCAAACAGGCAAAATCACTTACTCCATCAGAAATACAGCCTCTTTGCTTACTTACATTTTTTTTATTTTTTATTTCTTCTTAAACGCCATTATATAAGAGAGAGGGTACTGAAGAGGTGAGTCCTCTAGTACTTACACTTGAAAAAGAAGACTGTGGAGCAACTATTTCCCGATATTCCAAAAAAATATTTAAGGTAGCGCTACACGGTTAGAAATAGGGTATGTGTAGGTGAGGTGAAAGCAAGTCTTTTATGTGTTCACGAAAGTAGCAGGAGAGGGGAAAGGCTTATTTTTTAAAAATAAATTTGGATGACATCAAATATTGCTATTAGAAAAATCCTATAATATCATTAAATATTATTTTTTTTTAAAAGATAAAAAAAAAACTATATTACAAAGTTATATGGTGTAATATACACATCATGAAAACATGTTTTTTAATGTAAAAACTCAATTTTAATAAATTTAACATTATTTATAATAAAAGGTAAAAAAAAAAAAAATGATGTAATATACGTGGGTGAATCAAATATAAACAAGATTTTTTGTCCTGGAAGCCCAGTGAAGGTGCGGGAACGTTCCCGCGTTTAGAGGTGTTGGGTAGGGATGCCAAGAGTGGGGGAAGCAGGCGGGCGCACGCCCTCGAACTCACCAGTTACCATCGTGACGATGTCTGAGCAGGATGTATCCCCCTCGATTGCGCAATGTATTATCAAATTTCTTGCTGTTGAAGGTGTAAAACCAGCTGAAATCTTGAGAAGGTTGACTGTACAGTTCGAGGAAGAGAAACTTTCTCGTGCCAGAGTGTTTGCATGGCTTAAACAGTTTGTGGAGGGTCGTAATCATGTTCAGAATGAAAGCCATGACCGCAGACCCCGCACCAGCATCACAGCAGACAACATCAGCAGTGTTCGACAGCTTATTGAAGGTGACAGACTTCTAACCACCAGTGCCATTGCAAGTGAGGTTGAGATAAGCTATGGAAGCACTTTTTTCCATACTTACAGAGGAGCTAGGGTTTCGTAAGGTGTGTGCCAGGTGGGTTCCTCGACTTCTCACAGCTGAGCATAAGCTGAACCGTTTGCAGGTCGTTTGCAAGATTTCAGGCTGAGGGAGCCTCATTTCTCACTCACATTATCACCTGTGATGAAACTTGGGTGCACCATCACACCCCTGAATCAAAACAAGCGAGTATGGAGTGGAGACTGAAAGGGGAACCTGGACCAGTGAAAGCCAAGTCACGGCTGTCAGCTGGGAAGGTTTTGGCTTCCGTGTTCCGTGGCTTGCTGCATCTTGATTTTTTGCATGAACGTAGGACTATCAATGCCGCATACTACTCTGACATTTTGAATGAAGTCAGACTTGCATATCGCTGCAAAAGAAGGGATCTACTGATGAGAGAAGTGATTCTTATTCAGGACAATGCTCGCCTGTATACTGCGGCCCTGACGAGAGAAAAATTGGAGCAACTGGGCTGGGAGACGCTGGAACACCCACCCTACAGTCCAGACTTATCACCATGTGACTTTCACCTCTTTGGCCCACTCAAGGAAGCTTTGGGAGGTCAGAGATTCGTCAGTAACGATGAGGTTGAAGCCTACGTGCTCAATTGGACACAATCTACTTCATTCTATGAGCATGGGATTGGAAAATTACCTATGTGCTGGGAAAAATGTATTTCCAAATCAGGAGACTATGTAGAAAAATGAGGTGTACTTTTCTTTGTGTTCAAAGTAAAAATTAAAAAATAAATCTCGAATTATGTTTACTTAAAAGTGTTTCCTCAAACTCATGTTGCTGGGAGATAAACTGTTGTATTTATTGTTTAGTCTTACTTTTTTAGTATGTCAAAGATCAAACTATCAAAATTTCTTCTTTTTTTTTCTATTATTTGCACAGTCCATTATTATTTTAGCCTGTTTTAAATTTGCTTATTCACTTAGTTAGCGTTAGCCTCTTCCAATTATTCAAGTTTATAAGTGTTCTCACACCTCTTTAAATATGTCCTAAATAAGTCGATTTATTTTTTTCGTTTGTTCCTGTTCTTTCCAACATGCCAGTCTTGGCATTCCCTATAAGTGCATCCAGACCTATAAATTCAGGAAAGAAGTGAGTTGATGGCAGTATTTCATGATTTTTTTAATAAGAAATTTCAAAAAATAAAAAACTGGTGTATTTTTTATCTGATACATATTTTAGGGTTTCTGAGTCCAAATGACCAAGTCCCACAAAAAGGTCTGTAAGTGTGGTAAGTCTAGCACAAAAACTTGCACAAAACTAAAATTTCATATTTGAAACAACTATATGTCCAAGATGTTATGGTAACATTTCACTAAAATTGACTGAGGAAAAGTACTACTTTATACCGTGCATTTTGCACCTTTATAGGATTGTCTTGAAATAAGCTCTTAAAGAATTTGATTAAACTTGTTATATCCATGTAAAATTTAATGCACTTTCATATATCATTTAGGATTCATTCTGATTTAAATAGCTGATTTTGTAAATTTTCCTCTTCTGAAGTACCTATAATTTTATAGATTCCAAAATCAAATTTCTTTTTTCCGAACATAAGAATAGTAATATAGATGTAAATGTATAATATACCATTGGAAGGCTAAATATTTTAGAAAACATGATCGACTAGTGCATAAAATTAAGTGATTATTGTACGTTGCAATGTCATTAGATCATTTAATCTAAAATATATGTTTCTAACAAAACTGAATATAATTCTTTAAACCTTATGGAATTTTTAATAATTCTTAAATTGATTTTTAACAACCAAGGGATGTTAAAGTTGTCTGTTGCCCCGCACCAGATTTTTTATTGTATTCCCTTTTTTGAATGATTCGATTTTCTAGTGTTGTGTTACAGTCTTTCATTATTTTATTTATAGAATATTATAAATATATATTAATTATCACACTTTCCCTTCTAAATTTATTTTTTCATTTTTTTTTTAGATATGGTCCTACTGAACAACTGAAGTTTGTAGGAATAGAGAGAGAAATGGAATTTTTATGAGATCGGCTTGAGACCTCAAGACCTCTGGAGGGGCCTTCGGGTCTATAACTTAAAGGAGTGTTGTATTTTCCTCTCATTCACATTTATTTTTTGAAAACATGTTGGTTAGAGCAGATTGTTTTATATATCATCGTTATGAGAGGAAAAAAAAGATAAGGAAAGCATTTCCCATTGGGAAGAGTAGGGAACTGATCTTCTTTTTTTTTCTTCACTATTACCAAATTTATCGTATACTATGTTTTTGAAACTGTTGTATATTTCATGTTGATGTCAGACATATTTCACCTCTGTATGTAACACATTCATTTTATGTGTTATACACATATTATTCTTACACTCTTATAATTTCACAGAAATTGTTTGCTTTTTAATCCCTTTTTTGATCCTTTCTTTCCTATCACCTCATTGTCAGTATAATCATATTTAACTTTAATTGATGTCGAGTATTATTGTTAGTTTTGGCTTGAAGTTTTTAGATTACAATCAAACATTCCTTTTTTTATTAATGTTTTTGACTATTAGACTCAATTAATGTTTCAACTTGTGATATTCCCTATTGTTTGTTCATTTTTTTGTTATGAATGTTGCTCGGACATTTTATAAAATATGTGGTTTAATATTATTCATTTGATGTTTAGAAAATCAATGTTTCCCTGATTGACTTTGTTTCTTATTTTTTAAGTTTCTCAATTGTGTCCAGCTTCTCACTTTGCTTATTCCTTATTTTATAATACTCACTCCCGAAAGTAGAATAATTGTTATAGTAACTGTTATAGACCCTTTATGTATGTTATAAATTGTTATATATTACTAATTATTATAAAGCTTGTAGTGAACTTAGTAGTTAAGTGTTTGTAAGAACTTTATGAATTAGTAAAGTATGCAATGAAATAATTATTAGATGAAAACCATATTTAACTTTTTTTTACCTATCTGACTATCACAGTTTTTTAAGAATCCCAGATGTTAATATTTTTTATAATTATATAAAGTTCATTGAAAAAAGTGTAATCTTCTATGTTATTTATTAATTCTACTTTTTACTTTTAATTCATAGATCAATTGTGATGTTAATCCATTACTATACAAACATGTCGAATTGTAGTTATTTTTTAATATAATATGTTATATTCATTTTTTTTTTTTTTTTAATCCTAATGGTGGTATAAACTTGAGAACTGGCTTTTCTGATAACTTTAAATTAGAAATCTAGCTGCTAAGCATAAACTTGGCCCAATCACCATGGCCAGTTGCCGAGAAACTACGAATCTAGGTATGCGCTGAGCCCTAGACCCTTCATGGTTTGTCGAGGTACAGGTTTTATTTTTTAAATAGAACAATTAAAAATATAAAAAATCCAGGATATTTATCTTGTCTACAATAGTATTTATTTCATATCCACTGGGCACCTCCCTATTACATTAAAAATAAATCTTAAACACGTACTTCAGGGGCTATTAGTGGAGTGGATATTTTTTGTCACTGTATATTATTATTATGTAGATATAATAACATTGAGAAATCATGTCAATATAGCTCATCACTCCTCTTAAACCTTTAATCACTAATGTCGGCATATGCCGATGCGCCAACTGGCTAGGTGCCACCGGTACTAATGTCGGCATATGCCGACACCAAACTTTCCTCTCTATTTTTTAATGTCAAGGCTTCCCAGCGCTACCTTATGTCTTTCTACCAACCCCTCTGTAAACTAAAGCTTCTTCAGCCTGACAGATGTCATAAGAATTCACTTTAAAGCCGTTCTTGAGGATAATACCTGGTAATGGTCGACTACCTGTTCTGTCCCTTCCCCGATATTTGCACCCTTTCTATTTATTCTTGTTTGTGCCTTCAGTGTGAATCAAGTCTTTGTTTTACTGCCTTAGCCATTATTTAATTTTGTGAGTTTTATTTATTAGTAAGAAAGTTATATTTTAGTTAGAAATTAGTTTGTTAGATTGTTTTAGTTAGTTACTTGGTCGAGTATATGACAGTATATTTGAATTAGTAGTTAGGTTTTTAGATAAGGTTAGTAAATTG
The DNA here is from genome assembly GCA_023052935.1 of Piezodorus guildinii. Classification (NCBI taxonomy): domain Eukaryota; kingdom Metazoa; phylum Arthropoda; class Insecta; order Hemiptera; family Pentatomidae; genus Piezodorus; species Piezodorus guildinii. The sequence continues at coordinate 104,091,362 of CM041294.1, read as the reverse complement.
TTCGGACTATGTGTGGACAAGTGTTTTGATGATTACCACAAAAAATTAAATTTCTAAAAAACACAAACTCTGAGGAGAAAAAAAAAAAAAATGTTTAAACTCCACCTGCGTCGGTCCAAAGCCCGAATCAGAAAGGAGGATGGAAACAATTAAATAGGAGGCAGAAAGTAGAGAGGGCTATGATGAAATAAGGAGCGTGCAAATGTAAAATTTGCAAAAAAGTATGCAATACGGTGAGGTACGGAGGTAGCTGTCATTCTCAATACCGTGATTGTCCCAAAAATCATCCTTCGCGCGTAGTGAAAGAGTTAAATATGAAAGTAACTGATATTAAATTCAGAAACCAGGTATTGCCTATAACGGCTCTAATATCAGTCTGAATTAGATTTTTAATATTTTAAAGATTTCAATAAATTATTTTAATTGATCATTTGTAATGTTTAACAAAGTAAATAGTTTTCAAGCTATTCAATAATGAAATAGCTACCAATGAGCAGCAACCTTAACAGCTTGAGAATAATTTATTAAAAATAAACGCTTCAAATGTTAAAATGAGATATCTATGTTAATACTGGATGATTTTGTCTGATTATTTTTTTGTTACATGGATTAGTTCAGCTATTGATATGTATAAATCAAGAATTGGCCTTAGCATACTATTTTTTATTAATATGCAACTATGTTCCAAGTTGGCTACCAATCAGACCTATGGTTTTCAAACTCAAGCTGTATTGAGAAACAAATTGCAACTGTGCAAGTGAAAGCAGAGAATAGAATTTTACGGAATTGATAGGTAATCATTTAGGAACTAGTAACTGTTGGGTTGGCAAATCCTTTCAGTTCTGTTTATTTTTATGTCACTATGATACACTTCTTATCTAATGAATTAATCGCTAAGGGGGATTAATTTTGCTATTGCACTGCATTGTGAATATGGAAGAAAAGATTCATTATCGGCATGTTTTGATTTATTATTTTTTAAAAGGTTAACGTGCTGCAGAAGCTAATAGGAAAATTTGCAGTGTTTATAGGGATGATACCTTAACCAAATACACTTGTCAAAATTGGTTTGCCAAATTTTATTCAGGAAATCTCGACATCAATGATGCCCAACAGTCTGGTTGCCCTTATTAAATTGTTTTAACTCCTACCCAATCAGTGCAAGAGATTGCTATGACCCCAAATGAGTCGCACGCCAATGTAGAAAAACATTTGCACAAGCTTGGCTATGTTTCCAGTCTTAATGTTTGGGTTTCCCCACTCTCTAACCTAAGTCAACTTAGATACATGAATTTCTGATTGTGATTCATTACAGAAGAGGCTACAAAAATACCCATTTCTGAAACTGTTAGTAACAGGAGATGAAAAATGGATATTTTACAATAAATGTAGTCAAGGAAATCTTTGGGACCTAGAAGTGAGGCTGGTAGAAAAATGTCAAAACCCGGATAGCATCCAAAGAAGATAATGCTTTCCATATGATGAGATTTCAAGGTATTATTTTCTATGAGCTATTTCCATCTGGACAAACCATTGATTCAACTCTATACTGCTCACTATTAACATAATTGGATCAATTATTAAAAAATAAACGCTAAGAACTGGCAAATTGGAAAGGTGTTGGGTTCCACAAAGATAACGCATGGCCCCACACTTCATTGGTCACTCGCAAAAAGTTATTGAGTCTTGGATAGGACCTTTTGCCCACCAGACCTAGCTCCAGTGAGTACCACTAATTCCAGTATCTGCAGAACTCCATAAATGGAAAGAAATTCCAAAAGGAAGAAGATATCAAAAACCCCAGACATTCTATGAACATTATGTAGTTAGTGGAAAGATGAGAAAAGTGAAATTCAATATATTGTAGATTACAATAAATATTATGTCTATAGTAAAGTGAGTTAAATTATACCTTGAAAAACCAAAATGACTAATTTTCCAACCCAATAAAATCCCTGAAAATTTTTATTTTCCCAGTCCCGGAATTTTTTTATTCTGAGGACATATATTTATTTTGATCCTGCATATGGTTACGATTTCTCACAAGCTTTGGAGCTGAGAAAGCTATACATTAATGGGGAGAAAAACGGAATATAAAGGAATAGGAATATTATTCATTAAAGGTCTACTTACCATAAAGTAAAATTATGCAAATTTTTTTTCCACATTATAATGTCCCGAAGGAATGCTCCTTATACACCGGGTTCTTTCTCTTTACCCTTCAAATGTAAAGTAACAATACTAACTAAGGAAGGAGTCATTATAAAATATTGTTAAGGGCACTTTAAAAGTAGTCATACATTTTTAATAGCTAAATTTCCTAGAAAACAATAGGCCAAAAATCAATTTTAATAAATATATTTTTATTTTAATTCAACTAAATATAAAGTAATTTGTCATCAATTGGTTTACAATAACAACAAAAAACTGCACTGCAACAATCCCTAAAGAGTCTTCGGCTCAGTACATAATTCGATCAAAAATGTTTTTAGGAAAGTTGGACAAGGAGGTGAATTGGATGAGATGAGGCTTAACCTCTTAAGTTTCCCCAAATGTGGAGCTCAACCAGGTGAGCCCCAAAAGGGTTTTCTGGCCATGCATGATATAACAAAATGAATTATTTTCCTTTCTTTTTCTTTACAAATAATGGCTAATTAAATAACACATATGTTGGAAACTTTTTAAAACCGGTAACAAGGTATTTCAACCATAATTTTTTGTCAGACTGAGTACTCAATACTTTCAGTTTCTCGCTATTTAACAAGCCTTTTTACTCTCACTTACCTATATATGAAATATATAGTAAAGGGAAGTATTGCGATCGCGAAAATTTTCTAATTCGAGTTTTCACCAGAAATACACATTTTAGGGTCCCCTGAGAGTCCAAATGACCAAGTCCCGAAAAAGGTCTGTATGTGTGTGTCCCTGTATGTGGTAATTCTAGCACAAAAACTAAAGCTTGTATGAAACTGAAATTTCATATTTAAGACAACTATACGCCCAAGATATTACAGCAACTTTTTCATATAAAACAACTAACCAGAAGAATCACTTTAATCATGCATTTTAAACCCTTTTACAATTTTTTCAAAAACAGTTCTAATTATTTTTATTAAACTCGCTATATTGGATATAAAATTTAATAAATGGACTTTAATATGATGTAGGTTTCATTCTTATTGAAACAGTCCGATAGGGCTTAAATGGGGATATTTTAAATTTCCTTCTTTAAAGTACCTTTAATTTTTTAGATTTAAAAAAATTAGGCACATCTTGTTAGCATTGATAAAAAACAGCTGAATATGCAAGATGAGCGAATTTGATAAACAAATAAAGGAGAAAAGTGCAAATATATTTTTTTATGCAATTTATGTGAAGGCTAAAGATTTTAAAGCTTCTAAAAGTTAATAAAGAGTGGTGAAAAGCCAATAAAACTAACTGATTATTTTAGATAATAATATAACAGATTTTGTTAATATAACACATTTTTATAGAAATTCAATTGAATTAATATTTTATTAGTTTTAATCATTTTTATCTCTAAATGTATTTGAAATTTCTTTAATCAATTTTTAACAACGGCAGTAAGTGAAAGTCGTGTGTTCCCCGCACCAGATTTTTTTATTCTGTATTAGATTGATCTCAATCCATCTTTAGCTAAAATACATATGTTAACTAAATTCTACAATGTATTTCATTGGCCTATTCTCAAATTAAAATAAGTCTTAAATATGTAAATTAATGTCAATTTTTATGTCCCTGTTATCATTTTTATAAGATTAAAATCGGAATCACGAATAATTGATAGCTTACGGAAGAAATTTATATCTTCTGTGATATTTGGGATATTGGATGGTTTTAAGAGAAAATATTTATGTTTGAACAATAATCTTTTAAACAGTACAGCTTGGTAATACGTAATGTAAATACATAGAGGGATATATACATATAAAACTAGTCTAACTAATATAACTCATCAGATTTATAAATTTTCCTTACTTTATAAAGATCTCTACTTAACTAGAAAGTATCTATTTTCCAAGATTAAGAAAAAAAAAATTGTTTCCACCAGAGTAATAATAAATAATTGATATCTGACATTGAACCTATTTCAGCTGTATAATATATTCACAACTATGTACAATAAAAAGATCACAGCTAAGCAAATTAATTTTATCCCTTAGTCCTAAATGTAGACTACTTTTTTTTCTTTTTCTTTTGTTTGTGTTTGTCCTTTTTCTTCTCTTTTTTGTGTTTTTTTGAATGTTTCTTTTTCTTTGAAGAACTCTTTTCCACCCATTCTATTTCAGATGAGGAAGACTCACTGTCTTTATACGTAGGATTTTTTTGTATAAAAATTGGTTTAGTTGGTAGAGACGGACCATACATCAGGTCAGGATCAGTGGGCATATTACCAATCGATGAATTTTGGATACCACTTTCATTTTCAATTTTGTTTCCATCATTTTTATCCTGCTTCTCTTTTACTAGCTCTTGGGTTAATTTTTTAGGCTTTAGAGCGTCTAAATCAAGATTAGCAAATATTCCTCTTGGTGGAGAAGTGTTCCGTAATACATTAACGCTACTGATAGGTTTTTCGACAGCTTTAGAATTGCTATCCTCTTTCTTTGAATCACCAGCTTCACCTTCTTTTTCACCATCACTCTCCTCATCACTAGCGAATATAGCTTTAAATAGATCCATTTTTTCCTGAGGATCTTCAAATTTAATTACCTAAAAAATATATAATATGTATCTAAAATTGTATATATTATATGACTGAAGGATTGAGATTTTGGAGGTGAATAAAAAGTTTATATTAGAATAAAGATAGAGATGTGGCCCATATAGGAAACAAAATATAATTTGATAAATAACACAGTTCAATGTGCTGGACTATAATTTGATCTGTTGGTTTCTCATGTTTAAGGAGTGGATTTCAGAAAGCAGAGTGAGGAGTTTTAGGAGAGTTTATTATAACTTAGATTTTGGAATAAGTAAGAAACATGGAATTATTTCAGTCACATAGTCACTTTTAGTCAGTATGATAACCAGAAATATGATTGCTTTTGATACCCCAAATTTAAATCACATAAACGATATATATCATACTCGAAAAAAACAAATTTTCTTCTGGGAAAAAGAGCTGGCATAGAAGATATTTTTGAATGTATATCAACTTTTTTTGCATCGTAGAATCATCCAAAAACTTTATATCGAAATTGGCAATTAAGATACCACGCACCTAGCTAGTTAATTTTTTAAATATAAGTCTCAAATTGATAAGTGAGTTTTAATTACGGTATGATACAGGTCCTTAAGAAGTATCTAATACATAAAAAAAAAAAAAAAAATTGAAATTTAAAAAGTATGATACTTACATTATCATAATTCGATTCTGATAGGACAAGCTTTGGATTTTCATTTTCTTTTTCATTAACATTATTAATGACTTCACTTTCCACCTTGGTTTCTTCTGTAATACTGACACTATCATCAGTTTCTGTAACGTTAATTTCTTTTGATGTGTCCAGAAAATCAAAAACAGAAAATTTTGGTCTTCTTTTTTTTTCTGCTTCGGCTACCTTAGCTAAGGTGGCTTCACTAAAAAATATTAAGAGTTTTATAAAATATATAAGATATATTTTGACAGATGCTGTATGGGTTTTTAAATTACCTATTATTTGGTTCTGGAATATTCATTCTTTTGCAAAGGAGAGGCACAGGAGACCAATCTGCTACAAATCGAGTCAATTTTCCATATTTCTTTTCCTTCGCAGCTTTAACCCACGGGTCTAATTCGACAGGCTCTGATTTAGAAACTGGTGCCAATGGATCAGCAGAATCATCCAACATACCACCTCTCGAAAATCTATCACTCATCATTCCTAAAGAAACAATACAGATATAAATATTAATGATGTAAAAAAAAAAAAAAAAAAAAGGATCGCTCTCAAAAAATCGATTAATATACCACTCCTTCCTCAATGTTTTATGGGGTACAGATATGGATAGTGACAAAATCTTCTGAAAAGAAATTGTAGGCAATAGAAATGGACTTTTGGAGTATCAATGCTACAAATACCAATGAGGAAGTAGGGGCTGAAGTAAACATCCTCAATGACATTGCCTAGAAAAGACTGGAGTGGTTCGGTCACATCATAAGGTGACACAATGGCCACTTCGATTGCTTAAGTACTGCCCAGATAAGAGGCGAAGATGAGGAAGACCTCACAAATTATGAAAGAGGAAGGGCATGGCAGCTAGAGTTCTGAGGAAGAAGAATTATAATGACAGGAAACATTTATTGTAATTACTTAGTATAAGAATACTACACAGCAGCAAAGCCCGTAATAAATAAAAAATATCCTCTAATTGAATATTATAAACAAAACCCATCATCTGATTAGATCTAAAAAACATAAAAACCCTTTAAAAAGTATTAAGTACATATTTAATTTTATTTCAATGCATTCTAAAAACATTTTCTTCCATGTTCATGTCCAACATTTCTTCTAGATTTTGATGCAAAATAACCAATAAATTGAATCAGTAAAAAAATAATATATAATTAATTAGGTTTTTAGTTATATTTTCTTTATCATAAAAATTGTGATTATATTTAATCCATTAATGCTTAAAATTGTATTATCATGGAAAAATATCAACCGGATCAAAGCAAATAAAATGTAAACATTTCATAATATAAATATAAATTTATTATTAAATAAAACTAACCTCACTTAAGCAAAGCATTACTACCATCCAACTTCATTCAATCTTTAAAAAAAAAGAATAAAAAGGATGATTAAGATGTTTACTTAATTATTGAATATCCAATTACCTGATAATGGTCGGTACAATTTGGCAGCCTGTTCAAATTCTTTAGCTTCCCTTTGTTTTTCCCAGTCACTCATTGATGAAGGTTGAATATTTTTTAAAGCATCTGTGGGTTCAATAATGTCAAAGTATTACAATACAATATTGTAAACAATGTATCTAAAATAATAAAATGTGATCAGTAATTTCATAAAGACATTATCATTTCTTTTAAATTTTACCATTAGCTCCTATCTTTATAAAACCAAGATATTTTTCATATCTCTCTTGTTTAGCTGGATCACCAACAAATGGTCTAAATCCTAATCCATCAGAGCTATTGTTTTCTTCAATCTTATTTTCACTAACATCAGTTCCATCTTCCTTTCTAAGAAAAAAAGAAAAAAATCTATAGCTGCATATCAACATTGTTTTATCAAAATAATGTAATTAAAATTGAGAAGATGCTTGGGAATGAGGTCATAAAAAAAACAACACATTAATAAGGAACACTATTTGTGTGCTGACGTTATGACCTCCATTGTGGGCCTTTATCAGGGCAATTCCAAGAAGGTATCTTAGGTAACTCAAGAAGTTTGAACACAAATACAATAAGTGTTCCTTATTGGCATGTTGTTTTTTGATGACTGCACCCCCAACCATCTTCCTCAACAAATATTCTCAACGGTCAACTAAACTCCATCATAATGAATGTAATTTAATTTTGATCAATATAATATTGCTTTCATTACCGATGAGGATGCAATGATTCTCCTAAAATGATTGCTCTGTCAGAAGAATTGATTATGTGTTTCCCTTTGATAGACTGCACATTTCCAACTTCAGGACCAAATCTTGATTTTCTTTGAGTAATATTTGGATCAAAATCAGGCGGCAATTCAGGAGGTGGATAATATTTCTTTCTGTAACCTTGGGTTTTAGCTGGAACAAAACCTGTAAGAAGCAGATAAAGGATTAGATATACTTTTTGGTTTGATTCATTAAACAACAGAATGAAAACATCATAAATTGATCAAATAAAAATAAATTATTTTATTGGTATCATAGGTTGAGAAAATATCAAATTATCATAACAGGTAAAAGATAGTTAATCCTTCTTTTCATACAACTGGTCAATTTTTACCTCTGTCCCTCAAAATTTCTAAATGCTCACCTCAATAACTCAAACTACTTTAACTTAAATTGATTTCTCATTCCCTTGAAGTACACGTTTCTTTATTTAAAATACAAACTCTACTGATATGACAATAAAGAAAAAAATATCATTTAACTAATATCTTAAGGGAGCTTTTATGGTCACTTATTCCTACCGCTCCAGGATATTTGATTGTGAAATCCTGTCCTTAGTTCTTGTAGGAGCTGGAACTCAATAAGGGTCAAAATCCAATTATTTCAACCAAATGTGAGAGTAAAAAAACCGTTAGACTGATCACTAAATGAGTTCTCTCTATATATAAAAATCTTATTATTATTATTTATTTTTTTTGAGGAAAGAAGTTCAAATACAAATTATTTATCACATTTAATATAAAAGAGGTGCTATTTATGAAGATTCATAGCCCTATTAATTTGAGTTTAGGAGAATTATCGCTAACGAATGCAACAATGGAATGGAGTGATCATCAAAAGGCCTCTAAACCAAAACTATTCCATCAATACTTGTTTTATAATTGTTTGAATTCAACTGATCATCAGTGACCTTTATACCAAAATATTACCACATCCTCTACAAAAAAACTTTACTTAACATATAACAGAATTAATATAGAACTAACAATATCCAAGTCAATGATTAAAATCAGGATTTTCAGTTTAAAGATAACTGAAAATATTGTCATAAACTACAGATAATATTCAGTTAAAAGTAAATGATTAAACAGTAGAACTTTCACCAACTTTTTACTGTTTGTATATTTATTTAACATTACTTTATGCTTCTGTGGCTAATTGGACGATGCTACAGTGAGAGTCCTAAATTTAGCCTATCCAGGTTTAATTAGGATAGGGATCTTTAACGAGTACCTGACATCGCACAGGCTCGGGACCACCTTTTTACATCCCCTCTGAAGAACGGCATAACTGAGGATTTTTTTCTCCCAATAAAAAATCCTAGAACCATCTGTGGGTTTTAAAACCAACTTCTTATATAATTAATCATGCAATCAACTATTCTATATTCATTATAAAGCTAATAAATATATTCATTGCAGTAATCAAAAATTAAAAATACTGACCATCAATACAGTCATAATTTTCAGTCAAGGCAAGCATCTCTTTTTCTTTCTGTCTTTCTTTCCTCCTGGCCTCCTTTAAACTCGCACTGGTTTCCAAAGAAAAGTCATACCTTGACATATCATCCTTAGCATATATGTCTTCATCTTCATCCTCAAATGCTCCAACACCAAAAGCCTTTGACAAGTAGTAAGTCAATGTCATATTTAATTATTACATTAAGATAAGTCTAAAAGGGTTAAGTTAAGATTTTTCAACTATATGGTTTATGGTGATCAATTTAGTTTTTTATAATTATTTTATTTTATTTATTTTTTTACAAGATAATTCAATTATCATATATTCTTAATCATTTAAAGGCAGAAAATTAAAGTAGTAAAATTATGGGTTCCTATTTCTCTTAACTTACCTGGCCACGGATAGATAATTTCTTTTTATTATCACTAACTTTTAGAGGAGCATCAAACAAACTAAATCTTTCTTTCAAAACAGGTTCCTTACTGAGACCAACGTAGCCAAGTCCAAACCTTAAACAAGAATATGAATGGTAGAGAAAAAAGAAACAATAGATAAAAATCAATACTGACCATAAAACAATAGTTAAATGTTGGATAATTTTCACAACACATTTTTTTTTATCAGAATTTTCAAAAGTAAAATGAATACATTTAATTAAGCTTAACTACCTCTTAGAGATCCAATTCAAAACCATAAAATTGATTCAAATAATTATCAACTTATCCATGAAAACACACTTAATTGTTAAATCACGAAATAGTAGTCATCAAGAAGTTGGTGGTGGTGCTAGTATATAATTAAACCAACCAGAAGAGCCACTTTATACTATGCATTATGCACCTTTTTACGATTTTCTCAAAAACGGCTCTAACGCTTTTGATTAAACTCGCTATATCAATGTAAAATTTTATTTCATTCTGATTGAAATAATCTGACAGGGCTTAAATGCCGACATTTGCAATTTTCTTCTCAGAAGTATCTTTAATTTTGTAGATTCAACAATATCACTATGATATGATAAAAAAACTGGTTGGTATTGATAAAAAAACCGGTAAGTTTACCGAATTAGATAACCAAATAAAGGAGAAAAGAGCAAGAATATTTTGTTAAACAATTTATATTTTTTTGAACATAGGAACAGGAAATATATATATATATATATAATAAACCGTTGGAAGGCTAAAGATTTTAGAAAACATATTATATCAGCTTGTAAAAAACACAAAGTTGTAAAAGTTAATGGACAGTGATGAAAGGTCGACAAAACCAACAGATTGTTTTAGATAATAATATAAAATAGATAATAATATAATAGGTTATTTAATAAAACACATTTTTTCTATTGAAAATCAATTTCATTAATTCTTTAAACTTATTTCATCGCTAACTGTATTTGAAAATTCTTAAATTGATTTTAACAACAACGAGCACCTGATTTTTATATTTTATATTATATATATATATATATATATATATATATATATATATATATATATATATATATATATATATATATATATATATACGGGAGCGGCGTGGTCTAGTGGATAGAGCACTAGTCTGCTGTGCTCCGGGTCCTGGGTTCGAATCCCGGCTGTGGCAGAAATATTATTTATTCTGTTAATTCAGTCGGGGGGCGACCCTAGGGTATGGAGACCCTCCTGGGGCAGACCCAGCCTCTATAAAGTGGGTACCCAAATTAATTGGGGAAAAACCTGACGGCTGAGCGTGATTAAGGCCTAATCACCTCATTGCACTGCCATTGGCCTAGAAACAGTACGAATCTCTATATGTACTGAGCCCAAGACCCTTCATGGGTTGTAGTGGTACAGGTTTTTTTTTTTTTATATATATACACACACACACACACACACACACACACACACACAATGCTTACTATTATTTAATAATATCTAAAGGTTTGCAATTTAATCAACTACTAATATTATTTTATAAAAGTACTAAATTTGTTCAGTAGTAGCTAAAATTCCAGTAATCTTAAGTATAAATCAGTAATGAGCAATGGACAAGAGCAATAGAACTGAAATGCATAAATTCAAATAAACTGTTAAAGTACTGTCTATTGAAATAATACCTATCACTCTTAGCATTTATGCAATGCTCTTGTATTGGATCAGGAGGAAATAGCACATTAGGATCTAAGCCTAATTCCTCAGGATCGATGTCACCTCCCATTTTTTCAGCCCATGTAAGCATCGGTCCAACTCCCTGCCCTGGTTTCCAGCCCAACTTCATTAGAAGTTTCACACCAATGGTCACACTGAAATAAAGAGGTTCAAATTAAGAAAAGTAAAATAAAGGTTAGAAAAAATAGTCATGTTTAGGTACATACCTTGGAGATTCTAAGATGTTCTTCAGAACTGGTTCTCCTGGAATCGGTCCATCTGATAGCTCCAAGCGTCTTTTATTGCTTTTTCCTCCACTGTATTCAGGTTTAGCTCTGAGAAGTGTGGGTGCTATACCGAATTCTTCAGTATCCTAAAAAGAAAATAGTAAATGGTAATTTCGTATCATTAGCCATATTAATAAAGAGACATTAAATGAATAAAGAAATAATACAATTGCATTTGTAACAACAGATTTAAAACGCAAATTATAAATACTATAATTTCAAAATTATATTAAAAATATTGATAATTATGAAAACGGAATATATTGCCGATTTAACAAAAAAGGGATCAATAGTTATTTCCGTGAAGATAACAGTGTCTTGCCATCTATAAATGTACACTTCAGGACTGAGAAAAGTGAAATTATTGAAAAAATAACAATTTTACTATAGTTTTCAAATATGAATAGATGATGTGAAAATTTCATGACATGTTCGTAAAAAAAAGCGTCCAGATTCAGATAGACAAAGCATCTTTACCAGTGTTTCTTATCTAGACAACAGACAATGCCGCTAAACTTTTTTTATTTTCATGATTTCTTTACCAGGTATTGTCTATTCTTTCCTGAATAATAAAACCATGGATTATTTTTCTGGCTAATATTTTAGTCTTACAGCCATTTTCAACTCAGCTTCGTGACTAAAGGCATATGTTGGGAAAAATCTATCCACTTCTGATAATTTTGTAGATGTCAAATCAAAACAAAAACTAGCAATATAACAAAGATCTGCTTCATATTTTTTGTCATCACAACTTATTAACTAAATGGTGAAGTAAGCAATTAAAAAATTATTGAAAATTAATTTAAAAAACAAGACTTTTAGCAAGTTAAGTTTATAAAAAAAAAAAAAAAAAAAAAAAAAAAAAAAAAAAAAAAAAAAAGGAACTCACCATTGATTATTTTTTCATACATGGCTTAGTATAGCATAGACCTATTTGATTTAAACATTTCGATCTTGAGAAGAGTCTTTTTTTTCTTTAAATATGAATTGTCAAACATAGCAAAAATACAGTTTTTGTGGTATTTACACTGGAATATCTCAAAAGGAACTGAATGAAAAATTGTAAAACTAATACAGATTACACATCTATATGATGAGTATAAGTGACGTAAATTTGGTGACTAAGACTGAGCTGGTTCTGTTTGCTCTTAAAAAAAATAAAGGTTTCTTCAAAAATAATTAACTCCCATAATTTTGCATATTTCAGAACAAACCTAAAAATAGAATGATAATGAGAGTACCGCCTAAATTTTTGGTCCTTACAACGGTTTCATATTCATGAAAGAATAGAGAATTCCTGGTAGTGAATTCATGAAAATAAAAAAATCTTGAGCAGCAAAATTAATCTAATACAATTCCACCAATCTATTAAAAATCTCAGGGTCAACCTTGATCAAACTGTTTCCTTGAAAAACCATCTTTCCGAAATCTCCCGTTGTACATTTTCCATTTTAAAACTTCTGCATTACATATGTCCTCTTCTTCCAATCGAAACCCGTAAGCTCTTGGTTAGGTCCTTAATATTTCCCCACTTCGACTACTGCTGTAAGGCGTATGGGGGTGTCCCTGGGGATCTTGAGGCAAAACTAGAACGAATGTTTAACTGTTTTATACGGTTCATCTTTTGAATATCCATAGACACTTCTATTGGGTTGTGACACATGAAATGTCCGTTTTCAAGGTCAAGGATTTTTATTAAAAATACGATATGAAAACAAGATAATTTTATTCGAAGTATTTACCTTCTTTTTCCACACATTTTTCCCATCGTGATGCCAACTTTTTTATCCCCGAACTAAAAACTCTGAGCTTTGAAGTGAAACAAATTCTGAAAACGCACTTCCACTTGATCATCATTTTCAAAAAGTTTTCCTTTGACGAAGTTGTCTAAATTCCTGAACAGGTGGTAATTCCCCAAATGCCTTGCAAATATTTCTAGCGGCCTCAGCTGCTGAATGGCCGAGTTTAAACTCGTACAAAAATATTACTCAAAAATCGAATGTTTCCATGTTCATATTTGGAGGTATACTAAAAAGTGGGTAATTGATTGGGAAGCTAATGTTTATAATACAAAGGTAGAGGATTAGTAACTGTTTACTTTAAATATGTAAACATTCAGAAGAAAACAACAGAGACCTGCAAAATCCTTTATGTATTCCAGAAACTATAAAAACGGACATTTCATGTGAAACAACCCAATATCACCGGATTTTACGAAGAGTTGAAGTAGCTTTTCCCTTTCTTCCGCCATAAGTACTTCTACCAAGTTATCCAATCCCGGTGTCCGTTTTACATCTCAGATCTCCTTAAATTCAAACACTCCATTCGTTCCTGTAACACCCGCCCGCGGCCTTCTGATCTGTATGTAACGTCCCTTCAATCCACAGCCTTCGATAGATCGTTCTTAATCCGATCCGATTTCCTATCAAATCAATTCCCGAATAATCCCAAGTAGGGGCTAATTTAAGAGAAAATTAACAGATAAACAGAAATATATGTTTATTTATTTATTCAATTTTTATTGCCCTTAATACATTCAACAGCAAATAGTATTTAAATGTTTTCTTTATTTTATGTTTTTAAACTGTAAATATATATAATCTTTGTTATATCATATATTTGATTATTATTATTTTTTATTTTTTTGTTCTCATGTTAACATACATTTATTTTTCATGTTTGTGCATTTTAATTTCATTTTATCTGTTGTTATTTTATTTGTTCATGTTATTTTATTTTATTTTATTTTTTTTTTTATAAACTTCTTTATTTGAATCAAAACACAGACATATTACAGTGCAAGTAGAAGTCACTATCCCACTAAGGCGAGCCCGTGTGTGGGAAAGGAGTTCACCTGCGGCAATTCAATAAAAGTACAATAACAAACAGTAACAGTATATAGTATGATACAATACAATACTTAAATAATATAACACAATTTTATAAAGAAACAGTAACACACTATACAGCCAAAAAATGATATAATATATAAGAAATATAAAATACAATTATAAAGAAACAGTAACACACTAACAGCAAAAACAATATAATACATAAGGAATATAAAATACAATTATAAAGAAAGTAACACAGTATGAAGCAGTAATTGACTAAGCTTAAAAGTTGTAAGGAATACATATACATATATACAAGATATAAAATTAAGGCATGCAAATATAAAATTGAATTACATAATCCCTAATTTATACAAAAAACAATTATAAGAAACAGTTAAAGAGTATACAGAAATAGACTGTAATTGACTAAACCAAAAGCAATAAGGAATACAAATTCATATATTCAAGATATAAAATTAAGGCAAGTAAATACAATATTGAATTACATGATAAGCAATATAAAGATACATAACATAGTACACAGTAAGAAATTGACAATATCAAAAGTCAATATAGAATACATATACTTGTATACAGGATACATATCAGAATGAGTGACGCAGACTGGCATTGACGACATGTCTATAGCGATGAGTAATTTGGATTCAACAATTCAGCAATCTTCTCCTCACTGAGGGATTTCGCCCACATTTTAACATTGTAGTTATAATTTGAATACTTTGGAGGATTTGTGTGAGAAAATTGAAAATTTGGAGGAATATTGTTGTACACAGTAGCAGTGGAATAACAAGTCTGGTGTGTCGTCCAGGTATGTTTTGGTCTTGGCACAACTAAGCTAAAATAATTTTTCAGTCTTGTAGAAAAACGGTGGTCAATCTTCCCGACTAGCTCATCCCGTCTAAAATACAGCTTCTTCATAATTGAGACCATGTATAATTTTTTTGCAGACATTACATTAAGATCGGAGAATATATTAATTGATGGGGGTCCCTTATTGATACCCAAAATTACCTTAATAATCTTTCTCTGCACAATTTCAAGCTGAAAAAGATGTGCAGCAAAACAATTCCCCCAAATCAATATACAATATTGAATCAGCGACTGAATATATGCAAAGTAAATTAATCTTAATTTTTTTATTGATAAAATTCCTCTTAACTTATGGAATACATAAAAATATTTTCTTAGCTGAGCAGTGACATTAGCGATATGCGCATTCCATCTTAATCGGCAATCAAGAACAATTCCAAGATATTGAACTTGAACTTTCTGAACAACAGGGCAATTACAAGGATAGCTGCAAGCACCTCGCATGTGGATTTTCAGCTCACACTTTGGATCATCGTGATATATAGAAAAGGGGATTAATTTAGTTTTTTTTGGATTTATAGTAAGTAAATGACCATGGAACCAGTTAGCAATTGATCGCAAATGAGAATTCGCCAACTCATATACCTATTAGTTTAATTCTATTGATTTTAATTACTTTACTCTAAGACTTCAGTCTTGCATCCACTTTTTATTTCCCACTATATTATTCTGAAGGAACTTGTCCCAGAATAAATAAAGAATTATTATTATTAAAAATTAGACAATTTCAAATTAATTGAACCATATATCTACATAGTATGGACATTAGGACATATTGCTAAAAACATTTCAGACTTGAGGTTTTTTTTACTAAATCATCATATTTTTAGAAGTGTATATAACGTTTTTTAAATATTGTGTAGTCACAACCATAAAGCTCAACACTTCATGCTGGGGACTTTGATTTATTTTTTGCTGATGAAGTTTTGTGAAAAATAATTCAGAATTACTATGTTATACTCAAGTTTATTTCAATGCATTAGTATCATAAATGGATATTACAATCAAAATTACTAACTAAATACACAGCAAAAAAAAAATATTAATAAATTAATACCTCTTCATCCATGAAGTCTTCTGGTCGCTGGGTGACAGCATCAGCCTTTTTCTCTCTGGATGACTTGAACTGAGAAGGCTTCCAACCTTCAAGGGTGCCCACTGAGTTAAAAAACCCAGCTGAAAACCCTCCAGTGAACGCACCATGAAACCTTCTCCTACCTTGTTTGTCAGTAGCAATTTGGTCTTGGATGGCAAATGGTTTCTTCCTAGGAACATTGTCTAGAGAAAAAACGTTGAAATGTATCAGAATGCATAGAAACAAAAAAAATCATTAAAATAAAAACATTAAGGTATAGGATTCTTAAAATTCATTTGGCACCTTCCATTTACTCATTACCATTACTTTTTTGCTTAAATACATTATAGACCTAATGTTGGTAATTGAAATAAAATGTCATGTAATTAGTCTTTTTAAGTAATCACTAGATATGAAACTATTATTATTATTATGTCAATATATTATGTATACCTTCATCAATAGGTTCCAAAGGAACACCATAAAAAGCAAAGTCTTCATCTTCCGATTCTGACATAATGCTTTTAAGTATTATTTACCACATAACATAACTAATATTTTCATTAAAAGGTTTTGTTCTTGAAAGGTTATGTTTTTGAAATGCCGACCAGTATTTGTATTCTTGTTCAATTATCGATTCATTGTTTATCTCCTTAATAAAATGTACAAATAGGTCTGGTGGTGTTATGTGTAAGAGGAAAAGGAGTTAAGTACTGCGTTAAATTTCAAAAGACTTGAGGTATTTAGAAAAAATCATTCAGTATAATATCACTAAAAAATCATATCTTTCATTTTCATGACATCCCTTTCAAATACTTAATTATTTAATTTTTATATTATACTTTTAGAAAAATACTTCCTTATGTCCTTTATTAAATATCCTATTTCTTTGAGTAGCTAAATCAGGCAATGTTTAGAGGCAGTTTTAGCCATTCTCAAACCTTTTTTACTTTCACTTACCATATATGAAATATATAGTAAGGGAAAGTATTACGATCTTGAAAATTTTCAAAATTTAGTTTTCAACGAAAATACCCGTTTTAAGGCTTATAGAGTCCTATTAACCAAGTCCCGCAAAAAGGTCTTTGCACGATAACCAGAACAATAATTGTTCTTGTTACCGTGTGGCTGTGTGTGTGCGGTAAGTTTAACACGAAAACGTAGAGTCCTACGAAACAGAAATTTTTATTTAAGGTAATTATACGCCCGAGATGTTACAAACACTTTTTTTTTTTTTTTTTTTATCGAAATCGGCGAACAAGAAGAATCATTTTACTATGCATGTAACACCTTTTTACGATTTTCTCAAAAACGGCTTTAATTATTTTGATAAAGCTCACTATATCGTTGTAAAATTTAATATCATAAAGGTTTTATTCTGATTAAAATAGTCTGTCAGAACTTAAATGCCGATTTTAAATTTTCTTCCTAATGAGGTTCCTTTACTTTTGTAGATTCGAAAAAAGCAACCATATCATCCTGTTCATATTGATAAATATGTAATAAACGAGGAAAGTTGAACGAATTTGATATCCAACTAAAGAAGAAAAGAACAATAATGTGTTATATTGGGTTGATGCAAAATTAATGCAGGTTTCCTCTATTGCAATATCTTAATTGCAATTGTGTAAACAAAGCTAATCCTAACAGTGATCATTATTATACCAAAACAAACCTTATCTAATACCCTCTCTTTCACCATGAATTTGTTTAGTAAAATCGTTTTGTTCAGTGTGTTCAAAGGTCTTGAATCGAAAATGTCAAAGTGCGATTTTCGTCAAATTTATTTTTACGAATTTAAATTAGGGCGCAGCGCTGCGCAATTAATGAAGTGTGGGGCCAGGGGGCTATTAATGAGTGCACGGTGCAGCGTTGGTTCCAGAAGTTTCGCAGAGGAGATTTCGACCTCGAAGACAAGGAAGGTCGGGGCCGTCATCTTGCTCTGGACAACGACCAGCTGAGGTCAAAAGTGGAAGAAGACCCAACCAAAACCACACGAGAAATGGCGGCGGAACTCGGAACTCAAAAATTGCAACGTCTTTGCCCAGCATTGATGAATTATTTTGATTAAATATATATGGTTAAAGTAAAGATATGGCGTATTTACAATACCTACTAAAAACCTGCATTAATTTTGCATCAACCCAATATAATGCAATAATAAAGCGTTGGAAAGCTAAAGATTTTAGAAAAAATATTATCTTAAACACAAAACTTATAAAAGTTAATGGAGTGAGGAAAAGCGGATAAAACTAACTCATTGTTTCAGATAATCATAAAACATATTATTTAATAAAACAAGGCCACTGGGGAGTTTAGAAGGTTGCACAACGGAAACTTGTAATTGCGGAACTTGTATCTTGTGAATATAATTGAGCTGATTGCATCGCGGAGACTCAAATGGGCGAGTAAAGTTGTTGGGTTCGATGACGAGCGGATTCCGAGAAAGTTGGTATTTGCTGATCCGACTGGTAGACGTCCGAAAGGTAGGCCGAAGCGGAGATGGGAGGATTGCGTTAAGGCTGATCTCGGGAGCTTGGGCTTGAATGGTGAACATTGGACAAGTCTGTGTAGGCGGAATTTGGTGGTATCGGCATTGAACCTTCAGGTTCGCTGAGCCTATTATTATTATTATTTAATAAAACAAATGTTTCTATCGAAGCTCAATGTAATTAATTCCTTAACCTTTTTTTCCATCTATAACTGTATTTAGAAATTCTTATATTAATTTTATCAACGGACGTAAGTGAAAGCTGCGTGTTGCGCGCACCATGAATGTATACAATCGAGAACTGTATGAAAAGTATAAGGATTTCCCAGATTTATACAGATCAGCAGGCTTCGTTGGGCTGGACACATTCATAGGATAAGACCCCGAATGAGATAGTTAGACCAGGGTGGAAAAGATGCAGTGCGGCTTGGGACGTCAGGCTGGTGAACAATGGCCAGGAATAGAGAAGAGTGGGGACGATTTATTTTGGAAGCCAGGACCCGAACTGGGCTGTAGTGCCTAGGATGTATGTAAGTGGGTATGTGTGTGTGTGTGTGTGTGTGTGTGTGTATGTGTATCTATATATATATATATATATATATATATATATATATATATATATATAGCTACAAATGTGTTTTAGAAAATTATATTTATTTCTTACTGCATTTTTATGACTTACTGAGTTTATTTTGACAACCTAATAAAATAAATATGTCTATACACTCAAATATAATTTTTTTTTTTTTTCGATACTTCACGAAACGTCCTGCTGGATAAATTATAATGGATATGCACTCACATGTTCTGACTTAATCTTTTTCACTGTCAGACATACTTTTTGTGAGACATTTTTTAGTGCATGAAATATCTCATCCGGATTATGTCAAAATTTCAAAGGTACTAACAAAGTATATGAGCTTATCTGTTGAATGAGGTGCCTCCAATCTGTACGCTTCTAACCGCTCTCTCCAGGGTCATATTTTTGTCGCGTTTAAACCCTTTTTAAGTTTTTAACTTTCCGTAGAAACTTCCGTATATTTTAACATTGCACTCAAAATTTTCCTTACCTGGTGATTTTGTAAGTAAAATAAAATCTTGACTGAGTTTCGGGTTAAATTATATTTTAGTATATTTTCTACCCAGTAGAGATATTGTAAGCCCTCTGAACGTAACCACAATGTAATAATATTTAAAAAAAATATATAATAATAATCTGTAATGAGGGAACGTAACTGTTCTATATAGAATCAAAATATTTAAGTAAAGTACACTTGCATAGAGGTAGAAGATACTTATTGACCTCTTTGACTTCGTGAGAATAGTTTCATAAGGAGGTTTAATTTAATTGTTATATAGTCATTGTAATTATTTTGTGCTTGCTTAATGGAATTAGTTGCTATACATTACTGAAGAAATTATGGTTTTTAAAACCTTTGGCCTTGTAGTTGATGGTATCCATACTGATATTGCCCATTCCTCCTTTGAAGACAATAATTTAGTTATAATATCTCAATACAAAAAGATAGGCGAGGTTTGTTTGGTTAAAAGGAGTCTCTTTCACTCTCTGGAAGGACAAGAAGAATTATACACAGTTCAAAGCTTATTAGGGAATGATGAAGATAAAACTTTAGGTGCAGTAAGGTTTTTGGCTGAAAGATTGAAAATTAGTAGAAACACTGTGTTTTGTTTAACTCTGAGAGATTTTACACCACACAACTTACGGGCTATTGCTGATGCTATGGAAAATAAAGTTTCTCTATAATTTTGGAAAATGCCCTTCAACTTCGGTCAGCTAGTTATCGGTCCTCCTGGAAGTGGTAAGTCCACTTATTGTAAAGAAATTGCTTGCTTTTTGAGAGACATTGGTAGAAAAGTTGCTATAATCAATATAGATCCAGCAAATGATATTTTGCCTTATGAAGCTGCTGTAAACATTTATGACTTAATTACTGTGGAAGATGTTATGAGTCATAAAAAATTGGGCCCTAACGGAGCTCTCATTTTTTGTATGGAATACCTTGAAGAAAACTTTGTTTGGCTGCAGAAAGAATTGATTAAATTGAAGGATGTATATCTTATTTTTGATTGCCCTGGGCAAGTTGAGCTTTACACTCATCACCAATCTATGAAGAAATTAATGTCATCTCTTCAAACATTGAATATCAGTCTGTGTGCTGTTTATTTACTGGATTCCCATTACTGTAGTGATGCTGGAAAGTTTATATCTGCTCTTTTGGTAACTTTGTCAACCATGTTGCACATGGAACTCCCCCATATAAGCGTGCTATCAAAAGTTGATATGATGTTGAAATTTGCTGACAAACTTCCATTTCCATTAGAATATTATACTGAAGTTCTAGATTTAAATTATATTTTAGAATCTTTACAAGATGAACAATTCACTAATAAATATCAGAAGTTAAATTCGGCTCTAATTGAACTAATTGAAGGATATAGTTTAGTTTCATTTGTGCCTTTGAATATCAAAGATAAGCGAATGCTTTCCAATATTAAGAAAGCTTTTGATAAAGCTAATGGATATATTTACAATGCAATGGAGGAAAGAAATGTCCAATCATTATTAGCTTGTGCTGTAGGAGCTGAAAGTGATCAAGAAAGACTTGGCATAGACAACGATTTATACAGTCTTGTTGATAATAATACTTAATTTTGTCAAAATATATTTGTAATAAAAAAATGAATTCTTAATTTATTGTTTTACCTTTTCTTTTCCAATATTTATATGTTATTGGGCATGTGGCAATATTTAATTGCTAATCATTATGTTAAAATACTTCAGTTTTTTTTTATTGAATTACCATTTTGTTGACATGTCCAGTTGTCATCATATTTAACCATTTCTTGATATAGTTAATGTAATCTCAAAATTCAGAAGTAGATTATGCCAAGATCACTTTTGTAAGATGGACCGCTACACTTCTTAATTCATTCTTAACTTATTATATCTGTTACTTATACTTACCTACATATGAAATATATAGTAAGGGAAAGTATGGTGATTGTGAACATTTTTGAATTCTCGTTTTCACAGGAAATGCACCTTTTACTTGAATCCATATGACCAAATCTTGCCAAAAGGTTTGTGTGTGTGTATGTGGTAAGTCTAGCTCAAAAAAGATGAGTTGTATAAAACTGAAATTTCATATTTTAGGACCTTATATGCCTGAGATGTTACAGCAACTTCCCCCTAAACTCTAAGAACCAGAAGAGCCACTTGATACTAAGCTTTTTGTAGTCACTGTGATTTTTAGTCACTGTTTTTAGTTTTTAGCTTTTTTTAGTCACTGTGATGGAACCCTTACCATTCGGCATATTTTTCAAGAATGCCCTTATTATTCATCACACCTGAATAAAATTGGACTAAGCCCGAATATTTCAGCGGTGCTGGGTGATAGAGAGAAAACCATTGAATTAGTTTTTGATTTTCTTAAGGAGCAGTCATTATTATCGAAATTATAAAGACCATTCCTAGTCAGTTAGCATTACTAGTATTAGCTTTTTAAACTATTGTTTACATAAAAATATTTTTTTCTTTCTTTATTATTTTTATTTATTTTATTATTTAATTTTTTATTATTTTTTTTTTCTTTCTTTCTCTCAATCACCCATTACCTAATAGTTCTTTCTTATAAAGGTTGAATATGCATATAGTGTCTAGGCGTTGATGACCTTAGGGTTTTATGCCTTAAAACCTTAATAAACAAACAAACAAACTAAGCTTTTTGGACCTTTTAACAAATTTAATTAAACTCAGTTTACTGATAAAATTTAATGGAATTTAAGATCATTTAGGTTTCATTCTGGTTGAAATAGTCTGACAGGGCTTATTTTTCTCTCTAAAATATCTTTAATTTTGTAGATTCAAAAAAATTAACTGATTCATATTGTTAACATTTATTAAAAAATGGATAAATGTACAAGATGAAAGGATTTGATAAAATAACTGTAAGGGAAAAGTGCAAAAATACATGTTCAGGTACAAAAATGTCCAAAAAATAAAAGTAATATAGATGTATAATGTGCAGCTGGAAATATAAAGATTTTAGAAGTGTTTTCTTATTTACAATATTGTATAAGGTAACTGGGAGTGATGAAAATCAGATAAAACTGTGTCGTTGTTGATAATTATTGTTGTTAGATTATTTAATCTAAAATAAATGTTTCCATAGAAACCCAATGTAATTCTTCAAACTTTTTCAACTCTAACCTTATTTAAAAGTTCTTAAATTGATTTTAACAACAGGGAAGTAAAAGTGGTGTGTTGCACACACCAGATTTTTATCTAATTAACCTAAAAAAGAAAAATATATTGTAAGGGTGAGTATTGCTGTTATGAACATTTTTGAATTGGAGTTTTCAATGGAAATGGTCTTTTTAAGGTATCCTGAGTGTAATTAGTGGAGTTTGAAAAGTGGTCTATATGTGGTAGTAAGTCTAGTATAAAAACAAAAAATGGTATCATCATTATATTATATTCTCTATGAACAGCTTAAGCAGTGTGAAGAGAAATTTAATAAAGCTCTCTTCAGCTCTGTCTGTCTTCTACAAGTCCTCTACTCTGAAAGTCCCTCATACCTCATTCACAATAGTTATTCAGACAAAAATTGTATGAAAGTAAAATTTCATAGAATTAATATGTGCCATTGAACTTTTGCACCAAAATCAACTTACTTGAGGTGGCCCTTCATACCATGGATTTTACACATTTCTACAATGCTTTCAAAAACGGCTATAATGATTTTGTTCAACATATAAATATATCAATGTACTTATATACTCGTATATGATTGACAATTTATAATTATAATGATAAACTTATATCAATGTATAATTTAAAGTTTCTTAATATCTAGTATTTTTTTAACCTCATTAAAATATTCTGTCGTTGTAAAGTTTAATTTCTAAAAAAAAATTTTCTAAATTATATTTCATTTTGATTATGTTTATTATAATAAATAATTTACTATTATAATTATTTGAGCAATGGAATATTGTGAACTAGTATGGAATTAGTGTAGATGAATTATAACAAAAACTAATTTATTATAATAAATATTACTTTATTAATTATTGTGGATATAATAATTAATAAAACTTTCTGAGTTTCCATTCGCCTACAATACGCCCTAATGATGAGCCACTAAGGGTGTTGTAACGTTGGTAGAAAATAAATGGTTAAAACTACTTAATTGTTTCATTCACAGACTGACACCCGAACTAATTCTTTCTAGTGATTTATTCATTATTGTTGCAATAATTTTTGTTTTGTATTTTTGTTAGAGGCTGATGATGACCTTAGTCATTTGGTTTTAAAATTACAGAAAATTATATATTAGGGTTTTAATGTACGATATACAATGTTGAAAGTATCACTAGCTCTCAGAAGTTGATTCTTTTGATTTATCATCACAACTTGGGCCAGTCATTAAAGATACCTGACTCTCCGTGTCTTCAGGTTTTTCACTTTCATTTAGAACCAACATAGTTTCCGAGACTTCACCTTCTTCTTCATTTGTTGAATGTAGTAAATCTTCAGGAATTTCACTGTCAAAGTCTATTAAAATATCAGAAGGTGTTCCATCTGAGAGGAAGTAAATTCTTTTCATTAGCTTCGCTTCCCCTGATTCATCATCCTCTACATATTCTTCTTTATACCGGTTTCCATATTCATCAGTTAGATATTCTTCAACTGGTTTTTCTTCTGGTGGTGGTCCCCATGGGTCTGGTTCAGTATTTTCCTCAATAGTGGGTGGGAAAAACAATTGTACCTGTAATATTAAATTTTTGTTTTAATATTTCATAGATTTATGACAAATTTAAAAGTTATATTTATTTTCAGGTTCGAGTGATTTAATATTATTTCTGTGATGAACTTAGTTAGCTCCTTACTTCTTTCATTCCTTCTCTTACATCTCCTGATATATAGATTGGTGCTAATTGGGCCAAAACCAACATTGGGTCGCTATTAGATTTATCAAGTGCTACTACCATTTTTGTTTCTCTGAAAAATGAATTAGATATAAGTTAATTTTATTTTCCTAAAAATTAGAATTATTAACAACATATAAGTGGTAGTTGGAGTCAGTGACAAACTCTAATGAACTAGCATTTTTTCAAGGAGACAAACTTAATTTTGCTTCTCTTCTACCAATTACAATCAAAAATATTTTAGGCAAATTTATGTTTCTAAACAAATATCAACTTATTTTATTGACTTATTTTATTTACTGAATTATTAGTAATCACGCCATTGAAAAACTCTAAATGTGTCTTCTAGGCCCTTTTTAGGGTTAAAAATGGTTCTAATTTTGTTTGTATGCAGGTTCGCTTACTGAGTCAACTAAAATCAAATTATGAACAATACTGAAGATTTTATCTAATTTTTGTCATTCACGACCCTGAATCTTTCTTATAAAGAAAAAAACATAAACAATTCTGTTACATATTATATGGGAACATATCAGAGTTTTATATTTTAAGCATGATTATAATGATTGATCTTGTGCATTTGAGTTTTTCTGTAGAAGTAACTTAATCTTTTGAAAAATTTTACTTCTCTGCGTCCTTGTCATTTTCCCAGGATGATCATGGAAAAAAAAAAAGAGTTTTTGAGAAACTTATGTCATGCATAAAATGCCATATTATCACTTTTCAATTATATTTTAATCGAAGTTAAGGATTTATGTTCTAAGAGAAAAACCTATGATGAATAAATTACCATTCAAATTAAGGGTAATTATACTGTTAATATGGTGAAGAACCTTCATCCTTCATCATCATTAATGTAATACTCATGATTGAAAGTTTATTTATTTCCTGTTTTTGTTATATGTATTTCTGTTTTGTTTTTATTTGATACTCTCTTCTCCTTTCCCTTCTCATATTTTAGAACAAACAGGCATTGCTTGTATTAGAGGCTTAATATGAAATCAATTAGAGTTTGTCACTGACACCAATTACCATGTTATTAATAATAATTTTTATTTTTTAGCCATTGTAGATAAGATTGTTTTAATTGAATTTGATGAATAGGAGTTAATGTATAATAATGTAATAGAAATTTATCAAACAAAAATAAATTTAAATGACTTTTTTAAACAGATTTTCTAGTAATTTTATAAAATTAAAATAATTTTGTAACATACATAGGATGAAGATTTTATACAATAATCGAAACAAAGATACCTTACTCACTCAATTTTACTTTCAGGAAGTTTTTCCAACTCATGTATGGTTTGACAGACCTTTTTGGCTGTTTGCGGCTCTATTGAATCAAAGAAAGCAATATGCATAATATATTGGGCGTATGGTTCAGCAGCATCAAGAACTTCTTTTGCATTTTTAGCTTCAAATATCATTATGAACTGAAATATATAGTAGTGATTTATATATTTTTTAATGTGTTTCTAAATTATTGTAAAAATTAACGTGTATATTCCTGAGAATGAAATTTACACTATAAATTCAAAAATACAAACTGAAGGTGGTGGAAGGGATTCCATTTTGACACCTATTTCTGAAATGACATATGGAAAACAAACATCCATTGCTGCAGCCTTTGAAAGATGTTCTTTTGGTGTCCAGAGTGGAGGAACTTTTTCTCCATCTGGCGCTGTAAACATATACTCAGCGCATATCCTAAAACATAAAAATAAATTGTGACATAAATTGACAAAACAATAATTACTCATTTTTATAATTAATCTCAGTTATTTTTTATTATAATATCGATTCAGACTATTTGATTACTTAAGTTTTGTTTTATATTTATCCTTCTTTATATTACAATGGTCCTAAGTACCTGCAATTAAGGTAATACAAATCTGGCTGTACTCGTGTGCACCATCAGAGAGATGAGGGCAGATAAAGGAATTTATTTTCTGACCGAATGTGGTTATGAACATTTATAATTAACATAACAATTAAATTCATTATATTTTATTAAAAAAAAAAAAAAAAATTAAGAGTAAAGGAAGTCCTTTATATAGATCGCATTGCCCAGGAGCTAAGGCCAGATGGTGTAAAAATTTCAACCTGCTTGTAAAAAGCCATTAGGATTAAGATTTGTGACTTTAATTAGATTTTTCCTATATATATATATATATATATATATATATATATATATATATATATATATATATATATATATATATGATACCTACGACTCAGGCTCTGGTGAGAGAGGATCCATTGTATCTCCATACACTAAGGAAGCAAGTTTTTTTTCGACGACGTCTAGATAATCAAGAGAATGTATTCTCTTATTATAAATTGGCCTGTTGTTTTCATCTTTTGCATCATATTCTTGGATAAGGCTGACTATGCAAGGCTGCTGCTCTAAACTTTTCAACAGTGTTTCAGGAAATTCTATTCCACAGTTGTAAAATATCTAAAATAAACTCTCATTTATAAGAAATTTCCATATTTTCTCAATATATATGTTGTGTTATGCTAAAATTTATTTTTTTAGCAAATAAAGAAAAGGACATACTCTCGTATATGATTATATCAGATATAAGTAATTTTTCATGACCGAAACAAAATCTACTAATATTGCTTGTTATCATTTAGTGTAAGAAAACAAAAACAAGCATTGAAAATTGTTTTATTGTCTATTGTGTTTATCCTGTTCATAGTGATTGTTATTTCATTATAGTTTGTTAAATTAATACATATGAAAATTAATTAGAATAAAGCTTGATTAAAAACTATTATAAGTAAGTGGTTGATGATTTAATGTATAGTTTTAGAATACAAAGCAATAAAATAAACAAATCAGAATGACACAAAAATATAAAACATTAACGTTCTCTTATTAGAACTGTCAATAAAAATTGTATTGCAATTTTGGGGACCTTATCAGGCAGGTCAGTGCCTTAGTAATTCTTCCTGTGAAAATAATTTCACACAACCTGGAATACAGAATCAAGGGACCTGTTTGTTTGGTCCAGATGTTTGGATTTAAGGACGATTTACCTCAGTGTTTTGTATTTTAAAGTTGGTTTAAATGGTCCACTAATAAACCTAAATCTAAATTTTATAAGAATAATCATATTTTGATGCTTTACTTTGGAGATAGTTTCTTTTGTCAGTTGAAAGTCCAGTTGATCCTTGATACCCATTTCAATAGTATCATATATTGCCATTAATTTGTAAGCTGCAGGACAAACTCTTTTTTTAGTTCCTTCTTCCGTTTCTTGACAAGAATGTGGAAAGAACACTACCAGTGATTGTTTCATGGTAGAACGAGCGATACGTTCATAATAACGTCTGCGTATTTGCACCCACTGTTCTTCTGCAAATTATAAATAACCTTGTTAAATTAATTTGTAAATTTAATATTTTTACTTTCTACTGGATAAATTTCCTATTCGAGGGCGTATGCAGGATTTTCAAGGCTCTGGCTCAAAAGGCCGCGCTACCGATGAGAAAACAGGTAGGTGAGAATTCGTGAGAGTTTACGAAAGTAGCTGAAGAGGAGAAGGCATGTTAAAAAAAATACAATATGAGGATAATAACATCAAATATTAGTTTTTTTAAAAATCCTATAATATCATGAAATATTTTTTTTTTAAAGTAAAAAAAAAAAAAAAGAAATTAACGATAAAACTTATATCAAAACAAACAAGTGTAATATACACGTACGTTAAAAGTATGTAATATCACGATATTTTACCTATCTGTTTTCTCACC
The DNA here is from genome assembly GCA_023052935.1 of Piezodorus guildinii. Lineage (NCBI taxonomy): Eukaryota > Metazoa > Arthropoda > Insecta > Hemiptera > Pentatomidae > Piezodorus > Piezodorus guildinii. Next base: position 104,062,848 of record CM041294.1, on the reverse strand, counting down.
GTGTAGAGCTGCCTTGAAAGAAAGTAAGCGATCCTCCCTAAAAGAAAAGCAGGAAAGAAGATTTCCTTAAAAATCTCACTCTGTATCCAGCACAGATCTAATCGTGTCTATGGACAGATTAGAATGAAATACCCGATGAAGTACTGCAGAAAGGAGAACATCATACTAGTTGAGTAGACAAGTTTTCAGCGAGCGGTTGTCTGAAAATACCACCGGACTAAGCGCAAAGCGTACTAATGGAAAAGACGCCGTAAGGTTGAAAAGAGTTTCTCTCTGGGCTGTACTCGTAAATGGGTATCCTAATGTGTAGATGACACATTACCACTGTGCGGACAAGAGAACAAGTTCTCTTCTCGTCTGTGTTATTATTAATTATACGCATTGACAATTTTTGGATTCTTTCAAGTTTTTGGTAAATAGTTAAGCAGGTTGAGCTCCAGACTAGCGAGGCGTATGTAATCAGCGGGCGGAAAACTGCTTAATATATTATTATTCGGTTGTGAGGTGTCAAATGGGATTTTATATTGAAATAAAGAAACATTTAAAAATTTTTTTTTCGCATCGTCATTGAATCTAAGGAATTTGTCTAGTTATCCTTAGGTACTGCACGGTGTGTGTGTGTCTGTATATGTATATATTTTTAAATATTTATTTGATTACTTTCACTTACTATATATAGTAAGGGAAAGTATTGCGATCGTGAAAATTTTCGAATTCCAGTTTTTAACGGAAATACACATTTTATTTATTTTTTCCTTCATACTATAGTTTTGAATGGAAACTATGGTAATGAAATGCTGTTATATTTGTCGATTGTATATTTAATCAACAAAGCACTTTAGATACGAGATTACAAAACTCATTAGGCTTTCCATCCATCACAAAACACGTAATGCCATCTGGATCTTTCCACGACTTGCCATAATTCTTCTTAACAGAATACCTCCAAGATACTGTGTTGATATTAACGTTTTATTTAAAAAGCAGAAGATATTCACTCATATTATTTAATAAAGGACAAAATAATTCATAAATTAACTATCCATTAAGTACTAAGAATACTGATAAAGAAAATGAAATAATCGTTCATCAATGAGACATTTTCTTCTCGACTCCTGAATTATGAAATAACTCATACAGCTAGTTAATATTCCATAATTGCACAGTTCTTTTAATGTGATAAAACACCATCTGGAGTAATTCACCCACCACCATCTGGAGTAATTCATTTGGACTTTATAAATTTCCATCAAGTTTCCAAACACGTGTTTAAAATCGATAATATCAAAAACCAGCAGATTTAATAAAACCAAAAAAATTAACAGCAGAAAACTTCTTAATTTAACACTCTCAAGACATTTAAACAACTACAGACAATAAAAAGAATGATAAGGAGCTTAAGGATCGTTTATTATAATTGGAAATGTAAAGGCGGTCAGGATTATCTACCCTCAATTTTTTTTATAATTTCTTTTTTATTAGGGAAAAGATGTAATCCATATATTTAGACATAAAGTTTAAATAATGAAAAATAAATACCGATCTCTCGTTGCTTTATTTCCTCTTCTTTTCTTCTTTTTTCTTCAATTATATTATTTTTTTCTATTTCTTCGGGGGTGAGCTCTTCAAAAGGCCTCTGATTTAATTCAATAATTTAAACATTATTTTAGCAATTCACCTTTATAATTATTAAATTTCGCTACGATTTGAAAATTATGGAGAGATAGGAGAAAGTAGATCAAATTAAAAGATCTTGTTATTGTTATGGGTTCTAATTTGATTTATGATAACGTTTTGGCCTAATTCACGAGGGAATTAGAAAAGAAAAACTAAAAGAAGTTGCTTTATTTTGATCTAGTCATCATCCCATTCCTCCCTTATATCTCTTAAATAAATATTTTACATAAAAAAAGGAATAATAATAGTTTATAATCTTTATGATTGTAGCTTACAGTTATACGGGTTTTAGTTCCTTCTATGCATGCTAGTTCGTGTTCAAATTCTTCTTTAATCGTCTTTACTATTAGAGGTGCATTACAACCAAACATTACTTTCAGCAGCTGTCCCGTCTAAAAAAAAATTGTTTTTCTTATACCAACAATACAAAATTATTGTTGCAATTTCTTTATAAAAATCACCTACAGCTATGAAGACCCAAGTTGGTTCACATCTCCCTCTAAACCTTTTCAATGCTTCAATCTTATCTGCGTTTGCCTGAAAAATATTTGTTATCGAATTATTTAATTTCTTTTTTATTTCTAAGCCCCATGGTATTTAGGGTTGAAAATCGGAAATATAGAGGAAGGAATCTGGGATCTCTTTTACTGCATTAAGAGGGGACTGAGGATAGGAAAATTTTTGGAATAGAGAGCGAATGGAAGTCTCGTTTAGTGATGGGGATTTCAACTATGGAAACTTGTGTAGTATAATATCCTTTATTTTTTTATTTTATGGGAATGTGTTAATCCTGTATCCCATATAAATAAATACATATTGTTAACCAACTTTCTTTAAAAGATTTCTTTTCTTCCTGTTTGTTTGTTTATTTAACGTCGCTTTATGCTACAGTAGAAGTCCTAAATTTTACCTATCCAGGTTTAATTAGAATAGGGATCTTTAATGAGTACCTGACATCGCACAGGCTTGGGACCACCTCTTTACGTTCTCTCCAAAGGACGGCATACCTAAGGATTTTTTACTCCCATTGAAAAATCCTAGGACCACCCGCGGGTTTGAACCGGTGACCTTTGGCATAGCAGGCACCTTGCTACAGATGATCCCTTGTTTTCTTACTCATTTAATGTTATGACTACGTTTAATGGACTCAAAGAGAAGGAATGATGAAATGTTCCTCGCAAATTTTTGACCCGTTATTCTCTATTCTTTCGTGAATACAAAACAATCAATAAAAAAATTTCTCGCCAGTACTTTTCCTAATTTTCAAGTCGTTTTAAAACGTGTATTGGTAAAATCTTTCTAATTCTTGTAATTTTGTAGATATCAAACCAAAACAAAAACTAACAATTAGATAAGGAAATGTTTTGTATCTTTGCCTCGAACACTCATTTTCTTAATAATGACGAAAGTTGTTTAAATTTTTTTCGAAAATGAATAAAAAACGATACTTTAGGTAAAAGTATATAAAGGTAACGAGACTTACTTTTAATTATTTTTTCTTACATAGCTTAGCCATAGTTCTTCTTTCTGTAAAAATTTCGATCTTGAGTAGATATTCCTATTTTGTATATGAATTTTCAAAATTGGCGAAAATTCGTTTTTGTGATGTTTACACGAAAATATCTACGAAATATGAAGAGAAATAAGGAATATTCTGATTAATCCTAAAAATTAATAATAGATAAATCAATATCTGAATGAGTGAAGGAACGATAACATACTTTAAATAGAAATATTAACTATTAATAAATATTTTATAAACGTTTATTAAAACCTTAATATTCAGTTCTCAATCTTCTATAGTATGCAGCGCCAGCCAATACAATATATTTTTTTATTTAATGGCACAAAGACTGTAGTAGTTCAGTATGCGTGTTTAAAAGACATTTTAAAGTGCTGAGGAACCAATGTTGGGGAAGCTGACTCAAACCATTGCGTGTCCCCGTTCACCCTTAATTTAAGTCTGGCGTTATGTCCGAAGGTACGTTTAAAGAATTTTATCTCTAACGTACGAACCAGGGCGAAATGAAGGCTTTCGTTTCCAATCTCCAGCTTGATTTTCTTCAGGGTGCTCATCATTGCGACGCAAGGTCCACACCATTCTGCGTAAACATCAATTACTGTGGAAGAAAGACTTTCGATTAGTTTATGAAGTTAAAATGATAGATTTATAATGATCATTTGTAATCGACCAAAAAAAGAATACACTCACTCATAATTTGAGGTCTTCCGTTTCAAGATATGCAGAACCCGAATAACGAATAATAAAGACTCCTTCTTTACACCGTACGAATTTATCAATACCAAAAAGTTTCTTGGTTGGAAAACTCTTGGTTCAAAATTAACTGAGCTATTTAATTAAATAATTCTAATCGTTTGCCATTTTAAAGCTTATCGACTGATATCAACGTAAGGATTATCGTCGGATGCCCTAGTATTTTTGTGGCAAATTTCGAAACAAATGGTCTGGTGCTTTTGGAGAAAGTCTCGAACGGCGGATTTATTTATTTATTTTGGTCAATTACATTATTGAAAATAATAAATAATAAGTATGTGTGGTTCAGTATGAAGCTCGGTGAAATAAGGAAAGTGGCTTTCGTAAAACCAAGTGACTAATTATATTTATTTTCTCTGAAAAGCTATGGACGAAGAGTGAATCAATGACTAAAAAGAAATAAGAAATGATTTTTAACATTTAGTATTTTAATTTGATATTTGTATTCTCTGCTACCGCTTTTCCTGTTTCCTTGAATAATTAAAAAAATATGTATAAAATGATAACTTGATTGGAAAATTGTTCCACGAACAGCAAAAATAAAAGAAACGTAATTGTGGAGACCGAAAATATGATACAAACACTCAACATTGTTTTAAATTCCAAATTAAACCCAGTAAACTTCAACCCTTTGCATTTGTCTGTCCCCTGTGAGGGGACATTAAATTTTGTTAGCGATTGTATAGAATAAACTTTGACATCCGCTTTTTTTTTTTCTTAATGTATTATTATTGTAGAAACGCATATTTTTCTGTAGTTTTCTGTTAAAATAACACAGAAAATAGACCAAATTATGATAAAAATATCAAGACTCATGATAAATATATCTATGTGCACCTTCTCTAATCATTTGAGCAATATGTAGAATTATTGGAACGATCAGATTATAATTAACATGCAAATATTAATAAATTATTCATATTAGAAAGTGCCTCAGAATTTACCATCTTGTAGGAAATTATAAAAAATAAACTGCGATACTAAAAGCATATGTGCTTGTTCTTTTATCGGTGTATTATGCTAATAGTTTTGTACAAAACGTCAATAAAAGTAAATTATCTATATCATAAGGCTAATTTATTGTGTTCATAACACTAATTATAACATTAAATCTAATACTTCTACAGTCTATGAAGGGTCTTGGGCTCAGTGTATATAGAGATTCGTACTGATTTTAGGCCAACGGTCATGCAATGAGGTGATTACTAAACATAAATTAGTATTGCTGACTCGTAGACAAGAACATTTGAGTGCCAAGTAAGATAAAAGATTGCCAAACACCCTGTTGTTAGGGGTGGTCTGATAACAATCTCGATCGCTAACCATACGCCGTAAGTTCACTAAACCAGAAGAACAATAACTATTTTTTAAGAAAATACTCATTAACCTGGCATGCAGAGTTAAATAAAACCAAAACAGAAGCATTTGTGCATAAAACAAAGTTAAAACGGTGAATAGTTTTTTTTTAATTACTTAAATACCAACAATGCATATAAATACTATTCAAATTGGAAGCCATCTTTGTTAGTTGTTCCCATCTTAATTTAAGAAAAACTTCATCCATCTATTTTGATTTGATTATATTATATACTTGCATTTTTTTGTTCACAGAATGTTTTATTAGATACCACTTTATTCCAAATATTATTAATTGTATATTTAGCTTTGATTACGCTTTCTCTTCTGTTAATTTTAAAGAGATTAATTTGCAGAATTTAATTTGATACCAAGATATTTATAATTATCAACACAACTCGCTGTTTGTCCCTTGAAATAACATTTCTCATTTTTCTTTAATCTTCTTCCTCTACTCCTGCACACCTTGATGGTCCCCTTAAAGATCCCATTTCTGACAGTATTTTTCTAAAGCTCTAATCATTAATTGTAAGGAAATAATACCTATTATAATACCATGCTACACCAGCAATATGTCGTTGGCGAACATCGAAGTTTTTATTTTTTTTTTATTTTTTATTTATTTATAATTTTACCTGCTAATTCATCTTATAAATATTATAAATTGAGTGGGGCTTAGAAAACATCCTTGTTTCATTCCTATTTCGTAAGGAGGGTAAAGAAGGCAATTGAAACCCTTTTTTTACTCCAAATCTTTGTATCTGAGTTATAATAATTTTTTTTTTCTAAATTTTAATAATTCTGGTTAAATAAGTGTTGCAGGGTTAACTTGGGAAATAATGCTTTACTGTCTATACTATACTTTGTATGTTGGAAGTTTACAAAAAATATATAAGCTTTTTCATTTTGGTTATGGGAAGCCCAAGGCTGAGAGGCCAGCGCGCAAGTCTCTCAGGTTAAAGGTCATGATTCAAATCCCAGTCCCGACAGGACTTTTATAAACATATAATTAAATGGGGATTCATTCATAGCCTCTCCCCCGGGTATATGAGACCCGTCAGCTTACTGGTGGCTACTCGCAAAAATAGGCGTAGGGAGTGATGAACATATCCTATAAAATAGATGAGGAAGATGGTTGGGGGTGCGGTCATAAATTAAAACCACACAATTAAAAATAAGAGTTATTTTTATTATGTGCCGACGTTTCGGCCTACAATGTGGGCCTTCATCAGGGATGACGTGCAAGCGTTGCCTACGAAGTCAAGCGTTGACTTCGTAGGCAACGCTTGCACGTCATCCCTGATGAAGGCCCACATTGTAGGCCGAAACGTCGGCACATAATAAAAATAACTCTTATTTTTAATTGTGTGGTTTTAATTTATGACCGCACCCCCAACCATCTTCCTCATCTAATTTCTCTACGGTCAACAAAACTCCATCATTATGTATCCTATAAAAGTTCATCGAAAAACTTGCTTATATTCTCCCAGGAGATTAAAGCATGCAGCCAAGGGTCCAGAAGGCCTGTCGTGCAGAGAGAGAGAGAGAAAAAAAAAGTTTTGGTTAATTTTGATATTTATTAGATTAGTATAAATTAAACGTATTTTAATGATATTCTCTCCCCCGTTTCTAAATTATCGAAATATGGAATACTGCAAAATTTTGCTAATGAAGACAGCAATAAGAGTCTGAATATTTTCGACAGTTCAAATTACTATTACACAATGGTCATACTGAACCCAGAACAAAACCATGATTTATAGGGAGGGCTCTTGCCTCTTGTTTTTCTGAGAAGTACATTTTTTTTATGTTCGTAACTTTTCAACTATTAAAATGAAGGTCTGTGAGGTTTTAGTTTTTAAAGCTTTTCAGAAAATAAATTCTCTGATCTATATGGCGAGCGTATTATAAAGTTGCAAGTGCTCTCACTCGCTGAAAGTATCTAATTTAACTAATCTATGTGCCTACGTCTACATATTTTTTATGGTAACTGGAGTACAGTGCAATATGGATGATATGACCGATAAACAATGCTTGCGTTGCATAGTGCCAAAGAATTGCTGTGGTGGTAAATGCTGAGTTTTTAGGTCAGTACTCTCTTTCCGAACTTACCAAAAAGCCCAACCTTTTTTAAAATAGCCTGCCATTCGTCGTCATTAGTTATTTCTAGCTGAAGCGAAGCCTGGCCACCTTTCTTAGCCATTTTTCTGGACGCTAAGTTTGCCTGTTGGCAAAACAGTTTTAATAATGTCATTAAATACAATTAATCTACATACAAAAATTCTGGGGAGTCACATATCTTTCACTTTCCACTCCTTGAAATATCTTTTAAAAGTTTATATTTGTTTTTTATGGAAATTTATTTAGCTCCCGTTAGATAAGGAACAGAGAAACATTTTTTACTTACAATTACCTATATAAGTAATATATAGGAAGGAAAAGTATTGCGATCGTGAAAATGTTCGAATTCGAGTTTTCGCTCGAAATATAGGTTTTAGAAGCGTATATGGCAGAGATGTTATTGCAAATTTTTCATCAAAATCGGCAAACCAGAAGAGGCACTTTATACCATGTATTTTGCACCTTTTTACGATTTTCTCAAAAACGGCTATAACGATTTTGATGGAACTCGCTATATCGATGTAAAATTTAATGGGCAATAAAATGTGCTCTAATATCAACTAGGTTTTATTCTGATTGAAATATTCTGCTAGGCCTTAAATGGCGATATTTTAAATTTTCTTCCTCTTAAGTACCTTTAATGTTTTAGATGATCTTGTTAGCATTGATAAATAACGGCTGAATATACAAGTTATGCGAAATTGATGGACAACTAAAGGAGAAAAGTACTAAAATATTTTTTAATGCAATTTGGTATTTTTAAACGCAAGAATAGTAATATAGATGCACTATATAATAATAAATAATAAATAAATTCCTTATTATTCTGGGACAAGTCCCTTTGGAATAACATCTACATAACATGTAAATTGGACTTTAGAGTCTTAGATCAATTAATTATTTAAAAACAATTTAACTAAAACTAACAGAAAACAGACATACGCAAATATGTTGAAAATAGAATAAAATAGAGTCAATTACAATTTTGTTCCGACTGGATGGTCATGAGATGAATGAATAAGCGGGATTTGAATGCAGGAAGAGAGTTGGAGTGACGGATAGAAAGAGGAATATAATTCCATAGGATTGAGGATCGGATAAGGAACGATCAGTCAAAATGTGCAGATTGGTGGGCCGTTGTGTATAAATCTGAAGGCCTAGAACGTGTACAGCGGGAATGGACAGAGGATTTGAATTGTAGAAGGTTGAAAATGTATGATGGACGGCGGGATTTGATAACTTGGTATAGGAATGATGCAAGGAAATACTTCCGACGATTGGAAGGATAAAGCCACTTCAACTCGCTATAAAATTCGGAGACGGAGGTGTGCCTCGGGACCCCGAAGATAAATCGAACAAATATACCGTAGGATGGCTAAAGATTTTAGAAAAAATACTATTTAATACACGGAATCGTGAAGGTTAATGGAGAGTGATGAAAAGCCGATAAAACTAACTGATTGTTGGATATATAAATATAATTAATTATTTAATTAAACACATGTTTCTATCGAAACTTCATGTAATTTATTCTTTGGTCTGTTTCCATCTCTAAGTGTATTTAAAAATACTTAAATTTATTTTAACACCGAAGGTAAGTAAAAGTCGTGTGTTGCGCGCACCAGATGTTTTACTTTCAATTACCTATAGAGGTAATGTATAGTAAGGGAAAGTATTGCGATCGTGAAAATTTTCGAATTCGAGTTTTCACTCGAAATACAGGTTTTAGCATGCTCTTTTAAGTCCTAATGACTAAACTGTTTAAAACTGAAATTTCATATTTTAGAAGGGTATATGCCTGAGATGTTACAGCAACTTTTTCATCAAAATCGGCGAACCAGAAGAGGCACTTTTTTATACCATGTATTTTGCACCTTTTTACGATTTTCTCAAAAACGGCACTAACGATTTTTATGAAACTCGCTAAATCAATGTAAAATAAAATAGGCTTCAATATCATGTAGGTTTTATTCTGATTGAAATAGTCCGACCTATAAATTCGTAGATTCGCAAAAAAAAAAACTAAACATATTATCTTAATAGCATTGATAAAAAAAGGCTAAATACACAAGTTGAATGAATTTGATATTTGATAAAGGAGAAAAGAGCAAAAATATTTTCTGAGATTATTTTTTTTTCCGAACACAAGAGTAGTAATCCATTGTGGGACCACCTGTAGCAGGGTGGCTAGCATAACAGCCTTCTATGCCAAAGATCGCGGGTTCTAACCTGCGGGTGGTCCGAGGATTTTCTTTATGAGAGTAAAAAATCTTTAGTTATCCCGTCCTTCGAAGGGGACGTAACAAGATGGTCCCGACCCTGTAAAGTGTCAGGTAGTCTTTAAAGATCTCTATCCTAATTAAACCTGGATAGGCAAAATTTAGGACTCCCACTGTAGCATCGTCCGATTAGCCACAGTAGCATAGAGTGACTTTAAATAAACAAACAAACAAGTAATCCTGACGTATAATATATCGTTGAAAAGCTAAATATTTGAGAAGAAATGTAATCTTATTTACAAATTTGTAGAAGATAATGTAATGTGACGGCAGTAATAGGGCATAAATAAATTTAAGTGATTGTTGTACATACAAATTTAATCCTCATATAATATTTAACCTAAAACAAATGTTTCCAACGATATTGAACATAATTCTATAAACTTTTTTGAACTGAAACGTTATTTAAAAGTTCTTAAATTGATTTTAGGGAGCGGCGTGGTCTAGTGGATAGAGCACTAGTCTGCTGTGCTTCGGGTCCTGGGTTCGAATCCCGGCTGTGGCAGAAATATTATTTATTCTGTCAATTCAGTCGGGGGGCGACCCTAGGGTATGGAGACCCTCCTGGGGCAGACCCAGCCTCTATAAAGTGGGTACCCAAATTAATTAGGGAAAAACCTGGCGGCTGAGCGTGATTAAGGCCTAATCACCTCATTGCACTGCCGTTGGCCTAGAAACAGTACGAATCTCTATATGTACTGAGCCCAAGACCCTTCATGGGTTGTAGTGGTACAGGGTTTTTTTTTTTTTTTTTTTTTAAATTGATTTTAACAACCGATAATTGTTGCGAACACCATATACATTTATTTTATTGTTTCCATATTTCAATATTTATTCAAATATATTTTTTTTTGTATTAATTACATTTTATCATTGCTTACTATGATTGTTAGTTGTTTGAAATGAACCAGATGAACATTTCTGAATATTTCAATGAAGTTAGCTAGCTGCTTCCACTAATATACAATCGCATGGTGATATTAAGTGGCACTTATAGTGAGTCGATTTAATTACCACTATTAATGACAGTTTGATCAAATTAGCTTTCGGAAATCTTTTAAAAGTAGCTAACCACTGAAAACCAATCTTTCTCACTTTTATTTTTTCTATCACGTTGCAGATATATCTATAAAAATTATTAAATTCTGAAAATCTAAAATTAAACAAAAATATATGAATAATACATTTTTTTGAATGATAGGGTATACGCATTCATAAAACAAAACTGTAGGCTTGGAGCATTGCTGTAATACGATAAGAAAAACGGAGCGCTACAAATCAAGGTTGCATCACGGAAATCTGTCTAAGGAAATTAATGATTTTTTCCCTCTCAGTAACAGTTAAAACAACTTATTAAACACTAAATATTGTAAAAATAATTTCACAAAGTTAAAAATATTCAAAATATTATAATAAAAGACATAATTTTTACATGATATATTTGAGAAATCTATAAGAAAGGCATATAGTTATAAATAAACATTCATATAAAAGCCTATAAGTTAGTTGTATTAACCAAAATAAGTTTGCCTATAGACATCGTCACGCTAGGCCTTCTCTGGGAATGTTTCAAGGTTATATGAAATTAAGGTTAAAATAAAATAAATTGTTTTTATTACTTACTACTAGGAACTCGAACCTTAAATTAGAAATCAAAATACTAAGAGTATAGCAACTTTTTTCAAAATGTTTTATTGGTTGAAAACTTATACATTCCTAATATTTCCGGGGTTTACTACTCGGATATATGAATGTTTATTTATAACCCTATGTATATGAGTTTTCATATATCTTATCAAGCAAAAATACTTGTTTTATATTAAAATATTTTCTCATGTCTGTAGAACAAAATATTACTTCATGAAATAAATTGAATATGATTTGTATGTAAATGTAATTAATTCTTTTTGTCTGAAAGATCTATTGAATGCAATTCTTAATATGTGTGTATGTTTTTTTATATTAAGTAACAGAATGTTACGATTTCTACTGAAAGCTTTTGGAACTTTATAAATATTTTATAATTAAGTTATCATTAATTGAATATTTAATATTAATTTATTTTATGAAGTACAATTAATTGAAAAATATTCGCAATTAGAACCATTTTAATAATAAATATTTGTTTTTATATTATTTTATGTCTGAAGTATTGAAAGTAAAAGATAAGATGAATAAAGTTAAAAAAAAAAAAATGAGACATTAGTAAAAACTTAAAAGAAAAATAATTGTTTAGAATATTTTTTTAGAGTGATTCCAATGGGAAGCTTCTCTACGTGTATTTCATGTCATTGTATTATATAACTATCACATTTACTTCATGTATTTTTTTTTTTTTTAATACAGTTGAAAATATCAATAAAAATTTTGTAAAAAAAAAACTTTTATTTAGAATCATAAGTAGGTGTGTCCGAATTAATTAATGAATTAAGTCCGAAATATCCTTATTTTATGTGCATAATAATCTCGTAATTTATCGCACTAAAACCCCTCAATGGTTTAGCATTTATTGTCTGTTGCACCCGACATTTAATAGAAAAAAATTATGTTTTATTTATTTATTTATTAATAATTATAAAATAATTGAAAAGAGCTTACTCTTTTGGGAGGCATGTTGCCAGTGTATTTCTCGATAGAGAGTCGGACTGCCACTACCTTTCTGTAACCCCCTACCAACAACCACCCACCCCTTTCTCGGTGGAAGTTCGAACTTCAGTTAGGGGTAGTTTAGTTTCAACAGTTCAGATTGTAACACCGTCTATTTTCGAAAAGGATATTTTATTCTTGCGATCATTTTTAGTGGGGTAAATGTATTTTAATCTATTTCTGGATTCGCCAAAGTTTTATTTTATTTTTACTTAGACTCCGTAGAAATATTTTAAATAAATAAACAAATATGTACATATTTTGTTTGAAAATAAAAATACTATTTATTAATTTAAAAAAATATATAAGATGGATCAGAATACATAAAATGTATGTGTAAAAGCTAAATGTATGTGTACTAAAATTAATGTATAACAAAAAGTTAAATAAATATTTATGAATTTATCTTTTGATTCTCATACTGTAGTTTTATTTTATAAAAAAAACAAACAAAGAAATTAAAAAGATTAATTTTTATTTAATTGTTACAATTATATTTATTATCATATATTTAAAATAAATATAATGTTTTTTAAATCAAATACCTTAATACGTTAGTAAAAGGCACTGCGAATTTATTAATAATCCATTTTGTTTATAAAAATATTAAATTATCTAAATATACCATATCATTTACTATTAAATCATAATTTTTTTTTTTTCCTTTAAATCAGAAGACTTTATTAACTATTACAAATCACTCAACCATCGTTATTTAATTCTTATTTTATTAATTAATTTTTGAATCTACTGATTTATTTTTGGTCGAATCGTCGCAAATAAAGCAGGATAATATTTGTGATATTAAGTATGAATCAAATATTTTACAAAAGCTTTGTGCTTATCAAAAACGCTGCTGAAAACGTAAGTACAATATTTTAAACAATTAATAACTAAAATACTTATTATTTGATAAACAGAATTTTAGCATATTGAATATAAGATATAGATATAGAATATTGGACGTAATTTAAATGGTTTCATCTTAAAAGGGATATTTTCACCTTAAGGTCATTATTGATATTTCAAGAAATAATTTATAATAAAACAATTTAACAAAGCTTTAAGTAGCAAAGATTAATATAAAACCCAGCCAACCATTAGCCTTATACCATGGTTCTCCAATAACCAACAACTTGATAGAAAAGAAACTTCACAATTAGTAAGACTACGGACTAACCATGGCTGCACAAAAAAATTTCTCAGTTTGATGAAAATAGAAAAAGATGGCAATTGCCTAACATGCAAAGTCCCTGAAGACCCGCGCCATATTCTATTTCAATGCAAAAAATATAGAAAGCAAAGGGAAGTAGTGGTTCCCCCAGAAACAGAAGCAATGTTTTTACATAAGTTAGACAAAGAAAAGTTCATGATCATCAAGCAATTTTTCATTAACGCTCAATGTAAAATCTAAAAAAAAAAAAAAAATAAAAAAAAAAATGATGCACTTCACAGAGTTTAATTTAATTTTAATATTATTTCATTTCTTCTATTTATTTTGTCACCTTCCTCTCTCATTTACATAATTTTATTTTATACTCTATTTAATTAATTTATTGATCTTTTTCTATTATACTTGGTTCCGTAACCTAAGTTTCTATTAAATTATGGCAAACAAGTACTGACCATATAGGATTTGGATTCAAGTCTTGACGGTCATTTGGATAAAAAAAAAAAAAAAAAAAAAAAAAAAAAAAAAAAAAAAAGCTTTAAGTATTTTAACGAAGGTAATTTAAAGGAGTAAAAATTACTTTAAAAATCTGAGTTTGCACCATCGCAGGTGGTGAGATTAACTTTTTAATCTCAACCAGAACCGTCTCAGAAAATATCCCTATCGCCCCTTCAATCACACCCCCAAGAGAAGAGAATGCGTTTCATCTGATAGTTATATAATAAATCACTTCTCCAATGTAAATATTTAATCCTACCAAACATGAATATAATATGGTGCAAAAATCTATTTCTATTTATCTAACCTACACTTTTTCCTATTTTTTAAACTATGTTATCGTGCGTAATATAAAGAACATTATGAATAAAAATAAAGAATATGATTAAATATTCAATTTGATTAAAATTATCAAAGAAGTACTTTCAGGCCTAGCTTGAATATTCCATTGAATTCTTAGACTTGCTATTAAAAGTGGTATAACTAACCCATATAGAGATGGGTATAATATAGTTAATGTTACAAATATAGTTATTCCAAGCAAAACTACATCAGTCACAGCAGAATGTTTGAAATCTGACGTATCAAGCAAATCTTTTTAACAAGCTCTAGAATGCGTGTACAGGTAAATCGAAAAAAAAAAAAAAAAATGTATTTTGAAGGATCGTACCTACCAAATTAGGGTTCACTTCAGATTTGATTGTCTACAACTTGTGACTTACTATGACAACTATGACTTTTTTCGATTTGGATAGTTGTTTCAAAGTTACAAATGTCTTTTAGTGACCAAATTGGGTTTTTCAAGAAAAATGGAAACATTTCCTTATTTCTGACGAACAATTGCTGCAATATCACTGAACCAAATTCAATAACTAAGGTGTCTTTTGGAAAAGAAATTCGACGTTCTTTCATTTCTTTGGAAAGAAAGTTATTTTCTGTAGGAAGCACCATTTTCGAGTTATTGGTGGAAGACTGAAAAACGTGCGAATAATTCGAGGTTTTTCGACTCCAAAAAGTTAAGCTCATCACCTGCGATGGTGCAAACTCAGATTACTTTTATTTAGAACCATTAAGAGGTATTAAAACGATTTCAAGCTTTTTGTGAATTAATTCTATCAAATGTCGTTATTTTACTGGGCTATGTAATGAGCAGGCAACATCCTTTATTTCAAATAATTAACTTTAAAAGTGTTTTAATCGAAATTATTCGCATTGGTTGAAGTAATTGAATAATAAATACACACAGGCATTGAATAATACCCACACACAAATATATTATAGTTTTTATATATTAATTTAAAAAATCTAGTGCGGGCAACACACGACTTTCACTTACCTCCGATGTTAAAATCGATTAAAGAATTTTATATATAGTTAGAGATAAAAATGAACTAATAAAGTATTAATTAAATTGAATTTCTATAGAAACATGTGTTTTATTAAAAAATCTATTATATTATTATCAAAACAATCAGTTTGTTTTATCGGCTTTTCATCACTCTCTAATAAATTTTACAAGCTTGTGTATGAAATAACAATTTTTATAAAATCTTTAGCTTTCCAACGGTATATTATACATGTATAAAAAATATGTTTTGCTCTTTTCTCCTTTAGTTGACTATTAAATTCGTTCAACTTGTTTATTTAGTCTTTTTTTTAGCAATGCTAATCAGGTGATATGGTTATTTTTATAGAATCTACAAAATTAAAGGTACTTTAGAGGTAAAATATCGGCATTTAAGCCCTGTCAGACTATTTCAATCAGAATGAAACCTATATTATATTAAAGCCCTAAAAAATATTTAGAAAAAGACGGACTCCTGATTATTCCACCTATAATATTATATTAAAGCCCATTAAATTTTACATCGATATAGCGAGTTTAATCAAAATCGTTGGATCCGTTTTTGAGAAAATCGTAAAAAGGTGCAAAATGTATGGTATAAAGTGACTCTCCTGGTTAGCTGATTTTGACGAAAAAGTTGCTGTAACATCTCGGGCTTATAGTTGTCTAAAATATGAAATTTCAGTATTGTAAGACTTTCGTTTTCGTGCTAGGCTTAACACACACACACGGACTTTTCTTGAATCTCTTCAAATCCTTTAACTGGATATCGGAATTCGTTCAATTTATATATTTATCCATATTTTATCAATACTAAAAAGTTGATATGATTATTGTTTTAGAATGTATGAAATTAAAGGTATTTTAGGGGAAGAATATTCACAAATTCAGCATTTAAACTCTGTTAGACTATTTAAATCAGAATGAAATCTACATGATATTTAAGGCTTTTAAATTTTAAATTAATATAGTGAGTTTAATTAAAATCTTAAAAAGGTGCAAACAAGTGAAGTAAAGTGACTCTCCTGGTTGGCCGATTTCGATGAAAACGTTGTTGTAACATCTGAGGTTTTTACAATACTAAAATATGAAATTTCAGTGTTACACAACGTATCGTTTTCGAGCTAGACTTACCGCACACACACCGAACACGCATAGATTTTTTGGAGGGGACTTGGTAAATTGGACACGATCGCAATACTTTCCCTTACTATACATTTCATATATAGGTAAGTGAAAGTAAAACTGCGCCATACTTGAGCCATTGAGCAAGTATTATTATTAAAGAGAATGTCGAGGAAGTAATAATATTAAAGAAAATCTTACTATCTTAACTATTAGTTATTAATATCAATAATAAAGAGCAATTTCATAAATGATTGTAGAATTATTATATAGCACTCGTAGAATGCCAATTATACAGCACTGATGGTTTGTTTGTTTGTTTGCCAGCACTGTGATGGAACCCTTACCATTCGGCATATTTTTCAAGAATGCCCTTATTATTCATCACACCTAAATAAAATTGGACTAAGCCCGAATATTTCAGCGGTGCTGGGTGATAGAGAGAAAACCATTCAATTAGTTTTTGATTTTCTTAAGGAGCAGTCATTATTATCGAAACTATAAAGACCATTCCTAGTCAGTTAGCATTACTAGTATTAGCTTTTTAAACTATTGTTTACATAAAAACATTTTTTCTTTCTTTCTTTTTTTTTTTATTTATTTATTATTATTTTTTTTTTAATTTTTCATTTTTATTATATTTTTCCTTTCTTTCTCTCAATTACTCATTACCTAATAGTTCTTTCTTATAAAGGTTGAATATGCATATAGTGTCTAGGCGTTGATGACCTTAGGGTTTTACGCCTTAAAACCAAAACAAACAAACAAGCACTGATGGTTTGTAAATCTCTACCAGGCCAATGAGTTACTTCCCCTGCTAAGCTCGTCATTATCGACGGAGGAAGTAATCAATCACTGCAGTAAACAACTGCAAGATAAGCGTTAAATGGCGAGATATTTTTCTTTGCTCATTTTACTTTCACTTACCTATATATGAAATGTATAGTGAGGGAAAGTATTGAGTTCGTGAAAATTTTCTAATTACAGTTTTGAATGGAAATACACGTTTAGATTCCCTTAATTCAAAATAACCAATTCCCGAAAAAAAAAAAAAGTGTGTGTATTTGTGTTTGTCCTTATGTGGTAAGTCTAGCACGAAAACGAAAAGACGTAAAAAACTAAAATTTAAAATAAAAAACTATACGCCCGAGGTGTTACAGCATCTTTTTCACTAAAATCGGCTGACCGAAAGAGCTACTTTATACCATGCATTTTGCACATTTTTACGATTTTCTCAGAAACTGCTCTAACGATTTTGATTAAACTCGCTATATCGATGTATAATTTAATAGGATTTATATCATGTAGGTTTCATTCGGATTGAAATAGTCTGATAAAGCTTAAATGCCGATATTTTAAATCTACATTTAATTTTGTAGATTATATAAAAATAACCATATCATCTGATTAGCATTGCTAAAAAAACGGTTAAATATTCAAGTTGAACGAATTTGATAACCAACTAAAGGAGAAGAGAGCAAACATATTTTTAAATGCAATTTTTGTGTTTTTCAAAATAAGAACAGTAATATAATATAGGTTTCATTCTGATTGAAATAGTCTGACAGGACTTAAATGCCGACATTTTACCTCTAAAGTACCTTTAATTTTGTAGATTCTATAAAAATAACCATATCATCTGATTAGCATTGCTAAAATAAAGACTAAATAAACAAGTTGAACGAATTTAATAGTCAACTAAAGGAGAAAAGAGCAAAACATATTTTTTAATGCAATTTTTATACATGTATAATATACCGTTGGAAAGCTAAAGATTTTAGAAAAAAATATTATCCTATACGCAAGCTTGTAAAAGTTAATAGAGAGTGATGAAAAGCCGATAAAACAAACTGATTGTTTGAGATAATAATATGATAAATTTTTAAATAAAACACATGTTTCTATAGAAATTAAATTTAATTAATTCTTTATTAGTTTCACTCATTTTGATCCCTAACTGTATTTGAAAATTCTTTAATCGATTTTATCAACAGAAGTAAGGGGATCACTTGTAGCTGGGTGGCTAGCGTAACAGCCTTCCATGCTAAAGGTCACGGGTTCAAACCCGCAGGTGGTCCTAGGATTTTTTAATGGGAGTAAAAAATCCTTAGTTACGCCGTCCTTCGAAGGGGACGTTAAAAGGTGGTCCCGAGCCTGTGCGATGTCAGGTACTCGTTAAAGATCCCTATCCTAATAAAACCTGGATAGGCAAAATTTAGGACTCCCACTGTAGCATCGTCCGATTAGCCATAGTAGCATAAAGTGACGTTAAATAAATAAACAAACAAATCAACAGAAGTAAGTGAAAGTCGTGTGTTGCCCACACCAGATTTTTTACTTCCCTTGCGGCGTAGGCAGGCGTTTCAGTCATCTCAAAATTTTGGTATGCCATTATCCATAGATCATTTGTGTATTTTTAACTAGTGGATAGGTGTCTTTTACAACTTATATGAAGAAAGACATAACGAGTTATTGTATTTATATTATATCATTAATATAACCTATCTCGCCAAGAATAGGAAAGTTGAGGTCCAGTCTCGGGGTGCTAAAAAATAAATTTCAATCCTCCCAGACTGGACTGCAATCGGGTTGCTTAAGGCTCGTGATTGCTAAGGCGATATTTTGACACTTTAGGCCACCTAGTCCTCGCGCATGTGTCACAAGGTGTCCTCACTGTGGCAGGTATGTCACAACTGTTTATTGAACAGGAGAAGCGAAGATGTTTTTGAGTAGTAAAACAGTATTCCATACGTGTGCGTTAAGAAAAAAAAATATATATACTAATCTCCCCACTATTAAAAGAAAAGAATGAGTAAAACATTATTGGACACAACATCCATGGCTAGATAAAACATTGTGTAAGTGTAAATGTCGATAATATAATTTAATTGCATTAATATTAGCCGTGATACAATGAAAGGATATATAATCTCAAAAGACTTTGGCGGGTGGAAGGGTTATGGATTCGGGCCCCGTCGAGTCTAGTAACTCAACTAGTTGAGCGTGGATGCTGAACACTAGAGGCTATGTAGGCCGAATACGCTAAGCAGCAACCTCAAGAGAAACGCCGAATCAAGTAAAACCTGTCCTATTTAATCATTGGAGGAGTGAAATATGAAAAATAAAAAAAGAGCTAAAGTTACTTAATTTGGAAGGGTTATGGATTCGGGCCAATCGAGTCTAGTAACTCAACTAGTTGAGCGTGGATGCTGAACACTAGAAGCTATGTAGGCCGAATACGCTAAGCAGCAACCTCAAGAGAAACGCCGAATCAAGTAAAACCTGTCCTATTTAATTATTGGAGGAGTGAAACATGAAAAATAAAAAAAGAGCTAAAGTTACTTAATTTTATTTAATATTTATGAAGATCACATCTCAAATCAGTTGATTCGCATATCTTTGCAAAAAGCAGTTGGCAATAGTATCTGGTTGGGTGCTATGATTTCAGCTTTATTAGACAAATATTACTCAACATTGTTTGGAAAACTGTTCGTAAATAGATAAAAAAAAAGAATGAAGTTTGGAACAGACTAAAACATTTTCATTAGATATATTGGCACGTTCATTCCATTTTCTATCCACTAAATGATAAATCAAATAAAGCATTTCTCTCAAAATTACTGTAAATACCCCCAGTACGACAGAATTAGCCTTTATGATCGGATTCTCTGCAATCAAGTAAGCAATTTAGTTTCTTTTACAGCTGCATGGTACTGTTCATGTCAGCTTTTAAAAGCTGGGACTAATCTCCCCCTTTCGTGACTTCCGTGAGCATCGTTCCTGAACAGCCTCACGAATTATTATATCCCTTTATCAATATTACCGAATATTGTTTTGGGGTCTTTCTCAAGGCAACACCGTATACGCTTTGACGTTTACAAGTACCCCATATAATGCCCTAAAATACTATTTCCCATTATTGATCGGATCAGTAATATTGTTATCATTTGTAAATAAGTACAACTCGTCATCAAAGTCTTAGCTTAACCGTAAAGAACTTTATGAGGCAGAATTGTTAACACTATGAGAGATCATAAATATTTAGAAACTAAAAAAACTACATTACCGATGATATATTACACACAGGCTTGGATTTACGATACATAATAAAATTATGAAGTGACAATAGTTAACTGTGTGTATATATGAGAGAAGTTGGTTCAGGGTGCAGTCAATATAACACACAATTAAGCGTAAACTTAATTTATTGGTGCCGACGTTTCGGCCTAAATTATAGGCCTTCTTAAGGGTGATTGTGTGTGACCCCTTCTCAGCTCACCCTGAAGAAGGTCTATAACTTAAGCCGAAACGTCGGCACCAATAAATTAAGTTTACGCTTAATTGTGTGTTATATTGACTGCACCCTGAACCAACTTCTCTCATAATAAAATTATATTCACTGAATATTGATTTAAAATATAAACCCTGCGACAGAAGCTCGAAATTCTTCAAACATTTATAATGTGATAATAGAATTCTGCACATTTACAGGAAGGTCATTGATGCATAAATAACCATTACATATGAATTTTGAAACGGAAAGAGGCGCGCCTTACTTATTGATTAACTTAATTTAATAGGGAATAAGAGAAAGAAAAGTATAAATGTAAGAAATGATTAAACTATTAAATTTTTAGCTCAAAATAGCATTATGGTTGTTGTCTAGACACGACACATAATAATAGTGGTTATAAGTGTACTTTTATCCATGTTAAATTCTAGTTAAAAAGTGTACTTTATTAGATTTTAGAGTATAATTGTATTAATTTCCCGGTTTTAAATATGCCATGGGTGACTCTCCTACATGTGTTTTTAATATTAACAAGTGGATAGTACTAAGTAGGCATCGCCGATTTCGGAACCGGTTATTTTGGTTATGGCTCATAGGAAAACAACGAAATATAAGCTCAAACCTTTCTTTATGAGTGCCTCTAGGCAGTGAGAAAGAAAAACAAAAAAATGACTATGCTGAGAATTAATTAACAATTTATTCGTTTCAAGGGCTTATTTTTTTAAGAAGTATGCAAGTTAAACCTACAAATCAAGGAGTGCAAGAGCTTGTGATGGGCCTAACTCTTAACCTTCCTATACAACTGAAAAATCTCCAAATATGGAAAACTTATTTTATTTATTTTTCTACATTATTCGACGAAAATTGGTCAAGTTCAAAATTTTCGATCTTAAAACAGATATTTCTAAAACTAATACATTTAATGGTCCTAAATAGTACTGCTTAATTTATTTATGAACATTTATCATCAAGAAAATAAACACATAATATTGATTAAAACCTTATTTCTGTAGTTGTTTAAGATGTAAACTCACTTAAAATGTATTAATATTCAGAAAAAAAAAAAATGTAAGATGCCTAACATAGATATGTGAATAAAATTGAATACTTTTAAGGTAAAAATAAAATCAATAAATATATAATGATTTATAATCGATCAATTGTTATAAGAAAATATTTCATTCTTAAAAATATTTTTTTTATCTAACAATATAAAGATAAAGGAACTCTTGCTTCATTATTAAAATGTTATATTCATTAGAACTGAAAATTACTATTAATGAAAAATGATCTTGATAAACTGATTGTTAAATCATTTCCAAGAAAAGGGATGATGTTACTTTTTCCTTATTAATTTAGTAATAAATCAAAAAGGAAAAATAAGTAATATCATCAGGGGTTTATTCAAGAGGTAAAATGGGGCAGCTTCCCTTTCATTCCAATGAGAAAAAAAAATTAAAATATCACTACTATTCCTCACAAATTATGATCTCTTTTTAATGTGACTGTAAGTTATAGCATTGGACCCTAAACTTTCTCCCTCTACAGGAAATAAATCAAATTTAGATAAATGAATTCCATATTGGTGTGGTCTGGATAAATCCTTGGATATTAGCAAAAATAGTATTCTTAATAAGTATCTACAGAGTGTTATATCTAGTCATTAGAGAAATGTAATGAAATTTTACTTTATTAATATATGTTATTATGAAATATGTACAAAACAACACTTAAGATGACTATTAAGAGTACCTACTACCCAACTAGAAAATTTTTAATCATTTAAAGCAACAAAACCTGGAGGAGCTATTTATTTAATCAATGCTAAAAATAAATCTAATGAACTATGAAAAGCGTAATTAATATTACAACTATAACATAATTTTCAAATTAATTATTGTCAATTGATATTAATAATGGTACCTTATTGTTAATTTCCCCTTTTCAAACTTACTAACTTTCGTTTAAATTAAATAAATAATATTGACAAATATATATAGTTGATTTCGTTGCCGGTAGAAACAAATAAACAACTCAATACTTATGGTCAACACAAATTTAATATTTGTATACTGTAATACTAAACAGCAACTCTTTAAACAATTATTCTGCATAAAATTAATAATATTAAAAAAATATATACTTAAACATATGTTTTAAGTAGCAATGTATACAAATTTTTAATGATCATTACTTACTTAATGCCATAAAATGCCTTTATGTGATATTTCATTTATTGATGGGATTAAAGTAAGCTTTTTATAGAAAACCGTAAAAGCAGAAAAGGAGTATGTAAAAATATACAAATATGCACATTAGATCACGTATCATACGCGTGCTACAGGGAATTTTTTGTATAAGCGGTGGCACTGCCGATATTTCTGTTTGTAAATATATCAACTAAAATATAGAAATCGCTGGTTGTAAGAAAATGGTTTATCAGTACGAGTTTTAACGCTACCTATGTATTATTTTACAGTACTTAAAAATAAACGCGCCAAGTATGAATGAAAGTACTGTTGTGTCATTGGTTATAATTTTTACATTTAAATATGTATTTATACATATATAACATTCTTAAAGAAACTTGTACAAGTATAGAAAATAAAACGCATATAGAGTATATTCTTTAAGTTATACTCCCTTATAACTTAGGCAAAATTAATCAATGCCATCTATTGGCAGAACTTAAAACTAGCTCTGTAACCGACACCTGCTCTATCTTTGAAGTTGTTGGTCGAACCATTGTAGGCCTCAAAAGGGGGTTACATCTGGATTGACCCTTGACGGTATACCCGTGATGGCAATATATTTGATTGAAGTTCAGATATGTTCTTATAATTGACTGTGTTGCTTGATAGGATCTCATGCTTACATAGAATTGGTGACGCATATATTAGCTGTATTTTTAAAAAGACCTATAAGGTAAATAAATGCATACAATATTCTTCCAAGTAGTTATGAAAGTATTTTTGATTAGTATGGTATACCAGTTTACGCTATTTATAAATTTTAGGTTCATTTTCAACTTATTGAGGTCATTATTGAAACTTTGAAAGTATTGTAAAATATAATTATTGTGTCTTTGTCGTATGCATTATTTTCACTGTCATTCATATCAGATGGTGTTCCTTCAGTTTAATGTCAGATAAAAATATTTCAGGATGAGTACTAGCAATGGAAAAAGGATGCAAACTAATATGAGAATGAAAGACAGTCAAACATTACCACCTGTTCCTCAACACGAAGAACTAATCAAGTTCATATTTGATTGTGAGTTCTCTTAATTTCATATATGACTGATAATTAGCCTTTCAATTATAATTTCTAATGATTAACTTTTTTTATAGCATGGAACAAAGTTTGTCAGGAGTACCAAAAAGGTGAGTCATTCCATCTTACCATAAGCTATCCAGAATAATTATTTTTTCGCTATACCTTATTCTGCTGTTTGAGTTGAATTAATTATTATTAGAAGATGTATAGTCGACTGTAGAAACTATTATAGGTGGAATAAACAGGAGTCAGTCTTTTTATAAATATTTTTAATGTTGCTGACGTTTCGGCTCAAGCTTGTAAGCCATCATCAGGGCTACAAACATCAGAACAAAAGAGATACATATTAATGTGATAATGAAAAAAAAATTGAATGTAGTGACAATGATAACATTTAAAATAAAACAGAAAATATACCAACATACATAAATATTATAGGTACAAATAATGATACTATAATAAACAATATGATGATGATAACCATAAAAACAAAATTTTAAGACTAATATAGAAGTAAAAGATTACATATGAATATACCATTACTGAGCCATTTCCAAGCTTTCAGTTTTCCTCAGTTTATGCTTGGACATGGCTCAGTAATGGTATGTTTATATATAATTTTTTACTTCTATATTAAAGTCCTAAAGTTTTGTTTTTATGCTTATCATCATCATAGTATCATTATTTGTATTTATAATATTTAAGTATGTTGGTATATTTTCTGTTTTATTTTAAATGTTATCATTGTCACTACATTCAATTTTTTTCATTATCACATTAATATGTATCTCTTTTGTTCTGATGTTTGTAGCCCTGATGATGGCTCACAAGCTTGAGCCGAAACATCGGAAAAATTAAAAGAAAGTATTTAGAAAAAGATTGACTCCTGATTATTCCACCTATAATTATTATTTCCTTTTCAAATCTTAAATTATGATTAACCATCATTTTAATGTTCAACTTTTTTTCTGTACCATGTAATGACATAACTTTGAATTTTCTACACTGTATTTCCATAATCATTTATTGTTACGAGTTTTACATGTATCAAATCAATCTTAAGAGAGATTTTTTGTTAATTCATACTTTTTAAATGCTTGATTTGAAAAGTTTGAGTCTTCTAATCAATTGAGTGATATTAAAAAAAAAAAAAATAATAAATAATAATTAATTAAAAAAAAACAGAAGTTAGACCAGTACTCTTTTTCTATTTTCTATAAACAAAGATCTATCTTAATGTGGAATCTCAAGGATGAATTATTGGCAACTGTTTAGACAATTTATGATGCTACAAGTTCATATATAGGGGTTGGAACAATCTGTCATTTTATCTGCCAGAAAGTTGCACCATGAAAAATATAATATTGTCTTGAACATAAACCACGATTTTTCCTGTAAATTTCCCTAGTTTAATGACGTTTGGACTTATTCTATAAAAATTTGGGTTCAACCAAACTTAGACCTTCTGTATTTATTTTTGATATTTATATACTATTGATATTATTGAATTAATAATAAATGGATTAATGTTCCCCAAATATGTATGTATGTTAGGAAGAGGAAGTGAAAAAGTTACAGGATTCTTTTAATATATAATTTCCAACAGAATCAGGGGTAATCCGTAGCAAATCATTCATTCAATCAAATTGAATATTAATTTTGAAATTGGGTGTCAATTTATATTCGGGATCAACTCACATTCAAGCAAATATTGTTTAAAAAGACGCTGTTGGGTCAAAAGACGTAATTAGTTATATAAACCCATGTCAAAATCAGAAGACCTGCTCATTCAAGATGTAGAGAATAACAACAAGAAAATTATGAGATGCTATGTTTTTGACTGGCTTTAGGGGTTAAATAAACGGCTTTTGTACTTTTACTGACAAAGGCTTATTATTATTAATTTATATTAACATTAAAAATATCTAATAATGCATTTTAACTTCTTTTAGTATCCTCAATACATAACAAAGAGAAATGTGAAAAGGAGTTTTTACAAAACTATTTTCATACTGGCAATTTTGTTATTCCTGGTCAGACAACCTTTCTGGTCTGACTGTAGTTCTTGGTGCTACTTTAATTCACATATGCAATTTAGGGACTGTCAGTTAAACACTAGTTGTTCCTCTAATTCAATTATTTTTTTATGGATGAGATGGTTTGTTTGGTGGTCAATTTGAGTCAACCCTCACCCAAACCATCTTCATTAAGTACGTACGGTAGATTTTAAATAATTTTTTTGTTTGATGGATTTTTTATTACTTTTACTATGATTTTTTATTTTACTTTCGTTTGTCAAATTACTAATTTGGGATTATGGTCTCATGTTATTATTTTTGGTTGTTTGCATTCTATATAAATAAGACATCCATTTGTGATATTTTTAAAAGTACATTTTCGTAGTTATATGGAATTTCAATGATTTGTAACATAAGTTAGATTTAAGTCTAACTTCTAATTTAGCAAACTTGAGACCTAACTGTTAATATTTTGATAAGGATGTTTCAGGTGGGGCACATATCCAAATTTAGACAATTTTTATTTTTGTTGAAAAGATTATTGAGAGTATGAGATCAGTTTAGTTTAGGTATTGAGTTTTAGATTCAGGCCATTCTAATGAAGTCAGAAATTAGAAAAAAGCACCATTATTAGGTTATCCAGAAATTAATGCAGGATTTCAAGTTGTCTTTAAACATCTCTCTGTATAACAAAATGTTAAAGTTTATTGAATTTTTCATTTGTATGAATGTCATCACTCATAAATCCTTTTTCAAACAATAATGTTGCCAGAATGGGGCCCAGTTAATTAACATGAATGGGTGCACTGTTCAACAGTGGTTCATAAAATTTTGGGAAGGAGACTTCACCCTTGAAGACAAAGGCCATGGAAGAACATTTATTTCTTGATGATGATTTTGCATGCTTTGGTGGTAGAAAACCCCATAAAAATGATTCAAGAACTTGTAGGGAAACTTAATCTTCGCTAATCAACTATCAATGTCTTCCTCAAGGGGATTTGAAAAGTAAAAATGCTTGAAAGTTGTGTTCCTTACTTATCGGTTAGAGAACGACTGCCAAAGAAAACAGTCTTATGAAATGTGTGCTACACTTCTTTGCCTAAATACAATGACACTTTTCTGTCCAGAATTGTTATTTGTGATGAAAAGTGGATATTTAATGATAACAATAGACATTCTGGACAGTGGCTCAACAAAGGAGAAGCAGCACATTTTCTAAAGCCACCGATTCATCAAAAAAAGGTTATGGTTATGGTAGGCTTAATTTGGTGTGGTATACTATGCTTCTTAAATCCTGGAGTAACCATCAATGTCAAATCAAATTATAACCAAATTGATGAATAATAATGAAGTCATCTTTGTTATTCGGAAGATGCCCATTTTGTTGCGTGACAAAGCCCGGTAACATGTTATTCACATCAAATTTAATAGACAAAGGTAATAAGAAAATGCGTTTTTGGAGTTGATTAATTTTAATGATTCTATGCTGAGGAAATGGAAAAGTTTCCAACATCTTGGCAGAACTGTATTGATAGGAGTGGAGATTTGATTAAATAAAATAGTTGTAAATCTTTATTTATTTTTTTTTCTTAAACCAAAATCCAGCATTATTTTTGAGACAATCCAATTACAATGTTACTGTCTAAGAATGACTTGTTAGGTATTACTGATAGGGATTATACCTTTCATCTTTTTCATGCTCACTCTCCTTAATTTATTGGAAAAATACTGTGACTTTAAACTTTAAAATTTTTTTTTGATATTTATGATAAAAAATAAACCTAATATTAACCATGGCTTAATAGTCTTGGGATTGTGTAATTATACAAATAGAATCCTTAAGATGACAAAGCAGATGGATATAGATTACTCACATAATTTTTTCTACAATTGCTATTTTGAAAATAATTTTTACTGTAATCTGGGTTCATGACACGGAGATACACCATACCTCCCCATGTCTTAGTAGCTGTAGACAGCCAATCACCATCTAACTCCATAAGTAGAGATATACTAATCAAATAGTGGGAAGCGAAAATTGAATCTAAAACTGTAGTTTTGGTATGGTTATCAGCCTATTGAGGAAATGAAAAGCTGACCAAGCAGCCAATAGGACCAGAATGAGAGATACAATGGGAATAACTAAAATAAAGGAAACCATAGTAGATGATTGGATACTTCAATCTAAGAAGAGGCTACCAATAGAATAGGAGGACAGCTGAAAAATGAAAATGCCCAAATTGGGAATAATAAAATGGAGCTGCCATAAATGGAAAACCAGTTCTAGAACTTTGAGGAGAGAAGAATTAATAGTTTGCAGCCTTCAAATTGGGCACTGCCAATTTACACATGGATACCTTCTGAGACGCTTTGGAGCACCAACCTGTAAAAAATGCAATAATACCATACAAACTGTACCACACTTGCTAATTGAGTTCATAAAGGTCAGTCAAAAAAAATCAATGAAGGAAATAATTCAAGATTAAGAAAAACACATAGCAACCCTAATGAAATTCATAAAAATTACAGAGTACTAATACTTAATATAATTATTTTAGTTATGCTAATGGCCCTTTAGAGTAGAGTAGGATAAACGATTGAAAAAAATAAAATAATGTTTAGTTAATAGACACTGGGGTTATAAGGGTGCACAATGTGGAGTTGCGGAGCTTGTACCCTGTCAATATAATTGAATTGATAGCATCGCAGAGGCTCAAATGGGCATGTAAAGTTGTTGGGCTCTGTGAGGAACGGATTCCGAAAAAGTTGGTATCTGCTGAACCATCTGGTAAGCGTCTAAAATGTAGGCCGAAGCGTCGATAGGAGGATTCTGTTAAGGCTGATCTCGGGAACTTGGGCTTATTAGAATGTTAATGGAATGGAATGGGCTTAATGGAAATGTTAATAATTTCTTATGTTTGCCAGATCTTAGATTACAAGTTAATAATACAGCTAAGCTGCTTTTATAATTTGGAGGACCACTTATAATATTTTACATAAAACTATTTATTAAAATTAAGCATGTATGTATTAATTATGATTATTAAATCATAATTAATACATACATGCTTAATTAAAACTTAATATGAAAGTCTATAAAACATTTTGGCTTAACTTGATATTAAGAAGTTGTCTTTTGAGTTACACTGGCTAAACTATTATTTTGATTATGATGAATTATATGTTTCTGTATATGTTTTCAGGTACACCTACTGTTGCTTATCACACAGAGACTGATCCTAATCCTATGCTCAAAGGTAAATTGTTATTTTGTTTAACGAAAAAACTACATTTCATGGAAATAGTGAATAACCTGTTGTTTGTACTAACTCTAAAAATTTTGTCTCTTTCATATGAAACTTATCATTCATCATTTCTTTTGGATATGAACCCATTTTATAGTCACCTTAAGCAATTCTTTTATAGCCCTCAGCAATCTAAGCCTTCGATTCAAAAGCCTACAGCTTAGATATTAAGATACAGTTGTTTACTTATCACCTTTGAATGTTGAACTTTACCTGAAAAGAATGAGCTAATAATTTTTTTAAAATTAATTAATTAAATTTATTTTTTCTTTTATAGACCATAAAATTTATGGTAATTCAATGAGAACTATAGTAAAAGCTTTACTGTCAATTTTTAAAGAATACTTTCTGTTGGCATGGAAGGAAGGTAATTATCACTTCAAAAAAAAAAAATAGATGTAATAAATTTGAGACCCTTAAATTAATATTCAAACATCCTTTATTTTTACATGATCCACAAAGTAATTGAGTAGGCTTACTATCAGATGGCTTTTATGGCTCAATATTTGATTTTTCTCGTGTTAAAAGTATTAATTTTATTTTGCATGAAGTCAGTGGCAGATCCACAGAAGAAAAAAAATGTCTCAAAGGTCACCGACAAAAAAAAAAATTTCTTATTTAAATTACTGTAAGATATACTAATTAAGT
Organism: Piezodorus guildinii; assembly: GCA_023052935.1. Classification (NCBI taxonomy): domain Eukaryota; kingdom Metazoa; phylum Arthropoda; class Insecta; order Hemiptera; family Pentatomidae; genus Piezodorus; species Piezodorus guildinii. The sequence goes on along the minus strand of CM041294.1, from coordinate 104,032,817 downwards.
ATTTGCATAAATACTAGTAAGTTACTGTAATATAACAATCATGTTTGACTTAGTTAAAGTTGACTTGTAAGTTAAACCTTCCCCTCCTCCTAAACAATTAATCCCACCAAAAGTAAAAGTTCTTTTTCCCAAAATCCCTATATCCATGACTGGCTGTCATTTTATATTATGATATGGTGATGAAATAGTATAAGTGTTAACAAGCATTGATATCAAAATCATTTGTATATCCTTAAAAAAGAGAAAAACCTGTACCTCGACAACCCTTAAAGGTCTTAGATTCAGGTTGTTAGAGAGAGATTCTCACTGTTTCTAAACAACCATACCATAAACAAGGAAGTGATTAGGTCGAGATACTTAGGTATGGAAAAAAAAAAAAAATCAATTCAATATAAGTGTGAAGCAATATTATTTTTTCCTTATTTCATAAATATTAATGTAGATTTTTCAGGGATCTATCCCCATCCTTAGGACATTCTTTCTATTACGATTTTTTCATTATTGTTTCGTCATTTAACATATCAAGAAGTTTAGGTTCATTACATCACAATATCATACTAGGTTTCATTTTCAAAAAACTTAAAGTATTTTAAATTTTAATGCAAAAATACAATCAAATTTTCTTCTTTCTTACTTTTTAATCTTCAGTAATTCATGTTATTAGCTAAACATAAAAATATCTGTATTGTTATGCCGAAGGAATTAGTCCGGGTGGCGGTCATTAAATGAAACAACTGAATAGTATCAACTATTTTATTGTTTGCCAACGTTTCGACCCCCATTGTGGGTCATCATCAGGGCGTCTGGTAGATGAGTGGAAACTAAACATTGGCAAAAAATAAAATAGTTGAAACTATTCAGTTGTTTCATTTAATGACCGCCACCCGGACTAATTCCTTCAGTAATTCTCAACGGTCAACTAATTATATCCACACTGTATTGTTATGATTTACTTTTTATTTAAAAATTTTTTTTTTTTCAGATTTTGTTCCATTTGACCTGGAAGCTTGGTGGGGAAAAAGAGTTGTTCAGAATATTACCCAAAATTCATAGAATGTGATTTGTTATCATTAATATTATAACTTGATCATTTTTATACTTAATGTTTGATATTCTTTATATTGTATTATATTTGTAAACTCCTGTGTATGTTGCCTGTTTTAGTCATTTTGGCATCACAATCTATTTTGTATGCCGTATTATTTTATACTTAGCAAAAATAATAATTATATAATGACCTTGCTCTATATACTCAATTTGTAAAAGGTATAATATTATGCTAAACCCTGGACCATGTATTTTCATTTTCTTATTGTTTTATACTTAAGGATAAGTCTTTCTTTTATTTATTGAGTTATTGAAAATGTATTTATTTTATTCCTATAATTAGGAGGCATGCTTTATCCATCTCATCTCATGTGATGCCAAATTCCTTCTTTGTAAAGAATTTGTGATGAATCAATATTTAATATCTGTTATTAGTTTGTACCTATTTACCTTATCAGTATTTTCCAAGTATACTATTTTATTTGATGTTTTTATCAGATTTTAAGGATTGAAATTTATTTTAATTGATATAAAGCCTATAAGGCCTGTTAATCTTGACTTTTGATTCTTAACATTCCAAAATAATTTAAGCTCCATTGTATTGTGACCTAATTTATACATATACTCAATAAAATTTTATTTAATTTGATTTTTTCTGTTTCATCATTGTTTTTAAATGTCAAGGATGAAGTGTATTTCTTTTCCTGTGTACTATTGGGTCTGGCAATGAATTAATATTCACAACATTAACAATTTCTATTTTTTTTTTTCTCTTAGCTCTGTAATGACATAATTTTGGTTTCCAAAATGTACAGTGATAATTGAAATTTTAAGTTTTTATTTAAGTATTGCACCTATCATGAAAAATCTGTAGTTTTGATCTTCCACTCCTTATTGCATTTCCGGCCATATTGATATAAATGCCTAGAAATAATACATTTTTGCCGGAAAGGTGATAATCAAGTTAAAGGAGAATGAATTTAGTACTGCAAGTTTCATTTGTTAAATGCTGAAGAAGTCATAACAGATGATAGTATAGAACCTGTAAAGAATAGGACAAAATGCTGAAAGTTGGATTTATTAAAAATAGCATAATATCCTTAATAAATTGATCAATATTTCTATTAACTATTTTTTGCTGAAAACTGTATAATATGAATTCTGGGGTGAGGAAATGACTTATATGATAAAAATATCTGCCTCTTGTGTTGATTTATTATTAACTATTAGTTACTGAAATATTTGTGAAGTTATTTTATAAAAAGTGCAAGCATTATTATTATTATTTTTTTTTTTTGTAAAATTTGTTTATCACAAAAGTGCTACTAATGGGGTTGTTAAAAATAGTAAATTCAACTAATACAGAATAATTAGTGTGTGTAATATGCAAATTCCTTCCTTGTTATAATCAATTTAAGAACTTTAAAAGAACGTTCATGTTGAAAAAAAAAACTAATTACATTGATTTTTGATGGAAACATTTATTTTAAAATTAAATAATAACTATGAAAATTCCCATCTACATCTATCACTTGCAATTGTGCACTTTTAATGATCATCTACTGATTTGTTTGTTAACATTTGTTCTAAAATCTTCAGCTTTCTAATTATATATTTACAATTATAAAATTCATAAACATTTTATGTTTGCACACTATTAATCAATCCTTACAACACAAAATGGTCATTTTTATCAAATTAACAAAATTAAAGGCCCTTTTTATGATTTTTGAAATAGACTTACCACATTACACACCAACGCATAGGGTGTTTAGTGAGACTTAAGGGTTTGGATTTAGAAGACCCTAAAACATGTATTTCCATTGATAACTCAAATTCTAAAATTTCCATGATCTTTCTCTTTCCCTTACTGTGTAGTTTGATACTCAAGGATATGGGATTAATAGTTTATCCTTAAAGGACATTAAGGGTTGAGATGTACGAATGGACATGGGTAAGGAATTCCAAAATGAAGATACACAAATCACAAAAGATCTTTTAAAGGAAGCAGTTATGTTAGAGGGAATGAGCAGGTTCAGGGGCTGGAATGTTGTGTTGATAGAGTGAACAGAGGAGAGTAGGATGAACATGTAGATATATAGGGTTCTTTTGGTTCTGAAGGATTGATAAAGATAGCTTCCCAGGAAGCATTGCCGTCGGAATTTTGAGTAAAGTCACTTCAACTCTGCATACCAGGTAGAGACATCCCGAAGATGAATCTAATGAAACAGTTCATTAGTCTCTTAACCTCATCTCAAGTGTCTCTGTCAGGCAGCCATAATCAAAGTGGGAGAATATAAGAGAGGATACTAGGAGCTGGAAGGTTTTAAGGGTTATAATAAGATCCCATAGCCTGAGGAACTGTTTATGAATGTCTATGGATTTCCAGGAAATTTAAGAGATGTGATTATTCCAGGAAAGGTTTTTATTGAGGAATACCCCTAGGCTTCTAACAGATGTCTGGAAGATGTTGGGGCTATGGTTAAGGTAGAGTAAGGGGTGACAGGAGAGGAAGTTGAGATTTTTGAAACCAATGAGGATGGCTTTGGTTTTATCAACATTAATTTTTAAACCACTCTTGATGGCCCATGAGTTGATTCTGTCAATGTCCTCTTGTAGCTTATACTGTATGATATTCATTTAATTTACATCATACCCAGCTGCTTGAGAGTTAGTTCTTTCGAGTTTTCATGTTGGCATCTCAAAAGTTAACTCTCAATTTAATTCTTGTTTTATTAGTTGGTATTGTTGACTTTGATAGTTTTAATCTTTTTCTGATTAAAAAAAAAATCTATTAAACGGTTATGTTAACTAGCAAATTGGAATATATATTTTATTGGCCTTATCTATTTATGACAAAGTATAAACTAAAATAAATTAAGAAACATAAAATCACAAGTTAAATCAGAAACGTAATAAGTTCATAGAATGTATCTGTCTGGATATATATGAATATCTTACCTTTTACAGCCTATCTATACTCTAATGGCTGTAAGAGGTAAAAAAGAAAGGATGTGGCCTCAGTTCAAAATCCATCCAAGTAAGATATAACGCTATAAATGTTTCTTAGTACTTAATTTTTTTAGGAGTTAGTAATTTAACAGGTTTTGAAAATAGTTTAAACTGAAAATTCGATGAATCTGTTCCTTCTGTTGAGGAATTTTGTATAACATGATCTTTTAGCTTATCTAGGTCCTTCCTCATTCCTTCTAATGTCTGGATTAGAGGTCCTTCACTATTATTGGTTTTTTCTTCATCTTTTAACATTTGTTTTAAGTAAACCACTGCTTCTTCTAACCTTTCAACTCTATTTTCTTCTTCTTCAATCGAATCTCTTTGATTTTTTTCTTGTTTAAGTTCTCTGACCAATTCTCTTAAAGCTTCATTTTGCTGTTTAATATCTATTAGATCACTTTTACTAGTTACTAATTCTTCTCTTAATTTCATAATGAGATAGGAGACCTCTCTGTCCATATTTTCAAAACTAAACATTTCCATTAAACCAATATTTGTTTGTGTTGAAACACTTATTAAAGGTGTTTCCCCTCTCGTTAATACAGTATAAACATCATTTATTTTGTTATTTAACACAAAGTTTTCCTTCAATATTGTTGATAAATTTACTCTGATTTCATTTAAACTATCCTCATTATTTATTTTACTATTTTCTTTAATGAAAGTAGTTAGATCTTTTATTTGTTTTGATAAAATTGTTATTTCAGAGTTACGGACTTTTTTCAATTTGTCGATTTCTTCACGATACCCATCGATGTCTTTTTTAGTGCGCTTCAATTCATCTAAGAGCCTGTTATTAATATTGTTTTCTTTTAAGAGTTGCATTTTTGTCATGTGCAGTTCAGATTCTGCAATTTCATAATTTTTCACAGCTTGGTTTAAATCCTCTTTTGTTGTTATCATTTCAATTTTCAAGTTTTGTAAATCTTTACTTAAAGAGTCTTTATCTTCCATGCACTGAAAAAAAAAATCTCTATGATAATAGTAATAATTTACTAATAATAGAATAAATTTATTGATTATATGATTGTGCATCTAATAATCCAAACTATCATTTTAAATTTCTTTATGATACTAATTAATGAATGCTGAGATAGGTCTCCTATCTCATTATGAAATTAAGAGAAGAACTAGTAGATACATGTTTATAAAACAAACATATAATAGGTACTCAGTTACAGTTTTTTTACTAAATGATTACAAATTCATGGAACATAAGCAGTTTTAGTTAAATTACTTTATTTTGTGTGGTAAACTATGGAAAGATAAACAAAATATATTTTAAAATGAAATTACAGATATATGTATGTAAAATATATGTACGTTTCTTTTGTTATAGTAACATTTGAAAAAACTTATGTTTAAATTTTTGAATTCCTCTTTTGATGGGTGGTTATTGTTTTTCAAAAAATTAAAATTAAAATAAAAAGCTACAACCCACGAACGGTCTCGGGTTTAGTGCTTACAGAGACTGGCTCTGTTTCACGGTAAATGGCAATGCAAGGAGGTGGTTCAGCCACCTGGTTTTTTTTTCTATTTCAGGTACCCACTTTATAGAGGCTGAGTGTGCCCCAGGAGTGTCCCCATACCCCATGGTAGCTCCACAGCAGAAATAACCGAATAAATAATTCTGCCCCAGCCTGGGTTCAAGTCTCTGGAGCCATGAGATCAGTAGCCTAATGCTTTATCAACTAGACCACATTTGTCAAATGTCAGATTGTATGATGAGAAATTCAAAATTGATTATAATAAGACTAATCTAATCTGAGTTCGAGAGGCATTTTGTTTAAAAATTTATAGAAAGTATGGAAACAAAGTGAAAACTATTTATATGAGTTTGTTCTGTAAACAATGAGGAAATATCATCCAAACACTTTAAGTCTTAAGATGATTGTTATCTATAAGTGCCCTGTCCTTTTTAAAAATTGATCTGAATGGTATGGTTTGGCTAAATTTAATTCAATATATAAGCTCATAACAAAAAAAAAAAAAAAATGATTTAATAATTTTCAGTTTTGGCTATGCCAGTCCCATGCTATAAAATATAGCATATAATATGAAAACTCTGAGAGCAAAAAAAAAAACGTTTTATCCTTCTGTGTATAAGCACCCTTCATTAGATTAAAAATGTTATGTTGTTTTATTTATCAATTAAAAGAATTAAAGTAATCAAAGGAGGCTCTTATACCCAAGACTACAGTTTTGAGCTCTTCTGAAAAGGTTTGATATTCATATTGTTAAGTGCAGCATAGAAATGGCAATAGGAGCGAAAATGTTTATTGAAGAATGCTAGTTAATAAAATTTTGTATAGTGAAGTTATAAAGATTACAAACCAAACAATAAATAAAATAAAATGAAACATTATGTCAGATTTTTAGCTTATCACCATTTATTTCCGTTTTTTAAAATTCAAAATAAAAATTGATTTCATTGTTAATTATAGTTTAAAATACTCACACAAAGATATTTTTGGCAATAAATCACTAATAAATATTTTTAATAATTGAAATTCGTTATTAAATGAGGCGCCAAATGATTAAATTGGCGGTAATTAATTTTACATTTTTCCAATGGTTTTGCTATAATACCAAAGTTTTATAGAAATGATTTACTTAAAATTCGTGATTGTTTTTGGAATGTTTATTTAGTTTAACTACTTTTCCTCAAAGTTTTCAATATAATATGATTGGCTACTCAAATGCAATTTTTTTTTTGTTAACTGAAGTTGGCATTGGTGTCTCTGGTTGTTTTTTTTTCTTCTTGCTTCAACAAAAAATGGTGCTTATTCGTGTTCCGGTTTTGTGTGAATTATTTCGAGTTTTTCGTTCCGATTGGTTTTATTTGAAGTGTAATGTCAATGTCAGAACTTATGCGCATGATAATCGTTTTAGAAACGTGATTATTTCGCTTAAAATACTTTATTACATATTTGCTGCCATAATTAGGCTGCTGTTATAGAGGTAAGAGTATATTTGATCATTCTTAAGTTTGTTAATTTATCCAACTATGAATATTTGTGCAATTCGATTCACAGACGTGTTTGATTTTTAAAATACACATTTTTTACTTTATATGACTATATTATACTATTTTAATAATTTAATTGATACATTCCTTAGAATTGATTATTAAAAAATTATGTCCTCTGATTTTTTAATGAATTGTCATTATTTTAAGAATTATTTTCTAAGCAACTAGACAGAGATTCGTAGCCGAGCCTCAAATTTGGGGAAAGAGATTTTTTGAGAACAGTGTCATTTTACGTTACTTAATACAGTTACAGTCACCATCTGAAAAAGCAAGAACCATCTTAATTTTATTTAGCGCTATTTGAAGTTTTTCCCATACATCATTATATATTTTCTTTTATGTTATGTTTATATACATTATTTAGTTTATTTTTAAATGTCATTAGTATATTAAAAAATAACATTTTCTGTTATTTTAAATATATAAGTAATTATAACGTTCTGGTGATGTAATTTCCAATTTGGTAAGATTTGCTAACAAAATTGTATTTGATTTTAAGTGATGATTTATTTATTTTATGCCCGAGGGTGAAATGCGATAATTTCAAAACCACATTGTTTGTCAAAGCATTGTTACTTTTAAATATACGAAAAATCAATTCTAAAAAACAGAAATCCAGGATAGGATAGGAACCGTTCATCGGTATAGATTACTTAGGATGACCTGTTATTTTCAAATCAGTTACTGAAAAGTAACGTTATTTTCTTATTTCTTTAGAACTCTAATCGGAACATATTTTGCAGCTTTGTATATTATCTTTTGATTATAGTAAACGATTTTGGTGTGTCATAAATTGTTTTAAATCTTTGATAACACTTATTAAATTATGGTTATGAAAAATAAAGTAGGATATTGCAACTTTGAAAGTATGGATGGTTGATTAAAGAAAATGGAGTATCATTTTAACTTACCACTTTCATTTTGTTCTTTGTAACCGCTAATTCATCTGATACCTCAGAATTTAATTCCTCCAATGTCTTTACTTTTGCCTTTAGTGATTTTATTTTCTCTTCCATTGTACCAATTATTTCATTATTTTCTTCTTCTTTTTTCTTTAACATACTGTCAAATATATTAAATCAATGTTGATTGAACTTATTCATTTAATCTTATTTAATTTTAAAAATAATGGAATAGCTATTACCCAGTCTTGGGATGAAAGTTCAATGCGATTCTCTGTTGAGAAAAGGTAAGTTTTAGGAATATGTAATAATATTCTACAGCAACTATGTTTCTTACCTTTCCTATTGATTCATATAATTTTTACCTAAAAAGTAATTATTCATTTCCTATTGATTTATAAGAGAGGTAAGTACTTCTATTCGCTTGGATATAAAATTTCTTTATTTAAGATATAACATCTATTTAAAAGTAATATTGTAATATATATTTTCACTCACGTATTTACAGCTACAAATTTTTAACTAGAACCACCTTGCTTGCTGTTAGATTAAGCAAACAAGTTAACAGGCATCCAGATTAAAAGAATAGTTTCTTATGTTATTACTTGTTATTGCAATAGATTGTGAGTTGATAAGTGATTAGGAATAGTAACTGGTGAAAAAGTAGCAATTGTTAGCTAACAGTCATGATTTTAAAGTGATATTAACCATTGAAAAAAAGAAAGGTCCACTTACTCGTGATTAAACACATGTGAGCATCATTGAAAACTGTTTTTTATTTTTAAACTGATGTCTGTTAAAAAAAATGTATAACAGTACAGAAACTGCTAGCTTCTTCCCTCTTCTCTACACAGAGCTACATCAAGTATCAAACTATAATATTAATGGGCTTAAATTTTAAACATATTTTCTTTATCTCTTAAAACACTATCCCATGTTTACTTTTCTAACGAATAAACCATCTGTCTGCATTTATAAGATATAAAGATCCTATAAGATAATTAGAATGGATGATCCTTCAAATTAATATTCTAAATTATAATTCATTCCCTGAGTATTAATATTTTTATGCAATTTTAGTTCAGATTATGCTTTATATATCTACAAGGTTTGTTTGTTTATTTGTCCATGCTTAGAGGCGTAAAACTTTGAAGTCATTAACGCCTATAAATTCCCTTAAATATAATAGATTTGGGAAAGAAGAGTTCTATTTTAACTTAAATAAAATAATAATAAGAATTATAATAATGACTAAAATAAGTGAAAATCGAATAATGTAATAAAAATACCAAATTTAAATGACAAAAGGAATAAAAAATAAAATCAGACATAAATTTTATAGTTGAGATAGGAGATGGTGTGCTTTTAAAAAAATTGATAACCATTGCTATTGACGCTTCTTTGTCTTTTAAAATACTGCTCAATTTAGGATTCATACCCATTCTGGTGATAATGTCAATATAATGAGTGCACTCCTCAAAGATTAAAAGGTTTGTGAATAGGTATATAAGTTAAAAATTACATCTTTTCATGATGATAGTATTGAATTTGAGCAACTTTTGGCTATCTCTACCAATGAACCAATGCCATCGCTTGTGGGACAAATGATCTAAGCTTCCTTTTAGCTATAAATTTATCTTGCTGATTAGGCCCAAGCCAAATATCTATCCTTCTCTGACCAACTCCATTCTCATTGTAACCCACTATTTTTAAACTTTCTTCCTCTTCAATTTTTTAACATAAAAACAGTAATGTAGATGTATAACATACCGTTGGGAAGCTAAAGATTTTAGAAAAAATATTATCTTATACCCAAAATTGTAAAAGTTAATGGAAAGTGATGAAAAGCCGATATAATTTTCAGATTGTTGTAGATAAAAATATAATTATTATTTAATAAGACACATGTTTCAAATGTAACTCAATGCAATTAATTCTTTAACTACTTAATTTTATCTCTAACTGTATTTAAAAATACTTAAATCTATTTTAAAAACGGAGGTAAGTGAATGTCGTGTTACACCAGAATTTCTATATTAAAAAACAACATGTACAAAGAAACACCAGTGCAAACCACTTCATCGCATGATTTCTTTTATTCTATAGTAAAAACAATTAAACATTAGTGGTATTGAATATGTAGATACTTATTTGAAATTTACTTAACCACAAATGTTATTCTGGTAACAAAATTTCCCCCCCTATTATGATCCATTCGCTTTGTTTGGAATTGACTCATACTTATCAATATATTTTTTAAATGCTATCAAGCTGTCTGTAATGTACCATAGTTTCTGAGGTGGAATTGATCAACTTGATAAAATGTCAGTTGTCCATTATTTCTGATGGGTTGTTCATAATTTAAACAGTTATAATACACCATTGATTATTTACTGAAAAAATGTATACATCAAAGTTTATTTTATATAATATAGGGGAGTGGAGTGGTCTAGTGGACATAGCACTAGTATGTTGTTTTCCAAAACCCATGTTCGAATCTCGGCTGTGACCGAATATTATTTATTCTGTTATTCTAATCAGGGACAACACTGAGGTATGGGAACCCTCCTGGTGTACACACATACCTCTACCTATACACCTCTACAAAGTGGTTACTCCAAAAAAAAAAAAAAACATTGGGGAAAACCTGGCATCTTTGTGTGATCTTGACCCAATCACTCATAGCACAGTGGTTAGCATAGAAACAGTATGGTTCTCTATCTGCACTGAGCCCAAGACTCTATGGGTTTTAGAGGTACTGGTTTATTTTATATGTTTTTAAAGGTTGTGATCATAATTAATATATTTTAATATTATGAAGACCAACTAATTATAATTTTTAGGTAATATTTATTTCTTATTGGATGAAGATCTTTATTTTCATCTTCTTATTCTTAATTATTCTCATACTTATTGAATTTATAGTTTTTTACCTATTTATTCCATAGTGGAGTTTGCTTATAACTAAGGACTTCATTATTCATCAGCAAATTAAAATGGTTTTGCTTTGATTTAAATTTACCTGCTATGCGATTCCCTTTCTTTTTCAATAGATATTTCTAGTTCTCTTTGTTTTCTGCACAAATCTGTAAAATTAATAGAGATATAATTAAAGATTATTTATAGACATAATAATTATTATGTATTAAAAATATTTTTCAACTTAAAAAAAATTTACAACTATATCAATAAATACATGAAGTAAATGTTATTATAATATCAAACAAAGTGATTCACATGTAGAAAAACTCCCCTTTTTAAAAATTTAAACTCATAAACATTGCTGCAATATATTGCTGATTAAAAAAGAATAAATATATTTAAATAAGGATATTTTCAATATATTTAAACCATGATTTAACAGTTTTAATGCAGAGTGGGTTTTCGTACATAATCATATCATAAAATAATTTATTTTCCAAAGCTAAAATTGTTGAACATTTAACTCAACTTTTCCATTGATGAATTCAATTTCAAGTGAAACAGGGGGGATATTTTTTTCCAATTCTTCAATAGTTAAGTTTTTAATGTCTTTGATATATTTTATACTAATATTTAGATTCTGCAACTGTGAATCAACTTGAACCAATAAAAGTGTTTGATGGGATTTAAATTTAGATTTTGGCAAAGAGTTCCAAGTACCTCTATACAATGATTTACATATCTTTCTTGTGTAAGGATTGTATAGGTCCGAATCATTATCAAGGTAAAAAATGAGTTTTTATTCCAATCTATTGCTCTTCTCCTCCCCCTCCATTTTTAAGTTCAACATTTTAAATATCCTTATAGTTGTATACGTCTTGTATCCATTTTAGTTGCACTTGTCCTTTAGATTTCCTTTGAAATATTGATGTATTAAAGATAGATCCTATCATACTTGAGAGGTAAAATTTTCTTTGGTTGCTGCAACTGGCCTTGGAGGTCTTTGGCCGTGCAGTATGGTTTCTTAAGTTTCCACACTGCGATACTCGATGACATTTTATAGGGTTGGGTCATCACTCCCTAGGTCTATTTTTTCTGAGAAGCCATCAATTGGCTGACAGGTCCCACATTCCCAGAGGAGACTGTAAGTGAATCCCCATTTATTTTTATGCTTGAAAAAGTCCTCCTGGGACTGGGATTCGAACTCACAACTATGGCGTGGTAGGCTAGCCGCTCAGTCACTGGCTCCCCCTTAGGTAAAATACCTCCATGCTTTCCTGTTGCAGAAAGAATTGTGTCAGATTTCTTTTAAAGTTTTCTCCACTGTTTTATCTGCTTAGTTAGATATATAAATTGCAATTATCTTTATACATTTGAATTACCATTATAGATGAAAACATTTTCTGTATTATCACTGTTATTTCATATTTATATGCAATACTTTTTCCACTCCATAAAACGGTGATTAGCACAACTTCCTTACTTAGATTTCATTGGTTGTTTTCTCGGAAAGATAGGGTATGGACCTGCTGTATCCAAATTTTAGAAGATTGGATGCCTCTACTCCTTAGGGATGCCAGCCCTGCTCTCCAGTCACTAAATAAATACCTGAGAAACTGTATTAATCATCGCTGATAGTGCTACTCCTATTTATTTTTCCATTTTACTGTTCTGTACAATTCAGGCAAGAGCAGAATAGGTATTTCCTTTACCAGTCTATACAATAAGAGTATATATTTTTTCAAACCTCAGTTTGAATTTTTGGAGAAGTAAAACATTCTGCAGTTTTTGTTTTATTAAAAAAATTAAACATTTTAATTCCGGAAATTCTTGATATAAGAACAACTTATCCTTTTGGAGATCAAAGCTAGCTAACAAACAAACTTCAGTAAGCTCACCTGAGTCCAAAAATGTTTTCAAAATTTAGTCTTGGATATTATGATTCCCCGTGTTCTCCTAAAGTAAGGAACTATGATGAAAGTTTATTGATGTGTATTTTAGAGTTTTAATTGATGTACATGATTCCTTCCTTATTTTATTTGGCTGTGCGTGTATATAAAATGAATATATTTATTGGATCCTCAAGAAAATATTTAGTAAAACATAGATATTACGTTGTTTTATTATAAATTTCCTATATTCTCAATAAATTATTTTAATGTCTTAGCTCTGGCACTTCTATAAAACTCTGGGGTGGGCAACACACCACTTTCACTTACCTTCGTTTTTAAAATCGATAAAAGAATTTCCAAATACAGTTAGAGATAAAAATGAGTGAAACCATTAAAGAATTAATTAAATTGAATTAATATAGAAACATGTGTTTTATTAAAAACTCTATTATATTATTATCTAAAAAAATCAGTTAGTTCTATCGGCTTTTTATCACTCTTTATTCAATTTTACAAGCTTGTGTATAATTTTTTTGATGAATTGGTTTACATATATCATCAGTGATGTCCTGAAACATTGTATGTTACTGAAAATAAATTACATGATTTTAAAAACAAAATCTTATCTCCTATTTGTTGGTGAAAAGAACTTTAGTTTTAAATAAACCCGTAAAACTACAACCCATGAAGAGTTTTGGCTCAGTACATGTAGAGATTCGTACTGTTTCTAGGCCAACGGCCGTGCAATGAGGTGATTCGGCCGAGATCACGCTCAGCCCCCATTTTTTCCCCCCATTTTTGGGTATCCACTTGATAGAGACCACGCCGCCCCCTTTGTTTAGTTTAATTTTAAATAACCATGACACAATATAATCTGATCAATAATAATCTTTGTATTATTGAAGGGGTCTACGATTTTCGTTTGAGAGGGAGGGGACAAGTAGTTTGAAAATAGTAATGGAGGAAGAATTTGAAAATCAAGTATGTAGCTAAAAGTATTATCAGTTACTAGCCGCAACCTTTATGCTGATTAAAAAAACCTCAAATAAAATTTCCTGATTCCAAAATGCCTGACATTTTTTCTCCATCATCAATAATAACCGAGTTATGAGGGAGTCACATCTCTTATAAGTTGTGGCTTGACCGTATACGATTTTTATTTCTCCTCTTCGTTCATCGCCGCGTAGTCTTGATCTTTGGTGGAATTACATCTATTATAATTTGTGACTTGAATATAAAGATCAATTGTTTTTTTGAAGTTAAAATTTGCACCTTAAAATTCCCATAACTCAGTTTTTTTGAAGATAAAGAAAAATATGTAGAGAGTCTAGAATGAATAAAATTAGTAAAGCGCGATAAACAGAAAAAAAGATCAATATATTCAAGTCACAAATCGAAAAAAAATTAGAGATCAAGACATCGCGATAAACTAAGAGGAAAAATCAGAAATATTAATCTTATATGGTCAAGCTACAGCTTAGAAGAGATGCGATTCCCTGATATCTCGATTATTATTGAGGATAGAAAAAGAATGTAACAATGTTCTTGAATCAGGAAATGTTATTAACTTAATAATGAACCTAATTATCAATGTATAACCTTAATATACAATAATTGCAACTCATTGTTCAGACAGGGTGATTCAATTAAGATATTCGCCGCTCGCTAATCGGACAGCACGTGTATTTGAATAAAATACTTGCTTTTCAATACTATGATAATGTAGTTGTTATAATAGTAAATCATAAGTAAAGCATACTGATTGCTTATTGTTACTATCTTGCCTGCATTTGTTAAGTGAGTATTTGTAAGTATTGATTCTTTCATTGTGATAACTTATAGATGAAAGGTTGTTAGATTTGATTGAAGTACTTAAATGAGTATCTGTATCGATAATACCTCGGTATCGAATATCTCTTGAAACTGAGATCCTGGAATCGTCGAAGACGTTGTCATAGGTATATATCATACCTACGTTAGCCATCATGAAGAAAAACACTGCGGAAATGCCATGTTCTCCTATGGAAGGGCTACGAATATTTTACAAAACCTCTTGAAAACTATAATTGATGTGAGTTTTACAAATTCAGTATTTTACGGTTTTATTACAGTCTATCGAAGTTAGAAATTCCTAAAACGATTGATCAATCTCCTAATGTAATAATGGTGTGGAGTCGAGAGGCTCTAATAGAAGAGCTAAGTTTATTACCAAATTTAGGGGCCTTAGAAACATCAATCATTAGAGACAAACAGGCATCCTGCTTTTGACTGAGAATCGAATGTAATCACTTAGGCCCAACGTTTCGTAAACAAGGAAGGTTTTTCTCAACAAGGCATTTGAAGAGACATTCACATCCTTTCTCAGCTCTCTACGCTCCTTAACTTTAACCTAAATGAAAAATCTGGAAGATTAAAAAAAAAACTAACGATTAACGATAATATCTTATCGAGTGTCACCCGAGGAATAAAACGAGTAACAAAATGGAGGGAATCCATCTGCCTAATCCTTTTGATAGGTTTGAGGATGTTTCACGTATTGGTCGTGCAAGGAGGTTATTAGACCGAGATAGCGCTCAACCGCCAGGTTATTTCCCCAATTTTTGGATACCCACTAGAGACTGGGTGTGCCCCAGGAGGGTCTCGCAATCACAGGGTCGCCCCACGTTATTACAGGCTTCAGAATGAATAATAATTAATAGTCGGGGTTTGAGCCCGGCTCGCAAAGAGCAGTCTTGTACTCTATATATTATACTACACCTATTTTTGATGAATGCTTTTTTGAGAAAACTCCAAATTTGAACGAATATATTATAAATACGTCGTCTAACAAAACTACGCATTTTTCATACAAGAGAAAATAAGTCCTTCAGATATTGTAAATATGAACAGTTTTTACGAAAACTAATAAAGGGATTTGGATAGTGATTTAAAAATCTGTTCTGATTTTTTTATATTATTTTAAATTAAAAACTGTATCAAAATAAGCATATACTAAATTTGAGAGAAATATTAAACGATACCTTGGTACACATGTAAAGAAACTACCCATTGGTATCATTTCAAATTCTGTTTATTTATTTTTCATCACCACTATTAGTTTTCGTTTTTTTTTATTTTTCTAGTATTGACATGCATAAGGCCGGAATTTTTTTTTCCTCTAGAATTTGAAAATATTCTCTAAATTCCATCAAACCTTACCCATCACCCCATCCCACTAGCTCAATTCTTATCCAGCTCCACACATCCTTACCATCCCCCTAGAAGGTTGAATCGGTAGTGGCCTCGAGACCTCTTGTAAACATGTATATTGGAGTTCTAGCATTGGCTAGACTCTCCACTCACGTGCTGTATGCATGAGAATTGTATATAGGTATGAGTGACTTTTGTATATATTCTTATTGATTCTTTTTTGTATATATGTATATTGTATTATTATTTTATAAATTTATTGTTTTCTATATATTGTGTGGATGTAGTATGAATGATGTACTTGATCACTATTAAAAATATCCTAATTAGGACAAAATGTAATATTACTCAATACAAATTGTTTCTAAAAAATAATTTGAAAATATTAAAATAATCTAGGTCCTAATCTATTTTTTTTTGGTTTGTAAATTATAAATTACATAGCTACTTTTATTTTACAATTTATCATTATTTTTTAAACGGGGTTTTATATAGGCCATGAATGAATCTTTGGTACTTTCAATTTTTGATTAATACAATATTTTGCCATTTTTGAAATTTAATACGATATGTGACATCACTTGATCTTTCGTACTTAGTGGCAGGTTATTGCAAAATGTAACTAAAGGATTTGATCCGAAGATTAGCAGATAAAGTAATTTCAAATAACTATTAAGTCACTAATCATTTAGGTTATCATCATCATGTTGACCTCTATCATTAGAAAGATGGAAGTACCACATGAATGAAGACGAGAGAGAGGACATCTTTCACAGCCATAAGGCATAATACTTGAATCGGTGAAACGTTGACTTAATTAATTGTTATAAAATCTTACCATTATATACCAACAATAATCGAAGGAAAAAATGCTTTCCTTAATTATACGTTTAGGAATGCGATATTTTTTGCCTTTAAGCCGTTGTCTGAATTTCTACCATTTGTCAAACTGACGTTATACAATTTTTAATCTGCCCCAGGGCCGGAATATATCAATTTAACAGGAGGACATTATCATGTGAAAGCCTTACTTTCTCGGTTAGGTCTTCCATTATAGGGGAATTGTCGCTAGGTCCCGGACCACTTTGAAGTTATGGGATACGTTAGCCTTCGCATAAAAGCCGTCTTTCTAGCTAATGGTGCAGCCAGCCGTTCATGCCTCACTTCATTGAATTTATACTCAATGCTTCAAACTTCGCATATACTCAATTCAACGCCATCGATGTCTATGAAGCACTTGAACTGAATCATTTAGAATTTTTAAAAAAATATTTTTTTAAATTAAACTTAATTACGCCGGTAAATATGCCGGAGAAGCATAAACAATATGTTACTTAAAAATAAATTGTGATCAACAACTGATTAGGGCAGTGCTTCCCAACAAAACTTTTTCGCGGCCCCCTTCAAATCCTACAATCATTTCAATAGCAAGGTACCCCTAAATCCTAAATGCAAGTATTTTTAAGATATTTAGATTTTTACTAGCCGTAGCTCGCGGCTTTGCTCGCGACTATTTCATTTTTTATAGTAAGGGGAAGTATTGCGATCGTGAAAATTTTCTAATTCCAGTTTTTAACGGAAATACACGTTTTAGGGTCCCCTGAGTCCAAATAACCAAGTCCCGCAAAAAGGTCTGATGTGTGTGTGTGTGTGGTAACTCCCGAGCGGAAACGGTAAGTCCTATGAAACTGAAATCTCATATTTAAGACAACTATACGTCCGAGACGTGACAAAACTTTTTTCATCAAAATGAGCTTACCAGAAGAGGTACTTTATACCATGCATTTTGCACCTTTTTTCGATTTTCTCGAAAACGGTTCCGACGATTTTGATTAAACTCGCTATATCGATGTAAAATTTAATGGGCTTTAATATCATATAGGTTTTATATGGATAAAAATGGTCTGACATGGCTTAAATGCCGATATTTTAAATTTTCTTCCCCTAAAGTACCTTTAATTTTGTATATTCAATAATAATAACTAGATTATCTTGTTAACGCTGATGAAAAACAGGTAAATATATAAATTGAATAAATTCGATACCCAACTAAAGGAGAAAACAGAAAAAATATTTTTTTAATGCAATTTTTCGTTTTTGAACATAAGAGCAGTAATATACATGTATAATATACCGTTGGAAAGCTAAACATTTTAGAAAAATATCATCTCATACACAAGCTTTTAAAAGTTAATAGAGAGTGATGAAACGAACATAAAACTAACTGATTATTTTAGATAATAATATAATAGATTTTTTAATAAAACACATGTTTCTATATAATTTGATTAATTCCTTAATAATTTCACGTATTTTTTCTCTAACTGTATTTGAAAATTCTTTCATTGATTTTAAAAATGGAGATAAGTGAAAGTCGTGTGTTGCCCGCACCAGATTTTTTAAAATTATTGTGAATTAAGAAAGTTGTTTATAATAACTGTGTTAGGTGAGGTTATTCAATATAAATATACCTGAGATAGCAGTGAGTTAAAACTTTGAACTATGTCAATGTATAAAAAATAAATTATTATTGTTGATTTTCAGATATTAATTTTACTCAGTTTAATCTACAATAACATACCAGTAGCAAGTAGCCATACCCGTGATTATCTTATACTGACATTTTTGCCTTATAACATTGTAATTCTATACCAACGTAACTTCTATGTAATATAAATACTTATTTTTCCACTCGGGGGTGTACGTTTCTAACTGAATAAGCTCGCATTTTTTCTTAGGAATCAGAACTAAGTTCTATTATCTTTTCAAAACTTTTTCAGCCTATTGATCATTTAAAAAAAACCCAACAATAATGAAACATATGAATTTGATAGAAACCTACACACGAAACATGGTTTTGAAACAAAATATACCTAAATATATTTGTTGTCAGTATTTTAGTATCTATGCTATTACTGATCATATTAAGACGATTTTGCTACTAGGTAGGTAGAAATTCGATTGTCATTCAAATGATTACTTATAGTTTTTGTGTTTTAGAAAAATATTTTTTTAAACCACTTAGAGGACGAATTTTCCAAAATCCAGCCTTCTTCCAGCTTTCACAACCGTAGTAGTTTATGAGAAACTGCGATGACCAGAAAATCGAGTAAAATGGCACTTTCTTTTATAAATATAGATTAGAGAACATCGTACACGTTCATTGCGTGCGAACTAACTACCAAAACTCTATATTCTAGAAATGGCCAAATTGGGGAAATGGAAATGAAGAAAAAATTACCAGGCTCTAGGAATTTATTTCAATCCGCGAAACAATGAATGAATGTAGGACCTAGCAGATGATCCTAGAATTTTTTCAAGGGATTGAAAAATCCTTCGTTTTGACGTCCTTCAGGGGGAACGTAAAGTGGAGGTCCAGAGTCTGTGCTAGTCAGGTACTCGTTAAACGATGCCCATCCTAATAAAACCTGGATAGGCAAAATTTATGGCTTCCATTTTAATATCACTGTAGTATAAAATGACGTCTAATGAATAAAAATAACCTAAAATCTAAAACTTTACAAGAAGATAATTATTCAAGTACTCATAAAGAAATCAAATATTGTCATTATCTTCTGCGATACATCATATATCTTCTTTAAGCTCATTATTTTCGAAATGTTAGAAAATGAAAAATTTAAATGTTTTGAATGTAAACAGTTGTAATAAAAACAAGCAATTTTATGATTTAAACGTTAAATTTTTCTGTTTTGAGCGTGTGATTTTTATTAAAAGTCAAGGCTTTACAAACATCTTACGTCAAGGTAATTTAAAATTATTCTCCAATGATATCTCGCGGACCCCCGGGACAATCTCAGCGGATAATTGGAATGATATCGCTATAATAGGAATTAAATACTATAAAAGGAACGAAATCGCTTTTGGGTTGGATTTTAGAATGAGACATTGAGTACATTTTGGAATATTGCATTGGAATTTGCATCCCAAAACCCATCTATCATTTAATAGAAAGTCTACTTCAATTAAAAAAATCTGGTGCGCGCAACACACGACTTTCACTTACCTCTGTTATTAATATCAATTTAAGAATTTTTCAACAAATTTAGAAACGAAAATAAATTTTTAAAGAATTGTTTACATTTGATTTTCATTGAAAGATGTGTTTTATTAAATAATATGTTATAATATTATCTACGAAATTCAGTAAGTTTTTTTTTGGCTTTTCATCTCTCCGTGTAAGAACTACTTAGAGCGTCCGGCGATAACAGCGCCATCCAGTGGCCAAACGGTGAAACAATAGTATTAAAAAAATATTTCAGTTTTCTCCTTTAGTTTGGTATCGAATTCATTCAATTTATATATTTACCTTTTTTGTTTATCAGTGGTAACAAGATAATATAGTTATTTAGCTATAAAAATAATAGAATCAACAAAATTAAAGGTACTTCAGAGGAAGAAAATTTAAAATATCGGCATTAAGGCCCTGTCAGACTATTTTAATCCGAATGAAACCTACATGATATTAAAGCTTATTGAACACACAGAGACCTTTTTGCGGGACTTGGTTATTTGGACTCAGGGGACCCTAAAACGTGTATTTCCGTTGAAAACTGGAATTCGAAAATTTTCGCGATCACAATACTTTCCCTAACTATTTATATTAAGTGAAAGTGAAAGATCTGAATATGTTATGTACACATAACTATTTTGTAATATATATGCTGCCATTATAAATGTATGTCCAGCTAAACTCATATTAGATATATTAATAAAACTAAATTATTTCAATTGTATTGGCATACAAAATTGCACTACTTAGTGAAGGATGAAAATGGTTAAAACGTGTTTTGAAGAAAGAAAAAAACAGATATGCTCTGTGCTGGATTGCCTTCTCCCGTCAGACAAAAATGGTTAAAGTTTTAATCTATCATCCGTTATAAAATCAGAATTAAATAGAAAAATGCTACACAGGGATTGGAATCCCTAGCAAATTAGATATTAATTTTAGTTATTTTTACCTATAGTCTTGAAAATGCATATAATGTATTGATTTAATAAAGAGAGGACCCCAAGATTTCATTACTTAAGAACTCTTCTTGGCTCAGGCTCAAGTTATCCAACATATAACTTATTATGAGCAAATATTTCCCTCTGATTTTTAGGAAATTAGTATTCCAAGATCTATTAAAAAAAAAAAAAAAAAATTAATAAAAACGGATCTGTTGTAGAATGTTTTATTACAATTTTCGTTGGTTTAATTTGGATTCCAATATTCTGTATAGCTTTTTCAAGGAAAAAACACCGTGTTTTCAGTTAGATGGAAGCGTAATTTAGGATCCAATTTACAAATGAAGTGCCTTTCCTGGAGAAAGTGCCTAATTAGATAGATCATTATTTTCTTAGGGACAAAATGATAATTGTTTACACTCATAGATGTGCCAATCACGATTGATCTATTGTGCAATACTACATATGTCATATTTTTTATAAGGAAACGTACTAAACAGAAACTATTTTCAATGTTATATAAAATTGAAATAATATGAAAGAAAACATTGAGGAAAATACCTGGAGGAAGAGATAAAGGAAACAAAGGGAAGGGAAAGGAAATAGCAATTGGTTTGCTGAGAGCTTCAAGCTGCACCCGACGAGTCCGCATCCAAGAATAGTAAAGGCAAGCCTTGCGGAAAGACCAACTTGATCTCCACCGGAAGTTGGTTGAGCTCTGTCGCGGCGTAGAAAGCATTCCTCATTGTCCAGGAGCCAGTTGACCTTATCGAACATATAACTAGAAATATTTAACAAAAATAGTTTGAACCACATCTATTATGGAAGTGCATTTCTTGCGGTCCTAAAATTGTTAATGGGCAGCTAATTAATTTGATGAAGTAGTAAATCACACCCGATTTTCTAGCCCATCGAACATACGATTAGTTTTTGCTTTAAATAATCCGTTATGTTTCACAGACGACGGTAGAACATTTCTTGCGGATTAGGAACCTTTACTAATGACTGCCTTGAAGAGCGTATGTACGTTCAGCGTTACCACGTGGAGTTTGATGGCCCGTACGTAAAGATGGACTTTGGTGTAACGATTTAAGTGCAAATCTACTTAACATAAAACTAGATTAAGTTAATAATAAGGATATTTTGAAATGAGATTATATGATTTTGTTAATTTATATCAGATTTTAATTTTGTTTTTAGTGTAAAATATCAAGGATTTTGTTATTTCTTCTGCTAAAAGTGAGTCATGTATAAAGAAATATATGAAATGTCATTATGAAAACATTTATGACAGTAATAATAATTGTTTCCGGTTCCCGAAAAGAGAAATGTCACTGCTCTGCCATCTAGTGGCCATAGGGAGAAAGAGAGCGCCCCTAGCGGCCGAGAATGAAACTGAAGTTGCAGGTCCTGGCTGGTTGTGCCAGACAGTCTCTCTAGTTTTTTTTTGTTCCTCCTGTAGAACCACCCTTTACCATGGAGTAGAGAATTTAGAAGACCCCCTGGCCAAAGGGGAAGAGGAGAGGAGGAGAGAAGAACAGACTCATCTTCCAGAGCATTTTCACCATCAGAGATCACCACTTAAGTTATTACTGGTTATAATTTACAATAGCACTTATAACTTTACTAACCCAGTCCTAATGAACATCTGGCCATTAGGTTAAATATGTACCGATCTTCTTTATAATATAATTAATTTTATCCCCATAATGTGTTTATTTTATCTTGGCCCAGCCTTATTTCATTTAGTTATATTTTTTCATACAGTCCACTTACATATTACTAAAGGAGTGATCATCTTGACATTTAGTTGGAGGTGATTACTCTAAACATATGGTCACTCCGGGCCCAGATATCTTAACAATTGGTCACAGCGGGCCTAGATATCCTAACAAATTGCCCTGCAGGGCCTAGATACCTAACTATTTGATAACTCTGGACCTAGACAATCTAAGTCAAATTGTATTTTATATTGCCAAGATGTCAAAACATTTGCTCTTTTCATGTCATAATTGGTTACAGCCAAAATTATACATCTTTTATTCAATTTATAGTCAAAGTTGTATTTCCATATGGCCAAGATATTAAATATATTTTATTCAATTCATTAGTGAAATAATTTCAAAATTGTATATCCATTAGCAAAATTCTACAACAGTATGCCATTCATGTTAAAAATTATTGAATTAAATGTGCTCTAATCGCCTAATAATCTCTATTAAATGGCAACATAAAAGTTTTAATGTTTGTAATAAATTCAATTTAAGGGTATTTCATTGTTATGATAGAACTAACCTATTAATAGAACTAACAAAATCACATCAAATAATGTATTGCCTGCTCTGTTTGTTATAATTGTATAATATTTCTGTACATAATATTATTAAGTATTATTATATGTAACTTTATTCACAGAGCCAATTTAATTCATTTAACTGACTGCTTTAAAGGTAATTTTTAAATAATGTCTATTCATTGCATGCAGTTTTATTTTAAATCAATCCATAAGTAGTTTGCAGTTATTGTTACCTAAGAACAAATATAATAATGCATAAGTTCATTTGTTCTTACATTTTAATTTACCATTTCATTTATAAATTAAATTATCTTCACTTAGGCACAGCTGTTAGGTTAAAATCACTATCTACTTAAACCAGTAAGTAAAACATTAACAAAGACCACATCACATTTCTTTCATGTTTTATATTTAATTTTATTTCATGTTTTACATTTCAATTACAATAGGTTTTAATACAATAGTTTCATTATAGTTGCCAGCCAGTTACTATAACAGTAAAGAGATACTTCCAATATGGTGGACGTTCATGAGTTAGTCATTCATTTAATCATAACCTGGATCCAAAGAGGTCGGACTAACTTGTGCTAGCGCTGGCATCAACTTCAATTAGCAGTTACAATCGAGTCTCTACTTGGTGACGTCATGTTTTAGTTTTCTTTCGACGCTTCACCTCGTTTCCTTTTCTCTTAGATATTGATGCAATTATTTAGTGGTGACGTCATAATTAAGTTTGGTCTTCGGCGTTTCACCATCTTCATTTTCACATGTCTTAAATAGTTTCGGTGACGTCATAATGTAGTTTGGCCTTCGGCGTTACACCATCTTCATTTTCTTATATATTAAATATTTTGTGGTCGCCATATTTCAGTTTTCTTTCGGCGCTTCAGTATATTTAATTTTCAAAATCTATTTACAATAGTTGCGGTGACGTCATAATTTAGTTTGGGCTTTCGACGTTTCACCATTTGTATTTCAGATTGGCAAGATTTATTCATTTTTTTTTTCATATTTCAACCCGAGTTACATATAAGCGCAACTTTGTTGCCGAGTTAGTTTCCCAGGATGGTGATATCTCTTAACTTTCTTCACTCTCATATTCTCTCTCCCTCGAGGTTCCAGGGACTTCTTATTAATTATAATAATCGAATTATCAAAATGACTGATCCTAGTAAGGATAAATCTTCAAGTGAGACAGTTCTCGCTCGCATAACCTTGTTGGAGCGACGTATGCGTGGTCTCAAACGCAATATCAGCAGCATTCCGACCATTGACCCAGAAACCATTAGTGATGCTGATGCTGATATCTTTGAAGCTAGAGTTGCTGAAGCAAAGCAGCTATGGTCTGAGTTCCGAGGGGCATGGAACGAACGCGAGGAATTAGCAATTCAGATAGGGTCAAGCGATACCTTCCCCAGCGAAGCGTGGTATCGACTTTACGATACCCTAAGCGAAGATATCCACAAGGCTAGCGGTACGCTGTTGACATTACAGAAGCGTGAAATTAGAAGAAAGGCACAGGAACCAACGCTCGCTGCCAACTCCACACTCAACCAAAGCGGACTTTACGCCCCGAAAGTGCAGCTACCGAAGATACCAATTCCGACTTTCAGCGGTGATATGCTCAAGTGGACTCACTTCCGGGACACCTTTATTTCTATGGTCCACGCGGAACCTTCTTTGAGTAAAGTGGAAAAGTTCCACTATCTAATTGGCGCCTTGAAGGGTGAGGCTGCCACGTTGATATCGAGGTTTCCTGTTGAAGAGGATTCGTATGAGCTAGCGTGGAGAAGAGTCGTCGATACCTACCAGAACCCTCGAGTCTTGGCCAACATGCTGGTCCATCGTATCATAGATCACGACCACACAAAGGCAAAGGGTGAGATGGCAAGACACGAGCTGTTCCTCACAGGAATCGCTGACAACATCGAAGCGTTTCGTGCGCTGAAACTCCAGGATCCGGCAGACTTCCTGTTAGCCACACTTGCGCTAAAAGCTTTAGACGCGGACACGAGGCGACAATTTGAGTTGTCACTAGCCTCCACCGAAGGGTTCCCCACTGTTGACGACGTCATAAACTTCGTGCGGAAAAGGAAGACGGCGATCGCGATGTCACAGAATGTGCTTCTCTCTTCACGTCATACTCAGAATCGTACTTCCAACTCCATCGCATTATTTTCCGGTGACAATGCGAGGCACTCTTCCAAGAATCCTGGGTACATTAAAACCGCAACTAGCGCGGAAACCCCAAAGAAGAAGAACGAGTGCAACGGCGGTTCAATGAAGAGGTGTTCATTGTGCAAGGGAGACCATCTGCTCTTCAGGTGCGATACTTTCCGATCATTATCTCCTCAACAGAGACTGGATCGCGCCCGCACATTGAATGCTTGTTTTAATTGCCTTCGTTTTGGTCACGGTGTCTCCGCGTGCGTTTCCAGGTTCCGATGTCGGACCTGTAATAGCCGACATCATACTTTAATCCACACTGATGGGAAAGCTAAGGAGGTCACAAAACCCGCCACGAGTCCGAGGACGGAAGGACCTACAGAGACCTTCACTGGTTTTGGCTCCGTACCCTCAGCTTCATCGTCGAGCGGCATGGTGCTGTTAGGGACAGCACAAGTCCTCGTGAAGGGTCAGCGCGGAGATTACCACCTTGCACGCGCTGTGTTGGACTCAGGGAGCCAGCACACATTCATCACCAGTACGCTCGCTCGCAAGGTTGGTGCAAACGTGACACCATTCAACGGTGCCATAACCGGCCTTGGCGAAACCATAGTACCCAAGTCCCATCTCAAGGGGTCTGTTGGCTGCACCATCCGCTCGTGTGTTAGAGAAGCGGAGTACGAGCTCTCGTCGATTGTAGTCGAACGCATTACCTCTGCACTCCCAGGCCGTGAACTTCCAAAGTCCATAATAAACTATATCACGCGCCACCCGTTGGCAGACCAAGAGTTTGGCATTTCAGGCCCTATTGACCTATTGATCGGAGGAGACCTGTATCCGCGCCTGCTTACTGGAGCACCGTATCCTGCAGAAGTTCAAGACTTGTACTTGACTCCCACAGTATTTGGGGTGGTGGTTTCAGGAGTGGTGTATGATGTGACGCCGAGCGCTTCGTGCTCTCTCTTCTCTCAATCCAAATGCAGTATCGAAGCTCAACTAAAAGCGTTCTGGGAGATTGAGGAGCCTGCGACTGTAGATAGGTCGCACCCTGATGATATTCAGTGTGAGCAACATTTCGCGGAGACCCACAGCCGTACTGAAGATGGTAGATACATTGTTAAGCTACCGTTCAAGACCGAGAACAAGGAGTTGGCAGAGAATAAGGCAGCTGCTCTGCGTAGATTCTATGCTTTGGAATCTAAATTCCGAAAGGAACCAGACCTTTTTGACCATTACAAAACATTCATGAAGGAGTATTCCGAATTGGGACATATGTCACCAGCTTCCGCGAGCTCCAAGTACATCATACCACATCACGGAGTATGGCAAGAGCGTCCAAATGGCTCCAAGTTGCGAGTAGTTTTTGATGCCTCAAGTAGATCGGTTGGTCCCTGTCTGAACGAATTACTATATTCTGGCCCAAAGCTTCAAGGAGACTTGTGCATGATTCTTACAAGATTTCGTCTTCACGCTGTTGCTGTATGCGCCGATATCGTAAAGATGTACCGGCAAATAGTCTTACACTCGGAGGACCGCAAATACCAGCACATTCTATGGCGTGACGAACCCGCTCACGCGATTCAGGAGTTTGAACTCAACACTGTCACATATGGAGTTAGGTCAAGCGCTTATCAAGCTCTTCGCGTTATTCAGCAACTGACTAAAGATGAAGGTTCACAATTTCCTCTTGCTTCGAACAGCGTGAAGAATGAGATGTATGTGGACGACATAGTAAGTGGGGCTGAAACCCCTGGTCAGGCCCGCGAGCTTATCTCGCAATTACGTTCGATGTTCGCTAAAGGTGGATTCAGTCTAAGCAAATGGGCGTCTAACATCGCGGAAGTGCTTCCATCATGTTGCGAGCAAATTAAAGTAGTTCCTATCGAACAACCGGAGCAAGAAAGTGTCAAGATTCTTGGTCTATTCTGGAATTCAACCACCGATTCCTTCTCCTACATCGCATTGCCGCCTTCATTGGATCTTATAACTAAGCGTATTATGCTGTCAGTGGTGGCCAGAATTTTTGATCCATTAGGACTATTGACTCCCGTTATATTCTCGGCAAAATTTATCATTCAGATGGTTTGGAAGGCCGAACTAGGTTGGGACGATGAGGTGACCCAAGAACTAAGCGATGCGTGGAGAACGCTGATGGCTGATTGGCGAATTCTTTCATTAATTTCCATACCTCGATACATATCATACAGACATGCGAGTCATCGACTAGTTGGATTCTGTGATGCCTCCTCCAAGGGATACGCGGCAGCACTCTATTTACGCTCCGAGAGTTCCGATGGAGACGTGAAGATTTCACTCGTAAAAGCCAAGTCGAAGGTGGCCCCATTACGATATGTTTCTACTGCACGTCTCGAGCTGTGTGGCGCTCTTCTGCTCGCTCGACTGGTATCTTCGATCACGTTACCTGCGGCTAGTAATGTAATATGTTTCACGGACTCGCAAGTGGTTCTTTCTTGGCTGCATACTCCAACTCATGAACTAGGGATTTTCGAAGCCAATCGTGTGTCTCAAATTACCCAAGCCGTTGCTGTTGACTTTTGGAGACACGTAGATTCCGAGGACAACCCCGCCGATCTAGCATCGCGCGGATGCAATCCAAAGAAACTGAAGGACGCCACTATATGGTGGAATGGACCCGAATGGCTGAGCTCACCAATCTCATCTTGGTTTGCACCCGTCTCCAGGACCGTCGTCATGAGTGCACTACGCTCAAAACCAAGGCTACACGAGCCGCCCTATGATTGGACCTCTCGCTTCTCTTCTATGCGCACCCTTGTTAGAACCGTGGCGAGGATTGTAAGGTTTATAAGACTAAGAAGGGCCAGGGTCGCCTCTAAACACAGTGTTCAGCAGTCAGAGCAGTTCTCCGCCAACGAGATTGCCGAAGCTGAGATTAGATGCATCGTTTTCGTTCAGCGACTGTACCTTCCTCCTGAGTGCTTCAGTGAAACCTTCCGGATCCCTAAATCCTTCGATCAGCTGTCGCCCTTTCGGGACGAACGGGGTGTAGTTAGGGTGGGCGGACGTCTACAGGAATCTTCAATTTCCTACTCCAGTAAACACCCGATTCTAATTCCAAGACAGGCACCGCTTGCGACCCTTATAATCGATTCGGTCCATTCAAATAATTTTCACTCAGGACAAGCCCTGACTTTGGCACTTCTTAGAGGAAAATATTGGATACCATCAGCTGCTAAACTTATTAGAGGTAGAATTCGACGCTGTGTTCGTTGTCGCATCCAAAGGGCGAAACCAATAGCGCCCATGATGGCACCACTGCCAAGAGCTAGATTTGACGGGATACGCGCCTTCTTTCAGACTGGCGTTGATTATGCTGGCCCCTTTCTCATAAAGGAGTCCAGGAGACGAAACGCGTCCCTCGGGAAGGCCTATCTATGTCTTTTTGTATGTATGTCCAGTAAGGCTATCCATCTGGAATTAGTATCTTCGCTTACAACATCTGCGTTCATAGCTAGTCTGGAGCGATTTATCTCGCGACGTGGCGCACCTAGTACTATTTGGTCCGACAACGGAACCAATTTTGTCGGTGCCTCCAAGTTCCTTAAGGAAATATTCAAATTTAAAGGGGAAATTCAAGGGATGGTATGCGACCATTTGGCTCTAAGAGGGATAGACTGGAAATTCATACCTCCTCGAGCTCCTCACTTCGGCGGTCTATGGGAAGCCGGTGTCAAGTCGGTGAAGAGATTATTGACAGGTTCTGTTGGCAGACAACCATACACGTATGAAGAGCTGGCTACAGCGTTAATCAAAATTGAGGCCGTACTGAATTCCCGTCCTCTGTGCCCCCTCACCGAGGACGCAACGAACTTTGATTTTTTGACGCCAGGCCATTTCCTGATAGGAGGTCCTATCACATCGCTACCTCAATGCTCAATCCACGCCGGTCCGATGCCTCCTCTTATGTCCAGATGGAAAATGATCGAGGCCCAGATCACGCATGTGTGGAATCGCTGGAAGAAGGAATACCTACACTCGCTCCAGCAACGCCATAAGTGGAAAGAGCAAAGGCCTACGTTGGTTGTGGGAGACCTTGTCATCCTCATCGAAAAACGGACCATCGTTGGTCAGTGGCCCATCGCAAGAGTCACAGAAACCTTCCCAGGTAGGGATGGAGTCACCCGTACCTTGACGGTGCGTACCCCTTCTGGAAGCTATTTGACTCACGCAGTCACCTCGGTAGTGCCATTATTTTACCCTCTTGAGGATAAAGACAAGTAAAGCTCTTTGGTTTTGTTTCATTCATAAAAGCATATTTTTTTTTTTTTTTATTAAGAAAATATAATTTTTGTTTTTTTTCTTTCGCCCTTTCCTTAATGACGGGGGCTCGTCATGGTGGGCGGACGATGCTTTTATTACGCCTTCTAGGAGGTAATAGTTGCAAACTAATATTTATTATTTTCCTTTTAGAGTCATTTCGTTGTTATTATTTTCTGATTCAGTGGCAGTTTTTGTTTTCGCAGTTTATGATATCATTTATATTCATTTTGGACTCCAACATAAAGAAACATAAACATTTGATATAATTAACACCAATCTGCTTTCAGTTTTAATTAAGTCATGCGTTTATTTTTTTTCTCTCAAGCTCTGTGAATAGGGATCTTTCTTTTGTATTTTCAGGCTTCAACCTAAGACCTTCATGAAGACTGCAATTACCAAAATCATCTTTCTTCATCGTCTTAGAAGTAAATCACCCGGAGCTGATTTAGGTGGGCGGTGTGTTTCCGGTTCCCGAAAAGAGAAATGTCACTGCTCTGCCATCTAGTGGCCATAGGGAGAAAGAGAGCGCCCCTAGCGGCCGAGAATGAAACTGAAGTTGCAGGTCCTGGCTGGTTGTGCCAGACAGTCTCTCTAGTTTTTTTTTGTTCCTCCTGTAGAACCACCCTTTACCATGGAGTAGAGAATTTAGAAGACCCCCTGGCCAAAGGGGAAGAGGAGAGGAGGAGAGAAGAACAGACTCATCTTCCAGAGCATTTTCACCATCAGAGATCACCACTTAAGTTATTACTGGTTATAATTTACAATAGCACTTATAACTTTACTAACCCAGTCCTAATGAACATCTGGCCATTAGGTTAAATATGTACCGATCTTCTTTATAATATAATTAATTTTATCCCCATAATGTGTTTATTTTATCTTGGCCCAGCCTTATTTCATTTAGTTATATTTTTTCATACAGTCCACTTACATATTACTAAAGGAGTGATCATCTTGACATTTAGTTGGAGGTGATTACTCTAAACAATAATAGTGTTATATTAGAAATATTGCATATTTTATATTAGTTAAAACAAAAACCAATCATATGTTCGATGGGCTAGAAAATCGGATGTAATTAATCACTTAATAAAATTAATTAGCTGCTTGGTAAGAGTTTAAGGACCGCGAAAAATGCATTTCTGTAATAGATGAGGTTTACACTAATTTTTACTTTCACTTACCTATATATGAAATATATAATAAGAGAAAGTATTGCGATCGTGAAAATTTTATAATTTCTGTTTTTAACGGAAATACACGGTTTAGGGTCCCCTGAGTCCAAATGACCAGTCCCGCAAAAAGGTGTGTGTGTGTTTCTGTATGTGTGTGTTGTGTGTGGTAACTCCAGATGTTACAGAAACTTTTTCATCAAAATCAGCTTATCAGAAGAGCCACCTTATATCAAAGAATTTCGCACCTTTTTATGATTTTCTCAAAAACGGCTCTAACGATTTTAATTAAACTCGCTATATCGATGTAACATTTAATGGATTTTAATATATATAAGTTTCATTCTGGTTGAAATAGTCTAACAGGACTTAAATGCCGATAGTTTAAATTTTCTTCCTCTAAAGTATCTTCAAATTTGTAGATTCGAAAAAAATCAACCAGTTCATGTTTTTAACATTGATAAAAAACAGCAAATATGATAATCAACTAAAAGAGAAAAGTGAAAACAGTTTTTTTTAATGTAATTTTTGTTTTTTTAAATATAAGAACCAAAATTTATATGTATAATACACCGTTGGAAAGCTAACAATTTCAGAAAAATATATCGTCTTGTACACAAAATTGTAAAATGTAATGGAGGGTTATGAAAAAAAAAACAAAAAAAAACTTGTACCACTACAACCCATGTAGAGTTTTGGGCTCAATACATGTAGAGATTCGTACTGTTTCCAGACCCAACGGCCGTGCAATGAGGTGATTCGGCCGAGATCACGCTCAGCCACCAAGTTTTTCCTCATTTTTGGGTTTCCACTCGATTGAGGCTGGGTGTGCCCCAGGAGAGTCTCCATATGCCAAGATCGCCCACCGGCCGAAATAACAGAATAAATAATATTCTGCCACAGCCGGGATTCGAACCTAGAACCGGGAGCACAGTAGACTAGCGCTCTACCCACTAGACCACGCCGCTC
The DNA here is from genome assembly GCA_023052935.1 of Piezodorus guildinii. Classification (NCBI taxonomy): domain Eukaryota; kingdom Metazoa; phylum Arthropoda; class Insecta; order Hemiptera; family Pentatomidae; genus Piezodorus; species Piezodorus guildinii. The sequence continues at coordinate 104,000,949 of CM041294.1, read as the reverse complement.
CCTAGGAGGGTTATGAATAGCGAATAAAATTAACTGATTGTTTTAGATAATAATATAATAGATTATTTAATAAAACACATGTTTCTCTCGAAAATTAATTGAATTAATATTCTTAAATCAAACTCATCTCTAACAGTATTTAAAGATTCTAAAATTGATTTTAACAACGGAGGTAAGTGAAAGTCGTGTGTTGCGCGCATCAGATTTTTAAAAATATTTCTAGATGTATGTTCAACCATGCGTATGGCTTCTGGTCTATCAAGGCCTCGTTTCTGCAAACACGCAATTAGAATAGGCCTTGCAACCTCTTCTTTCGTACCTCAGAGGTTTTCACATCTTAGAACCTCGAGAACCGCGGAATCTAACACGCGCTAGACACATTAGATTGAGACGGCGATATTCTTTTGCACCGAGCCATCCTACTTCTTTTATAATTGGACTTATTGATCTGCTCATCCCTTTTAATAACGAATATAAATCGGATAGTTGCGTTAAAAGCTTTCTGTATTCTGCCTTCCTCCGATTCAGACATGTCTATGTTAACAGAGTCGTCACACACGAGAGGGCATTCCAGATCGTGAACTATCTTTCCTCTGACCTCGGCCTGCAATAGACATTTCCTCCTTTACACCACAATACGGAAGCAATACAACGGTCCTTTTCAGCGAGATTTCCTGCCGTTGAGGCAAAGTCTATTAGTGCAATGTTTCGGAGCAGAATATCGGTTAAATGATTGTTTACCCACTATTGTATAATAAAGTAGTGCCACATCCTCAGGCAATGCCGAGGCTCGAATGAGGTAGAGATATTTATCAGAAATCATTCGAATCTAGCAAGTTTCGAAGTGTTAACTTTAAGGTTTTTAGGATTTTATTAAAATATGCTTCCCTTTCTAAATGATAAAGGGTAATTAGTTTGCCAATATTAAAAATTATCAGGAATTCGAAAGTAATACTTTTGGATAGTTAAAGAGAACATTTACCTATGGTATATAATTACAATACATTATCAACTTATTTTAATACTTATAAAATAAAAAAAAGTTAATGTAATACCCTCTGCATTCTGCTTTGTTTTTATCAATTCGTTTTCTAGGGACTGCAGCTGCGTTTGTGCAGCTTCCGCTCTATTCCTTTCCTTTTCAGAGACCTTTTTGAATTCGTCCAGCGTCGCTTCTCTCTCCATTTGGGCATGAGTTAGGGCTGTCAAGAGTTCAGCCATCGATAAACTTCTGTTTTGCGATTTCATATTGTTTTTCTCCATCTGTGAATTAATTTTAATGAGTATCATATTCTCATAGTGTTATAGAAAGGTGTTCATTTATAAAATTGATAATAAAGTTCTAGTTAATAACTACCGATTTGTTTTTAAAATTCATTTTCAGTTTACCCAGATGAAGATTAGTGTAATCACCTCAAATTAAGCCATTTTTCAAAAATGAACAATCTGATATTATTTTCTTTAAATTATTTGATGTGGGTTATTTTAGTTAGGAGAGAAATTGATTAAAATAACTGAATTTCTCTTTATATCATTGGTTAAATTGAAATTAATTAAATTTAGGGTTGTCGAAAACCGTTAGCTGCAATCAAGTTTAAGACATTGTTTATTAAAAAAAAAAAATAATAATAATAATTTGCATTGTCGTTTGAATTACTGAAATCGCATATTTAATATACCGTTGTTATAGTAGCCTACATTAAAAATATGACTAATTTTAATAGCATGTTTCATTTAATAAGTCAATTTTATGTACGAACTGTTTTGCAACGGAACCGTATCTGAACACATCTCCTCACATAGTATTATTCTAAAGTTTTATTCAAGATGTGCCAAGTAAACCTATCGCAATAAATGGAATAGGATAACGCTATACAGATTGTATTTCAATTATCAGGATTATTTATGAACCGGAGTAGTAACTTTGGAAAATGGTTTTTGCAGTTGTTTTTATTGAAATGAAATGACAAATTATTTTTATTCTGGGACATTTCGTCCCTTAAGAATAATATACATTGAACCGAAGGAGTCCAATTTGTCTAGCTTCATTTGATAAATAATTATTTAGTCAAGTAAATTATATAAGCTCATTATAAATAAAAGATAACAAAAACATATAACATCAAATGAGTTTAGTTAAGTATTGTCAGAGTCTAGATTTATTACGTATGTGCGGAAGATTGATTTTTGAGGAGGTGATTAAATAATTGGTTTTTGAATGTGGTTAGGGATGACACTTTTTCTCATAGTGTCCAAGAGTTCTAAGTATGGTAGCACGGATAATGAAGGAATTTTCATAGGATGCTGTTCTATGAGAGGGAAGGTATAGATCGATGGGTTGGGATCTTGTATTTAGGTTGTGGACGGAAGAGCGCGGGGTAAGGAGGTCAAAGGTATAGGAAGGTTTTCTAGTTCGCAAGGATTGGAATAGGAAGATGCCAAGTAGGTATTTTCTTCGGGGTTCAGGATATAGCCACCTTTGACCAGAATACCAGTAAGAGACGTATGACTTGAAAGAGAGGCCGTACATAAATCTTATAAACCTATCTAGTTATATTTTTAGCCTCTTCCTCGTCTTATTCTGGTCATAAATAATGACGCTATGTTGATTAAACAATGGCATTAACACTGCTGTAATTAATGTATTATTTTTAAATGTTTGCGAATTAATATATGTGTATAGTAGAGGATACTTTAGCCTGCTATTTCCATTTAGTGTTTTAAGTAATCTTAATTGGAAATATAGCTACTTACTCATTGTAAAGTATAATATTAAAATTGTTTCATAGCAGCATTATCTCCGCTTAGGACAGCTGAAAATTATTTTAAATATAATATTGAATCATTTGGTTTTTATTTTAGACCGAGATTTAATTGTTACAATTTTGATACAATCATCCGTAATGCTACGACTACAATATTTTCCCAAATACAATCGTAGTTGTTCTGATGAAACACTTTATATTGATTTATAATTAAATATGCTTTAGCATCAGATTGTATCTATCCGTATTGAAATATAAGCAGGGCTTAAATGTCGGATTTTTCAAATTTCTTCTCTTCTATAGTACCTTTAATTATGTTTTTTTTTTTAACTAATTGAAAGTCTCTCATTGTTTGGAGTAAAGTGAAATGTAACCCCATTAACCATGAAACAATATGATAATTGACTAAGGCAGCAAAAAATGTTAAATGATGAAAAATATATTCAAGTAATTCGTAATATATATGTATGGTATACCGTTGGAAAGAGCTACTTACTTACTGCCGGGCGCTACGGTCCAACAAGGACCCGGACCTCCTCAAGAACTTCAAGCCAGTCATTTCTGTCCTTCGCTCTAGCCCTCCATCTCCTCACTCCAAGCAACTTGAGGTCCTCCTCGACATCATCCAACCATCTCACTCTTGGCTTTCCTCTGTGTCTTTTTCCTCCAATTTTTCCATAAAGGAGTAGTCTTGGAATCCTAGTTTCTGGCATCCTTTCTACATGTCCGAGCCATCTTAGGCGGGCTTTTTTCACAAACGATACCAGGTCTGGTTTCCCATACGTTGTTCGGAGCTCACTATTTTTTCTTATTCGCCAAGAGTCATTTTCTTTAATTGGCCCAAATATCTTCCTTAGTATTTTTCTCTCCCAAACATTGAGTCTCATTTCGCTTTCCTTTGTTAATACCTAGGATTCGCTGCCATAAGTAACTGTGGGTTTCAGTATTGTTTCGTATATCATCACCTTGGCATCCCTTGAAAGATTTTTGAACTTTAGTATTGTTTGTAGGGCGAAAAGGCACTTGTTGCCTGCAGACAGCCTCGCATTAACTTCATCTTTCGTATTATTATCATGAGTAATAACTTTTGGAAAGAGCTAGATTTTAGAAAATTTAATATATAACAAATAAATTCTTAGAATTTAATATCCAGTGACGAAGAAGCCATGAACTTGAGTTATTGTTGTAATAAATAATTCCTACTTAAAGATTATTTCCCAATGTTTGTTTGTTTAAGGGCTTTAAGGCGTAATTTCCATTTCCAACTGTTTTTTTCGTTTTAAAGTATTCCAATAACATTTTCATGGTATTTTTTAAGAAGTTCTTTAATTGTATTTTCATATTCTACTACTCTTTTCTGGTAAGGACCACAGTTGCTCCCTCTCTTCTAATTAATATATCTTCTACAAAGACGAAATCATCACTAGCGTATCATAAATGTACGATTTGTGTTTTTGTCTATTTTTCCTCCACTAATGGAGATTTAAAAAAAAAAAATATTACATTACCTATTACATTACCTATTAGAACCTCATAGAAATGTGTATATTTTTTATCAAATTTTCAGTTTCGTGTCGGGCGTGTTATTTTAAATTGTATGCTATAAATTAATTCCATTGAAGCAGAAAGTTGCCTTCTCCTCGCCAAGCCAAGCGGCCCTCAACTTTAGAATTTATTAGACAACTCCGGGAGGTAAGCGATCAGCCAAGTTTGGATTCAAGAACTTAGCGTTAACATGGAATATTAACCGCTCCACGACAGTCCTGAAGCCAGCGTTTTTCCCCATCTACTTGCAAGGTACTGTTTATTCAGGTATAATCTTGTTGCTTGTTCAGCCGAAGCCGGCAGATTAGTTTTCCCAGAATATGATCAGATCCAAGAGATTATTTGTGACTTTGCCTTTCAGGATATTTTATTGGTTTCGTGAACCTCAATACTCCTTTTTTGAACAATTTCTTCACAGAACCGATGTTCCTCTTTTCTATTAATAAGTTGTCATGTATGATATTATTTTACTGAAATTTTTTTTAAATTCTAATATTTCATATATTGTCAAAATATTGTTGTTTTAAAGGATAAACAAATATGCATGCTATACTACACATTTCAGTCGATAATCTACCATAAATAATATTATTTATTATTGTTCTGATGTTTATAGCTCAGATGATGGCTCACAAGTCTGAGCCGAAACGTCGGCAAAAATAAAATATTAAAAAAAACCACTGAATCCCGATTATTTCTACCTATGATAGTTCAACAGTCGACCATATAATGTTATTAGTTTTTTTTTCCCTTTATTTGTAATGGAAGTGAGGCGAGAACATTATTCTCCTGCTATGATGAAGGCTTCTCCAGTATGCCTATTTCACGGGTCAGGTGTGATCCTGTTTAGTTTGAAACTATTGCAAAATAATTGTAAAGATAAAAGCAATTTAAGTTAAAGAAAAGTAGTTAAGCTTTTTCTGGTTTTAAGAAGAAAATAGTTATTTCAGGCGGAGTTCGAGCTGTGAGTAATAAGAGTAAGTCTACATCTTCACCAAGAACAATAGTTGTATTTGTCAAATTGAATTGCTCTATTGCTGTTTCAATTATCAATAAATAAGCATCATTATTAGCTTACTATGTGTAATCGTCATAGTATGCATGAGTACGCCACCTATATACATCTCTGTCATTGTAATGTATGTTAAAATAGGTTTTTATCGGTCATTGTAACTAAAATTGTAATTGTAATGTAATTGAAAGTATGACAGTTCCAACAAGTCAACAAAAATTTCTTACAAATACTCACAAGTCTCGGTTCAGTTCAGTGTTAAAAGAAAAATTTATTGCTGACAATATATTTGTAAAACAAGCTAATAATGATGCTGGTGTATTGATAATTGAAACAGCAATAGAGCAATTCAATTTGACAAATACAACTATTGTTTTTGGTGAAGATGTAGACTTACTCGTTTTACTCTCTGCTCGAACTCTGCCTGAAATAACTATTTTCTTCTTAAAACCAGGAAAAAGCTTGAAGCTTTTTTAAAGCTTGAATTGCTTTTATATTTTCAATCTCTGCTAATATCCATTATTTTGCAATAGTTTCAAACTAAACAGGATCACATCTGACCCGTGAAATAGGCATAGTGGAGAAACCACGTTAAAAAAAAAAACGCGCTAAGTACACTACCTCATCGGTGGTATGGAAACGTGAGCATATTATGACGATTACAACTTTTTGAATCGTTATATCTCAAAAACGGTGGCTCTTAGGAAAAAAAGTATTAAGACATGATCTACAATTTTTGTTTGAGGTATTTTTATGATAAAACTTACCGTTTTGTTGCAAATTGCGAAAAACTCATTTTTTTGACCTTTGGCCTTGAATAAAATTTTTTCCATACTGGGGAAAGGAAATTTTATTTTTAATCATATTTTAAACAATGTTACTGATTTTCAGCTGGCGGGATTTTATGTATTCTATAACTTTTATAGAAAATTCAAATCACAACTTCAGTTGTTTTTTATTGTAAAATATTTATATTATATACATCCAATATATATATATATATATATATATATATATATATATATATATATATATATATATATATATATATATATATATAAGCTTCTAGCTACATGCCATTTTCTATTGTTGTCTATTTTAAAGCCCTCTTATGAATGAATATAATGCAATTTTCAAATGTAAAATATTTTCAAAAGGAATAAAAAATTGAAAACTGAAATAATCTTTTGTAAAGGTTTATGGACGGTTTCTTCTTGAGATTTTTTTTTTTGGTTAAATAACCTTGACATACTTTTCAATTCATTTTTTTGTATCAGTTACGTTTTTAAAACTTCAACATCCAAAAGCTTGGCCGAATTTTTACCTATTTCGTTGAACAAATAAATGTATGACTTTTTAAAATGTTCTTTATTGGGATTACCTCGTAGGGTCATCTTTATTATGGAACTTTTGTGAGGAAAGTAAACTTTAAGAAACACAAAATCTAATTTGGCCTTGGTATAAGTGAGAAGAGGCTGGGACTAAGTTACCTGGATTGTGGGATTCCTTTCTTCACAAGAGACGATCTACTCCGGGCTTCCCGCTAGGGCACTCTGAGCCAAATTGATTTAGGGACAGTGGCAACTGTGCTATCTATACGAGTGCCTTTTACACCACATCACAAGGTCACTTTATCCTCGCCATATTTAAAAGAGGTGGTTTGAAACGAAGAAGCTTCGAAAAAGGAAGATGATTTCACAAAGGTATCGTGAGACATCTGAATATTAAGTGAATCGCGACACGATAAAGTAATCACATCTTTTACTTTTATTTACCTATGCATGAAATATATAATAAATGAAAGTACTGTGGTCGTTCACTGAATACTGAAATACACAGTTTAGCGTCCTCTACTGCCAAATGACCAAGTTCCGTTAACCCGTGTGTGTATGTGGTAATCAATCTCTAAAACGGTAAATTATAAAGAACTAAAATTTCATTGAGGATGTATTGTCGACTGTTCATATTATACTTGGTAGAAATAATCGGGGGTCAGTCTTTTTTTTTTTTTTTTTTTAATGATTAAAGAATAATGATTAAAGAACCAGCTCCATCGACATTGCCGAATATGATTTCCTCAAGATACAAAGAGAAACGTGGTAACAAATGCAGCTGTAAAAAAGGTGGACTTCAATGTTTTATTGTCTGTCTTTATTGCAGATTCGAACCCTGAAATATAACATAAATATTGAATATAACATAGAAGAAGACGAGTTGGACGATACGCACGCAGCCATTCGTTTAAATTTATAAATTATACACAAGTGCATTTGAGACTAAAAAAATAACAAGAATGCTTTATTTTTACTTAAAGTTGTTTGTGTATGATTAGAATTTTATTTATTCTTTTTTAAAGTAGTTCATATAAAAGTAATATGTTGGAAATTTGATCTTATTGGTTGCAAAAACGCTTTTCTTTTCCTAGAATATATATAATAATAGTATACATAATAAATATAATATTACACTTAGAAGATTTAATTGATACGGAGTATTTTATTTTTTATTAATAGAGTATTTTCAGTAAAACATTTATTTCCTAATTTCTTGTTCGTTTAATTGAGAGTAACTAACAATTTTATTCATCTAACTTGCTAGAAATTTAATGCTCTAAAAAATTGTATCTTATCTATTTTTTAATAAACTGCACACCAAAATAGTTGTTGAAGCGAAACCATTGACTTTTCTGACATTTTGTGTTTTTTTGATAATTTTACCAATATTGACGCCTACGTATTTAAATTTATAAATTATTCACAAGTGCATTTGAGACTAAAAAAAGAAAAAAAAAACTAACAAGAATGCTATATTTTTACTTAAAGTTGTTTTTGTATGATTAGAATTTTATTTATTCTTTTTTAAAGTAGTTAATATAAAAGTAATATGTTGGAAATTTGATCTTATTGGTTGCAAAAACGCTTTTCTTTTCCTAGAATATATATAATAATAGTAATATCATAATAAATATAATATTACACTTAGAAGATTTAATTGTTACGGAGTATTTTATTTTTTATTAATAGAGTATTTTCAGTAAAACATTTATTTCCTAATTTCTTGTTCGTTTAATTGAGAGTAACTAACAATTTTATTCATCTAACTTGCTAGAAATTTAATGCTCTAAAAAATTGTATCTTATCTATTTTTTAATAAACTGCACACCAAAATAGTTGTTGAAGCGAAACCATTGACTTTTCTGACATTTTGGGTTTTTTTGATAATTTTACCAATATTGACGCCTACGTATTTAAATTTATAAATTATTCACAAGTGCATTTGAGACTAAAAAAAGAAAAAAAAAACTAACAAGAATGCTATATTTTTACTTAAAGTTGTTTTTGTATGATTAGAATTTTATTTATTCTTTTTTAAAGTAGTTAATATAAAAGTAATATGTTGGAAATTTGATCTTATTGGTTGCAAAAACGCTTTTCTTTTCCTAGAATATATATAATAATAGTAATATCATAATAAATATAATATTACACTTAGAAGATTTAATTGTTACGGAGTATTTTATTTTTTATTAATAGAGTATTTTCAGTAAAACATTTATTTCCTAATTTCTTGTTCGTTTAATTGTAAAAGAAATGTGTTATTGGCTGGGTCAGTAACCCTCATTGTGTAACTTTTTTTTCACCCTCATTTTGACACGCTCTAACATGTGTTTCAGATTAAATATTCTAAAAATTTAAATTATTATCAACAACAATAATTTAGTTTTATCCCCTTTTAGTCCGTTACCTTGTACAACATTGTAAATAACATAACATTTTTTTCTAAACTCATTAGCTTTCCAACGGTATATTATACCTCTATATTATAACACTTATGTTCTTAACAAAAAAGTTGATTAAATTAATTGATAACAAATTAGTTCAATGAACACGAGATCTCTAAAATAAAATAATTTTACAACATCTTACGACAGAGGGTTTAGTAACACGATAGATGTTTGACTCATTTTAGTATCTTCATTTTATAACTTAGTAGCTTAATAGGCTCGATACCCATATTCTACGAGTTCGACAGGCGTAAAATGCGAATTATCTTGTAAAATACAAAATTATCAATTAAAATAATAAGCTTGATCTGTTTAATTTGTTTGTTGTTTGGTAAAGTATATTTTTAAGGAACAGGGTCGATACGTCGAAAGTTTTATAATCGGCAGGGGAGTGTCTGTTTTTTATACTTGCAATTGAGCTTGATACTCCCATTTTTTTAACTGAATAAAAAAAAAAAAAGAAAGAAAGAAAGTAAAGATCGCACACTGTGTTTGTAATTTTCCCAAAACCTAACATTGAAAATGTCAAAATGGCATGAGGAACATAAAGTTAAGACCTTTGAAAGGAAAAAGCACTTCTCTAATATCAACTGAATTAACGTACTTACAAATTTTCAACCCTCGGATTCAATTTAGAGGGGCTGTTGAGAGCTCTTATATTTGACTGGAAATTATCTCCTCTTCAATGGAATTGTTGTTTCTAGAAAACAACAGTAAATATGGAATTTCAGCCTCTTTGATCCAACAAGATATGTTCGAAGTCCCAAAGTAGGCGGAAATGAGGAAAGTATTTGAATAATTTATGGGTTTTAGCATATACACACAGTAGCAATACTGGAGAAATAAAACTAGCACTTAATCATCCTTTAAGCGAAGATTAGTTTTTAGTCAATACAACCTATCAGTAGTTATGTGTCGATAATGGGGTATTGTGTTGTTATTCAGGATCGGTTATAGGTAGAAAATAAATTTGATCCGTAGCCACGCTTAACCACCATATTTAATACCCTATTTAATAACAGGTCAGTCACTAATATTATTCAGGCAAATAAGTTTTCTTAGTTTATTTTTTTTTTTAACGACTAGACTTTTCTTTGAAAGAAGCAACGTCTCTTATAGAGAATATTCAGTTTCATGGTCCTTTGAAATTTTGATATGATGTAACAAAATATAATTTAAACATTCCTAATGTGGTTACAAGATGAAGTTATTGGTATACCGATGGATGAACACTTAAAGATATATGCCCAGATGAATCTGTAGAATCAAATTAGATAATGTTTTATAATGACATACGTATATAGAATAGAACATATATACATATTAGTACAGACATATATCTTCAGTTCATATCAGTTCGGGCCCTGGCCTCTAAAAGAAATCGTCCCCACTCTTCTCTATTCCTGGTCATCGTCCACTAGACTGACGCTCCCAGCCGCACTTCATCTTTTCCAACCTGGTATAACCATCTCATTCGGGGTCTCCCTCTCTTCCTCTTACCCAGCAGCGTATAGCTCACGATTCTCTTTGGGATCCTATCATAGCCATCATTTGAACGTGGCCAGCTCAACAAAGCCTGCTGATCTGTATAAATCTCGCCGCTGGGACATCCTTATACTTTTTACACAGTTCTCGATTGTGTCTAATTCTCCAAAGCCCATTTTCCCGCAGAGGCCCATAAATCCCTCTTAGTATTATTCATTCGAAAACAACAATCTTTTGTTCGTCTGCTTTACCGCCCAGGATTCACAGCCATAAGTCAGTATGGGTCTTATCAGGGATTTGTATAACGTAGCCTTCGTGTCCTTATTAATTTATTTGGTTTTAAACAGTTTAGTTAGATTATAATAACCCCTCGTTGCAGCTGAAATTCTCTTCTCTATTTCTTTGGAGGGATTATTTTCGCCCATTTTCGGTATCTACCCAAGGTACACAAATCTCTGAACTGTTTTAAATTTGCATCCTTGTGTACAAAACATATATATACAGGAAAATATTATCGTTTATGGAATGCGGAATATATAAAGGTGAGGAATATGTAACTTTCTTATCATTAAAAAAATATCATCTGACAATCTTTTCATACATTAAAATCTGGTGCGGGCAACACACGACTTTCACTTACCTCCATTTTAAAAATCAAAGAAAGCATTTTCAAAAACAGTTAGAGATAAAAATACGTGAAACTATTAAGGAATTAATTAAATTGAATTTATATAGAAACATGTGTTTTATTAAAAAATATATTATATTATTATCTAAAATAAACAGTTAGTTTTATGTTCATTTCATCACTCTCCATTAACTTTTAAAAGCTTGTGTATGAGATAATATTTTTTCTAAAATCTTTAGCCTTCCAACGGTATATCAATCATACATGTATATTACTGCTATTATGTTCAAAAACGAAAAATTGCATTAAAAAAATATTTTTTCTGTTTTCTCCTTTAGTTAGGTATAGAATTTATTCAATTTATATATTTATATATAATATGATAATATAGTTATTTTGATTGAATCTACAAAATTAAAGGTACTTTAGGGGAAGACAATTAAAAATATCGGCATTTAAGCCCTGTCAGACCATTTTAATCGGAATAAAAGCTACATGATATTAAAGCCCATTAAATTTTACATCGAAACAGCAAGTTTAATCAAAATCGTCGGAACCGTTTTCGAGAAAATCGAAAAAAGGTGCAAAATGCATGGTATAAAGTGCCTCTTCTGGTAAGCTCATTTGTAATGAAAAAAAGTTTTGTCACGTCTCGGGCGTATAGTTCTCTTAAATATGTAATTTCAGTTTCATAGGATTTACAACGTTAAACGGCGGAAACGTCCGCCCGGGAGTTACCACACACACACACACACACACAGACCTTTATGCGGGACTTGGTTATTTGGACTCAGGAGACCCTAAAACGTGTATTTCCGTTGAAAACTGGAATTCGAAAATTTTCACAATCGCTATACTTCCCCTTACTATATATAGTAAGTGAAAGTAAAAAATATAGACGGTATGAATCCATTGTAATTTTATAGACAATTATACAGTAGTAATAATCCTTTTTCCGACCCTCAGCCCCTTTGCCCTGAAGCCATTGATGGTTCTTTTATAACCATTTATGTAAATAACTTCCTTTAAGCCTTGTCCCGTGGAATGAGGGTTTTTCAGGAAAGGCTTTGAATCTCTCTCGCTACTTCACTTAATTTACATTTGTCTCCAAAGATTCAATGGTAATGGGTTAAATTATTTAAAGGAGTAATCTTTGAAATGGATCTTAAAATGGGAATGTTGAAGAATGCGTCCCGCATTATTCTTTTGAATTATTTTGTTTTATACTTCTTCTTCCAGTGGCGCAACAGGCCGTGTAGGCCCTGGGCCTCGTGGTGTAAACTCCTGCGAGTTTACATTCACGTTTCTTGATGCAAGTTTTAGTGTAGGGTCATCACTCTCTACGACTATTTTTTGAGTGGCCACCCTTTGGCTGACGGGTCTCACATACCCGGGGGAGAGGTTGTGAGTGAATCCACATTTTTTTACATCCTTATAAAAGCCCCGCCGGGACTGGGATTCGAACTCAGAACCCGTGGCATGAGAGACTAGCGCGCTAGCCACTCAGCCACGGGCTCCCCATTTTCTATCATATGGACCTGCAAAATTTGCGATACGTATTTGTGGTGTGTTATAAAATTTTGTTTTATAACACACCATAAATACGTATCGCAATTTTTGCAGGTCCATATGATAGAAAATGTATTTTATGGATATTATTATTATAGCGCCGAGAAACAAATAACAATGGCTCTTATGATGAAATGCCTAACAAGGTTTTCGCTATAATTAGGTTAGTTAATAGCATTGTAGGTAATTTTTTTTTACATAGAAAAATGTCGTTATATTTTTTATTATTTGAGAGATTATATTTTTAAATGGGAAAAAACTTTTTTTTTCTTTACTGAAGATATTTTTGCTTAATATTGAAGATATATTTGTTTATTTGGACCAAATCTTTTTTTTATGTTTTATTTTATTTTATCAGTGTTTATTATCATATTATAGAAACTAAGACATCTTTGTTATAAATTTTTTTTTCTTCTTTCTATTTTTTTATTTGTTTTTTTTTCTCTGTATATAAATTAATAACGCGATTTTCGTTTCCGCGAACTCCTTCTAAGCCACCAGGCGGATTTGGACACTATTTTCACCATCATTGACGGCATTATTTTCTGAAATTGTATTAGTAAAATATATTGTAATTCAACTTTTCTTTAAACTTTTTTTTTTTTAATATTTATTTATTGGAATTTACAACTGAATAACAAGTAATATAACAAGTAAATTTGAATGAAATATAAAAAGGCATGAAACACATGTTGAGAAGCTTACCAATGGAAGCACTCTAAAAATATTCTAAACTAGAAGGTCCCGGGGCCATCTCCTTTTCAGACGCCTCGGAGGATTGTCAGGAATTCAAGAGGAAGAAAGGATTAGGGTGGGAATGGAGTTAATCTTTAAACATTAAAAATAATTTTTTTGTAGCCGTCATATAAAGATTATTTCTGAAATATAAGTAGTAACATAGACGTGTTTTATACTTTTGGAAAGCGCAAAATTTAAGCAAAAGTTAGTATGCTATAAAAGAAATCGTACAAGTTAATATAAAGTTGTTGTAAACACATAAACTTATGGACATATGTTATTGGGAAAGAGGGAGGTTATAATAGTTAAAATATTGCCAAAGTCGTACAGGATCGTGCAAGTTATATTCTTTTATTTAGTACGCAATGTTTTAGAAACAATATTACATACCAAGTTAATGTATATGGTAAGTTGTTATAGATCTATAAACTAAAATTGTTAATAATTATTTCAAATTCAATAGTATTTCATGAAACCAGATTTCACTGTAAACTAAGTGAGATTCCCATGGAAACTTAACTAAACCATTAAAATGTATTTTAAATATTTTATGTGAAAAATTAAATAGTTATAAACCTATAAGGGTTTGTTTCCTTTAGTTTTTTTAAACTAAAATTATATTTCCCGTTATCTGTGTTTTGCTTTAAAATAACAAAAAATGAACTTAACCAATTATGATTAATGTTTTTCCTTTCTACCAATGATTAAATATAATAATGATTAGACGTTATAAAATAAACATATTTCCTTGCTGAATGCATTTTTCGTTATGATGAACTAAAACAACCAATGGTATAAACTTTAAACCGGTCGGATAGAGATTTTTTTTAACATAAGCAACACCTCATTCAAATTTCACTCGTACGAAGCAAGGGCAGGTTTACTAGTGTACAATATGTGGATACTTTATTTACTCTATTAAGATGATGGTAGAGGAAGGAATAATTGAAAAGATGTTAAAAATTAATACATTGTCGAAAGGAGCTGGCAAAAAAGCATCATGTCTCAAAATAGGTAAGAAAGAAAAAAAAAAAATTTAAACTGCTGAAACGGGAACTGATGGAAAAGGGAATACATTTGTTTGCGCAGTGAAATAGGTGTATCTAGAACTCTACAATAATTAAAAGAAAATTAATTTACGAGTAATACAAAGTTGAAAGCCAGGAAATAATTACTGCTACGACGCAAGATTACTCCAGAAACATCAGCCAAGAAACCTGAAAGTAATAATTTAAAAGTCAATTATATTTCCTTCAGTTAGGGATCATTAAGGTTGCAAAACTTTGCTGATGTTAATGTTATTCCAAAAACGTCTTTATCAAAGTTCATTTTAAAAAATCCAATTGTTCAGAATATAAATGTAGAAGCGGGTTAAGTTTTCTGGTTTGGATCGAACAACTTTGGTGAAAGAATGGACTGAAGGATAAAAATGCAAGGCTTTGCTTGAGGCATAAATGGCGTTATAATCACCTGGACTAGTGTTTTTGTCGGATTCAAGTTAATTAAAAATGAATATCGGTGGTATTTGGATCGACTTAGCCATAACATATCTACTTCAGGATTTATTTTGGTATAGTGTATCTCCCTTTCAAAATACTATAATAGTTCCTACAATAGACATGGTCACTTCTTAAGAAAAGTCTTGAAAAAGAACAGAAAACAAATCTAAGAAGAATGTTCAATATATAAGCAATCTCCCCTAGAGGAAGTGAAAGGTATTTCCCATTATATCTCTAGAGGACAGGTATACTCAGACCGCTGCGCTTGCGCTAGAGTAGAGCATGTGACGTCAGTATGTAGGAAGTGCGTACCGTCACCTGAAATCAAAGGTTTCACTCCTGCCGAAAATCGCATAACGCGCCTCAAGAAGTTTTCACTAAAAAAGAAATCTGTTGCGCGCAACTCAAGTTTTTAACTTACCTCCGTTGTTAAAAATAATTAAAGAAATTTGTTTATAGAATTATATTGAGTTTCGATGGAAACATGTACTTTAGATAAAATAATCAAACGATAGAAATTATTTTCTGCACCAATCACTTAATTTCGTCAACTTTTCATGCCTTTGTATTCGACTTTGTATATTAAATATTTTTTTAAAACATTAACTTTGTTACAAAATTTTATAAATTTATATCACTATTCTTATGTTCGGAAAAAAAATGTTACCTGAAAATATGTTTGATATTTCCGCTCTTTTTTAGTTATCAAATTCATTCAATATGGTTAATGTTTCCGAATTTGCATAATTAAAGAAAATTTAGAATATCGGTATTTAAGCCATGTCAGATTATTTTAATCCGAATTAAACTTCCATCATATTAAAACCCATTAAATTTTACACTTTAAATAGCCACTTTAATCAAAATAGTTGTAGTCGTTTTCGAGAAAACCGTAAGAAGTTGCAAAATTCATTGTATAAAGTAGATCTTCTCTGTAAATTATTAAATTTCATTCTTATACAGCTTATTGCTTATGAGATCGATACCGCAATTTTGGGACTTGATCATTGAGACTCAAGAAATCCTAAAACGTTTAATTGCAGTGAAAAATCAAATTGGAAAATTTTCACAATCAAAATACTTTCCCTTACTATTTACTTCCTATAGAGCTAAGTGAAAGTTAAATTATCTGTTATCAATATAATAAACAATAATAAATCTAAAATATTAATATTCAACGAGTGTATTAATATATTAAGTTTATATATGTATATATTAAGTAAAGGACGTATTGCTGTACTTTATCTTTCCTAAGATTTAATATAAGTTTCTAAGATCTTTACGATTTTTCCTCGGGTCACCGAAGAGGTCTCATGTGACCTATTTATACAGCGAGTAAGAGTGACTCCTTCTCTCTATCCGCAGACAATGTTTCCTTTACATATCCATACCTTTACCATACCATCAACTCCCAGGTACCTCCCTATATCCACAGTCTTCTGGAATTTAATCCACTCCCTCGAAACAAGATCGCGCCATTCTGGCCTTTACATTCCTATCCATAGAACAAAACTTTTGATCATTCATTTCTTGTCAGCTCTACTACTCTCTGGAATTCCCTATCTTCTCATATCCCCCGTGCTTCTTTCCTACCATCATTTAAGACCCAGCTGTTCCAGTACCTACGTACATCCCAAACAGACGCTCAAGAAGCCTATATTTCAATTAAATATCAACTCAAAAAGAAAAGTTATTATTTATTGTTCATATGTAACGTAGTTCAATTATTATGAATCAGTTTCAATGTCTATTTTTTTCAACAGATTTATCTACCAGAAGTTATTTATTTTACTCTTTTATTTTATTGTATACTTTAATACTTTCTTTTCTCATGATATCATTGTGAATGAAAATTAGTTATAATCCTTTGTTCTTTTGGCCAGACAGATGGTATATCTTAATTGAGACGTTGATTTCCAAAAGGTACTAAAGGACATTTTTTTACGAAATTGATTTTTTTACATATTTGTATTCTCATCACATTTTGTAATCTAAATCTTCTATTTTATTTTATCTAATGAGCTCTCAAGTCCTTAAAAAAAGCGATTTAGAAATTCAGCCATTTTCTAAAAGTACTAATTACGCATTTACTTTCGTTCCAATTCTTACTAAAAAATTTCATTTAAAAACTTTAATATGTTGTTATTAATATGGTAAAAATACAATTCTAGATTTTAATGCGAAAAGACCGAAATTAGGTAGTTTAATAATAAAGCAATGAGAGATTTTCGCGCTTCCTGTAAAATTTCCTAGAATGGATATAGTACCTTTTGGAAATCAACGCCTCAGTTGTCCATCGTATCAATTGTTCTTAAGGGATTCTGTCTCAGAATATTTTTTTTGTCTATTCTATAAGTAATTTTTTTCTTGTTTGGCGTGACGGGCCATGGAACTTGTCCGCCCAGGCTGGTTTCTGAGGATTGTACACCGTGTTTTTCGATTTAAAATTATTAAGGATTTTTCAATAAAACTATGGCAATTAAGGTAATTTAAATTATAGAAGCCACATAGTTTAACTTATTAATTTTTGCTGAAAATGCTTAATTTTCTTTTGAAGCTTCCTCATAGCGTATACTTTTCTGCGTATAAGCGGTACAAGATAGAACAATTGTTTTAACCAAGTAAATTGGTTCGACTGCCTTGAGAACTTGGGATACTGCCGTGTTCTTTCGCTTAGCCAGTGGCTCATATATATTCATAGCGGGCGGAGAGTTCTCGACGAAGTTGTTCCAGGCCCTATAGTCGCACACGCTGCTTCTCGGCTTGATAACTGGATTATGGTGTAAAGTAATAAATAGCCAAATAAATATGTATGAGAACTCAATCCAAGTTCCAATATACATTAGTCTGATTTATATATCAGTATTAGCATCGTCCCCTTTTATCCCTTGTAACTTCGGTACTATACTTAGCTTATTCTCGTCTTAACATATTGTATTTATATTAATTATTGAGGTCAACAGGACCAGTGAAAAAGGAAATAAATAAAATATTTGCTGGACTCAAAATAAAAACATCATAGTTTGGCTATCAGTGAAAGATCTGAAAAAAAAAAAAAAATAAACCTTAGCCTTGAAGATGAACGTGAATGAGTAAATAAACAGCCAATATTTCGTCGATGCGGTTTCATCACGACAAAAAAAAAGAAAAGCTCATTGCAATGCAGTTTAAATATGAATTTTTTCCTCTTAAATATGTCCTGATAATTTTGTGATATTTGTTCAAAAGAAAACAAATCTGGTGCGGGCAACATACGAATTTCACTTTTTTTCGTTTTTAAAATCGATTAAAGAACTTTCAAATACAGTTAAAATGAGTCAAACCATTTAAGAATTAATTAAATTATATTTCTATTGAAACATGTGTTTATTAAAAAATCGACTATATTATTATCTAAAATAATCAGTTAGTTTTATCGGCTTTTACAAGCTTGTGTATAAGATAATATTTTTTCTAAAATCTTTAGCTTTCCAACGGTATATTATAAAAAATATTTTCTTTAATAAAAAAATATTTTGCTTTAGTTTAATATCAAATTCGTCTAACTTACTATATACCTGTTTTTTTATCAATGGTAACAAGATAATATGTTTTTTTTATAGCATATAAAAAATTAAAGGTACTTTAGAGGAAGAAAAGTTAAAATATCGGCATTTTAGCCCTGCCTGATTATTTCAATCAGAATCAAACCTACATGATGTTAAAGCCCATTCAATTTTACATCGATATAGCGCGTTAAATCAAAATCGTTTGAGCCGTTTTTGAGGAAATCATAAATAGGTTCAAAATGCATGGTATAAAGAGGCTCTTCTGGTTAGCTGATTTTGGTAAAAAAGTTGTGTAACATCTCGGGCGTATAGTTGCCTTAAATATGAAATTTCAGTTTCATATGACTTATTCGTTTTCGCGCTTCCCTTACCGCACACACTCACACATACACGGACACACAGATCTTTTTGCGGGACTTGGTCATTTGGACTCAGGGAACCCTTAAACGTGTATTTCCGTTGAAAACTGGAATTTGAAACTTTTTACGATCGCAATACTTTCCCTTACTATATATTCCATATATAGGTAAGTGAAAGTAAAAAAGTAACATCGTTGTGTAATGACGAATATATTTCATTTTCATATTCTTACTTTATATTTACAAACAAAATTTGATTTATGTTTGTTATTTTCACTCATCTACAAACCCTATCTTAGCGTACTATTAAATACTATAATAGTGGAGGTTTTAATAGAAACTTTCATGAGTAATATTTTGTTCGATCATCCTTGTAAAGAATGTATGATATTTGGATTTAATTTTAAGAATATACTACAATTAATTTCAAGGGAGTAAACAACGTGGTATAGTATAACATTGGCTGAAATTTTTTTTTTTTTTCATTTAAAGTAGGATATGGTGCCCTGAGATAGTGTATAGTAACTTTAAAAAAAAAAATTAATTTTTGAAAAATCCATTTCTTGCATGGATTCGACTCGAACTTTTTTTGCCATGCTGGGCAGCTTTTCCATCTTGTTATCTTCCCCCCAATGTTCATCTGTCCTTTTGTTACACATTGCTTAAATTTATTAATTTACATTCTCTTATTTTGTGTTTCTTGATTATTCGAATTATTTTTTTATAATACTGCAGAAAAATGTAGTGCGCGGTACACACAACTTCACTTGGTAGGTTGTTAAAATGAATTTAAGAACTTTTAAATAAAGAGTTAAAAAAACGTTTAAAGAATTACATTCAGTTTTGGAAACATATTTTTAAAATTAAATAATATGACACTTTACACTCCCTTTCACAACTTTGTACCTAAGATAACGTCTTTTCTCGAATCTTTAGTTTTCCAATATTATATTATACACCTATATTATTATTCTTGTGTTCTGAAAAAAACCCTAAAAACATATGTGTGCTCTATTCTCCTATAGTTGGCTATCAAATTCGTTGAATTTTAGCAGTTTCTTGTCAATTCTAATAAAAATAAGATGATATGTTTAATTTTCCAATAAATATTATAACAATATAGCGAGTTTAATGAAAATCTTTACAGCTGTTTTTTAGAAAATCGTAATAAGTTGCAAAATGCATGGTATATACGTTTCGAAAGTATTAAATTTAATTTGTATGCAACTTATCGTTTTCGATCTAAACTGAACACTTACTCAAACGTGTGCAAACACACAGAGACTTTTTTTGCAGAATTTAAGAACGTCATATGGACTCAGGAGACCCAAAAGCGTCTATTTTAGGTGAAATTTCGAAATAGAAAATTTGCACGATGGCAATACTTTCTCTTACTGCATATTCCATAAACATTTACACGTATAAATAAGTGAAAGTAATATATACAAATAAATAAAGAAAAAACCGTTTTAAGACTGATCATTAAGTATCATGCAATAAAGTTCTACTATATAGTATAGTACCGTTGTACTAGGTTTTCCTTTTAAAGTTTTGTTCTGTTCCATTGCTTGTGAATGGTAGAACTTTCAACTTAAAAGTTGAGAAGTCTTTTACTGGTTAACAGAAATATACTATCCCTCATGCCCCCCGAAGAACAGTCTTTCTTCGGAGGTAACGCTGTTCACTGGTTGTACTTTAGGGAAGAAGGGACGAGCAACTTTTTTCATCAGCTTTGACAGGTTGGGAGGTAAAGGGCGTAGTAAATTCTCAACCAGGCTGGCCGGCCTGTGATTTATATATCCTCGCCGCCTCAGGACTGGAAGCTATAGGTCCACAGTCAGGAAGAAATCTTACAGTCTTGTAATGTATGCTATAGCCTTATACAGGATGCTGTTCTTCTTCGTTTTCTGCAATAGCCAGTCTATAGTAAAAACGGTGGTGATATTTTTTGAAAAGAATATTACTTTCCTTAAAAAAAAAAAAAAAAAAAAAAAAGTGCCTTAAAGGACACCAATTAATCAGCAACGATACGACAAATAATTAAAATAAAATATAAATTACAGCTAATTATTATTTTATTATAATTTTTTTTTGCTTTTCTTAGTTGGGTATTTTAAGATGTTTAACAACATTAAAAGTAATGATTTACAAATTAATTCTAGATAATATATGACACATTGTAAAGGAGTTGTTAGAGATGAAGAAAAGGTTAAAGAAAAACACTGAGTTTCATTAAATAATCAATTATATTATTATATACAATCACTTTATTTTATCGGTTTTCGTCGCTATTCATTACCTCATTACCTTAAACAACTTTGAGTATAGTATAATATATTTTTTTTTTATCTTTAGCTTTCCAAAAGTATATTATACACCTATATTACTGTTATTATGTTAAAAAAAAAAGAAAAGGTATAAACAAAAATTGTTGCTGTGTTCTCAAATCTCAAAAGAAAGCAAATTTAAAGTATCGTCATTTAGTAGGCCCGGTCAGCCTTCTTTTTTTTTTTCAATGAGAATGAAATCTACATCCCACTAAACCTCTTTTAATTTTACATTGATATAGCGAGTTTAACCAAAATCGTCAGAGCTATTTTTGAGGAAATCGTAAAAAGGAGCAAAATACATGGTATTTAAAATATATATTTATAAAGTAAAATACATATACAAAGTTGTTATAACATCACAAGCATATGGAGCACATATAATACAAATTGTGTTTTCGGGCTAGACTAACCCTATACACAGACAGACAGAAACACACACACACACACACACACACACACACACACACTCACACACATACACTCAAACACACAAATTCACACACACTCACTCATTCATACAACACACACACACACCTTTTCCAGACTTGGACTAAGGAGACCCTAAAACTCTGTATATTATGTAAGTGTGTGTGTGTGTGTGTTGTGAGTGTGTGTGTGTGTGTGTGTGTGTGTGTGACTGTGTATTTAAATTATGAGGATATTAAATATTCATAAACATGTTTATTTTAATTTTGGTCACACCTTTTCTACACAAATGTCTAGGCAGATGAGATATTCTAAAAATTCTAGGAGTAGGAATAATTTACTATTAATTATCTTCATAAAAACCTTTAAAAAATGGAGGAAATATAAGAAAGATGGTAATACTCGATCTCTTATTTAGAATAACACAATAATGCTCTTGATAAGAAAAAAATAGACCTTGACGTTATGAATTTTTAATAAAGATGAAGACAAAAGTTACTGGAAAATGCAATGCCGAGGTAGGCAGTGAATGAAGATTCATTTTAGTAATCCTTTTCTGAATATGTAATTAAAGCATGACGTAAACAAATCTCGAATTCTCAGTTGAAAGAATGAAAATGTCATAAAAGAATAAGATGCCTTCTTATCTCTAAAGATTGTTGAGAGCAAGCAGATAAATTGAGAAATAGCCAGGTATAAAGCGACATACCCATATGGTGAGTTTTACTATCTCTGGGAAATGATTATTTAATTTCATATTACAGGAATACAAAGGGATATTTTTCTCTAGAAAGAATTTAGGTTAGATCATGGTGTAACTTGATTGCAGCTATTACCAAGCTTAATGGATTTGAGGAAGAAAATAATTTGATGAAAGTTTTAAAATGTTTATCACAGTTATGTTTATCGATTCCCATTATTTCATATTAAATCTGACGAAGCGCGTCTTTTTATATATACATTTAAATAAAACAAGATGGAGTTTATATAACGAACGGAGCCTTAGACCCCAACTCCCAACTTTAATTTAGCCTCTATCTTCTACAGAAAACGATAATTGCCAAGCATAGAATATTTTAATGAAATAATTTCTACTTCTTATATCACATAACTACAATAGTAATAAACAGAAATGGTAGTGTCTTCAAAGATAAGTAATAGCATTAAATCTTAAATAGTAGAGTCTATGTAATGATACTATCATTCGAAAATGAGGAAGAGAAAACTCATATTAAAAATATATAAGTCGTTTATTAAACTATGGTTATGCTGACATAAGGGAATAAAAGTTTAGTCCCTTTCGAAAAGCACTTCCTGTGAGTTACTGTTAGTCAAATTGATCCTCTATCCTCTAAGAATGGTCGGCCGAACTTGGAGGGACCGAATCCGGAACGAAAGATTAGAGGGGGCCTTTGAACTGTCCTACTAATTTATTCTCTAGAGAAGGGAAATTGAGATGGTGTGGGCATTTATGTATGATGGATAAAGACCGTGACTTTTGGAAAATGTACTTACAGCAGATTTTCTGAGAGGAAGGCGCAACGTAACATGGATGGACTACATTTACAAGCTATGGCAGAAAATAGACATGGAGGACCTGGATGCATAGATCAGGTACTTGAGGAAGATAAAGATGTAATGTATATGTAACCTCCATGAACGACCAACTGAGTGAGATGGAACTAAGAATAAATAATGCAATAAAATCATTTTTCTCTGTCTCTGCCATTCTGAAATCTAAGAAAATCTTCAAGCATCTCAAAATTAGGGTATGCAGCACTTATGTATGGCTGTGAAACATGGTCATTGACAGGTACCATAGAGACGAAAATTGAAAGTCTCGAAAGGAAAATCTTAGAGCTATAACGGGCCCTAAATGAAATCATGACCTAGGACCGTGGATACGTAAGACAGAACTGGTGGATGATATAAAGCAGTCGATCACTGATATGAAGGCTAAAATGTTACGATAGGCAATGCATGTGGCAAGAAGTTATCTATCCGGTCCTCTCTTAAAAACGATAAACGCGATGGTGGTCAGGATTAGGCCAGAGGAAGACCGAGAATGAATGTGTTGATCGTATCAAGAAAGTAATACTGTGTTCCACGCAGTAAACTGCAGGGCCGTTGTCCAATATAGGAGACGGTGGACCAGGTTAATTGCGGAGGCTAAAGATCTTCAAGGTCTGTAAAAGCCAAAAAAAAAAAAAAAAAAAAAAAAAAAAAAAAAAAAAAAAAAAAAATATATATATATATATATATATATATATTTTAAAAATGAGTAATTTTAAATAACCGTCATAAGCATCATGATTTTTCATATTTTAGTTTTCGAGGGTACAATAATAAAGGAGCATAATAAATTTTGGTCATTTCCTCTATTATATTTGGTTTGGATAATAGGCTTAATAGAAACTCAAAAAGAACAATATAATCTACTCTGCGAATAGAGCTAGGAAAGAAGACTGGTTTTAGACGCCAAAGTCTACTTAGAAACTTAAAGATCTTCCATGAGCATAGCTACCATATTAGCTTATAAAGTCTATTGTACCTTGATGATGAATACCTATCTAATTTTTTTTATATTTTATTGTACATAGAATTGTATACTTTTTATTGTATAGAAATGCATTTCATGCAACTACTCAACATGAAAAATTTAAAAATAAAGCATGGTATTTTTGACAAAAAAAATATATAGGTAGCACAAAGACAAGCTTTTGTAAAAGTACTTTATGACTTTTAAATAAGGACTATTATATACTATTATAATTATAAGAATTCAGACTATGTTTGTGTTAAGATGTATAAATTTTTGTTTTTCATCAATCAATTATTTTTTAAAATGTTTGATAAGCATAATTTTCATTTATTTATCACAATTCGGTAAGGGGAAAGAACGATTTAGGTTTTTTTTTATTTATTGTAGCTGGGTGAAAAGATTTTCTCAGAAAGTTTGAATGTGAAAAAAACCTATTGTACTAATTATGGGTTCAGCCTCTGATGAATAAATGTATTGTGTTTCATCCTTTTTTCAACTTCTAAAGTCCAAGAAAAAAGCTTCCCGATCCATTGAAAAAGCAAAGTAACTTACCTGGTTCTTTCTCCGTACCAGCTATGAATCTTATATAATTTTAATATTTTTATGTCATTGATATTGTGATAAGTGAAAGTTTGAATTTTGCAGATGGAGACTGAGCGACTTCCGGAATATGGTGTGTTATCTTGGGCCAGTTACACATTATTTTATTTCATTCGGGGTTAGGATGTGTCGCTTAAATTTATGTGATATGAGAAAGTGTTATTGTGTTAGTTTTAGTTTCCGAACAATCTATATTCTATAAAATATAGTGATTTTCAAGAAAGAAAAGGCTGTTTCTCACGAAGCAGATGAGAACAAGGTAAGTTTTAAAAATATAACTAGTAAAATACTCATCCTGTTGAACAATATAATTTTATAAAAAATACAATAAATCACAATAGCTCTGTTTGGTATTGTAATGAGAATTTTTTTTTTTGGTTACAATTTTTTACTTTCTCTTACTAATATATGAAATATAAAGTAAGAGAAGGTGGTGAGATCACGAAAATTGTCGAATTCTATAATAATGTTTAATTCAATTGAATATAAATAATGTTTAATGTCTTAAAAAGAAGTTTCTAATTAAAAAAATCTGGTACGGGCAACACACGACTTTCACATACTTGGACAGTTAAAATCAAGTAAAAGGCTATTAAGTATATTTAAATTTGAAAAAAATATTTTAAGTTAATTTTAATAAAACGTGTATTCATTTTCGTTGGAAACGTATGATTTAGATTAATTAATATAACTATATTAAATTGCTATTCAGTAATAAGGTTATTCCCTATTCGCCACTTATTTATTACCTTTTACAACTTTGTCGATAAGATAATCTTTTTTCTAAAATCTTCCCGTTTCCATCGGTATATTATAAGTCTATATTACTGTTATATTTATATAATTCATAAACTCAAAACATTAATTGAAAATTTTGAGAAATTATATTTATATAAAAATCAATGCTGCATTACATTACTTTACCGCTGCTACAAATCAATGAATTAAATACTCAGTCCTTACTTTTTTTTCCTTTTTTATTTCACCCCTACCTCGCTTTTTAAGGCTATACGGGGGTTTCTAGGGCCAGGGAGTAAGGGCGGGGGATAAATGCCGAGATAAAAGTTCCCAAGAACCCAGACTTCTGTTGTGGCTAGGCAACGCGCGCTAACCACTGAGACACCCCACCCCGCCCCTTCCTCAGTTCTTACATTATAATTACATTATTTTAGTAACTGTTAAGATTTAAGGATTTATAAAATTTAAGATGTTATACAATCTGTAATATAAGCAACTTATAATTCATGACTGCAGTTTTATATTATTTTTCAGATTTATTCTATGGCAGTTCATTAAAGTTAATCAATGTAACACCTCGTAGTGTCAAATGAGGGAGATAGAGGGTAATGCAACTAATGGAGACCTAAAGGGTTACACTCAGTCAACCACATCTTCATTATGTAGTAACTTAAAGGTTTGAGTTACCTTGTGAGGTTGAATCGTAGGAACAAAACCAAAATCTATTCTGATTTACACGTTAATTCGAATGAATATAACTATTTAAATCGTGGTTAAATTAGTAGGTATAATCTTACCTGGTAATATCAATTCTTCTCCATTTGTATTTTGGTCCCCGACTCTGGTCTTAAAATTGTTCACTCGCTTCCAGCAATCAGAAAGTTTAGAATGATCTTAGTCGTTTTTAACTTGAAATATTATTTTTCATAAAATTAGATGGCTCTAGGAGAGTCTTTTACGAAATTAGGCGAATAAGAACCATGTGATTTACTTACTAGTACATCTCGGGTAAAATCTATTGGTTATGTTCAAACCATTATTTTGAAATTATATTAGTAATGGTAAGGTTAGGGAAAAAATAACCTTAATATTAAAAAAGAAGTATGATATGAAAAGTGTTATTAATTCATATTTAAAAGAAAGGAACTCTCAAGGGCGGGTTTGAATCATAGGACTTGTAGTGAAACACTCAAGGAGCTTTTATTCAGTAAAACACTTCATTTATTACATTATATTCACATTGGTTATATTCATTTTGAACAGAAAAATAGAACACATGATCACTTGGCATACAAAAATAAAACACACAACATAATAAAAATACACCACACTGGTATAAGGCATATCAATTTATTTACTCATCGTCATTATAGGAAAAAAAAATGTAAAAAAGATTATAGCTAGCAATAGCTGCAGAAATTTAATTAAATACAACAACGCAAGACTTTTAAAGAAATATCTTTTGTACTACATATACTGTGTACCAAATAAGATAATTATTATAACAACAACCTTTAAATATTATTTATGACTAGCTGACCCAACAGACGATGTCCTGTCTTAGCAAAATCAGTCTAGCCGTTCATGCCTGATAAGACTATTATTATCTTAAAAAAATTTATAAAATCTGGTGCTAGCAACACACGACTTTCACTTACCGTTGTTGAAATCAATTAAAGCATTTTCAAAAACAGTTAAAGATAAAAATTAGTGAAACTATTAAAGAATTTATTAAATTTAATTTCTATAGAAACATGTGTTTTATTAAAAAATCGATTATATTATTATCTAAAATAATCAGTTAGTTTTATCTTCTTTTCATCACTCTCTATTAACTTTTGAAAGCTTGAGTCTAAGATAATATTTTTTCTAAAATCTTTAGCTTTCCAACGGTATATCATATATGTATATTACTGTACTTATGTTCAAAAACGAAAAATTGCATTAAAAAAATATGTTTTCTGTTTTCTCCTTTAGTTGGGTATCGAATTCATTAAATTTATATATTTACTTGCTTTTTATCAGTGGTAACAATATAATATAGTTATTTTTATATAATATTAAAATATCGGCATTTAAGCCCTGTCAAACCATTTTAATCAGAATGAAATCTACATGATATTAAAGCTCATTAAATTTTACATCGATATAGCGAGTTTAAACAAAATCGTCGGAACCGTTTTCGAGAAAAGGTACAAAATGCATGGTATAAAGTGCCTCTTCTGGTAAGCTCATTTTGATGAAAAAAGTTTTGTCACGTCTCGGGCGTATAGTTGTCTTAAATATGAAATTTCAGTTTCATAGGACTTACCGTTTCCGCCCGGGAGTTACACACACACACAGACCTTTTTGCGGGACTTGGTTATTTGGACTCAGAGGACCCTAAAACGTGCATTTCCGTTGAAAACTGGAATTCGAAAATTTTCACGATCGCAATACTTCCCCTTACTATATATAGTAAGTGTAAGTAAAAAAAGCAAAAGACCAAAGTAACTTTTCTCATTTTTTCTTTTATAAGATCCTCCTCATAACTAATAAACACAACAAAGAAAGAATTAGCGAAATCGGTCAAGCCGGTCCGGTTCATGCGTGATGCGATCACCAAGGGATAAGGGGGATTAATTTTTTATACATGTTGATATGCTTCTAACGCTATGAAGTTGTCATGAAAATTGTAAGGGCACATTTATACTACAGGCGTTTTGGAGGCTGAAGCAGTTGCGGGCTCCCTAGAATTCTTGGTACCCGCTACTGCTTCAACCTCCTAAATCCTGTAGTATAAATGTGCCCTAACAGATACCTACATAAGCTTTTCATTTCTCGGTTACTCTATTAACTTATCTGCATAGAGTGCATGGTAATCAAATTTTAAAAAGAAGATTGGATAAATTATGTTTTCTAGATGAAATCATGATATTCCTGATATTATTAATATTAATACAAACAGTTTTACGACTACTAAACTCTCTTATTATAACTATCTTCATTTAATTAAACTGTATTTGTTGATAGATTTTTCTTCTGTATTCCTATTCAAGTAATGTAGTGTTTATGTTGATTTTTATCTAATTCTAATTCTAATTATACAAAATTATAATTGTAAAGAAAGGCATTGCTGTTCAACTATAGTACTTACTGAGCATAGAATTATGAAACTTTTTAAAAATGACTTTTGTCGTGCTCTTTTGCCTTTCCGGACATATTTCATTCTTAATATGGTCCTATATATATATATATATATATATATATATATATATATATATATATATATATATATATATATATATATATATATATATATATATATTTCTTTTTTTTTCTTTTCTAAGTGATATTTAGAAGTATTGATATTTTCCCAGTAGTTCGAACGGTTTCAAACGCCATCAGTACTCTGGAAGAGTTCTTAAAACTTTTGACGTTCTCTCTGGGCTTAAAGAGATAAATCATGTGACAAAGCCGGATATATACAAAAGGTCAATGATTGAGAAAAATGGCTTCAATATTTCTTAGTAATGTTTTTGTCATCCTTCACGTTATATTATCAGGAAAAAAAGATTTAGATTTATTTAGCTAAATCTTGCGTCTTTTTACCTACAACTATACTTGTCAATATTTGTGTTATAAGCTATAAAACTTTATGCTTATAACTTTAATTTGCTCCTTCATTTTAAAATTAATAAATCCTCAATTATGATTAATCGTTCCACTCGTTCTTTGTATGGTAGGTGGGGTTACCTATAGCATGGTGGTTAGCATAACAGCTTCCTATGCCCAAGGTCCCGGGTTTAACCCGGTAGCCCTAGGATTTTTTAATGGGAGTAAAAAACTCTTAGTAATGCCGTCCTTAGGAGGGAAGGCTACAAGATGGTCCCGAGCCTGTGCGATGTAAGGTACACACTCGTTAAAGATCTCTATCGTAATTTAATCTGGATAGGAAAAATTTAGGACTCCCACCGTAGTATCGTCCGATTAGCCACAGCAGCATAAAGGGACGTTTAATAAATAAAGAAAATAAAACAAACAAATGTATGGTAGGCTGGTGCTTTTGGTTTTCTGATGATGAATTTATTCTGTTTGAGTAGTTATTGATAGCTTAATTTATGTACCATACACTTTTGAAGGAATTTTTTAGGCGCATCTCATCTTGCTTATTTACATTTACATTAATTTACAATTACATTACTCAGTTCTTAACACCATTATTACTCATATTCGATAGAGAACAGTAACTTGAAATTTTCTGTGTATGTAAACTATTATATTTAATGGAAGGAATTAGTCCGGGAGGCGTTCATTAAATGAAACAACTAAATAGTTTCAACTATTTTATTGTTTTGCCAACGTTTCGACCCCCTTTGTGGGTCATCATCAGGGCGCATGGTGGGAGAATGGAAACTAGGTACTAACAGTCATTCTCATACATACATTCTCATAACATACATTCTCCCACCATGCGCCCTGATGATGACCCACAAAGGGGGTCGAAACGTTGGCAAAGCAATAAAATAGTTGAAACTATTTAGTTGTTTCATTTAATGACCGCCACCCGGACTAATTCCTTCCAGTAATTCTCAACGGTCAACTAATTACATCCACTATTATATTTAATATTTTTATATTATCTCAACGTATATAATACCAAATTCCATTCATTTCACGGCGTTCCTCATAATTTCATATGTCTTTTAGATATAAAATTGCTCATAAAATACTACTACTCATACGACCTTATACTACTCATACACATTTTATAAGTCCGAGATCTATACCTTTTTTTTTTTTTTTTTTTTAGATTTATATGTTATTGAATTTTACAACTGTATATAACATAAATACCACAAGTAAAAGTGTTGAATTATAATAAAGGGCGTGATAAGGCTTGTGAAGAAACTACCCACCGGTAGAACCGGAAAACTGATAATTAATGAACATTTTAAATTTTATTATTGAAAACTGCATGATAATAAAATACTAGTGTAAATACTGAAAAATTGTGCTAATATATTTTTGTCACTAGATTCCTTCAAGTATAAAACCAAGAGCTCTTTAATTTTCAATTAATAGATTTTTAAGTTTGTGTTATAGTTTTGAAAGTTTATAATAACTTTGAATAATCATATGGTTTCTTTGATATTTGGTTATAAATAGATTTTGATTTAGGCGTATCATGGATTTTAAAACTGGTGTAAGTATTCTAAATTGCAAGAGTTCAATCTAATACGTAAATCATGATCTAGTTTTCCTTTAGCTTTGGTGATTAGTTAGCAAATATAGTATCTCAGAAAGTATACGAATTATGAAACGATTTTTAGGACCAATTTGATATCGAAAAGATATCTGAAATTGTCAAGGATGGCGTGGAAGAGGCGATGGGCAAGACGTATCCACTTCCTTCGCGAATAAAAACCTGGACTACGAATGTCGGTGAAGAATGTTTGGAAAAAATTGCGCTCTTGAAATCACCGTTGAAATATTTAGGTAAGAATGAGAATGTGGAGGTTAATGTTCTGTATTAAATTGTCTGTATTAGATTCGGATTTTTAAGAAATGAGATTATATAAGCTATTTAGATACGTATCAAGAATGCTTTAACATTTCGTTCAGCTGTCTTCGCCTTTCCACACATTACATGATAAGCAAGTATTTTTTTATTGAAAATTATCATTAGATAAAGGCCTTTCGTGTGGTCCGGTGTAGTAGTAAGCATAACAGTCTTCTATATCCTAGTTCGCGGCTTCAAACCTGGCCTAGTGAGATTTTTAATGTGAGTAAAAAAATTCTTAGTTACGCCGTCCTTTGGATGGGACGTGAAAAGATGGTCCTGAGGCTGTGCGATGCCGGAACTCGTTAAAGATCCCTATTCTGATTATACCTGCATATGCAAAACTTAAGACTACCATATTAGCATCTCCCGATTAGCCGTAGCAGCATAAGGTGACATTAAGTGAATGAACAAAGAAGGTTTTTCGTATCTTTGCCTACAATCATGGCCAGACGGGACCTTTTAAGAATTTCCAAACTGGACTTGAATTCTGTCCGAGAATGAAGAGCATTTTCAAACAATGTAAGCCTGTTTGAACTATATCTATTATTTATAGTCTTGTCAACATTTAATTTAATAATTGATAATGATCATTAAAAATTTAATAAGTTTTTTATGATCATTATCAATTATTAAATTAAATTTTGGCAATACTAAAAATAATATATACAGTTCAAATAGGCTTACAAAATTAGACACCTTTTATTTTTGTATTAGTTTATTATCTTGCTCTTTCACATCTTTCACTCTCGCCTTAATAAAAGTTTTATTAGTCAATCCCACTCAATTTTCTAATTGATATTTTCTTTTAGTACTTTTTCACATTACTTTCTCCCAAGAAAAATGCTAAAATTTAATTACTAGTTGTACAAGACTCTTTGATTCTAAAATTTTATTTGATGCAGTTTTCACGGACATGATGGAAGACAATGGAGCTGGTTACCACTTCTACTTGTCTTCCATGTGGGAGTCGGATAAGGACGGATATTACTCTTTCAAGGAGACGCGTGACGCTCAACACGTTTGGTTAGCTGTCAATGTAATTGGAGTCGCAATTTAACTTGTCCTCTTTCTTTAAATGTATTGCTCAATTTTGAATTTTGTTTTTATATGTATTAATAATTGTGATTTAAGCAGTAAGAACTTAGTAATAGTAGAATAGGTTCAGAGGTAATAACCCTATAACACCACATTTGACATCCAATATGAAGAGAGATCAACTTAAAATATCTGTTGTCATAAAGATGTGTCATGTATAAGAAGCGAATTAAGATAAGCCATCAATAGATTACTTTTGGGTCTAATATTTTGAGATGAAAGCAGTCTTAACTATTAAAAGTGTTGACCTTAAAGTATAGAGTCGTTCTATCAAATGAGTTTTTGAAGTTTAATTTTGCATTATAGACTATTGAATGTTTAAAATCTTCAAAAACAAAAAACGTAGGATACAAGAAGGTTTATTTACTTGGTGAAACAATAATCTATCTTATCTTGCAAAAGAGCAATTTAATTAATATTTATGATTTAATCACTTATTACTTAATTTAATTACTATTTAGGAATGCACTGGCATTTCATATTTTAAAGAACTTTACGATTAAGACTTAAGGCAACTGTAATCTATTTGTTTTTGGCCGTTTAAGCACTACAGTGTTTAGTAAATTAAATTTTTGCCTATATAGCACACAGGATAGCCGAATTATTAAGTAGACCCAGGTCAAAATAAAACGGTAAGTGGTGATGTCGAATAATAATTTATATATGTTTTTCAAGAATGAGATTTAAAACTAAGTAGTACAATATAAAATCAATAAAAATGGCGATTGACGGCATCGCATGCTTAAAATATTGTATCGTTGGCAATGCATTTGCATAATTGTGTTACCTTACCATCTAAGGACGTCTCAAAAAGAGAACGGGGGAAAAGAAAACCGAAATTCCCCGGGTAGGGTAGACATAACTCACCTTAGTTTTTTTTTTTGAAAAAAAAATCTTTATTCTGGGACCATTTCCCCTTAGAACAAGAACAATGAAAAGAAAAAATTGCCTATTGTCCAGTTACTTCATAATAAAAAAACAACGACATATTTGATACATCTACGAGTATATAGCTTTGCATACTTATATACACTTGCAGCACGCACTTATATATTTATACTACAGAGTATCTATATTTACAATAGAACGGAAGATTGAGATTCAAGGAGGTATTGGAAGAGTTGTTGTTTGAAAGAAGAGAGAGACGGTTTTACGGATAGAGATAGGCAAGGAATTCCAAAATAATGAGGAGCGAACGAGAAAGGATGCAGTTCTATGTGATGGGGTATGAATATTGATTGATTGGGTTCTGGTGTTTAACGAATGGATCTCTGAGCGGAGGGTGAGGAGTTATTTTAGGAAGGTTTTCTATTTTTTAAAGTTTGGAATAGGTAGGAACCAGGGAAATATTGCCGTCGAACAGAATGATAAAGCCACTTTAACTCAGTATAATAAACAGAGATATGGTCACGTCTACGGGCTCCAAAAATATATCTTGTAAAAAAAATTCATAAGACGTTTCAATTTTGTTTCCAGTTCATCGGTAAGTCCTCCAAACACCAGGCAACCATAGTCAAAATTGGGAAAGATAACAGAGGAAACAAGTAGCTGACGGGTTTTTAAATTAAAGTTATTAAATTAGTGCAATATTTAATGTTTCTTGATCACGTTATAATTTTTATTTCCGTCACCTTGACATATTTAGTCATGTAATTGGATCACGGCTCTGAAGTATGTATTAAAGAAAAAAAAAGGAAAAATATTAAATAATTAAGCAAAATTGTACTATTATATAACGTGATTAAAAATAAATTGTCATTTTATGCTGTGAGAATGAATGAATGAATGAAATGATATAAAAAAAACTAAACATGATTTGAGCCTTTGAAGTAGTCTGATATTACATAATTATTCGGATGCCAGCCTAGACGGGTCAGAATTAATGACCGTGGAGCTATTTTCTATTTACCCCTATTTCTTTCTATTACATTTTATCATTTTGGCAGTAATCTACATCTTTTAATCTTATTTATAAATTGTTTGTTATAATCAAGTAAGTTTCATTTATATTCATAAGATAGGCCCTTAAATAATAATAGAAGTTAGTCAATGAGGGATTCGAAATTATTAAAACCAATAGGGCTTTAATTCGGAAAATAATAAATGTATACTTATATACTCAAAGAAACAAAAAAAAAAAAATAAAATAAAATATATATTATTACTTTACAAGTAATAACGTTGAATATAAAACTATTAGGTATATCCATATCATGAACAAAATTCACTTTGTAATTATGAGTGTTTTTTAATTACTTCTCTCTTTTTTTTTACAGAGCAAGTGATTGCATAGTAAATTTACAATTTTTCTTATTTACTAATTACCTTTTATTTATCTATATGGCAGTAATCAAGTAATTTTGACGGCTTCTAGTCGCCACATCCTTAATAAGAGCAAATAATTAAAAGGATTCCTGATGAATTTACGATTTTTCCTTATTTTTTAAAAAACCCACTTCATCAACGAACTTTTTTGGCTCAAGTACTTATAAGATCCTATCTACATTTTGTTTATGTATTTACATATATTTTAAAAATATATTATAAATCTAGGCATAAAATATTAGTCTATGTAAAAAAACGAATGTGTTTTTTTTTCATGCGAAAACACATTTATTATCTCTGGTTATTGACTATTGACTTTAAAATATATATTTTTTACGACTGATTGCAGAACATTCATTTGATTAGAAACAATCTTCCAAAAGGCCGACATCTTCAGTTCAAAGGACTCTTACCCAACTTTTCTTTAACGTAGTTTACGGTTCGTTTATTTCTGGGGCAGGATGAAAGGGAGATGATGGAAGAATCCAAATGTTGACCCATAGAAGTATACAAAAGCTTTATTTAGCACCTACTATTGGAAAATTCGTCCTATGAATTTTTCTCTTGGAGTTCAGAATGGATCAATATAGTTTTGCGTAGGACATAAAAAAAAAAATCTCGTGCGGTTAACACACGACTTTCACTTACCTCGATTTTTAAAATCAATGAAAGAATTTTCAAATACAGTTAGAGATAAAAATACGTGAAACTATTAAGGAATTAATCAAATTGAATTTATATAGAAACATGTGTTTCATTAAAAAATCTATTATATTATTATCTAAAATAATCAGTTTTATTAAGTTTTATCTTCTTCTCATCACTCTCTATCAACTTCTAAAAGCTTGTGTATGAGATGATATTTTTTCTAAAATCTTTAGCTTACCAACGGTATATCATACATGTATATTACTGCTCTTATGTTCAAAAACGAAAAATTGCATTAAAAAAGTATTTTTCTATTTTCTCCTTTTAGTTGGGTATCGAATTTATTCAATTTATATATTTACCTGTTTTTCATCAGCGTTAACAAGATAATCTAGTTATTATTATTGAATCTACAAAATTAAAGGTACTTTAGGGGAAGAAAATTAAATTTTACATCGATACAGCGAGTTTGATCATAATCGTCATAACCGTTTTTGAGAAAATCGAAAAAAAGGTGCAAAATGCATGGTATAAAGTGCCTCTTCTGGTCAGCTCATTTTGATGAAAAAAGTGTTGTCACGTCTCGGGCGTATAGTTGTCTTAAATATGAAATTTCAGTTTCATAGGACTTACCGTTTCCGACCGGGAGTTACCACACACACACACACACACACACAGACCTTTTTGCGGGACTTGGTTATTTGGACTCAGGGGACCCTAAAACGTGTATTTCCGTTGAAAACTGGAATTCGAAAATTTTCACGATCGCAATACTTCCCCTTACTATATATAGTAAGTGAAAGTAATAATAGCATTTAAGAAAAATATTATAATTTCACCATTTTTCTTTTTATATTTATGTTTAGGATTTTAGAAAAAAAATAAATATAATATATATATATATATATATATATATATATATTATATTATAATATATAAACTTATTATTTCTTTCACTTACTTATATATGAAATATATCGTAAGTGAGAGAAATTTACGTTTTTGGGTTCTTTGAGTACAAATAACCAAACCGTGCGAAAAGTTCCGTGTGTGCCGGCTACACAAAACAAATCTACTTTTACAACCGTACTCTTCTTCCCAACTAAATTCCAGTGCAGATAAAGAATTAAAATAGAACGTTTTTACATCTATAGGCAGTCACTTTGACTGCATGAATTTTAATTTTTTTATATATATAAATGTTTCGAAATAAACACTAACTTATTGCGCACCAATTTCCAGTGTTTTTGGCTTTATTACTTTTTGTATACTTTCCTCTTAATGTTATATACATTATATTTTTATAATACATGATATTATAAAATGGTTAAGAATATTTAGCCTTGGCGTTTATTTTCGTGATATTCAATTGGAGGAACTATTGCAGAAAATATATGGAGAGACCTGAAATATGATTACAAGGTTACAAGGTGCTAGAGAAGTGCTAACAAGCCGAGATAAAGCAGTACTCCATTCTTGGTAATGCCCAATATATCACTTTGATAATGATGCCATTGTCGGCGAATAATGGTTGTATGAATCATGTAAAACCTAATACCTAAATGCGGTATATTTGCCATGCCAACCTTCTGCTTTAGGGGAGCCTTACTTTGGAGATAAACAGGTGTTTCTGTTTCCCTACATTTATTGCTTTTTTTCAAAGGATTTATCTGGCAAGAGTAAGGATTCTCTTGTCGTCTTAAGTTTTTATTGCTCTCATACAGTTAAAAATAAGGAGATAAATGTATGATCGTTTGGAATGTATTTTGTTAAAGTTAAAATCATTAATTATATTATCTGTTTGGCCGAGTTGTACGCTGGCAGATATAAAGTTGTTTATTCTGTTTAATCTAGCCCTGATGAGTAGATCATACCAGTGTTTAGAAGGTTTAGTCCTTAATGAGAGTAAACATGAAACCACATGATGATTTTCAACCCGTTAAAGCTAGATTCGAACCGTCACCATTTAACTAAATATTACGTAGCTCTCTATGTCACTGTTTACGCTGAGCTATCCTTGAAAGATCTGTACTTCCAAGGGATAGTTAAATTCAGAGTGGTTTATAACATGAATTTGTGGGCTGCATAGAGTTTAACAAATTATACATCACAATACATTTATTTAACCAAATTAAACACGATTTAAATGAAGATAGGAAACAAAATTAACCCCATTTAACATATAAATAGATTTATGAAAAAATAAGAAACAAAATAAAGTTGTCCCGAGCCTCGTTAAGGTATTCGTTAAAGATCTCTATTCTTACTAGACCTGGATAGGTAAAATTTAGGACCACTAGTGTCCGATTAGCCACAGTACCATCAAGTCATGTTAAATAAAAATAAAATAATATATTCTTTAGAAACAAATTAGATTATTAAAGGTTATTCTTATTTCACAACACAATAATTGTTAAATATAGACCATATTCTCTTAAACAAAGTAGTAGAAATCCAGTTGAGAGTTGAAAAAACCGACTGCTGCGTGGCGTTTCCAAGTTCCAAGATTAACGACTAAAAGATAACTGTTCCATTAAGAACGCTGCGTGTGAAATAAATACTTTTGCAAATGTTCCACATCGTTGCGGTAGGAGTTGATTCTATAAAATGCACAACCTCCACGCTCAGACGCTATCTCAACACTTTACTTCAATCCAAGGTCCCGGGTTCAAACCCGCAGGTGGCCCTAGGATTTTTTAATGGGAGTAAAAAATCCTTAGTTTTGTCGTCCTTCGGAGGGGACGTTAAAATGTGGTCCCGAGTCTGTGCGATGTCAGGTACTCGTTAAAGATTTTCATCCTAATTAAACCTGGATAGGCAAAATTTAGGACTCCCTCTGTAGCATCATCCGATTAGCCACAGCAGCATAAAGGGACGTTAAATAAATAAAAAATACTTCACAGCAATCAGCTTAATAATAATAAAATGAATGAATCGCTCGCGATTCTCTTCTCATCTACTTGTCTTCACGCCCGTCACAAAAACATAAATGGTATATTTAAAAACCTTTTTTTTTAAATAAAGATAAAGATAAAAAAATCTGCTGCGCGGAACACACGACTATCACTTACCTCTTTTGTTAAAATCAATTTAAATTTTTTTAAATACATTAAGATATGAAAATAAATTGTTAAAGAATTAACTAAATGAATTTAGATAGAAACATGTGTTTTATTAAATAATCTATTATATTAACATCTAAAACAATCAGATTGTTTTATTGGCTTTTCATCACTCTCCGTTAACTTTTAAAATTCCGTGTTTTAGTTAATGTTTTTTCCAAAATCTTTAGCTTTCAAACTATATTTTACATCTATATTACTATTCTTGTGTTAAAAAACACAAAAATTGCATAAAAAAATATTTTTGAACTTTTCTCCTTTAGTTATTTATTAACTTTGACCAGTTAATATTCAGCCGTTATTAATCAATGCTAACAAGGTGATATGCCTATTTTTTTTTAAATCTCCAATGTTAAAGGTACTTTACAGGAAAATTTAAAATATCGGCATATAAGCTCTGTCAGACTATTTCAATCAGAACAGTCTACTATACTGAATATAATTGTAGAATAAATACACTACATATAATTGAAGCCCGTTAAATTTTACACCCTTACAGAGGGTTTAATCAAAATCAGCAATAGAAAAGTTACTGTAACATCTCGGGCTTTAAAGTTGTCTCAAATATGATGTTTTAGTTTTGTAGGACTTTTCATTTTCGTGCTAGACTTACCATACTTGTTCATTTGGACTCGAGTGACTCTAAAACGTGTATTTCCAGTGAAAATTGGAATTCGAAAATTTTCGCGATCGCAATACTTTCTCTTACTATAATTTCATGTATAGGTAATTAAAAGTAAAAAAAAGATCGTGTTTTTTATTTACAATATAATAACGAATAAACCTTCTCGGGTCTTGACAGATATGGGTCATTCCACTTTACAGTACCTTCTATACAGTTATTTTCTTATTTGCCTATTTTGTAGAGACAAGGAAAGCCTCTTGGCCTCTTGGCCATTTTGAAGATAATGAACTGTAACTTATCAAAAGTGAACAGCAGTTGTCTAATAACTTTTCAACTTACTGATATTCACAATAAAGTGAGTCTTGAAGGTTAATTTGATAATTATTATTATGAACTAATTTCGTCTGTAGGAAGAATCTAAATTAATAGGAATTTTCATTATTGAGCGATTTATTTTTAGAAAATACTGTAGTGACCCTATGATAGACTGGCTAGTAAAGAACAAAAGGAACGAACTGACCGTTCCCTGCAAATAATGGGCAGAGATAGCATTGAAGACTGGACGGTGCCAGTTGATGGAAGTAACTGCTGATACTGGTCGGCAGTCTAATACTATCGTAGCCTAATTATTACAAGATCTACACCAGTAATAATCTTTCCTTTGTGATAATAATTATCAATTGCCTATCAGACACAAAGTGTATTGAAGTTCATCTCACAAATTGAGTGACCAATATTTTTTAACTGGTATCTTATTGATATTTAATGAGAAAACAATATTTTTCAATTTTTTTTATTATTTTTTTTACCTAATTCGAAATATAGATTTGTTTAACATTTTTAGGAATACAGAATTTCAAAAAAATAATTAAACTGATTTTGGGGAAACTGCATGGGAATGCATACGAATCATATATAACACGGAAACCGTTTTTTTTTTCTCTTTTATATTTATGAAATATATACCAAGGAAAAAATGTTAAGCAAGATAATCCTTTTCTAACTTTCCTTCATACAGCGCGCTAATTTTTCAATTAACGTAAATATTTTTTAGTAATTTTTTAATCATTCTTCTCGGTTACTTTGGTAACTTGTTAGGATACAAATTGTTTAAAGTACTCTCATTATTATTTTAGCATTTCTTTCTTTCTGAAATATAAAAAATTACCAGAGTTAATAATTTTTAAAGAAAACATTATTTTAGCAGCGAAGAGAATTTCATAAACCAGCTGAATCTTGGTCATGTCCAGATTCATGTCACTTATACTTATCGTATATATGTATAATCTGTAATAGTTTCATAATTTTTCACTCAGTTCCTTTTGGAATATTTCTGTCTAAATATTGTGAAAACTGAATAATTTTCATTTTTTTAAAATTCGAAAAAAAAAAAAAAAGAGCTATGTTCTGAAGATTGAAATTTTCACAGCAAGTTCCTGCTATAACTTAGCTGTATAAGAATAAATAATCATTGGTGAGCCTATTTTCCTTTTCTTCGCCATTTAGGTAATGAGTTTTGATGACAAAAAATGTAAAGAAGGTCCTTATTGTATTCTTAGCTTTTGTTTTTATTTAACATATACAAAATTAACTGAATTGCAGAGATTTTCCCAAAACTAAAAGCCGTAGCCGGAAAAAATATTTTATCTACTGTTTTATAAATTCGGAAAAGGATAGAGGATAACTGGAAAAATAAAAAAATCATGAAAATCAAGAATATTGAGCGGCATGGTCTGGACTATTTCGAATGGCTTTACCCTTATACGTTTCTGAAATTACAAATTATTTTTAAGACTTTATTTATTTCAACTTGGAAAGTAAGTGTAATTCTTTGATACTAGATTCCAGATTTTTTTAATAGTAGTTATTTTTTAAGATTTTTCAATTAATGTTAATAAAATAAGGTAGCTCATCTCAGGGCCTATTTTTAACAGAATATCCATCACTTAATATCAGCCTCTATAAAGTGGGTACCCTCAATAAGGGATTGATTTATTTATTTTTTCTTTGTCAAAGGCTCTTTAACATCAGTATTTAACTCCTGAAAGAGGGCAAGCCCCGAAAGCAGTGGCAATAGCCTGGAGCAGATATATTGGGACAGGTTAATTAAAACCAGTAAGTCAGAAAGGAGGAAGCAGGTATATCAAGGCGGTGGAATTGGTTGCGCTAAGACCACGGAAAATTGGCTATTATAGAATTCTCTTTTACTTTTTGTCTCCTACTCCTTATATTCTTTCCTCCCTTTGTACTCTTAGTGAGGGCCTTGAGAAAAAAAAAATGAAATATAAAGATTAAAATATCATTAGGAAATTGCTGGAATTATGTAGGACAGCATTTTTTTATAATAGGCAAAATTTCAATTTGGGTATTTTATAACCTAATTTTTTACTATTTATCTATTTTTATCTTCTTTGAATGGGGGGGAGGGCATTGGTTGACGCCATACGGCCGCGTTATATATTATATTTTATCTGTTAAAAATGTACAACCGTACCATATTATTAAGTGTTTTTGTTTATTGATTTTAAATGTTTGTGTATATTGCAAACCATCCTATAGCAAGTAAATTTTCAAAAATAATATTTTATTTGATTCCGTAAATGGTATAAATCTTTGTGATTCGTATGGCTGACATTCTAGTAAGATATGTATTTACGTTTCCTTGGCACCGTATTTTTCACATTAGGAAGTTATTTATGTGCCTATTTTATGTAGATAATTGTTACAAATTTCATGATTAGTCCTGATTAAAATTTTTTTCTTTACTAGGTCTTTACTTTGGATTGTTTGTGAGAATAAAACCCTCTAATATAATTTTAATTAAACTGTAGGGAAAATATAATTTTGTAAACTGTCCGGTGGGATTCTGATACTGTTTTTGCTAGATTTCTAATGTATCTGTTATTGTTTTCTTTTTAAGTTTCTTAGTCTATAGTCAAGGCCTTAGTTTGTGATCAAACCGCAACAAACAATTGACTGACCTCGATCAAATATTCTACTATGTCAGTTGCTACTTTAATGGAATCAGTTTTATTAGAATTCTACAAAATAAATTCGGTTAAACATTTTTTTATTAACACTTACTTCATTTAGATTGATTAAGTATGCTGTTATAACAAAGCAACCCGTCGTATTTGGGCAGCATGATGTTAAAGTATTTTTCTGTCTTTATTATTTTTTACTTTTTGCAGTATATAAAATCTTACACTATACATAATTTTGTACCAAAAGTAAAACCTCTTAATTAAGCACATTTCTACATAAATGTACGATAAATTTTTCATAAATTATAGAAAGGAAAAAAAAAACTTCCTAAATTTGAAAATAAAACAAAGTCAAATGTATATTACAGTAATGTATGTTTAGTTCTTTTATGGACTTATATTTATATGGATTTATATTTTGGTTTGAATTGAATTCGTTTACCAAGTTATTTTAATTTTGAAATTCAAAAAGTATTGCAGGTCATCATGAGTAACAAACATATGAGGATTGAAAATCTGATTGTAAATTAGGAATAGTTGAATATTGGAAATTGTCACAAATATTACGTTTAGTATGACTAAATACTTCAAGAAAATTTAACTATTGATTAATCACTTTAAATGAATAATGAAAACTACTTCTCAATAGAAGAATGAGTTTTTGTTTCTTTTTACTTGCAAAACTAATGTACTGTATTTTTCTTACTTTGTGTTTTCTCCCTTTTTAACTGAAAATTTTGATTTTCAAGGATTGTTTTGTTAAGTCTGAGGCTGTTTTATTAACATTATAGTTTTTTAAGGTACATCTTGTGTCTTGTATTTAGATTTAAACCTTGAAATAGATCCCTAACCTAGATTGTTATGTAATCCGAAGATTATTAGGTGAAATTCTAACATCTATCTCTTGTTATAATCTAGCTTCGATGAAGTTTCTTTCTCCTTAATAATGACAGAACTGCAAGTGATAAAATGTGGACGAGGTTATAGGAGTTTCATCTAGTTATCTTGGGAGGCGTTGCAATTTTACTTTTTCTCCAGTTTTTTATCTGTGATATAATTTTTGCATATAATCGTTATTGCGAAGTTTGGTACACGTGTATTTAGTTTAGTACTCTAACAACATTAGAAAAAAAAAAATAAGGGTTTAGAATGTTTTCCATTTACCTCTTGATCAGCAGTATAGTAATTAAATTATATCTTTGAAAAAAGATCCTAAACTTAAAAAAAAAATCGATGATCTTTGGAGACTTTATTTTGTGAGGCGGGCAAAGGTTTCAAACCCGGCGGAGTCAAAGAAGTGTTGGGCGTCATTAGCTCGCACTTCCTTCCTTAGCTCTTTTTCTGTCCATCCCTCGAGGTCCTTTCTTCAGAAACAAGCAGCGAATACAGAAAGAGAAGAAAATATCTATTTTGTGAAGGCTGATCATTTAATAGGTATATACTTATAGACCATGAATTAAAATTTTCTTATTTGTAAATGGATAAAAATATTTCATTTCATTCCGTTCTTTTTGAAAACGCTGCAAATTATTACACAATGGTTTATTATTTCCAAATAATAATATTAGGGCAAAACTGTTTATAAAGCTGTAGATAGGCAATTAATTCATATGAAAACCAATAAATAATTCAAAGGAAGATGGCCACTGCTAGTTTTAAAACTATATCTCTGCTAGTTCTTAACCAAAATTTTTTTAAAATTTTGTAGACAATTTAATTCTCTAAAAAAAAGGTATCTATTAATTAGGAGAAACGGATCTTTTTTATTCGTTATTCGGGTTCTAAGAATCTTGAAACGTGAGCCCTCAAATTTTGAAGGGATGATATTTTTTATTTCGTCAATTGAAAATAATAAACTAAAACCATTTATACTAGACTGC
The DNA here is from genome assembly GCA_023052935.1 of Piezodorus guildinii. NCBI lineage: Eukaryota > Metazoa > Arthropoda > Insecta > Hemiptera > Pentatomidae > Piezodorus > Piezodorus guildinii. Next base: position 103,957,157 of record CM041294.1, on the reverse strand, counting down.
GTTACTATTTCCTATTCTTTACTTTTATTTCGATTTTCATTCGAATAATGCAGATAAAATTTCCTAATTCCAGAACAGCCTACATTTTTCTTTATCATCAGTAATAACCTGATAAGAGTTATCAGGGAGTTACATCTCTTATAAGTTGTGGCTTGACAATATAAGATTTTTTCTTCTCTTTGTTCATTGCGTTATCTTGATCTCAAGAGTCTATTAAAGTTCTCTCCATCTTCTATAATAACTGATTTTTAGTGGAATTACATATATTATAATTTTTGGCTTGAATATACTGATCAACTTTTTTTTTTTTTTTTTTTTTTTATCGTACTTTACTGATTCTAAAACTCGATACATATTTTTCTCTATCGTTACAAATAACTGAGTTATGGGCGTATTTATAAAATTTCAATTTTTTTCTTATTTGTTTATTATTTTCAATAATGAACCTTTGTAATCGACCAAGAAAAAAATTTTTGAAAGGGGAGGGGAGTAATTTTTTATTTTTGGGTAGATTACAAGGGTCAATTATTGAAAATAATAAACCAAATATTTAAAATTATTTGGCTTATATAACACGTTTTTAAATTATTACGCATTTTAAATAAATATCATGAAGGAAACACCTGCGATGCAGTGGCTAGTATAACAGCCTTTTATACGGCAGATGGCCCTTTTAAAGTGAGAAAAAATTCTTGTTAGTATTATCCTTCGGAGAAGATGTAACATCGTTGACCCAAGCATGGGCGATATCAGGCACTTGTCTAAGATCCTAATTAAACCTGAGTGCGCAAAATGTAGGACTCCGATTAGCCACAGTAATATAAGGTAACGTTAAATTAATAATCTAAAACATAAGTTCATCAAGTTTTCATTTAAATTAGAATTTTAATATGGCCCTTATTCGTCGTTAATTATGAAACGTAAACATTTCCCCACCTATTTTGTAACCTTTGAAGGGAAGTCCGAGTATGTTTGTATTTTATGAAGTGTTCTACATCGAGTGAATGAGGAAAGGGAGTATTCTGTTATTGTTAATATTGTGGAGAGTTCCGAGTATATAAAAGTTAGAAATCTGTATACGGCAATATGGACGGGGAAAAGCACACTCCACCTTTCGGAGCATTTTTGAAAATACCGACACCGATTTTTTTATTCTCCATGGTCCATTCATCTATTTTACTTTGTCGATCCTTACACTGTACTTCTCGTTTGCTTCCGACCTTGGTGCTGAGATAATATTCATCAACACAATAGCTTCTTCCATGACGCTTAGTTTTAAATAAAAATTTACTGGATTTATATTTTATTACAGAAGCATAGCGACATGTTTCTAGTTCCAAATGAGAAACACAGTGCGAAGACGGATAAGTTTTATGTGGTTGTCTCTGTGGAAAACATATGTTTGCAACGACTTAGTTCTCTCCCCTCTCTCCAAAAAAAAAAATAAATAAATAAAAATTTGCTGACATTTCCATTTTTTGAAGAGAGATACACTTTATTCATAAATAAACAAACAAAATGATGCTGCCCAACTTAATTGGGTTGCTATAAACAGCATACCGATTTTTTTTCCTACAGGAATATTCTTAACATTTTATTTAACTATAAATACAATATTTTTTTTTTTTTTTTACTCTTTTAAAATTTTTTTCCTACTTATTTTTCCTGTTTTATTTTATTTTTTTTTTCTCTTTTCCTTCTCTACTGTTTCACATTTTCTTACAAATACTTAGATATATCTATACATATACATCAAAGATTAAATTAAAAAAAAAACAACAAATTATATATACATTAAACAACTACATACTAAAAAATCACACTATCATCAATAAAAACACTCGGCACCCAAAATCAATATCTTTATATTAAAATAATCTGTTAAAATTAAAATATAACTGAACACAGATGCACATGCATGCCCCTCCAATTATACTGTTAGGAGTAGATGTGATAGTGTATAATTCCCAGAGAGTCGAGAACCACACTTTCTGCTATCCTTGCTACGTCTTTTATATCGACACCTATGTCCTCCATCAAGCTCCTTGTTGAACCTGGCACAGCTCCGCGGGCTCCGAACCAAAGGCCTTTTACGTAGAAGTCTCTCTCGCCTTGGCTCTCGCGGAACTTTTCCTTGAGGAAAGGGATACATTTTTCGTAGATTCCTCTCTTTTCCCTTTCCACTTTACTTGCCTGTTCAAGGTCGTTAGATTTATATCTCACGGTGGGATCCAGAATGACAGCCGAATTTCCGGTCTTAGGAAATGCCACGATATCAGCATATCGCGTGGATCCATCCGTATCCACACAGTACACTTCCTCGAAGCAGGCAAAATCTCGTTCTTTAAGGAGCCTCATCAACTCATGCTTTACTCTATGGTGACGGCGTGTTATCAGGAGGGAGTTGTTGGGACATAAAAACAATGTTGAGATAAGTTGGACGTTATTTTAGTTCTCGAAGGTAAAAATCTCCTACTTCAGTAGCAGTCGAGTTATGGAATGTTCTTTTAATTTTTCGCCACTACTTTATTTCTGAATATCTGATAGGTCGTTCTAATAGCAGTATCAGTTGAGGCAAAGAACACATCCTTCGTAGAATTAAAGCTTCTGCCAACAAAAAACGTCATAGGTCTAGGCGGAGTTGTGAAATATTGTCACACTTTCAACCCTGGTTTATTCATTGAAAAATCCAGTTACATATAACTGATAGATTTTAATATTGTTATTGAGTTTCCTATATCAGGAAGTAGAACATTTATACTTTTATTAACTTTCCTTATTTGTTAAATCCCTGACTAGACTATACAGCAGAAACAGTTAGAATTATTAAAAAATAGATATTCAGCTATTTCAGAAGTACGCTGTAAAAAGTATATTTTATTTTTAAAAAAAATTTCGCTCACTATGTTAGTGATTATTATTTTGAAAGCTTACACCCGCAGTAAAATTATGGTGGATACCTGAAAGTCAATTTGATGAAATTCTTTATATTTCTCTGTTACTCATTGGTTTCCAAGATAACCTTTAACTAAAATCCAAATAAGATAAATAACTATTTAGTTCATCTTTACAATTACCAACTGCTTTATCGACGAATATAATAAACTTAATTTACTTAATTGAGCATTTAGTTTTCGAATATTTTAATATTTTTTTGCCTCGACGGGACTAGTTTATATTCGCCCTTGACCTAACACATCCGGGCCCTGATAATTTATTATTCCACCCTGACTTTTGAAAAGAAGTGAGGATCATTCTGAATAGTATAAGGTGATAACTAAATTAGTTTGGTAGTGGCAAAGTATTTCAGACACGATTCGAGAGGTTGCGCTATAAAATTAGGACCTGGCTCGTGACTATGGAGCTTAATAACACCACCGGATTTGAATCCCCACAACAAAGTCTTGAGCTAATGAAATCTAGATGGCACGTGACCTTAGTTTTGACCACGTAAGACCGTCTGGAGTGGTGAGTACGTTGTGTACCTGGTAGGTAGTATAGTGTAACATCCTGTAATTAGTACAGTAGTTACGATAACATTTACTTTATGTCGTTTGTAATAATATTGGATAATCGATTCTACTTCTAAGGGCTCTTCTTGATTCTTTATGGATGCATTATGGAGTTACTAAAATTAATATAGTCTTGCTTATAGGTTGAAAATAAAAGTAGTCCTCTACATGATAAAGTGTAAAGGGATGTTTCTTGACTACATAGTACACCAATTTTTTTCTTTGTAACTTGATTTTGCAATTTGATTTTGTAATTAATTTTTGACTTGCTGGCGTTTGTTCTGCATGCGTTACCTACGACCGGCTCATTTATAAATGCTTCAACACTGGCTCTGCTTCGAATCAACACTGAAACTGTCGGACACCTACCACAATACTGCGATCAGACTTTGTACAAGTGCATTCAGATCTTCATCGGTTTATAGTTATACATATCCAGAAAGTGGAGAACCGGGCCTTAAAAGAACTTACTTAACTCTTTTGTACGCAGCTTCAATTTTTTCTTAAAAAACCACTAACTACGAACTCCTTACTGCATCCGATACAAATAAAAATAATTATAAAATTGGCATCAAAGGAAGAATTAGTGATCTTTTGCAGGATTTTAACATAATCTCAAGTAATATTTCAATTTTCAGACAACTTATTATTCTATTCCATGGGATTCGAATTTTATCCAAATAGACACTATCCTTACAAAAAGAGAAAAATATTTGAAATGATCGTGTCTTTATAAAAACGATTTTTTGGAAATAAAGAAAAATATATTATTTTTTCAGTAATATATACGGATGTCTCAAAAATAAATGATGAAGTTTGCTGTGCTGCGGTTAGTGAAATAAGTGTTCTGTGACACATGTAACGCAGCACTGACCATAAAACACATTGTAACATCATGACACTGTACATTGCCACCATAAATACTTCCAACCTTAAAAGAAGCTCTGAGTAATGATGAAGACAACGTTTTAAGACTTGGTGTTTTTTGGATGACATTGAGTCCGTTATGCTCAATATAAACGTAGTGAATCAAGACCCGCTAACGACCAGAAAGGATAGATGCGGTATACCAATAAATAAATTAAGGTATGTTAATTATATTTGATTATAAAGTACACTTTTAACTCTAAATATTTAATATAAACGTAATACTGATTATTCAAGAGGTGTAAAAAAATAAAATGGACGTTTGAATATTAAGACATTAAGAATAGATTGGGACGAGGGATTCCAATGCAAGATATCATGAATGATTAAGGGTTTTTTGTGGATTGTGATTTCCTTGTTTACTGATTGTACAGAGGAACTCGGGGTAAACATATTAAGTACGGAAGGAGGCATTTGGTTCTATAAGATCGGATAAAGATAAAAACATAGGAATTTCGAGTGTACGAACTTTCTGATCATTATAATTATTGTTTTCGGTTGATATAATACCGTGTTATTGATAATGTATATAAAAAGAAGAGATATTAATATTAATTGATTCTGATAATAATAAATTTGTGAGAAATTATTTGGCACGCTCTGATATAGAACGTTATTGAATAAATTGCATACTTATAAATTATTACTTATCTATATACTTATAACGTGAATAAACTTTTTAATATGAATTTTGTTATCTTTTTTAAACGTTTATTTAACTGCCTTTTTACTCAGAATTCAATTTTCATTCTCTAGATAAATTCACGCTACTTCATATTGTTCAATGCGGGACTTATTAACGATTGATATTTATTAACTTGATGTTTTTACTTTCGAGAATTTGTTAAAGAAATAAAAATACCTCTGAAGCGAGGAGACAAGTGGTTAGGGAAATATTTATATTGGCAGCAGTATTTTTATTTGTCCCACCTTCCGTTCCCGGGCCTGCATTCATATCGGTATGGAATACCTTTATTCAAATGCTTAAAATACTTGTCTTATGATGCTTGAGAAAAATGTGTTAAGGACAAAAAGACTTGTTAACAATTAATAAGAAAAACAATAAACGACCCTTTGTTACTTAAAACAATATACAGATAAGTTGTGTTTATTATTTATTTATTATTAAAATGTAATATGACATATAAAATTCTTTCCACGAATATTTATATTAAAACATTCATAATATGAAATTAGCTGAATAAAAAATGCGATGCGCATATAGCACATTTTACACTTTTCTTTCTTAAAATAATAAACATTTAATAGTTATATCAGTATTTCAGGTTTGGTTATCCTTATTGAGGTATCGCTTATTACAGCCTGGGCTTTATCAATTTCATTTTTTGTTGTTTAGTTGTTTATCGTAGTCCGTTAGAAGTAGCTCTATACTCTATTTTTACGAAGAAGAAATGCACTAGAAGCTATTCAGAGATCATTCCTTTGAAATATTGATTCATCATTTTCAATAATGAACCTTTGTAATAGACCAAAAAAAAATAAATAAAATAATACCCCCCTTCAAAATTTGGGGGCTTACGTTTCAAGATGCGTAGAACCGGAGTAACGAATAAAAAAATCCATTTGTCCGCGTCCGCGGCATTTCGCCGAAGATACTGTACCAATTTTTTTGAAATTCACCTTTAAAAATACAAGGGCGTGCAACGATGATCTTAGCAGCTAGACGTTGATATCAGCTGATTATTTTTAGAATGGCAGCCGATAAAAAGTAATTTAGTTTAATAACTTAGTTATTTTTGAAGATTAAGAAAAAAAAATGTATCAATGTTTATTAACCAAAAATCGCGAATAATTATAAAAAAGAGAAAAATGTAAAGAAAAAAATTTAAATTTTATCCATGAATACGCCCATAACTCAGGTATCAATTTTATTAAATTAATAAATAAATACCAAAAAATTAATTGAGAATTAAATGAAAAGAGAATCATTGAAATTGGTTAAGAACTAACAGAGATATAGCGTTTTGAAATCAGCCGTGGTGATATGCCATTTTCCTTTGAATTATTAATTGCTTTTCATTTTACTTAATTGCTAATTTACAATATTATAAACAGTTATACCCTAATATTTTTATTTGAAAATAATAAACCATTGTCTAATAATTTGCAGCGTTTTGATATTGGACTTCGAAGTATTTGATAGAAGTTATGACGATTTTTAAAGTTTTAAGAAATAAAAGCGTTCTTAGTTCTTTCTACTAATTTTTACTTACTGTTGTACATATTTTTAGTTGAATTAACATACGCCCGGTTAAGAATTCTAAACACGTCCACCATTAAGAGGATTGTCTTCTTCCTAAGCTGCATAGGTAATTCCGTGCCTCTGGGTCTCCTATTCCAACTACTTAAGAACAAGTTCCTTATCAGTGATGAAATTAACATAATTGCTTTTTTCCTTACGGTAATTTAATTTAAGTTTATATCTCCATACATGATTTAGCTATATTAATCAATATTAATGGATAGACAGTATTAAATGGGTTATTAATGTGGATTGTGGAAAAATATTTAGGTTCTAATTTAATATCTTAATTTCTTAATATCATCTAATCGATTCTAAATAAAAACTATATCTGCATGCTTTAAGAATTATCTGTAACTCTAGACCGTACACACACCTAACCCCACACCCTCCCCCCCACACACACACACACATATATATATATATATATATATATATATATATATATATATATATATATATATATATATATATATATATATTTATATTATTCATAGTAGATCATCAAGATTATCAATAGTAGGCTGTAAGATCACTTTGGATTCCCAGTCATTCCAGAATATCAGGGAATGAGGAAGTCGACAGAGCAGCAACAGAGGCATATTCACTAGGAGAAATAACGCCCTCTTATATTTCATCATATGAGCTGTTTCAGCCAATAAACGCGAAGATCATAGACAAATGGCAACAGTCTTGGACCGCTCTTGAAAACAACAAATTGAAAAATGTCAAACCGACCATCAGCTGCTGGGTCTCATCATCAAGAAAGTGCAGGCGTGAGGAGTTAGTTATCGCCCGCCTGAGGATAGGACACTGCCGTCTCACTCATGAGCACCTCATGGTACGAAGGGACCCACCTCGATTTCAACTGTGTAAAGAGACTCTCACAGTAAATCATATTTCTGAAGAGTGTCCTCGTTATAGTAGGGAATTTGTAAAATGTAGCGTACCACGTAAAATCTCGGAGGCATTGAGCGATAGTGATCGGGCCGTCGACGGTGTCATTCAATTGGTGAAGAACATTCGTTTATATCACCTCATTTAACACATTCAGGCTATTTTACGCACTTTTTGATATTTTACCTACAATGTTTATTTATTTAATTTTTTTATTTATTTATTATAATTTTTTTTTTTTTCTCCTCATCATAGGTAAGTTAATCGTCTTCTGAAGAAGTTTTGGGCAATAATAACCACTCGCAGTTTTTTTGCCTTTAAAACCAAAACAACAACAACAAATATCTGAGTTCTTGATTCTGCGCCATTTTGTTTTTATATGAAGCATCCAAACTTTATATAAAATAAAAATCTTTTTAGGGGCCCTTATTGTGGAAAGCAGTTCAGCAAGTATAACAGACAAAAATCTTGAAAGTATGATTATGAGAAACTAGAAAAAAATCAGAATGGCAATCGTATATGGTGTAAATGAAACAACAAGGTTATAGAACAAGTAAGGTGAATAGGCCTCCTCCCTTCCCTAATCATTTGAAAATGCAAAAAAGTTTACAAAAGTTTTAAAATTTAGTAAAGTGCTGCCAAACCAACGAAATGTTCTTTAATAGAAAGAAAATGGTTGTTTAAATGGTCCCAATTTTAAATAATCTAAATTTTTGTTCCGTCACTAGTTATTGATATAAAGATTTAAATAATGGCGGTTAGTTAGCTATGGTGTATATTGGTGTGTACATGGCATAATAGGCAGAGCATTGTTGTCTTTAGTCGCTTTTAAGTTTCAGATTATATTAAGTAATTAAAAAAAAATAGATAAATAGATAGGAATGATTTATTTACATAATTACAATAAACAAGCAATCGTTAATTATATTTTTAATGATTTCTGGTTTTCTTAAAATCAACAATATAATTTTGGTCTGACACTAATTGAACATTTAGTCGAAGGTAGTAAGAATAGTAGGAAAAATACACAACCCTATTAAAAAAAATAAAATAAAAAAATAATAAATAAAAATAAAATATTAATAAAGTAAATACATTTTAAAAAATAATGAAAATAATTATGGATGAAAAATATAAAAAGAATAAACAATTAAATACACTAGAATGGGATAAAATAATAATAATAATGATTATTATACAGTATTTCTATGAATATGGCCAACTGAGATAGTTACATAAACACACATATACATACACACACATACATATACATATACACACACATGGATACATATTTGCACATCATATTTTTCAAGTTAAATTTATTAATTGTCTGATAAATTGGTATAATATTCCTTATGAACTTAACAATAAATGTTTTTTCCTTTTGTAGCGTTGAAGAGAGTCTTTATTGTAATTACCTATTTCTTTTATCAGTGGGTTCAGAGAGCTTATATTTTTTTTTAAATATGTCTGTGCTTGGCTGAAAACTAGATCTTGTATAGAGGGGAGCTGTATTGTGAGAGTAGTTGTTTATAAAATAATTATATTTTTGAATTATTACAAGATAGAAATGCTGTACGTAATTGTTGTAACTAAAAATATTCCTTAATTTATAATATTTGGACATATTCAATATGTCATATTGTAATATTGAAAAAAAAAACATTTTGACAAGATTTTGAAGATCTTTCAAACTATGAAGACACCGCCAAGTTTTTAAGTTCTTTTTTTTTGGGGGGGGGGAAGGTTAAATTGGAGGAAGGGAAAGGTTGTTAATTACATTACTTCAGTAAAACCTTATTTTGAGCGAATTGTCACTTCATCGTAAAAATCCTACTCATTGATTTTATTAGCTGGGAACAGGAGGTGTCACTTAACCTCTGCAAATTGCTAATCCTTAGCTGTGAACTTTAAGTAGTCTATAATCCTCTCAAGACCATCTTAAGTAAAACTCGATCAAAAGTTAGACTTCGCACTCGCTTGACTTCAAACTCCCTTAAGTCTGCTGAAAAGCCTAATACCGCCTTAATAGCAAGCATCTGCAGTTTTTTTTTCTAAGTTATTTAAAATATGGAATCAATCTTCCGCTCGTATTGGAAGAAAGAAAAGTAAATTTTATTCTGGGGCCTTCAGCTCCATATGAATAACAGTATAGTACAAAAAATGAATGTTGTGTCTGGTACAGAAACAAAAACATTTAAAAAAATACTTATATTACTTATCAAAGTTGTAAATACGACTACTAGGTATATTATGTTTATAATTATATGTGTATAAAGAGATATTATTATTGTACTTCTCACTAATATCGTCAGATCATAGAGAAGTACAGAAAAAAAAAAAAGAAAAGGAAAAAAAAAAGGATGTTGTTTACATATTTTTAGTGGTCCTCATTTTATAATGGGTTACGACCATTATTCTAACTCTTTGTTTAAAATCGCTTGGAAGATGGATGGCTGAGAAGATGAATTAACAATTTGTTTTTAAATGAGGTTAAAGAAGATGCTTAGCGAATAGAGGATTTTTTAAAGGATGATGTTCGATGAGAAGGAAAGTAGAGATTAGTGGACTGGGATATTGTGTTAAACTAATGTACCCATGGACCATGGACAACATTACATGGACAACACCAGGCAACCATAGTCATGAGGGAAGAAACAAGGAGCCGACAAAATTGAAAGGCAGCGCGCCAAGCAACCTCGAAAACAGTTTAAGAGTAGCGATAGAATTGGGAATGATATAGGAAACAGGGTTATTCCAAGAAAGGTTTCGGTCAAAGATGGCACCAATATTTCTTACGGCAGTATGAAAATGGATAGGTAGCCGTTAAGGTATAGTAAAGGATAATAAGGAAGGGAATTAACGAGATGTTTGGGACCTATGGTTATGGCCTTAGTTTTATCAACGTTCAAATTTATATCATTCTTTAATGCCCATGCGTTAATATTATCTATGTCTTACGGGTCGTCTCAAACGTCTCGTTGGGATAAAAGGAAAGGTAGATCTGAAAATAATCGGCATGTAAATGATATTTTGAATGATGAATTGAGTCAGGTATATCATTTATATACAAAGAAAAGAGGGTTGGTAAGAGCGAAGATGTACACTCAAGAGTACATGATAACAAGCTGACAAGGTTAGTTCAGCATGTAATAGATATTTTTTAAATGTGACCAAATATATGTTAGATATATATGCAATATAAAGTAATGATTAAAGAACCCTTGAAAATGGCAAAGACCGAAACGTATGTAAAAAGAAAAAGGAAATAAAGGAGTGTTGAGTGAAAATGGATCGTTTTATTTAAATAAAAGAACCTATCAATAGATTTATTCACTCAAACAAATTGAAATTATTATAAAACCATTATATAACTAGTTATAAACCTAATAGGATAGGAATGTTCGCTATTTCTAGATTTTTTAAATACATACATACCAATCAAGTTTATTTATATGGGGACATTTAATTTTCCATTATCTCTCTTCACTTTAAAATAACAAACACATAAACTTAACTAAATGTGGTCTCAAAATCGGTTAGAAAGAGGTTTTTTAAACATAAACGACACCTCATTCAAATTGTACCCATGCGAAGCAGTTAATGAAATAAAATACATTGAATTAAGAAAATGAATGGTTGGTTTTGTTTTTTGTTATAGTTGGCAATCAATGTCTGCAACTCTTCTTTTCCCTTTTTGTTATAGAACACATCTCCAAACACTTAAAATACATGATACAACTAAAATATTCACGAGAAATAATTTATATGAAAAAAAACTTTAGCCGGGTGAAAATATATATATATATATATATATATATATATATATATATATATATATATATATATATCTTTGTTTCCCATAATTTGTTTTATGGAAAACAAAGACATAGTTCTTTCCAAAAAGTTGCAGATATTTCGTTCCATTAGTAGGGCAGTGATATGCTATGGAGCACAAGTCTGGGGTGGGTTTAGTCATGATGCCGTGGAAAAACTACAATGATTTTTTCTTAAAAACTATTTAAATTACCAAAATATACTCCAACTCATTTTCTCCACTTTGAAACAACAATAGATCCATTATTTATGTTCACCATAAAGATGCATTTAGATTATAGTATTAGAATTTTGAATCTACCACCGCTTAGGTATCCAAAGATATTAGCATTACATATAATCAAGAAAAAAATAGCATAGTTGAAAAACATACTTTAGGGGTACTCACTACGTTTGCTATAGCATGCTATTGTGCTAAACCCATCAATTTTATACAGGAAATAACTGTAGAAACTCGACGGGTTTAGCACAATAACACAAATAGCATGCTATAGCAAACGTAGTGAGTACCCCTATTATCTGAACGAATCGCATGGATTAAATTGTAATTTAAATCTATCAAACTGTGATGATATTAAGTTATGGAAAAATAGTCTAGCAACATTAAGGGTTCAAATGCAAAAATATATTTATACTCAGAATATTATTAAAGTTAGAAATTCTAAAACTTCTCCATTTTATCCACATATAGCAACAGTAAATTTCTGACGAATGTTCTCTAGAGGTGATTAGATGGCTAATTAAAATCAGGGGCGATGGTTTAAACCTAAATTATAAAAATTTCATGAAAACAAATAGTATTGTGCAATACAAATAAAACAGAAGATCTTTTTCACTTTTTGGCTGCCTGTCCGAAACTTACTGAGCTTAGAAAAAATATTTTAATTCTAAAAATTTAACTTGGAATCAAATTTTAGAGTTTATAAATGGAAAAGATTGGCTGGCGTAATTTTATTTCTCCCGATCGGCTTTCTCTTATAGAATGTTGATAACGAAAGAATTTAACGATTAGTGAATCTGACTATTTGTGAATTAATTTTAATATATAAATGACATGCGAAGTGTTTGTATCTTACTTTGTTAATAATTATTAATATTGATAGATAAAAGGTTAATTTTGTCAATAAACACAGTCTCCACAGAGGGTTAATAGACCATGTAATGTTTCTGATTTTTATTATTGTATTTTGTAATCTGTAAATTGTTTATTTTTTTTATTAGCTGTAATTTTGAAAATAAAAACAGACTTTTCTCTCTTTCTCTCTCTCTCTCTCTCTCTCTCTCTCTATATATATATATATATATATATATATATATATATATACATATAAAGTTTTCCTTAAAGGACCTTATTTGGACATGGGGCAGTTTTGTTTTTTCGCAAGTGAAAAGTGATTTGGGTCCACGGTGCTAATCCTTTCAACTGCGGCTTGAAAGAGAACTCATTACAGGAACCATCTCGACAAGGTTTTTTTCTCTATAGCCGGTTAAAAGAAGGAGACTAAACAAGCCCTGTGCTCCAGCTGGTACAGTAGAGGGGAAGGGAAGTACATCTGATTCCACTAGACGCTGGAGGAAGGGGATTAAGCAGTTTAATCACTTTTTAAATAAAGAACCAAGAAGTTTTTCCATTAGTCTTATTTAAAAAATTCAGCGAACGGCTCCAAGGCACCGTTTGCTGATAGTTCCAGTTTAATTTATTTATATTTATCCATTACATTTTCAACGCGAAATAAGTTATGATTGTATGACATTGATCAATTAAAGTTGTCCGTGTTACTTTAATTATGTAAAATAAGCAAAGGCGTGATGATTTATTACGTTTTGTTGTATCAACTTCATTTTTGAAAAGCATTTTGTGATTCTATTTTCAGTTATAATATAGAATCATTCATATTAACTTTGTTTAATTATCTTATTAGTAGCTGTTACCCGCGACTTCGTCTACGTCAATTTCTGTTATCATGATCGAGATTTAAAAGTTTTTAAAACAATATTATAACGTTATTCTGCGTAATTGATATTTTTATTTTTGTTTATTGTGGAAGAAGAACATCCTGATTTTCTCCGCAACTCGATCTTGACAACGCGACATATTCTTGGCATTGAATAGCAGTCTTGGCGTAAATCGATTCCTAAGTGTATAAAGTTTAATTTATTCACTATCCCCTGTGATATAATAATTTTTACATTTAAGATAACATAACGGGATATTGAATTATTACTTTCACTTACCTATATATGAAATATATAGTAGGGGAAAGTATTGCGATCGTGAAAATTTTCGAATTCCAGTTTTCAACGCAAAAACACGTTTTAGGGTCCCCAGAGTCCAAATAACCAGGTCCCGAAAAATGGTCTGTGTGTTTGTGGTCCAGCACGAAAACGAAAAGGTGTACGAAAATGAAATTTCATATTTCAGACACTTATAGCCCGAGATGTTACAGCAACGCATTTTGTACCTTTTTACGATTTTCTCAAAAACGGCTCTAAACTAGCTTTGTGGATGTAAAATTTAATGGGCTTTAATATGATGTAGATTTCATTCTTATTGAAATAGTCTGACAGGGCTTAAATGCCGATATTTTAAAATTTCTTCCCAGAAAATATCTTTAATTTTATAGATTTTATGAATCAGGATTAGGATTGTCATATTCTGTTTCTTTGTAATATAGCTAATGAAGTTGTTTTAATCAAACCCTGTTGCAATTTCATTATTTCTATTTGGTCACACACAGTCACTGCATTCTTTCATTATAATTATTTGCTGGCACTTTCAAAGGCAATATTTTATTTTTATTATTAATTTATTTGTTTGCTAATGACCACTTGTGTGCTAATGACCACATTCTGTGGCTAATCGGACGATGCTACAGTGCGAGTCCTATATTGTTTATATCCAGATTTAATTAGTACAGGGATCTTTAACGTGTTCTTGTCATCAGGGCGTCATAATCAAGGGTTTTTCACTCCCTTTACCAAATCCCAGAGCCATCTCAAACCTGGAATCTTGGGCATAGAAGTGAGTTAATAAAAAAAAAAGATGCTACTGCACCATTGGTAATCCCACCAATTTATTTGTATAAAAATTAAATGATTTAGAATAGTATAAAAAAAAATAAGAATATGTACTACTACAACCTTTAAGAGTTTAGTTTTTTTGTCACTTTTTATTTAAAACTGCACTGCTTCTTGGCCACCAGGCAGTGCAGGATTGCGCATAACATAAACATGCTTATCTGCCAGATTTTACAACAAAACTTTGGGTCCTCACTTTTATTTATACCGGCTAAGTGCGCCTCCAAATGTAGGCATAATCTGTACTAATTATTGTTGAATATATTAATTTTTCCGCACACATTTTTATTTTTAATAATCTTCTTTTTTTTTTGTGCTGCCACTGGGTAGTTTCTCTATATGTATTTCGTGGTAGTTTTGTATATTACCATCACATTTCCTTGATGTATTTTTTTTTTACAGTTTTAGATTTCAATAAATATGTTTAAAATAAATCTTTTAATGACTTTTTAGAAATATGTTTGTAAATAATGTAAATTTAAACATTGGCTTTTTACGGTGTTGGCCTCATTTCGGTGAAAAATGTTCGAAACAGGGCTTGATTAATATTTTTATATTGAAGGAAGAGGGAATGAGTGAATCAGACTTGATAAATGGTCGAATTTCCTCTATTTCTGGATTCGTCAAATCTAAAGAGTTCTTAGCCTAGTTTATAGACAAATAATATTGGGTATAAATTGACGGTATTAACCCCCCCAACTGAGGAACCGATCTCGGAGCGAGGAATCCCTACATTCGCCCCATTCGTCTAGCAGCCGGCCTTCTTCCCGGATTTTTATCCAGAGCCCCTCTGACACAACCTACGCTGTACCGCCTTCTGACACCGGAGGACGCGAGAACCGAGGCGAGTCACGGAGCCAGCATACAGAGCAGACATCAGATAAAATACTATAGCTCTTGAGACCCGACCTTCTTACATTATATTATTTATAAGTTAATGATTGATTAAATCCAATAAAACAAAAATTAAATAACTATTTTTTTTATTTATTTAAAAACAATAAAGGACTGTATAGCACATTCCGGGCCCCAAAATTCTACAATTATTACAAATAAACAGTATTTATAATATTATACACATGGTTACCAAAGTAATTTATTTACCTGTCTATATATAAGTAACCAATAAGCCTATGTGAATAATTTATATTCACATACAGAAATCTAAAATATACAGCTTGAAGAGAGTAGTAAATTATTAGTTCCAAGTTCCAAAATCATTTTTGTACCTAACCTTTTTTCATAAACAATTAAGTAAATTTTTGAAGAAAAAATACATTGATATACATTATTTTATTTCATAATACAATCTGCCGAACGATGAGGAATAATTATTACATCACAAACCATTTTGGGTCTTGTGTTCAGTACATACAGAGACTCGTAATGCTTCACGACTAACGGTCGTGTAAGGAGGTGATTCGGCTTTGATCACCCTCAGCCAGCCCTGAGATTTTTTCACAATTTTCAGGTACCTTTTATATAAAAGCTGGGTGTGCCCCAGCAGGGCTTTCATACCCCGGGGTAAATCTACGTCTAAAATAACAGAATAAATAATTCTTCCCCAGTCTGGGTTCGAACTTGGAACTCGGAGAACAGTAGACTAGTGAAAATATTAAATACATGAGAAAAAACATAATTAGGCCTAGGTAAAGGAAATAAAATAAAACAAAATAAATTAACTTTTTACATTTATAAAAGTAAAGGATGATTTTCGTCAAATGTGTTCTATTTGATTTATTAAATATTTTTATAACGTGAATTTTTTTTTGGATCAATGGATAAAAAAGAGCTATAAGTTACAAATTAACGAGAAAAGAAGTGATAGAGGATAGTTATTTGGAAATTGAGAGCGAATGGAACGAGCAAAAAGAGCTATGGTGAGGTGGAGTTTTTTTTTAATCAGTCTGAGAACATTACGGATTCGTACCGTGTGGTAGACCCCCTCCTGTAATATTGTCAGCCCTGTTTGCATTCCCACTGCTACTTGTACATCCAAGTGTCTAATTGCTTCCTTCAATTATATATTTTCACGGATGCTCTTCCATCAATATTCCTTTTCTGTTAATGTATGTAACACTTATCTCTTTTAATTTTTTAGTCTTTATGCTGAAATTTATATTGCTTCAAATGGGTTATTCTGATCAAATGAGCGATTTTGGATGCAAAAGATTTGAGCCCTCAGATGTCATCGAAAACATATTCATTAAACGGACAGCGCTTAGCTTTTTCTCTCAATACTGTTATGAATCCCCAAAAAGAATTTGTATTTGCATTTCACTTCATTCGAAATCGAAATGATCTTCAAGCTATTCCATAACCAAATTCTTGCCCCAGATTCTTCGCTTCCGCTCGTTTCTATTAAACAGCAATACTGTCTTCTTAATTATTTTTTGTTTATTTTTTGCATAACGTTCTATATGGGTGTGAAATTCGGTCGCTTCCATTGAAGGTTTTCGAGAATTAGGCATCACCAAGATATTTCACTTATAATTTTCTTTAATGAGCGCCAAACTGGTTAGACGGATATAGGTAGGTTCATCCAAAAATTTAGATAAATAAGATAATAAAAATGGTACATACGCTGTCATGAAATAAATTAAATTGCTTTTCCAGCTAAGCTCAGGCAAGAAGGGCTGGGTTAGTTTTAACTGGCATGTATTGAAACTACTAGCAAAAGCAACTACTTCTAACACATTTATTAATAATCTACAAAATAAAACAGTAATTACTATCATGCAATAAATTATATTTACAAAATTTAAATATTTACAATACATATAATAAAATAAATGAATTAGAAAAGGGAAGGTAGGTCAGGTATGAGGTATCAATGAAAGGTGAAGTCTCCCCCTGGGTTATAAAGGACAGGTTCTGCAAACCGGTGTCGCCAACCGGTTACAAAGGTACTAAGAACATTTGGTTCAAAGATAATTGAGGCCATTTAGAAGTTATACTAAGCGGAATTACGAAGCTTGTATTCTGTCAGTATAATTCAGTTGATTGCATTGCGGCGACTCTAATGGGTTTCTAAAGTCGTTGGGCTAAACGAAGGACAAATAACGAAAATATAGTATGCGCTGAACCGACTGGTAGGCTTCCGTGAGGTAGGACGAAGCGTTGGTGGAAGGATTGTATTAAGCCTGAACTCGGAAGCTTGGGCTTGGGTGGTGGTCATTGGACAAATCTGTGTAGGTAATATTTGGTGGTATCGGCATTGAACCTTCGGATTTTTAGGCCTATTACTACTTTATTATTTAATTGGGTATTTGCCCTACCCCGCTTCCTTCTACTGTCAGTCTCCCACATTAACTATTTCGGTAATTAGTCAGAATTCATTTGAATTAAGATACCGAACCAACTCTGAAATTAACTATATTAACAGAGCCCTAAATGCAGAAAGAACTAAGGGTTAAAAGTATATAATTTTTTTACTCCCTAACATCTTAGTTTTTTTCATCCGAAAATAAAAAGTAGTGATGACAATCAATATGTCCTTCACGAGAGAAATAAGCACTAGATTTTAGTTAACATAGCAGATCATTGGATCTACAATCAAAAGATAGTGAGAAATGATTAACCGACTCTTTTTTAGTTTTAAAGATATTATAATCTGATAATTGCAATGCCTTCATAAAAATATGTTTTTCATCAACCCCTTCCATCGCTCTGGGGATTACTTTAAGAAAATAGTCTGATAATTTTGAAGGAACTATTATTTGAAAAAATGGCAGTCTCGGCATTCTTAAGTTGTCATTTTGTGCATTAATAAGAGAATGGAGAGATCTTTTTTATTCAACTATTGAATGAACTTAATTTTGCCTTTGAAATTCACGGAGGTCACATTTAAACAATCTTCCGTAGTAATTAATTTGTCAACCTTCTTTACTATGCCGCCAATACATTTTTAGCTGAAACAGAAATCTCTTCGAATGTATGGTGTTTTTTTAGTCAACGGTTCAACTATTAATGTCTGACAACTCGGAATAGTATTCTAGTCTAGGAATAATAAATAGTCTGACAACGCGAACATCTGCATGTATGTTTAATGATATTTAAAGAAAATGGGATTAAAAAAAATACCTTATTTTTTTGTAATAATATGAAACTGGTATAAAAACAGTCTATCTGCTGTGCCATAAATTTTGATTTATAGAATGCGAGGGAACAGAAGTATTAAATTATATCTTCTACTTTCTAATTCAATAAGAAACAACTTAATGCTTTATATTTTTATTAAAGCATCCCACAAATTTTACCCAGTACTTTATTTTGTTTTCATTTTTAAAAACTTCACGTCAGGCGTTCAGTTTTGTTCGGTTGAAAAGTAGTATTGGGTGAACTGCGATTTACTGATCATTCAAAATTTGATTTTTCTTTTTGCATTCATAATACCTAAAAATGAATAACAACTTTGATAAAATATAAAAATTTAACAAATGATATAGTATTAATAATTTCAGAAAATTTTTAACTATGCTGTGGAACATGATTTAAATATTTGACGCAAATATTACGGTAGATAATGAATGCCAAAATTTATTTATTTTTTATTGTAAATAAAGTTGTTTTAAAGCATATTGGTTCACGCCTGTTTGAAAATCGTGTTCTCAGAATAATTAATACTTGAATGATAAAGTAGAGTTGTGACATATTTACATAAATGTAGAGGAAATTATAAAAAAATTGTATATCTCAGATAGACAAAAAAAAAAGGCTATAGGCATCTGCTATTTTTTATACCAAGGTAAGAATTTATATAGATATATCTATATATATGAAACTCGATGCAATGTTATTGTTAATTATATATAGACACCTAAACCTAAAAATAACTGACAGAAGTCTAAATTTCAATGGGAAATATTTTTACAATAAAATAACATTAGGAACGTATAATCCCGAAAATTCAAATGGGTTAAAATGCATTAGCTAATGTATCAGTGTGATTTTGGTTAAAAAAAATTTCACAAAACGAAATGAATACATAAAATAAGACCAGTGATCAACTGTAAGCGTTTAATCAAAGTTTTTTTCTGAAGGTTACCTCTTTACTCCAATGATTTCTTTAAATATAGGTTAAATTTTACAACTTTATTAGAGTTAAGAGTTTGAATACAACTTCATTATCTGAACTAGCTTAACCTGAATCAATCAATTTAGTCCGTATCTTTCTTTGGAAAGTTTTGGGGGTATCCTTAAGAAATATTACATGAATCACTACTCACCAGTCAAAACACGTCATCAAAGAAATAGACTCGCAGCCAAATATTTTCTTCATTTTTTTGTATATGGACACCGGATGCTTATTTCTGTGACTGATGAGGATGAACATATCCCTTTGCAGTTGGTAGATCCTCCTATCTTCTCCTGGCATTGTTTGTTTTTTTGTATTTTTTAATCGAAATCAAAACCTTCAATTGTAAAATTTCACTAAGTTCACTGACATATGTATAATTTTAGCACGTGGCATACATATCAATTTGTTGACATTCTAAACTATTTCGTAGATTGTAAAAACCCTACGTTACGTATAACTGATAAAATATACATAGTTAGGCAATATTTAGGTCTCCCAGTACCATCGTCCGATTAGCCAGAGCAGCATAAAGGGACGTCAAATAAATAAACAAACAAACTGATAAAATGTTTACTGTTGAAAAATTATGTAGAAGAGGTTAGAAGTAACATTTTAGACGTAGTTCGATAATTGTATAGAATATTTACAACTTTAACTTAAATTACTTCACTGAAAGAACTATCTATATTTTATTATTTACTCTGTCGTCCTAATTGGACATTGGTAGTAACGAAATTACTTCATTTCCCTTGTGTGGCAGGATTCAAAGCTGCCATGATGTCTGATGGACTACACTGTAAAGCTTTCCCAAACCCCCAATCCTCTTCGTTAAACTAAAACTTCACAGACTTCTTTCATTAACAAATTTATTATCTCAAAACCTTAACCTATACATTTCTGAAGACATTTGCAGCAGTAATATGTGATTTTTAATGACCTTTAACCTTTAACATGATGTCCTTTTGAAACGCATCCTACCGTTACCTATACATTTCTGAAGACATTTGCAGCAGTAATATGTGATTTTTAATGACCTTTGACCTTTAACATGATGTCCTTTTGAAACGCATCCTACCGTTACTCCAATTACACAATATCCCATCTCACCAGTACGGTTTCCGCTAAAGCCACTCTAATGTTCACCAAGGTCTTCGGGTTGTTGATTACATTTCCTATACCCTTGAAAGCAAGCAATATTGCATGGATGCCTTTCTGGACATAGCACAAGCATTCGACCGAGTATGGCACGATGGTTTGCTTTTTAAACTAAAAACCCTATTGCCCCAATCGCTATATCTAATCTTTCGATCCTATCTATCTAACCGCTCGTTCAGAGTTCTTTGTGGTTCTGAGTTCTCAAGTTGTTAGCCGATAGAAGCCAGTGTACCACAAGTTTCTTATCCTAGGTCCTAAACTCTACATCTTATTTACCGCAGACATTCCCACCTTTCCTGAAAACTCCCTGGCAACATTTGCCGATGACACAGCTGTTGTCTCATTCCACCTAGATGCAATAACGGCATCCTCAAGCCTCCAAACACATCTCGCTCTGATTAAACAGTGGTGCAATCATTGGCGTATCAAAGTAAATGAATCAAAAAGCAAGCATGTCACCTTTACCCTACGACGAAAATCCTGTCCTTTAGTCCATTTTAACTTTATCTCCCTTCTCTTTTCAGACACAGTCAAGTACCTTGATTTCCTCTCAGACAAAAGACTGACATGGAACCTCCATACTAGACTCAAACGACAAGAACTCAGTTCGACGATATGGCCAGCTATATAAACTTCTAAATAGGAAATTTCATCTCTAAACGGACAAAAAAACTGCTAATTTACAAGACCTATTTGGACCTACGGACTTGAATTATGGGGAACAGCAAAATTTTTGAATATCCAATCCTTTCAGTCTAAAGTCCTTAGAACAATAATCGATGCCCCATATTATGTTACCAACAAAACCTTACACCATGACCAGAATACCCCATTTGTCCTTAATCTAATTCCATCCAAATACTCAATCTTCCATCAGAAGCTTACTCACCTTCCTAATCCTTTGGCCCACTCCCTATCTAGTTCCAAACATCCCTATAATCCTCCTCGTAGGTTGAAGCAGCAGTGGCCCAGAGATCTCTTGTAAATATGTCATTGGAGTGCTGGCAATGGCTGGCTTCTCCGCTCATGCTCTGAGTGTTTGTGGCTCTAGCGCCCCAACTCAGCCTCCACTGGCTCTCAAGACTAGTGACGCGGCTGAATGAGGTTCCCTGGGATCTCCTGGCATTGTGCGTCGACATTCACTAGTGGATTATATATTATTTCTTCTTTGTTTAGTCTTTAATTTTTTTAATTTATTTACAATGTACATATAGGATGAATGATTTCTTCTAGCTGTAATACCCATTGCTCCAGAAGGTGGCAGATTGTATTATCTCTTAATAATTCAAAATAAAAAAATCCGTTGAAAAATGGAATTCGAATATTTTCACAATGTAAAAGGAAGTAAAAAAGGCAGGGCTAGTATTTATAGTAGATATACAACGTGGAGCTTGGATTTAAGTCATTTGATGATAAAAAAAAATGTTTGGTGTTGCAGAGGATTTTTCTGAATTGTAGAGAAATTTTTGGAGGCCAAAGATCCGAAGATTGGGATGAGACTATTAGTTGTACCTGTCTCTATCATATACATTCAAGCATGTAAAGGACTGATAACCATCAATTTTGGCAAGATTAATTTGATTTTTGATAAATAAAATATTGAATTTAATTTTCTAATAACTTATTTTAAAACTCGCTCGTAATCAAAATAATCACGAAATTTAAAAAAAAGAAGAGAATAATACAGAAGAGAAAACAAAAAAAAAATGAAGAATACTTATTACGAGTTGAAAATGGCTTTTAAATTGCATCCATTATACATGACTTAGAGCCCAACCGCTAAGAGTGCCTTGGAAAAAATATCTGGCCTGCAGCCTCAAAATGACTGCTTTAGAAAATTATCAAACTAATGAACATTTAAAGAAAAGCAATTATTTTCTTTAAGGATTTTTCTCTAATAAAAAACAAAAATAAATTGGGTCACTTTATCATTGCATTATTATTGTTAATACGGAGTAAAATAGTAATAAGTATACATTTAATGAATATACAATTCATAGTGATTTTAAACATTTTAAGGAAGAAGTATTGATAGTTCTTGATATACTTGCTCTGAATAATGGGTAATTTTTAGACAATGACACAGACATGCTGTGTCTGTGACTACTTATTTTGCTCTCTTTATCATTTATGACATTTTATAGATTTTTATAAATAATTTTATTGCGTAAAGAATCCATGCTAGTTATGTTAGTTCATTATTGGCCTGTGAAGAATTAAAATAAAATATTACATTTTTTTCTCTCTTAGACAAAGTAATTCATCAAAGCAATGGAAAATTTAATTAAAAAAAAAAGATTCTTTGATTTTTCTTTTTTAGGAACTCAGTATTAATAAGGTTACTTTTGTTAGTGATATAATTTTTCATTGGCGAAGCTGCATAATCTATGATGAGAAGAATTATTAATACTCTAAACTTTTATTAAGCTACACACGTTTAGTGCCCCGTTTTGGAATATTTCATTTTAAACCTTTATTAAACTGAGGATAGGGAAGGATTATTTCTTATCCTGGTAGGAGAATTAAAAAAGTTGGCTGAAGAAGGGTTGATGGAGAAGCCGCCATCATCATGCATGATGCCGGCATATTATCCAGGCATAATCGCTCAAAGGCAGCCCTGGCTCTTTTATGTTTAATTAGCTGTGCGATGGTTGGAATTCATAATAATATCTACTTAGTTTTATGAGAGAATTCGGGTCTTTTGTAATTAGGGATCATGCTATTGTCAATCATTAATTATTTTGTTAATAGTTGATATTTCATAGTGAAAAAAAACAAAAAAAAAACTGGTGAGCGCAATACACGACTCCGTCATTAAAATAAATTTAAGAACTTTCAAATAAAGCTATAGTTCAAAGAAGTTTAAAGAATAATATTATGTTATTAAAATATGCTTTAGATTAAATAATATAATATTTTAAATTGTTATGTACAATTTCCAATTTACAAAATAAATTCCAAAGGAACAGATATTTGACATTATAAAACTTAATGAATATTTTAGGCTGTGGCCCAAATTAATGTTTTAGAAATAAGGGGTTTAACAAATAGTTTAGTCAATATCAATATTTAATCAATCAAGTTTCATCGTGGTATTTTAGTGACATGAATAAGACTGCTAAAGGCTAGTAAGCCCTAGGAGCTTCCTTCCCCAGGGTCACCTCAGGCCTAAAGTAAGAGTGCGAATAATTTTTAATGCAACTGGATTTGAAACCGGAAGCTATTGGAGAATACCGTACCATTATGCTACACCAATCCTGATTTATAATGAGGTTAAAAATATAAAGCAGTGTTGGATGGTTAAATAACTGACAAGAGGAGTGCAAGATGTGACCTCTGCTGATTTTGACTTAACATTGTTAGAGATTGTCTATTAAAAAAAAAAAAAACCCTGCAGTTTTACGTTCAATACAATGTACCCTGTGGAATAATAAAAACAATAACAAAACTGCTGTATTTAATGTCTGGTATTTGAAAAATTATATCGCTTTAATCATTATTTTATTAAATAAATTAAATTTACAATCTCTTTAATATTTACTATTTCTTTATTGAAGTTTTTATTAAACGGCTAAATACTCATAGACGGCCATGCTCTTAATTTCAGTTAATTCTTATTTTAAAAAGTCTAAATTTAAAGTGTTAAAAGTAACATAAAATATTGTATATAGTATGAGTGTGTTCATCCTTTATTCTAACTAGTTCCTTTAGTTAAACTAGTATTTACTTAATTTATAAATTAATTTAAATTTTATTTATTTTAATTTTATTTTATGTAATTAGACTTTATTTTTGTTTATACTGTAAATATTGGATGAATGTGATCTTTTAGTAATATCATAATTGTCTATAGAGACAAATGGTAATATATCCGAATAAATAAATTAAAAAGAATAAAAAAGTAACGTAAAAGGCAATTTACTCTCTAAAAATATTAAAATTCTCGCATCTTAATCATTCAATTTTATGTCGGTGTGAAGGTTCTATGAATTCAAATTTGCAGAGGATTAAAAACAAAAAAATCGACTGAACATTTTGCCCAGAGTAAGAGGCTGTGTTATCCACTGTCGCTGTTATTTTAGTCGGAACATTAAAATTGATTGTCACAGGTGTCATATTCATGCCTAACATTGTTTCGTGATATTTTTGAAAAGTTTTCCAGTCCCGTATATGTCAATGGAACAATCTAGCGAGTAATAATTATATTTGCAACCATCATATCTACCAAGATTTTCACAAATTAGAAAATGTTCAGATATTATTTGGCAAGTTTGTTAAAACATTCATATATCTTTATTCAAATTGATATGTATTTATTTTAAAATAATTTCATTAGACGTAACCATTAATAGTGTATAATAGCAATAGAAGAATATATTACCAATGCTCAACGCTCAACCCACGCACGTTAACTCTGACACTAACTTAAACGTGCTATGGACACAAGACAACATCGAACCACAGTCGAACATTAGGATTATTCAATCATCTTCTGGTAGGATATTGTGCATGAAACCTTGAGCTTGCTTAACTACATGTTATTGTTAAAATAAATACTATTTTACTGCTTATAATTACAGATGTTTAATAACTTTATCTTTTCAACAATGCATCAAACGTGCTTTGTATGCTTTTATTTCACTTTGAAGTTTCTTCTTTTATAATCGTCATAAGTTTATTAGTTCCATTTTGAAATAATTCCAGATGTCGTCCATGACATACACTAATATTTATGCTATATGTATATAGCATTTCCAAGTCAAATTCAACCTTTTCCAAGTCAAATTCAACCTTTTCCAAGTCAAATTCAACCTTTTCCAAGTCAAATTCAACCTTTTCCAAGTCAAATTCAACCTTTTCCATTTCAAATTCAACCTTTTCCGATTTCAATAAAATAATAAAAATCAAATTAACATGATTTTATGTTTTAATGGTTATTTTAATTACACCTTGTGTTTTTAACCCTTGTGGCTTGTTAAATGTTCCCAGGGGCCTTTCTACATATAATTAGTCACGAATATAATAATAAGTATAACCGATACTTTAATTTTAAGACATTTGCGATACAAGGTCTGGTAGTCGGATTAGCGGGATTCGTTTTATTTTAGTTTTATAATCGCGGGCGAAAATATTATCAATAGAGGTTTATTTTAACTTTTTCGTATTTATTGGATAGTAGGCTCAGCAGATGAGTTCCCAAAGGTTCGTTACCGATTATACTATTAATTTTAATCGCGCTCGCTCAAATATGGTTTTATTATAACTTTTTCGTATTTATTGGATGCAAGGCACAGTAGCTGCGTTACGGGGGGTTCTTTCCCGACCAGTCTATTAATTATTCGTGCGCTCGCTCAAATATGGGTTTATTATAACTTTTTCGTATTTATTGGATACAAGGCTCAGTAGCTGCGTTCCCAAAGGTTCGTTACCGATTACACTATTAATTTTAATCGCGCTCCCTCAAATATCGGTTTATTATAACTTTTTCGTATTTATTGGATACTAAGCACAGTAGCTGCGTTACGGGGGGTTCTTTCCCGACCAGTCTATTAATTATTCGTGCGCTCACTCAAATATGGGTTTATTATAACTTTTTCGTATTTATTGGATGCAAGGCTCAGTAGCTGCGTTCCCAAAGGTTCGTTACCGATTACACTATTAATTTTAATCGCGCTCGCTCAAATATGGTTTTATTATAACTTTTTCGTATTTATTGTATACTAGGTTCAGTTGCTGCGTTACGGGAGGTTCTTTCCCGACCATTCTATTAATTATTCGTACGCCCGCTCAAATATGGGTTTATTATATCTTTTTCGTATTTATTCGCTATTAGGCTCAGTTGATGCGTTGCGGGGGTTGCTATCTCAATTATTCAATTTATTTTAAGTGCTCTCGCTCAAGAAGAGGTTTATTTTAACTTGTTCGTATTTACTGCATACTAGGCTCAGTCGCTGCGTAACCAAGGACTCGTTACAGATTATACTATTAATTTTAATTGCGCTTACTCAAGTAAAGATTTATCAAATAAGAATGTACTTATAAAATCGTTCTGTTTAGCTGATTATTATCAAACTCCAAAATATTAACCAAAAAGATAACTTACTATCCAGAAAAAAAGGATAAGCGGTAACCCAATACATGAAAAGTTACAAAAAACACGAAATAAACATAAATTTGACCAACTGACTAAAAATACATTAACACATTCACTAACAAAACTCCCGAAACACAAATACAGAACTTAGCATAAAAAAGAAACACGAATTTATAATAAACCCATAATTGAGCGAGCGCGATAACAATTAATAGTGTAATCGGTAACGAACCTTTGGAAACGCAGCTACTGTGCCTAGTATCCAATAAATATGAAAAAGTTATAATAAACCCATATTTGAGTGAGCGCACGAATAATTAATAGACTGGTCGGGAAAGAACCCCCCGTAACGCAGCTACTGTGCTTAGTATCCAATAAATACGAAAAAGTTATAATAAACCCATATTTGAGGGAGCGCGATTAAAATTAATAGTGTAATCGGTAACGAACCTTTGGGAACGCAGCTACTGAGCCTTGCATCCAATAAATAAGAAAAAGTTATAATAAAACCATATTTGAGCGAGCAGGATTAAAATTAATAGTGTAATCGGTAACGAACCTTTGGGAACGCAGCTACTGAGCCTTGCATCCAATAAATACGAAAAAGTTATAATAAAACCATATTTGAGCGAGCGCGATTAAAATTAATAGTGTAATCGGTAACGAACCTTTGGGAACGCAGCTACTGAGCCTTGTATCCAATAAATACGAAAAAGTGATAATAAAACCATATTTGAGCGAGCGCGATTAAAATTAATAGTGTAATCGGTAACGAACCTTTGGGAACGCAGCAACTGAGCCTTTATCCAATAAATACGAAAAAGTGATAATAAACCCATATTTGAGCGAGCGCGATTAAAATTAATAGTATAATCGGTAACGAACCTTTGGGAACGCATCTGCTGAGCCTACTATCCAATAAATACGAAAAAGTTAAAATAAACCTCTATTGATAATATTTTCGCCCGCGATTATAAAACTAAAATAAAACGAATCCCGCTAATCCGACTATATCCGATCGGTTATACTTATTATTATATTCGTGACTAATTATATGTAGAAAGGCCCCTGGGAACATTTAACAAGCCACAAGGGTTAAAAACACAAGGTGTAATTAAAATAACCATTAAAACATAAAATCATGTTAATTTGATTTTTATTATTTTATTGAAATCGAAAAAGGTTGAATTTGAAATGGAAAAGGTTGAATTTGACTTGGAAAAGGTTGAATTTGACTTGGAAATGCTATATATTATTAGACAATATTATATTGAAATAAATACATCTGCCTCCAACTTATATATATAAACTAGCTCTACCCGCGAATATTGCATTTGATTTTGATTTTTATACGTTTATGGTTAGAGTAACTATAATACATATAAGCAATCAGCTACTCTTTAAACTGTTCTTCTTTAAAACAATGTTATTTTTTAGGGCCAGATCTTATTTTAATAGCCCATTAATAGAAGTAGCCATACATATAGTTAATTAGTCATTGCATTTAAGGTTTTAACACAAACATAACCTTTGTATTTCATAATCACTCCTTTGCAACTTAAATACTTATTTTCTTCAATTTTTTGTTGATGAAGCCTTCCTCCAGAAATATCCACGTATTTTTTATGATTCAGATATAAGTTTAACAATCTTCTTGAAACGAAAAGTTTTTCAGACACTTTAAATTATTTTTAGAAAATCTAATAACAATTTAACATATCTCTATGGGAACCTGCACACGAAGCATGGATACGATGCCCAATATTTGTTATAAATTATTACATAATATCTTTATACATAATATCCTGAAACTGACCAGGTTAAAGTATTTTTGCTGATATGCAGTTATTTTTATATAGATATATAATATAAATTATTGTTCAAATGAGTACCTATAATTTTTCAGAAGATTTATAGTTTTTGAGTTATTTTGTTGCTTTGTAGGCTTTACTTGAGCAACTGATAGGAATGACTTAGACTTAGAATATATTAAGTGAACTTATTCTTCAAAATTGTAACTATTTGATTATAGGCTTTTGCATTCTTTCAATTCCTAATCTTGATCTCAATTATCGCTCAGGTTTTATTCTTTAGTATACACTTTTTTGAGGAACAGGGGATTCTACGGGTGGGGTGTTCTTCTTACTTCAGACACCAATTTCCTGTCTAATGTTGCTTCTCTTTGTCATTCGCTTCCGCCTAGTAGTTCTTGACAATCCCGCTTGTACTTCCGACGGTGGTTGAGGAGTTGTGCTCTGTTCCAACTTGGTCCCAACTTCGGAAAGCCCTCAACTCTCTCATCTCTCTTGGACCACAGGACGTGAGAGTGAAATACCATTTTACCACACCTACCTGACTCTCATGACTTAAAGGTCCTCTTTCGTACAAGAATCCTACATTATTGAAGACGTTTTTCAATTTGGTTTCTGAGCTCCTATATTATAAACAAATAAATTCAGCATTTTTATAATTTTCATATTCTTCCACTTATGTTAGCATTTCTAAAATCTAATTAAATTAATGTGCATATTGTTTTTCATTATACAAGTTCGCATACAGATTATTTTACATTTATCTGTCCATCCTCTCTACTTGTTCTACAACATATTTATTTATTTTTTATATAAATCAAAAAATGGTTTTTCTTTTCATTTTACTCTAATAAAAATATGTAAAAGGCCAATCAATATCAATAATAAAAATCTCTATTTGGCCAATATTACAGGTAAGAGCAACCTCTACATACTTGTTTTATTTTAAATAATTTTATTAAATCAATCCTGTATAGATGATAAAAATAATTATTAAAAAATAATTAATATGATAATTCAGACACATAAGAAATGAAAGTACACCCGGTTCGCATCAAATAAACTTTTATAGGTGTAACCCACATTCGTATTTGTTGAGATTCTAGTATACCTGATGGTAGACGAAGTTAGCCCTCATAATTGTATAGTGAAGTATAATGGTATGTTTATTGGTGCATACATGTAACATTAACTGAAGAAACATACCCTAAAGTTCCAGGTGGATGAACTTAGGTTTCGAACTTCCTCTGAAACCTTAGATATGTATTAAGGCCTAACTTTGTACTTTGTATCAACAGCGTAACTTACGTCTTTGCTGTTGGTTCTCATTGGCAGTAAAAAAATATTGATTAAGAGCATGCATGGTATATTACAATTGTTTAATACTTGAACCTTTATTATTATTAAATAATTTTGGTACTAATTTTCACCTATCATAACGAACAGGTTTTGAGGCCTAGTTGATATTTTTAATTTGTCTAATGAAACCAACTGCAAAGACATAAGTATATTCTAAATGTTAATGAAAAATATTCTGATAATTTTTGTTGGATATAAATAAATTTGGAGTAAAAAAACATAAAATAATAATGTTCTTAATAACGTATAGGTTTATCTTAGTTTAATGTAGAGTGCAAGTTATATGAATGATATAATATAAAAGCATATGAAAAATAATTTAATAATATTTGATTTTACAGTAATAAACAGCTGTTGATTATAGTTGTTTATTTATTTAGCCTCACTTTATGCTAATATGGCTAATCGGACGATGCTACAGTGGAAGTAGTAAATTTTGCCCATCCAGGTTTTATTAGGATAGGGATCTTTAACGAGTACCTGACATCGCGCAGGCTTAGGACCACGTTTTAACGTCCCCTCCGTAGGACGGCATAACTAGGGTTTTTTTAGTCCCATTAAAAAATCCTAGGACCACCTGCGGGTTTGAACCCGAGACCTTTGGCATATGAGGCTGTTATGCTAACCACCCAGCTACAAGTGATCCCTGTTGATTATAGTAATACTAAATTCATTATGTTAATTAATATTGTTTATTATCATAGCTGGCCGAAACATCAGACTTATTTTGTTCAATAGCTACTGTTTACAATAATTCCTCCGAATTCAAACTCCTTTTCCACACACGGACTTGACTAAGTGAGCTATTGACTTCTTCTTGCACTGTAAAAATACAGGTGATTTGATCTAAGATACCACCTATTTTTATGGTAACATAACTAAAACATAATAATAATGTACATTCACGTGAGCAAGAGGGCATAATACTTGAATTTAATAAATCTTTAAGGGAACGTCAGTTGTAATAACTACATATCCCTCAGCACTTATTAATGAACCTCATTATGGTCTAGAAAAGCTAATTTCGTTGTTGAGAACATAATGAAGGCTTCTTCCCCTTCTTGCAAATTGGCCGGTTTGCATTATGGTCGCTCCTCATTTATGCACGTGTTATGCAATGTGGCATAAATAATGTCGTTGATCAATATGTAAAGCAAGCTGATTTTTTTAATCACTTTCGTTCGTTGATTGGTAACAACTTTATCAGTATTTATTGGGCAAATGGTTTCTTTCAACTAACCAAAACAGATGATTTTATTTTGTTACAAATATTGGTATAGTACCCTTTAGTTATTATTTTAGTAAAAATTACAATACAATTATAATTTCAACAATACACTTATCTATATATATTATATATATATATATATATATATATATATATATACATTTTAGTATATTTATAGATAGACAAGTGCTATATATATATATATATATATATATATATATATATATATATATATATATATATATATATATATATATATATATAGATATATATATATATATATACATACATATATTTATAACTATCCAAGTTTTGAAATTTTTTGAATCAGAGTTTTCAAAGGAAAAACACGATCTAAGGCCCTCTGCGTCCAAATGACTCAGCCCCTGAAAAACGTATGTCTGAAAAGTCTAGTTTAAAAAAAAAAAATTCACTCAAAACCTAAATTACATATTTAAGACTAGTATATGTCGGAGATTTTACAACAAATTTTCCACCAAAATATAATTACTAAAATTGCCACTTTATCATTAAAGATGATATATTTAAAATATTATTTCTGAATAGCGCTTTAGCAACTGGGAGGCTATTGACTTCTTCTTGCACTGTAAAAATACAGGTGATTTGATCTAAGATACCACCTATTTTCATGGTAACATAACTAAAACATAATAATAATGTACATTCACGTGAGCAAGAGGGCATAATACTTGAATTTAATAAATCTTTAAGGGAACGTCAGTTGTAATAACTACATATCCCTCAGCACTTATTAATGAACCTCATTATGGTCTAGAAAAGCTAATTTCGTTGTTGAGAACATAATGAAGGCTTCTTCCTCTTCTTGAAAATTGGCCGGTTTGCATTATGGTCGCTCCTCATTTATGCACGTGTTATGCAATGTGGCATAAATAATGTCGTTGATCAATTGTAAAGCAAGCAGATTTTTTTAATCACTTTCGCTCGTTGATTGGTAACAACTTTATCAGTATTTATTGGGCAAATGGTTTCTTTCAACTAACTAAAACAGATGATTTTATTTTGTTACAAATATTGGTATAGTACCCTTTAGTTATTATTTTAGTAAAAATTACAATACAATTATAATTTCAACAATACACTTATCTATCTATATATATACATTTTAATATATATATTATATATATATATATATATATATATACATATATATACATATATTTATAAGTATCCAGGTTTTGAAATTTTTTGAATCAGAGTTTTCAAAGGAAAAACACGATTTAAGGCCCCCTGTGTCCAAATTACTCAGCCCCTCAAAATTGTATGTCTGAAAAGTCTAGTTTAAAAAGGAAAATTCACTCAAAACCTAAATTACATATTCAAGACTTGTATATGTCGGAGATTTTCCACCAGAATATAATTACCAAAATTGCCACTTTATCACTAAAGATGTTATATGTAAAATATTATTTCTGAATAGCGCATTAGCAAATGGGAGGCATTCTCTCAATGAAATCACTTATATCTCGAATTTTCTAAATTTCTTCGTCAAACGAACATTTCATTTTGTTTATATGAAATAAATAACCATCTCTCAATGTTAGTAGTAGAAAATAGTAGAAAAAAAAAAGAAAAAAAAAATATATATATATATATATATAATATTTTACGGCTTATTTCAATCTTAACATTACAACATATGCCTTTATCAATCGATAAAAATTATAAAATTAGTTTGTATCGTTCTGAGGGTGGTAATATTTGGTTTGCCAATGTGCTTAAAATAAATTTATAATTAGAAAAAATAATATTAAGTAAAATAATTTCATTAGGAAGACGTGAAAAACTGATTTCTCATGGTTTTTCGTAAAATTTCGGAGATAGAGAATTTATTTATAATGATGGAGTTTTGTTGACCGTAGAGAAATTAGATGAGGAAGATGGTTGGGGTTGCGGTCATAAATTAAAACACACAATTAAAAATAAGCGTTATTTTAATTATGTGCCGACGTTTCGGCCTACAATGTGGGCCTTCATCAGGGCTAAAAGAAACAAGATAACAACCAATGTAATTATAGACTTAATAATGCGTTAGGTATATAATAATAATATGACAGTAATAAATTATGGGAACATAAATAATATTAAATGTGAAATGATAATAAGATGACAATTATAAAGTATGGAAATAAGGTGACAGTTATAAAGTATGGAAATAAACAAAATTAAGATGATAGTTATAAAGTATGGAAGTAAACATAATTGAGATGATAATATTGTAATGAGAATATATAAATAGAGACTAAGTAAATGAAAAAAATGATAAAGGAAAAATATGTGAACAATTAAAATTTTAAATATTAACAATTTTGAGTTGATATATGACGGTAATATATTAAAAACATAGTTAATAGTATAGGTAATATATAAAAAATATAGTCATTACAAAAGAGAAACAGTATGAATAAAAAATAATTTAAATTTTAAAATAATGTAATATTAAGCTAATAATTATATGTCAGGATAGGTAACGGAGAAAGATATGAGTATGGAAAGGGGGAGAAAGAAATGGGCGATGAAAAAAGACCCTTATCAATAAGAAAGAAACACTTACGTGACAACGTGACAGCTTTGCCTACAGAAGTGATGTTTCTCAGTTTAAAAAACGCTCTTTGCGTGGAACGGAAAATATGAGAACTAAAATGTCCGTTAGGAAAATTCCAAGAAGCTAAGTTATGTTTACTGATTCGATTGTTAAAAAATAGCCAAAAGTTATTACTTGAGAGTACTAGAGTTATTACTTATGAGTATTTGATAAAATTGTAAGAAATAGTGACGAGGTAAAGATTAAAAGATTTTAAGTAATAACGGATGACGATGATAAATGATGAATGATGATAAGGTAATAACGAATGACGATAAGGAGCTGTCGAAGGAAATGATAAATAAACAGTAATCTAGTAGGTAAACAAATAAATAAATAAAGAAGGGGAGTACGAAAATTAAATAAATATATAAATAAAAAAAAAAATAAAATAAAAAAAAAAAAAAAAAAAAAAAAAAATTGATAATAAATAAATAAAAATTATGAAGAGATGATCAGATGGTTGTTTAAAAAATGAGCTAGGGATGCTTTATTAAATTTAATATTTGAGAATAAGCTAGTGACAAGTTATGTTTGTCAGTCTTTTGATTAACAGGAAGGGGTTCTAGTTGTATGTAAATGCATTCTGTAATGAGTCGTTTGTCATGGTTGGGAACAGTGGCAAGAATGGATGTTTTATCAAAATCAAAGGAATGGTTAAGGGTTAAGGAATGTTCTGAAAGTTTTGAAGCGGTAGAATTTTTGGAGGAAATTGTATATTTGTGTCGGGTGATGCGATCTTTGAGAAGGTTTTTGGTTTCACCAATATAGGCAGAGTTGCAATTAGGAGTTCCGCAAGGGACTCTATAAACAATTTTTGAACGGTGGTCTGTTGGTATACTGTCTTTAAGTCGGCT
Source organism: Piezodorus guildinii (assembly GCA_023052935.1). Lineage (NCBI taxonomy): Eukaryota > Metazoa > Arthropoda > Insecta > Hemiptera > Pentatomidae > Piezodorus > Piezodorus guildinii. The sequence goes on along the minus strand of CM041294.1, from coordinate 103,922,433 downwards.
GTAAATATTGGAGAGTTTGTAGTGGGATTTGAAAGTAAGTCTGAGGTTTGGATAGAAGGATTTTAATGATTTTTTAATTTTTTCTGAAAGAGAGGGAATGTAAGGTACGGATCTATATAATGGAGTTGGTGATGATGATGGAGTAGAAAGAGAGGTTAATTGAGGTTGAGACTGATTTCTGTAGTTATTTATAAGTTTGTTTATGATCACGGTAGGGAAGTTATTGGCCAGGAGAATTGTCTTTATGCGGTTAATGTTGATGTCGTGAAAACGGGGATCGGAAAGGAAAAGGCTTCGGTGTATAAGATTTTTAGCAACGTTAATTTTTTGATGATGGGGATGTTGGGAATAAAAGTTTAATAGTCTGCCAGAGTAAGTCGGTTTTGTGTACCAGTCAGTGGATATTGTGTTATTAGGGTTTCTAATGATGAGGAGGTCAAGAAATGGAAGGGAATTGTTAGTTTCGGATTCAGCTGTAAAATGTAGGCGGGGGTGGTAAGAGTTAAAGGCTAAAAGTATGTCAGTAATTTTGTCGGGGTTAAGAACAAGGAGGAGGTCGTCTACGTATTTTTTAATAAGAATAATATCCTCAGGAAACTGAGGGATTATCAAATTTAGTAAATCGTTAAGGACAATATTGGCGAGGTCAGGGGCGAGAGGATTTCCCATAGCCAGTCCTGAAATTTGATTAAAGAACTGTCCATTGAATGTAAGGTATCCAGAATTGCAACAAAGGTTGAGGGATTCTAGGTATGAAGGGCAGTTAAGTGAGGTATGGGGTTCAATAGAAGACCAGTTATCTTCGATGATACATAGGGCTTTATCTATAGGAATATTGGTAAACAAGCTTTCTACATCAAAGGAAACAAGGATGTAATGTTCTGGAATAATGAAGGATATTAATTGTTCGCGAAGAAGAAAAGAATTTTTGATATCGTAAGGATTGTTGTGACTAAGTTGTTGTAAAGAGGGTAGTAAGAATTTACTGTGAGAATTTATTTATATTAAAATTTTCTTTTCATCATGTTCAATTTCCTTAAGTTTTAAGAAATTATGAAACCTTTGAGAGAAAACGTCTTCATTCCCTCATTAAAACTTAAAGTTGCTTTTTTGCTAGCAGAGTTTTCAATATTTAATTTATTTTAAAAAAATCTTAATTTCAAAAATATTTTTTTATGTACATTATCAAAATTAAACCTGTAATCTAAAAGTTCAGAAAGATTTTCTACACTTTCTTGAGGTTCCAATTCAGCTTGAACCTTGAAATTTGTCACTTATTTCCTTTAACCTTTCACTGTAATAATTTATTTCTTAAACTAATTCTTCTAAGATTCTTGTTATAACTTCTTCAGTCTTGTTTGCTGACTTTTACAAACTGCACATTTTGATTTAAATTTAACCATTGCCCCAATTTTATATATCTTTTTACTCTGCTTTGAAATAATTATACACTTAGAAACTGTACTTATTCTCACAATTCGTGCAGCTTTTTTTATTTAACATCTGTTGCACTGAATATATAATATTATCATTTTAGTATCTCTCTGTCTCTAAGAGATTTTGTAAAAAAAATAAATGACACACACAGACACAGACACACCCACACACACACACACACACATACACACACACCTATATATATATATATATATGTTATTTTCTTCTTAGTCGATATTAATGCTAATGAATATTCCAGTTTTGACAAATTCGGTTGCACGGTTTTCAAACAATTTCAAATAATATTGGGTGTTGTAAAATGGCTGGTTGGAGCGTAATACATATTCTGCTACAGTGTGCTTTATCTGACTGTTCTACTTCGTCCTAGTTGTCCAGTAATCTGTTCTCTTGATGGGAATATCCTTATTAGCCGATCAGCCAGATTCGATCGTGTGTGGATAATGTTGTTTCTGTTTAGAATCGGTTCATGCAATAATAAAGATTACACAAGGGAACAGCAATTTTGCTGCCTTGAATCTGTGACTTGTTTTTAGCTAATATTGGTCTCTGAATTAAAAAAATCTAGTAGTTTTTATCCATCACCTAAAGTTTTTATACCACAGAATACACTCTCTTTGCCCTAAAAGTTATACAAACTGGACATATAAAGGAAAATTAAGAGGGTACTAACAAACCGTATTAGAATATCTTATTAATTCAAAGTTTATTGTAATAGTAAAAGTTAAATTGTGTTAAAAAAAAAAAAAAAAAAAAGATATTAGGGTAAACATTTTCGCTTATAACTTTTCCTAGAATGTTTAATCTGGGGACATTCTCGCTTGACGCTCCGACAGTAGTCAGCTATCATACTGACATCCCATTCGCTTTGATACCTTGCCTCCATGACCTTTAAATCTAGATGGAATCGCTCAGATAATATCGCTTGAAGTACCATGATTTTATTGAGATTTAGCAAGATGGCCATGTAAGAAATGAGGTTTGATACTCATGTTACAGCCAAGCTTTTTAAAGCTCTCTAAGAGTTGTTGAACAATTTCGACGTAATTCTGGGATCGTGTATTTCCAAGAAAGTCATTGACAAGACTATTTAATGCCAACTAAGCATTCTTTTCTAGTTCGGTCATTGTTTCAGTGAAACGTTTATCTATAATAAGTTGCCTAATCTGTGGCACATCAATGACACCAGCCTTTATTTTCTCATATGACGAGCTAGTAAAGATGAGAAATATGAAATATTCCGATATGATATACGTAAAACAGTACCCTTCAGTTGACAAAGCTTAATAAATTGCTTCATGTGACTTAGTTGTACATGCAAAGGCGGAAATATAATGTTTTTTCTGTCCACGAGTGGCTGACTTAGAATGTTTGGATCACCAGATTTCAGGATAGATCTAAGCGGCCAAGATGACTGCACCCAATGCTTATCACCAGCCCTGCTGTGATAGAAAACAGGGGTACTTGATATATCCTCGTTGCTGGCCAATAAAAAACATTACAAGGTCAGCACAGATGATCCATTGGTGCTGGGCTCGGTGAGGAGCGGATTTCGAGAAGGTTGGTATTCGCTGATCCGACTGGTAGACGTCCGAAAGGTAGGCCGAAGCTTCGATGGGAGGATTGCGTTAAGGCTACATTGGACGAGTCTCTGTAGGCGGAATTTGGTGGTATCGGCATCGAACCTTCGGGTTCGGTAAGCCTATTATTATTATTATTAATATATGTATATATATATATATATATATATATATATATATATATATATATATATATATATATATATATATATATATATATATATATAACTTATTTCTACCGAGAAAAATATATTAAAAAGGGAAACAGAGAGGCGAAATAAAACCCACGCTTGCTTGATAACATATGATTTATTATCACTTATACATTAAATAGGTTACATAAATTCAGGTGTTGTTTACATTTACATCAAAGGTGATTAAAGTTAATATTAACACTCTTCCCATCTTAACTCCCCCCTGCCAGTTTACAAACACTGTTTGTAAACTACCTAAATGGATACATAAATAAATTACATAACTAGACAAATAAACTAAACTAACTAAACAAGAAATAACCGACATAAAAGCGGACTTAAATGTAACTTACTAACTAAACACAAGATAGAACAAAAATTGCAACTCCCTAAACTTGGGGAAGAAAGAAAGCAGTAACTTGATGTTAAAACAAATACAAAGCATTACAAAAACGATACTACCACATAAAACAAAAAGCCAAGTCCCCACTGGATCCCAGGTCTGAAGCAGAGGATAACTACGATTGAGGAATTCTTAATTGTTCAATATGAACTGTCCGCCGTTTACGGGGATCCGCCAAACACTGCACTGTCACCACGTTGTGTTCCCGAATCACAACCACCCTAAACGGACCCTCATACCGAACAACTTCCTTACCTCTGTTCGAACAGATCCGCCGATACACTATCGTACCAATGCGAATGTCCTCCATCCGATCACGAACACGAAGATTTTCTTTAGCAACGCGCCGACTCTTCTCCGCGACCAGCCTCCCGCGCACCTTCCCCCATAATTTGACAAGGGCCGCCCGGTTACTGACCAGCACGTCGGATAAGTTCCCCGCCGCCGCTGTGCCCCTGTAATCCCTGCGCCGATCCGCAGGCCAAAGAGAATTTCAAACGGCGAGAATCCCGTCGCCGCATGAATTGAGTGGTTATACGCAGCCACCGCACGCGGCATAGCCACGTCCGGTTTTAGTCCCTGATCCATCTGATACACCCGCAAATGATCCCCTAGCGTACTATGCAGCCTCTCGATGCCCCCTCGACTCTTGGGGTGTCCCGGCGTATTGAGATGCCAATCGATATCGAGCGCCTTCATTGCCGCACGAACAGTACTATTGTCAAACTCTCGACTCCCGTCTGAAGAGATCCGCTCGGGCACGCCGTAGAACTGAAACCAGGTACGGAGGCCAGCTAAAATCGATTCCGATGACCGGTCCGACACGAGATAGGCCATGGCTACTTTACTAAAGAGGTCCATCATGGTGACCCACTTGTACCCCCGCCACGTAAAGGTATCAACCTGTAAGTCACACAGCGGCACATCAGACGTCGGCGTCATCTCCTGCACTCCCCGAGGTGGGTGGCGATCATACTTGGTAGCCCGACAAACCTCGCACGCACTCACAACCTCCGTGATAGTCCGCCTCATACCCCACCAAAAATACCGTCGTTTCAAAGCCTGTAGCGTTTCCGGTTCCCCGCGGTGGTTCGTTTTCCCTTGGTGGTACGCTAGCGTAACTTCCCGCTGTCGTTCCTCATCCGGTATCGTCTCGACCGACAGAGTGCACCGCACAAATATCCTATCGATTCCAATAAGCTCACGTTTCCAGAGCCGCTTAATCTTCTCCCATATCGTCGCGTTTCCCACGTATAGATAATGGGTCTTCCCCGGCTCGGACGCATCCTGAAGCGTCCTACAAATCTGATCATCCCTAACACCCGGTTGCGACCATACGGTGGTAATGCGCGACTTGCCGTACCGCTTCTGCTCCAACTTTAGCGGACCCGAGGTTCTGGTCTTCCACACGATTTGCCTAAGTTTGTCATTGATAATCTCCTCCCTCTCCTCCATGTCTGACGCGCGCCCGTCGGACGAGCTACCTTCTTCTACTGACCGATCGTCTCTGTCGGACTCTGAGGACCCGCGACCCCCTTCACTCTCCGGCGTCCACTCACGCAAGAACTGCCGCACACCGCTCGACGGTTCTCCATCCTCCTCCTCTATGGCGTTAACTACCAGCGCCCGTGAAAGCCAGTCAGCCACAACGTTGTCCCGACCCGGTTTGTACACTACGTCGATATTGTACTGGCTGAGGAACTCCTTCCAACGGGTAACTCGTGCTGACGATTCCTTGAGAGTACCTACCCATTGCAGTGGCCGATGATCAGTATGCACCTTGAATCTCCTCCCGAACAAATACGGTCGAAAGTGTTCCACCGCCCAAACGATCCCCAACAACTCCCGCTCCAACGCACTGTATCTAGTCTCCGCGTCCGTGAGGCGCCTGCTTGCGTATGCCACGGGGCGTTCCCCTTCTGGTCCTTCCTGTAATAGAACAGCTCCCAGCGCGTACTCACTTGCGTCTGTGGTGACTGAAAACGGTCGTTCAAAGTCCGGAAACGCCAAGATGGGCTCTTCCTGTAATCGCGCCATACACCATCGGATGTTCTCCTCCATAACGGGCGTTACCACAACCGCTCGACCCTTCTTTAGCAGGTTATTAAGGGGCACGAGATATTTTGCCATGTCCGGCACGAACCGCCTATAATAGTTTAGCGTTCCCAGTAACCGCCTAATCCCTTTAATATCCCTCGGAATAGCCATGTTCCGTATAGCTGCCACCTTCTGCACGTCGGGTTTCACACCATTTTTGGATATTGTGTGGCCTAAAAAATTAATTTCGGTTTGCCCCAACGACGACTTCTCCCCGAGAGCTTGAGCCCGAACTGACGGATCCGATTAAAAACACTGCGCAGGTGAGTTATATGATCTTCCTCGGATTTACTAAAAATCAAAAGGTCGTCCATATAAACTTGACATACCGCCTCGTCAATCCCCCGCAAAAATTCGTCCATCAAGCGTTGGAACGTAATAGGGGCGTTTTTCAGTCCGAAAGGCATCCGTGTAAATTCGTAGTGGCCCCGCTCAAATGAAAATGCTGTCTTGTGTTGGTCCCTCGGATGCATTTTAATTTGGTGATAGCCTGCCTTTAGATCCAATGTACTGAATACCGTGGCCCCGTTGAGGCGGTCCAGAATGTCTTCGAAACGAGGTATGGGGTATTTCTCGTCCACCGTATTCTCATACAACTTCCTGAAATCGACTACAACCCTGTATTTTTCCGGCTTCCCGTCTCCCGTGCTCTTTTTCTTTACCGCCCAAAGGGGACTATTATAAGGGGACGTGCTATCCACTATTATTCCTTGTCGCTTAAGGTCATCCAGCTCCTCCCGAATGTGCCAACGTAACGCTTGCGGGTACCGCCGTTCTTTAACGTACGTCACTCGCTCTTGTTTTAATGGGATTTCATGAGCCGTTTTTCCCGTAACGCCCAATAGACCCCCTTCCTGATAGAAAATATCGTGATATTGACGGTAAAGGATTTTTCTCCAGTCATCCGCCTGGTTTATCGCGCCTATTTGAACTAGTCCATCTTTCTGAGCCCTTCTTCCCCTATAGGACTTTTTCCCTATCCTTATAGCCCACTGTCCGGCCTTGTTTCTTATTTTGGTTCCTAATTTCCCCAATAGATCACACCCGATTATTCCTTCATATTCTCGCGGCATATTTTCTACCACGTGAACCACCAATTTTTCTCCCTCTATTCCCCATCGACTTAATTCGATCTCAACTTCCCCTTCCACTCTACACGGGCCGCCTAGAGTAATTAACATACATTGACACTCCCTCGGAATCCTCTTTTCTTTGAATGAAAACTCTATCATTTTCTGTGACATTATTGTATTAGAGCTACCCGTGTCCACTAAACACCATAATCCTCTCGCAACCCTTATTATAGGCAACCTACCGCACATCCCCCTGATGTTATTCACTACTGCGCGGTTGCCTCCCTGCCCGCACTCACCTCATTCATCATGTCTTCTGCTCCCAGCTGCTCCTCGTCGCCCTTCGCTCCTCCTCGTGCTCTTTGCTTCTTCTTCTCTGCTGCCTCCTGGTTCGCTCCTATCCTCCTCCGTCTCTGATGAGTCCGACGAACGCACTGACTCAGATGTGGATCTGTCCCTTCTCCACACCCTTTGCGCGTTCACCTCCATAGGCTCTCCTCTGCCCATGTTCCTGCTCCTACTCATATAAGGACACTGCCGGGCAATGTGCCCTTCAGTCCCGCACTCGAAGCATCGCGTGCGAGGGCATCTTGCAACCAAATGGCCCACTTTCCCGCACCCGTGACACTTTCTGTCTTCCTTCCGAAAAATCCTTTTCTCTGTCCCTTGCCTCCTCTCTCTAGCAACAAATTTTTCTCGACCATCGGGCTCAGGTGCCTTTTTCTTCCAAGTTTCTGGTCTATTTCGGTTCCTGCCGACCTCTGTCCTCCTGTAAGGCACTCTCGTCCATTCTATAGCCGCTTCCCCGCTCCTGGACTCCTCGTCTCTGGCGCTCGCATCCACCATCTCTTGAGCGCATTCGACGAACGTCTTGTCTCTGGGAAGACCCTCTTTCTTTCCCGTTTCCCTCGCAAGTTGCACTCTCAGGATAGTAGATAAGAAAGCCATTTTGCCTTCTACTACCTCCGCAGAAAGTGTTTCCCGCAATTTCTCTGTGATGCGGTTGTAACGGGCTAATAGTAATCCGGCGTACTGTCCACTTGACTGGTATGGACGTTTCGTTTCCCGAAACATCTGGAAGATGTCTTCTTCCGGGGCCCATCGGCCTCCTCCGAATGCTTTCTTAAGCCTATCTTTGATAATGCCCCACGCCGTGTCCTCATCAGCCTGTATCAAGTTTAAGATCTGTCTACTGACCCGGCATACTAATGCCGCTCTAAGTGATACAGCGTCTTGAGAATTCATCAAACTCTCAGATAATTTCGCCTCAATAGTTGCCATAATTCTGTCGCCTCCCTTCAAGAAATGATTGAGGTCGCCGACCTCTCCGTCAAAGCGTTCCAGCTCGGAAATGGCTTTTCTGACATCTTGCGCTGTCGCCGTCCAAACCTTGACCCACTCTAGAGTGGTTGTGTGGTTCCCGATGGGAACTTGTGCTCCCGCTAGCGACTGAGCCGGTAGTGGTTGTATCTCCTGAGTTGAAGACTGAGGTAATGTTCTATCTTCCGTAAGGACTGGTGGTATCGAAATATTTTCTGTCATTTTTAAAGAGAGAAATGGAAAAAACAGAGAGAAAGGTTATATTGAGAAAAAAAAAAACTTACGTAGAGTAAAACAGACGATAAAATAGTTTCTTCTCACTCGAAAACGATCAAAATAACGTTCCCGGGTTTCGGCACCACTTATTTCTACCGAGAAAAATATATTAAAAAGGGAAACAGAGAGGCGAAATAAAACCCACGCTTGCTTGATAACATATGATTTATTATCACTTATACATTAAATAGGTTACATAAATTCAGGTGTTGTTTACATTTACATCAAAGGTGATTAAAGTTAATATTAACACTCTTCCCATCTTAACTTATATATATATATATATATATATATATATATATATATATATATATATATATATATATATGTATAAAATTAATGTCTGTAAATGTATGTATGTATGTTATAATATCTGTTTGTTTTAATATATGTAAGGATCATTGATGGATAAGGATGGCTGAGACGCTGATCTTTTGACTTAGCATTTTTAATTAAGATATATTTAACTTTAATCAATAAATAAATTATAATATTAACGTGCAAAATAATTTTGACAACACTTATTAACAAATTTTACTTGTTTGATTTTAAGACTTTTTATTGTAATTTAAGGTATCGTTTATACTTAACATTTTTTTTTTTAAGAATTGTTTATTTAAAATTTTAATTGTGAATTGGCATCTGAAGATGAAATTTTAATGTTTAGGCTATTTTTAATAGTGCGGCAAAGCTTACTGATAGCTTTTTTACTCATGAATTGGATTTTATTGTATTTTTTTATTATTTTTAACACTTCTCTACCTAGGAAATAAAGAGAATTTATGAAATATGACGATAATAAGTTTTTATTCTGTTGTGTGTATACGTTTTGTCTACATTTACTGGAGGAATTCAATTTATCAGTTTTTATATATTGTGAACCTTCGCTAATTTTATGTTTAGTATTTTGTTATTCTCATTTGTACTTTATTATTTGATTTCTGTTTATTTTCTACATGTGGTATGGGTGGTTTATTATAACTCTATAAAACCTATTGCCTAGAAGTGTCACAGATTATTTATAATTCAGTAAAGACTTGAAACAAACATTCAATGTTATTTTAGTGTATCTTAGCTATCCGGTTTTATTTTATTTTGTTTCATTATAATTTATTCATAGAAATATGTGATTAAATATCCACGAATCCATGACGCCTTCCGTTTGCTCTGATGAGGAATAGAGACGGGACGATAACATCAGGCACATTGTGTGTTTCGGTCGGAAGAAGATTTATAGTCCTGTTTGAAATTCGAATGAATAATTCAATACACTGATCTCAAAGCCAAAAACTGAATTATAACTGATGTTGCAGTTTAATATTTACAATGTGTATTCTCAACAAATTTATACTAACAATTTTTTTCAGGATTGTATTCTTAGTGTCTGATGTTATAGATTAGAAGCATTTACACTTTTCTCACTGAAATCTCGTTTATTTAAAAATAATGTTACAAATATAATATTTTAAAAAATACCGTAAAGCAGTTGTGTAGCACAATGGACTATTTTTCGTTCAAGAGGTTTTTATTGTGATATTCTGGAAATAAAGCAAAATTACGGTTTTAAAAGAAAAAAATATGTATGTTTTTATTTATTAAAATAGTCTCCATTACTTTAATACGTTTGTAAAAACGAGTTGGCATCTTACCCATTCTCTCTGAATAGAGATTCCCAATCCTTAGAATTTATAAATTCAGAAATCCTATTTAATAAAGATGAATACATGTTTCTATGGTCTTAAAAGTGGTCTAAAAATATTAAAAAATAGTAAGCAGTTGAGGATAGGATTGGAGAGTAGGGCGGATGTGGACTGAAATGGATCGTTGATTTCCGGCAAAAAATTTAAAACGCTAATTTTTGTGTCTATTGATAACGAGCGTGCTACCTACCTTTCGAGATTTTTAACCTTTCCACTAACTTTCTGATAGTTTTTTAATACCCCACTAATAAAATTTGGAATCCTTAGAATTTAGTAATTCAGAAATCCCTTTCTAATAATCTTGGATTTATAAATCGTTGTGTTATTTCTCTTTTGTGGAGCCAGTGGCCAAAATATCTACTATTATCATAAACTATCTTCAAAAGTATCAATTCATAACAGAAAGAGATGGTGGAGCTCAAATTTCATAACGCTGATTATTTTGGCGACTGATAAAATCAGTGAGGAACCTGACTTTAGAGTTTCCCTGTAAGTTCTCGAACAGTTGATCTAGTATCTTCTTCCACCCAAGCTCGAAGAACATCTTCATCAAGGGAATAATTCCTTCCGCGATTTTCTTTCTTTTCCAGACCTTAGTCTCCCTCTCGAAATCATTTGAACCCCCATTACACTGTTTACTCAGTAATAAATACCTCGCTTCATACTTTGTTGATATTTCTGGCAGTTTGGTCCCGTTTATCACGCTTTGACTGAATTATTTCACGCACTGAGTAAAGACTGAATTATTTCAAGCAGCGGAATGCTACTGAGGTGTACAACCTTTTTCGTTTGATCAATAAGAATTGATATTCATTCTAAGAATCATCCAGGAAACGTAAAAAAAATTATGATATAGGAAGGTATTTAAATAAAAACCTAAATTAAAGCATTATGTTTCCGGACAACTGTCTAAATAGAATTCTTGGTTGTCAGATTATTCTATTTTGTCAATTCCGATGTCTGGCTAGTCCTTTGTAAGACCTTTTAATTAGAAATCCTCGTAATAATTATTATAATAGTTATAATTAGTTCCTTAACTTATTATGTTGTCTTTAGATATTTCACAACTTAAGATAATAAAAAAATCACACATTTCAGATAATTTTATAGAGGATATCCTCTTTTCAAAATCATCAAACCTCTTTTCGATGGAGGAGAACTCCTTTTTATACTTTATGCATTAAGGACTAATTTTAGAATTAAATATCAGATTATATAACATTAGTGCTGTTTGGTTTCAGTTTTTTAGCATTTTTTCCCTACCCCTACAGGTGAACTTTTAATTTACACTCTCTTAGCAGAAATAATATTATTATTTATTGATTTAGTTGACGTTGAGACAAATTTCAACTCAGACATGGCTACCAGAAAAAGCTACTTTTTGATAGATGAATTTTTCTCTATTTATTATGTAAGGTTTTTACATTATTCCACTATACATGTATTATTGTATACACTCCCAAGTATCAAAAGAAAATAAGTAGTCATAATAAAGATTCGCATTTATTTAATATTTAAAAGCATCTTTTGTGATTTGCAATATTCCGAAGTAATTCAGGAAAGTGCTATATATTATTGAAAAGCATGGCCCGATTTGTCTCCTTGAAGGGCTTACCTGGAAATCTTCAGATTTAAAAGCTTACCTAGAGGTATATATCGTTGAATTATACCATTGATTTTGTTTGCTTTCAATAATAATCATTCCTATTTCTGAGATCAATTTTATTTACATAATTTTTATTATTTAATACTTGCTTCTTTCATATTCTTGTTTTTGTATCTTATTTCCAATAGCATCCTAAGAATCTTACATCTATGCATTCTTGTGACGTGACTATTTCTTCGAAGCGATTGAATTTTATCAACAATGTGCTGGATCGGTCATACTTTGCTTTTTATTTATCTATTTTATATCTGCTTACTTTGCGCATCATTAATCCCCGCGGCCAAAAAAAAACTTAAATCTTTACTATGGTACTTCTAGGAACTAGAATATAATAAGAAATATGTTTACCATAGTCGCATCTTTAAAGGTTAAGGAAATCCTACTAGGAGGTAAAAGAGACGAAGACTGCTCTCTTTGAGGTTATGGTGTCGGCCACTCTGTTGTACTGTACCTTCAATATCTTGAACAGAATGAGGCAACTCAACTCAAATTTCTGAAGTATGTATTTTTCTGGCAAAGATCCACGCTGAATTATATTGTTAGATTGGAAAAAGGCCGAATTTCGCTCAGTGCCTTGGATCTTGAAAGAATCATAAATTTTTGGACCAAACTGTGCCTTAGGCCTGAGGAAAAACTATCTAGGAAATGCTTCAACAGGCTGCAGCCTCAGATGCAACATCAGGGAAACATGAATCTAGCTAAAACTGGGTAGCACAAGTAAGGAACTTTGCGGAATCCTTTGGGTGTAAAGAAGAGTTCATTGCTTCACAAGGTCATGGTATGATTCGCCACAAAGAAGATATTATCGAGTAACTAAAAAATCATGAGACATCAATTGACATAAACAAACCCTGAATTCTAAAAGTAACCAGTTGTACAGATTTATTTGCAGTTACAATTGTAGTCCAGGATCCTACTTTAAATTCTGAACTAGCATCCAGAAGCAAAGACTAGTCAGCCTCATTAGAGTCCCCAATCCAGAAGGCTTCAAGATCCGAATTAACAACATAACCTACTCATGGAAAGCCAATGAACCCTGCAATAGACGCAACATATTCCAAACTAACATCCTACACAACTTGTTACTCAATGGCCACTTACTTCATGAAACCCGAGAAAAGTGCATAAGGAGATATATAGACAACTCAGCCTCAAGTGTGCAACAAATTTTGTTGATAACAAATATTGACCATCTCAATAATCTTTATGTATTTTTTTATCAATGGAGAAATAAGTATGTTCATTGTAAGTAGTTTAAATTTTGATGAGTAAATATTTAATAACATACTCAAATGATTTATAATGAGTACATATGTATATAATTTATTTATTTGATTACAGTTTTAGGTGCCATGTACAACGACAAAGGTTAGAGGCACCGTGGTCATAAACTATTTACAAAGATGGGTACAATTTATTTTTTTTCAGAAAAATGAACAAACTTTCTTGATTCTTCTGGTCCATTGTTTCCTTATAACTTTGTAGAAGAGGCCATGTTCTGCCTGAACTATACAGTGGGCATTCCATCAGGATGTGTTCCACAGTTAGCTCTAAGTCACAGCGCTGGCATCTCGGCGGAGGTTTCCCTTCAAGCAAGTGCCCATGTGTCAGTCTAGTGTGTCCAATCCTCAATCGTGTTATTATTGATTGCTCCCTGCGGTGTCCAACTATCTGGGGTAGTGGTCGCGAAATTCCGAAGTTACGCTTTAACTTGTTGTTCTCCGGAACCTTAGACCAAAAGGTGCACCATGCTTCTTTGCATTGCTTCAGTATGGCTGAGTTGAAGTCAGTCCGTATCGTCTTGACGTTGGGAATAGGAAAGATGGAACTTGCTTCTTTTGCGCCAGTGTCAGCCAGTTCATTCCCCGTAATTCCTACGTGGCTCGGCACCCAGAGAAATATAATTTTTCTTTTTGTTTTAAATATTAAATTCGAAATGTGAAATATTAATTGATTACCTGAATAATGAAAATTTTGGATTCCCTGGAGAGCCGAATAGGAGTCACTGCAAATTAAAAACCGACTGTGGGTTAAGTCTTCAATTAAAGTCAAACATAGGTAAAGAGCAAAAAGCTCGGACGTGTATACCGAATAAATGGAAGGGAGACTGTACCGAACGGTCTCATTAGGTAAAACGACCGAACAACCGACATTATCTAGATGTTTAGACGCGTCAGTATAAATACAGGTATAATCTTGATAGGTGGCTAAGAGAGCTAGAAAGCTTTGTTTCAAGATTTCTGGAGGATTCGTTGATTTTGATATGGATTTCAAAGAAAAATCGAAGGTTGCTGGGATACTTGTCCAAGGAGGTAAGGGGTTTGGAGTGGAAACGTAAAATTTTGGCAAAGGATGTGTGTCAGATAGTGGAGGGTAGTTTGAAAGGCGGGAGGGTAAGTTATATCGTGAAAAGTCGAAGAAGTCCGGCGTTGTTTTTAAGCGACCGAGAAATTTTAAGAGAAGATAGTGCCTACGGAGCTCTAGGGGCCACTCATTGGCTTCCCACAGTATGCTACTGATAGGACTAGTCCTGAAAGCCCCGGTTACCCTACGAATCATTGCGAGGTGAACAGGGTCCAACCTACTTAATACTTTTTTGGATGCATCCCCGTAAATTTCACAAGCGTAATCAGAGACTGGCCTTAACAAGCACCTATATAGTCTCAGCAAAGAGATTCTATCGCAGCCAAAGATTGAACCTGAGAGAGTTTTCATAATATTGCATCATTTAGATAGTTTAGCCAAAAGAGCATCAACGTGTAGTCTCCAGGTAAATTTTGAATCGAATGTGACTCCTAAATATTGAATAGAGTCAGCCCTATTCAGACGACGATTCCCAAGGTAAACTGAAAATGGCTGTGCACAATTCCGTATTTTACAGAAATGGACTGCAGTTGATTTCGTGAGGCTAAACCTAAAACCATGACCAGAGGCCCAGGTTTCCAGATTCTGCAATGTTCCCTGAATTACATGTTCTCCAAATTTTACGTCGGTGGAGCTGTAGTAAATGAGGACGTCATCCGCGTATAGTGCGACTCTAACGGGTCTTGTTATGAAATTTCTTATGTCATTAATGGCAATGTTAAAAAGGGTAGGGCTTAAGACAGATCCTTGTGGTACTCCGTTAGGTAGCTCAAAATTTTCGGAAAATGTGGATCCAGCTCGAACATTGAAATTTCTATTGGTAAGAAAATTTTTTATAAATGAGAGGAGGTTACCTGAAATGCCCCAATTTAGTAAAGATTCTAAAATGTTGGTTCTCCGACACGAATCGAAAGCGCTTTCCAGATCTAAGAATACCGCGAATACATGCTGATTTTTGGCAAATGATGATTTTAAAAACTCGTTAAATTTGAAAAGAAGGTGTGTGGTTGATTTGTATTTTCGAAACCCACATTGTTCTTTGTCCAGAATTTTTCGGGTTTCTAACACCCAGAGAAGGCGGCGATTAATCATTTTTTCGGCCAACTTACATAGAACCGATGTGAGTGCAACAGGTCTGTAGCTATGAATTAATTTCGGGTCTTTATTGGATTTAAGTAAAGGAATTACGGTTGCCGATGACCATGTTCTGGGGAAAGATTTATTGGTCCACAAATTATTAATCAATCGGAGTAACAGATCGATAACTACTGTAGGAGACTTTTTAATAAAGTCAATATGAACCTGGTCCGGACCTGGAGATTTCGAACGACAAGTATTTATACTGTGCTGAAGCTCTTCCATTGTAAAAGGTAAGTTGTACGCCTCGGAATCATGAGTAGAGATAATGGTCGGTTGTAATTGGTTTTGATCAGGTGTGAATGGATTTTTTGAAATGTCGCACAAGTATCGTCCAAAGGCATTGGCTATATCTGCTGGCTCGGTAAATGTATCATCATTGTAAGTTAAGAGACGCGGCATCCTATTTATTGGCCTCCCTTTAATGGCTCTTATCTTATTCCACACAACTTTTGGAGAGATGGTAGATGAAATGGAGGATATAAAGTTTAACCACGATGTTTTTTTCGCCTGGTTAATAACCCATCGAGCTTCTGCTTTGGACTTTTGATAATCGATATGATTACTCAAAGAAGGTCGAGATTTGAGCTGCTTTAGGGCCTTATGCCTTTTTGTCAAGGCAACGCGACACTCAGTTGTCCACCATGGGACCTTTCTTAAATGTTTTGGGAATTTAGTTACAGGGACGAATTGTTTAGCAAGGGTGAATAAGGGTAGATGAAAAGTTTTCGAGATTTGTTCCGTGGCATGGTGAAATTTTAAAGTCTTTAAAATGGTCATGACAGGTTCGTGTATATTGATCCCAATCAGCTTTGTCGATCCTCCATTTTCCAACAAAGTGTGGGAGAAATGGGAAGATTTCCAGAGATAGCAAAAGAGGCATATGATCACTGCCGGCGAGATCACAATGAAAATAAGACTGAGGGATGTTAGGAAATGAACGAGAGGCTAAACAGAGGTCAATGGAGGTCCAAGATTGGTGGGCTCGGCTATAGAAAGAGGGTTCGCACGGGCTACACAATATTAGAGAGAATGCATCTATTACAGCCTTAATAATTTTTCCCCTGGCATCCGTTTTCCTATTAATGCCCCATGTCGGACTGTGGGCATTCACATCCCCCATCAAAAGGAATGGAGATGGAAGTTCGAGAAGGAGGTCACGTAAGTCATTGTAAGTAACTGTGTCAGTAGGGTGTAAGTAAATCGAACAGATCGTGAACTGTATAGGAAGATGGACAACAGCGGCTAAAGCTTCTAGTTTAGAATTTAAATTAATCTCAGTGTACCCGATACCTTTTTGAAATGCAAGAGTGACCCCACGCTAGCCCGAGCTGACCGAGAGGTGGTCCTATTGATGCAGTTATAGGTTTGTTGTAAGATGGATTGGTTGTCTTTTAGATGGGTTTCTTGAAGAGAAACAATTGAAGGATTATATCTGGATATTAAATATTGTAAATCATTATAATGGTGAAATACACCATCACAGTTCCAATTAAGAATGAACATGTGTTTTATTAGAAAAAGATAATAAAGATAAAAAAGCGGTAGGTTAAATTTAACATGTACGGTTATATCAGCGTATCATCATTTTTACCTATAACTGACGTGTTCTTAATATGATTTTGAAGTGCTTTTATGACTTTAGTAAACCTGGTTTTTAAACTTTTTGTAGGAAGAGAAGGGTATAGGTCGGAAAACATTATAATTGTAGAATCCAGATCGTTTGTTAATTCCATGGTTGCTGATACTGGATCTTTAGTTATGATGGAATTTTCTAGCAGCGTGAGTAACTGAGTAAACGAAAGAGGATAGTTTTTATCCGGGGCATCAAGGAGTTGTTTTAAAGGGAGTAAAGTGTCAGCTAGGGTATTTTTGTCGGAACTAGTCTGGTTAGTTGTAGTAATTGTATAACTATTACCTACCACCGGTGTTTGATTCAGTCCGACACTAGCGCTGTCTGCGGTGGTTTGGTGCTCTATTGGTATTAAATTTTGATTTAAGCCATCATCTGGTACCCGTTGGTTAACCTGTTCCTCGATAGAAGGTGAAACGTCAATGGGATCAACTGAATTTATTTTCGAACCGTTATCTGTAACTGGAAATGAGTTATCAATTGCGGGTGTTGAAACATTGGAATTTAAGTTAACCTTACCATGGGCAATCGAAAGTTTATCTTTGACTGTATTTTCATTTAGTGCCGGAAATTCGTTGAGTGCTGGCGGTTCAGTGGGTTTGTTATCAGAACGGAGAGTGGGACACTGTGAGGTGAAATGCCCCTCTTTTTTGCACCTATAACACGCCCCTGTATCCTCATTAAAGAAAACACGAAACGACCCTTCTTCGGTTTTAATCACTAAAGATTCTGGGAGACTTTCGCGACTTTCAGGAGTGATATAAACTTGTCTCCTCCAGCTTAAAATGTGGGAAAAAACAGAGTTTTGGACACCTACAGATAGGAATTGAACTGGTGACACAGGCGTAACCTTAAATTGTTTCAATGCCTCTTCTATCGCACTGTGGGGTATGCCTGGTTCTACATTGGATATTAATATTCTTTTAGCAGGGTTAATCAGCCTTCTAATTGGTATTATATTATCCCCTAGCTTCAAGGAAGTATTTGTCTCTATTAATTTATCCACGTGATCTTTAGAACTAAGGTGAATACAGATGCGGTTGTTGGAAATTCTTGAGGCAAACCTAATGTCCCTTGGAGCAATGAATTCTGATAATTTCTCTAGATATTCTATTAATTTAATGCCGTCAATACTGTTAAAAACAATAGCTTGGTCTCGCTTCGGGAATGATTCTACTTTCTTAGAGGTTATGGAGGCAAAGGTCTTACCTTCGGTACCTGGTTTCGTCGCATTCTGGTCAGTGATAGATTCAGTGTTGACAGAGGAGCTAAGATTCTTGGGATTCATAGTTTATAACAGAATTAAACACTTATTTCTTGAGTAAAACTTATTAAATCACTGAACGAGTTGGGGTTATATGTTGTACCTTATAACTCCAGCTGTTCACTCTATGTATATAATTGTATCTTATGTTTGTACAAGAATTATCTTAAACAAATAAATCCAATGTTAATTCTACTTGGCGAATATGGAATAGGTAATTTCTTATAGTTTTCATACTTATCAGATGCATATTGTATTATTTATTAATAAATTAATAATAAAAAAATAATTGAAATATTAATTTATTTGACAATTGTTATAATACTACCGTATCTCGCGGTGCTATTGGCGGAATGACGATTGGATAAATTTAAATAGAAACATAGATGATTTTAATAAATATTTAGTTAATCATATTCTACTATAAGTTTTGAAAAAGCTAATATATATATATATTAATACACTTGAATGTATGAGATGAGCCCTCTTTAAAATTAGAGTTAAAGGAAAATACATCAAGTAGTATTACATTATTCATGAAGTAACTGCAATTTATTTTGATTTGTAAATTTAAATTAAAAGTAGTGTAAAGTTATGTATTTTTCCATTGAAAGAACTTTTATTAATGCTTTATTTACTGCTAATAGTTGCTTTAACGTTTCAGACATGTACCATGAAGCTGTTATTTAATATTTTGGATTAAATGATTTATTTTGAGATTAAAAAAAAAAAAAAAAATATGACGATATTAAGATGACTTACAGATCTTGTCCTGCGGGAACAAATTTTAGATTTCACATAACTTGATATAATAATATCTGATTCGGGCGGGAAAAAGTTGAAATTGAAAAAAATAACTTTTAACTAGGTTTTCCAAATATAGGCTTTGTGGGCGAGTGGTGAGGGGAAGAGGTTGTTGAGAGCTCTGTGACCTAGTTGGAAAATTTATGCCATCTTATTACCAGTGACTACTTCGAATTGACAGGCATTTGCTTGTTCTGGTATGTAAACATTTTTAGTCCTGTTATCATCTCAATCGTACGCGGAATTGAATTGTCTGTACAGTAAATATTCTGTTTCCTTTATGTTATAGACAGTTTAAATGGCAATTTATGAATTATTCCATGCTTGGGTGAATTTATTAGCATATTATCAAAACCCAGTTATTAGTTTTTTAATTACATGAATTTTTTTTTTTTTTTTAACTTTATTTATTGATTTGCACTTGTCAGCAGTAGTGTGACAATCAGCAAATATGATGAAATAATTAACAAAATAATGACATGTAAGGCATGAGGAAGGACAGTACCCAGCAGTTGCTAAACAATGAGAATTCCACGGCATATAGGAATTTACCCTGAAGCAAAAATAACTTTAATCGGGTTTTTAGATCCTTCGATGGTGGGTTATGGAGCTGTGCTATATGCTAATGTCGAGCGATTTGGTTATGAACCTAACGTCAGTCTGATTAGTGGAAAGCTGAAAGTAGCTCCTTCCTAGACTGGAATTATGTGGTGCCGCATTACTTCTAATCAACTTAGTGAACACGATTACCAAGACATTGGCGCTTCTTCGACCTGTCGATCGTACGATTAATTTTATGGGCTCCGAAATAGTTCTTTGCTGGATCCGTGTTTCTTCAGACAGGTGGCAAACTTTCGTGGCCAATAGGATAGTCAAAATTCAGGAACCAACCCCCAATGGTTCGTGGTTTCATTTTAAAATTTCATATTTAAGACAGTAGTCTAGTAATACGCCTGAGATGTTGAAGCAACTTTTTCATCAAAAGCAACTGACCGGAAGTAGTACTTTATACTATGTATTTTGTACCTTTTTACGATTCTCTCAAAAATCGCTTTAACGATTTTGATTAAAATTTCCATATTGATGTAAAATCTAATAGACTTTAATATTATGTAGGTTTCATTCTGATTGAAATAGCCTGACAGGGCTTAGATGCCAATATTTTCAATTTTCTTCATCTAAAGTACCTTCAATTTTGTGTTTTTTTATGAAATTGGCTATATCATCTGATTAACATTCCTATAAAACAGGTAAATAAAAAAAGTTGAAAGAATTCGTTATAAACTAAAGAAGATAACTGCCAAAATATTTCTCGATACAAATTTTGTTTTTTTAAACTTAAAAACAGGAATATAGATTTATAATATATCGTTGGAAAGCTAAATATTTAAAAAAAAGATCTGGTGTTGGCAACACACGACTTTCACTTACCTCGACTGTAAAATCAAGTTGAAAAACTCTTAAAAATTTAAAAAATATTCTATGTTGATTTTAATAAAACGTGTATTAATTTTTGTTGGAAACACGTTCTTTTTATTATACATTTATTTTTCTTTAAAGTTTATTACCTAGTTTTTCTACGTTACGGGTTTCATTCATTTTATAACATTGTGTATCAGATAATATTTTTTCT
Organism: Piezodorus guildinii; assembly: GCA_023052935.1. Taxonomy (NCBI): domain Eukaryota; kingdom Metazoa; phylum Arthropoda; class Insecta; order Hemiptera; family Pentatomidae; genus Piezodorus; species Piezodorus guildinii. Next base: position 103,901,834 of record CM041294.1, on the reverse strand, counting down.
AAAGTCTTTCTCTTTTCAACAACATACATCTATATTACTGTTCTTGATATAAAAAACAAACAAAAATTACATTAAAAAAATAGTTTTTCTCTTTTATCGTTGAGTTGGTCATCGAATTCGTCCAACTTGTATATTTAGCCGTCCTTCAACAATGGCATTAAGATAATATGGTTAATCTTTTGGAATGTACAAAATTAAAGGTAGTTTAGAAGAATAAAATTTATAATATCGGCATTAAACCTTGTCAGACTATTTCAATCAGAATAAAACCTACATTATATTAAAGCCCAGCGGAGCTAAGTTATAAGTCGTGTGTTGTACGGGCCACATCGTTTCTAATTAGTTAATATGAATGCATATTTCATGTGTTATATAAGTGATTTTTTACCTCGTATCCATTTCTATCTTTTGAGCTGTGATAGAGAAATTTCGTTGATGTGGTGAGGTCGATGTTGTGTGATTAAGCCCGGGGCCTGGTGGTGGTTCTGCCACTGACGTACGTGGTTTACATATCGCCCTCGTACAGTTAGCTCTCTTGATGTTATCCATGCTCTCTGTAACGATTACTCCAATGGTAGAGCTCCTTTGTTTGTTTTGCTTTAATGTACTTTTTAATACTTTGTGAAGTTAAATGATGTAAAATATCTATAGATGAAATGAAAAAAGTTTTTAATATCCTGTGACTAAAGTCCCTGAAGAATAAAAAGAAAATACAGAATTGATGACCGGAACAGTGTGGTCATATATTTGGACGTCAAAAACTAAAACTAAAATCATAAATTTAGATTATGAACTATGTGCATAATTACAAATCAAAATATTAGGATAAAATAAATAAACAAAATTAGATAGTTCATTGGAGATAACTAAAATAATATTAAAACACAGCAAAATGGTTATTTATTGTAACTGCACTCTGAGGTTACTGTGTGTTTGATTGGGAAAGGAAAACATAGTTGATTAGGAGCTATTTAAAGTTGGAAACGGTTCGTGTATGGCAAATCTAAGGAGGGGCAGAATTTCAAAGTGAGGAATCTTTGGCCAGAAAGGACTTGTCATAGGCAGTACGTTGAGCCTTCCTTCTCAACGTACTGCGGATGGTTAGGTATGGTCAAAAAGACGGGTTCTTGTTGAACGTGATTGAATTGAAGATTTAAGTTAAGGGTTCGGAAGAAATAGCTGGGGCGTTGAGTTATGACAACCTGATACAGGAAGAAAGCTAGAAAATGCTGGTTTCTTTTAAGAGGATTAAGTCACCTTAACTCGGCGTAATATTGGGTTGTATGCATGTCCCTAGTGATCCCGAATACAAATCTTATTGCTCAGTTCATAATATGCTTGAGTTTTGCTTCGAGTTCGCCTGAAAGTCAGCTGTACACCTCGCAACCATAGTCAAAATGGGCAAATACGAGGGAGGAAACAAGGAGTTCTCGAGTATTAATAGAAGGATTGATTATACGATGGAGGCGACTGGTTTAGGGTTACTATGCTTCGGCGAGAACTTAGTACGGTTCTAGGTGTATGGTTTTCAGGAAAAGATATTAATCAAGATTAACCCCTAAGTTCTTAACAGATGAGTGGAAACAGATAGGAGTATTATTTAAGAAAAGTTTGAGAGGGCTGGAAACGGATTTAAGGAGAGCGGAGAATGCTATCAGGATGGCTTTTGTTTTTCGGCACTTACCAGGAGTTTGTTGCTATTTGCCTCGATATTGTTTACGTCCTTTTTTAGTTTAAAGATAGCATCAGGAAAGTCATTTGGGGTAATGGTACGATAGATTTGAACATCGTCGGCATAGAGATGGTATTGGGAGTTCTTAATAGATAGCGGAAGATCATTTATGAATATAGAGGTATAAGAGTAGGAGATATCGAAAAACCTCAGGGTACAACTTTTGTCAAAGGCAGTGTGTCAGATCAGGGCTTATTGGGAACTAAATTAATGAAATGAGCAAAGAATTAATGAAACCATTGAAGAGCAGCTGTAGATACTGGGAGTCTATGTATATTATGGTAGACAGGTTCAAAGGCTTTGGAGAAGTCAAGCAAAACAAGGATAGTTATTTTATAGCGGTCTTGGATATTGCGGAAGTGGTAGGTAAGGGCTTCGACTGTGGAATCTACGGTTCTGAGGGAATATAAGGTGTCCCAAGGTATAGCTTTAAGATCAGGATTAGTTGGGGTTAAGAACGGAAATGGTTCATGGAGAAAATAGCGAGATCGAAAGGTTATAGGATATATGGATGAGGTGCAGACAGCTTGAGACAGGAATGGAACATGGTGTTAAGAAGAGATGAAGTGTTTGTCAGTAGAATCCAGGACATACAGATGAAGCCAAGATTCCGAGGACTACAAGGGAGCTATACGACTTTAAAGAGTGAGGAATGGGATGCGTTGGATATTTCGACGAAAAGGTATTCGTGGTGAGGGTAATCCGAATGGGATAATAGAATAAGTTCTTTGAATTTAAGGCTATCGTGTACAAAGGGACCCACACCGCCACCAGTGCAGTCTTCTCTGTCATGTCGGAGCAATGTATAGTTCGGAAGGGAAACTTGGGATTCTGAATTGTAGGTTTCAGCCAGGTTTCAGAAACAGTTATTAAGTGATAAAAATTATGGAGATCAAATTCATGGAATCCATCAATTATGGGCTAGGAGTGACTGTCCGTTAAAATAATATTTCTCATGGGAAAGGGATAGTGGAAGTAGTGAACTGAGATAATGGGCTATGAGAAAAAGATAATGAAGATCGAACATGTGAAAACGTAAATAAGTCTGCATTGCATCAGCATTAATTGCAGGAACAAAACTATAAATATAAAAAATCTTAATTAAAAAAAAGATAATAAAATGAAATCGGAGATAAAAAAAGTTTGCCTTAAGCCCCAACTGCCTCACTGTTTTAACCATTTTGTATCGAGTGCAAGTTGGGGCTTGTAGTCCTTTCAATAGGTAACCATGAGAGAATTCGTAGAGATTGCAGGTGAACTTTTCTAGCCTAGACCTTCTGTACCACTTTTCCAGAGGTCTTGCTCATTTCTTAAAAGGAACTCATATTCTCTTTTAGCTACCATTTTTCTCTCTGCTTTGAGAGTCCCGCATAAGGATATTATCAATTATTTCGAACTTGGCGTATCTTGAAGCCGAGCTAATCCATATGCAAATTAACAGACGACTAATATTATTAACGTTTATGATAAAACTTTATGTCTTATCTAACGTATTTTTGTACCTTAAACAATTTTATATTGTTAACTCATAAGAAAGGTCCCCTAGCCATCCCTTTTCTCAGGGTCAGGTCACATTCTGAAGTCATAAAGTTACCGCTCGATTGACACAGAAGTGACAGAACTTGGATGTTTATGTTTCCGGTCCTATTCATACTGTCCACTGGCATTTTAGTTTCGATCTAGATCAGAGAGCCCCTGGCCACCACATGTTAGACCACACCGAAGTATTAGCTCCCCTCCTTCCTTCAAAATCCTACTTATACCCAAAGTAAATCCACACAAACCTATTCCCTCTTGGTGAGTCTCAAGGTAGACTTCACACATGTAATATTTGAAGAAGAATAAAGACTATTTCTAAGCATATACTGTTGTGAGTTCGTTAATTTGCAGAAAAAAAAAATTAAAAGTTCCCTGTAGTAGGTAGCATTAGTTTTTTTTAACATTCTGTTAGCAGCAAAATTATGTATTTCTCTTTTAAAGAGAGGAAAAGTCTTTGATTTAGCAATATATTTTTAAATAGTACGTTTTTGTTTGTTTCAAAACATCATTATCTTTAATTTGACCTTATTATTTTCAAACTTTTTCCTTCTAAATTTGAGGTTTGACAATTCGAGATTTGTAGCATCCAGCTTTCGAATTATAAAAAAAAAATTAATCCTTTCAAGTACGTTTTACGTAAACTGTTTTGTTTAATACCTACATTACTAATAAAGGAACTCGACGTTAGCCGTTTGGTTTCAAAGTAGGAATCGTTTGGTTATGATATGTTACAATCTTATGAATTGTTTAGAAGAATCAGTACAACAAAACTAAAAATTCAATTCGTTAAAAGAATTAGAGATGTCATACCCATAATTCATCATTTATGTAGTTATAAAACAATGCAGGTAGGAAAAGTTTTTTTTTATTAGTAAACTAAAAATAAAAAATATGGTACTCGCAACACATAAATTTAACCTCTGTTGATGAAATTAATTTAAGAATTTTTAAATTTAGATAAACTTAAAAAACACTAAAGAATTAAATTTACTTTCAATGGAAACACGTGTTTCAGATTAAATAAATCAACAATTGAAATTATTTTCAACAATAATCACTCAAGTTTATACCCTTTTTGTGTTTCTGCATTAATTTTCACAGCTTAAGATAATATAAGCTTATAAAAGGTAATATTTATTCTAAAATCTTTAGCTTTCGAACGGTACATCTAGATTATTATTATTATGTTCGAAAAAAAAAAAATGCCTACAGAATCTGTTTTCTCTGTTCTCCTTTAGCTGGTTCGTTCAACTTATATATTTAGCCTTTTTTATTTTCTTTCTTATATATATTATAATTTTATGGTATAGTTATTTCATTTTCTTCAACATTAAAGGTACTTTACTGGAAGAGGATTTAAAATATCGCCATTTAAGCCCTGTCCGATTATTTCTGTCAGAATGAAACCTATATAATATTAAAGTTTATAAAATTTTACATCGATACATATAAATATGTGTATATAAATTTTACATTGCAAGTTTAATCAAAACCGTTAAATTAGTTTTCAAGAAAACCGAAAAAGGTGGAAAACGCATGGTATGAAGTATCAGAATTTATTTAATGTAATTTTTTTTTTTTGTGGTATTTTGTTCATTTGAATTGTTAGTTGAAGAACTACAACCTGTTTATTAGGATCTTCTCTAGGTCTTATGAAGAAAGGAAGGTTGAGTTAATAAAATAAAAATATGTGTGATATAAGTAGTTTCAAATCAAGTAAATATTTATAGAATAATTAATATAATACAAGATTAAAAATAAACTGTTTTGTTAAAGGAATTCTAGAAAAGATCTGAAACAGCTGTGAACAGTGTGTCTTAGGGCCCTAGTCCAATCTACTGTCGGTTTTTATGAAGACCTAGCTGTAAGACTTAAAATTGAGGGCTTCAATAACCTTTAGAGCTAAGAGTATGGCGAATGTCTAGGTGGAATAGTGTTAGCAGGACTTGTTTACGAGTTTAAAGAACTTGAAAGTTTCTACTTATCTATAGGAAAGAAATATATCTTCTTCTCCCATATGGTGTGTTAGATAAACTTTATGTTGACACCTTTGTATTCAAATATTTTAATACAATAAATGATTTCTTGGAATAAAGCTGTATAGAAAGTAGAGATATATGATTAGAAAATATTATGTTAATTCGTCTTTACTTACGAATAGGAGAAAAAATTGGTAATCACTGTCTTAACTTGTTTCTATTATAACCTAGAGCTATTACGGATCCTAGCTAAGTACTGAAGTACCTAAACCCTTCTAGATATTGTGGCTGATTTTTTTGTCTACTCTAGATCTTATTGAGTGGAAGAAAATTGAATGTTTCATTAGTACAAATTTAGAAGGATGAAAACAATTATTCTTATTACTTACTACTTTTATGTGAAGTTTTCTCCAAGCATAGACGAATGTTTGAAAATAATACTGCTACATTGATCAATTAAAGCAAATTTTAATAAATTATTGATAATATTATTAGTACAATAAGCTATCCTCACATATATAAGTGTAAGATATACTCGTATAAGAGCGAGGCATAACATATGCATAAGCAAGTATATCTATGGTATAAATTATCTACTTCTTTTATCAACGATGAAAGCCCTCCCACTACTGCTATCTCATTTTGTGAAAAATGAATCCAAGCATTTTATAAATTTCCATGACCTTATTATTCATACATATTTTTTTTAACGGAAGTCTAACCATTGCAGTGTAATTAAAGTTGATTCATTGTTTAAAATAAAAGAGATTTCTAAAAAGAGAAAAAATGAATGTTTTTGTTAGTCAGATTTCTACTACGGCTGCTGGAGTTATTATGTTTTCATTCGCTCTCAGAAGCTCTTCTGTCCCGAATAAAAAAAGATTTGTAGTGAAGGGGTCAGGAGTTTTTCATATTTTTTTCTTTCCATCCTATGGACCCTCATGGTTTTATTTAACATATCGCAATACCTCCGTAATTAACTGATTAATTTGATAAAAATATGAGTTGGTTTTAATATTTTTAAAATTTTTATTTTCTGGTTAAAACAAGTCTGTAACTCATAATTAAATAAAAATGAAATGATAGCCTTAATTTATGCAATAATTATAACAAACAAAAAAAACCTTATTCTCACAATTTAGATATAAAATAAATTATTATTTTTCTTTTCCTTATTTATTTATTTTAATTTTTTTTAAATTTGTTATCTTATTCTTTGCATAGGCCTTTCCAAAAGGGAGTAATAGTCTGAGCTTTCCTGAATGACTAGTCCTCAATGGAAAGCGGAGCTGGTTAGTTCTGTCCACTTCTTTTGCCAAGTATCCCTGTCTTTAGCGTCTCTCCACCAGTGGGGACCTATCGTCCGCTTAAAGTCATCCCTCCATCTCTTCCTTTGTCGGCCTCTTTTCCTTTTTAGGAAGTAAGGAGTCTATTCTGTAATCTCTTTCGACCATCTATTGTCATGCCCATTTCCATTTAATTTTCCAGCTCTGTATGGTTGCTTATTTAAGACCTGTTTCTTCCTTAATTCTCAGACATCTTACTCTGTCCTTTCTCTTCACGTTCGTCAGACTTCTTTTATGCTATTCTGCCACACCTGGATTTTGTTCTGTTGGGCTTTTGATAATGACCATGTCTGACAGCCATATTTCACCACTGGAAGGATACAACTACCGAAGATCTGTCTTTTGAGGTTAATATTGAAGTTTACTTTCATAATGTATCTAAGCGTCCAAAATTTGTTCCATCCGAATGCGATTCTCCTCTAGACTTCTTTCATTGCTCTACCCGAAAAGGATACTAGTTGTTCTCAGTAAAAATATTCCTCAACATAATCTATCTTAAATCTGTTGATTTTACGTTCGGTTTTTTCCCTGTTAGTCATTACTTTTGTTTTTGTATAGTTCGGATAGAGACCTACATCTTCCGAAAGCTTTAACAGGTGTTCGAGCATAGACTGTAGTGGTTGGATGTCTTTGGCAAAGAGCACAATATCGTCCGCAAAACGTAAATTGGTTAACCGTTTGCCATTAATTTTTATGCCAACATTTTCCCATTCAAGAGACCAGAACACCATTTCTAATACAAGTATAAACAATAAAGGGGATAATGGATCTCCCTGGCGTACTCCTTTTCAAACTCTGAAATTTGAATTGAAGTCATAACGGAGGCAGACATTTCATTGTAAAGGTTTACAATTATTCTTACATATGTTTCTTCGATGCCTATTAATCTTAATGCCTTAAATATACTTGCATGAAGGATGCTGAACTCATTATTAAAAAGTTTTGTTAAATCATTTTTATTAAAAATCTGGTGAATGCGACACATAGCTTTAATTACCTTCATTCTTAAAACGAATTTAAATAAAGTTAGAGATGAAAAAAAAGTTAAAGAATTACATTGAGTTTCGATAGAAGCATGTGTTTAATAAAACAATCTATTATATTTTATATTTATTTACAGCAACTTTTTTATTAAAATCGGCTAACAAGAAGAGACACTTTGTGCTATGCATTTTGCATATTTTTACGATTTTCTCAAAAACGGCTCTAACGATTTTGATTAAACTCGCTATATAGATGTGAAATCGGATGGGCTTTAATTTAATGTAGGTTTTATTCTGATTGAAACTGAAATTAATTTTAATAACGGAGGTAAGTAAAAGCCATGTGTTGCGCGCACTAGATGTTTTTACTATTTGATTTTGGCCGCAAACAGTTGAGCGCTGCTAATTTAATCAGACGTTTTGGATGTGAAATTCGAATGAATGGATCACTTTTCGAGTAACTAGTGAAAATTTAGGTTACACATTTCAAGGTACGTAGAATCAAGAAAAAAAATTATGTTTTTCATCAGATGTTTTTAAATCAAGGCCTTAAGTCACACACAGCGAATTAATTTGCTTTCGTCTCCTTTTTTTTTTTTTATGAAAAATAATAAACCGATGGTTTATTTCTGTTGTTAAGTTGCCTGTAACATTGCCTATCTATATATTATGCCAACTTATAATAAATAATATATGAATAACGAGTTTTGAATCTTAATCATATTTCATTATTTGCTCAAGTTATTATTTCAATTATGAATAACGTTACATTTTTATGATACTACTCTACCTGACGGAGAAATAAATTAAACATTACATAATGGAGTTTTACAAAGAGATGGATGTACTAGAATAATGATTAACTGGTCTTGATAGGATTGTGAAATATTGTGAAGAACAGGATACGGTGCCGTAGCTGCTGGCTTACGAATAAATCATACCTCATTCTCGTGAGGGAACTGTTTCTTTGTCCGGAGAAAGACGGCAAATAATCAGCGTTATTCCCACAGCGCGGAAACTCTGAGGCATTGAATTAATGAAACTATTTTATATCACTATCTCTGTCAGGTTTCAGAAAACTTTTCTGTTTCCATAAAGTTCATTGTTGAGTTTTATAATAATGATAGAAATTGAATTAAAATTTTTAATGTATTGTTTTGACGCAAGAATTATGAAAATTTAAAAAAATAAAAAAATACTTTGAAAGATCGCAATATTATTACGATCAGTATGAAATTTTTCCAGATAGCATATTGTTTTTTGTAAAGATGCTGTCTAAATTCATACTTGTAAGGTAAATTTCTCACCATTATTTTTTTATCAGATTGTTTTGGTATTTAATACGTTCACGCCGACGCTGATTTTCAATGTCTGCTCTGTGGGTCGGCGGTCGTATTGATACCACGTTTCATCGATTATTGCCTGTTCAGACCTGTATACGAGTTGTACGTTTAATGAAAGATTAGTTAGTGCTTATTTTGAAATTTGTATAATTCGTGCGGCTTATTCATCCTAAGCCCGTAAATATAACTCGAAGGTAGTTAAACTGTTTTATTGTTCTATTTGTTTTCCCTTATAAATAATAAATGACATGTATATGGGAATACCTTTGGTAAGCTGCCATCCAATATGACAGACTAGTGCGAACCGCTGTAAATTTAGGTGGAAAAATTCTAAAACTTGTCCATATTTAATCTTTGGGGTCCTAGATTACGGAAAAAAATTATAAAAAACTAATTAGTTTTTTGACACGATTTGCGAGCGCACAGTGGTCAAACATCAAATTTATTTGCTAAAACATAAAACATCCCTACATTTTACGTTTGCAGACCAAGAATACGGGGAAAATAATACAAAAAATGTAATCATGGCTCGGAGTAGCTGAAATCTGTTAATAGATGTATTTCATATTATTTAGGAAACTCTTCAAATTATAGATTGTAAAACTTTTGACTCGGAGTGCTGTGTCTGAAAAAAAGTATGTATTAGCCAAAACCAAAAATTCTTTGTAATATTTACAGACTAGAAGGATTGATGAAACAAATCCTACAAACAAAATTCTTGGGGTAACTTGGGGTTTATATTGTTTTTTGTTATTGAATATGGGCTTACATTTACAAATTTCTAAATTAACTCTACAGGTAGATTGCAATGTAAATATACGAGATATGATATAACGAGTTTGAAAATATAATATTTTACCTGTCTCAGCAATGTCCATTGTTAAATGAAAGCAAAAAAACTTTGAGCTAAACGCACCTTGAACACAATAAATGGCTATCGAATAAAGATAATCCCACAGCCGGTTATTAGGCACTTATGCGAACAGGAATGATTGACTCATTTACTATTTATTTGTAAACACGGTATGGCGGGAAATATTAGTAAGGGTCTTGCCAACTAACAATAAAAAGGTGAAACACTAAAAAATTCCAAAGTTTTGACTTGACTTTTGTTCACCTAAATTGGTGATTTTGCCCAGTATGCGCTAGTGGTACACGCCTCCGTAAAGGACTGACTAGTGCGGGCCACCAGTGATATGCGTTGGGTTGAACGTGTTAAAAAAATAATGTCGCAAAGTTGCTTATGTGGGACGTGGTCTAGTGGATAGAGCGAAAGTCTACTGTTCTACAGGTCTCAGATATGAATCTCAGCTGAGACAGAATGTTATTTATTCCGTTATTTCAGCCGAGGAACGAAACTGGGGTATTGAGATCCCTGTGGCACACCCAGTCTCTTAAAGAAGGTAGGTAAAGTTAAGAAAAAACTTGGCTTCTAAGTGTGATCTCGGATTAAACATTTGCACCGTCGTTCACCTATGAAAAAATGACTTCTATCTACACTGAATCCAAGAACCTTAGAGTTATAGTTGAACAGAATTTTTTTTTCTTTTTAATTGCTTATAAAAAAATAATTATTGTAGCTATTCAATCACAACTATATAGAACACTACTACGTAAAAAGTTTTTTAGACTGCAGCGTTGAATGATGCAGTTTTATAAAATACTTCATTTAACGGGAAACAAATAACCTGATCTTAAAATAGTCTTGCTATTAGGAGGAAAAACAACAGAAAGAACGAATTTAATGATTTAAATTTTTAAAAATTCCGATGAATTTTTAATGGTTATGAAAACGTTCAAAATATTTAAAGATGTAGTGGCAGTACATTTTAAAAATTAATTAATTTTTTACATTTACTTGCATATATATGATATATATTGTAAGGGAAAGTATTTTCGAATTCGAGTTTTTACCGGAAATAAATGTTTTAGGGCCCGTTGAGTCCTAATAACCAAGTCTCGAAAAAAGGTTCTTTGGGTGTGTGTGCGTGCGTGTGTGTGTGTGTGTGTGTGTGTGTGTGTGTGTGTGTGTGTGTGTGTGTGTGTGTGTGTGTGTGTGTGTGTGTGTGTGTGTGTATGTGTGTGTGTATGGTAAGTCTAGAGCAAAAACGAAAAGTCGTACGAAACTAAATTTTCGTATTTAAGACATATATACACCTGAAATGTTACAAACAACTTTTTCATTATAATCGGCTAACCAGAAGAGCCACTTAATTCTATTTTGCACCTTTTTACAATTTTCTCTAAAATGATTCCAACAATTTTGATTAAACTCGCTATATCGATGTTAAATTGAATGGGCTTTAATATAATATATGTTTCATTCCAAATGAAATACTGACAGGGCTAGTGCATTCGAAAAAAACAAAAAAAAAAACTTGTTAGCATTGATAAAGTTATCATATAAGTTGATCCTTCAACTTTTCGAATTCCTATTCGGTTAACAATTAAGGAGAAAAGAGAAAAATATTTGTTAATGCAATTTTTGTGTTTTTTGACATGAGAAGCGTAACATAGACGTATAATACACTGTTGGAAAGCAAAAGATTTTAGAAAAAATTGCATCTTATACAAGCAATTGTAATAGGTGATAAAAAACCAATAAAACGAACTGAGTGTTGTAGATATTAATGTATTACATTTTTTTAAGTAAACACATAATGTTTCTACTGAAACTCAATGTAATTAATTTTTGGTTTATTATTTTCAACAATCAACCTTTGTAATTCACCAAAAAAAAAAATAAAAAATTACCCCTGCTCTAAATTTGAGGGTTTACGTTTCAAGATGTGTAGAATCCGAATAACGAATAAAAAAATCCTTTTGTCCGCCGTCCGTCGTCCGCGGCATATCTCCGAAACTACTGGACCAATGCTTTTTTAATTCGCCACAAAAATACTAGTTCATTCAACGATGATCCTAACACCTAGACGTTGATATCAGCTGGTTAGTTTTAAAATAGCGGCCGATTAAAAGGGCTTTATTCAATAACTCAGTTATCTTTGAAGATGAAAAAAAAAAATTATTAGTGTTTTTTAACCAACAAAACGCGAATAATTATATAAAAGAGAAAAAATAAAAGAAAAAAAAATAGATATTTTTCACATAAATACGCTCGTAACTCGGAGTTTTAGAATCGGTAAACCACGATAAAAAAAAAATAAAAAAAAAATGAAAAAAATCGAATTCCCGCTTATATATACGCTTGTAACTACGTTATTTTCGAAGATAAAAAAAAATCATTATTGTTTTTTGACCAAATAACCGCGAATAATTATATAAAAGAGAAAAAAGAAAAGAAAAAAATTGAAAAATTGAAATCTCTCTTATTGTTTATTTGTTTTCATTTTATCTTGTTTTTATTATTATTCAGATGTTTATTTTTTTATTTTAATATGTGTTTATTAAATTTCACTAACGTGCATTAAGGTTTTGGACATCTATTTTTTATTTATGGTGCGATTTTATATTTTTCTATGGTAATAATTTTTTTAAAATTTCGTTTGAAGCTGGTTTTTAGAATGAATAATTTTGGGTGACTGAAATTTGAATGAATGTCCCGTTTTTCTGTAATGAATAGTGAGGGCAGTTTCATTAGTTTTTTTTTTAGTTTTTTTTAAATTGAAGTGCAGCTATAGTTGTGTTGTTTTATATATATATATATATATATATATATTATATATATATATATATATATATATATATATATATATACACAATTTTTCTGAAGGATTATTGAATTTATTTCTTTTTTTATAAAATATTTATAGTTAAGGAACTATCTATTTATTTAGTAAATTTAAGATCTAGGTATAGTACCAGATTAACTTTAGATTTATTTTCGAAAGTATGAAAGAGGAAAAAATATGAGAGTATGTTTTTGGATTAATACTTAATTGTTTATAGAGGAGGTAGGAGAGACACGATGTGGTATATCTTGTTCGAAGCTGTGTATCAGAGAGTCTCTTCACAACCATTAATACTACCGTAATTGGCAAAAGACCACGTGGCAGACCTCAAACCGAATGAATAAATAGAACTAACGAAGACACTATAGAATCACACACAGTATTTTAGGAAGCCCTGTGTAGACTAGTTAAATCAGAGAACTAACCATGTCTTCAGAACCAACTGAATAAAAAAAAGACCCTGAATTTAATTTTAAATATACAGTAATGTTTTTAGTCCTTGATTTTATAAGTCGTTCATAAACAAATATTTTAGTTTATATTCGAATCAAAAGCTTTTAGGATCTTGAATAAATAACAAACCATTCATGGTTCCTCTAATCATTTTTAACAGCTCACAATATTACTCTAAAATGCTCTCGTAGGTAAGGAGTATTGCTGAATAATATATTTATTGAACTCTTATATTAGGATTGTATCTTTTATATATATATATATATATATATATATATATATATATATATATATACATATATAATTTTTTTTTTTAGTGGATACAAGCATAGTTACCTTTAATCCTCTTAGTTGTCTGGTGTTTAGGCTCGACAAAATACAACTAAACTATATATAAATTATTCGATAAACAGTAATTTTTAAGCCATAATGTCCCTTTTAAGACCAATTGTTTCATGTGATTAATGATGCTTGGAAATGTTTGCCTCTGACCGGGACATGCCTCATGTCAAATACCGACCGTAAATGGTTTCGGCCAGTTCTGATGACTCTGCGTCAATCAAATTAGATCGACCAGAGCGAAAAAAAAGAAGTCCTAGTCGTCTACGTCCTCATCGTTGAAAAAAGATGGATTTGTTGCAGCATTTATGGTAGTAATCTTCAACTCACTATGAACTGAGGAAGAAAAACTAAGTCTGATCATCAAGTGATATTTACTTTTTCAACATCTACACTCAAAACAAGAGTTGTTTTATGCATTTAGGATCAAACAGGCTGTACAACAATCGATATTTGTAAAATTATAACTTTATTATATTTTATGTTTCTTTAAATTCTTGTTTTGGAAGATTAAGTACAAAATGAAGGATTAATAGCTTGTAAAAAAGTTTTTAGTTTCTTAATTGCATTTTATTTATTTAATGGAATTTAATCTTGAATAAAAATTGTCTGATTAAGGCGATTATTTTTATTTTTTTGTAAAATAGATTACTTGTCTACTGATTATATGCTTATTCTACCGTTGAACAAAGGACGGAAAATATCATTGTATTTCGGTGTTAAAATTATACCAAGACAAACAGGAACAATAATCCTATCGTTTTCCAACCTATTCTAACGAAAATGATAATGTTGAGGGAGAGAGGGATGATCTCGAAATACATTTCAATAGTTCCAGGATGGGATTTGATCCGTCTCTGTTTGACTCGAAATTGCTAAGGTGATGTCATCATTATTTGTGGATACAAAGGTTAGCCCTTAACGTTAAGTAAGTCCAATGTGTTTTAGCCAACAGTATACTATAGCGTTAGTTAGGTTAATAAATAATAATTAACGAAGTAAGTGACAAAATTACCAAGACTCGTGCAGACGTTATTAGTTGGCAGGGAAAAGATGGATATATTAGGGATGTCGTGAAGAGGAAAAAGAGTAATTACGAAGTAATGTTTATTGTTAGAATTCACTTTTTGAGTTGGCTGGTAGAAACATAAGAGTAAAATGGAATAATTTTTAATAATTAAATATTTGGTTCATTTAAATTAATAAATAAAAATCACGAAATCTGTTCTCAGACAGGATCCACATTAAAGAGCTGCAGCGGTAGAAAAGAGGAGGGCTGAATCCTTAACTAAGGGGAGGGGGTTGGGCACCCCTGGATAACGAACTAAAATGGGAGATCAGCGCTATTCAGGCAGAAAAGTCTTTTGGAGTCGATCTATATTAAGGAGAACGTACATGGGAAGATTTCGCCCTGCAGAATTGTGGAAGATTTGAGTTTCGATGGAGAGCTGATCGGACGAAAATGATAAAACGGTAGTCATTTTTGGTGTGACGATCGGTAAAAAAAAAGAAAAAGAAAAGAGAATAAACAGTTTTCAAATAAGATTCCTTACAAAACGAATATTAGGGCTTCCGAGGAAGGGTCGTACGCAGTAAAAGCAGCCGTTTACAGTTTTCCCGTCCCAAAATTGTACTGTGGGTGCTCTGGCTACTAAGTATTCGTGTTGGAAACAATCTATGGGATACCAACACTATCTATAGTGTCATAGATACTTATTTATTAATCTAACACATATATACACCTCACGCATACATACTTATTTATTTTTAAAAAAATGTTATATAACCTGAACCAATTATAGCTGATAAATACCTTTAAAGATAACAGATAAATGGGCCGCTGTCAAGCATGATTTTTATCTAAAAAAAAACAATGTTGAATAAAACAGGTTTATTGCCAATCCAGCATTATTTATTTACTTTTTAAAAGCATTTCTTGAAACTCACCAAGTGTTCTAGATTCAGTCTGGGCAGTTACAAGATTTGTACTTTGGTACCAAATCATTTTTTTTTGTTCCATAATTTGCAAAATATTCTGTTTTTTCCCTTTTAAATCATTTAAAAATAACTCTACGGATAGATCTTTGCTCAAAATGTAGCACTGATACATTATGAATAAACACCCATGTTCTAGTCAGAACTTTATACACCTTCAGTTAACAAGAAAAACAACGGACTACGAATGCACCCGTAATCATATTGTTCTTTGCACACTCTAATGACTTTAGCTACTGTTATGACACATTATGTACTTGATTCCCCTAACTTTTCTCAAGATACTTAAATATTATGTTTAATTGTGTATCATAATTCTGGAATGTAATTGTGGTATCTCTGAATAAGATTGTTTGTTTTTGGTAGTTGTAGAATTAATAAACACTTTTTTTTTTTTTTTTTTGCAAAACACACATGTTAAATGTTTTTAAACATTTAAAAAAAATCGTATATTGATGAACCATATATCAGGATCAATTTTTCTTATTCGATAATCTTTTTTGTCTTATTATTAAACATTTGATGTTTTCTATTCTTTGCGGTTCTGACAATTTATAGTGAGGTCTTAACGAACCTTAACTTTTTATTCAAAATATTTTTAACAACTACAAGCACTATTGTAGGATACATGAATAATAAATATATAAATTTCTCTCTTAATTTTTTAATGCTTAATGTTCTAATTGTCAGATTTTCTAAAAACGTGGTTGGGCATTTCTTATAAAA
Source organism: Piezodorus guildinii (assembly GCA_023052935.1). Classification (NCBI taxonomy): domain Eukaryota; kingdom Metazoa; phylum Arthropoda; class Insecta; order Hemiptera; family Pentatomidae; genus Piezodorus; species Piezodorus guildinii. The sequence goes on along the minus strand of CM041294.1, from coordinate 103,885,710 downwards.
ATGGTAACGATTTATAACTTTTTATGAGGTGGTTATGACGTGTGAATAAAAGTTCATTCTTGACCCAATGGGTTACCTAATTTAGAATCCTACCAAAATGTTTTCCAGAAGGTCAGCTTAGATTTGCAACTTCGTTTTTTATCTTATCCCTTATTAATATTCAATCGTTTTATTACAATATTTGGATAATATACTTCTGTTTTGATATGATCCCATTTTATTTTATTTTTATAATTATGCAAAACAACATTATTTTTAATTTGTCGTATCTCCAACAATAAATCCATGAGTATATATAAAAAAAGAAAAGAAATAATCTTACTCTACAAATAAAATTCTATTCAAAATTCTGCAGCCGGAGGCTAGTCACTCCTTTTCCTCCCTCCCCACCACCACTGGTTCCGGCCCTCTTCCAATTTGTGGAGATTTCTCTTCCTCCTCCTTTTTAGTCGCAATAGAAATTACAATATTTCTATACACCGAATTTTCTTTGTTCATGGTCTAGTATTTCGTTTATAGCTCATATGGAGTAGATTTTAGCATCAATAATCAATGAATAAAGTAACAATAAGATCAGGTTATATCTTATTGTTAGCATATCCTTTGTGAACTAAAATGGCTTTGTAAACTAAAGAACATAGTAAGTTGCCTTATTTATTGCAGTGCTGCCGAATAAATATAAATGTTACCGAACTCATAGCATATTTGTACTCATTAAAAGACTCATTATAGAAATATAGACAGGTTTTATTTCGAACCTTCACTTATGTAAAGTACTCTATACGATAATTCACATCGTTATATCTTAAGTTTTACCTATCGATATTATTAATTTATGTTAGATAGTATTTCTTTTTTATTCATTTAACGTCACTTTTATGCTACTATTGCTAATCGGATGATGCTGCTGTGGGAGTCCTAGATTTTGCAACTAAGTTTAGTCAGGATAGGGATTTTTAACGATTTTACGTTCCCTCCGAAGAACAAAACCAAGGATTTTTCACTCCCATTAATTAATGCTAGGGCTATTTGCCGGATTCAAACCCACGATCTTGGGAACTGAAGGCTACTATGCTAGCCACTGCGAGGTGGCGATCCGGTAGCTATAATAATGTATCAATTATTGAAAAAAAAAAACCCGGCACCTTAACAACCCATAGGGTCTTGGCTCAGCACATATAGAGTTTCTAAGTTGACGCCAGTATGGAGGTAATTATTCTGAGATCACACCCACCTGCCAGTTTTTCCTTCTATTTTTTTGGAAACACACTATATAGAGACTGTGTTTGCTCCAGAAAGGTTAGAATGTCCCGAGGTCACCCCACCGCTAAAGTAACTAATTAAATAAAATTATTCTGCAAGATCCAGGTTTCGAACCCGAGATGCGAAGAACAATAGACTTGTGCCCACCTCTAAATAACCTCTAAATATAAATTTATAGGATCAGGAGGACTCAGTGGTTAGGATATTCTAATCTCTAGTAAGGTTTTTGGGTATATTTTATTAGGACTAATTAAAGTCGAATAAGTGTAATAATTTTACAGAGCTCTAAAATTTTAAACCAATATAATTACGAGGTCGGGTCTCGGTGCTGGGAGGAGCTTTTAACTCAGGATTTGTCCCCCTGCCCTCACCCTCTGGCCCGACAAAAGCCTTCCTAGCCCGAAAAAATGTACTAATATCAATTAGGGTAGAACGCACGGAAAATAATTGTTATTCTGTTAGATCAGCGTAAGAGGATCAGTCGACCGAGATTGATCCACGGCTGATCTAACAGAATAACAATTATTTTCCGTGCGTTCGACCCTAATTGATATTAGTACATTTTTCGGGCTAGGAAGGCTTTTGTGGGCCAGAGGGTGAGGGCAGGGGGACAAATCCTGAGTTAAAAGCTCCTCCCAGCACCGAGACCCGACCTCGTAATTATATTGGTTTAAAATTTTAGAGCTCTGTAAAATTATTACACTTATTCGACTTTAATTAGTCCTAATAAAATATACCCAAAAACCTTACTAGAGATTAGAATATCCTAACCACTGAGTCCTCCTGATCCTATAAATTTATATTTAGAGGTTATTTAGAGGTGGGCACAAGTCTATTGTTCTTCGCATCTCGGGTTCGAAACCTGGATCTTGCAGAATAATTTATTTAATTAGTTACTTTAGCGGTGGGGTGACCTCGGGACATTCTAACCTTTCTGGAGCAAACACAGTCTCTGTATAGTGTGTTTCCAAAAAAATAGAAGGAAAAACTGGCAGGTGGGTGTGATCTCAGAATAATTACCTCCATACTGGCGTCAACTTAGAAACTCTATATGTGCTGAGCCAAGACCCTATGGGTTGTTAAGGTGCCGGGTTTTTTTTTTCAATAATTGATACATTATTATAGCTACCGGATCGCCACCTCGCAGTGGCTAGCATAGTAGCCTTCAGTTCCCAAGATCTGGGTTTGAATTCGGCAAATGGCCCTAGCATTAATTAATGGGAGTGAAAAATCCTTGGTTTTGTTCTTCGGAGGGAACGTAAAATCGTTAAAAATCCCTATCCTGACTAATTTTTAGCACCTCGAGCTGTCTTATCGAGGTCAGAAATAATTATTAATTTTTTTGAAGTAATCGTTCGGCTCTATATATTTTTTTTTTTTTAGAACCCAGTATATTACCTCGACTGTTATCTTTGTAAGTGGTAGATCCGCAGTTAGTACCTTTATCAACTACGGCTTTAGTCAGTCCATTAATACCTAGTAAAAGAGACGGAAAAAATGTTGATCACCCCTTCCAGGGAAGAACAAAGGATCTAAATTGGCCAGAGGATATGAATTATGTAAGACATCGGCGATCAGGCAGCCACCCTGAGGATAATCTCCAGTCGAGTCTGAACCGGGCGCATGCGAGACTCCCTCAGTCGTATCCGCGTCTCCAAACCGAGCAGTGCTCCGCCAGCTTGTCCTCTTTAGGCCACGTTCGTCGAGCACCAGGTTCAACATTTTTTGTCACTGTCATCATTTAGTGTGATAAGTAATTTACAAAAAAAAAAATTATAAAAAATAATATATTAAAAATAAAAAAATTAAAAATTTTTTTATTGTTTATTTTTAATTGTGGTAAATATTTTTTTAAATTTTCATTTATTTATTTTTCTTCAATCCGATTTTAAAATACCATAGTGAATTATTATTATTTCATACACACTTTTTGATATCAAAGTAAAATAAAACCAAAAATTTGAAAAATAATCATAGTTCACATATATTTTCAGACATCATGCCTGGTCTAAGTTTCTCTACGGATTAACAAGGCATTGAAGGACGTACCTGTATATTTACTTTACCATTAAACTTCAATCACTACTTCTATTAAAGTAACTAGGTACGATTTTTGACTAGCTATTTAAAGCTGATTAGGCGTGCTCTACTCAGACAATCAGAATAGTTCTTCACAAAAAAAAAATAAATAAATAAAAATAATAATGGTATCTGATAGTGTTTAAAGGAAAAAAATCAAACTATAACTATTAGGTCACTATTTATAATAACTTTCTTTTTTTCGGTTACCACTTCGCTATCTAATTTCATTGTGATGGCTAAGAAAACATTGAATAGATTAAGAATCATCAATCATTTCTGGATTATACAATACTATTTAAAAAGCAAAGTTTAACATGTTAATGAATTCAAAAATGCACTCCTATTAACATAATAAACAAGAAAATTGTCAGGTAAATTTCTTTATTGACCAGCTTAAAAAATTTTGCTTAAAATATTTCAGTGATAATATTAGAATGATGATCTTGTGAAATTTTTTAATAATAGCTTAAAAGGTTCATTCCTTTGCAAAGTTAATCTAGAAATATACTGTGGATTCAGAACAGCCTCAATATTCATTTTTTACTTGTATTGTAAAGACTTGGGCCAGAATAGAGTTAGTTGTCTCACGAATTTCCCACTTTTAGACTAAATCATCTGAAAATATTTCATTCCAGATTGTTCTATTTATCTATTTGATTCAACGTTCTACCACTATATCAAATATGCCCAAAAAACTTATAAAAACTCTATACTTTTAACAATTATGTTTTGGATATTAGAAAAAATAAACTTACTAACATTCGATTTAAATAACCAAACCGATAGAATTAGTATATATTATAGAAAGAAATGATTTGGTAAAGTAAAATGACAAAATTATATTATTATTAAAGTGTTCTACTTTTACTGATACTTTTTACCCATTACCTTTTGTCAAGTTACAGAAACTAGAAGGTTGGAGAAAATAATTTTAATTTAAATCTTTTATTCTCTTTAGTTTTTAGGAACATATATTGTTTGAAATACACCTTTTAAATTGAGAAGGTAATAAACAGTTTCTGACGATCTGAATGGTCTCAATGAAATAACCAATTTACTCATTAAATAATTACCCCTCCAAACGTCAAATGATATCTGCCCTTCAGATTTATGGCTCCTCAACAGTTTGATTTGGTTCAACAAACACTTTAAATTAAATATTTTTTAAAATAAACCTGAATAAAATTTTTTATTTTTCCTTTTTGATTATATAAAAATATTTAAAAAAAGTTATTTTGTTAGTTTAACCTATTTCAAGGATCTACAATTTTCCTAAATACTGAAAAAAAATTAAGTGAATCTTCAAGTGTATATAAGTTTTTAATCCATGTATAGGGAAGAACGTAAAGATGAAAAAACATTAATTAAATGGGTATTGTACAAAGTCAAAATCTAATGCCTGCTTCCATTTGTATGAATTTTTGAAGAAAAATCCGGTTTATTTATTTTTTTTTCCTCCCTGGAAACTGTGTTTATAAGATTATTTCTTTGATTTTATACTCTCCGTAAATGATCTGTGAGGATTAGAATTAAAGTGCAATAATCATGGTTAAGTAGATGTGAACTGTGCTACTATTAATAAATATATACCCTTTAGTAGAAGCATAATTATTTTTTTCTATTACAAAAACCTTCAAGGTTGTTAATAATAATAACAGCAGATTTCTACTTATCTCATTATTATATTTTGGTTTGGTTTTTCTTATATTATTCTTCCTTTTTTTTATTTGGCTTCTACGAAATATAATGATCCTAAGTCTTTACAGTTGTGACGGATTTATTTTACTTGTTGAGAATATTAATTAAAATAATAAATCGTTTCTTACTTTCATTTACTATTTATAATACGTCTATTATTTTCCGCAATTAATGTATTAAGTTGATGTTGTGAAATATGTTGTAATGAACGGGATTTTCTGTTATTTCTTCGGTTTATTATAGTAAGTACCAGATAATTTTGGGTTAAATAATTATGTAGGCATACTAATTTTGATTTAAAAATTAAGTTATTAGTTTTGAACCAGAAGTAACATTGAAACAGATCGTTAGTGAATTTAATCAATCATATTTTTTTCCTTATTAAAAGATTTATCTTGTAGGGATATTAAATATAAATAATATTTCCAAGAAAAGAACAACACAAGTACATGATTTTTTCCGCTATTAAAGAAAAAGAATATTGTTTATAATGCACACAGTTTTTCTAGACCATTGAATTTTAAAAATTAAATTAAAATAAACCGATTTCTACCTTCTGAGTTGAATTAAATTGCGGAAGAGAGCTAAGTGCTTCTATTAAGTTTCAATTGAAATTTTCCTTCTCCAACTAAGTAATTCGCTACTGTACCCTGGTTCTACTATTTTTTTTTCCTTAATAACCATCGTTTATTTCAAATTCTGTCGGACGTCTCATTCTGGTGGTCCTTTGAACTGTCTTATCACTACACCTTTACACAGTACTTTTTGCAATAAAAACGTACTTAGTTTTTATAATAAATGCATATTTCCTGATTTTGAACACTGTATGTGACTGGAAATAAGATTATATAAAATTAAAAACTGCAGACAGAAGACAATTTGTTTTTCTTTGGAACAACTATTACAACATATGATTATGTATTAATTTTTTATTTTATTACCTTCATTAATATAGACAATGCAGCCTCTTATTAGCTACAGGTTCAAAGCTAACTGTTTGATAGCAGTATTTAATTTCAGTGATCATCTGTGCGATTTTGGTTTACTATTTAAAAGCAATCCGCCCTGCAGTAAATAAAAACCGGATCGGTAGGTACAAATAATGTTGAAGCCATAAATAACAAATTTTAAAACGTAAGGATTTTTAACTTGTTTTTGAATTGTTAAAAACTTGAAAACCCTTATTTTCTTCTCCTGTTTCGGCTTAGAATGTTCATCACTAAAAGAATTAACCGAAATAAATCTTTAAAACTTCGATACATATGGAAAAGCAATCATAAAATATTTTTCCGATCTTGATATTTCTGTTGAACCTCAATGGGCCCCAAAAGAATCATATAATGATATTGGAATGAATACTAATTCTTGAAAAGTTCGAGTATTTGTTTCTTATTACTTAACTTTACTTTACCAGAGATTTTAAAATCACTATTAAAATGGAACTGGATGTATTTAAAAATTAAATTGTAAATTTTAATTATGTATCTGAAAAAAATAATAATTATTATCGTTCGTTAATAAAAAAAAATACGTGAATTAAAGAGTTCGAGAGAGATTTTTTTTTTTTTTTTAATCAGAATAATCCCATCTTATTAAAATCATGAATTTACTTAATCGGCTACCAGGAAGCATGAAATTATAAGGAAAATTTGTATTACACAGATACAACCCGAGTCACTTTATCTTTAATGAGAATAGGTAAAAAAAAACCTTTTCCTGTTTTTTCCCCGGAAGGCTTCTTTTAAAATATTGCTCTAAGAACTTTAATTGGAATCTAGTGTTGACAATTATTAAGGGATTTAGAAAAAAGTGATCCATTTTCATTAATTAATAGATAATGTCACTAAATTTTACTTTCGTTAGTAGAGAGTGAAACATATAGTATTCCGAAATTCTGGGAGATCATTTACTAATCTAAAATAGTTATACATAGTAAATTACTAATATTGCAACTGATCTAACAATGTTAATTTCCACATCTGGCTAAATTACCTTTTATATACCTTTTAGGATTTTCAGCATTTGAGTTTTTAAATACATAATTAATAAGTTATGCACCATTTAATAAAGTGATATAATCGATAATTAAACCTTATGACAAACAAAAATACTTTATCAGAATCAAAATTAATTTGTATAAAATGGTTTGTAAAGAGAGAAGTAACAGTGTATATTTATTTATTCATGTAAAATTTACAAATACTCTATCTTTTGTTTAAGAAAACTCTAGAACAAATAAATATATCACTATATTTACATTGAAATAATTCACGTGAACACTGAATCAATAAACGGTGTAGCTTTCGAACATGAATAAATTTCACTACTTCGTAAACAATTAAGGGATTTAGAAAAAATAAATTGATCCATTTTCATTAATTAATTGATAATGTCACTAAATTTTACTTTCGTTAGTAGCATACAAAATCTGAAGTATTTTAATCATTTAAGTATATCATTAAAATAACTGGTAACAAAAGTTCTTACATCATTAATTCCTAGAGCGAGTGAAACATAAAATATTCCGAAATTCTTGAAGATCATTTACTAATCTAAAATATTTATACATTGTAAATTACTAATATTGATACTGATTTAACAATGTTAATATATCGGTTACATTATTTTTTAATATCATCCACCTCTGGCTGAATTACCTTTTATATACACATGGGATTTTCTGCATTAGAGTCTTTATATACATAATTAATAAGTCATGCAACATTTAATACAGCGGTCCAATCGATAATTAAATCGTCGGCAAACAAAAAATACTTAATCAGAATTAAAATAAATTTTTCTTGTTTTCTATAAATTTTTTTTTTTTTTTTTAAACATATTTATTGATATTTATAACTGTATTAAATAAAAATACATCTAGTAAATGTGATGGTAATATACAAAACTGTCATGAAAAACATGTAGAGACACTACCCAGTGGCAGCACTCTAAAAATATTTTAAACTAGAAGGTCCCGGGGCCATTTCCTTTTCAGGCGCCTCGGAGGATTATCCGGAATTGAAGAGGAAGAAAGGATTGAAACTAGTGGGTTAGAGTGAGAATGGAGTTTGTCATGAAAGGATTGATACTTGGTCCGGGCCAAATCAGTAACATAGGGAACATTAAGGTCTTTATGGATAAGTTTATTCGTGACATAGTAAGGAGCATTGAGGATTTTACGAAGGATTTTGGATTGTAAGGATTGGATGCGGGAAGAATTTGATGGTTTAGTAGAGCCCCAAAGCTCTACTCCGTAAGTCCAGATTGGTCTTATAATAGTCATGTAGATGAGCCTTTTGTAGTTAAGAGGAAGGTTTGATCGTTTGTCTAGTAAGTGTTGAAGTAGCCTAAAGCGGCGATTCTATAAATTGATTTGTAAAGAGAGAAGTAATAGTGTATATTTATTTATTTATGTAAAATTGACAAATAATCCATGTTTTGTTTAAGAAAACCGTACAATAGGGGTACTCACTACGTTTGCTATAGCATGCTATTTGTGCTATTGTGCTAAACCCATCAATTTTATACAGGAAATAACTGTAGAAACTCGACGGGTTTAGCAAAATAACACAAATAGCATGCCATAGCAAACGTAGTGAGTACCCCTAGTATTATGTGTTGAGAACAAAACTTATTTCTATTTCTTTGATAAATAAACTAAGCAGTAATAATAAAATGTAAACCTATTAGAGCTAGATCTAATTTTTTTTTTTTGTAATATTTGTAAAAATTTCACACAAACACACGTTATATATTAGGAATATTAAAAAAAAGGTCATTCGTATCAGCCTCAGGAGTACCAACTGACCGATCCCAAAACACGAACGTTTTGCCAAGAAAGTTGCCAAGAAAGGAAGAAAGAAAGTAAGGAACATAAATAATTATATTACTATATTGCAATAATTCACGTGAACACTAAATCAATAAACGTTGTAGCTTTCGAACATGAATAAATTTAACTACTTCGTAAACAATTGCAATGCTATTTTCAAACATGTTTATTAGTTTCATTGACAACTCCAATTAAAAAAAAAACTTTAACACTAAATAAAACTTATGGTAATTCATAGCCTAATTATTATGTACATGACTTTTTATACAGATTTTAATTTAAAATTACCATTAAAAAATCTTTAAAACCGTTTATCTGTTCAAACTAAAAACAAAAGTGTTAATGATGTTTGTTTTTTCCGTTGTATTATTTTTTTGTCGTGTTTTACTTCGCCAGTGTCGAGTTGATTTTATGGTGAGATTCTCTCATAAAATAAATGTCCTTTTCTGTTTGACTTTTCTTTGTCTCTTCTTTAACTTCTAAATTATCCTCTCTCCTTCAAATCAAATAGTACTTCTATCTATTAATTAATTAGTCTTAAATAAATACTCGTTTAAGTATTTTTTTTTACATAAATTTATGTTATATATATATTAGCCCTAATTACTAAATCTCTTCAAATATTCATGTTAGTTGATTTTGAAACAGCTGACTTCACAATTTAAATATTCAAAAATGTCATAGTTCAGTAGAGTATTTAAGTAGTACGTCAACTATTCGCCTTATCCCAACTAATCAATAGCACACACTTAAAAAATAAAGGTACTTTTTGTTGTTAACCAAGTAGGTTACATAGATATTGTATAATATTAAATGATAAAACTATTATGTACTTATACTACTTCTAATATGCATTCTAACATGTTAAAGTGCTTCAGAAATTAAATGTTCTTTCACATCGAGTTTCGTCATGTTATGTCATATTCTATATTTTGGTTTATTATTTTCAATAGTGAACCTTTGTAAATGACCAGGAAAAAAAATAAATAACTTACCCTCCCCTCGTCTAAAAATTTGCGGTCTTACGTATCAAGGTAAGTAGAACCCGAATAATATATATTTTTACTATGCGTAGGTTTTTTGTATAATTTTTCCTACAATCGCAAAGTAACCTCAATTTTTCACCATATGTTTGCCATTAGGCTAATGTACTATAATCACAAAAAAACAAAAATATTTTCTGATTGTAAGGATGACTCATCCAAAATCATTGTTAACATTTTGTCAAAATGTAAATATGTGAATAAAGTTTATTTTTTATTTATTTATTTTTTTTTTTATATTTTTACTATGTTTGCAACTTCTTTTATTTCAATGTTAAAGCCAAAGAACTTTTTCCTTTAGTTGGATATCGAATTCATTCAACTTATATATTTACCTGTTTTTTATCAATGGTAACAAGATAATATGGTTATTTTTATAGACTGTACAAAATTAAAGGTACTTTAGAAGAAATTTTTTTTTAATATCGGAATTTAAGCCTTTTCATACTATTTCAATCACAATGAAACCTATATGATATTAAAGCACATTATGTTTTACATTGATTTAACGAGTTGAATTAAAATCGTTAGAGCCGTTTTTGAGAAAATCGTAAAAAGGTGCAAAATGCATGGTATAAAGTGGCTCTTCTAGTTAGCTGATTTTGATGAAAACGTTTTTGTAATATCTCGGGCGTATAGTTGTCTTTCCTTAAATATGAACTTTCAGCTTCATAGAGCTTTTCGTTTACGCGCGGGAGTTACCACACACACACAAACACACAGACCTTTTTGCGTTACTTGGTCATTTGGGTTCAGGAGACCCTAAACGTGTATTTTCGTTGAAAACTTTAATTCGAAAATGTTCACGATCGCAATACTTTCCTTACTATATATTCCATATATAGATAAGTGAAAGTAAAAAAACGTATAATTTTATGAATATGATTTTGGTTTACTATTTTCAATAATAAACCTTTGTAATCGACCAAAAATTACCTCTCCCCTTTCTCTCCCTGCCCCTCAAAACTTGAGGGCTCAAGTTTTACATTACGAGAACGCGAATAAAGAATAAAAAAAAAATCCGTCTGTCCGTTGTCCGCCTAATGCCGTTCACGGAATTTTTTCGAAACTACTGAATCGATTTTTTAGAAATTCGGCAAAAAATACCTGTGTATACAACGATGATGCTAACATCTAGACGTTGATATGAGCAGACTAGTTTAAAATAGCGTCCTTTAAAAAATGTTATTTTTTAATAATTAAATTATTTTTGAAAATAGAGATAAATTTGTATATTATTTTCTAATCAGTACACCACGATTAATTAAAAAAGTGGAAAAAATATATTCGGCCATAGCTCAGTTATTTTCGAAGAGAAATAAAACATTTATTGAGTTTTAGAATTAATTTGCAGCTAATAAATGCTAAATGTTTGTTGTTAGTTGTCAATTGTTTTGTTTTTTCAGTCAGTACAATTTTTTAGATACTTGGATTAGGAAAAGTTAAGTATGTGCTAAAAAAAATTTAGGGACCAAAATCTTCTAAAAAAAAAATACTCAAAATCAATTGTTTCACCTATTATTAGATTTCACTGGAGATATTAAAATTTAACTTGCACATTAGTTGATATCAGTTAGTAAAATCGGAAGGTTATGGCTGTAAGGCTAGTGATTTGGTCTACCGAGCCTAAACGTTCTGTAACGCTAACCTATAAAACTAATAATCTGAAAATTTTATTTAGTTTAGTAACACGTTTTATCTTCATGGTTTAAGAATAATTGAGTTGGTACAAAAAAAGTATCATGAATCAAAAATTTTCTCCCCTATCCTCTGCCATTATTATATTTTCCATTTTAAATGTTAATAAAATATGACTCTAAATCTATGATTTTCAATTACTTTTCTTATTATGTTATTTTTTTAATAATAGAAGGTCACTAAAGACCAATTTTTTATCTTAACTAAGGGTAACAACTTTATCAGGATTGAGTGTTGCCCATTATTCTGACCCAAAGGTATGAAATGGTGTAAACATATAAATATTTATCTGCTAGAACTCATATAGATCCGGAGTTGGCTAGGTTAGTGACTTACTATGAGCTACACTTATTTTAATACGTTCACGTCAAGGTGAGTGTCTACGTTTTTCCGCGTGAGGCGGGACTGCCTTAGCTGCTAACGCTTCGTGGGGCGGGGCGACACTGTTTCAAGTTCCAACGTGTTTAATGCCAGATCACAACAGTTCCAGGCTTCCAACACGCTAAATTCGTGATTGTAACAGTTTTTACATACACGTATGACTTGAAGGAGTAATTATGGAAATACTTTAAAAAAAACTTATATTATTATTTATTATTAAAAATGATTCTTATATTATTATTATATCTGTGGCGGCCGTGAATAAGTGGTTAAGTCAAAATCTTTCATTTTACAGGTGAGCAACTTAAAGTTTAACGTAATACCAAAATAGAGTAATTAATTACAGCTTTCTTTCCACCTAAAATTTCTTCCACCAAGAAATTTCTCTAACTAATTTTACACGACGTAGGAGAAGGTCTGAGGGAGCGATACCTGAAGTTATCTCATTTTTGATATAACTCGAGTTATCTAGTTTTTCAAGACCGCCACAGATATATTATATTCTTATATCATATTATGGGAATAAAAATATTAAAAGAAATCACGTTCAGCTAAATAAAATTGTTAATGAAGAGTAATCAAGTGAAATTAACCGATAAGATTTCTCTTTGAAAGTAGAGTGTTAAAAGTTGTATCATTTTAATAAATAAACTCTTATGCTTGTTAATACCTAAAATATATTATGTAGAGAAAAAATAAAATAAACCTATTTTCTAAAAACAAAGTGACTCACCTGTGATGCAGATCGCCCCAAGGGATTGTTAAGCGTGACCCAAATCACGGAGCAAACAAGTGTGACCCACCGGTGGATCGCACCGGCGTGAACGTGTTAAGAAAACATGATTAAGTTATTTATATTTTAGCATTCGGACCGAATTACGTTGGCGCTCGTGAAAAGAATTCACACGTATTAAAAATGAAGAAAACAGTATTAAAAGGGAATTCCTATTTTGATTTATACAGAGAACCCTCTTTTCTTCTTCACGACGTTATCATATAAGTAATCTAAAGCTTATTCGCAAAAGCTAAAGTATTCTAGGACATTTCATCAGCGGAGGTGATGAAGACCCACAATCAGTTTTCATTTGCCGAGTTAAGATTTATGATTGTGGTGCGGACTTGGAGGTTCTCCTTCTCGAGAGTACTCTGTCTCAGGCAGGTTGAGTTATAATTTGAATCTGCAATTCCTTTCCCTTGATTTCGCTCACCCTACAGTTCTTTTCTTGTACTATCAAGTCAAAACTTGATTAATCAAAATATCTCCAATTAAATGTTTTAAAATGCACCCACTCCTCCCCCAGCCTTGAAGTAATTTCTTCTGGAGTAATTCGGCTGTTGTAATTTCGATGATGAATGAATTCATAAAAAGGATTCGGATCCTTTTTTAACATATTAGCCATGACCGAAAACCCACATGTTTTCCAATATTTCTGGTCAATGAAATTTTATAATTTGACTCGGATGTGTTTATAATCAGATAACTGTGATGTGTGTGTTTACATAAATGAAATGAAAAAAAAAAAATTATCCTGGGATCAAGTACTCTTAGAATAACGAAAAATGAACAAAAATAAATCCTTAAGGTCTGGTTACTTAAAAAAATATTTATGAATATATATATATATATATATATATATATATAATAAAAAATCTGTATACATATAAAAGATCAAATATTCATTATATCTATAAATCTTTGCAAATTTATACTATATATACCTATATTTTACATTGGAACGGAAGATTGAGATGCGAGTAGGTAGTGGAAGAGTTGATGTATGAAGGAAGAGACAGAGGTGGCTTTGCAAATAGAGATAGGCAGCAAATCCCAGAAGGATAAGGAACGAACGAGAAACGATTTGTGAATTGATGCAGTTTTATGTGATGGGGTATAAATATTGATTGATTGGGTTCTAGTACTTAACGAATGGATAACGGGACGGAGGGTGACGAGCTCAGTTATGTAGCAAGGTTTTCTATTTTTTAATGTTAGTAATAGGAAAGAGCCAAGGAAATATTGTCATCGTACAGAAGGATAAAGCCATTTTAGTACCTGAAGACGAATCTATGCTTTGAAATTACATTAATATTCGGGTTATAAATAAATATACAAAGTTATTTGTTTCAGTCCTAAAGTAGTTTTAGTTATTTATTGATTAATAATTTAAAAGTAATATGAGTGTGCAGTGCTTCCTAGAGTAAGTTCGAATTGTTTTTTATTGAATATTAATAAATTGGTTGGGGTTAGATTCTGCACACAAGTGCGGAATGATTGAGGCTTAGCGGTCTTATGCCGCGTTTATAGCACACGCGTTTTGGCGGCTAGAGCGTTTGGGCCTGTTTATACTGCAGGAATTTTTGGCGATTTAAGCGGTAGCGAGCTCCTATTATTCGAGTTCATTCTAGGGACCCGCTAAGTCGCCCAAAACGCCTTTAGTATAAACAAGCGCGTGTACAGGTCCCTAAAATGACCTTGAAATGTAGGGATTCTAAGAACCTACTTACTGCTTTAGCCGGCAAAACGCGCGCAGTAAAAATGAGTCCTTACTCATCCTCCAGTGGCTAGCAATACCAGTGATGCGGTTGATGAAGAAGTGCTGTGATCTCTTGAATCTTTTTTCCCCTCAACCACTAGTGTGTGAATAAGGGGCTTAGGGTTTCCCTGGAATTAAGTAAGTAGATGTGCGAGTATTTAAGATGTAACGATTATTTATCTATTTAATTATATTTTTCTAATAATTGTTTTTGTGAATATTTTGTGATTGAAGTTTTTGTAATCACTATTGCCATTGTCCCTTTTAAGAAATGGCACAACTGTAATACTACTAAAATATTCTATATTGGCTTTTTCTATTTTTGTTATTAGTGAAGAGCAAAATGTATAAATACAGATACATCTATATTAACACCAAGAATAGCACCTTTAAAATGCCTTTTATGTGAGGAATCTGTTATTATCGTAAAAACGTTATGACTTGTGACAAACAAGAGAAATAACATTTCTGTTCAATTGACGTCATCTAAAGCTTGATTTCAATAAATAAATGCATGGAATACATACAGTTCTAATTAATTAAAAAGTTTTTTGCAACTGTAAAATGGATTTGCAGAAGGTAGTTTTAGAGAATGTTTTTAGGATGACCGACTGGATAAATGCGTTCAATGGAATGAGTATACATATGAGTATATTGAAAACCAATAATCCTTATTACTCTCAAAATTTAAATGATTAAAACAATAATGTCCTATATAGTTCTTATTCTTTTCTTTTTTTTAACTTTTATTATTTCAATTTAGATTATCAATAAACGAAAAAAAAAGAAGAAAAAAAAAAGCTGAACGTTATTAACCACAATACATTTTTTATCCTGGATATAATTGGATTCGGTTTCTTATCGCTGTTGCGGTCTCTAGTGGCCTTTCGGCATTGGCAACAATAAACTCAATAAATGAAATATGTCAAAAACTCGCTTAATCAATCCAGATTGCAGACTGGAATCCGCTACCTGTAACCTCAGGAACGAAGGTGTTTGTGAGGTCTACTATTATTATTAAGGTTATATTTGTAAAAATAAAATAAAAATATTCGTTTCTTTCTACTGTATTCGATTAAAAAATAGAATGTTATTTATTTAAACTAATAAAGTGGTTAAAATTAATATAGCCATTTATAGCTTACCCACAAATAATTTGGAACATTCATTTATCTCTGTTGTTAAAATTAATTTAAGATATTTTAAATGAAATGAATCTTGAAAATACTGTTAAAAAATCAAATTGAGTTTCGATTGAAACATATGTTAAGATTAAATAATAGTTTATGCCTTTTATCTTTTCCATTCTTTTATAGCTTTGTATATAGATATATTTTTCTATCCTTGCTTTTAAAGTATGTTATCATCAATTTTACTGTTTTTATCTGGAAAAATGTTTCAAACATCATGTTGCTTTTAACTTTTAGTTAGTTACTCAAATTCGTTTCAACTGGTAAATTTAGACGTATTTATGAAATGCTAACTAGATATAATGGTTTTATTTTCAATTACAAATTGATTCCGTGAGGCGGACTATCTTAGTACACGCTTCTTGGGTAGATTCTAACGAGTATAATGCGATATTGTTTTCAGATAACAGTTTTGACTACTACATATCGTCTTGAAGGAGTAATTATGGAAATACTTAAAAAACATTGGTAATTATTATTTATTATTAAAAAATAATTGCTTATATTATTATTTATTATTAAAAATAATTCCTATAATATTATTTATTTTTTTTTTTTTTTTTTTTTTTTTTTAGTAATAACAATTTTTATTGAGAAAATTTTACAATCTGTCCCAATTTGGACATTAATAGTATTGCTGAATGATATCAAACATACTACATTCATACAATATTTACACAACATAAAATTACAATAAAATATATACACAATAATGAATCAATACAAAAGTCAATAATTCACTTATACCTATATACACATACACACACTCATACATACATCACATTGAGTGGAGAATCTAGCCAGTGCTAGAACTCCTATATATTTACAAAAGGTCGCGGGGCCACTGCCGTTTCAACCTTCTAGGTGGGTTGTATGGATGAGTGGAGCTGGATAGGGATTGAGCTAAAGGATTAGGATGATGAATGAGGTTCTGGTGGAATTTGGAAAATTTGGGTGGAATTAGGTCTGAAATAAATGGAACATTAAGGTCGTGGTGCAAGGTATAATTGGAGACATAATAAGGAGCATTTACTATTGTACGGAGGACTTTGGATTGAAAGGATTGAATGCGTTTGATGTTAGAACGTTTAGCTGTCCCCCACAGTTCAAGTCCGTAGGTCCAGATGGGCTTCAGTATTGTCTTGTAGATTAATAATTTGTTTTCAACTGTAAGTTCAGATTTTCTGTTGAGTAGTCGGTATAACTGTCCAAATCGTCGGTTGAGTAATTGTCTTTTAAGTCTTGTATGTGGGTTCCAAGTCAATCTTTTGTCTAACAGTAAGCCAAGATACCGGACTGTATCTGAGAGAGGAATCGGTAATGAGTTGAAATAAACTGGCGGACAGGATTTTCGTCTAAGAGTAAAGGTTATGTGTTTACATTTGGCTTCGTTCACCTTTACACGCCAGTTATTACACCAGTGTTCGATAAGGAAAAGGTGTCTCTGAAGGTTTAAGGATGCTGTTTCAGGATTGGAACTGGATGATAGGATGGCGGTGTCGTCTGCAAAAGTTGCCAGAAAGGTATCAGGATGTGTAGGAATATCAGCAGTGTAAAGGATGTAGAGGATGGGTCCCAAGACGCTGCCTTGAGGAACACCGGCCTCAACGGGATAAAGGTTAGAAAATTCTTCACCACAGCGAACTCGGAAGGAACGGTTCGAGAGATAGGATCGGAGAATGAGGTATAGGGACTGGGGTAAATGGGTTTTCAGCTTGAAGAGTAATCCAGTGTGCCATACCCGGTCAAAAGCTTGCGCAATGTCCAGAAACGCACCAGAACAATACTCTTTGCATTCAAGAGCTGAGGAAATATGGTCCACAACTCGGAGCCCCTGTTGAACTGTGGAATGCTGAGGACGGAATCCAAACTGATGGGAAGGAAGATTTTGAGATTCTAATATGGGTAGGATGCGTTTTAGAAGAAGCCTTTCGAAGATTTTTGAGAGGATGGGGAGTAGACTAATAGGCCTGTAGGATGAAGTGTTGTTGGAAGGTTTACCTGGTTTTAAAAAAAGGATGATGGTGGAATGTTTCCATAACAGTGGAAAATAGGTGGTGCGGAGGATGCAGTTGTAAATATAAGTAAGGAATATAATAGCTTTCTGCGGAAGTTGTCGGAGGATCTGGGGAGTAAGGAGATCGTGTCCAGGAGATTTACGGAGAGTCAGTTTTTGGAGAAGATATTTGACCTCAGAGGGATTAATAGCTTTAGGAGGTAGGGAAAGTGGAATCGGTGACATAAGAAAGTCTTGCACTTTTGCGGTGTGATTGATGTGGGATTCCGGGTGAGGAGTGAATACTTTGGAGAGGTGTGTGGCGAATTCCTCGGCTTTATCTTCATCAGACGCAGCCCAGGAGTCATCACCACGTCGGAGAGGATGGGAAACATGATGGTATTTTAGGATCTTTTTCGTGACATTCCACAGGGAATTATCACGAGCTGATAGAGAGGAGAGGTAGGAATTAAAGGACTGGGAACGGAAGTTCGCCAACTCCCTCTTCAATTGTCTACAATAGAAGTTATAGGAGCGGCGATCTGTTGGGTGTCGGGTGCGCTGCCATAATGATCTTGGTCGGCGTTTGGTGTGGATAAGGTCTATAATAGGTTGTGGAAAATGATTTTGGTCTGGATTTATATTGGAGTGTTTAGGAGAGGAAGCAGTCCAGACAGCTTGTTGGATGGCGGTGGTAAAGGAATAGACGGAATTATCTAGGTCATCTTGGGTTTTGAGGGTTACTCTGAGGTCAATATTATCGGTCAGGATTTGGCGGAAAAGGTTCCAGTTGACAGGGCCTCGGATGAATGATGGTGGAATGGGTTTTGGAATTGGAGTGAGAGATACTTTTAGGATCAGTGGACTATGGTCTGAGGATAGTTCATCAAGGCGAGTTAAAGACAAGTTGAGAGAGCCTAATCCGCTGTGGATAAAGAAGTCGAGGATGTCAGGATTGCGGTTAGGATCGGTTGGCCAGTAGGTAGGGGAGTCAGGAGGCAGGATATTAAAATTTCGGGAGTTGAGTGCAGACAGCAAATTTCGTCCCCGAGAATTCGTGGTTCTGGAACCCCACTGCTGATGCTTGGCGTTTAAGTCTGCACCCAGAATGAAACGATTTCCTAAGGAATCCAGGAAGGATAGAAATTCAGAATTGGAAATGGAATGTTTAGGAGGGCAATATGCAGATGTGAGGGTTACCGGAAAGGAAAAAGTCTTGATTACTATGGCTGTGGCTTGTAGGAAATCATAGGTGGGAAGTGGGAGTAAATGATGAGAGAGGGATTGGTGGACAATGATAGCAGAACCGGCATGGGCTTTACCGTCTGGGTGGTCAGTACGGTATGTCATGTATTGCGGTATTTTGAAGTACTGTTTAGTCGTTAGTCTTGTTTCAGTTATAAGTGCAACATCGATTGTTTTGTCTTGCAACAACGCTGTCAGTTCGTCAGTATGATTTCTAACACCATTCGCATTCCAAAGGAGAATGGATAAGGAGTTAGGTGAAGTCATTTAAGGATTTTTCAAGGCAGGGATTAGATTCGATACTAGATTTGTAAGGAGTGATATAAGCGGCATAACAAGAGATTTGATTTCGGAGATGAACGATGTCATTAGACTGGTAAGATCTGTGACGTTTGATGGTGGAGGGATATGAGAAATTTGATGTTGAGGAGTTTTTTGAAGATTAGGTAAACTTTGAGGGATAGATTCTTGTACAATAGATTGAGAATGTTGAGGAAAATGTTGTTCCGGCAGTGCCTCGACTTCATGATTCTGGTTACCACCTCCAAGCAAGTGGGCAAATGACACGTTAGAATTTACAAGTTTAGATGGTTCTCTTCTGCTTCTGGTTGGTACAGCTGTTTCATTCGGATCCTGAGGTTTTTGGTATCTGGTTCTGAGTTTCTTGTAGATTTCACATCCCTTGTAGTTAGCCGGGTGGTCCTTGAGGCACAGAGCACATACAGCGGGTGCTGATCTTGATCTTGTACATTCTTCTGTTTTATGCTTTTCATCGCATTTCACACAGCGTGGTATGTGATGGCAATAACTTTTGGTATGACCATATGCCTGACAGTTATGGCACTGGACTATTTCTTTCTTTGTGAAAGGTTTTTCAACTTTTACACGGGTTTGTACAGTCTGCTGAGGTCATAGATTTTTTCGACTCCTGCTGATGGTTCCAAGTCCACGAAGAATAGAGGCAGTGGACTTTTATCTTTTAGAACGTTGGTGACTTGCCTCACTTGGAATCCTAATTCTGTCAGTTCTTCTTTGATTGCTTCAACGGGTGTTGAGGAATGTAGGTTTCTGATTACGACCCTTAATGCTCTCTCTTGGCGCAGCTGATAAGTATGAAAGTCAGCTTTGGTCTCAGTCAGATATTTTACAATCTTTCTGTAGGTTTCAGCAGTAGTCGGAGATATTTTAGTATCATTGGTTCTACTTATACAATAATTACTATTAGGATCTGTTACTTTGTTTAAATGCGCACACATCAGTTTAAAATTTTTAATATTTTTAACAAATATTGGTGGAGGTAGTGGTTCTCTGGGTATAGGAGAAGATTTCTTTTTCATTTTGGAGGATCTGAAATGGATTCGGTGTAAAAAACGGAGATTCATCAGTTATTCCTTGTGATGATGTGCTGGGCTGTGGTTCAGATCCTAATGAGGTAGCTGACGCGGTCGCTGGTGGAATCATTTTTTTATTTTGTTCACGGCGGGGTCTCTGTTTTGTGGGAGACGAGTTAGAACCTGCAGATCTAGATCTTTTACTTGCAGACTTTGAGGACATGACTTGATGAAAATATCTCATTGATTAAGAAAATAATAATAATAAATAAATAATGAGATAAGAATTAAAGATAAAAGAAAGATAAGTTAAAGAAAAGCAAGCCCGAGCTTGCCGAGCTAGCGGCAATCAGCTGATCAGTGACCCTTCTTTCACTTTTTCGTGATTGTACAAAGTAAATTATAACTTTGCTTACCGAAACTTCTCCAATATTCACTGCCGTAATATTCCTGAGGTCTAGTGATGTTCTCCAGACTGAATTCTAGCGAATTCCTACTGAAAAAAGTAAAAATCTGAGAGACGATGTAACGTTATCATCGAGCGCATCAGCTGATCTACCATTTTTTATTATTAAAAATAATTCTAATATTATATATTATATTCTTATTTATGGGGATAAATATTTTTTTTTTTTTTATAACTTTATTTCTTTATCCACACCTGTTTATACATACATATATTACAATCAGTGGATTGTCTGTCAGAATTACAATAAAAAGTGGCATGTCAGGCATGAGGAAGATGACAATACCCAGTGGTATCTCTTCCGTGGCATGTTTTAATTCAAAAGATTATAGAAGATATCTCATCCATGACCTTTTCAGTCTTCTCCTGATGTTGTGGGGCATATTGGTTGTTGCCATTTGTTCTATGAGAGGGTTGTAATGTCCTAGTAATTTGTTGTGAAATCGAGAGTAGTGAGTTCGTATGTATTCGCTGACGGTAGGCATGTGTAAGTCTGTATGTAAAGTTGTGTTTGAAACATACCAAGGTGCTTGCGTAATTCGTCTAAGTATTTTTGACTGAAAAGTTTGAAGTCTTTGTATATGAGTCTTTTTCGCAGCTCCGAAAATTTGAGAGGCGTATGACCATATTGGTTTTAGTAAGTATGTGTAGGTGGCAGGGGATAAATATAAAAAATGAAATCACGCACAGCTAAATAAAATTCTTTAAGAAGAGTAATCAAATGAAATGAACCGATAAGAGTCGTTTGAGGGAACATGTTGAATGTTATAAAATATTTAATAGATAAATCTTTATGCTTGTTGATTCCTACAGCATTTAATGTTGAGAAAAAATAAAACAAACTTATTTTAGAAAAACAAATGACTCGCCTGCGATGCAGGTCGCCCCAAGGGATAGTTAAACCTGACCCAACGGTGGGTCATCCTGCCCCACAGAACAGACAAGTATGACCCACCAGTGGGTCACCACAGCGTGAACGTGTCATATGATCGCCATATGAGCCCTGTCATACTACTTAATCAGAATAAAACCAACATGATATTAAAGCCAGTTAAATTTTACTTCGATTTAGCGAGTTTAATAAAAATAGTTCCCGTTTTCTCGTAGCCGTTTTTGAGAAAACGTGAAAAGGTGCAAAATGCATAGTATAAAATGGCCCTTCTGGTTCTCCGATTCTAATGAAATTTTTGTCGGGAGGTTGCGGGTGTACAGTTGTCTCGAATATGAAATATCAGTTTCGTACAACTTTTCTTTTTTTGTGCTAGGCTCACCACACCACATACACAGACCTCTTCGCGTTACTTGGTTATTTGGACTCAGGGGACCTTAAGGGAGCGTTTATACTGCACGTGTTTTGGAGAACTGGAGGGGTAACAGGTTCTATATAATTCTAAGAACCCGCTACCGCTCCAGCCCTAAGACGTGTATTTTCGTTGAAAACTAAAATTCGGAAATTTTCACGACCAATACTTCAATTTACTGTTTCAGATATAGGTAAGTGAAAGTTAGTGGGAGGTACCCTGTTAGTGGTACCCTGGCAACCACAGGTGTCCAGAAACGTGAGACCAAATAATTACGAGTTTACTCTTGGTTCCAGAGGGGTGTTATCCTCTGCCCTCACTCTTCCCCCCCCTCCCACCTCTCTAGCATTCAAAGGCGAGGTAGGGGTGACAAAAAAAAAAAAAAAAAAAAAAAGAAAGTACAAACAAAAATGGTATCATTATAAAAAGATTAAAATATCATTGATAATGACAGTTAGTTTTGATAATAACATATATACAACTTCTGAACAAAGGTTTTATTTTTAGACAGCTTTATTTACATCGTTAACAGCTGGAATTTCAGTTAACAACCGAAACCCTTGGGCAAAGTACTAATGAAAGAGTAAAGGAAGTAAAAAAAGAAAATTGTTGGCATCCACAAATTAAAGGTTTTGAAAAATATTGCTTTCTTAGCAAATAATTTATTTCGCTTATAGAGTATTGAGAGTCAATGTGGCTTTGTGCCAAAAATTAATTTACTAATTTTTGTTATAATTAACATATGTTTTGTTCATCAAGTTGATATCGATATGTATAACAAGTATCTTTCCAATCCTTAGGTCCTCTGATACCCATAATATTATGTTCGGGACAGACTCATGAATTACTTGTTCTTTTATTTCGTTAATATTATTATTTATATTTATTTCATCGGAAATACTCGATGGAGTCAGAATGACCACTTTCCGCAAAATGGTCTGTGTTTGTAGTGAGTCTAGTTCAAAAAAGGTGTATTATAAAACGAAAATTTCATATTTTAGAAGCGTGCATGAGATGTTACAGAAACTTTTTTTTTTAACAAAATTAGCGAGCAAGATAGTAACTTTGCACATTTTTACGTTTTTTCTCAAGAACGACTTTAACCATTTTTATTAAACTTGCTATATCAGTGTAATATTTAATGGGCTTTAATATCATGTAGGTTTCATTTTGATTGAAATAGACTGATAGGGCTTAAATGCCGTTATTTAAGTCTTCTTCTTAAGTAATTTTAAAAATTCAGCATTTCATCTAGTTAGCATCGATAAAAACGGGTAAATATTCAATTTGTTCGAATTTTATACCCAACTAAAGAAGAAAATCGCCAACATATTTTGTTAGAATTTTTTTTTTTTTAACAGAAGGATAGTGCTGTAGAAGTATAACATACCGTTGAAAAGCTAATGATTTTAGAAAAGTTGTTACCTCGTATACAAAGCTGTAATTGTAAAGAAAAAAATGACATAAACTTTAGTGATTATTGTATATAATAATATATATTGTTAGATTTTTTAATCTGAAACACATATTTAGGGAGCGGTGTGGTCTAGTAGATAGAGCTCTAGTCTACTGTTCTCCGGGTCCGGGGTTCGGATCCCAGTTGTGGCAGAATATTATTTATTATGTTAATTCAGTCGGTGGGCGACCCCAGGGTATGGAGACCCTCCTGGTGCAGACCCAGCCTCTATAAAGTGGGTACACAAAAAAATGGGAAAAAAACCTGACGGCTGAGCGTGATCAAGGCCTAATCACCTCATTGCACGGACGTTGGCCTAGAAATAGTACTGAGCCTATATGACGGAGCCCAAGACCCTTTGTGGGTTGTAGCGGTACAGGTTTAGGAAACACTTATTTTCTTCGAAATTCTAACATTTTTTAATAGTTCTTTGACTTTTAACAATAAAGTTAAGTAAGATTTTTTTAACCAATGATGCCCTTTATTTTAAACTTCTCGATGTAAGTCTTCCCGAAAGTCAAGGATAAGATTTAAAGAAATATCTAAAAAACTCTACACGCAAACGTTCGTTAAATCCAGAAGCTCCTTTTCTGTTTTCCTTATAATGCTGCTATTGCATCCATTTATATTTAAAGGCTTAAATTATCAACTTGTTTTACCCTCCTTGGCTTAGTGGATTAAGCATATTCTTCCACATTTGGCCTAATGAATCCTTGGGTCATGGTATGTAGACTCTATAGCTTCCTACTGGCTTTTAAAAAGGTCCTTTACTCTGATATTTCGATTCTTGGAACAGAATCAAATCCAGCTTTAAGCTCGAGAAAGGCGAAGTACATATTCCGATCTGGGTCCCAGGGTTATTTAAGACATTTCTAAAGGGGAATATATGGTCTTGTGCTTGCTATCTTCGTCTAAAGTCTTCCTGTTCCTCTTTTATATGTTGCTCGACTATATCTATATATATAAAATGATAATGAGATTTCGGTTTCCGCTAACTCCTTTTAACCATAGTTAGGATTTTGGTACGGTTTTCACCATTATTTAGGGCATTGTTTCCTGAAGGTTTATAGGTAAAAATCCATTGCAATTTATCTT
Source organism: Piezodorus guildinii (assembly GCA_023052935.1). Lineage (NCBI taxonomy): Eukaryota > Metazoa > Arthropoda > Insecta > Hemiptera > Pentatomidae > Piezodorus > Piezodorus guildinii. The sequence continues at coordinate 103,861,099 of CM041294.1, read as the reverse complement.
TTCTTTAAACAGGAAAAGTAAATTATCTGTATTAAGTCATAAAAAAAAAAAAAAAAAAAAATCTTGAAATATAAGTAGTAACATAGACTATGATATCGTTGGAAAGTGCAAAATTTTAGAAAAGTTAATATGGAATAAAATAAGTCGGGAACTTTAATACAAAGAAGTTAAATCGCATAAACTTATGCACAAATGTTATTTGTAATGTGGATTAGGAAGGTTATGGTGATTCATGGTGATCGTTAAGGTTATTTATTAATAAAGTAATGAAGATTTTAGAAAAAAAATATTATGTACCAAATCGTATGTAAGTTGCTAATATAACGGAAATGTTGTTATTAATACTGTTATTTATTTATTTTTTTCTATTATATTTATTGCTTTATTGAGAAGTAATACAATCTGCCACTATCTTGGGCAATAAGTATTAGAGATAAAAGAAGTCATTCATTCCATATGTACAAAGTAAAACAATTAAAAAGTAAAATGCCTCAATAACAAAAGAAGAATAAATAAATAAATAAATAAATAAAAATAAAATAAAATAAATGAAAAAAAAGAAAATAATTACAAAATACTGTTATTAATTATTTCTTTTAGATCATTTTTCAAAAAATATTATATCCGTTGTAAACTAAGTGGGACTCACATGGAAACTAAATTAACTTTAATACATTATGTTATACATTCTAAATGTATTTAGAAAAAAAATTATAAACATTTAAAATTGTAATAAACAGATTAAAATAAGAATTGCTAAACATAACAAACAAATATACTAAACCAATTTTTCATTTTTTGAAAAATTTCTAATTTCTGCCGACGATTAAAAATAAGAATTAATAAACGTTATTTAATAAACCTTACAGTTTTTTACTAAATACACTTTTTGTTATGATGAACTTATAATCCCAAAGTAATAAACTTTTAATTGGTCAAATGAAATTTTTTTTTTTACAAATGAATGAAACCACATTTAAAAACAAGGGCGGGTCGCTTGTCGTTAATAATCTACTTTATAGTTTAGTATTCGTGTTTTAGTTGTTAGTATTAAACCAGGAAAAAGTGCCCCTCTCTCTACCTTCCATGCTGAAACAAAGAAGAAACCGATTTTCAAAAATTTAAAAAAAGATCAACTCCTATTTTTTTTTTTTGTCTGGAGTGTCCCTTGTTATCTGGTTTTACAATTACACGATTAATCAATATAGCAAACATGGAATATCTACGTATGCTGTAATGTATGTTTTGGCATTTAGAGGAAAAAAATTAATTTAAAGCAAAAATGTGATAGAAGCGCATTAATAAATGAGCTGTTCTAATTAATTGCCTCTAAAGTAAATTTATCTTCGCTGGTTTGATTGGAAATATGTTAATGATGCCAGCGTTTGATTTTGTTTTATTTGCATTTCAGAGCGAGATATTTCAACTGTTCAATCACATGTGGAGTTAAGTAATAAAACCAAATGTAGACAATATACGTTTTTACATTACTCTTCAAGTATTTATAATATGATGAAGTTTTTTATTTTTTTAAGAGAATGTTTATCATGTATGGTGCGAGTACAGCATACGTTGTGACCTGCTAATCACAAAAAAAAAAAAAAATGTATATATATATATATATATATATATATATATATATATATATATATCTATTACTGTTAGTATAATATAGTTAAAATAATTATCAAATGATTTAAAATTATTAGGCATAAAATCTCAAAAGGTAAACCATATACTGTTCATTTCATTTGAAAATTAGTTAAACGATTGATGATATAAACTAAAAAATAAATCAGATTTGTTTTTGAATATTGCATCTCGTAAGTTAAAACCAAACACCAATAATATATATATATATATATATATATATATATATATATATATATATATATATATATATTTATAACATAATGTGTAGATATATATTACCAATGCATAGGTTTGTTTATTTATTTAACGTCCTTTTATGCTGCTGTGGCTAATCGGACGATGCAACAGTGGGAGTCCTAAATTTTGCCTAACCAGGTTTAATTAGGATAAGGATTTTTAACGAGAACCTGACATCACACATTTCGGGACCATCTTTTAACGTCACCTCCGAAGGACGGTATAACCAAGGATTTTTTACTCCTATTAGAAAATCATAGGGTCACCTGCGGGTTTGAACCCTCGACCTTGGCATAGAATGCTGTTATGCTATCTACTAAGCTATTGGTTACCCCTATAGCCTATAGCCTACATACACACCCATATATATATTTTTTAATTTTTTTTTATTATATCGAATGTGATAGTCTGCTCAGATATTATACTGCTTACTTTAGCAGTTTTGAAAAACCATCAACTACATTACATAAAATATTGTAGAATACGAAAAATGGTTTCTACTTCAAACTAGGTATACACGTACATGTCGAATTGAAAGGAATTCGACTAATGGAGAATAGACCATATAAACCACCAATTTGAGTACGTAAAGAAAATATCTTTTATTTTGAAGAGAAAAACCTAAAGTAATTCTAAAATAAACTCGTTCGTTAGAATGTGGAATTCCGCCCAGATGTAATATATTGCTTAGTATGATAGTTTTGATAATAAAGATTCTTAAAAAGTGTCTTGGCACAACATCAAAATATCCTTATATATTTATTATGATTTCTTAACCAGGAAAAAAATAATATATTGTATTAAATAATGTACAATGCATTTAATTATATTTTTTAAGTACCATATAGCATAATAATAATTCATAAGAATTATATTAATTTAAGCAAAGAGATTCGAATTCATGCAAAAATCAACTTATGGGATCAAATGCATCTTACTGTACACTTAGGAGGGGATCTTGTATCCTAAGCATTCTTCTAAAATGGTTTAATTATTAACCACAAGATCTATACCTTAGGCAGAAAAGGCAGAAGGTTGGTGATTCTTACTTTAGGTCTTTTTATTAAATTTTTATTTTTTTTCTCACCATCTGGTTTTATTATTATTTGCAAATACACAATATATACATATACATATATTACAGGATATTCGTCCTTTTATTACCCGAAGGTATTCTTAGGTACATTTTTATTTACATAAAAATGTTTCTAGGTGCGCTGCATGCACTTTTTACATTTTAAGGACTTATATGCCTTTACTTATACAATAAAAAAAATAAGGAGGAACCATTCTTCAGAGTTTAGTTTAGATTTTTCTAGAATTTAAGTATTAAATAAAAGGTATGTTTTAATGGGTATGAGTTTTAAAAGTGTAAATTAAACTATATAATCCACCTCAGTGAAGTGTGTATGCTAAATAGGAAAACTTGTGAGGCTATTTTTTCTGCTTCATTGCAATCTAGAATCCCTTTTATTGCCTGCACCATAAGATAAAATCGTAATATTCAAGCGATCAGATAATATTGTAAATAGGGTTTTTCTAAATTAAACTCCTCTCTACCCTCCGTGGTGCTTTTACTATATTTATCTTTAAATAACTGTTTGATTTATGAGTTTCCTTTTTTAATTTTACCTTTTTAATCGATAGAAAGTTTAGCGATTTCTTCTATGATGAAACCTCATCTGAGTTGTGTTACTGTTTTACGTTTATAGTAGGTACAAATACATACATATATAACCTTATTAATTTATAGTATATTAGTAAGCTCGGTCCTGCTTCAAATGGGTGCAATGTGAATGAGGTGTCATCTTTGTAGAAAAAAGCTCTGTTCGACTGATTTAGAATTTATTACTTTGGGCTTTTCAGTTCATCGTAACGAAAAGTGTAATTATCAAGAAAATATTTTAGTTTAGTAACGTCTTTTGATTATTATATTTGATCATCGTCAGAAATGAGAAACATGAATTTGTAAATGAGAAACTTAATTAACATCGAAAGAAAACTTGATAGCAATTTATGTTTTCAAAAATTATAGACATAATAAAAGTTCTTATCTTTCTTGGTTTATTGTTTTTTTAAAATATTTTAAATGAATTATTTTAAAATACATTTTAAATATTTTAATTTATTTTCCATTGGCATCCATTTATTATACAGTGAAACATTTGTTTTCATGAAATAATTTAAAAGTTCAAATATTTATTTGCGAAGTTAGTTCATAGATTTATAACATATTACCATTTTTGTTGACAACTTAGTTACAATTTGGATAATACTGATTGTGCACGATCCTGTACGTCAGTGGAAACATTTAACGGCCATAACCTCCCTCTTTACCAGTAAAATATGTTTAGAAGTTTATGAGCTTGCGACAAATTTATATTACAGTGTACGATTTGTTATATTGAATATTAAATTTCCTAAAATCTTAAACAACTTTCCATTTATTTTAACAAATTACTTACAATTGTTTTTTGTTTTTTTTACCTTATTTTTTATTCTATTATTTTATTTTATTTTCCGCTACTTGGAATTTTCCTTGAAAAAAAAATAATTAAAAAGGATATTTATTAAAAGGGATGAACTAATGAGGAACTACGTAAATTTTTATCTATGATCTCCAAATATGAAGTCAGGAAAAGAAGTAATTAGTCAGTACTTTTTTTGGCAATTCATTGAGCCAGGCTTATTAAAAAAAAGGAACTAAATTTCACCATACTCTTATATTTCTTCTGATTCTCTGATTCTATTCAGCTAAAAGTCACGGGCTATTAATTAAGTAGTACTAATGAAGAACTACAATGTGTTAACACTACTTCTTTGGTTTTCTTATTTAACTAAATCGGGTTACCTTCCATCTGTATTTTGGGATACACTAGCATGATAAATATATAATATAATATCTATAGTATAATGCCTGGTATAATCTGTATGTAGTTACAATATAAATGTATAGTATAATGCCTTTCATATGATAAATCTTAAACTTCTTAAAAAATAGTTTTTCCCTTCCCAAAAGTAACGGTATTTCTGCACGATTACAATAAACACTAAAAGTCAAAGTGAGGAGAACAATCTCAGACCCATTTGCTCTCCAACGAGAGGAGTCCACACTCATTACATGAGGAAATGTGTGATCCCCGGGGCATCGTTGAGGAACCTGGAGGAGAAAAAGTTTTAGTTCCTGCCGGAAAGCAATTTACCCATCCCCGGCCTCTTTTCTACTGATAGTCTCTCAAACCCTATAAGCATCAATATATTTATAGAAAGTTTTTCTTTCTTTATTTATTTTATTTTTTGAGAAATTGTTTTCCTTCTATGTGGTAACCCTGAGGAGGAGCATTTGATATGCCTCGTACTTCATAGAACTACATTATAACTTTATAGGGAAAGTCTTTTAAGGAACCTATCTCATGAACTGAAATTACAGCCTGAGTAAAAGCCTGGAATATTTGCATTATTTTTCTTTTCCCTCCTCCTCCGACAAACAGACTATAACTCATTATATCGATTTCCGTTAAAATTCAGTCTTCAATATCGGATTTATCTTATCCTTATTGACTTAGTCTGTCTTATCTGAAACACCGAAATTTCCATTTGTTTTCCTTCTGAAGTACTTTTAATGTTGTTTAACCAAAATAAATCAGTATCTTTCATTGTTAAAATAAATTAGAAATGTACAATTAAAAAATATGAAATATTTTAGTAATAAACTATTGGTTCAGTATATTCTTTGTTGAAAACACTTTCCTGAATTCGTGTAGATTTAGTTTGTTTGTTACTTCATTTTACGTCACATTATGCTGCTGTGGCTTATCAGACGATTCCATAGTAGGTTTCTAAATTTTTCGAATACAGGTTCGATTAGGATTAGGTTCTTAAACAAGTACCTGGCATTGGACAAGCTATGGACCATCATTTTACGTCACCTCCAATACACCATAGGTAACACCCAAATATTTTTAGTTAAGTTATACTGTCTAACACACATATATAAATTAGAATATTTAGTTGTGGTATATAAAGAAGTATCCAAAACTTATTTCTCACTTTACTCTCTATTCCGTTATATTTTAATATTCTTGATAGTCTATGAAATTTCTTCTCATATTCTTCATACGGTTGTCTTAAAACAAGATAGCCTCGTGAACTTCTTTTTCTTTTGAGTGCTGCCAATTGGTAGTTTCTCTGAAAGCGTATCAGTTCATTATTTAATATTTTCCTCAAATTTACTTGATGTGTATGATATGATGTGTAAATTTCAAGTTTTTGATAAAGAGGTGAATATAAAGTTTTTTTTTCTAATTGCGGTTGTTTTACTTAGCTCATAGAATCAATTTTTTTTTTTTTTTTCTTATCCTCCAACTTTATTTACAAAATAAATACACAAACATGCATAGAAGTACACCTCTGTGTGATAGCAACCCAATACAGTTTGGCAGCAATGTTTTGTTTTGTTGTACTTTTGATAAAATAAACCATCTCTCTCTCACTGCGTGTGCCCTGGGAAGGCCTCCATACCCTAGGATCACTCTACGGCTGAAGTACCATAATAAATAATTATTCTTCCACTGGCGAGATCATAACCCAGGACTCTGAGAATAGAGATATAACAAGGAACTCTGATGTTAACACTTTTCATTCAACAATTTCCTCTCTTACTTCTCTACGAGGTATCTCATAAATGTCACGTCATATTTTTACGATACTAAACCTCAGGTGGTACAAAAAAGTTGATATGACGCATACAAAGAACGATTGCAAACGGTTAGGAAAAAAAATTAAATTTTGGGTTTCTTGATGTTATCCATGGTTTTCATCATAAATACTAAAATATATCTACGTGATTTACGCGCACAGAAAAAACAATTAGTACCAAATGCAAGAAAAGTAAATTTCCAAAACGGACATTTTAAGGAAATATTACTTTTATATCGTTAGGTTTTGAATTTTCTGTATTACAAAAAAAAGTCTTCCTTTAATTTGCTTTAAATTGGTGGAAAAAAAAAAAAACTTTTGCTTTTCGATAAAGTTTTTTTTTTTCTATCCCCTCGGCATAGAATCCATTAATTGAAACGGAAAAATATATGTCTATTTTATTACCGTGCACAACTCCATTTTTAGTAGAATTGGGCTAATGTATGTTATGATGCAGACATTTCAGAAAATAGTATAAAGTATGATTTTACTTTAAAAGAAATAGAAAAAGGAAGCTCACCAATTACTTTTGGTGAAAGGATGAGGGAAAATCTAGGATAATGAAACGTTACTTCTTTTGTGTGGAGGTGAGAAGCAGGGACCTGACGAGGTTGGTTTTTCGTCGACCCTTTTCTATGTAGGTAGTGAATGTCCATTATATAGAGGATGTGTGGGTCGGTCTTTAAAAGGAACTTATTTATTTATGTCTGGTGGAGGTGCCACTATTGTCCTGTTTTATCTATAATGGGTTAGTGCGTTTTCACAGTAAATAATATAGAGCCTTAATAGTGGTTTATAAACATTTTATAGTGGAAATTTGACATTTTACCTCATTAAATATTGTATAATCAGGTTTTATTCAAAGTACGATACAGGAAGGTTGTTTCACTTGTCTTTTACGGACACAATTTTGAATAACAGTGGCTGTTGTAATGATTATTCGAGTGGTATTACTATATTAAAGTTTCATATAATAGATGCTAAAATCTAAAAAAATTTATTAGAGACAAGAAAGAGGATAAATAGAGAAAATCAAATAATTTTAATGATTACAAAGTTATATTTAAGTTTCTTAGAGATAAGAAACTCATTCCAGTCTGATACTGAACAAGGTGTGAGGAACATCTCTGCAATTGAAGGAGGTAGAGATGTAGAAGAAGAATGGGGCTTACGGAAGCAGGTCATAGCAGACTTAGCGGACCTGTACTGTCAGAAGGATATGAGAAGTAATAATACGTGGTTCGATAAGAATGTGATGAAGTAGCGGCAGAAAGGCATGCAAAGGGATCAGTTCTCTTGAGCCGAGACATTAGAAATAGTAGAAAACAGTACAATGGAGCAAGAAGAAAAGCAAAAAGAGTTCTGAAGAAAACGAAGAGTTAGGCAATACTAGAGAAAGTGAAGGATATAGAGGACTCAGAGAAGTAATAGACAAGGAAATTCTTCCTTAAAAGGAAGTTAAGACCACTACTGTAGGTTTCAGCAACAATGCAATAATTAGGAATGCGGAAGGTAAACTAGCTGGTCGTAGACCAGGACAGAAAAGAAAGATGGAGAGACAGAGACCACTTCAAGAAACTCCTTAATCCCATCACTGAAAAGCAAAAAATTGGTAATCTCCCAGAAGATGAAAATGAGACTGAATTGGTTCCACCTGGTAGTATGGAAGTCCAATTAATTTTGGATAGATTAAAAAAAACTAAGCACCTGGATCAGACAGGATCCCAGCAGAATTTCTAAAGACAGGAGCCCACAACTTATTGAAGAAATTACCAGACTGGTAGAATTGGAGTGAGTCTATGATTGTACCAATTTTTAAATAGAAAGGAGATTCAACTGAATGCAAGAATTATAGGGAACCAGCCTACTAAATACGGTCTATAACGATTTTCTCGGTAGCTTTATATAACCTCCTAATTCCATACGTAGTAGAACCACAGCTCGGAGAATACCAATGTGGATTTAGGACAAATCGTTCTACTACTGGCCAAATATTCTCACTTCGACAGATGATGGAGAAAAGGATGAGTTTAGTAACACTGTATACTCTTCATAGACTATAAAGCGGCATATGACTTTGTCATTAGGGAAGAACTATACCATTCAATGGGAGAGTCTTGTACCATGAGCTCAAACAAGAGTTCTCTTGCACCTCTACTGTTCTACATGGGCCTAAATGCAGTTATAAAAAGATCAGGGATGATGTCCCAAAGAATAATCTTTAACAAGATGATACATATAATGCCGTATGCAGATGATATTGTCATTGCAGGAAGGACTCAAAAAGCATAAAAAAGGTATTCACAGTACTTGAGATAAAAGGAAGAAGAATGGGTCTTCAGATTAATGAAGACAAGACAAAGATCCTAATTCTGAGGAGGAAGAAGCCAGCACACCTACAGAGACACTACATAGTTGGGAGCTACAAATTTGAGTGCGTTAACAGCTTTAAGTACTAAGGATCGATGATCAATGATGCTTTGGATGAGAGAAGAGATAATAAGAACATAAATAAATAATCTAATAAATTGGTCCAGTAATAAATATTTACAGATTTTTGTGTTTCCTGTTAAGTTGTCTAAAGTGGATACAGTTTCTTTTGGAACTCAACGTCTCAATTAACGATCATTACATGGATCATTGCTATTAGTCTATCGAAATATTATGCTACCATAACGCTTAAGAAACCTGAAAACTTAACATTGACTTCGGATTAAAATAACACTAAATAATTTCCACAATGATGACTAGGGTCGTAAAAAATATACTACGTAAAAAAAGGACGTAGTATATTTTTCTTCGGCGAATGGTTAATAAAAAAATCGGATAGCCATAGCAAACGTATTGCTGCAATTAAAATGGCACTTGTGCCTCATTGAGTTATGAGTCCGTTAATAGCATACAGTAAATAAATAATTGGCTTTCATATAAATTAAACGATAACATGAATAATGAGTTGGTACTGAATTTACAATATGAAATGAAAAAAATAATTACTTTTGATGTTTTATTGTAAGCTAGAAGTTGTCCTGAACATTTCAGCTTTAACGAGCATTGATGGATCACTTTTCGCGTGGTCGGAACTTATAATGAGGCAAATTTCCAAAGGTCGTTCCCATTCATTAGTTTCGTACTGTTCAGGTGAATGGGTCTATCATGAAAATTATGGGTTGTTTTCAAACATTGTCGTGTTTTTAAAAAACAAGCTTCGTTTAGGAACTGTTATAATGATAATAGCTAAATATATTTTTACATTACTGAACATTGTTTTTAATGTTGTCACTGGTGGCAATTTCAATGATAAGTATCAGATATTTATTTTTTTAACTTATATTCATACACAAATTTCAAAATCATATTAAAAAAAACAAAAACACGACTTTGCCTATGATTAAAACAAAATCCTTTCTTAGCGGTTTAGAAGTGTAATTATTTTGTTTATATGAGATCATGTGTACATTTAAAGGCTAACAGTAGGTTAACCGCGAAGTAATTTTTAACCTGGTACGGCCTGATTAGAATAGGCGACGTGTCGGAATCAAAAATTATGCCATAAAATTAAGTTGTATACTTAGTGGTGGTCATTAGTACCCACCTCATTTAAAAAACTTAGTTTAACGAAAGTATAACTAACAAATTTTTTTCAGACGTGATAAGAAATACAAAGAATATGGAATCGAGTAAATAAATGTTAGTGAAAATAAATTCGGATAGACCTGAACCAATTTAAATTGTGAGCTCCCTAGAACGAGCTGATAAATAGAGAGGAGCTTGTGTACAAAAATTTTATTTAAAGTTTGACACCTGATACTTAGATTTTTACTCATTTTTTATAACAGCTTATTCAATTTATCTAAGTTAAATATATAACTATAACTTTCGTTCATTTCCACTTTATATATATATATATATATATATATATAATATATATATATATATATATATATATATAAATATATATATATAAACCTATATATATATTTTACCTATTCATATTAATAAACCACTTTTTAATCTCTTGGAAACATTACTTGTTTGAAAATGGATTATATTACACAGGCTTAATTGATGTCGTAAAATCAAAAATACTGATAATTATTCTCTAAATAGTAGTTTACATCGTATTTTAGAGTTGGTTATTATAGAGATTATTTGCGTGTGCTCTTGTAGCTTTTAATTAAGGGCTATATTTATTTTTTTAATTTAAATAATTTGTCTCCTTAATGCACTTAAGGACAAAATTCCTCTTGTTTTATAATAAACACAGGTTTAAAGAAATATTGCAAATGATAACAATAAAATAGTTGGTTTCTATTTCTTTCCAAAAAAAGTTACAGTAAACTTTAACGAGTCTTGTTTTAAGTTTTATAATCTATCTATCTATTCTTATTATAAAGCTGAAGAGTTTGTTTGAACTACTGAATCTCAGGAACTACTGATTTGATTTGAAAAATGTTTTTTTTGTTAGATAGTCCATTTGTAGAGGAAGATTTTAGGCTATAGAACATCACGCTGTGACCAATAGGAGCGATGAAGAATCAGTGGAAAAAAACGGGAAAAATTAACTTCGCATCCCAATGATTCCAAATGATTTAGCTTTTAATTTTAAAATAATACGATTTCCCATTATGTTATCTTTTGCGTTAAAATTTATTAAATCACACGGGCAAACATTTAAACACGTAGGAATTGATTTACATCAAGACTGCCTTTCACACGGCCAGTATGTTCTTCTGTCACATAAAATAAAACTAAAAATATCATTTAAGCAAAGTACTTTAAAATATTTTCTTTTGAAAACTTCTAAATCCCGATCATAATAACAGAAATTGGCTCGGAAGAAGTCGCGGGTAACAGCTACTAGATTATATTTATAAAGTTTTTTCCCGAAAAAATATGGCATTACTTGTTATCATTTACATTTAAGAAATAAATGTTTATAAAAATAATTCATTATTTTGGTTGATTTTGGGATTTTCGTGTATTCTTTTGTGCTAAGATGAAGCCAATACAATTCATCACTATAAATTGATACTATTAATAGATTATTGTGGTTGTATTTATCATAAATCATAATATATTTATTATTAACCTTTTTAAGACAAAGGAAATAATTTTGATCTCCTCTTATGTATAGTTAAGATTATATTATTTTTTACAATTAGAAAAAAAAAATGTCTTCCTCTCCTTACCGCAGGTAGAATTGACGTTGAAACTGTCGCTTTTGAAGCTCGAGTAACACGATCTCAGGGGGATCAGGGAGGCTCAACCACATACGTCCGTCTCTTTCCAAACACCGTTCTGTTATTTGAAGTAAAGTCCTTGTGTAACCAGATCCTTATTTCAGGCTAAGGATTTTAGCTTATGGCTTGTTTTTTTTTCAGAAAAGGTTACATTACCATTTTTATTTCAAATATTTTTATTGAAATTTACAACTGTATAGAAACTGTCCATTAGGAGTACTCTAGTAGTGAATCTAAACAAGAAGGTCTCGAGGTCATCTTCTTTTCAGCCGCCTCGGTGGATCATCAGGGATTGAAAAAGGAGCAAGGATTGAAACTAGTGGATTAGAGTGGGAGTGGAGTTCTTCATGAAAGAAGTGATACCTGGTACGGGCCAAATCGCAACATATAGCAGATAGTGTAGCTAAAAGAGCTGTTGCCGACGGCCAGTCGATCAACACATGGCAAAAAGCAACAAGGCATGTTTGGCAACAGATCTGGACGACAACGTGGGACAATAAACTCACGATAGGAGACCCCTATATGTTCGCAGGACGAAGTTAATTATTCAGCTGACGCGAAAGGAAGAAATAGTGTTGGCTCGTTTAAGAATTGGGCATATTTAACTCACCCATAAGTATTTAATGGGAAAGCCCCCGCCTGAGTGTATCTCGTGTGGAGTACCACTTAAAATCATTCATATTATCACTGAATGTTATGCTTACAAGGATGTACTACTAAAACATTTGTCTAGAAATGCACATGAAGAACTATTCCAGGTAGTTTTTCAAAAAATTTAAATTATGACTTATAGTTGGGAATGGTTATTGTAAAATAGAGTGCAAATGACCCTTGTGGTTGAAAAGCTCTAATAAATAAATAAATGAATAAATCAAATATTTTTAGAATATTACTATATAGAGTTGCGATTTCGATACTTTTTAAGAATTACAATAACTTTCAAAGGAAAGATAGAAATTTAAAGTTTTGGTCTATAAAAAACTACTGGAAATAATGACGTATTTATGTGGTACGCATTTAAAAGTCAGTTTTTAGTTTTATGTTCCACGATCGAATCTAGAAATTGATAAAAAAAAGAAATAATATAGCTAAATATAGTAAAGCTAGTTAATTAAATTATTTAACATAATTAATTATCATGGTGAATCATATGCACCAATAAATGACACTATCTACTAGTCATTTTAATATCAAGACCCAGGCATATGGACAAACAAGCTTCGGAAATTTAATAACAATAGAGATTTAGTCAGCCTTCCTACTTGGAAGAATAGACACTTAAACTAACACCTAAACAAGATTGGGTCATTTTAATCGTTGTCCTTGAGAATAATGCTGAAAATATTTTGGACCAAAACCCAAACCTGTACCTCTTCAACCTATTAAGGGACTCAGGATTAGGACTTTTAGATATTCGTACTGTTTCTTGGCCAACGGCCTTGCATGAAGGTGATTAGGCCTACATCACGCTCAGCCGCCATATTTTTTCTTAATATTTGGGTACCCACTTTATAGAGACTGGGTATGCCCCAGAGTCGCTGCACGGCTGTAACAGCTGAATAAATAATTCTACCTCAGCCGAGATTCGAACCCGGGACCAGAAGAACAATAGACAAGTGCTCTACCCACTAGACCACGCTGTTTTGTATTGAGTATTTTGGACAGAACCCATCAATTAAAAAAAAAATAAATAAGCGTATACGACCGAAAGAAAAATGTTCTACTTGGTAGTATCATAAGCAAACCATGTTTCTATGGACGTATCCTCATCCATCGAAAAAAAACCGAAGGAGTAAAAAAGAGAATATAAAGACATTTTTTATCTTGGTTAAGAAATATCCTGCTGTGGATATGGGTACAGAACTTTCAGAACCCTAGCAAGCTGTAGAAAATAGGAACATTTAACAGGAAAGAAAGAAGGAAGTCAACTCCAGAAAATACATAGGACTTCAAAAGGTGTTCGCTTTCATTGTTAATTATATCCTTCCTTTACTATGAAAATAGATACCATTTTTGCTAACCACCAAACCACATTAAATTAATTTTTAAATAATTATTAGCTTATAAAATATTAGCGAGTTTTCGCAAGGTCTAGTGTGTTGTCTGAATTAGTTTAGAGTGAGAAGATTAAAGAGCTCTAAGTAAGTTTAGAGCTAGATCCTGCAAGCCTTGACGGCCTAGCCTGATATTTGTGCTGACAATCGTAATCCTTGTTGAAAATGCTCAACTACCATGAGCCAGGAGAACACACTAAGCTGGTGGACGTATTCATGAATAGGATTAGCTTAAGAGGCAGGGAATCGGACTATTTATTGCGAAAGTTATTGTGTTAGGGCTCTTTTGTTAAGCATCTCCATGTGCAATAAAACACACACATGGGTTCATTCTTAGGACTAGTGGGGGAAGTTTTACGCCAATGAACGTTAATGAAAACGAATACACGTACGGCCTTTGTTAGTCATTGTTAGTAGATTTATTAATTAGGCATTGCGTTTTTTTTCGGTTAGATAAATTATTAGGAGTGTAGCGGACAGCTGTGTTTTTTTTTTTCTCCTGCTTTGACGATACTTTATACCAGAAATTTATTAAATATTATAATATTATGTAATTGAAATTAAACGTCTTTGAAAATCTTACAATACAAAAATGAATACTTTTTTCTAGAGGTCGATAACACAGAACCACAAATTTATATAATGTTTTTCAAAACTTATCGATCTTAAAAAAAAAATTGTGGAAGCGACACTTTATTTCCACCAACCCCCGTTAAATAACGTTCAAAAAAAGATGATAAAGATTTTAGATTAAGATTTTTATTTTTCAATATTTTACAAATGGCCACATATCTCAAACTTTATACATGTCGTGGTAATTGCACCAATGAAACCGACATAATATTAAAGTCCTTTAAATTTTACACCGATATAGAGAGTTTAATTTTGGAGAAAATTTTAAAAATATCCAAACTGCATAGTATAAAGTGCCTCTTCTGTTTCGCCAAGTTTGTTGAAAAATGTCTCTATAAAAGCTCATGGAATATACGCTTATGAAATATGAAATGGCTATGTTATAAACTTATCGTTTCTATGCTAGACTTATCACATACACACATACATACCTTTTTACTGGAATCGGTCATTCGGACTCAGGGGGTCTTAAAACATGTATTACCGGTGAAAACTCGAATTTAAAAATAATCACACTCTCAATAATTTTTCTTACTATTTATTTCATAGATAGGTAAGTGAAAATAAGAAGAAAGGTTTACAATCAAAGGTTCAGAAAGGTTCCAAAATGGCGTACATTGAAAAATTGTAAAAGGAAGGTCATTCCAAAGATCTAAAACCTCTTGAATTAACGAAGAATTAAAAAGGACGGAAGGAGCTCTACCTGATTTGTGGCGTAACTCAATAATTATTCCCATTCCTAAAACCAAAGATGCCGTAACACCTGATAAATTTCGACCCATCTCGCTGACCTGTTGTACCTCCAAATTAATGGAAAAAATGGTCAATGAAAGACTGGTAAATGTTTTGACAAAAAAACAAATCATTGCTAAAGAGCAATGTGGTTTTGTTAAATACCGTTCGGCGATTGATCATTTGATTAAAGTCGAAACTCTTATCCAGGCAGCATTTTTGGCTAAGGAGCACTTAGTTGCGGTATTCTTTGACCTGGAGAAAGCGTACGATAGGGTATGGAGAAGGTACGTAATAGACAAGCTAATAGAGTGGGGAATGAGGGGACGATTAGTCAGGTACATCAATAATTTCTTAGATAGAAGAACTTTTAGGGTCAAAATTTGTGAAAAGCTTTCAAGCACATACTTACAGGAAAATGGGATTCCCCAGGGATCTGTATTGAGTGTAACATTATTTTTGATAGCAATCAATGATATAGTCAGACATGTAGAAGGACCAGCAACATGCACTCTGTTTGCCGATGATTTTACTATACTTATTAAAAGTAAATCGATCGAATTCATAGAATGGAAGTTGCAACCAATCTTGGCTGATTTAGAAATTTGGTCTGCTCAAACAGGTTTCAACTTTTCAAGTTCTAAAACAAAATGTCTCCACTTTTGTAAAAAACGGAGGTGCAATAACCCAACACTTGTTCTAAAAGAAAATGTTTTGCCCTTTGTAGAGAATATTAAGTTTCTAGGACTATGGATGGATAGAAAATTGAAGTGGACCAAGCACTTACAAATATTGAGAACAGAATGTTTAAAACTGATGAACATCTTAAAAGTCATATCTGGCTTAAATTGGGGAGCTGATAGAAAAACTCTGTTCTTCATTTATAAAACGATAATCAGGAACAAAATTGATTTCGGGAGCGCAGTTTACAGTTCTGCTTCGGAATCAACACTTAAACTGTTGGACACCGTTCATAATACTGCGATAAGGCTCTGTACAGGTGCATTCAGATCTTCGCCGGTTGATAGCTTATATGCAGAAAGTGGAGAACCGAGTCTTGCCTTAAGAAGAGCTTACCTAACTCTTTCTTACGCAGCATCCATTTTGTCTAAAAAGAACCATCCCAACTACGAACTTGTCGCATCCGATATAAATGAAAATAATTATAAAATTGGCATCAAAGGAAGAATTAGTGATATATTGCTGGAAATAAACTTAAACGTAAATAATATTTTAAGTTTGAACGACTTTTTATTCGATCCATGGGACACGAATTTTATCCGAATTGACACAACCCTTACAAAAAGAGGGAAATCTTTTGAAGATCGCGTCTTTATGAAAAGCTATTTTTTGGAATTGAAAGAGAAATATAATAATTTTTCTATAATTTATACCGATGCATCGAAAGTAAGTGATGAAGTTGGATGTGCTGTGGTAAGTGATACAATTAATCACAGGTTCATATTACCCGGAATGAACAGTATATTTACTGGAGAACTATTTGCTACATATAAAGCCTTGGAGCTAGTCAAGACAATGAATGACAACTACTTGCTCATAGTGACGGACTCATTAAGTTCACTTAAAGCAATTGCTGATACAAAATCAAACAATTCCCTAGTAAGGGAAATAACTAATTGTATTTGGCGATTGCAAGAAAATTTCAACAAAAAAGTTGTACTTGCATGGGTTCCGTCGCATTGCGGTATTGTGGGAAATGATGTAGCCGACAGAGAAGCAAACAGGGCGAGGCTCAATGAACCTGCGACTGAAAATGTAAACATAACCACAGCAGAAGAGTGGAAGAGGCATTGCAGGAAGACCATTATTAACAAGTGGAAAACTGAATGGGCCACTTCCAGTACTAAACTGACAGAGATAAAGCAAGATGTATCTCCTTGGACCACATCATGCAGAAAAAGTAGAAAGGAAGAGGTAGTGTTAGCAAGGCTGAGGATAGGCCATACAGCCTTTACACACGGATATTTAATGAGAGGCCTGGATCCGCCATTCTGTGATACATGTAACACAACACTGACCATAAAACACATTGTAACATCATGCACACTGTACACTGACACCAGAACAAGACATAACATACCTTCAAGCTTAAAAGAAGCATTAGGAAATGATGAAGACATAATTCTAAGCCTTTTTGAGTTTCTTAGAGACATTGGTCTGTTAAACTCAATATAAACGTAGAATCAAGACCCGCTAATGACCCGAAAGGGTAGATGCGGAATAGCAAATAAATAAATAAATAAAAATGGACAAACTTTCCGAATTCATAACTGCGAGGAAAAGCTCTTTGAAACGGTCAAACTTATGAATAATCCCATATATTGTTAGCTGGCACTTTTTGGATTACCTTAACGTAGGCAGAATACTGAGATTTGGGTTTTAGCATTAGATCAAGGTTCTACTTAAACCAAAAGGTGAGACCCATCACCTCATTAAAATCTTAGAAGATAATTATATATTATAGAGACATCTGACATCCTTAAAATGTAAAGATTAAAAAAGAACTAAGCTTTTAAGAAGAGCTAACAAAATGGGCTATGAAAAAACAAAACAAAAAAAAAGCGTTTATTTCAAAAGATCTTAGTTTTCTATTGAATTTGTTTTTATTTCCATCTTTTTAATGGAATATTTCATTATGATTTTGGTGTACACACATCGTTATTGATATATTTATTTGATTTAATGTTAATTACGTTCATTATGCTAACTCATTTTTAATTTTTAATGCAAATTATTGAGCACAAATGCTACGGTTTCTCTAACTTTCATTGACAAAATAGAAGGAGCTTACTGAAAAATGTAGATTGTTTTTGAAGTATTGAAAAGAATAATTTGGCAAAGCCGGTGAGCGCTTTTATTTCATATTTCTCTTTAGATACTTCCTTTTGTGTTTAAAGTAACTTTGTTAGCTTTCTGCGGATCTAAGATTTAGTTTGAAGATAGAAACTAGTCTCTTTCTCTGTATTGTAAACTAATATACGAGGATAGACTTAACCTAATAATTCTGTTTATTATATTAAATAAAGATAAGATTCCACTTTTTTTTTTTTTTAGGTTTTAACTTTTGTGGTATCCTGAATAAGCCCTTTTGGCGTAAGGAAACTGGAAGGAGAAAAGCTTAGTGATCAGAGGTTATCCGATTTCTGTGTTTCGGAGAGTTCAGGATATAACAGGCTATTATTTTTATTAAACTGACCCTAGAATAAAGTTTATAACTTTCTTAAGTATAACAGTAGTATTAAAGTTAAAAAGAATATACATATGATGTCTTGCCGTTGTTTACACTACTCATACGTGGAATAAATGCCCAAAATTATGATAAATGAATTATTATTCATTTATATTGGTATTGTTTTTTCAAGATTTTATATTATTACTAAATAACTAGGTGAAGTAAATGTGTGCTTATTAAAGACATGACATGAAGACATGCTAACCGTCTATTAGTTATATATTAACTGGCAGGTTGGCTAGATCAAAGACGTAAAAGTTTTTTTTACATATTTACAATACACAATAATTTGTTAATTATATTTTCAAATTATTTCGGCAATCCTTAAACTCAAGAATTTAGGATTTATCTTCTCTACACTAATTTGACATGTATTTGAAGGTAGTGATGATAGAATAATATAAAAAAACCTATTAAAAAAATTAATAAAAAATAATAATAATAGAATATAAGAAATATAAGAAAGAAAAGAAAAACAAGAAAGAAGCCAAGTGTCATGATATTCGCGTGGCCTCTATGGCCGTTCCGTGAAAAAAAGAATATAATGATAATAATAATAATTTTAAAAAAATGATTAAGAAGGAGAAAAATGAATACATCAGTGAATAAATAAAATGAATGAGATGAAATAATAACAATAATAATAATTTAGTAATTGTTTGAATAAACCAAATTAAGTAAGTTACTTACTAATAATAAAATAGTAAATGAAATAAATAAATGTATTTATATGCGTAAAATATTATTAAGTTATAATTTATTATTAAACTGTGAAATATGGTATAATAAACATTATTAACTTAACAATAGGTGTTTAGGGTTTCTTTTATTATTATAGTTGTTCTGAAGTATGTCTTAGTTTGAGATTAAACTAATTCTTGTATGTAGGATCGTTTCAGATCTGCAATCATTGTGGATATTTCTATATAACGAAGGTAATTGTTAATAATTCTCATACTTAGGTTTTGAATTATTTCGAGCGTTTTGTAATTAGTAAGGCAGGCTCCACACGGATGAAGAATAATAAGTTTTTATCTGATTTTAACTGATGATAGCTGAATTTAGAGGTTTTATTAAAATAAGGAAACATTTTTTAGATTTTTTTATATTTTTATTAATATGTTCGGTATGGGCAAGAGATCAGTCCAGGGTTAAGCCAAAATATTTTAAGTAACTAGACCATGGTATATGGGTTAAGTTTATAGTAATTTTGTGATTGATAAGTGGTCGGTGAAAATGATGGCCTCTGATTTACTGGGATCGATTTTTAATATCCATTCATGGCAGTATTTGTTGATTTTCTTGAAGTTCTGTTGTAATCTATTGACTATTGTAACTTTACGATAGGAAGAGATGTACAAGGCTGTTTCGTCCACCTATAAGGACCTCATAACATTATGATGAGTCGGGATGTCATAAAGGAATATTTAAAAAGAGTTGCACTGGCAGCATTCTTGAGGAAGGCGGACAGTGTAAGGAAGGGTGCTAGAGGAAGATTTGTTGATTTGGGTACAGAATTTTCTATTGAATGGGTAAGAATGGATGATATGGATTACATACTGAGGAAATGTAATGAAATTAATTTGTCCTGCGTGCCAGACGGTATCAAATGGTTTTTCTAAATCCAGTAAAAGCATCTGGTTCTTTTTTCGGTTTAGGGATTACGGTGAGATGTTTTCCTCAAATTAGGAAAATGCCGAAAATTTAAAATTGAATTAAATATTTTTGTTATAAAGTAAATCGATTTTCGGCTATGATTTTTAATCACTATGAATTAAGTAGCGTCGTTGCCCGGAGCTTTATTTGCCTTTAATTTTCTGATTGTTATGGCAGTTTCTTTAGGCGAGATAGAAGACAAGTTATTTTCAAAAGAGTCATCTAAATAGTCATGAACTGTTTTCGCGATTTTACGGTTGTGATAATTTGAACCCAAGTTGGAAGCTGTTGTGTGTGAAGTTTGAAAATATTTGGCCAGTAACTGGACTTAATCTTTGTCCACATAGGCGTAACTGTTTTGTTGCTTCAAAGGCGGGACTTTTGTTTCCTAACTGTTCTGAGAATTTTCCACTGATTTTTGTCACCTGCTTTGCATAAAATTGTTTCATAGTTTTCATTTTATTCATTTATTTAACAATAATAAGTTTAACTTACTATTAATAAGATGAATTTACCATCATTCATTCATTTGGAATGTTTTTGGATTAGAAGATTTCATACAAAAAATCACAGGACTGTGTTCCAAAATTAGCCATGGTATTGCGATAAGAGATGGTAGTGAGTAAATGTTTTTAATGAGGACTAAATCGATAATAATAAGTTTGTAATTACATTGAGTAGATATGTGCGTAGGTTCGAACTGGCTCTGTAGTTGAATTTTATTTTTTACTGTAAAGTTTAGAATATTTGTTTCCGTTTTTGTTGGCAGTATGATAATTCCATTGTGTGTGCTTAGCGTCCATGTAACTAAACATGATCGCTAGGTATTTCAGCTGTAATAATTTAATGAAGTCTGGAATATAAATTGTATTTGGTGGAGTATAGACGGATATTGTTGTAGTTGATTGATTATTGTGGTGTTAATTGCTACGGCTTTAGTGAAGACTAAGGCAGGTACAGAAATGGAATAATAATTGACATCGGAGCGAACCAATAACATAACTCTCCCGCCCGCTATATTGAGATCGCGTCTGTGAATAACGTGACATGGGACCGAGAATCAGTCGTCTGTGGATAACCGTTTTTCGTTTACCGCAACTACGTGAGGCTGATTGTATTTTAAAAATAATTTAAATTCAATATCGTTACCGCAGATAGTTTGGGCGTCCCACATCATCAATTTGATTTTATATTTATTGGTTGTAATTTTGTATGGTTGTCATTTAAAAGAGAATAGATTAAAAAATAAAAATTTTTTGACACTTTTGGAAAATGTATCGTCATTTTTATATTTAATATACTGCTGGAAAAATATTTTAGTATGGAATACAGATATTTTTTGGGTATTCGCTCTGTTTGTAATTATTTTGTTGGAGGTAAACACATTACGAAATCGCTAGATTAGAATAACTTCACAAAGAGGTAATATTGTTTCCGTACCTTCCGATTTTCTTATTATTTGAAATATTTTATAAATTTCTAATCATTTCTTTGTAAGATCGGACAGTATTTTTTTAGACCTCATAATTTGGAGGCATGCCTTGAGCACAACTTTTGGCTTAATTTCGTGTTCAGTGGTAATTGTATGAGCATTAAATTTTGAGATTCTAATTCTTTAATTAGATTCGAAAAATCTTCATTATTATATTCATAAACATAGTATTATTTCCACCATATTTTATATGTATATCTGAAACTGATTTTTGAGATTTTCTATTATTTCTTTATGGAGTGAGCAAAATCATTCGGCCGTAGAGAAAGAGGTGTACGCAATCACCGAAGCCCCTCTAAAGTGGAAATATTGTTTAGCAGGCAGAAAATTTGAATGGTTCACCGACCAAAAATCGATTTCTTACTTGCTTGATCCCATGCATCCGGGAAATATCCAACATGAAAAAAAAAAACACTCGATGGCGTTTAGAATTGGCCGCATACAACTACGATATCATTTATCATCCAAACAAACAACATGTAGGAGTTGATGCATTTTCAAGATTTTGCAGCAGGAGTGCTGCCATTGGGTAGTTCTTCTTCAAGTCTTTTCGCGCCATTTATCTTTTGTCACATTTACTTGTTGTACTTTGAAGTACCGTTGTAAATTTCAATAAATGACGTTAAAAAAAAAAAAAAAAAGATTTTGCAGTACTGCACGTTTATAACTAAGCTGGAATCTCTCTACGAATCATTATGGGACCTAGGGATAGCTCTCATGTATCATTTCTCGCAAATTCAAAACCTTCGTATTCCTTCGAAGAAAATAGAAAAGTAAGGTTGGCTCGTAAAACCTGCGCCTTAATAAAACCTAAAAGAGCTCAAACTGTATCTGAATTCCAAAGGGATAGCTACAAGCCGTACAAATCCTTATAGTCCTTGTTGAAATGTAGAGGTACATTGGAATTATTTGGAAAGCTGTATCTCTAGCTCTTGATTCGAAAAACCTGCCCATAACACAATGGCAAACCGCGTTACCACTAAACCGCTACTCCTCACGAGAGATTGTTCTTTCATAAGAAAAAAAGCACATATGGTCTAGCTGTGCCCTCCTGGTGAAGCCCGGTTAAATATTAATGCGAAATTTCGTTCTGAGTAGTATACTCGTATATGATCCCCTCGTTCAAGAAGTCTAACTCTTGGAGTCCAATATCAGTTTCACCCTAGTAAGATTACCAGACGGGAAGGAAACAACGGTTATTCTGCGGCACCTCCCTCTTGCTGGAGGTTTGGAATCCCATGAATCCTATCAAGAAGACCAACTGGGACCAGGACAAACTATGAGTGAAGGAGCTGTCCCAACCGGTGTGGAGCCTCAGCCTGCTGTTCACCTAGAGCAAGGAGCAGACAGCTCTGGAGAGGACCAGCAACTCTCCAGGTCTATTCGCATCTCAAGACCTCCGACCTACTTGAAGGACTATTTTCTTAAATAAAGCAGGGGAGAGTGATGAATTTACTAACATAATTTATTATATCATTTACATTTAAAACACATGTCAAGTATTAATGTCGATTAAAGAATTTACTAATCAGGATAATTCTTATTTCACAACACTATATAAACTGATTAATTAAATAATAGCTGATTTCATGTAAGTGAAGAAGCTAAAAGAAAAGAACTATTTTGTAAATAGCTGAAAATAATAACCATCACCCCACTCCACTCTATTATCAATTTCTAATTTAATCCTACTTCGATTCATTGCTATTAATAATAACAAATAAATCTTAATTGAAATAGGAAATCTTTTGCCATTTTAGCTGGTTCTTGGATTTTAATTCGACTCAGCCCCATGAAAGAGCTCTTGCATGGATTCATCAGCTTAATTGGCTTAGTAAATTTAATTGAAAGTCTTAAATGAAAGTATAAAGTGGCACTGTTTGCTAGTACTAGTCTGCTTTGTACAGCCATCAATTAACTACTATGACAACCTTTGCTATATTACTATCATTCAGTATAGTTGGATAACAAAATAAATATGATTAAATGACAGAAACGATAATTTTATTATCTACTAACATAAAGGAATATGACATCGTACTAATTATTCAATTTAATAAAATTGATATTAATCTTAACATTTCAGAAGATGGCCACAAAAAATACTGCTTAAACTATTTAATGAAGATACTATCACTGGGCAGTTCTTTCATAAAATGTTTTCACGACTTTTATTCTTCCTAAAAATTTACTTTTTATACTTGTTTAATGCGGTTGTAAAAAAAAAAAAAAAAAGTTATTTCAGTGTAATAAACAATAAAGGTTTATTACAGAAAATATATCGCTATCAAAATATCGAAGTTTAAGTTCTTATGATTAAAAGTTTTTTTAATTATTTACCACTTGACAAAAATACTCATAATGACTTAGTGCAATTACGTATGAGTAAATAATTTTATAAGGCTAAAAAAAGAAAGTCAACATCAGTTTGTATAGATTGAATGAATTTAATTTTCATATTAAATAATAATATTTCATGGAAGAAGATAAAAAAAGTAATATATGTTCGAGCCTCTGTTATATAAAGTATTTTCCAATCGGAGCGAAGTGAGAAAATAAACGGTCGACCCAACGGTAAGATTTTTCTCAGGTTTCTATTCTCGTTATGAAATATAGAAAGATACGAGCACTAGCCATTTCTTACTTTTTGTTACCGTTTGCTATATATAGAATAATAACGAAAAAAGGAAAGAAAAAAAAAAAGAAGAAAAGTCCATTCTGATTTAACACTATATCTAATCAGAGACGTGTTTTTAATTAATGAATAACTAGAGCAGTCGATATATTTTTTTAATTTGTAATGTTTGGCTTAATCGACTGAGGGCAGAAGGTTCATAGAATATGTGACTATATTGCTAAATAAAGCTAATAATTTTTTTTATATATATATATATATATATATATATATATATATATATATATTTATATATATATATATATATATATATATATATATATATATATATATATATATATAAAATTATTAGCTTTATTTAGCAATATAGTCACGTATTATATGAACCCTCTGCCCTCAGTCGATTAAGCCAAACTTTACAAATTAAAAAAATATATCGACTATATATATGTATGTATATCTTTTTCTCGAATCAAAAGTGGTTTATATAGACGTATAACATACCGTTGGAAAGCACAATAGTTTAGAAAAGTTAATACGAAAAAAAAAATCGTACAAGTTAATATAAAGTTTTAGTAAGCTCATAAACTTCTGAACATATGTTATTGGGAAAGAGGGAGGTTACAATAGTTGAATGTCGCCACCGTCGTACAGGGTCGAGCAAGTTTTAATTCTTCCAATCAGTACGCAAGATTTTAGAAACAACATCACGTACCGGATTGCAACTAAGTTGTTATAAATCTATAAGCTAACATTGTTATTAATTATTTACACTTTTAAATTATTTAATGAAATCAGATTATTTACTGAAAAATAAGTGGTATTCCCTTTAAGACTAAATTGAGCCTTTTAAATGTATTTCAAATATTTCATCTTTTCTCCCTATATATAAAATGATACCGCGATTCTTGGTTTCCGTAAAATCTTTCTAAACCACGGGACGGATTTTGATTAGGTTTTTACTATAATTTGGAACATTTAAATCATTGCATAGGGTTTAAAAGTAAAATATCCAATAAAAGCAGTCGTATAAAGTAATATAGAGTTGATATAAGACCATAAACATATGAACATATTTTATTGGTAAAGAGGGAGGTTATGGTAGTTGAATGTTGCCACTGTCGTGTAGGATCGTGCTAGTTATATGCTTCCATTTAGTATGAAAGATTTTAAAAACAATATTGTTTCATGAAAACAGATAGTTCACTGCAAAATAATAAGGACTCACATGGGAACTAAATTAATCCTTGAAAATGCATATTAAATAGTTTTTTTTAAAATATAAAATAGTTATAATCCTAATAGGATAGGAACCTTTGTTATTCCTATAGTTCTTGAAAACATACATTACAATTAGGTTTTCTGGCAGGACCCGTATAATTAAATATGGGATACATAAAAAAATCTGGCAAACCATCTTGCTGAAAATATAATATAACGTTTGTTAACTTATAAGAGTTTAATAAGTTATTAGAAGTAAATGAATCCTTAAAAAATAAAATAAATTTTACTAAGTATAAGGCGAGATGATGAAGTGTTTTTAATTAACAAAGGTTAGTTCTTATATGATAGATGACTTTGGTATTTACGTCTTGTCGACTCTATATTTTTTCATTTTATCTAAAAGGCTCTAAAAACTGAGAAAAGGATATATTAATACAGACCGAAATTGCTGAGTTTTATATTGCGTTTAAAAAAATATTGTTTATCGACATGGTTCTACAAAAAGGTTTGGTTTTTTAGAATGTTGGATGAAACGGAAGGATATGGGTCATTTTTTTTTTCAATGTAGAATTAACAAAAAATGTTTCATTAAAAACTGGACGATGTATCACAAGAGATAAGTCATAATTGGAAAATTCTGCTTTTTCACACACAGATTGACCTGGAAACATACTCTCATTTCTTAAGTTATTTGATGACTCGGAAATGATACATCCTCTTGGAGGTATCTGGTTCTGAATGGGAAAAGGGTCGAATTAGCTTTACTATTACTAACATAACTTAGTATAAAGTTCAAAGCGTTACTAGTAGTTATAAAGGAACACCTTATTTTTCATACATATGTTATAATTTTAAGATATAATAATGTTTTTTTTTTATTTTTCATTGACAATTTAAGTTCTCATACTGCTCTAATAAACTCCATGAAATTTCAAGAAGGCGTTCAAAACAAAGACGAATTTGAGAAACTACTCATTGCTAGAACTCAAACAATGATTTGTGGATGAATTTAACTTATTGGGTTATTTTACCATTTTTGGTAGTGGGGGAGGAGAGGAAAAATCAAGATAGCCAATTAAATTTTCTTTATAAGAGTAAATAGTTTTATTAAATCAATAATGATTGGAGTAATAAAAATGGTATATTACATGGATCAGTTTTTAAAGATAAATAATACACCTACTTCATCTCTTTCGGCTGGTTCATAAAAGGTTCTATATCTATTTTCAACCTGGCGGCATTAAATAATATGAATTAATTGTTCGTGATGTGTTCTTTTACCGCTTATCAGCCCTAAATTTTTAGTATATTGCCATTAGCAAAATTATGATGACAATTATCAAATTCACAAAAAATAAAATAAAAATAATAATAATAATTACAATAAAAATTTCACCTGAAAATTCCAGGAATAAGTTCTTTTTTTCACATATTATTTTTAAAAGAGTTCATCTCAAAAAACTATTATCATTTCCACGGTTCTATACGGATGTGAAATGTGGCCGCTTACTTTGAACTATGAACAACGACTTAACGATTTCGAGAATAAGATAATACGTAAAATATTTTGTCCAAAGAGAGATGAAGTCATTGAGGAATTTAGAAGGTTACAGAACGTGGAATTACGAAGCTTGTATAATGTCAGTATAATTGAGTTGATGGATGGCGACGATTGCAAATGAGCATGTAGAGTACGCCGCATTTATACTGCACGCGTTTTGGAAGCTGAAATATTATATATGTATATATATATATATATATATATATATATATATATATATATATATATATATATATATATATGCCGAAATTTCCTTAGACGATTCTCTGGAATTACAGGATAATGTTACAAGTTTTTTAAACATGTTACAGTCATCAATGAAACGCGTTACACTAAAAACACATAACAATAAAGAAGACAGTGTGCACTTATAAAACATTGTGATCTTAACAAATGAACAAAATGATTCGTAGACAAGTAAACGTATGTTCTCTAAAAACTTAAAATATTTAATATAGTTTAAAACCCTAAAATTATTATTATTAAATTAAGATATATATGTATATAATCGATGCCTGTTATTTCATAGAATCAGTGCAGTTAGACTATTGCTTCTAAAATTACATAAACTACAATGAAGGTGGAAAAGTTAATTTAAAAAATCTTTATAATGAATAATATGAATCCTTGGTTGAAACTTTTTGTCAAGGCCATGACTGAACGATGGGGATCCAAGTGAGATAAAACACGTTTCGCTGAAGTTCAGGAATCATGTTATTGAAAAAGAATTAAATAACTCATTTTTCATAAAATAGTCATTATCTCTTATATAATATATATTTAATTTATTAGGAATCGATGTATATATAATCATATTTATTCGTGTTATTGTTTATCTATAATTTTTTTTTATTTTCTTAGTAATCATCGAACAATTGTTTAAAATTCAATAATTCATAAAAAAAGAAAATCTGGAATTGTTGAGATCATTATTTTTTTCTTTAAGGCATAAACTAGAATCTTAAATATATTTAATATACTTTTCATTAAATTTTAATTAAAATGTTGCCTACGCGTTAGTTTGAGTATTATTTTCTGAGACATAAAATAGTTCAGTTTACGAAACGATTTTTCCATAATTATAAAAACAAAAAAAAAAAAAAAAAAAAGTTATAACGCTTTTTTTTTGTTTATAAATATTTATAAACTTAACAATATATGAATTCATTTTACCATCCATTTCACAAGAAATAAATATTTTAAATCATTTTAAAATAATATTAAATCAATCTAAAATTATATGACATGTATAAGAAATTTAAGTAATGAAATATAGGAAAAGAAAGTTATATTTACTACTACTACAGTTTAAGACGTTTAAAAAAAATATATATTTTATTTTTGGTTTTATATGCCATTTGACATATTTTATAATTGTAATAAAATCAGAAAAAAATGAGCCTACGAATTCAACAGTAAACACTTTTTTCTATAGTTGTATTCGCGTTAATGTCGTATTATAGAATGAGACTATTTTGTCGAGCAACGGGTCGTAAATTATTCGGAAAATTCATTGGATGGCTCAAAGTTTGTCAGTTTATGTTTTCGAAGTTGCAAACTTTAAGTTCCTCTTATCGACAATGTTGATAAAATGAAATATAGAAATAATAAATTTTTTCTTATAATTTTTTTTATGCCGAACTAAAGTCACTTCTACACACTGTTAATTTTTATTTAATAGTTAATTTAATATAGATGAAAAACATTTTCAGGTATAATTGCACGATGTTAGAGCACTGTAGTATTTAAAGTAGAATAAAATCGGTAATAATAATTTTATAAAATAGCTAATTATAGTTTGAATTGAAAACGTTATTTACTTTTTTTTGTTGAATGATTTAAGAATAATTTTTAAATTACTTGCAAGAAACATTAGGTATCCTGTTACATTTTAATAAAATAAAAAAAAAAAAGATTAAGGCTATAAACTTAATATTGGTACTTATTAATAAATTGTAAAATATGTCAATTCAATTATCAATATTAGCAATATTAAGAAATTTAAGAATTCATTAGCAATATTAGGTCTTCTGCAGCTAAATCTAAACGAAGTAGACGTTCATACAATAATATTGTAATGAAGTGTTAACTTAATTCGTAGCTTAAGTTTGCTTTTATTTACTAGGATCATAGAGTTCTTTCCGAAGTAGTAATGTTCAATATATTTCCATGTAAATTTTTAAACATTTTGTAAAATTTAAAAAAAAAATTACAAATTTTATCGTTGAATTTCAGTGTCACTTATTAAAAACAAAAAAAACTGTACCTCATGAAGGGTCTTGGGCTCAGTAAATATAGAGATTCGTTTTGTTTGAATACGCCCTTTATAGTGACTGGGTGAGCCCCAAGACGGTTTCCATAACGTTGGGTCTCCCTACGGCTGATATAAGAGAATAAAAAATTATTTTGCCACAGCCAGGATTTGAACCCAAAAAGTGAAGAACAGTAAACTAGCTATTTATCCATCTGACAACTTCGCAGCCACATACTACTACAGATGGTTACCGTACTTTAGGAACACAGTAAACAGAACTGTTCTTAGATTCGTATTTTCAATATATCGTATTTAATATCAATATCGTATTCAATACATATTTTTAACATATAACAATATTTTTCGTTGATTACATTGGAAATATGTCTCTAAATATTTTCATTTCCTCGGGTACACTAACAGCAAATATCATTTAATTTTTTTTTTCTTTTAATCTTTGCAAGATGTAAGATTAAATTATTTATTATTTTGCAAACACTCAGAAGAAATGTAATTTTTTTTTCTTTACTTTATGTTAAAATTGTATGTATCTTTTTTGTTCCTATGTCAACATATATTGAAAAATTGTAATCTCTTTTTTATTTATATTTTATTTGAAAAATGTATATAAAAGTGTATATACGTGCGTGTGTGTTGAGTGCAGATCTGCATATTTATATATGTGTGTGTTTGTATATATATATATATATATATATATATATATATATATATATATATATATATATTATATATATATATATATATTTTTTCTTTTTAAATCTTATTGTATCTTTTAAAATTATATATATATTTTGTTGTTGTGGTGTTAACATACGTTGAAGAACTATAGTATCTATTCTTTTTATATTTTATTTTAAAACTGTATATATATATATATATATATATATATATATATATATATATTATTTTTTTTTAAAAATCTTATTATATTTTTTCATTATCTTTTTTTTTTTTTTCTGTTCTTATGTTAACATACATTTATATTTTTGTTTGTGCATTTTTATTAGAATCTGTCTTTTATGTTCAGCTTATTTATACATGTTGTTAGTTTAATTTTATTGTTTTCAATCATTATACTCTAAGACTAGATTCTTAAGCTAACTTTTTATTTCCTGCTATGTTATTCTAAAGGGACTCGTCCCAGAATAAATAAAGAATTATTATTATTATTATTAAATAAGCGATTTCTGTTTAAATATATATTTGATGTAAAGTAAAGAATGTAAAAATATTTATATATTATTTTTACTCTCTATTTTTCTATTCGCACCTTTCAGAAGTTATCAAACAATAAGTGTGCTAAAATAGACATGGTAGGCATAGGGAAGGAAAGTGAGCAGCAGCCCCTTTACTAGGCTTTAATTTAGCAGAGGAAGTCTCTCATTCAGCTTCTTATCAGCCTTCTTCTAACAGGCATTTTAGCTGTTGACATGTCGTTTATAAATCTATTGTCGTGTTCGTGCAGTTTGTTATGAAGACGCAAATAGATAGTTTGTTTTTCTTGGCCATTTCTGGTCGTTGAAGGTCCGTTTGTTGGATTTTGTTGTTTAAGTATCAAGGAGCTGTCGTTATGTGTCTTTTATTTTATGATTTTTTTTTTTTTTTTACATTAACTATAACTAAATTAAATGTTAAGTATACCTATTGTGAAATATAATTATGAGAAATATTGATTGTTTAAAACTTGTCTTCCCATTCGGGTTATATTATAATATATAATTTGTATATTTTGTTTTTAATTTGGAATACGACTTATTGTAGTAAAAAAAAGTATAGATCACTATAGTAACTCTTGATCTAAATCTCTCACTAATTACTTCGAAGCTTTCGTGTATTAATGTGTCTTTAGTCAAGGCAAACTGTCTCTAAATAAACATAATGAGCATTTACTTTCTGTCACTACAGTCTATAGGGTTCGCACCATTTTTCAATATTTCAAATAGGTTCTTTCTGTGTTTTTAAATTCATATTTACCTGGTCAATAATATTTAAATTTTCTAAAAACTCTGCTGCGCACAAAACACGACTTTGACTTACCTCCGTCATTTATATCTATTTAAGAATTTTAAAATAAATTTAAAATCGAAAATAAATATTTGAAGAATTTATTTATATAAATGCATCTATCCTTATTGGGTCATTAGTATACTACATAAATTTTTGATTTCACAAGTACATTAAAAAGGTTAATAATTGTACGTAATTGTTGTTCACATATGTTTTATATAAAAAAAAAAAAAAACCACAAATTTCACTGCACTCAGATTTCACTTAAGGTGTTCTAGTTTTTCACTAATTGATGGGCTCACAGTCAAGGGCTCTGGTCAGAGTTGTCTTATGGGTCCAACAGGTCGGTGGGTGTGATTTCCTCGAAAGATAGCTGTGCTGGTATCGTTTTTTAAAGTTTTTTTATGAACGGATTGGTTAGCTGTCATTGGAGGAAAATCTTCGAAATTTATTATGTTTTCACCTTCTTCTTGGGAATTTATTGTTAAGTTAAGCTCCATAGTGGGTATAGAGGAAGGAGGAGGACTTAAGTGGCATCGTTTGACGCCTGAAACAGTCGGTATTAATATTAAATTGTTGTCCACATTAAAAGCCGCATCTTTGAAGCGTTCATTTTTAATATTTTTGCTTTAAATTGAGTTGCCATGGTTACCTAGTTGGCCTTGCTTCGGTTTGTCTTCTTTGATTTCGGCTATGGTTGTTGAAGTGTTGTCATGGCAACCGGTTAGGGTTGGCTGTACTGTTACACTATTGGGGATCGTATGGTTAGGTGTATCTAATAGGGAATGGCTGGCATTTATTTGTTTACTATTATTGTTTAGGTTGGGTCTTACATTATTGAATCTATTTTTACTACTTTGATGTTCTTGAATATAATTATTTTCACTCTCAGGGCAATCAGTAGATACGTGACCAGGTTGTTTACATATAAAACAGGTTAAAATATTTTCAGCAAGAAAAATTCGGTAAGAAACATTGTCTTGCTCTATTAGTAGAGATGATGGCAGCTTACTGAGGTCCTCAGGTGGGATGTAGACTTGCCGTCGAAAACTAAGTATATGTGCCAGTGGCTTTGGCATAACTGGTGGATTTTTCTGTAGGGTTGAGGTTAAGTGAGACTTGCAATGCATTATTTTTTGAGCTATTTTTTGATCCTATTGTTTTCTGAATTTTTGGTGACATAGAATCTAAAGAAAGAATACATTTCAGGGGCTGACATATCGATACAAAGCCAGAAGCTCTGAGCGGCTATTGATGATGTGTAACAGCTTTACTTCTTTTGGATACCTCAATTTTCTATTAAACACACTCACTTGGATTGTATAAATCGCACAAAATAAAGTTCATAACAGCATAATAAACACTTGTAAATCATAAAAACTTTGAGACTGACCTGAAGCGTGTCTTCATTATAAGAGTCCGGAACATCTGTCCATTTAAAGAATTATTTACATTGGCTTTTAAAAGAAACATGTGTTTTATTAAATAATCTCTTATATTATTATCTAAGACAATTTAGTTTGTTTTATGGGCTTTTCATCACTCTTCTTTGAATTTTACAATAGTATGTATAAGATAATATTTTTCCTAAAATTTATAGCATTCCAACGGTATATTATACAAGTATATTTGTGTTCTAATGTTAAAACACAAAAAATTGCTTTAGAAAAACATTTTTTGCAATTATCTCCTTTAGTTGGATATGGGATTCGTTCAACTTATGTATTTACCTGTTTTTAAGCAATGTTAATCAGATGATATGGTCAATTTCATGAAAACTACAAAATTAAAAGTACTTTAGAGTTTATTTTGAAATATCAGCACTGTTTCAATGAGAATGAAACCTACATGATATTAAAGCCCGTCCTACTTTACATCTATATAGAGAGTTTATATTAATTTATAATGTGATACATCTATATTTCTGTTCTTATGTTCAAAAACGAAAAATATCTTTAAACAAATATTTTTGCAGTTTTCTCCTATTTCAAATATCGGCATTTAAGTCCTGTCAGACTATTTTAATCAGAATCAAACCTACATCATATTAAATCCCATCAAATTTTACATCGATATTTAGAGTTTAATAAAAATCGTAAATATGTGCAAAATGCATGGTATAAAGTGCCTCTTCTGCTTAGCTGATTTTGATAAAAAAGTTGCTGTTACATTTCGGGCGTATAGTTGGCTTACATATGAAATTTTAGTTTCATAGGACTTTTCGTTTTCGCGCTAGACTTACCACACACACACATACACACACACACACATATATATATATATACACATATATATATATATATATATATATATATATATATATATATATATATATATATTACACATATATATATATATATATATATATATATATATATATATATATATATACACATATATATATGTACATGTATATGTATATATATACATATACATATATGTATATATGTATATATATATATATATATATATATATATATATATATATATATATATATATATATATATATATATATATATATATATATATATAGCGCTTCTCAAGTTGAATTCGAAAAAATGCTTGATGAAATTCTACAGAAACTGCGAGGCTGTCACAATAAACATCAACAAGTTGACATGTAGCAGTAAGCTATTAAAATTTATGTACGAACAGAAAGAAAAAACATAACAGCCTTGAAAATAGGGAGAAAACCCCGAAACGTCGTTGAGATGTAAATAAATTTTTTTAAAATATAAAAAAGTAATTATTAAGATTTTTGTTTGCTCTTGTAGAATCACTGGATAAAATATTTAATATTAAATGTTGATTATTATTCTATTTGTTGTTTGTTCTTAATTAATTATTTTATAATTTTATTCGTATTAATAAATTAAGGGATTTAACAGGTTGAAGAAGAGAGACACACTTTATTTATAAATAAATATAAGATAAAGTTGTTTTTTCGTTTGCCATTTCTTTAGGATCTCTTTCATCCGCTTTTCTTTTTACTTTAAAAATTTATTTTCAGTGTTTGTCTTTTTATATCATTATATTATACAAAAATGAACTACAAACACACACAGACCATTTCACGGGACTTAAAACGCGTATTTCCGTTGAAAACTGGAATTCGAAAATTTTCACAATCCCTTACTATTATTCCATATATAGGTAGGGTGTTAGATAAGGTGCTTTTATGCATTAGTTTTAATCGAGATTCCTTATCTTTAAGTGGTGTTTTGCTTTTGCTTAAAATATAATAGAAAAAAAAATTATTTCCGAAAAAGGAAAATCCGCTGAACAGACGATAAACGAAATTCGCATTATGTATGGCTATGGTTTTCTTTGACTTAGTAAGCATGGCGAGAAAACCTATTAATACCATAGGGATTAGTTTGCAATGTTTTAATTAAAACTTTCAAGTTTTAAGCGTTTTCTTGTACGATAAAGTTGTTTTTTCGTTTACTATTTCTTTAGGATCTCTTTCATCCGTTTTTTTTTTACTTTTAAAATTTAATTATCAGTGTTTGTCTTTTTATATCATTATATAATACAAAAATGAACTACAAACACACACAGACTATTTCGCGGGACTTAAAACTGGAATGGTATTTCCGTTGAAAACTGGAATTCGAAAATTTTTACAATCCCTTACTATTTTCCATATATAGAATAGAAATAGAAATAGAAATTTTTTTATTATTCTGGGACAGGGTCCCTTAAGAACAATTGATATGTACAATTACGATATACGATGTGTCTGGCCAAAAGACCAAAGGATTATAATACATTTTTATTTACAATGGTATCAGGAAAAAAAAAAGTGGATTAAAGTATATAAAAGAGTAAATAAAATAAAAGAGTAATATACATAATATCTTATAGATTAAAGCGTTGAATAAAATAAAACATTGAAACTGGTTCATAATAACATATTCATTAACTAAGTTTAATATAAACAATAAATAATAAATTTTCTGTATGAATTGAAATTTGATTTGAAATATCAGGCTTGTTGTTCAGCGTCTGTTTGGGATGACAGTAGGTACTGGAACAACTGAGACTTGAATGATGGTAGGGATGAAGCATGGCGGATATGAGTAGGTAAGGAATTCCAGAGAGTAGTAGAGCGGAGAAGAAAGGAGTGGTCAAAAGTTTTTGTTCTATGGATAGGAATATAAAGGTCGGAATGGCGTGATCTTGTTTCGAGGGAGTGGATTGACGATTTAAATTGCAGAAGACTGTGGATATAGGGAGGTAGCTGGGAGTGGATGGTTTGGTAAAGGTATGATCCTAGGAAATATTGTCTGCGAATAGAGGGAAGGAGCCACTTTAACTCGCTGTATAAATGGGTCACATGAGACCTCTTCGGTGTGCCGAGGACAAATCTTAAAAATATGTTCATAATTCGCTTAAGCCTGGGCTTAATATAGGTAGGGTGTTAGATAAGGTGCTTTTATGCATTAGTTTTAATCGAGATCCCTTATCTTTAAGTGGTGTTTTGCTTTTGCTTAAAATATAATAGAAAAAAAAATTTCCGAAAAAGGAAAACCGCTGCACAGACGATTAACAAAATTCGCATTATGTATGGTTTCTTAAGAGAAAGCATCGCCCGTGAGTGGGGGCTTGGTATAGAACCGGAAATTTTGACTTATTAAGCATGGCGAGAAAACCTATTAATACCATAGAAATTAGTTTGCAATTTTTGAATAAAAACTTTCAAATTTTAAGCGTTCCCTTCTAAGGACTGTAGTTTTAACTACGTGTAAAAGTATTTATGAAATCCGGAAATCAGTTCGCTTGCGTATATAGTATATGCATATTTGTCTGCATATTGACATCATTTCATACTTCTTCTTCTTCCAGTGGCGCGACAGGCCGTGTAGGCCCTGGGCCTCGCGGTGTAAACTCCTGCGAGTTTACACTCACGTTTCATGATGCAATTTTTTTAGTGTAGGGTCATCACTCTCTACGACTAATTTTGTGAATGGCCACCCTTTGGCTGACGGGTCTCACATACCCGGGGGAGAGATTGTGAGTGAATCCACATTTTTTTACATCCTTATAAAAGCCCCGCCGGGACTGGGATTCGAACTCAGAACCTGTAGCTTGAGAGACTAGCGCGCTAGCCACTCAGCTACGGGCTCCCCGGCCGACATCATTTCATAGCCGACCATAATTACACATGAATCTGTATAAAAAGCTATGTTTATTTACAGAAACGAATGGAATATTGCGGAGATGCTTATTTATTTATGCTTTATAGTTATTTAAATCCAATAGGAAAATATCTTGGATTGCGATCAAAGAAAAAACAAAACAAATGATCTAAAATATTTCATTGTTTTTCTTCCTTTGAACGCAACCAAGACTATTCTGAAGCTTTAAATGGTCAATATTGTTATTCATTATTTATCAAAATGGTTTCTATTGAAGTTCCCTAAAGAGTTCAAAGGTACTCCTAGTCAGGAAGCAGAAATTTTCCCCTTTAGC
This sequence comes from Piezodorus guildinii, assembly GCA_023052935.1. Lineage (NCBI taxonomy): Eukaryota > Metazoa > Arthropoda > Insecta > Hemiptera > Pentatomidae > Piezodorus > Piezodorus guildinii. The sequence goes on along the minus strand of CM041294.1, from coordinate 103,824,270 downwards.
GTTGAAAAACCAAGCCACAAAATGATTTAATTGAGTTTTATCTCTTATTTTATATTTGCAGTACTGACAATATAATCATTTTAGCCATTTAGTGAAGTTTATTTAAATTAATTAAGTGATTAGCATATAAATATAAAAGGCTATAGTATTATTTCGTAATATTAAATAGGCCGTTTAATACGAGAATGGTTAACTCCAATAGGTCTGAGTGAACAGTTTGCATCATATTAGCATTATAATAGGATACAGTACAGCGCACAGGTTTGTCACACCTCAGTTATCTTAGCGATTACAGATATGTGCATTATAGTGTATATATTTATTTAGGTGTCTGTATATATAATTCATATTGCCTACAATACCCAAGAGTAATTCTGGTTGAAAGTTCAGTTTTCACGAAGTGCTAACATGCATTGTGTTTTAGAGTTTGTATCAGACTAAGTTTTATATTCTTATCATTTGTAAGTTCTATTTGTATCTTTATTTATTTGCAGATATTGTATATTAATGCTCGATAAATTTTTGGTTTTCCTTTTGCTTATTTAAGGTGTTTGTTTGTTTGTATCACTGATTTAAATGTATGAATTAATATTAATTACTTGGAGGGGCTTTGAAATGCCAGAATTATTCATATGTTTTAACTTAGGGAGCGGCGTGGCCAAGTGGATAGAGCATTGGTCTACTGTTCTTCATGTCCCAGGTTTGAATCCCGGCTAGGGCAGAATTATTTATACTGTTATTTCAGCCGTAAGCGACCCTGGGGTATGGATACCCTCCTGAGACACACCCAGGCTCTATAAACTGGGTATCCGAAATTGTGGAAATATTCTGGCGGCCAAGCGTAATAAAGGCCTAATCAGGCATATATGCTTTTTTTTTTTTAATTTCACGCTTTCCAACGGTATATTTATACGTCTATATTGCTACTCATTTATCATAAATTATTTTTCGAATACTTGGTTACGGAAACTTTATTTTTCTATCCTAAAGAAAAGCTGAATTACACCGTATTTCACTTATAAACCTTCAGGAATAAATGCCCTGAATGATAGTAAAACCTTATCAAAATCCGTCCAGTTGTTTGAAAAGAGTTCGCTTAAATTATTTTATCGCGGTATCATTGTAAATATGTTTATATATATATATATATATATATATATATATATATATATATATATTATATATAGAGAGAGAGAGAGAGAGGGGGGGGGCTAATGTCCATTTGTTTTTGAACAATTTAATTTTTAATTTCAGAGTATAATGGAAAAAAAAATACAACCGTTTATGGGGGAGTGTATGTTTGTATTTGTATTTGTTTTAAATAAAGTCGGAGGATAAGGAAAAAAAAAAGGTAGAAAATCATAGCTTCCTAAAACGAGTTATGTAAACGTTTTTAAATTATTAAATGGCGAATGCCCAATGATCCATATAAAGTAAATTTTAACTAAAACTAATTAAATTTTATTTCAGTATGTCAAAATATAAATTTTATTTTTTTTATTTATATAAAAAATTTTTTTTGTCGATTTAATTAGCAGTGGTTCCGATCATATTTATAACATTAGTGGACTTTCTTAGAGTTATTCATTAAATTACCTATGCTTATAAAAATTTAACTTATCGCTTATGGCCAATATATAATTATTAAAATGACCTTGAAGTTCGAACATTAGGAGAATAAGTTGGAGCTCTGTGGAAACGGCTATATTCCCTCAAGAATGTTTCGATACAAGAGTGATGTATGGATGTCATGATGATTTATGATCCGACAAGGAAAGACAAGTTTCTGACTTTTTAGGTCTTGCTGAAAAGTGAAAGTTTGCTTTTAGGAGTTTGAAGAAAATATACCTCAAAGGCGCAAAAAAAATTATTTTTTCAGGGATTATTCTTTCATTTACGCACATCTAATGTAAAGGTTATTTTGAAATTGTTAGATTAAATGCGGTTTTCATTCTACCTTCTTGAAATTCTGATGTACAATAAAAAAATTTTAACTTATTTTCTATCTACATATGAATTTCCTCAACATTGAGAAGCATTAGTAACAACCTAATTATTTAGTTAGTTCGTAGCAGGATAGTATTAAAATAATACTCCACTGCTAATTAAAATTACACTGTTTCAATCCATTTCTTGACTAACCTTTTTCTTTTATTTTATTGTACCGTTCCAAAAAATTTTGAATTTTTTATCATACTCTATCTACTGTGGGGAATGGCGTCGTCTAGTGGATAGAACAATAGTCTACTGTTCTCCGTGTCCCGGGTTCGAACCCCGGATCGAAATGATTTAGTCTTTTATTTCAGCCGTGGTGCGATCCTGGGGTATGGAAACCCTCCTCAAGCACTCTCAGTCTCTATAAAGTAGGTACCCGAAATAGGGAAAAACCCTGGCGGCTAAGTGTGGATCAAGTCCTAATCGCCTTTTTTACACGGCCTTGAAACAGTACGGATCTATAGGTATCATCTGATGAATAGGCACAGGTTTTGTTTTATTTTGTCATACTCTAATATAATATTATTAAAGTATGACAAAATAAAAAAAAAAACAACCATTTATAGATAGATAGGTAAATTTATTTATTTGCTTTTGTAGGTGATCCCCTAAGAAATAGATCCTGGCTACTTGAATGCAATACTAATAATATAGTTTAAATATAAATAAACAACAATACTGTTATTTTACATTTTTATAACAATAATGACTTAATCGTAAACTTTGTATCAATAATTAAGTTTTATTAATTACTTGACAGTTTACTGATATACCTACACCCCAAATTGTATAAAATAAAAGATCGAAATATAATATTCATATATATGTACTCTATATAATAAAATTGAATAAATTATGTGTCTCTCTGTTCATATCAGTCAATATTAGTGAAACATAAATATAAACACAGGTATAAGGATCCATTTATATCCAGGATAATAATATTTTAATTTTTGGAATATGTTTGTGATTTTATTTTTAATCGTTGCTACAATGTTTAATTTGAATTCTTTGAAACCCAGTAGTATTTCATATTTTTACATTCATTATGTACAAAAATTTCATTTATTTGTCATGAAAAATATTCAATATTGGTTCGAAAATATTTTCATTAGCCATTCCAAACATTCCAAAAATCTGGATGTAAAAAGGGGTCACGGCATATCGGAAGATGAGGATGAGAGAACTCAACTCCCAATGGATCTGCGCAGAGATGACAGAAATCTCATTACCAAGCCGAGGTGGCAGTGTCATCAACAGAGAACGGGTGTCCAAGGTACCTCTGTAATCGAATCCTTCCTACAACAGACCATGTTAAAGGAATGTTAATAACTTTTATTATACGTCTCAAAGAAAAACTTTCCTTTTGAGATTTATCAAGTTTCAGGACATTCACACATGTCTATGTTGGTATCCATACGTAATAAAAGTCCTTCTTTCAGTACCTTGCACTTGACTCATTAATAATATATATATATATATATATATATATATATATATATATATATATATATATATATGTAATGCATTAATAACGATATATTCTTTAAGTATTGATGAATATCATTAATGCTGTTATCCAAGTTAATAGATTTTTTTAATTTTTAGGAAAATGCCCAAATAAATACCTATGCATATAATTTGTATATATATATATATATATATATATATATATATATATATATATATATAAAATATAATAATGGGTGGGTGTAATTTAACTTTACTAATTAAAACATCAATCTTAATATTTCAAACCTTTTTTTTTCTCTTCCTTTCCACCTTCCTTAGTACCTCTCAGAGTGAAGCGCCCTGATCAAGAACTGCCAAACTTCATGATCTCGAGTTATCGCTTTCATTGAATTCGGAGTCTTCTCTTTTTTTTCACAGATGTTGTCTACCCACAGCAGGCTAGGTCTTCCTCGATGACGGTTGGTCTAGCTTCAAACTTTTTAGGATCTCGATACTCATCCATTCGGCCTGGATGACTATATTATTCCTACTGGCTATTTTCGATCTTTTCCTTCAATGTAGCCACTCCCAGATCTCCCCGTACGTTCCTTATTCTATCTCTGCTTGTTTTACTAGTCGTTCTCCAGATTTTTTATTTCTGCAGTGGTAGTTCTCCTCCAGAGACTGCGTTCATGTATAAGGATAGGAATCTTAATAGGATACGATCTTAAAAACGTGTAATATTATATTAAGGGTACTCGCTACGTTTGCTATAGCAAAAAAAAAGTTCTAAAGCAAACGTAGTGAGTACCCCTACTGTTTCCTTTGTTTATTTCCTTTTTTCCAACTACAGCGTTGCATAACTGGTCAGATATGCTATTAGCTTTCTTGATACGGTTTAAGAGCTCTCGTTTCATTTTCCCGTTTCTACTTTGCACTGTCCCGAGATTAATGTATTCCTGTTTATACGGAACGCGTTTTGGGGATTGAAGCTGTAGCGGGTTCCTAAAATCCTAGGGTACACTTTCTCTTCAGAGTAGTTGAGCCCTATAATGATCTCCTTACCCCATGGTCAAATCACGGCCAAAATTACAGAATTAATAATTATCAATAGAGCAGTCTCCTACCCACACAAGTAGTGAGGACAATTATTTGAACCCTAGAGAGAACGGGTTCTAGGATACAACATTGAGGTACATACAAGGGATTAAGGAAATCCAAGTGAATAGGTTAAGGTTACTTTCAATTTTCTATAGTATGAAAAAAAAAATTATATAAATAATAACGGCGATGATATGGTAAAACTTTTGGAGGATATGGTCTAGGAATCCTTCAAAATGCGTAGTTAGAGATTGAGCGGTAATACGACACGTTAAAAGTATTAGTCATATAATATGATGGATAGAGATTTCAGGAAAATTTATACGACTGGATATGGATTTTTTAAATTGGTAGAGAATAAAGAAACGATTGCCGTAATTATAGTTTAAAATAGATAATACAATTTCTTAATGTGCGTTCATGCTAATGATAAAACTGATACTAATAATCGAAATGGATGGTTTAATAAATGATGTAGACTGTAATTAAATGGCTGGTTCTATTAGTTTAACTTATAAACTGAAGATATTGGCCAAAATTATATAATATTGTTATTAGTTGTGTCGTGTTATTAGTTTTTATTGAATTTAATCTGGAATTGGAAATATTGTGTGATCTATATATCTGAGAATTGCTGGTTTCTGTGGGTGGTAGCTCGTCTTGTCTCTTCATCCTCCTGCCATAGCAGGCTGGTGCATTTTTCTTCACTCCTCCATACTGTTGGGTGATTTATCTTCATGGAAATAATGAATTTACACTTATATAAAGTCCATGTGCTCATCATCAATCTTCTTCACTTTTTCTGTCTCAACCGGCCGGTAAAGCGCGTATATACAACAGTACACACGGTTTGGAGGAGCGGAAGCGTGTTCCATATAATTCTATAGACCCACAATCGCTCCATCTCTCAAAATGCATGTAGTATAAACAAGCCCGTTACTGGGTCTTTAGAGGAAGTTCTTAAAGCTATCACTAGATGGCCATAGGTGACGTCAATAGCTGTTAAAGAACGTTTTGTTAACAATAAGGGTAATATCGGTTTTCACTGCATTTATTTACTTTAGTAGTATTCAAAGGTTAATATGAATCGGTGTATATAGAATGGAAAATAATAGCTTTTGACTAAAAAACTCGCAAATCGGTCGGTACAAATTGAAAATATAGTATCATCCATTATTGTAATGATGTAATGTGAAGTTTACAGAACGATTTTCCAAAATTTTGAAATATTATTCAAAATACTGTTTGATATTTTTAGAGTACTGCCGTCTATAAGTTCTCTATAAGTCTTATGCATGTCTATTTTTTTAAGCCTTTTTAATAGATGTGTTCTATAATACGGTTTAAATATCAATAAATAATTTTTTTTTAAATCCTGTTTAATGTATTTCTATATTCATTAAATACTATATTATATAGTATAAGGTGAAATAAAAACTTAAAATACTTATTTCAAGTCCATTTAGGCCATGACTAACTTTTTTGCTCCTGTGGCTTTCTGATCATAGCTCTAGTCCTCTGCACTTAACTATATATATAATTAATAAGCAACTTACCCTTTTTATCATGGATAAGAAATAAACCTGGCCCTAGGGATGTTGAAAAGTGAGGAAAAAAAAACAAAACATATCTTTAATGATGAAATTATGATGTTATTTAAATACTGAACATGTTCACAATACATACCGTGGAATTACCGGTAACGAGCTTGCGGACCGGGCAGCGAAGCAGGCGCTCACACTGCCAGGGAGAGGAACAGCCATCTTGACCGCGTCTGAACTCAGTGAACCGCTCAGAAAGCAAGAAGATGACCGATGGCAGAAAATGTGGGACGATAGCCAGGTAAGCAAACTGAAGCATATAAAACAAACAGTGAACCCTGGTCTACATCTAGCCGTAGCAGCCGGAGGGAGGAGGTCGCGTTGACCCGGCTAAGGATAGGACACTCGCGGCTGACGCACTCTTATCTTTTTGCTAGGCAGCCGGTGCCCCGATGCCAGCACTGTGATGGAACCCTTACCATTCGGCATATTTTTCAAGAATGCCCTTATCATTCATCACACCTGAATAAAATTGAACTAAGCCCGAACATTTCAGCGGTGCTGGGTGATAGAGAGAAAACCATTGAATTAGTTTTTGATTTTCTTAAGGAGCAGTCATTATTATCGAAATTATAAAGACCATTCCTAGTCAGTTAGCATTACTAGTATTAGATTTTTAAACTATTGTTTACATAAAAATATTTTTTCTTTCTTAATTTTTCTTATTTATTTATAATTTATTTATTTATTTTTTATTATTATTATTTTTTCTTTCTTTCTCTCAATCACTCATTACCTAATAGTTCTTTCTTATAAAGGTTGAATATGCATATAGTGTCTAGGCGTTGATGACCTTAGGATTTTACGCCTTAAAACCCAAACAAACAATACATACCAAAAAAAAAAAAAAAATGATGAAAAAGAAATAGCACAGTGTTAGTTTTTAAATGAAATGTGATTAATCTATTTCTACATCAACTAAATCTCCCTATATTGATACTTCAATATCTTTATCATTATTGTACCAAAGGTTTATGTAGAAATCGCAAAAATAAAAGGAATTAGTTATAAAAGATCTAGTAGATTTAGGATCTAGTATCTAGTAGATAACTCTTTTCCTTTGATATTTGGTTTGATTCATTTTTGGCAATAATGAGTACGAGATTATTCAATCTCTTGGATTGTTGTATATTAGATTGTCTTCATTGGAATGCAGTAATCTTGATAAAAAAAAATGGATTACTTTTGCATAATAATAAGGCTCATGTTGATCCATAGGGTATAAATAGGTATAACTACATTGGTCCTTTCAATCTACACACATTCTAGTACATAGGATTTAAGTGTTATCAAGTATCACTTAACCCCTTTAAATCACTGCCGAATAGCAAATATGATTTCACTTGAAACAATCAATAGAAATAAATAGATTTTTTCTTCAAGAAGACATAAAAACCTCGTTTACATAAAAATTATGACTTATGCCCTTTTGCCCAATTACTGTTGATATATTTTATGAAGGATACCTTAAGACTGAATGAACCTCAAATTTCTTTCACGATACCTCTAAAAGAATCTTTTACAAAAGGGAGACATTTTGGAAAGTGCGCCCTATGTAAGGGCACTCTTGAAAGAGTGATTCAAAACACCTTTTGATATCACGCGCTCTCTCTGCCTCCGGTTAAAGTTCCGGTACTAGGAGAAAAGAAAATTATTGCGTCCGGTCGATACCCAATCGCAGAACTTTTTTTGTGGCCAAGGTCGATGGGGATATCTATCGTTTGAGGTTGGAGCTTGTTTGCGAATGTCTGAGAGATGTAGGATTTGAGGGGAGAATTCCTCTCCAATATTCGTTCTAGAAGTAGTGCGTATTATTTTGCTACTTGATACTTGAAAATCATTTTTTTTGTTTTTTATTTATGAATAATTTTACTCTATAATTGTCAGCATATACTGCAGATAATATCATACGAAACAAAATAATATTAATAATCTCATAGAAATGGTTACTCTTATAATAAGATGAAATTAAGTTTATAAGCAGAAGAAATAGAATAAGCAATGAATTTATCACAATATTTTTCTTGAATATATAAGTTAATAACCAAGAAAAATGAAAAAAAAAAATACAAAAATGGTATTTATCTTGCCAACATGTGTAGTCTACACATTGCTTAATCTGTTTTTTTAATTATAGGTTTTAAAAGCTTTTGAACATTGGGTTTCTAGGCGTGGAAAGTTAATTAATGCGTGAACGAATAATTTTATTGAAGTGTATAGCTATTTTCCATGATTCGCTAATACTTCAAAAAATACACTTCCGATTGGGTTCATAGCTAAAGAAAGTATGATCCATTTTTATTTTGATCAACTATGAGTATCAATTTTATAAAATACCATTCTTTGTTTATACATTTTTTTTTTTTTTACAAGCCGGTCTCATGTCTTATAATGAGATGCTCTTCGAAATAATAAAGTAATTTTGGGATAATTGCCTTTTTTTGTTTGTTGTTTTATTGTCACTGGAATACTTAGGTTAATCTTTAATGAGAGTTGGAATGAAAAAACAAGCGTACTAAATGGGGGAGTGGTCCGATTTCGATGAAACTTAGAGAGCAGTCTTAATCTGATCTTTGTTTATGAATTAATACAAACTATGGAATTCATTCAAGTTACCAAGGAACTTCCTGTTCGAAACCAGGCTCTGGTTCGAAAAGCCGTGTTTATCGAAAGTTATTGGTTTAGAAACTGAATTAATTTATTTTTCATTGGCAAAGAATGTGAAAAAACAAACAAAATAACACGTAAATGAGTTTTTCAGACAAAGTACAATAACATCTCCTGTGCTATAAAATAAATTTAAAAAAATCAGTGCTTATGAATATTATTAACTCGCGATATTGAAGTAAGCAATCATAAATTATATTAATGCTTTATTAAATTCGTAAGGAGGAATATAATATATTAACTTTTAAGTTTTTCTCACTTAAGTCTTTACATGTGTCTAAAAAACTTTATTAGATCTTTTTCTTCGACATAAAAAAATATGTTTATATAATTTACTTAAATTATCAGTTTAAAATAATAAGTTTTATTGATTAAGTTTTTAATAAAAGGGGCACATCCTCTGGTTCTCTATGTCTTTCCTTTAAAATTCCATTTGGTTGTTGTCATTTATGACTTTTATTTACTTAATTGTTTTAACACTTTACTTTATGATTTTTATTTTCTGATCTATATCAACTGTTTCTTCTGAAGATATATTTAATGCCAATTTGCAGTTTTTATTATTTATTAATTTTTTGGAGCTTGAATTTGTGTTTATATTCTTATTTAGATGGGAATTAATATGTTCAGAATTTTTTTTTTGTTAGTCGACGCGTTATTAACTTGGCTCAATTTATATATTTATTTATTTGAAAATTTACACTCATACAATAAATTGCAAACAGGTCTCAAATACGTATGAAGTTAAATTAACTTATAGAAGATTAAAGATACAAGATTACTAAGGCTCTTATTAAGTTTATTATACTTATACTTGGGGAAGCTCCATTGTATTTTTTCATATTGAAAAACGCATTCTCAAATTCCATAATACTATTTATTAATTTAAAAATTTACTTACAGATCATTGACGTTTCGGGGATTTGTCCCAATTTTATGACTATTATGGTTTTTCTTTCTATTTATACGTAAATGTTAATAGCTTACTGCTACATGTCAACTTGTATGCCAATAAACATCAACAGTAAGCCTTGAAAATGTGGAGAAAACCCCGAAACGTCGTTGAGATGTAAATAAATTTTTAAATGAATAAATAATATTATGGAAGTGGAGAATGTTTTTTAAATATAAAAAAGTAATTATTTAGATTTTTGTTTGCTCTTGTAGAATCACTGGATAAAATATTTGATGATTTAATATTAAATGTTGATTATTATTCTATTTGTTGTTTGTTTTTAATTAATTATTTTATAATTGTACACGTATTAATAAATTAAGGGATTTAACAGGTTGAAGAAGAGAGACACACTTTATTTATAAATAAACAAAATAAATATAAGATAAAGTTGTTTTTTCGTTTGCCATTTCTTTAGGATCTCTTTCATCCGCTTTTCTTTTTACTTTTAAAATTTAATTATCAGTGTTTGTCTTTTTATATCATTATATTATACAAAAATGAACTACAAACACACACAGACCATCTCGCGGGACTTAAAACGCGTATTTCCGTTGAAAACTGGAATTCGAAAATTTTCACAATCCCTTACTATTATTCCATATATAGGTAGGGTGTTAGATAAGGTGCTTTTATGCATTAGTTTTAATTGAGATTCCTTATCTTTAAGTGGTGTTTTGCTTTTGCTTAAAATATAATAGAAAAAAAAATTATTTCCGAAAAAGAAAAATCCGCTGAACAGACGATAAACAAAATTCGCATTATGTATGGCTATGGTTTCTTAAGAGAACCGGAAATGTTGACTTAGTAAGCATGGCCAGAAAACCTATTAATACCATAGAGATTAGTTTGCAATGTTTTAATTAAAACTTTCAAATTTTAAGCGTTTCCTTGTACGATAAAGTTGTTTTTTCGTTCTCTATTTCTTCCGCTTTTTTTTTTTTTACTTTTAAAATTTAATTATCAGTCTTTTTTAAGATTTTTTATTTGTCTTTTTATATCATTATATTATACAAAAATTAAAAATCAAATTTTATACACACGCACACACACACACACACACACACACACACACACGCACGCACGCACACACGCACGCACGCACGCACGCACACACACACACACACACACACACACACACACACACACACCACACACACACACACACACATATATATATATATATATATATATATATATATATAAATTTTCTGCTTAAGCTTGTCAAAAGTTATAATTTTGTAAATTAGGAAAATTTTAATCATTTTATAAAATTATTTTTTGCCTTTGCTATTGGCATTTTTTTTTTTATATTATGCCTAATGCTTATACTATTTTCTTTTCTGTTTCAGGTAAGTTTATAAGCAGTTTTCATACATGTTGTTCAATCTAGTTAAGAACGACGTTTTCTGAGCGGAAATAGTGTTATCATTGTAAGAAGTGATTCCGCATAGTTTACATAAAGCCAATCAAAATCAAGGTAAGTTAAAAAAAAAATTTATAGACTTATTAACATTTTAAATGAATGTGATAAACATATAGTGAGAATTTTGGATTTTATGTGCTTTGAATATAAATGAACACTTAAACGAATGTAGTTTTGCAGGTTGCTTGTTTATACATGCGGATTAAATTATTTGTTTAACTTTGAAATTATTATAATTCTCATTAAAAAACTGGTCTTGTCAAGACAGAATGTACAATATTTTTATTATAAAAGTATATCCTTTAATGGATATTGTGTACTCAAACAATTATAAGTAATTAAACTAGTAGCATTTAAGATAAAATAAAATCTGAAAAACACGTGACTTCCACTTACCTTGGTTGATAAGAACTATTAAAATAATCAACTATGAAGTTTATCAACATATTAAATTAAATTTAAATAACAATTATTGAATGAAATTTATAACTGTATTGGTTTAATAAAACAAGTAAATAGGAAGGAAAATTAAATTTAAGTTTGATAATCATGGAATAATTAGAGCGATTTTGTATTACGATTTCGTGGTAAATAATTGTTTGTCTTCGTTTAATTAATGCATATCAATTTATGTAGGGATTATGATGGTGATTTTATTACCACCATAGAAATGAGAGACCGAGAAACCTCCACTAATTCAAAATCCCATTTTGAATGTAAATTATAGCCTGATGGAATGCCATAATGACTTAAACTAGTTTCCTAGGATCGAGTTCTAATTTATCCCAACTGTCCAGGTTAATACAAAATAAAGAGTGCATTTATCTCTTTTTGGTGCCACGATTGACTTTTTATAGTAATAGATTCACTAAATTTACAGGGTGATTGAGTATGGTTAAAATAAATAAATGTAAAACCTATTTACAATTTTTATTAAAGTAGTACATTCATAAAAAACATAGTATTTTTATCTCTTGTAAATATTGTGATAATTTAATAACGGTGATACGGATTTTGGTTAATTAATCAAATTTTTATATTAATATATTTGCATGCTATTAACCTGCCAATGACTCTCTAGGGTAGAGACAAAAAAACAGAAAAAAAAAAGGATAGTTCAATAAGTATTTAGAGCTCATTATTTCTGTGCTTTATTATTATTATTTTGTATTTGAAGTTTTATTTATTCGACTAAAACTCAACAATCTCGTCAAAACTGAAGAGACCAATTATTTGAAACTCATTATTTAAAAAAAAAAAATGACGATAGTCCCAAAATAAAGTCATCATTCATCCCTTTCTTTTTCAATATACTTTTTTAAAAAGGAAATCTTTTCAAAAGAAAAAGATTGTTTATTTCCATTTTGTCGTGCGTAAAAATTAATGTTTATTCAACAAGAAGCTAGATATTCTTGGATTTTCTTCGGCTACAGATTACAGATTAATAATTCGTTCTTTACCTTTATTGATTTGTCTATGTTACAAATAATTCTTGATTCTTCAATGAGTCGAAACATTTTATTTTAGGGATTCAGTCTCTTTTTGCTTCAATCAGTACTGAATGAAAAATCTGGTTTAGCAACACACAACTTTTACTTACATTCGTTGTTGAAACCAATTTAAGAATTTTCAAATACATAAATTGTTTTTATTTAATTTGTTTCCACAACTAGCGGAGAAAATTAAAAATCAATACGTGGCGGTCATAAACAAGGATACTGATTTGATTAAATTTTATTTTTCATTATTCAGAATTGTAAAACATAATTAAATAATTCAATTTAAATACTTCAAATTATCCCAAGTTAAATAAAAATCTAGACTAAACACTCAACTTTCTCTTACCTCCGTTGCTAAAATTAATTTAAGAATTTTTAAATACAGTTTGAGATGAAACTATATTGTAAAAGAATTAATTACAATGAGTTCCAACATAAACATGTGGTTTATTAAATAATCTATTTTATCATTATGTACGACAATCAGTTAGTTTAACGGCTTTTCACCCCACTCTGTTTACTTTTACAATTTTGTGTATAAGGTAATATTTTTTCTGAAATCCTTAGCTTTCCAACGGTACATTATATATCCATATTACTGTTTTTATGTTCAAAAAAACCAAATATCGTATTCGTTTAAATTATTTATTTATCTGTTTTTTATTATTGCTAAAAATGTGATATAGTTATTTTTACAGAATGTACAAAATTAAAGGTACTTTAGAAGGAGAAAATAAAAAAATCGTCATTTAAGCCCTGTGAGACTATTTTAATCAGAAAGAAACCTATATGATATTAAAGCCCATTACATTTTAAATTTATATAGGGAGTTTAATCAAAATCGTAAAAAGGTGCAAAATGCATGGTATAAAGTACATCTTCCGTCCAGCAGATTTTGATGAAAATGTTTTTGTAGCATCTCGGGTGTATAGTTGCCTTAAAAACGAAATTTCAGTTTCACAGGACTTTTCGTTTGGGCGCTAGACTTACCACACACACACCTTTTTGCGGGACTTGGTCATTTGGACTCAGGAGACCCTAAAACGTGTATTTCTGGTGAAAATTCGAATTCGATAATTCTCGCTATCGCAATACTTTCCCTTATTATATATTTCATATATAGGTAAGTTAAAGTAAAAATATTGCTCTTAAGGCAAGGTGAAAAATATGAAACGGCCGAGCAGAATATGAAATACCATTTATATTTATTGTTACTATAAGAAAAAAAAAGTTAGTACCTACTACTAATATTAATATTTTTTTTGCTTATATAAATGTTTTTTGTATTTTTAAAGAACTTATGAAAAAAAAGAAACTCGAAAAAATTAAGAAGAAATTTTGAATCTTTTGTCATTTAATATGGACTAAAAAGTTAATGTTTAATACCTATTATTCTCATTTAAAATAATATGCACACGTTTCTACTTTTCAGAAAAGCTATGTGGTTTGTGATATCAAGTCCATCTTAGATTGAATCTCAGAGAACTCAGAATGCAAAAAATCAACATCACAGCTGGTTTCATTTTCCTTTGAGTGCAAAGTTTAAATTGTTATTTTTCTCTATAAATTTTTTCTCTGTCTTTCTTTAAATATCTTTTTCTAATTTTTATCATACAGAATACATAAGGTTATAATATCTATACTAATAGTTGGTATTTCAAAGTATTTAATTAGTTTTGGTAAATAAGAAAACGCAAATTTCATGATTGTGAATGATCGAAGGATCTTTAACTCCTCCTAACTGCTCAGATATAAATGACGGATTATGCAAAAAGGTCTGCAGTTTGAAAAAATAAAGAAAAACATTTGAAAATCCTTTATCATCTTTAATTAAATCAAATAGGAAGGACTAAAATGAAGGATGAGATTGTTCGGATTACGGTAAAATGTTCACGAAATAGTAATAAAAAAATTTTCTCATTCGACTCACGATCACGGTTCTCCGGCTGGTACTAGGATGCTACGGGCCAAAATCACTGGCCAATTATTAAATATTTAATAAATGACTACAATTTTAGATTTTTTGTATTGTTTCTTACGCCTTTACTTTTACCTATCTTTTTTCGTTTCACTGGTCGTGTCTTTGGCCATATATTGCTGAAAGATGTTGGTTAGGTAAGAGATAAGAGGATATTGGTAATTTCATTTATTTATCTTTTTATATTCCAAAAGATAAGCGATACGAAATTATTGCTGTCTATCTGTAACACTTTTACTCCATTTCAATTTATTAGACTCTTTTCATTTTTTCTTATCATTGAGGTTAAGAAGAAAAAAAAATGGAACAAGCCTGGAAGATGGTTTCTCCCTATTCAGTTAAGGCAAAATCCTGCAGTTAGAACCACCACATACAGTGGACTTAAGATTATTCAAAAGTAGTTCTGCATTTATATATCAATATAACAAGTTCTGAAAGGTCTGTACTGTTGCACTATTTGTTTTTGCAATATTGTTTTATTTATTACTTGTTGAACAATAGAAGATACAGGAAAAAAACAACATAAACACCCAACAGTAATTATTTAAATTTTATTTACGGAAGTTAATTTATTTGAATTTCTTTAATAACAATATTAATAATTAATCAATCATGACCTATTTCTTGCATGTTTAGAAATGACTATAACCTAATTAAGATTCATTACAATTAATTCGTTCTTAATATGGTTCACAGCTAATTTAATATTCATCATTCCAAATATAAGATTTTATGAAGGTTTTGTTCAAATTTTCTTAAGTTTTAGGCATTTGTTTTACATTTCTATATTTTTCCAATTTTTGCAGTAAACTATTGATAGGAAAAAAATGTATTCATAACGATACGCGACAAGGGTTTATCTCAAAGTATTATACAAAGGTGCTGGCTTGAATGGTACGGTCTGAAGCGGACTTGTCAACGAACAACTTCCCATTGTCCAACTGATATTGATCTACTTGTTTCTATTTGTTATGCAACATTCTAATGCTTCAATCCAGCGACAAAGGTCAGATCTTCAAGGAAAGCGCATACCTATAGAATCTAATGACATGTGAATGAATGAGTCGAGAATAAGGTTAAGAACTTTTTTTTTCAAGTATCCGGTCACTTAAAATTCAAAATTCCCGTTAATAAAGAACAAAAGTTCAGTATACAAACTAAAATAGAAGAAGACTTATTGAGAAACTCTAAGGCTATAAATAAAACTGGGAGGTAGTCGTAAGCAATCTGTATGACATTAAAAACGTTGTTCACGAAAATGGTCACATATATTGTTGCATATACACTCCCTAAATTCGAAAGTAATATAGCATTAACAGAATACATTTCTCAAACTTGGTTTTCATCACGAGCTTTCTCTCTTTGTCTTAATCATGGTTCATTGGTATATTGTCGAAGACAACCAAAAAAAAAAAAAAATCTCTACTAAAACCAAAATATATACGTATTAACATAGGATAGCACCAAATAACCACAAACGTAGAGACATTTTTTTAAATACTAATTGTAATCTCTGCCTACTTTTTAGATCTCTGAGAGAGTTTAACGAATGAAATTTTGAGAAATAAAACTTACCAACTCTTTATTAATTGATTAATTCTCATCGATAACTTTTAAGAATTTGATTAAAGTAAGTTTTCTATAGGTTTTTTGGAGGAAGGACGCATTTTTTTTTCAGAAAAAAAATTGCATGTTACTCTTTGGTTATAATCATCAAATACGTTTTATTAGAAAGAAGTGTATTTTTATTATTGATTAAGAAAAACCCAAGTTCAGCTATTAGTTTAATTGTATTCATTATTGGCCTAAGGGAAGACATCGGAAGACATTCAAAACATCGATGGGATTACCCCTAACATTCGAACATAACATTGTTATAATAATATAAGGTCAATAACATCGGATGAGTATGACTGGATCCAGAATGCATCACCCTTCTGCATCCACAGCAAGACTTTACTTGTCGAGAAAAGAAGGAGGTAGAGGTTTCAATCACATTTAAGAGGCGTGCCGAAAGCAAGAAATAATGCTCGGGCAATATTTCAGATAAACCGAAATGCCACTGCAAAAAAAAATTTGCAATCTTTAACGTAGACACACTGCTCTTAAATTAAACTCAAATCTTAAATATGCTAAACCCCCCATTGTAGCAGATAGCGATCGGCTGGAAGAGTAGAGATCGAAAGCACTACACGGAAGATTTTACCATCGATTCCAGCAAACTGAAATCGACAAGCCACCTTACTCATTGATGGTCAAAGGAAGTCTCTTCTCAGACACAGAAGGCTTTCTGGTTGCTATTCAGGACCAGGTAATACTCTTTTAAAGATCTTAATTGTATTAGAATGAAAAAATAAGTTAAAGCTAGATGCGATCTGTCGCGTATTTAAAGGCAGTGATTCATGGAATCCTTGTAACTGCTTCCGAAAAATGATTGGTTATCAATGACGTCAAGGTCTTCCTTTGAGCTTTATAGGTTTATTGAGGAAGGATAAGGATGTGTATCGAGAAAGGAGGAGTTTTGAATGGCATTAGTTTTTCATGCATCTAGCTTTAACTTATTTTTTCATTCTAATACAATTAAGATCTTTTAAAGAGTAATAAATAAATAATTTCATATTATTGTTATGATCGTATTTAATTAGCAAAACTTCTTATTAAGGAATATTCCTAGAGAGGGAGAGATTAACTCCAATCATTTCAGGTAATTTTAGTTAAATAGTATTATATATTTAGGAAGCTCCTAACAATTTAAGCCAGGTATGGGACAGGTGTTTTGTCCCAGCCAGCGCGCCGCATCCTCCAGTGATGTGCTGAATCGACTCGTGGTGCTCTAGCATAGTGCCTACATCTGTCAGATTCATTTTTCTATTACAAGACGTGTCGGCAGTAAGACCTAGTCGTTATTACCTGCTCCTGAATAGCAACCAGAAAGCCTTCTGTGTCTGAGAAGAGACTTCCTTTAACCATCAATGAGTAAGATGGCTTGTCGATTTCAGTTTGCTGGAGTCGATGGTAAAATCTTCCGTGTAGTGCTTTCGATCTCCACTCTTCCAGCCGATCGCTACCTGCTACAATGGGGGGTTTAGCATATTTAATATTTGAGTTTAATTTAAGAGCAGTGTGTCTACGGTCAAGATTGCATATTATTTTTTGCAGTGGCATTTCGGTTTGTCTGAAATATTGTCCGAGCATTATTTCTTGCTTTCGGCACGCCTCTTAAATGTTATTGAGACCTCTACCTCCTTCTTTTCTCGACAAGTAAAGTCTTGCTGTGGATGCAGAAGGATGATGCATTCTGGATCCAGTCATACTCATCCGATATTATTGAC
This sequence comes from Piezodorus guildinii, assembly GCA_023052935.1. Lineage (NCBI taxonomy): Eukaryota > Metazoa > Arthropoda > Insecta > Hemiptera > Pentatomidae > Piezodorus > Piezodorus guildinii. The sequence continues at coordinate 103,806,264 of CM041294.1, read as the reverse complement.
CTTATATTATTATAACAATGTTATGTTCGAATGTTATTGGTAATCCCATCGATGTTTTGAATGTCTTCCGATGTCTTCCCTTAGGCCAATAATGAATACAATTAAACTAAAAGCTGAACTTGGGTTTTTCTTAATCAATAATAAAAATACACTTCTTTCTAATAAAACGTATTTGATGATTATAACCAAAGAGTAACATGCAATTTTTTTTTCTGAAAAAAAAATGCGTCCTTCCTCCAAAAAACCTATAGAAAACTTACTTTAATCAAATTCTTTAATTAAAGAAATTGTACGTAATTAAATAAATAATGAACCATGATTAAGACAAAGAGAGAAAGCTCGTGATGAAAACCAAGTTTGAGAAATGTATTACTTTGGAATTTCGGGAGTGTATATGCAACAATATATGTAACCATTTTCGCGAACCACGTTTTTAATGCCATAAAGATTGCTTACGATTACCTCCCAGTTTTATTTATAGCCTTAGAGTTTCTCAATAAGTCTTCTTCTATTTTAATTTGTATACTGAACTTTTGTTTTTTATTAACGGGAATTTTGAATTTTAAGTGACCGGATATTTGAAAAAAAAAGTTCTTAACCTTATTCTCAACTCATTCATTCACTTGTCATTAGATTCTATAGGTATGCGCTTTCCTTGAAGATCCGACCTTTGTCGCTGGATTGAAGCATTAGATTGTTGCTTAACAAATAGAAACTCAAGTAGATCAATATCAGTTGGACAATGGGAAGTTGTTCGTTGACAAGTCCGCTTCAGACCGTACCATTCAAGCCTGGACCTTTGTATAATACTTTGAGATAAACCCATGTCGCGTATCGTTATGAATACATTTTTTTCCTATCAATAGTTTACCGCAAAAATTGGAAAAATATAGAAATGTAAAAAAAATGCCTAAAACTTAAGAAAATTCGAACAAAACCTTCATAAAATCTTATATTTGGAATGATGAATATTAAATTCTTTAGTTCTTAAAAAAAAAAACTTTCTCGTTCTCATTCATTCTCAACTCATTCATTCACTTGTCATTAGATTCTATAGGTATGCGCTTTCCTTGAAGATCCGACAACTTTTTTTTTCATTGACTATGATTGGTCCATTAAGTATAAAATAGTTTAATTTCTATTTACTTTATTAAAAAAAAAAAAAAATTAAAGTTGATAAATAATTCCTAATGTTCTTCACTAAAAATGTTTTCTTCTTTCTTTAAAATGTCAATTTTTTTTTTAAAGATCTCAGAATAATCAAAACAAATACTTTTTATTATATTTTCGATTATATTCTTCTTCTCAGTAGCATTTCATTTTCATTTCACTTAATTTTATTTAGCAATATTATTAGAAAGAATCTTCCAATCTTCTTTATAATTAATAGAGACTAAATAAACTGCGTTATAGTGCACTAGCCTCAAATTCTATTTTTATTTTTTTTATTTCTGAATGTTTAACCATTATGATATATATATTTTTTTTATGTCATTGAATCTTAAGAATCAGGAAACGAATCATAATAAATTAATTTCATATTTTACTATATATATATTGTAAAGAAATAATAGAATAAAAATGATTATTTTTTGCTAATCTAGAAAACCATTTTAGTTGAAGAACTAAAAATTTAGTTGAATCATTTTTATTCCACTCCAAGATTTTCCATTCTTATTCAGATATATCCTTTCGTATATTGGAGCAAATTAGCCATTTCATATTGTTATTATTAGTAAGAAATTTATATACATTATAAGAATTTTTTATATTTATTTATTATTTTTATTTACAGTTTAGTTTATCAACTAAAGAAGAAAAGAGAAGAAAATATTTATTCACATGTTAAATACATTTTTGTAATTTAGAATATATAGTCAAGAATTGTACTCGTATGATCTATATTTAGAAAGTTTTAGATTTGAGCCAAATATTATGAACGCTAAGTTACAAAAACCCACAACCTTAAGTTGATAATAATTAAATTATAATTATAAATTAAAAAATGATAATTTGGATTATTTTAGAATAATAAGGATGGTTCAATATAAGCTAAATGAATTTTAAATAGTTTTGTGCGAAAGAGGTTAATAGTTTGTAAATGCTGGGTGATTTCTCCGATTTTTGTAACATGTTTCATAAGGTGGACGTTATTTTTGTTATTGATTTATTATTTCTTTGGTTTAATTCTATCGTAGGTGAGGATATATAGGGTAATATATAATAGATGATAGGATGGGAGTGATTGTGGAGACGATAGGATCTTTATATACCACCCAATCTGTAATTAGTGGCTTCATATCAGAAGCCATTACTGATAAGGGTAGTGTAGGCGTTGATTGATACATGACGAGGGTATTTTGATACACAGAGCCCCTCTTTTCATGATTGAATTCTGATGATCAATTGTATACATTTACATTGCTTTATTGCTTGCTTGATTCATTGTTTCTGGGAAATCATAGGAATATTATTGTTCCATTAAAGTATGATTTATTTTATCTTTCAGTTCTGAATTTAGTGCCGTAAAAAATACCGAAAGTGGAAAAGTGCTCTTTTAGCTTTAGCCTTGGCGAATGCCAACTTTTTATTTATCTCAATAATAGGGTTTTGTTTCGATTAGTTTTGTTTTTCATTTATTATTATTATTTTATTGTATATATATATATATATATATGAATTTATTTATGTTCAATTTTATGTAATTTGACCATTATTATTATTTTCTGTATATATGGTATGAATGTGGTCTCTTATCAATATTATTATTGTTCATTTTGTAACAAATTGTAATATATCTCAATAAATAAGAAAAAAAAAAAAAAAGCCTTGGCGAATATAGCAATTATAGTATAACAGTAATGATTATTAATTTTTTTTTTAAACATATTTATTGATATTTACAACTGTATTAAATAAAAATACATCTAGTAAATGTGATGGTAATATACAAAACTGTCATGAAAAACATGTAGAGACACTACCCAGTGGCAGCACTCTAATTATTAAAATTTTAATTTTTTCTTATTAAATTTTTAGGTTTCACTTTTAAAGGTGAAGTATCCCTACTAGATTTGTATTTTTACTTACATATATGTGATATATTAAGGTTGAAAAAATTCGAATTCCAGTTTTCGAAGGAAATACATGATTTAGAGTACCCTGGGAGCAAATGAACAAGTTTCTCAAAAAGGTCTGTATGTGGAACGGTAGTCTATGTCAAAAACGGAAGTCATACGAAACTGGAATTTCATATTTAAGACCAATAATATGCCTGAGATGTTACTACAACTTTTTATTTTACTTTACAAAAACAGACGAACTATAAGTGTCACTATACACCATATATTTTGCACTTTTTTACGGACTTATTGAAAACTGTTTTAACGATTTTGATTAACCTCACTTGTATGAAGAAAAATTAAATGGGCTTTAATTTTCTTTAAGTTTAATTCTGATTGAAATAGTGAAATATAGCTAAACATTCCATAATTTCCTTTTGCTTTAATTTTGTTGGCTATAAATAATTGACCATTTGACTTTTATAACCACTTGATGGAGAAAGTATTAGAAATATTTTTAAGATTAATTTTTTCCCCTCGCAATTAGAAATCATTCCTATATATGTTAAATATATAGATGCGTAATATATAGAAATTTAAAGATTAAAAACAAAAAAATACTACAAACAAAAAAGACTAGTGAGCCCCATCACTATCAGTGACTCCCATTCGCTACATATACCGAAAATTTTCGTATTCTCAGTCCCCTCTTAGAATGCATGTAATGCAGAAAAAGAGATCCCAGATTCCTTCCTCTATTTCCGATTTCCAACCCCCAATCCCATGGGGTTTACAAAAAAAAAATCTTACATACGATTTTGTAGAAGGTAATAATAAGTGACGAAAAAAGGCATAAACTTAAGTGATTATTTAAAAAAAAAATGATTTCTATTGCTTTGCCATTTAATCATCTAAAATAGATGTTTCTATTATAACTCAATGTAATTCGTTATATTTTACTTGAATCTAACTTTCTTTAAAAGTTTTTTTATTGATTTTAAGAAGATTAAGGAGGTAATTGAATACCGTGAGCAGCAATAAAATAAATATTGAATAAAAAATAAGCTAAAATAACTAACAATGAAATAGAAACAACAACATCGAAATAGAAAAAAAAGTATTACCCGAGTCGTAGTGTTTCGAACTTTTATAAAATTTCTTCATAGCAACTTTGGTTTTCAGCTTTTTGATCACTCAATAGCTATAAGCACTTTTGTGTTAAAATATAATAAATGTTTCATACCTTTAAATACTCTGAAAATCAGCTCCATGGGGAAAAATACCCATTGAAAAGTTAATGTCATAAATTCATCAAAATGCTCTGGAATTTTCTCTACAACTCAGAGATACACCGCTATACGTCATATAATCCTGATTTGAGAATAATAGGGAATCTCGGAAACGTAAATGTCGGTTCAAGGTGGCCCCTGCCTACCCTTATCACTTCTAATCCATGGATCTTGACCGGTGTCTGCAGGAAGGGCCTTTATTGGCCGAAAGGGCTGAAGGAATCTATTGTGCGGGAGTCCGGGGAACCGGTTTGTAATGGCCTGATACAGGATTAAAATGTCTTTCAACACGTTTTAAATATTACATCATGTGGCTAAAGACATCATTGTACAAAATGCCAAAAACAAAAATAGATCTTAAATATAACGACAAATGTTAGAAGTATGAAAACGAATTGAAATTTACAAATCACAAGTAAAGATTTTAATGAATGTTTTTAATTTACTAGAACACACAAAAAATCAGTTGTTTCTATTTTGTTTACATATCCGTGTTATGTTCAAGATAATTCATGTTAAATAGCTTAGTGTTGTTTAAATATAATAAATGTTATCAATGTCTGAATTCTCATCATCAGTTGGTTCATTTTAAAATTTCTAGTTACTGTCCAATAATATTTAAAACTTCTAAAATGTTAATTTTGTGTAATATCTAAGCATAATACGAGTATTTAGTTAAATCTCAGGTCTAAAATGTGTTTCATTTACGCCCAAAAGCTAAAATATGTGGTTAGGTAGTTTAAGACATCTCCTTGGAGCTGTGGTTTGCAGTGTAATTGGTGTTTTGGCTAGCCTTTCATTACGGAAAAACTTCTACCTTCACATCTCAAAGGTGTGGAAATCTTAATCAAGAAGGGCTCTTTCAAACATTGTATTTAATTGTAATAGTTTACGTTTATAGTAATTCACTTCTACCTTTAGTCGCTGATTTTTTTTCATTTGTTATAATTTTTTAAGTTCTAAATTAACAAATAATGTAGGCTGGAAACAGACTCTCTCAAACAGATGCTATTGATAAAATAAGAAAAAAAGTATTATACCGTTTTATTTCCTTTTTTTGTTCTTAATTAGAATTGATTAGTATTCAGTAATCATGTATGCACTCTTCTAAATAATTGAGCACTTTTACTAAATTATTTTCATTGTCTTGTAAGGTATCTTTTTGGGTTCCTACCAATTCCATTTTGGGCCGTATTGTTTCAATTAGAGGACAATCTAACAATATATGTTTGACTGCTTGTAAAAAAAAAAAAAAAAAACGTCGCAATATTAACTGGTGGGTGCGTGCATCCAGATTTGAGAAGATAAGCATGGGTAAATTTGCAGTGTTCGTTACGAAGACTTTTCTCTTTTCTAGAGATCTTGGTTTTTTTGGTCCATTTTTCTAGGTCTTGTTGTGTATCAAACTGCTTGGGATAGTTTTTTGTCCACTCTGTTAAGTTCCTGAAGAGCGGTTTTGTTCAATTCTCCTAAGCACCATTCATGATATTTCACCAGGTATGACCGAGTTGACCGCTTTATCTCTTTCTTCGTTGCCTTAAATTCCACAAATCACTGGAACTAAGGCGAAGTTTACAGCATTACCTTTGTCCTTTACTTCTCCCCATGTGTTAAGTATTCTCCTAGTGATGGAATTAATAGGTCATGGATTGCAAAGACTTCCAAAACGCTCATGGAGTTTTTAAAAATGGGAAGCCTTCAGGAAGGCTATTCCTTCTCAACTAATAAAAGAGCATTCTTCTGGTAAACTAAACACGAGTTCGTGCTGGTTGGTTCTTACAGCACAACTTAAAATATTTTATATTTTAGAGGTTCCAATGTATACAACAGTGTATTTATTAATCCCTTCCTTCGTCGGTCAAGATATCCTGTTGCATTAAAATAAAATATTGTATATATGTAGATGTACATTTTAATATTTCACTCAAGATATTATATCATGTCTTTTGGGCTGATTGTGGAATAAACGCAGAAGCCAGGCTTTGGGTGTACTTTGTCAGGAAATTTGGCATAAATTGCGGAGATAGACGAGGCGGTAGAGCATATTTTATTCATGTCCGAGCATAGGCTGGGTGCAAATGGAGATCCTTACAACTTCAGCTGCTCAATATGTTTGGCGATCAAGACGACTGCTAGAAATATTATTCTATTTTAAAACTTAAAGATATTTAGCCCAGCCTGGATCCAAGTATATGTGTAAAACGTAATTGAAAAAATACAAAAAACAAACAAAAAAAACAACTTAAGAGCATATCTATTTCTGTTCAATAATAAGAATGAAATTTAAAGTTTATTTTTTAGTTTAAATATATCTCTTTTAAAAGCAGTCATAATATTTCCTTCATCTCTATTTTGGTAAATATCAAGGGTCGCTTAGTAACGAAGACAAAAGTAAAATGTTATTTCGTTGAATATTTAAGTAAACCATGTTTTCAACATCTAGCAATAACATTGTTACTGAGAGTGATTCTAAAAGGATTTTTTGATGATGTTTACTTTAATGGCGAAATCTTTATTTTGTAACCCCTTAATAAAGATTAAGAGTTGTCACATTAAATCATCTTTTTGAATAATTAGTTTATCGGTGTGGAATGTATAAAAAACTGGAAGCCATCCAGTATGTCGAATATTGAAATAATATCGAACAAGGAAATAAATACCCTAAGGTTACTGATATGGAGTAAGCAGCTCATTTATATATATATATATATATATATAATATTGTTTGACGAGTTCTCGACTGTTGATAATTTAAGTTTTTGTTGTTCTTAGGTTTCAGTCAATGAATAAACAATTTTATCTATGCGACGTTTCGAGAATTTATTGTTCTCATAATCATGCAATTTTGGACCAAATAGTGTCTTAATTAGGCATGTTAAGCCTACAAGCTTTGAAAGAACACTGATATATATATATATATACATATAACAAATACATCTCAATTTTTGGACTATTGGTATAGATGAAAACTCAGTAGATTTAATTAATGCAGTCAAACAAAAAGTATGCAATATACATAATATGTGGTGCTAGAAATGAACCGTATAGAATTTCATAACAGTCATGAAAGAATGATAAGTCCTGAATTTATCTCTACATCGCGCTAGTCCAAGAAAACATAAGCTTCAAATCTCTTTCCTATACTCAAAATTTAAATGAGTAGTTAATTTTTTAGTATTTAAAACATAAAAACGTATTGAATGAAAGTAAGCTCCCATCAAATTTTATAGAAATCCAGTTGTTAATTTGTTCTTGATAAAAAAGAGCACATTATTCACTTTTGTGCAGCATATCTATTTCTGTTCAATAATAAGAATGAGATTTAAAGTATATTTTTTAGTTTAAATATATCTCTTTTAAAAGCAGTCATAATATTTTCTTCATCTCTATTTTGGTAAATATCAAGGGTCGCTTGGTAAAGATGACAAAATTAAATGTTATTTCATTGAATATTTAAGTAAACCATGTTTTCAACATCTAGCAATAACATTGTTACTGAGAGTGATTTTAAATGGATTTTTTGATGATGTTTAGTTTGATGGCGTAATCGTTATTCTGTAACCCCTTAATAGTGATTAAGAGTTGTCACATTAAATCATCTTTTTGAATAATTAGTATATCGGTGTGGAATGTATAAAAACTGGAAGCCATCCAGTATGTCGAATATTGAAATAATATTGAACAAGGAAATAAATAGACTCAGGTTACTTGCTAAATAAGCAGCTCATTTATATATATATATATATATACAAAAATTATGCAATATACATAATATGTGGTGCTAGAAATGAACCGTATAGAATTTCATTACAGTCATGAAAGAATGATAAGTCCTGAATTTATCACTACGTCGTGTTAGACCAAGAAAACATAAGCTTCAAATCTCTTTCCTACACTCAAAATTCAAATTAGTAGTTAATTTTTTAGTATTTAAAACATAAAAACTTATTGAATGAAAGTAAGCTCCCATCAAATTTTATAGAAATCCGGTTGTTAATTTGTTCTTGATAAGAAAGAGCACATAATTCACTTTTTTGCATATGATTACCACCATTCCAATAGAAACTATAAATTAAACACTTTTAAATAGACTAAAGTAATATGACTGATTAATATCCTGCATATTTTCAATTGAATTTAAACGCTAACCATTAAATATCTTAATTCAAGTATAAATAGATTTAGGCAATTTAAAAAAAAAATGGCCCGTATAAGTACTTCTTGAGAACATTCCAACAATAAACAATATAATTACAAAAACCATTGGCGGATATATCACAACCAGCACAATGTTTTCTTAATTCTCGATCTTTGACTTTGGCTCTTAAAAAGATCCCTTCATTTCTTGTACGTTCGATCTAAGATATTTTATGCATTAGGCTCAAGATTCATATTTCGAATACTTCAATCTTACTTATCGCGGTAATTTTTAGTTCTTAACCGTTTCTATTTTAATATTTGTCATACTCGATGGGTTCCATTTCTCAAACGATCCTCGGTAGGATTAGGAAATATCGATGTCTTCAGACTAGCTAAAAGTGCCTTTTAAAGTAACACTCAATAAAAATGATATTGCTATAAGTTAATATATAATATAATAACATATATATGATATTATAACATTTATATATATATATATATATATATATATATATATATATATATATATATATATATATATATATAAATGTATGTATGTGATTGTGTGTGCGTGTGTATATAAATATATAGGGTGTAGATTCTTTAAGGTGTAGGTCAAATTCTGTGAATAAAATAGGAGGCTAATTTATAATTTCATCACTCTTTTATTAAAAATTAATCCACAACGTTTCGGCTAAAATGTCATCTGCTGGTGCAAAGGAACAAATTTATCTACAAGTACACAATATCATCCAATTAAAAATAATCAATCTCACAGTTTTATCATGAAAATTATATAACAAAAGTATAATCAAATAAATAAAATTTATGCAGTTAAAAATGTTAATAATCTATAAGGTTAACGTTAAATTCCTAAAAATATATAAAAACAATTTAAAAAAAAAACGTAAAAAAAACAAAACAATGAATATTATTCCACTATAAAAATGAAATATAAAAAGGATCAGGTGATGCACTATGCCAATCATTGTTGAAATTCAATTAAAATTATTAAAATTTAATTTATAAATATGAACAATAACTAATTATTTTTTTTTAAATGTGCAAATTACCTAGTGTGAGTGGATGCTTAAAACCAGAAGCCTCAATAGGATGGACATCATGTCCATGTTGACAACTAACCTTAAATTCACATATGAAGTAGAAGCAGATCACCACTTAAGATTCTTAGATATCAATATATATATAGTAACAATAACAGACTAACTACAGAATGGACCAAGAAAGAAATCACTAGTAATAGAATTTTAAATTATTATAGTAACCACATCAAACATCAAATAGTTAATACTACACCTAATTTGATATACTGAGCAATCACTTTAACAAGTTTAAATTATTTAGATTTTTAATTGCTTTAATTTTATTTATTTGATTATAATTTTTTATTGTTACATACGTTTCATAATAAAATTCTGAGATTGATTATTTTTAATTTGACGATATTTTTTACTTGCTGATAAATTTGTTCCTTTGCATCTGAAGATGGAATTTTAGCCAAAACGTTGTGCATTAATTTTTAATAAAAGAGTGGTGAAGTTATATATATATATATATATATATATATATATATATATATATATATATATATATATATATATATATATATATATTCATTTGTTCTAGGTGACTTCTACAGGTATATGCCAACCCAGAACTGACATGAAACATTTTTTTTTTAATTATAATATATAATCATGGAATTATATTTAATATTCATATTACTGTCGCCGCTTTTGTTAATAGTGTTCGCTTTTAATTTAAAATTAAAACAAATAAACTATTCAGCTGAACACACTGCATGTAATAAGTGCTGCAAAGAGCCCAAACTAGGCCCTCGTGATCAAAGGCTTTACAGTCGTCACACATCCTTTGGCCCGGTGCTCTCATCCATTCGAATTAGTTTCGGGCACTCCGTCTTTTAGTTACCTCCTCTCTCGCCAAAGTTACAAGCTCTTTCCTAGAATACAGACAACTGGGCGCTGGACTATCCTTCTTTTTAAAGATCATAAAATCCTTGCGTTGGATTTTATATTTTTATTATCTGGTCATAAAGAATCCAAGTGTAGATTTACTACTTGGATGCAGAATAGTCCTATTGTTATACTGGATAATAGTAATCTCTGCCGCTCGTTTAGTTTTTAACTTAGGATATAGAATACTCTTTTCATTCTTTATGGATTTCTTCATATTTTTCTTATCCATCTAAAGGCTTATTTCTTGTATTAAATTCAAAGAATCATCACTGTTTTTATAAACAATGTCAGGTATCGGGGTCGTATTCTTCTTAATGTAACGTGGTGAGACATCGCAATCACTACATGGATTTGCATTTCAACCATTATAATGCGGTCGGCCTTCTATCTCCTGCTTTCCTTACAAATTCATTTAAATGTATTCATGAATTCGAGTTATTCGCTTCCAGAGTGGCCATCTTTTCATAACAAGCACTTTGAAGGGAGAAAACGCTGCGAATGATTGCGAAACATGGAGGAGAAAAAGAAAAAAAAAGATTTCATTTAATTATTTTTAAAAGACGAACTAATCCATATTTCAATACACTGGCACGCCATTAATCGATTAATGTCATCACTATACACATCATAGATATCATATACACATGCATACCATAAAAATGTGGTAATTGTACTTATGCATAATATTTTTTTCTTTCATATTTGAAGAGCAGTTTTATCATTTCTTAATATTTCACTGAAAAATGGGCTCCTTATACATTCGAATTCACAAAACGGAGTTTTGAAACGATAGGGTGAGGTTTTTAATAATTTAATAATAATTTTTGCTTTAAGGGAATATAATACAATTTCGTTATAAATTAACTGTTTTCCACAGATTAAAAAAAGAAAGACCAAAACAATAATATTTCATTCAGTATGAATATAAATTCAAAAATTGATCAAGTACTTTTGTTTATTAGATGTATGATATGAGATGTATATGTATATATATATATATATATATATATATATATATATATATATATATATATATATATAATTATATATAATATATATAAATAAATATTTATATATAAATTTTTGTTTTTTGTGTTAGGTTATTGAGAATTAAAACATCTTGATAGGTTATTTTATTAATTCTTTTTTTTTTTTTTTTTATATATTTATTTATTGGAATTTACAACTGTATAACAAGTAATACAACAAGTAAATTTGAATGAAACATAAAAAAGGCATGAAACACATGTAGAGAAGCTTCCCAATGGAAGAACTCTAAAAATATTCTAAACTAGAAGGTCCCGGGGCCATCTCCTTTTCAGACGCCTCGGAGGATTGTCAGGAATTGAAGAGGAAGAAAGGATTGAAACGAAAGGATTAGGGTGGGAATGGAGTTTGTCATGGAAGGATTGATACCTCGTACGGGCAAAATCAGCAACATATGGGACATTAAGGTCTTTATGGATGAGTTTGTTGGTGACAAAGTAAGGGGCATTGAGGATTTTACGAAGGATTTTGGACTGAAGGGATTGGATACGAGAAGAATTCGATGGTTTAGTAGAGCCCCAGAGCTCAATTCCGTAAGTCCATATTGGTCTTATGATAGTCATGTAGATGAGTCTTTTGTAGTTAAGTGGAAGATTAGAACGTTTGTCTAGTAAGTGTTGAAGTAGTCGAAAACGTCGTGCAGCTTCTTGTCGTTTCAGTCTTGTATGAGGATTCCAAGTGAGTCGTTTGTCAAGGTGCAGTCCTAGATATCGGATCTGTTCAACCGGGACAAGAGGAGTATTATTGAAGGAGACAGTAGGGCAGGAAGTCATAGGTTTACGACGAAGGGTAAATGTAATTTGGTTGGATTTGTTGGAATTTATTTTAATTCTCCAGTTCTGACACCATACTTCAAGGTCCCTGAGGTGGGATTGGAGAGTTTGAGAGGCAATAGTTGGATCAGTATTGACTGATAACACACAAGTGTCATCAGCATAGGTAGAAAGGAAGGTGTTAGGATGGGTTGGGATATCAGCTGTATAAACTGTGTAAAGGATGGGTCCTAGGATACTACCTTGAGGAACACCAGCAGACTAACTAAAAATGGACGAAAATGAATTATTATGATTGATTTTGAAGGATCTGCCAGTGAGGTAGGACTGGATAATAAGGAAGTATGTAGAGGGAAGGAATTGGCGGAGCTTGTGAAGCAATCCCGGGTGCCAGACTCGGTCTTATTAATTCTAATCTTGGTTCTAATCGGTAATACTTGTATCATATCCTGTATCACGAAGAAACATTCTTTAGCATATATATATATATATATATATATATATATATATATATATATATATATATATATATATTTAATGATAACAGAAGCGCTAACTGGAGTTAAATAAGTTTTTTTTGCTCTAGGTAATTAAGTTATGAAGTATAGCTGTTTTTTGAAAAATATATATATATATTTTTTTTTTCTTACCCTCTGGTTTTATTTTCGATCAAAATACAAATACAAATGTAATATGTATAGATGTCACATTTGTCCTTCTGTTACCCGGAGGTATCTGTTACCCGGAGGTAAGAAAAATATAATTAGTCGATTCAACGAGATATTGTGTTGGGAAGTGTAGAAAGTGTAAGAGCTACACTCTCTGAATGGAATTAGAAGAAAGAATAAAAGATTTGATGACCTGAAAACTTTTGTTACAGAAACAGTGGATATTGTATTTAAAAAGATGGGAAGGAAGGCACTCTTCTGTTTAACAAAGGAAGGAAAATATATTGTTTCGAACAAAAGATTTTATAAGAACATTTGGGGATAAGCTAAGGTCAGAATAAAAGGAAACACAATGCAAGACAAACAAAGAAGGGTTTTTGGATATCGTTGCAATTGGTTTTCACAGTTTTTGGGGTCCTTACTAGATATCATTAGGTATATATATATATATATTTAAATCGTAAAATAAATTTATTTTGATTATATCCATAGAATTCTTTATAGAAAGGGGATCAGTGCACTATAACTAACAAAATAGTTTCGTTAACTTCCTGTTTTATACTGTGCATGATTCATTTTGCTGTGGTACTGATGTGACAGTAAGAAAATGTTCTTGTTTACCCTGTGGTAGAATAAAATTTGATAGATGTAATATAAAATGAATGAAGGGTAAATCCTATAGATGCTACCCATTTTTCACGGTTTTTGAAATTTTAATCTTATTTCCAGAGTAAAAGAGGGTAATTTTGAAAAATAAAATAAAATAAATTTTTGCTTTACATTTAATCAGAATAAAATATTGAATGCTTCACAGTTGATGAAATAGATAAGGTACTACAATTTAATAGTAGTTAATAAAGATGATACAGTGGGGTTACCTGTAGCATGTTGGATAGCATAACAGCCTACTTTGCTCAAGGTCCCGGGTTCAAACCCGCAGTATCTCTAGGATATTTAATGGGAGTAAAAAAATCCTTAGATATGCCGTCCTTCAGAGGTGACGTTAAAACGTGACCCCGAGCCTGTGCGAAGTCAGTTACTCGTTAAAGATCTCTATACTAATTAAACGTGGGTAGGAAAAATTTAAGACTCCTACTTTCCCCATCGTCCGATTAGCTACATCAGCATAAAGGGGCATTAAATAAATAAACAAACAAACAATATGATACAGTTTATTAAGGAGTAGTTGGTATTGGTATGGTATACTAATTTGACGTAACCATGTTTTAACTTGTTTAATTTTTTTTTTTACATTTAGATGTCTCTTGATTTTTCATAGAGGTCTTCAATCATTATATCAAATAATATAAATATATTATTATAATTGAGTAAAAAGAGAGCTCCTATGTATATGACATTTTTTCCCCAAAACCTCTTATTTCCGCTCTTGAGAAAAGGGTGTCGGTAATCTCTGGGAAGGTTTTGTTGCCTCACAGTTTATTATATGCAAACATCTTTCAGTTGTTTGCCAAACATACACTGATTACTTTTTCCCAACAAATTTGTTTAGTCTGTATTAAACTGAAATAGGATTTTGAAATTATACTTATTAAAAAATAATATTTCTAATAGAATACTTACTAATATGTAGAGACAGGCGGCTTTAAACCTTCTATAGATATTCAACTTCGTCCTATACGCTTAATATGGAAGTTGAGGGATAAGCTGACAGCTATAGCCTCGAAAAAATATTGCCCTAAAACATCAAAACTGGAATAATGTAATATCGTGGTATAATAGAATTATATACCTGAAAGCACTGGACTACTGTTATTCGGTTTGACCTTGGCTGTGGCAGGATAATTATTACTTCTCTTCCTATAGCTTTGGGACGATTATAAGAATCAGAGACCATTCTGGAACTTACACAAGCTCTATATAGTGAATAAAACCCTGGCGGTTGAGCTTGATTTCGGTCTAATCATCTTGCTCAAATGTTGATCCAAGATCCTTCATTTGATATTTTACGATTCAACTAGCATTGAGGAAAAATGTTTTTACTAACGTAATTACATTTTTTTTTCTATATAGTGAAAAGTTCTTATTTCAAAATTTGTGATACCTAATAATAATAATCATAATAACAAATAAATCTTTATTTTAGTGAGACAATATTTATATTTCTTTATTTATTATTAACTTATAATTATAAGTTATAAAATAAGTTAATAATAAAATAAGTTAACTAATACCAATTTTAAACAGAAAGAAAATAAAATAAAATAGAATCTTATTTACAATTCTGTTATGACAGGGTTGTCATTAGATGATTAAATAAGCGGGATTTGAAGGTATAGTTGGCTTGATGGATAGAAAGAGAAACAGAATTCCATAGGATTGAGAACCGGATAAGAAAAAATATGAAGATCGGCTGGCCTTTGTGTATAAATCTGAAGGCCTGGAGCGTATATATCGGAACATAGTCTTTGAATTGTAGAAAGTCGAAAATGTATGATGGATGGCGGGGTTTAATAACTTGGTAAAGGATTGATTTTGATCGCAAATACTTGCGACGATTGGAAGAGTAAAGCCACCTCAACTCTCAATAAAAACGAAGGTATACCCAGGGTCCCCGAAGATGAACCCAACAAAGCAATTAATTAAGAGTTTTATTTTCACTTCGAGATCCACTCACCTATCTACATTACTTTAATTAAAGATCTTTTTTAACAATCGCACAAAAGCATATATAGCTATATATTAAAAAAAAAATGGGCCATCCTTTTTTATTATTTCCTTTGATTCACTAAAAAGAAATATGATTTTCATTTTTCCTAAATATTTAATAATTATTTTAGATGAATTTAAAGGTTATGAGGGAGATATGAAATATAAACAACTGCAGTGTTGTATAATTAAACAGGAATAAAACACCTGGGTGAATTTAAAATCGAATAATCCGTTCGGAGAAACATGTTGTTGAATCATGTGTGCTTTAGAAAAGAATAGCCTAATTTTAAATTTAAATGACGTGAAAGACCAATATGATTAATGAGATATAAATTTAATACTTCTCACGAAACATTAATTGTTGGTAAACACAGATAAAGATAGCTGTATTCAGTTTTGGGAATATTGGATAGAATGAAAAAGATAATCTAAATGATATTCTAATACTCTCGTTTATAAGATTTTTTCAAGATTAGAAAACTTTTTCTACTTTTATCACCGAGTATTGATAGGAATAAGATAGAAAACGTTAGGATATCGGATATTGCTCCCTGTGAACCAATATTCTGGAAAATGGAACGGCCAACCATAACAGTTGGGATGTCAATGCTTTACCTATTTTCATCAACTTCGTTTGAACAACGCCACTACCTATAGGTTACTATCTAGATTCGAGATCGGATAATACATTTCATCAAGAATAGTTGAGATTGGTTCTATTGTTTTTATGAACAAGGAAACTAGAGAGTTTTTTTAATAATATAGGAAGATAAGTTAACAATAAAATTTAGTTCTTACCCAGCTTTTGTAATTTTATTTATTTTATATGAAGACATTAATCCACTGAAAATTCACATAAAAGTTATTTTTTTGAACTATTATTCATATCTTGGCATTTAAAACAAGTGTACCCAGTGCTACTTTATGTATAGGATAATAATTTTTCTCAAGTTTTTTTTATCTGGAAATAGATTTATCCTTTTTAAGTAAATGATTTTTGCATTCTATACTAATTGTTATTTTTATTAATAATAACAATGAGAGATATTTAATTTATCTTAAATAAAGCAAATTAAAAGTATTCGTAAAGGATGAAATTACTGCAGTGAAGTGCAGTCATACTATTTTAATGGGGTAAAAACAAAGTTTGTATTAAGGACTTATTAATTATATATTTATAAAACATATTTGATCAAATAAAAAAAAATCATTTTTAGGAAAAGTTTAAAAATTCGTGACGATTCTAATCTCGTATGACTTCACTTGTACGTTAGCTTCACCTACACACATTAACGTTTCAGACTTGCACGCATTTTTTACGAAGAAATACCAGAAGATATTGTTAATTTAAAATTGATTTGTACTAATAAATAAAAATAAATTTTAAAATGGCTTAAAGTTTGTTATTATTTTAAAACAATTGATATGTGAAACAATAGACGGGTTATATTTTATTATTTGCCAAAGTTATAAATCAACTAGTTTTATATGCAATATGATAATAGTTGATGCTCATCAAATTATTACTTTTTTGTTTTCTTTGTACAATGTTTCAGTCACATTTTGTTTATGTTTTAGTTTTACGTAATTTGGTCCAATTACATTTATTTAAATATTATTCTAAAAACAACGTGAAAGGGGACTACTAATATAAAAGTATTCTCAAATGACATAAATCAATATCTTTTTTTCTCTCTTCATATTTTTCTATTTGCACCTGTATGAAGGAAGCTTTCTGACGATTAGCAAATGTCCAATATAAAACTTCAGCGGCGGACATGGGATGAAAAGTGCTCTGCAGCACCCCTTGCTAGGCTTTAATTTAGCAGAAGAGGTCTCTCACCCAGCTTCTCTTCAGCTTTCTATTAACAGGCATTTCAGCTATTGACATGTCGTTTGTAAGTCTAATGTCGTGTCCGTGCAGTTAACTGTGAAAACGCAACTTGAGAGTTCGTATGCGTTGGTCTACTCTTGGTTGTTGTAAGTCCGTATGTATGGGTTTTGTTGTTTTCCAAGGAGCTGTCTTTATGAGTCTTACAAGTGATTGCAGTTTTTGTATGTAAGTCTTTTTTTTTTTTCATAAATCTGAGTGGCGTATATTTATGTGAGTTTAAGAAGGTATATGAAAGGTTCTGTCTAATTGTTAGTTTTGATGATTGAGATAGAAGAGAGTGTAGTATTTTTAGTTGCAGGTTGAGGGTAGCTCTTTTCATCTAGACATGTGGGCTATAAGTCCTCCTTCGAAGAACTATTATTCTAAGGAATTTGGCTGTCGCCGATAAAATTTAATGGGAATGTTTTTTTCGTAGTCTGAACGTTACATGCTATGTTTCGATTTAATTAAATTTTCCATAAGGAGTACCGATTTTTATCATAATTAATTTTTTAGAAGGAGGTATTTTTTTATGAAAAATGTAATGTTTTTTAGAGTCATGTATTATTTTTTTCCTGATAATTTAGATGCCTTAATGATTGTTTTTAATAAAAAAATTAGTTTAAGAATAAACATCTAATCCTGACACGAATCGTTAAAAATGAAAATAAAAAAAATATATTTGAAAAGGTTTTTAAGTAAAAAGTTTTTTTGTTAGTGGTAAGTTAACAGAAGGTGGGAAGTGAAGGCTGATACTGGGTATCTGTCAACAACTGTCCCTACGTGAGCTGCCGGCAAATACAATGTGTGTCAGCTTGTGCTGATTCTGAATTCCTAGATCCCGGAGTATTCGCTAATGCGGATTTGACTGGTATGTGTAAACTTTGAATTATATTCGATTTGACTTTAAAACAAGACTAATGGAAGACATTACCGGAATGCATTCGACGACTGTCCTGTTTCATTTTAGAGTTTACACAAGTGGAACGGAAATGAACAAATTAGTCGTAAATATTGTTGTTTAGACTGCTTTAAATTTTATAAATATATATTTTGATACTATCATCTGTGAAAGATCGGTCGAGTTGTAATGAAGAAAAATCACAGATGGCAAACAGTTTTTTCTTAAATACGTTATTTGCATTTTTATATAGTATATATTAGGGTGGCAACAACGTGGTGTTGATACAGCACTAGTATACTGTTCAGAGTTCCGGTTTTGAATCTCGACTGCAGCGGTATTATTTACTCTGTTTTTTCCGCTTAGAGCGATCCTGGGCTAAGATGAGTATCCGTCAGGAGAAGATCTAACCACTAAAAAGCGGATACCTGAAATCGAGTATAAAACTGGAGGCTGAGCGTTATCCGGGCCTAACTACTTCATTGCATGACCAATGACCGAGCAGTACCAACATATTTATATTTACAGGAAGCGCTAGACTCTAATTACTATTTTTTTTTTATTACATATATTATTTATTACACCAACTTATTCGATTACTTTCGCATTGTTTTCCAACTATCTTAATAAAACTATATTAAAGTCACGGAATGAAATATTTTAGTATGATTTGGACGAAACTAAATGTGTAATTAGTATCTTTAGAATTTCTAAATCACGTTTTCTAAGGACTTGAGAGTTGATTAGATAAAATCAAATATAAAATATAGATACAACTAAACGATGAGAATAAAAATATATCAAAATATCAATTTCGTAAAAAATTTCCTACAGTACCTTTTTGAAATCAACGTATTATTGTCGAAAAAGTATCAGCAACGTAGTTCATAATCTGAAAACCCCTTTTACGCCCTAACTCGATAGGCGATCAGATCTAATATTCTTGTTGGATAATCCTGAATCGGCATTGTATTTGTGGTATTTTTCTCCAACTTATATTTTATGTTATTTGAGATATTTTTTCTTTCCTATTGTTGTTTATCTCAGATATGCTAGGAGTGTATATGTTAGAAATAAGCTCTATGCTAGAGGTATGCTATCCTTTTTTTTAGATATGTATTTAAATATATTTGTAAAGCTCCCTTTTGAAGTTCGAATGCAAGATCGCATATTTACATGCAAATATTTCCGCCATACTATCAAAATTCTAATATCCTTTTTTCATATTAAATTATATTTAACGTTTATTTTATTTTTATTAACATTGAGTCTATGAATAACTTGATGTTGAGATTGAACGCTTGGTCGTTTTAAGCGATTTTGCTTTATTATTTTCAATAATGAACCTTATTAATCGAAAAAAAAAATTACCCCTTCTCTAAATTTGAAGGCTTACGTTTGAAGATGTGTAGAATTCGAAAAAAATAAAATCCGTTTCTTC
Organism: Piezodorus guildinii; assembly: GCA_023052935.1. Taxonomy (NCBI): domain Eukaryota; kingdom Metazoa; phylum Arthropoda; class Insecta; order Hemiptera; family Pentatomidae; genus Piezodorus; species Piezodorus guildinii. The sequence goes on along the minus strand of CM041294.1, from coordinate 103,786,403 downwards.
TTATTAATAAATACCAATTTTTTTCTCTGAGTGATGTTTTATAGAGAATTAAATTTTCTACAAAATAAAAAGAAAATCATTAAAATTGCTTCAGAACTTGAATATGCTATTTCTCTTTGAATTTTTTACTACTTTTCATATTAGTTAATTGCCTATAAGCAGTTATATAAACATTTATACCTTAATTAGGTATTTGGAAATAATAAATTATTGTGTAATATATTGCAGCGTTTTTAATCTTGATTGTGATCAAAATGAAGCACAAATGTCTCTTCAAACTTGCTTAATCGTATGAGAAAAAAACGAATAAACTTTCTCACTATATTTAATTTGAAAATTACTAAGAAATTTTAACATGATTTAAATATGTGCTTTCCTGTTATGTTTGAACAAAAAACAAACTTATTATAAATTTTTATCACAATTGTTTGGTACATTTTATTCTGTCAATTGACATAATCCAATTGTCTTGAATTCTTCATTAATCAGTTTATCAGGAGGAAAAAAAAACTAAGACTGAATAAGAAAAAAAAAAGACAAAAGTAAAGTAAACTGACTGCTTGCGAATTCGGAGAGCAAATCCTTAGCGCTTTCCGGACTTAGGAAGAGGCAGCAGCAATTGATTGGACATCAAAGAAGGTCTCCATCTGTTCTTCCGGTCCATCGCGTTGTAGAAAGAATTCTTCCGCTTTTCCCCGATATCTCCAAAATTCCGGATTCCTCGGTCCTCTTGTTATTGTAAAAAAAATGTTATTGAGATTGATGAGATCTATTTCGTTGGGAAGAATCTGCTCAATTTGTATGATAAGTAAAGTGTACCAAATCTATATTTTTTTTTAGGTTTAGTTTCTTTTTAGATTTTATTATTGTGTATAATTATATAAAAAAATTGTATGATTCCCATATTATTCTTTCTATTTTTCATTAATTGCTAATCATTGTCAAGTAAATTGGAATTAGAATTTTTAAATACTTAACCCATTCATTCTTACGTACACTATACAGAACCCATTAGAATGTAAGTAAAACTTGATGTAAAAGTACGGAGGAGAAAAAATACCGTTGGGGAAGGGGAGGAGGTAGGGAGTTGATTAAAATTATAAAAATATTGGTAGTTATATTGATTTATTGGACTTGACAAATAGTTTTATGGCGATAAACTAAAGAAATAAATTATATAATTCAAAACGATACATTCTATATCTTTAGCAACACTGAATAATTGATTGCTGTTTTGAGAAATATACAGGATAACTTTACGTAGAATTAATCATAATTTATGGGGCTTCAAAGAAGATTTAGTAATTAAAATATCTATGCTATAATAAAAGAAAAGTAATAATTAATGGTGTATTTTTTTTTGTATAATCATGGCGTTGATTCGATATTCTTTAACAAGAAACTTTGAAATTGTATGCATTTTTCAAACCTTAAAAAATACTTTTAATATAAGAAATTTATTAGTTCTTATATTGTTGTACAAATTATCTGTACTTAAGTGTTACCGTTTATGGTTATAATGAAGTTTATTTTTACTTGGAATAGCAGTGTATGTTTAAAATGTCTGAGTGAACTTATGGAATCATTAGGATGAATCACGTTTCTGTAGACAACGTCTCAATATTTAATTAAAAAAATTAAGGGACATTTTTACTATATTATATTTAATTAGATGTTTAATAAAATTCATCAATGTTTCAAAATAAAAATGATAGAAATAGAAAAGAAAATGAAAATTATTTTTATTCTGGGACTAGGTCCCCTAAGAATAACAGGTTTGTACAGTTTAAATATACAACATGTCTGGCCAACAGAAAGAAGGAACATAATTGATAACTAATTACAATTATGGATTTATATATATATAAATATATATATATATATATATAATATATATATATATATTATATATATATATATATATACATGTGCATATATATGTAAAAGTTAGCATTCAGTCGAGCACTAAACCTTCGATAAGGCATTTTATAAACTGTTAAAATCCAAAACAGAATCGCTAAAAAAAAAAAACAAATAAATAAATAAATACAGTAGCAAAATAATGATTAATTGATTGAAATAACTCTTGAAATAACTAAGGATGAGATTGTTTGGTGATATAAACTTGGAACATAATATTTCTACTAGGTTCCTTACACTCATAATGTTTTATGTTACTCCACTTTGCTATTTCATTTCCCTTACGTTTCTCATTTACGTTAAGCCTGTAAAATTTATAGCCTCAGTTTATGCCTTAATATTCTGTTCCACGGTTTCAACTCTTCATATTCTAACCTCGCCTTTTATCCTAAGTTGAATTTGTCATCTACGTCCAGATTGTCTTGTTTTTGTTCGTTTAATATTTTTTTAAACTACAATAAATTGTAGATAAATACAATATTATTTGTAATTTTAAGACTCTAAATAAGATTAATCTTATCAATATAACAATATCTTCTTGTTTTTGTTTATATGCATTTATTTATCCATATATGTCAATAATTAATCTTATAACGTTTCACTGGTGAAAAGTTAAAATTTCATAATGTGAATGAAATGTATTGTTAAATGACCTATATTTAGTAAAGATATGGAAATGGATATAACATTGAACATCTGAAGATGAGGCATGTGAAACCTCGAAACGTTATAAGATTAATTATTGACATATATGGATAAATAAATGCATATAAACAAAAACAAGAAGAGATTGTTCCAATTGATATGATCATATTCTAATATACTCTTCTATAATAGTGATTGATATAAGATAAATCTTATATATACTAGATAAATCCATTTATCTTAGTTTCATAATTTAAAAAAAAAAAGTCATATTTATGGAATAACACTTTATTTCAAATGATTTACCATAAATTGTTCCTAGTGATAAAAATGATTAATATAATTAAATGGTGATTCAGTCACAGCCTCTTCCCAGAGTAGTAAGGCCCGTTAGCTAACTCGTGTCTACTAATAAAAATAGGAGTAAAGAGTGACGACACTACCCTATAAATTATCATCGTAAATCGCGGGTGTATTCTCCCAGGAGAAAACACCGGGAGACCCAGGGCATACACGGCCTGTCGCACCATAGAAAAAAATATATTTTTATTGATTATTACATTCATTGAATATATAAAACAAGTAAAAGGACTAAAATTACAAATATAGGCATGAAATAGTCTTGTTAAGAAGCCACCCCGTGGTAACACTTCAATCATTCTTTTAGGTAACACTGTAATGTTTATTTTATTAGGAGGTCTCGACGCAATCGTCTTTTCAGGCTCGTCGGAGGATTATCAGGAATATATGTAGATGAGAAGTTATGGACAAGGGGGTTTGTGTGGCCTGGTATTTTGGAATGAAAGGAGGTGTATCGCTTTTTGGCTGTCTGCAACTGCAACTATTGAGATCTCTATGGATGATTTTATTAGTGACAAAATAAGGAGCATTTAGGATTTTGGATTGCAAGGATTGGATGCGGGAAAAATTTGATGGTTTAGTAGAGCCTCATAGCTCAATGTTCAAATGGGTCTATGAATGGTTATATAAATCAGTTTTTCGTAGTTCATAGGGAGTTTGGATCGTTTGTCAAGTAAGTGTTGTATTACGCAGTATCTACGAGCTGTTTCTTGTCGTTTAAGTCTTGTGAGGATTCCAAGAAAGATGTTTGTCAAGGTGAAGTCTTAGGTATCGTATTTGTTCTACAGGGATTAGTGGGTTATAATTAAAGGATGCAGTATGGCTGGAAGTCATGTGTTTAAGGCACAGAAAAAATGTGTTTAATGGGATTTATTTTAATTCTTCAGTTTTGACATCATCCTACAATGACAGATATATGGATCTGTAGGGCTTCGGGTGCGGCAACAGGATTGTTATCTGTAAGGTAGAAACGGAAATAAAAAATGTAAAAATATAAATTAGTACATAAAAAAAAAAAAAAGAAATATTGTTTTAAAGTTAATTTATCGTTTTCATTACAGGGGACTAACATACCTTTAGAGAGCTTATAGGGAAGTTTTTAGGGAAAAACAACATACAACATACCAAGTGATGAAAGATAATGAAATGGAAGCGACATCAACCGTATAAATTGAATTGATCGTTGAATATTACACGTTTACATTGTTATATTATTTAGTCTAATGTAAACTCGATGTAACTCTCTGTTCGATTTCAGCTTTATTTCAAACTTTTACATCAATTTCGGCAAGAGATTTAAGTGAAAGTAGTATTATATGTTGCGCCCCCAGATTTTTATAAATTTTGATTGATTATATTATAGTACTAATAGACAATATAGTTAATATGTCATTAATTTAAAAAAATAAATAAATTAGAAATTTGGATTGTCAAATATTTTGTTTGTATTGGTTTGGAAAAGGGAGAATCTGACGATGGATACAAGCCAAGATAATACTCTTGGTAGTAGGCCTGTATCACAGCGATAAGGAGGTCATAAAAGGAAATTGCGATTTCTAGGTTTATGACGGCTAGTAAATGTAATTTGATATTGTTTATTAAATTAAACGGTACCTATCATGAGCCTTTGTAAATTTATTTGGTGTCATAATTTTGGATTGGAGTTGGTTGAACATCTTGTATAAATACCTTATCTTTCATAAAGTCTATACCTCTTATCCACAGGAACTATATGTGAATAGTGATATAGTAAGCATTGTCAATGTTGTCAGGTATCTTGGATAAGATAATGAGTATATTTACCTCTACACTAAAAAACAAACAAATAAAAAACTAAATATATTACTGTTTTGATATAAATAATGCACTGTTTTCCCTACTTATTTTTCCTAAGATATAATTTATTATAATCTATTTTTAATATTTTACTGGTTATTTCAATAAAAACTTGTGATTTTTAGTAAATTATATTCTGCGATATTCCGTTTCGTAGAGTGAGGGTTGTATTTGTCGGTTATAACCTACGATCTGTGCGTCTTCCAAGTTAAACTTTCTGGTTCTGAACCGAGCAAACCACTTGCAGACTGTGCTTTCTCCGAGGCGACATCGCCATACACACTGATAATATAGTTAACCGTCAGCACAACGGATTTTCCTTTGCGAAATAAAAATCATAAAAGAGGAAAATGATTTTTTTTTCTCTACCTTTTTTTAGCAAGAAAAATACCACTTAAAGATAAGGAATCTCGGTTGGAACTGTTGTATAAAAGAACCCTAACTAATTCTTTTTTAGAATTTGTAGACATTATCGATCAATTAAACATAATTTTATACACACACACATATAATTGAATTTTTAACACTGAAAAATTCTACGAACTTATCTTACAACACATCTTTACACATACGAATGATATTATATTATACGACGTTTTTATTTTTACGATTCGGTAATATTGGGTATTAAGTCCAAAGAATAGTATCAATTTAAGTGTTAGACGGATAAAGATTAAAAAAAAAAATCCTTGGATTTAACAAAAAAGCGATTTTTATTACAAGTATGTATGAGAATAATTTTAAGTACTAAGACAAACAAGGTACTAATATAACAATAGAAAACTCCTGGATGCAACGATTAAGGATTTAAGGAACCTTGACAGAAGAAGTTACAGTTTTGAATTTTTCCTATTTGGCCTTGCAATTTTACTATCATTCTTGAATATTTTTTCACTTAAGATTATTATCTCTCTTCCTGACATATTAAGACTCTCAATGACTTACCAAGTCACCTACTCCAGGAGACTCCTAAAGATCTAGGTATCGTACTAAAAACGACGTGAAGAGCTAGGAACTAAGAAGTATTAAGTATATACATATATTCATTTAGAGAGAGAGAGAGAGAGACAGAGAGAATAAGAAAAGATAGACAGTCGATTCCATTGAGAATTTCAAATTCCTGTTGATTAATTCAAATAACAATTAAAATTGACTATTAAACCGCTGTTATATCTCATATCATAGATTTGCTTCCGAAATAGAGTGTACTTTAAACCATTTCTCTTATTTCCTGAAAAAAGTGAATAATTTCTAATTAAGTTTTATGAATTGGTATCTTTAATTTTAAAATCAATTAAGGCAGTATTTCGTTTTAACGTGTTATTAAAGTATGGTTATCCTAAAAAAGATGGAGATTCAGAGAATTAATATTCAACATTTTTCAGTAAAAATAAGTTGGTTCACTGATATAGATAATACTAAAAAAAAAAATTGTTGATAGATATGAAAAAAAAAATCAGTTATGTGTTAAAAGTTTTAAAATCTAGTAAATGATGGAAATAGGAACTGTTTGAGTTTTCGATTCTGTGTAACTTATTTGTGGTACAAGACTTAAGGGATTGAAATCGTGTTAGCGTTTAATTGAGTTGGGCATTGTAATCAATAAAGAATTGCCCTTAACTCCAACTGAATTTCGGACCGTACAATATTGAAATAAAATGTAGTTCGTAATATTTCAGGTTCATATAAACATCTAACATTATAATAATATATAAAAAGGGAACAACATAAACAATAATAACAAAGAACTAGCCGTAATGTTTAGGATGGAAAGTTAGGAACAATTAAACTTAAGACAACAGTCGATGTAGATACAACAAATAAATTCAGGTCAATAAGCTGATATTCTAGTGAAATATTTTTCAAGCGTTTTATGCTGATATCCCATCCCATCCTAACACTTTCCTTTCTACCTATGCTGATGACACATGTGTGTTATCAGTCAATGCTGATCCAACTATTGCCTCCCAAACTCTCCAATCCGACATCAGAGACCTTGAAGTATGGTGTCAGAACTGAAGAATTAAAATAAATGCCAACAAATCCAACCAAATTACCTTTACCCTTCGTCGTAAACCAATGACATCCTGCCCTACTGTCTCCTTCAATAATACTCCTCTTGTCCCGGTTGAACAGATCCGATATCTAGGACTACACCTTGAGAAACGCCTTACATGGAGCCCTCATACAAGACTGAAACGACAAGAAACTGCACGGCGTTTTCGACTACTTCAACACTTACTAGACAAACGTTCCAATCTTCCACTCAACTACAAAAGGCTCATCTACATGACTATCATACGGCCTATATGGACTTACGGAGTAGAGAATTGGGGCTGTACTAATCCATCAAATTCTTTCCGTATCCAATCCCTACAATCCAAAATCCTTCGTAAAATCCTCAATGCTCCTTATTTTGTAACTAATAAACTGATCCACAATGACCTTAATATTCCGTATGATGCTGATTTGGCCCGATCTAGATACCATTCCTTTCATGACAAATTCCCACCCTAATCCTCTAGTTTCAATCCTTTCTTCCTCTTCAATTCCCGACAATCCTCCGAGGCGTCTGAAAAGGAGATGGCCCCGAGACCTTCTAGTTTAGAATAGTTACAGGAGTGCTACCATTGGGTAGTTCTTCTACAAGTCTCTTTCATGTCATTTTTCTAATATCATATTTACTTGATGTATTTTTTTAGTACAGTAACTTTCTTACAATGTAATTTAATGAATTTATAAGATAATTTGCATATGAACATTAAAAATGGAATAATTATGCATACGTATTGTTATTAATAATTCGAAGCGTAATTTTTGTTTTAATGTTGATTTTTTTTTTTAAATGATTTATCTGCAGTCTAGGTAATGGTATCCTTGAAAGTTCCCCGAATCGTTAAGAAAAAAAATGCTTTAAATGAAATAAACAATGTAGGCATATGGAGTAAATATTCCTAAATTTGAGTAAATATTCGTGAATTTCGATTCAGCGTATTGAATATTCCTCCTCGATTTTCGAAGTACTTTGAGAAAAATGTTTTAAATGACAGCTTGAGTCTGAAAATTCAAAAACTTATTCCTACGGAAATAGTACAGTTAGTAATACTATGGATCAGCCTCTACTTTTTTAAGGCAGCGGTGAATTCCAAACTGAATTGATTAATATATAAATTTTCTGTTATTCAGATTTACCACATAATATAACATAAACAATAGGTATTTTCGGACATAACTGCAAACTTTCTCCGTCCTGGAATTCCACTTTTAATCCTGGCCGGGCCAACACTCCCCAGGTAGATGACTATCTCTGCTCTAGGAGTGGAGGGGTGTATTTTTTGCATAGCCCTTCTAAGAAACCTTCCTGCTTGTAGCCCGGAAACTATTTTATACGATTCAAAAGTATTTCTTTTTATAAATCCCACTTTTAAGATGTGAGTCATTTGGCAAAAAGCTGAGACATCAGCAATGCTGTATATTTTACCAACACATACATATACTAAAGCTTTCTTATTTTGGTGAAGACACGAACCTTATTTTAATTTATTGTACTCATCCGCAGACCTTGAGTGATGATAAAGAGGCCTCAGCTAGAAGTATTATCCTTTTTTTTTTTTACTTACTGTGTAGGGCTTAAAAGGTTCGGCGTCTTGACGGGTGGGCACTAAATGAACGTTTTAAGAACGTTACTGTGTTTGATTGTGATATTTGGTGATTTTCTAAATGAACTGGAGGTAATTTTCCGTGTCTGATTGTAAATCTAACATGTTTTGACTAGTCATGGATAATTTTTTACTCCTCTTTGCAATTTTGAAATGGTAATCGGGTCATGTTCGCTCGTCCAAATGGAAGTTCTGCTGACGATACTATGGTATATTTATATTAATAATCAAATAAATTATTAAATAAAACATGAATTGTAAAAACTTTTTAATAAGTCTAGCTTTAGTTATATGAGCATAGCATTGATCTCAGCTAGAAGATACAAGTGATGTTGGTAAAAGTGTAGAGCTAACATTCCCTTTGTGGGCATCGAGCCAACAACTCTTCCGACATCTCTACGTTCTGCGGTTCTTTTATTGTTCCGACCTTTCTTAAGGCAATTTGTTAATGCATATTGGATAGACCTTTTTGTCATAAGATTTCCCATCCATCGTTGTTTATTAAAAAAACAAAAGATACATGGGAAAAAATGTTCAAGAAGTTAATATTTTTAAAACGAAACCATACTTTACTTTTTTTTCTCTCTCTTCAATTCCATATTCTCTACCTGTCGCAGATGAAAGTGGCCATTAGCAAATGTGACGGAGAAATAAGGCAGCCATGTTAGAAGTGGGGTACATCTTTACCCAACTGCACTTCCGGTGCTGATTCGGTTTTATAATATTTTTATGAAAAGGAGATCTTTCACCTAGATCTTTTTAACTGTATCCTAATGAAAATAATGATATACGAACAAAAAAAATTCTCTGCTGCTAATTCAGGAATAACAGTATATAACTTCGCTAGGTGAAATATTTTCCTATTCTAAGATCAATTGACAGCCCGTAGGGATTCAGTGCTTCGCAAAATCTGATATTATAATTTTATCAATTATTATGACAGGTGAGAATAAATTCAGAAAATTTAAATAACCGTAAAAATAATCATTAAGTGTATAAAATATTAGGTTTGTTATGATAGCTTTAAATTAATTAATCAGTATTTCAATTAACTAGGCATATACTGAAAAAAAAAATTTTTTTACTATAAAATAAGTAGCATTAGGATATTTTTAATGCTCTAGAATTTTTAAGATATGATATCTTCGAGATATTACTTATTTTATAATATTTCAGCGCTATTTTTTTTTTTTTTTTTTTACATTTAAGTATTAAATTTTTCCTGCGCTAGTCTAAAATGACAGCTGTTTCGTCACCGATAGCAAGTATAAATCAATATTTTAACGTTATTTTGAACTGATGAAAGTATATTATCTTAAATGTTTAGGTATCGAATAATTTGACAGTTGAAAGTTTAAAATTAAATTTTCCTACGTATCGATCCAACATTAATATTATTCTCTTGGTGGTTGAATATTTTGGTTCTTTTTATTAAGGCTAGATATTGAATACTAGGTTTTGGGTATTTACTATTTTATTTAGTGTTGACGATCCTAATAACTCTATTGATTACCATTCTGAAAGATAAATATACCGAAATCCTGCCTAATAATTAACCATCCTTGTAGTGTTGGTCCAATGGTCGGTTGTAAATATTTAAAGGGCTCACGGTTGGTAGATATCTTGGAGAACAGGCAATGGATACCTGAGGTATTATCAATGATTTAGGGCTACTTAAATACTCTCAGTGAGATCTTATTGTGTTAAATGGGTTGTGGGTAAACTAAATATTTTGGGCATTTTGGCATTAATTGTTAATCGTTCGCTTAAAAATATAAACAATGAACTAAACATGACCTCTTAAAAGGCAACATTTATTTTTTCATGATTATCTAAATTTTGATTATAAATATATGAGTTTTCTTTTACAAAAAGTGAATTAAGGCAGTGATAATAAATGAACAGTGGTAAAATAATAAATGATTAACATCGTATTTGGCTTTCAAAGGATGTAATTAATGCAATAAATATGCTCATTAGATATACATTTAAAATCCAATTCATATACAAAAAGTAAAACCGAAAAACTCATATCTTACATAGAAGGATAAAAAAAGAAAATTTACAAATTTGAAATATATAGATTCATCACTTAAATAAATTAATTTTAATTTATTAGCTGAGTTTTTGCTGTTAAAGTAAACATATGATTATAACCTTGTTGGGCAACAATTAAATCAGATTATTACGAAATTTAACATTATATTTATTATGTCTGTTTGTATTTGTTACAATTTTATATAAGATAGTATCTGACCAGTAATTATTTGTATTTTATCCATTTGCTTAAATGTTTCATTGACTTTTTACGTGAAAATTTTGCACTGTTCATCTAATTTTATTTATAAATGTCATAGACTTTTGTTTGGATGGTCAGTTAAACCCGCATTATTGCCACTTATCGGTGTGGCAAAATGGTTGGTCGGAAAGTTATAAGGCAAGCTTAGGTGTAATAAGAAAAAAAGATGAACTGATTTATCATCGGAATCCCCTTTGGTGTAGTGGCTAGCATAACAGCCTTAGCTAGCATGCCCAAAGATGTAGGTTCAAACCTGGCAGGGGGTCCTAGGATTTTTATTGTGAGTAAAATATCCTTAATTTTACTATCCTGTGTTATGGTGGAGACTTAAAAAGGTGGCCTTAAAAAGCAGCCTTGAGAAGAAGAAGACTTAAGTCCCGAGCCTGTGCGATGTCAGGTACTCGTTAAAGATTCTCATCCTAATTATCTTATCATCTAATAACCTTAAGCAACATAAAGTGATGTTAATATTGAATAAAGGAACAAACTAGTTTATCATTATCGTCGTGACGGTTAGAGAATGTGGTGTTAAATTCCAAAATTGTAAATGAATGAATACTATGTAATGTAAGGTCAAACATAATCCCCTCCTACATGGTGGCTTGAACTAATTCCGGTTTTGAAAATATTATATTACTGATAGATAGAAACAAGTATTTTTTCTATTTAAACGAAATATAAAAAAAATATTTCGATACGATTCAAATTTAAGAAAGAAAAAATTATATGAATAAAGGTGATAAGGAATAGGTCTATAATATATATTATATTTTTTGAATATTGATCTTTTATGAATTTTGTATATGGTAATTAATTTAATTATAAAAACATCAGATGTGTAATGATCTATTTGGAATGTAGTTTATTTTATATGAAAATTAGGCGATGAAGACATAACATTCATTAAACGATTGCTATAGATCAAAATGTTGTAAGCTCGTTAATTTTACAAAATCGAAATAGTTTTAATGCGGAAGCGATAAATTATGTGACTTTGAAAAGCCTCGTTAATTACTAAGCCTTATCTGCTGCTAATTACAGAGTCGAGGATGCTAGGGGTATTAGCTAATTGCCTGCCTCAACCCCACAGCATTCTTGACCACTGCTTATGTAGTGGCGCTTATGTGCTGAGGACTTTTATAATATTTTTGTGGCCATACCTGTGTATTAATGGTACATGTATCAAATACAATTTATAAATAGCTATAAGTTGAATTTACAATTAGAATACTTACCCTTTATCTTTATTATTAATCTGTAGTTGAGTTTTACTTTTTCACTCATACAAGACTAAAACGACAAGAAACCGCTCGCTGTTTTCGACTTCTTCAACACTTATTAGACAAACGGTGAAACCTTCCTCTTAGTTACAAAATGCAAATCTACATGACTATTATAGGACCTATCTGGACTTCGGAATTGAGCTATGAGGCTCAACAAAAATATTGAATTTCTCTCGTATCTACCCTTTACAATCCAAAATCCTTCGTATAATCCTAACGCTCCTTAATTTGTCACAAACAAACTCATCCACGAATACCTTAATATTCCTTATGTTTCTGTTTTGGCCAGAACCAGGTATAAATCCTTCCATAAAAAACTCCATTCCCTCTCTAACCCACTTATTTCTATCCTCTTCGACTCCTGATAACCCTCCGAGGCGTTTGAAAAGATGGTAGCCTCGAGATCTTCTTGTTTAGATTGACTACTAGAGTGCTGCCAATGAGCAGTTTTTCTTCATGTTTTTTTCGTGTATTTCATCATTAACCAGCATATTTACTTGTATTACAGCTGTAAATTTCAGTAAAAATATTTTTAAAAATAAGAAAAAAAATCTTTTTCGCTAGAATATTTAGTTGCTACTTTTATTTTTGTTTTCGTTAAATTATCAGCATTTTTTTTATAAAAAAAATATTTTAATTAAAATAAATTATAAATATATGAAAAAACTCCATTGACTCCTACCAAATAACCTTTACCTTTCGTCGCAAACCTATGACTTCCTACCCTACAATCTCCTTCAATAATTACCCCAGCTTATCTCTGTTAAAAAGATCCGATACCTATTAATTTATTTTGGCACACGCCTAACTTCGAATCATCATACAAGACTGAAACGACTGAAAACTGCCAGACGTTTTCAGCTGCTAAAATTTACTAGAACACTCAAGCCATTTATAGAAGTACTAAAAGCTCATTTACATGGATTTAATAAAGCCTATCTGAATTTAATTCATACTCCACGCATTTTGGGGTAGCGGTTGCGGATATTAGAACCATAATGATGAAGTTCTTGGTATTCGATATTGGTTATGTTCTAAATAATAAAAAAACAGACTATTCTTTTGAAAGATAGAAATCCCATTTTTAAATAGCTGGTGTTCGGAATTTTGGGTTGTGTCGTTATATATGTATAAATATAGATACGCTCGAATTAAAACTCCTTTGATATTTTGATTGTAAAGAAATCGAAAAATACCCAGCCTGTGATTGTTTGTCAGTTTTCGGATGACGTTGAACACATCTGTGATAAAACAAGTTTTTTTTCAAGCTACAACATTCTAAATATAGTATTTAATAACTTTCTGTATTATAAGAGTAGATTTTATTTTTTACATTTGAAAAATATATTAAGAGATCGCAACTTCTTATAATAATTTATATATATATATATATATATATATATATATATATATATATATATATGTACACACACAAACACACACCACTTACTATTGATTTATAATTCTAGAGTTTTAAAACATAATTTATGATCTGATGATGTGAAACAGGCTGAAATCAATAGTTAAATGAAATAAAACAAAAGTACTTGTTTATAAAAACACTCCAAGACGTGTTGAATAATAACCTGAAACAACATAAAAAAACAAAAAAAATTAAAATGGAAATAAAATTTCAAGATAAGCAGGAAATCATAAACTTTCAGGGTGTATACATAATTATATATTCTGCCCTACTGTGGTTATCAGCAGAGGAAGAAAAGTTTATAGTCATGGACATAACTGGAAATTGAGTCGGTAAAAAAAAGTTTATGTTTTCTCCCATCGATAAGACTATATCTCCATTGTAGTTATTTCATTAAAAAGAAAAAAAAAATGTAAATGTCGATTTTATAGAATCATATGTACTTCGCCATACTATGAGATAGTCAATTCATTTATTGAAATTCATAATTATTCATATTTGTTTTCCTTTGGCGCGTTTATTTACTTAGTCGTGCAATATAGACTATTATATAATAATAAAAACGATTAGATAGCAAAGTAGGAGTTGCTTAGGAAGATTAGATTTTTCAGCTTTTCAGTCAAGATTTGCTACTCGTCAGATTCATTTCATAACTATCACGAATTTAACAAACAGTTGAGGGAAAGTGTTATATAGTGGAAATTTATGTCTTCTTTTAGATGAAAGGAAAACGAAAAAAAATTATTTACTTATTGAAATTTACAACTGTATTGTACAACATAATGAGTAAATATGCTGAGAGATAAGAAAAGTCGTGAAAATGTCTCGAGAAAGAACTACCCAGTGTTAACTCTTTACTAACTATTTTAAGGCAGTAGGTTCTGAGGCCACCTTCTTTTCTATCGCCTCGGAGGGTTATCAGAAATATCTATGGAAGATAGATAACGTGCAAGTGGGTTTGTGTGGACAGGGAGTTTAGAATGCAAAGAGGTGTATCTATCACGGGCTGTGTCTGCAGCGAATGGGATGTTTAGGTCATAGATCATTATGTGTATCATATATTCTCTCACTTTCCTGCACTTTGCGGGTGTACTTTCACGAAAATTGACGGAAGTGTGTAACGGGAATCTGGGGAAACCGCTTCATTTAATTTGATCAACAAGCGTGTTTAGTTTTGAAGTTAGTAGAGTTATGTATAAAAGTGTGCTATTACATTAAATAGTGTATATGCGAACACAATATATATTTTAGTACAACCTAGACATGTGTCGAAGACTCACAATATAAGTTTCGCAGGAAGCCTCAGGTGTCGCGCAGGAGGAGAAATATGAACTAAGGTGCTGAGAGCCGAGTCAAAACATCGACGATACGCCAAGTTACATTTGAACTCTAAAGCTACCAAAAAGTAATCTGACTAGAGAGAAAGGATTACACACTCATCACACAACTGAGAAGACTGACTAAAGATCAGAATCTTCGTCAAGTAATTAACCTAGGCAGCGGAGGAGATGTTACATAGATAACATAGTTCACCCATCGTAAAGGTTTGATCCAGATAATATTTTGGAATAGACTATTATCCAAAGATCGAAGTGAAAATGAGTATGTTGGTGATAATAAAATGATATAATAACTTGCTTCTTGTAAATATTGTGCAGAACTGACAGAATAGTATGGTTTGAAATTTTCTTAAATATATGTAAAGATTTAAAAGAATTTACTCTTTAATAGAACTAGGATTCAATCACTGGTTAAGCTTAGGACTGTTAGACCAAGACGTTGACAGGAGAAATCTATGTTTGACCGAATTAAGAATTGGACGATACACATCGAAGGCAATATATAATTGGACCTATAAATTTTATTATTATTAGATTACCATTGCTCAGAATAATAATTTGAATGAATAATAGAGAAAAAAAAACTACAAACAAAATTAAAGATTTTTTTTTTTTTTTTTTTGTCAAGTGCATACAACGTTGGAACCAAAGGATACGGAATTAGGAAAGGGTCGGAGACAGGACTTTTTGTTCCCTTTTGATCTCTCCCTTATTTGAATTTGTGACACATTTTCCGTTTCAAGAAAATATGTTTTCAAGCTTATTTTCCATAACGTGGTTTTATTTTTCCTTTCAACTTTTTCACTGAATCCGACACCAGGATTTATTTAAAACTGGCCACTGCTTAACGTTGTTGTTTGTCTCTTTATTTGAGTATTCTCTGTAATAATTTTTTTTATTAATTTCCTACATATAAAGTAAAATTGTAAAGTTAAGAATATAGAAACTAATATTTATTATTGTTTCTGCGCTTGCGCTAGTTCATTAACATACGTCGTTATATCGTCTCTTCTTTATGAACAGTTTTTAGTGTGTAATAATTGTTTTTATTACATATAAACAATTAGTGATTGTGCAACAACATTCGTTGTCAACAATGGACTAATCCTACTGACTGTAAGTAGTAATATTTACGATTACTTAGTTGTCGTATGAAGTAGAGCTGAGAAGCCTTATCTTTTTCGCCATATTGCGATCTCCACTCAGCTTCCTCAGCTTGCCAGTCTTCCACTGACCCCTGGAGGGGCCACGTCGCGCTCCGGACAACAAGGTCAAGGTCGCGCGGACGTATTTTTTTGTTTTATTTTTTATTTTTATGTATCAATGAGATACTATCACCAAGTCATGGCGGGAAAGGCAAGCATTAAACGCTCCAGGTCAGCTGGCTCTTCTGCTTCCCCGGTCAAGCAAAGGCAAAGACGTAATAACAAACGCCCTACGCCCCCCTCATCAGCTGCTTCTAACGAACAGGAACCACAACCCGGGACTTCATCGCAAGGGATGACTGAGGAATCTCCCTATTTTACTCCTAACCCCTACCCAGTACTCCATATCGAGAAAGAGGTCATGGAATCAGAATCTACACCGAGAGATCCCCGCCCTCCTCCAATATTTGTTAAAAATATAAGAAATTTTCAACTCCTATGCACCCAATTAAATAAAATCATTGATAGCAAAAGCTACACATGTCTAACGCGTATCAATGACACAAAAATATCACCCGATTCAGCTGATGTGTACCGCAAAATAGTAAAATATCTTAGTGAAACAAAAGCTGATTTTCACACGTATCAGCTAAGAGAGGAGAGGGCATTAAGGGTGGTAATAAGAAATTTACACCCCTCTACACCAGCTGAGGAAATAAAGGAAGAACTGACGTCTCTTGGGTTCAAAGTGCGTCAGATAACTAATGTCATGAAAGATATTATAGAAGAATCAGGTGACAGGAGTAAAATTCCTTTACCTCTATTTTTTGTGGACTTAGAACCGTCTCCAGGAGTAGAAAAAATTTATGAAGTGGTAAAACTCTATTACACGAGAGTAAAGATTGAAAAGCCATATGTAAAAAGAGACATTATACAATGCCACAATTGTCAAGCATACGGCCACACGAAAACGTATTGCCACCACATACCGCGCTGTGTTAAATGTGGTGAACAGCACAAGTCTGAGCAGTGCAATAAATCTCGTATAATCCCAGCAGTTTGCGCTCTGTGCCACAAGGGACATCCGGCGAATTACAAAGGCTGCGAGATTTACAAGAATCTCAAGTCAAGATTTCTGAAGCCCCAGCGCCAAGAGGAGACTAGACCGAGGAGAAACCCATCAAATTTCGTCGACCCGACAGTTTCGTTCGCCCAACAACTTGGTGGTGGTGACCAGTCTACTCAGTGTGAGGCCACGCCGGTTCAACATACACTCAAGCATCCCGAACCTGAATCTCAACCACCTCAAAATTTTAATTCTCAAAAACTTCCCCAGCATCAAATTTCTCCTATCCCTCCTCCATCAAATGTCACAGACCTCACCAGTTTAATGACATCATTCATCTCAGAAATAAAATCAATAGTTATGCCTCTGATATCAGTCCTAACAAACCTAGTATCAAATTTAATTCCTGCCTTGAAAAAGCCCTAAATGATTCTATCCAACTCCATTTCCATTCTCCTCTGGAATGCGAATGGTGTTCGAAATCATATTAATGAACTAACTTTATTACTACACGACAAACGTATTGACGTAGCTCTTATCACTGAAACACGACTAACTAACAAACGATCATTCAACATCCCAGACTACCAAATATACCGAACTGACCATCCCGATGGAACAGCTCATGCCGGCACTGCTGTCATCATCCATCGCTCCCTCTCCCATAATTTATTACCCTTACCAGTCCATAACTTCCTCCAAACCACTGCTGTAATTATACAAACCCGTCATTTTCCTATAACAGTAGTTGCAGCATACTCTCCTCCAAAAATACCTATTTCCGAAATCCAATTTAATTTATTCCTTAATTCCTTAGGGCATCATTTCCTCATAGGTGCGGACTTAAATGCCAAACACCAGCAATGGGGAGCCAGAACTACAAATTCTCGCGGGCGAACATTGCTGTCTGCACTCTATTCCACTCACTGTAATATCCTCTCCCCCAATTCCCCTACCTATTGGCCTACTGATCCTCACCGTAACCCCGACCTCCTTGATTATTTTATCCACAAAGGGCTAGGACCTTTAAATCATTCCGTTTCCCGGCTCGATGACCTTTCCTCCGATCATAGCCCTCTTACCCTGACTCTCTCATTATCTCCTGTTCCGAAACTCCCTCCACCATCATTCCTAAGAAGCCCAGTTAATTGGAACCTCTTCCGCGAAATAATAACGGATGGAATAGACCTCAGAGTATCCCTCAAATCTCCACAAGATCTTGACGATGCAGTTGATTCCTTTACTACCCTTATCCAACAAGCAGCCTGGAATGCATCTTCACCTTCTCCTTCCCCAAAATACTACCAGAAGAATCCTATACCCCAAAACCTCCTAGATCTAATCCATACCAAACGACGCTCTAGAACCCTCTGGCAAAGAACCAGGCACCCAGACGATCGTAAATCCTACAATTATTACACCAAATTAGCTAAAAAGAAATTAGATACCTTTCGATCCCAATCCTACAATTCCTATCTTTCTTCACTATCTATCTGCGACAATTCCCTCTGGAAAGTAACCAAAAAAGTTCTTAAATACCAATTCATCTCCCATCCCATCCGACATGAAGATGGATCCTGGGCTTCGTCGGATGAGACTAGAGCGGAAGAATTTGCCAAATACCTTTCTAAAGTTTTTATCCCAAACCCCGAGCTCAATCCTGCCCATACAGCTAACGTAAAGGAATTCCTCTCCTCTCCAATTCCTCTCTCTCCACCCCCTAAAGCTATTAATCCCTCTGAGGTCAAATTCCTTATAAAGAAACTAAAACCTCGAAAAGCTCCTGGCTATGACCTCCTCAATTCTAAGATCCTTCGTCAACTCCCCCAAAAAGCAATTATATTCCTTACCTACCTCTATAATAGTATCCTTCGTACAACCCACTTTCCTTTGGTGTGGAAACACTCCATCATTCTCCTTTTTCCCAAACCTGGTAAACCTCCCAACAACACCTCATCCTATAGGCCTATTAGTCTCCTTCCGATCCTTTCAAAAATCTTTGAAAAAATCCTTCTCAAGCGTATCCTACAGTTAATTGAAATTCCTTTCCACCAGTTCGGATTCCGCTCACAGCACTCCACTGTACAACAAGGCCTACGAGTGGTTGACCATATATCCTTTGCACTTGAAAACAAGCAATATTGCACTGGTGCCTTTCTGGACGTTGCTCAGGCATCTGGCACGATGGCTTGCTTTTCAAACTAAAAACCCATTTACCCCAATCCTTATATCTAATCCTACAATCCTACCTTTCAAACCGTTCCTTCAGAGTCCGCTCTGGTTCAGAATTTTCCAATAGTTACCTGATCGAGGCTGGTGTACCTCAAGGCAGTGTCCTAGGTCCTGTCCTCTATCTCCTATTTACAGCTGACATACCTACGGATCCTGATACCTTTGCCGACGATACTGCCATTTTATCAAGAAAATCAGATCCCGAAATTGCATCTTCCTATCTACAAAGACATCTATCCTTGATTGAATTTTGGTGCGCTAATTGGCGTATCAAAATTAATGAATCCAAATGTAAGCACATCACCTTTACCCTTCGCCGCAGATCCTGTCCACAAGTCAATTTTAACTCCATACCCCTTCCCTGCTCCGACACAGTCCGGTATCTGGGATTCTTACTAGACAAAAGACTAACGTGGAACCCACACACTCGACTTAAACGACAAGAACTCAACAGACGATACGGCCAACTATATAGACTACTAAACAGAACATCAAAACTTTCTGTTGCTAATAAACTATTAATTTACAAGACGATTCTAAAACCGATATGGACCTACGGACTCGAACTGTGGGGGACAACTAAATTTTCGAACATCAGGCGTATCCAATCCTTTCAGTCCAAAGTCCTTAGAACAATAGTCAATGCTCCCTATTATGTTACAAACAAGACCTTACACAATGATCTGAATATCCCATTTGTCCTCGATTTAATCCCATCTAAATTCCTAAACTTCCACCAGAGGCTAACTAACCTTCCTAATCCTTTATCCCAATCCCTATCTAGCTCCAGCCATCCCAATAACCCTCCTCGTAGGTTGAAACGGCAGTGGCCTAGAGACCTCTTATAACTAAGCAATGCTGAGTGTTGGCAATGGCCAGCTTCTCCACTCACGCCTGAGAGTCTGTGGCTCTAGCGCCCTCTCTCAGTCTCCACTGGCTTATTAGACCGGTGACGCGACTGACTGAGAGGCGCTGGGATCTCCTAGCCTTGGGCCCCAACACCCACTTGTGGGCGTCGGGGTTTAATTCGGAGTTCCCAGGGGCAGTATGTAAATATTGTATATATATGTATGAATGTGACCAAGATTATTATTATTTATTTCTTTTATTTTCTTTTTATCTTTATTTACGGTTATTTATTCTTCTTTATATTTTATTTATTTCTATTACTGACGTGATGATTTGCCATATATATGGATTAACTCATTAAGTAAAATAGAGGAACTCATTTGGAGTTACCACAACTTCAAGAATCTCAAAGCTCTTGAAGGCTATACAAATACCATTAGCTTCCTACACTAAATTCCTTTAGCTGTGAGTCAAATTTTTAGCTAGTTTTGCTAAGATATGCTTATTTTCATGAAATTTGGTTCAAGATCGTGTAGACTAATTAAAAATTTAATGGGATAAGCAATCCAAGCAATTTTACTGGCGATGCTGGTAATTAAGTGATAATGTAATATATATTTTTTGATTGTTATTTATTTATGAATATTTTTCAGATATATATTTAAATGACATACTGTAGTATATATGGTGATATGTTTTGTCTCTCTTTAATATTATTGAGTCGTAAAGATGTGTTAAATAAAAATGTATTGAATACGCCATTCCAAAAGAGTTATTATACAACAATATAAATAATCTTGCTTGGTGCTTAAAATGATTCGTAAACTTTTCTTTATTTAATACCCGTGTTAAGCAGAATTACCGGCAAGTGTTCCATTTTGTGGTGGAGGTTTTTTTTTTCTAATACCCTTTCTCTCTTATGCTTGTTGCGTAAATCCAATTGAATCACATGAAAGGCTAGAAATGGCTAAATATGTATATTTTTATTTCGTTATTTGCGTTTTTATCTGGTTATTCTTAGCAACTTTGCTAAAGCATTGCTTTCATAATGTGATTAATTAAATTAATTATTGCCTACTTTCATCACTTTATTTTATTATTAGAAAAAAAGGGACATAGTATTATGAGTAGCGTTTATTGATTTTAAAAAGACTTTAAAGTGCAAATAATAAAAAAGTTATGCCTTTTTTACAGGGCGAGGCATATGGTCTCACGGTAATAGATTATTCTAAAGTTAATGAAAACGATTGATGAGAAAAACACTAAATTAAGATTGAGTTTCGTGATTTTGAGATTCGTCTTCATTGCAAGCTGGACGAGAACTGAAAGGGAAGGTGACAGCAGTGTTGGTTGCTCTAATGAAGGTCTTCGGATTACGGAATCGTAGGTGTCTCATTAGACTTTCAGAAGTTTGATATGGTTGCTGCTTCTCAACGTATTTACTGTGGTCTTTAACAAGTGGTGAAGAAGGAATCTCTTTGGAACATAATGTGGAACAACCATTTCAGATTCTACTGATATGGAATACCACTTTTTGATAGTTGCAGCCTTTAGATTAACCATGGTACTGCATGTGAATGTAATTTTTACAAACTTTTTCTGCATGTTTTACATATATGACTTGATCCAATTGTTAAAGTGTTGAAAAATTTGAGTTATTCAATGAAAAATAAGATAAAAGTACCGAGAAAATTTAGGGATAGTAGAAAAATCTGAATTTTTTACTGAACATTGTAACTAATATAGCATTCGCAAATACATTATGAAAAAAAAAGTCATAGGAATGGATTAGAATTGGGTTCTAAAGGCTGTCGTAAAATAGCAATAATTATAAAATCTAATGTTTTTCTATAATAACATACTATTATGGTCTGAATGTTTTATTAGTCTAAAGCGCATATCGAGTTGTAGAGCTTAGAAATCGGAGCTTAACTTTTGTATGAAGAGATGTGTTTTCAATAAAGATTTTAGAAAATAAGCAACTGTAGCTGCTTCTTAAGCGATAACGCTCTATTTCCTAGAAAACTTACTCTGACGGTGTTGTGTGTACTGCGATTCCTAGTAGTATCTAGTTACTCCTTTGTTGGTCCCTATACGATAAAATTATTTTCATGAGCAATGTATTTATCATGCTGTTTTACATTCACCTTTATACGTGCTTTATAATTTATACCGTAAAAGAACTAAAACTTCTTTTTTTTATTTCTGGTTATCCTATCAAGTCAATGATGAAAAATAATAGTATTAGAAAAATCGCATATAAACATGACATCATTATAATAGTAATTTGATTGCCTTATTTAAAATGCAGCCAGATTAATTCATTATTTTTCTTCAACAACTCTTGTAGAATTATAACTACCGAATGTCTATTGAGCTATTATTAAAAATTAAGTTAAATAACTCTTTATGATTGTTTAATTTTAAAGCTCCAAGAAAACATAGTATTTAATTGAGTTCTACAAGGAGAAATGTATAATTCAAATGATTATTGAAGTGCTATTACTTAATAAATTGGTCCTTCCCTTGTCATACCTCAGAATAGGTTTTGTTCAAACGTGAAAATTAAGATCGATGAGCGATCTAGGTCTGAGAAATAGTAATAAATTTTTAATTGTTAATTCTTATTAACTGTCTAATTTAATGCTTTTTTATCAAATTATCATCTTATATTATTTTTCTTGACTTGCTAGATATTCTATCCCTCTCTACAAGGATTCAGTTTTTGTTTAAGTATTTCTATTACTATAATGTTAATCAAAGTGAAGAGGGATGGACACATTTCAGAGGTAGAAAGCGAACAGTTCAGTATAAACCAATGGCTTTACTAGACTGAAACTCTTCATGGGTTTGTGAAATTAAATTAAACGAAAAATGGTTTTGTTATCTTAGGTCTAAAGTCTTAACGAATGAAATTAGAATACACTTTTGATGACAGACACCGTGTGTTTCTTAAATTTAATTATAAAAAGCTAAACTAAAATAATAAATTCAAGTTATAAACTGCATACATGTTAACAAATAAGTTATTAGGATGAAGTAAATAGACAAAAATTGACTAGTTATTAGTGAAAATAAAAATGATATAAAAACAAAGAAAAATCGATAAGGTTCTGACGGAATTTGGAGAATTTCGATGGAATCTTTAGATCATAATGTGAGGTATGGTTGGTGATATAACTAGGAGCATGAACTATTGTCCATAGTACTTTAGTTTGTTTTCAATAGAAAGTTTGTTTGTTTAAACTGATTCAAGGCCAATTGGCCAAATTGGTTAAGCTCGTGCCATTTAAATTTATTGTGCGGGTTCCAAGTTAGTCTTTTGTCTAAAAGGAAGCTAGGATACCGGACAGTGTCTGAGAAAGGGAGCAGAGCGGAGCTAAAGTGAACTGAAGGGCAGAACTGTCTGAAGCTTAAAGGTAACATGTTTGTATTTGGATTAATTAATTTTTATTCATCCGTAGTTACACCAGTCTTGATTTAGAGAAAGGATGTATTTGCCATCAGTGAACGTTGCAAGGCAGGTACTAGGGTAAACAGGAATACCAGCCGTGCATATATTGTAGAGGATAGGGCCAAGAACACTGCCTTCAGGAACACCGGATTCAACTAGAAAATAATTGGAATATTCTTTACTACAGCGAACTCGGTAGGAGCGGATTGATAAATAGGATCGGAGGACTAGGTATTAGGATTGTGGTAAACGGTTTTTAAGCTTGAAGAGTAATCCCCGACAAATGCCTGTGTCAAGTCCAAAAATGCACCAGTACTGCTCGGTACCAGTGACCTATGAAGCATCAATAATTTTTTTAGCATAGTCTCACCAGTCCGAGGCAGTTGTCTCATTGACTCATGTTACCTCAAAAATAGGATCCATCATTATCAATCCCATTATTAGTAGCCAAATCGGCTTCCTAATTTTTTTCCGATTTCCAATGAAATAGAATCCATAGAAGTTATTTTTACTGAAAATATTGATTATAGCTAAAGGATTTGGATTTTGATCATCAAAACATCTTTTGAGTTCCTTTTATCTATTGTCTTCAGAGATCTAATAATTAATTGTCATTGTTATTTGCTTGTAGTTTAGGAAGTTCAGTGACCACTAGTGAGTGATTTATCATAAAATATTAGTTTGAACCGGTCAGCTCCAGACTGACTCAAAGATCGTTGTACAGTTATTATTGTTTTAATATGTTGTAATAATTTTTGTTATAATATACTTAAAAAAAACAACAACAGTTATCTATCTGGTCATGAATCGACTCTGAATTTGTAGACTGTTTGTATTTTATAATATTTTTGTAAAATAAAGTAATTTATCTTATACGATTTGTACCTTGTTTCTTAACTTCACGTTGATGAAGCCTTACATATTTATCACTTTATGAAGCCTATTTCTTGTTTTACCCTACATTTTGTCCTCTTGAGACCTGCATAATACGACCCAGTTAGGCCTGAACTTATCACGTTTCTATCTGAACAATGGCCCATTTGAGTTTAAATCCATTGTGTTAAACAAAGGTCCTCCGAAACCCTTTCTTATATAAAAGGTTCTTAAGGAAAATTTATTGTGGAACTCCAGTTATCTGCGGGGAGATATATTTCTTCTTTAGTGAAAGCTTTTTATCTCAATAATGAAAATTAAATTCTGTGACTTTTGGCTGCTCGATTTTATGTTATGTGTAAAAATAATTCTTAGACTATTTAAATAATTATGAAATACCAGACGAATGTGCAAAATTATCTACATTAAGTATTGATAGGTAAGCCAATCTACTGATACCAGTCTGTCTTAGCAAAAATGATGTTGATATCGAATGACCATGAGTATGCCCCGAAATAAATTTCAATCCTCCTATGATTTAAATTGGAAAAGGCGCTGTTTCAAAATCGAGCTTATTAAGGTAATGCTTTCATAATCTCAGCCACCCTTAACTATATACTGAACTTACAGTAATAGTCCAGTAATATATTATAACAAAAGAAAATGTCTCGTCATGTATGTAGATTGATAAACAATTAATAACTACAATTTTCTACCTTCAACGTTCGTATTACAATGGGTTTTGTTTATTTATTCTAATAAGCTTACAATATATTATATTCATATATTCAATTTATTTTATTTTAAAGGGCAAAATTGAAAGCTATTTTAAAATTTTGGCATTTTCTCAATTTTAAGGCTTCGGAGTCCTCAATCAACCTTATTATAGGGTTTTTATCACATTTTATTTCTTTTGTTCGGTTTTACTTTTGTCCATTAAATATTTTTTTACTAAATCTATTTATACTCAAAGCAGGATAAAAACAAAATCCTAGATCTTTTAAATTAAAAAATACAACAATATATTGTAGATATGTACAATATACTGTTGGAAAGCTAGAGGTTTAAAAAAAAATATTACTTTACACAGAATGTTATAAAATTTAATGAAGAGTGATGAAAAGAGGATAACATTAACTGATTGGTGTGGATAATAATATAAATGGACTATTTAATAAAACACATATTTCTTTTGGAAAAGTTTTAAATTAATTTTTACAACAGAGGAATGTGAATGTAGTGTGTTGCGCGTAGATGTTTTATTATTTTTGTCATATATCTACTTATATATTTTTTTATTAAAAAAAATAGGACCCTAGTACATTTATCAGACAATAGTCCATACTGCAGGTCGGATACTACTAAAATTATTAGGATTATGGTAAACCATTATTTCCAGCATTTTTTTTCAGGTAGCAAAGCTAGAATTCAGTTCCAGTGAAAGGTGGAATAAGAAAATGAATGCGATGCTGCCGAGTGGTGCCATCAGTTAGCCCCGGATAATAACGGTGACTGCTCACTGTCACTAAAAACCTTTAATTAAATCGATCTTGCACAGTCTGTCTTTTCACAGATTTTCTCCTCATCTCATCCCCTCAGTTTTAGGGATAATGATTTTTTATTATTAAATTCCATTTCTTCGGCATCCGAAGACTAAATTAAGTAATGGAAAAAAAAAAAGAAAAAAAAGCAGTTATTTACAATTTCAATTATATTAAACAGATCAAAATAATAAATGTTTTTGTTAAAAATATGGATACTTGTAGTTTTAGAGCCAATAAAAAATAATAATAGTTAATCAGCAAAATAAAAAACAACTTTAAGAAAAAAAAAAATCATAAAATGACATATATTCTAGGCTTAACAGAAAATCCAAAAAATACCTACAAGAAATACGGTCGTCCCAATATTATTTTTGGCTGTTATAACAATAAAAAATTATAAAATACACATATGTAAAATAAAAGAGGAAAAATATGTATCTTCTATTTTACATATATATGGCTCCTCCTCTCAACCCGCTGACAATATTTCCTTGGATCATACCTTGACCAAACTATTAACTCCCAGCATCCTTCTTAAATCTACAGTCTCCTTCAATTTAAATCCTCAGTCCACTCACTTGAAACCAGATCGCGACATTCTGACATTTACCTTTCTACTCACAGAACCAAAACTTTTGATGTTCCTTTGTTGTTCACTCCACTACACTCTGGAATTCTCTACCAATCCATATCCGCCATGCTGCCTCTTTATCCTCATTCAAATCCCAACTTATCCTATACCCTCTGTCCTCCCAAATAGATGATCAGCAAATGTGATATGTCAATTCTACCTAGAAATCTACATTAAATGAATGAAGATTACTGTTTACCGCCCAAATTTTAATTTGATTTTGTTTAAATAAAATTGTATTTTCTCAGAAGATATATATTTATTATTAATTTTTTTGTATTGTATGTATAGTATTTTTCCTCATTGTAAATAATTGTAATTTTAAATAATCATTGTAAATAATAATTAATCATGTCTATTTTGTCCTTTGGCCAGACATATTATATATTTCAATTGTACATAACTGTTATTGGTAGGGAACCTAGTCCCAGAATAATTTTTTTTTCTATTCTATTCTAAAATGAATCATAATATTAGTTTTCAAACTATATATATAAATATAAAGGCAAGTGAAAATTGTGTCAGAATATATGTTGGAAAAACTACAAATAAGTTCAAAGGAACAATTTTACAACTTATGTCCAGCTGCGAAATTGTAAAAACTATTAACACAACAGCACCTAGCATTCCATACAAAATATATTTAATACAGGAGTGTGGAAATACTAGATAGTTTACAAAATAATAATATATATATATATATATATATATATATATATATATATATATATATATTATTTAATCAGTTCTCGACTGTTGATAATTTAAGTTTGTGTTGTTCTTAGGTTTCAGTCAATGAATAAACAATTTTATCTATGCGACGTTTCGAGAATTTATTGTTCTCATAATCATGCCTTAACAGTGGAAAAAGAAAAAAAAATATTTATTTATTACAACTACTGTATGATTATTCATTGTTCAATGTACTCTTCTTTATATCTCTAACAATAACATCATATATTAATTATTGTATAATAATATTAATGTTCTGTTTTTTTTTTTTTTCTTTTTCCACTGTTAAGGCATTATTATGAGAACAATAGATTCTCGAAACGTCGCATAGATAAAATTGTTTATTCATTGACTAAAACCTAAGAACAACACATACTTATATATATGTATATATATATATATATATTATTTAATCAGTTCTCGACTGTTGATAATTTAAGTTTGTGTTGTTCTTAGGTTTCAGTCAATGAATAAACAATTTTATCTATGCGACGTTTCGAGAATTTATTGTTCTCATAATCATGCCTTAACAGTGGAAAAAGAAAAAAAAATATTTATTTATTACAACTACTGTATGATTATTCATTGTTCAATGTACTCTTCTTTATATCTCTAACAATAACATCATATATTAATTATTGTATAATAATATTAATGTTCTGTTTTTTTTTTTTTCTTTTTCCACTGTTAAGGCATTATTATGAGAACAATAGATTCTCGAAACGTCGCATAGATAAAATTGTTTATTCATTGACTAAAACCTAAGAACAACACATACTTATATATATGTATATATATATATATATATATATATATATATTTATATATATATATATATATATATATATAATATTTTTAATTTTTTTTTATAATATACTTAAGTTGTAAAGTCTAAAATTTGAAACAAGTAGAGAGAGGAAATTAATATGAAACAATACGAATTGACTTTTAGCAGTTTAGATATATTTAAATTAAACAAGAAATATAAATGAAAGATAATTGTTTCCTAAAAGTTGAATTATACTATTGTGTGAATATTAAGTTACTTTAATTAACTAAAAAAATGCAATTAATGTTTAATTAATTAATTTATTTTATATGATGTTTATTTTAGTCTTGATAATGGAGTTAAGCCACCGAAACGTATACATTCAATATTTTTAGATAATGTTATAATTTAATAAAACGCATTTGAAGCCAAAAAGTGTTCATTTATAAAAATATTTTTATCATTTGTGATATAATATTAAAGTCTTTTACGAGTTTATGAATCCTTGCCAAGTTTATTAAGCCCTGTGGGTGAGGAGGTCAAAATGTTTGTGGAACGGTGCCAACGCAGTTTGTCAGATTTTGGTGAAGACGCTGATGGATTTATAGGTGCGAGGGTTTTTTTAGTAAAATTATTTTTTTAGATTCATTACTTTAACTTTATTTTAACCTTCCCCTGTGACTTCCGTTCTAGGTAGAATGACAAGTAAAATATTGTATTTTAGCAATTATTATTACAGTCAGGAACACGAATATTAGTTATATTTTAATAGAACTAGCGAATATATGTCAAGTCGAACTCGATAAATAAGGATTATGAATAAATGAGATACAAATTTCTTTTTTTGGTGGGTCATTTAAAAATAAAATGTGACTTTACCTGCCCATTATATCTCGTTTTTTTTTTTCAAACCTCTGTTACCCAATCAGCATCCGATTCGTATTAGTGCAGAATAAACTTTAAAATATTGAATATCTATTGAAATTTTTACTTATTTATCACTTATTTATACCTGAAACATATAGTAAGGGAAAGAATTGCGAATGTGAAAATTTTCGAATTCCACTTTTCAACGGAAATACGCGTTTTAGGGTCCGCTGAGTCCTAATGACCAAGTCCCGCCCAAAGGTGTGTGTGTGTTTGTGGTAAGTCCAGCACAAAAACGAAAAGTTGTTGGAAACTGAAATTTCACATTTAAGACAAATATACGCCCAAGACATTACAGCAGTTTTTTCACTACAATAGGCTGACCGGAAGGACTACTTTATACTATGCATTTTGCACGTTTTTACGATTTTCTCTAAAACGGCGGTAACGATTTCGATTAAGCTCGCTATATCGATGTAAAATTTAATGGGCATTAATATCATGTAGGTTTTATTCTTATTGAAATACTCTGACAGGACTTAAATGCCGATATTTTAAATTTTTCTCTCCTAAACTACCTTTAAGTTTGTACATTCCAAATGATTAACCATACCATCTTAATGGTATTGATAAAGGACGGCTAAATATAAGGGTTTGGCGGGTTTGATGACCAACCGAAGGATAAAAGAGCATAACTATTTTTTAATTATTTTTTTTTTAATAATAAGAACAGTAATCTAAACGTATAATATGCCGTTGGAAAGAGAATGATTTTAGAAGAAATATTATCTGCTACACAAAGTTGTAAATTGTAATATAAAGTAACGAAGGGGGAATAAACCTATTACTAATTAACAATTTAATATATTAATTTAAATCACATGTTTCTAACCAAAATATTAACACGTTTTTTTAAATATTTTCAAATTGAAGTATATGCACCAGTTAAATTGATTTTAACTGTCGAGATAAGTGAAAGTCGTGTGTTGCTCGCACCGGATTTCCCCCCTCTCCCTTCCCCCCAAAAAAAAATGATCACATGAATTTCATTTGTTTCGAATTTTACAGTTAAGGATATATTTGTTTTAAAAATGTAAATTTTCGTTACTGGTTTATTTAAAATCGACGGACGTGTAATAAAAACTTTTAAAAAACAACAACATTAAACAAACATTCTTATTACATAAAGCAAACATTAATTTACAACAATGATCATAAATAAAAACTTTGTAATAAACTTACTGAGTTAGGGTTAATATAACTGGGATGGTAACTTTCTATTTTGTAACATAAAAAGCAACCGATTGTTACTTTTATTCAGGAAAAAAACAGTCTGGTTGAACTGTTCCAATTAAACGGAGTTAGCTATATCGCTTAGTTCTAAGTTTTAGTTTCGTTCAGAAGCTGTGGTTTTAGTTCCATTTTAATTAAAATTCGAATACCCTTTCCAATAACAACAGCCGGAAGAGATTCGGTCAAGTACGCTCCTCTAGTACAGTTTTAGTGTGATGAAGATTCTTTTTAATTTTTATCTTTAGAAGTTGTTGGTGCGGAAAACAATCGGAAAGGAAATCAACTATAAGGTATCCTAAAGTTTTTTTACAGTACCTTTCTCACCGAAGAAAAGAAAATAGTAGGTAACGGTTTTTCGATGTAGATCGACTTTTTTTTTATCTTTTAGCAGGCCAAGCCAAAAAATATAAAAAAATAGATTCTAATGAGCAACTCCTTTGATTTGAAAACTTAAATTATTTTGAGTTACATACTCTATTAAAGCATCACTACACTACCTTTTTTTCAAGTAACTTAATAATTCTCGCTTCCTCAATGAAATAATAGAAAACTAAACTAAAACTATTGAAACAGTTCTACATGCGAAATAAGTAGTACTGTTAATTTTCGTAAATTGCTCAGATGATCAGGTTTGTCAATGTATTAATATATTACTGTTATTTCTAGGTATATCGGTAAAAGCATATATGCATGAAAGTTTTTTATGACACTAAAGTATTTTAAATCCTCGTGTTTTTTTCAAATAAGGAAAACAAAATTATTTCTTTAGCAGGCCGACACTTTGACTAGTACTATCTTTTATGTAATTATTTCAAAAATCGTGTCGTTCTCAATATTCCACAGTCATTTTACCTTTCACTCATATCTTAGCCATGTTTATTTGCTCACATATCTTAAACATGTCCTGAAAATATTGGTGTATTTACATATCTAAATAAAATCTATAACTTAGGAATAGGAGGTTGTGTCTTTCACTCGGAGATTTACCAATTCAATCATAAAACCAATTATCAAAATTATTATTATGAGTATCAAATGAAAAACATTTTTGTACAATACATTAAATTAATCTATTAAAAATTGTCAATTCTTGCCCTCGCCGCATTGCTCGTTAAATCCAATGTTCTTCGTCAACAACCAGGAAAGGTTTCCCGAATGGTGAGTTCGACAAATGCTTCTCCCCTGGTGTTTGATTACAGGCAAGTAAATCCACAAATTGAAGTCGGCTGGTTACGCCCAACTAAAGAAAAATAAGTTCCTACGGTAGATCCGGAGTCAATCAGCTTAAAATACACTCGGGCCGAGCTACAAGAGGCCTTAGCAATTCATTTGCTCTGTATTTGAGTAGGGGAAATTGCTTCCCAAAGGGAGTTTCTCTTGTTGCGCTTCGTGGTATTAAATGTACACTGGGTATGGATTCGTTCGATTATTAAAAGACTCATTGTTTCTAGGGTTAACAAAAAGTTCTTAAATTCAAATTTTCATAAATATACCTTAAATTAATTTAAACGCACGGAAATGACGTTCTCGTTGAATGGACTCTTAACAATTGACATATCTTGTAACTAGGATACGATTTAAAATAAATAGTGGAAAAGCTCCGATTTTTTAATATAATCGCAAATCCTGAGAAAACGGATAGTATAATTTTTTCTTTCCAAAAAAATAAAAAGATATTACCTAAACAGTTTACAATAGAAAATGTAAAGAAATCTATTTCCAGGACAATATTATACCTAGGAATCAAATTTGACCGACACTTGACTTTTGCAGGTCACTTTAGAAAAAAACTAAATCATGTTAGAAACAAGTCGTACAGACTAGCCCCTCTCCTCACCTCGCCACACTTAAGTTTGCGACTGAATATCATTATTTACAGCAGCTTCATCCGGCCAGCTCTGCTGTACGGTGCTCCTATGTTTCCTCATATCACACAGCACACAGCGAAGAAATTGCAGCAATATCAAAATGGGGTGGTCAAAAAAATATGCAGAAGCACTTCACTCTGGAGGGAAAAAACTCTCAATGTCCATACAATTTTGAACATCCCAACTGTGCAAGAGTTTATGAAGCGACGTCAGGTCAAGTTTTTTGAAACTACAAAACGAATTGCGAATCCGCTAGTTTCTAGCTTAATACCTCCACCAGCCCCAAAACGGTGGCAAAATGCTGTTGTATCTCATTAAGTTATTTTAGAATAAGATAGGCTTAAGGGTAATTTTAAGGACACCAAACAGCCAGAAGCGAGCCCCGTCGCAGATATACTTCATTTTGAAAATAATTTTAAAACTTTTAAGAACTCCGCAATTCCTTAAAATGTATGCAAGTTACAGAAAAAGGAATAACTTAGTAACGAAAACGATTAATTAAGAATTTAAAATTAAGGGGATAAGGAAAAAAAAAAAATTTTAAATAGAAGTGAACCGCAAATTTTGACTCGATTCTCTACTAATGTAAAAGGCGTTTCTATTTTAATTATTATGTTTTCGATAGTCATTTTATTCGGTTTGCTTCTCTGGAATGTTAATATTGAATTTGAATTAGATTTTTTTTTTTTCATATATACACATATGAGAGACGGTAAGAGGAATTATCGATGCGTAAAATGTTTGAATCCGAATTTTTAATGGGTACACATGTTCAAGGTCACCGGAATCTAAATAACTAATGCTAATCAAAAATAAGAAATTCGTGATATTATGGGTCCCCTCAAATATATGGCAATGGAATGCCGATGCTGATGCCAACCAACTTGACTTTCAGCTGCGCTACAAGTTGCAAAAATCAATAACCTCCCATGCAAGACTAGACAAGAGAGTTTTGCTCTTTGCTGAAGAAAAGAAACTATGAGGTGTAATATGAATTCTTCAAAATTAAATGAAAATAAATCTGGTTCCGCGCAATACACAACTTTCACTTGCCTCCGTTGATAAAATCAATTTAAAATTTTTAAATACAATTAGAGATGAAAATAAATTATTAAAGAAACAATTAAGTTAAGTTTCAATGAAAAAAAACGTGTTTTATAAAATAATCAATTATATTATTACAGTTTGTTATATTGGCTTTTGTTCTTCTTCCAGTGGCTGCGACAGGCCGTGTAGGCCCTGGGCCTCGTGGTGTAATATCCCGGGAGATTACACACACGTTTCTCGATGCAATTTTTAGGGTAGGGTTATCACTCCCGACACCTAATATTGTGAGTGGCCACCATTTGGCTGACGGGTCTCACATACCCGGGGGAGAGGCTGAAAGTGAATCCTCATTTAATTAAATCCTTATAAAAGTCCGGACTGGGATTCGAACTCACAACCTATAGCATGAGAGGCTAGCGCGATAGCCACTCAGCCACGGGCTTCCCTACCATTTTTTGTAAAAGATAATATTTGTTCTAAATTCTTTATTTTTTCAACAGTATATTATACATCTATGTTACAGTGTTTATGTTAAAAAAAAAAAAAAAAAAAAAAAAAAATCGCATAAAATATATTTTTTGCTCTTTTCTCCTTTAGTTAGTAATTAAATTCGTTTAACTTGTGTTTTTAGCAATGCTAATCAGATGATATGGTTAATTTTATGAAATTTTCAAAATGAAAGGTGATTTAGAGCAAGAAAATTTAAACTATAGGCATTTAAGCCCTGTCAGACTATTTCAATCCGAATAAAACCTACATGATATTAGATTTAAGCCCATTAAATTTTACATCGATAAAGCGAGATTTAATCAAAATCGTTGGAGCCTTTTTTTTAAAACATTTGTAAAAAGGTGCAAAATGCAAGGTATAAAGTGGCTCTTCACCTCGGCCAATTTTGACGGAACAGTTGCTGTAACTTCTCAGGAATATGAAATTTCAGATTTATACTACATATCGTTTTGACGCAAGACTTACCACATACACACAAAGAAGGATACACGGACACATAGATCTTTTTGGTTTGTGTGCCCTATTTTCAGGCGGGCCAAGACCTCCTCCTCCCTGCGGTTGCTGCGACTTGAGGTTTTCCAATACTTTACTTCTTTCTTAATGATTTTTAGTTTGCTTGGATAACTGTTTTTCCATGCTCCATCCCATTTCTTCCATACATTTTCTATTAGAGGGCGTGCTAGCTCTGAAGGTGTGAGCAGTGCTCTACCACGACCAGGGAGAATGAGAGCCTATTTGGCAGCCTTATCTGCCATTTAATTTCCTCTTGTCTCCATGTGACCTGGTATCCACACATAAGTAATTCTTTTCCCATTTTCAGCCATTACTTTGTTTAATTCCAGTATTCTTAAAATTCCTGGATGACCGGAATGCATATTCTCTAGTGCTTTTAGAGCGCTTTTGGGAGTGTTCTGGAATAATCAAGGGCCATTGCGATCGCATTCACTTCAGCAGTATAGACGGAACAATATTGATGTAGTTTCGACTTGTATGTGCATTCTGATGCAACGAAAGCTGAACCACTGGATGAGCCTGATTTAGAACCATCCGTGAAAATTAATTTGTGGCTGGGCAATGAGCTGATTATCTTCTCAAAGCGGTCTTTATAATATATTAATTTGGAATTTTGTTTTCTATGTGGCGGTATCACCGTAACCTTCACGTGTTTTGTGTTACAAAAAATACCTGTGTGTTTAAAACAATGTAAATGTGGGTTGTAATAAAGATATAATTCATTATCAATGTTATTTATGTGGTGATACCGCCACAACTATATTTAGCCAAAACTCAAGATATACATGGGGTTTCAGAAATGTTCATGGTGGTGTTTTGTTTTCTATTGAAATTATATGGATTAATTTGAACTCGTTAACAACGGACGGCATTCTTTCTGCTAATGGTAAGGTTGGGTTGGTCTCTAGTTGAAATTTCGCCGAATATTTGGATTTAAAGATGTATACGTGAGCAGGGTGAGTAGCTTGTGTGATTAATTTTATGATATAGTTTATGGCCAATTTATCGCGTCGGTGTGATAGTGGTGGTAAGCCAAATTCTGCACAAAGACTTAGAGAAGGGCTGGTCATGAAAGCTCCTGTAACAATTCGTATGCCTGCATGGTGTACTTCATCGAGTTTAGCCAGATTGTCCCTTTTTGCCGAGCCAAAGACAAAGAAGCCATACTCCATCTTTGTACATATTATTGATGAGTATATCTTGAGTATAGTGATGCGATCTGCATCTCAACTTGTTCCAGTTAAGACTTTAAGTATATTAAGTTTTTTTCACATTTTTCTTTCAAGGATTTTATGTGATTTTCCCAGGTAAGACGTCTATCAAATTCCAATCCCAAGAATCTACAACTATTTACGTAGGGTAAAGGAACGTTGTTAAGTAGGAGGTCTGGTAGGTCGGGGAGATTTCTTCTTCTACTGAAATACAAACATTTTGTTTTAGCTTTCGAAAACTTCAGTCCAGAGTTTTGTGACCACTCGTTTAATCGATTTAATGAAGTTTGTAGCTTATCTTTTATTTATAGCAAATCTTTGGATCAACAAAAGATTGCCAGATCGTCTACAAACAGCATTGGTACATAGATCTTTTTATGGGACTTGGTTATATGGACTCAGGAGACCCTAAAACGTGTATTTCCGTTAAAAACTGGAATTAGAAAATGTTCACAATCGCAATACTTCCCTTTACTATTTTCGTTGTTACATTAATATTAAAAAATGTTTGAAAATATATTGTTCGAAAAAAAAGTCAGAAATACAATACTATTCAGTATATATTTTTTTTGGCATCATAAATAATATTATTTAACATATCAAGCTGAAATAGACAATAGAAAATAAAATAAATGTTTTAAAATTCTTTTCTTGGAATCCTAATGTTGTTGTATATTTGCTCTACATTTGTTTCTAGTCAATGTACCTATGTTCTTATTTACTTGAAGTATTACTGAATACAGTTGTAAATATAAATATATAAAATATTTGAGAAGAGAAGAACGTAATGAACTATGCACGCACTTTACTAAACCAAACCTTTGTGTATTATTCAAAGAATACTTTTGTTTCAAACCTTAGTTGAATTTTTTTTTTTAATAACATATAACCAATTTCATGTATTCCAAAAGAAATTTGTTATCCAATCTTGCATCTAGATAGTGAAGTATAGGCACGGGCCATACTCAAACTAAGCTGATAGAAATAGGTTGAGCATTGACATCCTAACTGTTATGGCTGCCCGTTCAATTTTCCAGAATATTGGTTCACCGGGAGCAATATCCGATATTGTAAGTGTTTCTAATTTATTTTTATCCGTTTTGGTTTATATACTTAACTTTTTTTCTATTATTTATTTTTTTCTAATCTTCATATTTGTTATTCGCGCCTGGAAAAAGAAATAAGTGACAACAAGCAAAAGTGCTATAGAAGCATGAGCAGTGTGAGGAATAAAAGTGCCCAGCAGCACCCCTTCCTAAGCTTTTATTTAATATAATTAACTTATTTTATTCATAATATTAATACATTTACCAGCATTAAATAATTATAAAGTAATTAATGTTCAACCAGTTTGAAAATATTTTATATAGAACTAATCAGATTCAATTAATATACGGAGGGATTTTAGGGAAAATAAAAAATACAATAGAATAAATAATGAATAAATACTCTCATGTACTCCAGGCACTCTATTCTACTGATTGTCTGATTCTTCTCAGAAACTGGGATAAAAAAAAAAAATCAATAAAAAAATAACAATGAAGAATATGAAAAACGAAATACCTTCAAAAAGATCCTAGGAAAAACTTTATCTACTTTTGCTGTGATGAAGAAATTTACAAAAACGTTGAAGAAATCACAGTAACAAGCAAACATTAAAGCATTCGACGACCATGTAATAACAGAACGAAAATCAAAAGTAAGAAATTAAAATATGGATGGTATGTGGAAAAAAAAACACATATGGAATAGTTACAGATCGCTACTCAAGATATCGAGAACAAAACTGTATTATGGGCTGAATTGAAAACTACTGTCTTCTTAGAGGCGAAGATAAGAAGAACGTAGAAGAAAGAGAGAGGGATGATTAGTGTCAGTTGGCGAAAGTGAAGTGGAAAGAAAAAAGTCATCGAAATTGAATTATTGAACTGATTTTAAAATAAATCGGCGTTTAAAATAAAAAAAATATATATAAATAGAAGTATAAATGTTTCTTATTTTCTCCGAAAAATTATATCCATATTGGGAAAAAAATATTTAAAATGAGATAAATATCGTAAAATAATGCTGAGGAGTGTGTCGCGGAATACAATAGAACAAGGCATATTTGCTCTTCGGAAAAGAATCAACCATTTGTCCCCTTAGTTCTATCGAGAAAAGGGATTTAGTAAGAGATAGGCTGGAAGCGCAGTTAAATTCCAGAAAGAACTTTGAGATGGATAAAACAAGGATTGATAAAACAGAAGACATTGCGAATTCAAAATAGGTGACCTAGTCTATATGGAGAACGGAAATAAAATGAATAGAAGAAAGTTGGATAGAGTTAGAGTGGACCCATTCAAGATTTTAAAGAGGATTTCATCGTCAATATACGAACTTGATTGTAGAAAAAGGACAATGGTATCAAATTTGTTTCACGGCAGCAAGTTGTGACTTTATCTTAGTGAGAAACTGACTGCAGAGGGCGAGATGTAAATAATTATCTTAATTATTTGTGTAAAAACATATGTTCAATTGTTGTGTTTAAAGAGTTTGTGTTGTATAGTTAAGGGTTATTTACTTGTAATTTAATTATTCTTGTGATATAATAAAATCTGTTAAAGCCAACTTACATATACATATATATATATATATATATATATATATATATATATATATATATATATATATATATATATGTAAACCTTACCTTAAGAGATTAAAGTCTTCAACGGTGACAAGCCTTACTTTGACTGAAGAGTTCGCCATCTTCATGTTAGATTTTCTGTCCTTGTCTTTACGTGGCTACTGTATTCTTCCTACCTTCTTGTACTCATCTTGTCTCCCT
This sequence comes from Piezodorus guildinii, assembly GCA_023052935.1. Lineage (NCBI taxonomy): Eukaryota > Metazoa > Arthropoda > Insecta > Hemiptera > Pentatomidae > Piezodorus > Piezodorus guildinii. The sequence goes on along the minus strand of CM041294.1, from coordinate 103,748,207 downwards.
GGGTTCCTTTTCATATCTCCACTCAGTCCATTTCTTGGCCCTGTTTTTCTTATTAGATGCCCAGTTCATTGCCATTTCATCTTCTTGACGTGCCTTATTGCATCCAGTGGCTCCGCTATCTTTCCTTATTGTTTGGCTACTGAGTTTTTAACTTTTTTTCATACCTAATGTTTTCATTTTAACCATTTTTTTTATATTATATTTTATTTTTTACTTTTTAAGTGTTTCTTGATTAATACGTGTACAATTTTTTATCTTTAATTACATGTTTTACAGCGACGACTCGAAGGATTTTTACCAAGTATTACGTGGACTAAAGTAATATTCCGGTTCCTAGGAAGAAAAATTGTTTCTTGATTTTTAGGGATAGAGATGATACATGAAGAACTCTCCCTCTTGTTGCAAAAATTATGCGATAAGATGAAAAATTGGACAGGGCAGGAGAAGGCCTCTATTTGTTTTATAGGAACGTCGCAGGGCTTGAGGAATTGAGGATATGGGAATTGACGGCCCTATATTTCCTATGTCAGCTCCACTCAATCAGCCCGTGTTCCCCATCAATGGATACAAGGTGTATGGTAAACAGTAGTGTTGTCTGTCACTTGAGGTCATTAGCAGGTTTTGTTATCTCTACCTCTGGGTCGAATCGTTTTTTCCATTAACTTTTCATCCGTGTTTTATTCCATTATTTCTTCAACGAATGTCTGAAACTCCTGCTATTCTTTGTCCTTATGAATCCAATCAGATTTGCATATCGTGTAATGTTTTACGAGGAAAAAAAGTAAACAGCTATCTATATATATATATACATACATCTGTAAAAAAATTTGCTAACCGCACCATATTCTTTCAGTTAGATTTTTTTCTAAAATAATTTTTACTGTCATATACTTTTATATGAAATATATAATAAGGGAAACTATTGCGATCGTAAACATTTTTGAACGTTGAATTATTTTTCGTAGAAAAAGTTTTCATTATTTTCTTTGCTTTATGATTGTATTCTGTAAGCTATTATGTAATTATAATGTTATTTAGAGGTTTTACCTTTCACAGATTCTAACAAAAACAAATTTTATATAATAATATTATATATGTATATAATAAATAATTAAAGATACCAATTGATCGGTTAACATGTCCGTTTTCAACCTGCTGTAAACTGACTACCATTGTCAGAACCTTTTTTTTAATTCAAATACACATCCAATATGACCGTGATCATAGTTCTCATCATTAGCTCAATATTCATAGTTTAATTCATGTTTAAATCTCTTACTGATCTTAAATTTTTGGAAAGTTTAAATTGAATTTTATTGTCCAATGTAAAATTGAAAATACCTCACCTCAGAAACTGTTTGTTACAGAGCTAATTGTATTTGGTTTCAAACTAAAAGGTTCTTTAGAAGCACTTCCCTAATTGGCTAAACATTTATTACTGTTGGAGGAGGTGAAAAAAAAGTCCTTTATCATCCCTCCAGTATTCGTTTTATATTATAAAAAAAATAAAAATATATATATATATATATATAACTGCTTTTTGTGCTGTTAAATATTAAGTTTGGTTTGTCTTTTAGATTATCTACAGCCCAAAATTTTAATCATAACTTTAATAAATTTTTAATTATAAATTTTAAATATTAACCCGAGTTAATGCTCAGAATTTCGCATGGTTAAAAAATAGGTTAGCTCTTTGCATAAGTTGTTTACAATTTTAGGTATAAATGTCTAACGAAAATATTCTTAAATTATTCATCAACTAATTTTGAAAGTTTTACTTATAACCATATATTAATTTAATTTGATTTGAATTAAAAAAAATACAAAAAACAAAACAAAAAAAAAAAAAAAAACACCCTTTCCTTATAATTCGTAGAATAATACTGGGATTATAGTCAATTTTTTTTCCTTACTTCTTCTTGTCATAGTGCCATTAAGTTCTCTACGTTGAATTCCGTTTTTCATTACTTTCTGCAGCTTGTTTGAGTTCTTGAAAGTTTTTTCTTAACTACTGACTTATCTATCTAAAATATCCATATAATTTTTTTTTTTTTTTTACCATTTTTTTATTATTCCCATCTAAGTTTTATTTCAGGTAAGAAAAACATTATTGTCAAGGAATATTATTGGCATAAACCTTGGTGAAAAACCTGATGATAATTGCAAGCAACGCCAAGTTCTGGACTTCGAATTCCCTAGGGCCTAGTTCCCGGCGACAAACAATGAACGGGGAGGTTTAGGAATTTGGAATGGCCTTCCCTTAGACAAAATCTACGCTTCATAAATTCTGACCGTGCTCACAGATTGGAATGCACGAAAGTCCATGTTCATTCATTCCACTGATCATTATCATATTTATTTTATAATGAACAAGACGGTAAATATCTGAACAAAACATTCACTTAATTTTTTGTTGTAACATATATTCATTACAGTTCACAACTGTGCCAATAATACATTAGGTAAATGTGAATATAAACATGATAAGACATGGATACATATTTAGAGAAACCACGCATAGGGAGCACTCCAAAAATTTCTGAACTAGACGATACCTTCTGTTTTCATCTTCTTTTCAGACGCCTCGGAAAAATTATCAGATATTGATAAGGAAGAAACGATTGAAACTAATGAGAAAGAGTGGGAATAGAGTTTTTCATGAAAGGAGGAGGTATCTGGTTCGTGCCAAATGAGTAGCATATGGAAGATTAATGTCATTATGGATGGGTTTGTTTGTGACCATGTAGGGAGTGTTGAGAATTTTACGATGGATTTTCGATTATAAGGATTGGATACGAGAAAAATTCGATGATTTAGGAGAGCCTTCGACTGAGTGTGATGAAGGAATAATCACCTCAATGCAGGGCCGTTGGCCTAGAAACAGCACGAAAAAAATATATGTACTTAGCCTAAGACCATTCATGGAGTGTACAGTAGAGCCTTACGGCTATAGTCCGTAATTTTATATCGACATTACTTGAGAGTCACGTAGATAAGCCTTTTTTACTTTCATTTATCTATTATGAAATATATATTAATTTAACCTGAAATACACGTTTTAGGGTCCCCTGAGTCCAAAAGACCAAGCTCCGCAAATAGGTCTGTGTGTCCGTTAGTCTAGCGCAAAAACTAAAAGCCGTACGAAACTGAAATTTCATATTCAAGACTACTATACATCCGAGATTTTATAACAACGTTTTCATCAAAATCAGATAACCAGAAGAGCCAAATTCTAAAATGCATTTAGGACCTTTTTACGATTTTCTCCAAAACCGCTCTAACGATTACGAAAAAACTCGCTATATGGATGTAAATTTTATTCGGTTTTAATATGATGTAAGTTTAATTCTGTTTGAAATTGTCTGACAGGGCTCAAAAATTATTTTAACTTATCTTCTTCTAAAGTACCTTAAATTTAGATTAAAAAAAAAATTAGGCACATCATCTTATTAGCATTGATAAATTATTGCTAAATATGCAACTTGAGCGATATTGATAACTAAAGAAGGGTTCAAAAATATTTTGTTATGCAATTTTGTTGTTCTTGGACAGAAAAATAGTAATAAAGATGTATATTATACTGTTAGATAACTAAAGATTTTATAAAAAATATGATCTAATACAGAGAATTGTAAATGTTAATGGGAGGTGATGAAAAGCCGATGAAAGTAACCGATTGTTGTATATAATAATATAATAAATTATTTAATATAATATATGTTTCTATTGAAATTAAATTTATTTAATTCTTTAACAATTTATTTTTTTATCTTTAAATTTATTTAAAAATTCTTAAATTGATTTTAACAACGGAAGTAAGTGAAAATCGTGTGTTGCGCTTACCACATTTTTAATTATGTGGATGATTTAAGGGTTTGTCAGGTCATTGTTGAAGTAGCCGACAACGTTGAGCAGTTTTTTGTCGTTTCAGTGTTGAGCGAGAATTCCATGTTAGGCGTTTGTCGGGATGGAGTCATAGGCATTGGACGCGAAATTTACAGCCATAAATGTTCTTTAAAACTATTAACTTAAATATATTATTAAGTTATCGGCATAAATTTAAACTGATAATTGATGGAACGCTCACTTATCTTGATTATAAATGTAAAAGGTTAAATTTTGTGTTTAAGGAACTGGTTTTAAAATTATTTCACCAAGAGTATGTTTTTTTTGTTTTTTTTTAAAGGTAACTGAGGGAACCGAATTTTTCGATAGCTGTTTATTGAAGAAATATCAAAGCTAAGGCTGGGTTTCAGTCGTGGAAGGCCATTAAGGAAGTAGGTAATGTTTGTTGGATGGTTTTAGTTCCACTCAGCTGCCATCGAGAATCCTTCTCTTCGGATGACACCCTTTCGAAAGTGCTTAGTGATCGGATATGTTTTCTGCTTTTAACGTGTCTCTCTACTGTTTTCTTTGTTGTGATTTACCCATATCATTATTAATGTAATAAATTTAGAAGTATTTTAATTTCAATTCAGATTAAAAAAAAAAAAAATATGGTAATAGTCCGTGAGCCAGCAACGAAAAATGCAACATATTTTACTAAAATCTTTAGTATGTTTTATGTAAAGCATCTATCATAATAAAGCAAAAACTTCACGCCTACAGATTTAAAACGGGTGAATTACAAAATGGCTGCCATTTAAAAAGTGAATATCACTCTTTTTTAACATAATTATGGTTACTATTATGGAAACGGCTCATTCTATGAAGATGATCATTATGAAGTAAAACATGAAGTATGGTATAAGTTTTCATTTGAGTGGTAAAAAACATTTGTATGTCTTATATTCAACGATATGAAGGTATTACAATTTTTTTTGTTGAGAAAAACGAGATTTTTTGTAATACCACAATATTGTTGAATATTAGACATACAAATATCTTTTACCACTCAAATGAAAGCTTATTAAATACTTGATTATTTACTTTATAACGATTGTCCTCATAGGATGAACCGTTTCATGATAGTAACCATAATTATGTTAGAAAAGACTAATATTACGTCTTCCGCAATTTTTTTTGTAATAGCTCTATGCCATTGAATATTTGACGTATAAATATCTTTTACGACTCAAATTAAAGCTTATTAAATACTTTATGATTTACTTTAGAACGATTATCCACATAGGATGAGCCGTTTCCATGATATTACTATCATGTCATCCATAATTATGTTGGAAAAGACTGATATCACGTTTTCCGCATTTTTTTAATTTTTTTTTTGTAATAAATATATATCGTTGAATATTAGACATACAAATATCCTTTACCACTCAAATAAAAGCTTATTAAATACTTGATGATTTACTTTATAACGATTATCCTCATACGATGAGCTGTTCTTATGATGGTAACCATTATTACTTTAGAAAAGAGTGATATTCATTTTAAGTTGGCAGACGTGGATTGTTTGCTTTACCATGATAGATGCTTTACATAAAACATACTAAAAATTTTGGTAAAATAGGTTGCATTTTTCGTTGGTGGTTCACGGTCTATGGTCTTGTTCCATTTACCAACAAACCTATAAAACAAAGGCCAGCTTATTATTATTCTTATACTTTCTTGTACCAGAGACTCAAGAGTTTTAATGGTTAACATGGAGAAATGTAGCTAAGAGCTCTGCCATCCAGCATACAAATGAATACCTCCCACGTATCTTCATCAGACATGTCTTATCATCCTGTCATTGGATGTCCTTTTTTTGGTGATAATGGTATTCGCGTTTCATTTCATGCATATCTGATCAGGAATACCATTTCACTCTGTGCATATGAATTGGATTTGGCATTCATCTTTTTTTTTTAATACTTAGTTACATTTTTTTTTTATAATGTAGAAAGTATTATTTTTAAATATACTGCAATGATACGCAGTTAAAATTGTTTTTTTGTCTGACTTCTCAAGCCTGTCTCTTTTCCTCTTTTCCAAAGCACGTCACGCTAGTAAGTTTTTACCCGAAACTGTATATGGTGCAATACTATATTACTACTGGTTAATAGAAAAAATTCTTCACCGATGATAAAAGATAAACAGTATATTAACAGAGCTTGCCATATGTCCATCTGATTTTGTACTGTTTCTACACTCCTTGCCGAAACAAAAACGACCCTTTTTAGCCCAGAATCTTCACTTGAGATGAAAATTTGATTATTTGCAATAACTGTAGTCGTTTTGGAATGAGTGGATCGACAAAGGGCAACCTACTCATTTTTCAAAGTCTCCAACTTATCACAGAAAGATGATGATTACTGTTTGGTAGGCTTCATTCGGTTTTAATCTATATTTACCATATTAGAAATTGGCAATAATGGAGCTATTAATGATCAATCGAAAGAAGCCAATAGTTGCATGTGAACGACCGGCCAAATGTCTCACGTGTGACATCACAAAAACTGGTGGAGCTTGTATATTAAACTTCACTAATTCCGTCCTACTCTCTGGACCTCTCACCAACAGATTTTTAGAATAGAATACAATAGAAATAAAAATTTATTCTCGGGTCCATACCATTTATGTGCAATTGAAATATACCATTTGTGTGGCTAAAAGACATAAGAAACATAATTAATTCTTATTGGCAATGGTGAAATAAGGGGGCTTATGATTAACAAAAATGATTTAACAAAAATTAAAGAATAAAAAAAAGGAAATAAATAATCTCCAGAATTTTTCTTCTAAACAAAACTGGAAATAAATATCTTAAAAACAAAATTAATATTTAGGCAAATCAGATTTCTTTTTATTTATTCAATGTTACATATATAGCATATATATAAGCATTGAAATACCAAAATTGCTGATCGTCTATTTGGGATAACAGAAGGTATTGGAAAAGTTGAGATTTAAATGAGAATAGAGAAGCAGCATGGCGGATATGGTTTGGTAAAGAATCCCAGAGGGCATAAGAGGGGACATTAAAATAAAAATATTAAGTTGTGTGAGTAGGGTGGTTAAGGTCAAAATGGCGCGATCTGGTTTAAAGTGAGTGGACTGTAATTAAAGGAGCCTGTGGATCAGATAATCATTTTTTCAGGTATCGGGCCATCACTAGGTTAAAAGAAAAATCAATGGACAAAGGTAATTTGAAAACGTTTTTTTAAAGTTTATCAATTTAATTAATGGTAAATTTTACTTCAATTGAACCAAAAACACGATAGCAGCAATTTATTGAAGTGGGGACTTTTTCGATTGAATAAAATGGTGGTAATCTGAATTAAAAATAAAAAAAAGACAATCCTGCATTATTTTCCGAAAAAAAAAACAAAGCAATATGAATGAAGTATGTATTTTTATTTAGTAATGGAAAGAATACTACAAAATATACGAAATAAATACTTCTAACGCATTTAACATAACAGATATGACCTCTGTTTCAATCAAACGAATGTGTAAAGTAGGATTCCACTTTTTTTTTTTCTTCATTCTTTTATTTGATTCTTCGGATGAATGTATTTGTAGTATTTTGTTTTTGTATGAATGGTTGGGTTCAACAACCAATTTCATAAATGCAGCAATTTGTAGCTACGGTAAAGTGAAAAAAAGAGGAAGAAACTGGCTGCTAAGAAGAACAGCTTCCAGAAGCACCCCTCGCTTGGCTTGAGTCATCCCTAAGTGCTCACGACAGATTCCACTTACAGATCCTTCTCAGTCTTTTCTTATAAACCGTGGTAATATTTTTTGGTTCATCATGCAATTTTCTCTAAGAAATTTGGTTAGTTCGGGATTCATTCCCTAAATTATTTTACGCAAATTACTATTTTTATTGGTTATGAAAATATCAATAAAGTTATTCATTGATTTATGTAACCTGAGAGTTAGAAGTATATTTTTTTAGCGTTTCTACTTTGAATTCGCAATTATTGATCCAAACAAAATGGATTTATTTTTAAATTGTAATTTAAATAAAGTAAATAAAAAATTAATTGAAATGTAATTATAAATTTTCTAATGATCTGAAACATGAATACTTAATAATAAAAATAGGCTTTACATTTATATAAGAAATAAAGGCAGTATAACAACATTAAAAAAATCGAATAATCACAATGGAGTTCTTTATTTTAATTGCCTCTTTAATGCTAGATACTAAAATATCTGTATGGCACACTTAGTTGTTATATATACAGCATTAGCAATGATATTTACCCATCAATATTTCTTTCAAAATCTGTCCTGTATTATTTGAAGATAATACATGTAAAAGTAACTCGGAAACAATAATTTATTTAAATTTTGTCTTTTTTTTCTGCAACTTTTGTATTAATGCCTCTATTTAGGCATTAAAATATCTGTTTGAATGCAGTGCAACACATACGTATATTCAACACATGAAATATATATACGTTATATATATATATATATATATATATATATATATATATATATATATATATATATATATATAATAATACCTATATATTGGTTTTTGTTTACTTGAAAAGTCAAATAACTTTAAAAGTGTTTATTAGTTTTATCTTAAGAAGTTGTGAGACCATTATTATTTATATATTTTCTCTTTTTCAGTGAAATCAAAATGTTTATTTTTATTTATTTTTGTACTTTCTTTGTTTCTTTTTTTTGTTACTTTATTTTTTTTTAAATTATGTTTCATCATACTGTTTTCTTAGTGTACTTTTTCATATTAATTGCTGCTTGTAAATTCTTCACCAGCCATCGCTAGCCGGCCAGTTACGGCAAGTTCAGATATTAAATCCCCATTCGACGCTGATACACTACACCTTTACATTCGGCCTCATGGAATAAATAAGTATATAAAAATATGTGTTGTTGGAAAAAAATTATTGTCTTTTACGCTATGGAGAAATATAAAAGTCCACCGTACAACATGTATCTGATGTGTATAGGAGAATATTTTTGTAGTATATAGAGAACTACAATACAGACTAATTATGTATACTAGTATACAGACTAATTGATGAAGAGTTAGAATGGCTAGAAACGCATTAGGACACGCTCCATAGCTGATATCTGTTCTAAAAAAAAGCTAGAGAACACGTCGATTAAAAGCAGTGCTAATGAAAACTTCATGCGTATTTCAGTGTGGAATAGTGAATGCTCAACAAGATAGAACCCACGGTGCCAAGGCTTTAATATTTGTTTAAGATAACAAAGAGATAGTTACAATTTAAAATTCACAAGAAACTACGCTCACACCATGAAAAGACAACGGTTGGAAGAGAAGTCAGCACTTCGTTGGGTGCAGTATGAGGAAGATAACCTGCGTTTTTTTTTTTTTTTTTTTAAACGAAAACCGCAAATAATTATAAAAAGAGATAAAAATTTAAAATAATAGGAGCTGTAAACAGTTATACCCTAGTATAATTATTTGAAAATAATAAACCATTTATTAATAATTAATAATTTGCAGTGTTTTTTTTTAATAAGTAGTTCATGGCCTTCCATGTTTCCAATGCATTCTTTCATAATTTATTTATACTCTTTAAATCGACGTTTTTGTGTTCCTTGCCTATCATCAGTTGAAGTCAAAAACGTTAATAAATTCATCCTTAGTAGGCATCCATAATATGATTTCGTCACTTAAAATTATTTAGCCCAGTAAAATTACTGACTGTACTCTTTCTGTAGAAATTAATATTGTCATTCAGTTTTAAAGTATTATAATTATTATTACTTTTGTTTATAAATAATCATTTCTAGCCTTAAATAGTTATTGCATTTACTTATTAAGGTGAATTTTATATAAAACTTTATGAGACACTGACATATACTTTTATGGATTTAAGTTGCATTATGCTAACCATTAATATGTCATATATAATGATTTTGATGGAAATGTTTTCTTTGCAGGGTTTGGTTTCTGATTTGTCAACTAGCCGTTGACAAGGCAATATCACAAATACCAATATTAGCTATTGGTTCCGTACATCCGATCCTCATTTCAATGGATGGCTCCTCTTTGTTTGAAATGTTGAATGCAATCCAACGGATGCTAGAGCTATTGTAATCGATTCGTTGTTTTACACAGAGTGCCAATGGAATAGTGGTCCTATTTTTAAAAAGTCTTTCAGTGAATAGAATCCAAATGAGGCTACTCAATTATATCATTTTATCATTAATTCAATTGAAGGATAATGTAAAGAGCTTGTGATTGCGGTAGGACATTGAATATTAATTGATTATAAAGCTATGATGGATGTACTAAATTATAACTTATGCCTACTGCTTACATACTTGTGAAATATTAATAATGCAGTTATATTAACTAATAGCCCTGTTTTTTTTAATACTTCTCGTAAATTAAATTAATTTTTTTTTATAACCCCAATTTAGTTTGTAACGTCTCTATTTATGTTATATAATAATTTATTTAAATAAGTGCTAGCTCAGCGGAGGGGGAGTGAGTAGTAACCATTTTTGACTTGAAACTTCTTTATTTTCACATCAGGTAATTGAACCTAAAAGGTTACAATACAATTTTATAATAAATCACATTTAGAAAGTTTACTGTACACAAAAAAAATACTAAACGTCAAAGATAAACTTACCCCTACGGGTTCAATATTCATTAATAAATCAAAACCAAACTAATATAATTAACATGTATCACAAACTGAACAAGACTAAGATACATAACCAATAACACCATCAATCTTTTTGTAACCTCCCTTAATTTTAAATACTTTTTAATTAAAAGATCAGCTGATTTCATCAGAGCGAGGGTTTGTTCCAACTCTAGTTTTTGTCAGCTGTGACAAGTTACATGTTTTGCTAAATCCTGAAGAATGGTCCCTCCCATTTTGTAATTGATACATAAAGGCATAGAAGCCATTGAAATGTTAATAGTGCATGCAGCGCATATAGAAATCCTCCTTAGAATACCTTCGGGTAATAGAAGGACAAATATCTGTGACATGTGTACATATCATATTTGTATTGTATTTTGTGCAAAAATAAAACCAGAGGGTATGAAAAAAAAATTTTTTTGCTAAATCTTTTTCTGAATAATTTCCTTTTACTGTATCTAGATACATTTTAAGACTGTTTCTGTTAATAGATTATGTTTTTGAAGTGCTATCACAGATTTGGTATTCCTCTTGGTGGTGGGGATCATTCCAATCTTGACACTTCCAGTCTTAAACTCTACTTTACAGGAGCAATATAGTGGGTTTCGAAGCACTTCTAAGGAACTATAAAAGTGATGTCTTCTTTTCTCAAGGAATTCTCTCACTTTAGGAATATTAATAGTAAATGAAGCCTTTCTGCCTTTTCTTTTTCAAAGGTAGTTCTATTTAATATCTGCTATTCTGTATATTTAAGAAGATATCTTATTTTTTATTTATCAATTTAAAAATCTACGAGAATCCTCAACGTTCACGACTATAGGGTCATGTAATGGGTTCAGTTCACAGATAATTACCAATTATTTTCTCTATTTTCTTTGATATAATGAGAAACTATAACCATTGCAAAACAATTTTCATAATGAATTATTGTTTTTTTAGTAAAATATTAGTTGCTTAAGTTTTATGAGTATTAAATCAAGAATTAATACATTCTTCTGGCATTTTGATCTATTTTTGTATAATTGATGAACTTAATTTAATCTTAAAAGTGCATTTACCTAAGATAAATTAGTGGTTTGATGTTATGTAATATTATCGCAAGAAAAAAATAAATAAAAAATGTGTACCTCTACAATTCATGAAGAGTGTTGGGTTCTGTACATTTAGAGCTTCATAGCCAGGCGGTGATTAGGCCATAATTACGTTCGACCACTAGGTCGTTTCCTCAATTTTGGGAAACTCTCTTTATATGGGCTGGATGTGCCCAGAAGGGTTTCCATAAACCAGAATCGCTCTTCGGCTGAAATAACAGAATAATTCATTCTGCCTCATCCGAGGTTCGAATCTGGGACCCGGAGAACAATGCCCTAAAATATATTTTAGATTTTTTTTTTGGTTATAAAAACCAATTTAAATAAAAAACTAAATTCTAACACATCTCAATTGTTATGGCCTTTCTTCCTACATTTTTCATTTTTATAATACAATGATCTTTAAATTTATTGCTTTTCGTCTATTCCTTCCGTTAATGCCGCAAGTAGGGTGAGTTATTATATTATTCTTTTTATGTTTATAATATATAACTAACCAGTCAGAAAAGGTATTAATAATTTAAATTATTAGGCCAAATGAACTAAAAGAGTCAGTACAGAATGTTGTCCGATTATATTGAATAAAAATTAGTACAATTCAATTTATTTTTTTACGTCCTTACCATTAGTAAAAAAAATATCGAATAACTTATTATTCCTAATTTTTAATTTGTTCTTTAAAACTTTTTTTTTTTAATGTCTTTATGTAATTATTTTAAAAACATTTTATTGATATTTACAACTGTACTTATAATAAATGCAATAATTATGGGTTTGGAAATGTCTTTTGAAGAAATATCCAGTGGTAGCACTTCAATGTCAATTTAATTTAGTGGGTCTCCAGGCCATCGTCTTTATCTAATTTTTAAAATGATGTAACACTTTTTATTCATTTTTTCAGTAACGGGTTCAAAACTTCTTTTGATGATATCAAATTCTAAGCATTTAAAGTTTCATAAGTATAAAAAAAAAACTGCAATGATCGATCTATCTCCTAGAGCCCTAATATAGAACTATCATTCTATTGGATGCAATTTTATAATACTTTGAATTCGTTCTACTTGTTTACTTCCAAGACGGCTCACAAACTTTCCGGATTGTTAGGTCAATATCTCTTTGTCAAGGGAAATCCTTCTCAATCCGTAGGGTGCACCAACATTCATAAGCGTTGCCTCAAACCCTTCAATGGATATTCCTAATTTTCTGTACGATAAATTATTACATGCGGCATTTTGTGCATTGAAAGAACATAAAAATTGCTGCTTAAATATTAATTTATAGATCTAAAATACCCGAGCGATCTTCTGTTGGCTTTTACATGAGGTTCGTTCCAGATGTTTGATTTTACCTAATTATTAACACATTTAACCATCTTAACATTGTTTAAATAATGATTATTGGTAGAAAAAGAAGTCTTCAAATGTTATTTATTTATTGGATTGAAATTATGGTTTCACCAAAGGTCATACTAGTTAAGTAATTTATATTTTGTCTGTATTAAAACTTAAAAAAAATAATAATGTGAAACTAGATGTTTGGTAATTTAACTTATTATTTTTTTGATGGGGGGAGATGAATGATGCTTTTAACCCATTCATGCAATATTTTACAGAAAAAAAAGATAAAGTCAAATTACATAAAATGGAAAAAAAAATATGTAAAACATTTATAAAAAAATACAAATCAACAATATATGAAATAAAATCAAATATTATGTCTTTCACTTCCCCCATTTATAGGTAAAGCGATTGCGATAATACCCCACCCTTATAGAGGAGCAGAATATGAGAATTGCTTTTGGCGTCAACAAACAAGAATTGTTTTTGCGTCATCTTCTAGAACATATACAAAGGATCTTATGACCGAAGAAAAGATCCGTCAAAGGTTATATTTTTTTATTTCAAAGTTAGGAGAGATTTTTTTCTTCAAAATGGAAAAAAAAATCAAACGAATTTCAATTTTTGAAAGAATTTATAGTTAATCGAAAAAAAAAACAACCACTCGATTATTAGAGATTGTAAAACTTTCTGTCGTTTACTAAGTTTAATTAATTTAAACAGGATGTTTAACCTTCTTAATTCCAAAGGTATAAATGAAGAGATTGATCTTTCTCAGAAGATCAAACGGTTTTAGCTTCTTCAAGAGGAAGAAGACATCTGAAGCCAATTTGTTCGGCGACGATAAAATAATAACACAACGATAACACGATATAATAATACACTAGAGCTGCGATTCTTGTTGAATCTGAATTTCAGATTTCTCGCCTTTGTATAATACAAACATTTCTATTGAAAAGAAAGAAGGGGCAGATTCTGACGACTCCTGACGCACTCAGCTCATTCTTTTCTTTTTTCGCGGTTATATAAAAACAACCCCCAAGCTGTATAATATTTTACTGTCCACAATCTCATGTTTTATTAAGGAAAGGCGGAAGACACATCTTGTCATATTATTTTGTCTGTGTCAGGTGTTTATCTAGTTTCTAACTTTCTAATTTTCGCATCTCTTTATAAAATTTAGAGTTTTAAAAATTTTAATTATTTGATAGGAAAACAAAAAATTTAATAATGTGAAAAATTTTCTTGTGTTTCATATGTTTACCGTTTTCATAAACCCTAATATATAAATTATAATTTTTAGGTTCTTTTAAAATAACAAATTGATCTATCCTTTTCACTTCGACAATTCTTTTATTTCTTTTCTCAGTCCTACATTTCAGCCTTTTGCTATTTCAAGGATTCTACTTTAATCTGTCCTGTCTATGGCGCATGCACTAAAACACACACACACACACACACACATATATATATATATGGTCAAATTAGAAAAAAAAAATTACTTTAGGCTGAAACCAGACTTGTCAGCTTGTTAATAAGTAGATAATAACAAGCTGAAAAGGATGGTTTTAGCCTAAAGTAAGTTTTTATTTATAGTGTAACAATATAATATATATATATATATATATATATAATAAATTATATATATATATATTATATATATTATTTAACTAGACAGGACAGATTAAAGTAGGATCCTTGAAAACAACACTAGCCCGAAACGTAGGAGAGAATAAAAGGACAGTAGAATGAACAATATTGATTAATTTTTTAGTTAAAAAGAACCTAAAAATAAATTTATTCACTCAAAAAATTATATATATATATATATATATATATATATATATATATATATATATATATATAATATACTATAATATAATAATAGGGAGTGGATGTTTCATTTCACTCTCACTTACTTCTCTTACCTTCTTAAAATGAAAATAAAAAAAAAAAAAGTTTTAATGACTACATTTATTTCAGGTAAATTACTACAATAATCAATTTATAGTGTAGCCAATTAGTGGTTTCTCTACATGTGTATAATGCTTTTTTTTTTTGTTATACTCACATTTACTATGAAAATATGAATGAAAAAGTGGAATTACGGATTTACAAAAATTGCTTAAATTATGGTTTTTCGTTACCATCTTTGAAAAACGTTATGACTTTGTATGTTAGATAGTAATATATTTGTTTTATTTCTTTCCAACGGCATATAATAATCTAAAACTTACTAGGAAATTTTTCGCGTAGGTAAGTAAAAGTTAACATTAAACATACTCGTGATTTTGGACATTATTATTGTTACTACTGACTAGTGAACAATGGAGAAAAGTCAGGCACTGATTTATGGAAGCGGTTGGTTTCGGAAAATCTCAGTAGTTTCGGAAAATCCCTTTAGTTATTTTAAATTCTTGGGATTAATTTTATACTAGTTATATAATAATTTAGTAGAAGCTGATATATTAATTCTTATGTCTCCTGTGGCATTATTGGAAATATTATAATTAACGATCAATATTATTCTTTGTTTTCCATTTTATTTTCTTAAAAATTCTAAAAATTGATTTTAAATAGTGAAGTAAGTGAAATTCGTGTTTTGTGCACCCCTGATTTTTTTAATTTATCATATAACGCATAAGATTTATTTTAAAGTATTTTACGAAGAACCATATAATAATTAGTCCATTCAAAAAATATTTTAATTTGTTGGTTTGTAAATAAAATTAACAATAATTCGATTATTTGAGGTTATAGAGAAACAGTGATAGTATGAACCTGCTTATGAATGTTGTTTCCTGGAATTCAAATTAACTTGGGTCAAATTTCGGTTCCCCTGTTTCCCACGAACTCTCCTTCCGTGACTGACATTAGGCATGCATGTATGTTAACTAGCGTAATAGGTTGGACTATTCATGAACTGATTCAGGCAGATAAATAATGCAGATTGTAACAGAGTAAGATTTGGAAGCAGCTGAGAAGAAATGAAAAAAAAAAAATATGAACGATACATTCCGAGGTAGATGCTGAAATGTGAGGAAATGTTGGATTACTCATGTTTCACTTTGCATAGGTACTGTTTGGCCTATAAAGCCCAACTTTGTGAATTGCGTTTAACAACGTTTCCTGTACCGTGTTCCTAGAATGTTATAATTATAAGTTTTGTTAACTGTTCGTGATGGAGTTGTGAGCCTACACTCCATGTTCCGATGTAGTTCTGACGTGCAGATATTAAAAGTCGACTAAAAAATAACAACTGATTTACAAAAAGTATTGTATATAATATGTTTTTATGTGATCATTCCTAAAAAAATCTGCTCTTGGCATGAGAAATCCGTATTCAAAACGTGGATTTACGCTGCACATAAATCGATTCCACTAGTTCAATAAAATTCAATATTTTTTACTCACAATAATATTGTAATAATGAAAGTATTTAAATTTAAGTTAATTTCTAAAAATAAAAATAAATGTTTTCTCTCTTTATTGACTACGAAGAACAAAACTTATGCTGGAGAAATCTTAATCATGATGAAGAATATTATAAAAATATAGAACAAGGTGTTCGCTCCGATTTCATTACGATAATTGGGATACTCATACATTATTTTAGAATTTAGCAGAAAGTACTATTCAATATCCCTTAGAGGTATTAAATTTATAATATTAAGCAATACACAGAATTCGCATATAATTTTTTTATTTTTATTGTTCATATTTACAACTGTATTGATTAATACATCTTGTAAATTAGCTATTAGATAAAACACATGAAAATTCTATGAAGAGAAACTGCCAATTGGCAGCACTCCAATAGGTAATATTATCACTCATTCACAATATTGTGGTCTTTTCACTCTCCCCCCACCTCCTTATAGAGGGAAAAAGCAGAATGCGAGAAATACTTCGCTTCTATCTCAGCCGCGTCACAAGTATGAAAAAGTCGTAGCTGAGTGAGGGCGCCATAACCTAAACTTAAAATTTTTTTATTGTTTTTGTGGTCTCTTTCAACATTATACAACGATGTGGTCCTCATCATCCATAGAACTATACAATGCACGGATCCTTCTATGTACCGAAGAAAAGATCCTTCAAAGGTTATATTTTTTTTATTTCAAAGTTAGGAGACGATTTTTTTCTTCAAAATGGAAAAAAAAATCAAACGAATTTCAATTTTTGAAAGAATTTATAGTTAATCGAAAAAAAACAAACCTCGATTATTAGAGATTGTAAAACTTTCTGTCGTTTACTAAGTTTAATTAATTTAAACAGGATGTTTAACCTTCTTAATTCCAAAGGTATAAATGAAGAGATTGATCTTTCTCAGAAGATCAAACGGTTTTAGCTTCTTCAAGAGGAAGAAGACATCTGAACAAACCTTGTTCTCAGAAAATCTCATTCTGTTAAAAGAGTCAATTAATCCAATAGCCATATGAGTGGATGTGAAGTGCTCTTCAGAGTAGAATCTCTAAAACATACCATATAAATTATAATTGAATAGTGAAATTCCTGGCTTAACGCTTTTGAATATCATTTGATCTCCTCTTTGTCACTTCATTTCCGCTATGTTGACTCAAAGACCCCTCAAAGAAAAAATATCAGTCAAGAAGTGACTTTTTTTTTGCTCTTCAATATCTACGTTTTGGAGGCAAGCCATTCTCAATAAATAGCCTATAAAACACCCGAAAGAGTTCCTTTCTCGCACTAAAAGTTTGGAAATACGACAAACAGTTGGTTCAGGATGACGGCATCACATGTTAGACTGCTAAACATAATAATAATAATAATAATAGGCTTACCGAACCCGAAGGTTCGATACTGATATTTTCGAAAACCTTAAGCCGTTTTATGCATACTTCAAAGTAAGCGGCCACGTTTCACATCCGTAAAGAACCGTCGGAAGAATAATAGCTTTTACCTATATATGAGAATAATAACAGGCATTTCCCACCTTTAACCAAGACTTTATTTATCCCTGGATTTTATTTTTTATTGTTATCATTGAACCTAAATACTTGAATTTCTCTACGTGTTCAAAGGTATGCCCTGATATATCAATATCAACAAGATCGCCACTGTTTCTGCTACTAATCATATATATCGTCTTATCGGTATTTAATTCGAGTCCTATTTCTTTACCGGTTTTTATTAACACACTTGTATTTAGTTGCATGGTTTCCGTGTCTTCACCTAGCAGTACCAAATCATCGGCATACCCAAAAACCGGGATCTGTTCACCCATATTTAACCCTTTCTCGGTACACATCCCCTTTACTATGACATATTCTAATGCTATATTAAATAAAATAGGTGAAAGGGAGTCACCCTGTTTCAGACCTGATCCCCCCTCAAATCTCTCGAGATAATTATGACCGATTCTAACTTAATGAAATGTTTCCGGCAAACACATCTTTACTAGGTTTACTAACTTTCTAGGTATTCCCTGTTCAATCATGATGTTATACAGCATCTCCAACTTTTTCTCTAATATTTGACGTAAGGAAAATATTTGATTAATAGTCAAGCTATTCCGCCTAAATCTACATTGGTAGTCTCCGATAATTTCCTCAGCGTATTCCGTGATTCACTTAGTATTGACGAGAATATTTTATAGTATACTGGGAGAAGAGAGATCCCACAATAGTTGTTACAATCCGTCCTCGGTCCTTTTTTGTGAATCGGAATAGGTATTGATTCTTTCCATTCTTCGGGCATTTTTTCATTTTCCCAGATCTTCTTAACTAAAACCTGTAATTTGAAAACGCCCACTTCTCCACACGCCTTAATTAATTCACTCGTAATATTATCATTTCCTGCAGCTTTATAACGTTTTAATTTTCCTATCGCCATTTCGACTTCTTCTTTACTCGGTGCGTCTATCCATGGTTGAGCGCTGTGATATTCAGAGTGAGGAGATTGATTACTATTTTCCGTATTTAGAATGCTGTCAAAATGGTGTTTATATACCCGAAAGTAAGCCACGTTATTATAGCTTGGATTATTTAAGGAATTCAGTTTAGCGGTTTTTCTTTTTTCACACATATTTTGACCATCACCGTCGAACCAAGGTTTGTTCTTTTTATTTTCGATTTTCCCAAGATATAAATTACCAACATCTCTAATATTATCCCTGATCCCTTTCCATAATTTGTTTACGTCTTCGTGTTCCTTGTCTAAAGATTCCAAAGCTTCGAACCTATTTTTTACTTCTATCGCGAATTGTTTTTTAGTTCCGGGATTGTGTAATTTAACTAAATCAAAATTCTCGGGATGAATATAGTTGTGTGTTCTCATTTTTGTATTTAGTTTTTGTTGAAGTTTCGCAATTACTAATTCATGATCAGAACCACATTCTGCACCGCGATACGATCTCACGTTAATTATGCTACTTTGCCATCTGTTTTGTACTAAAACATGATCGATTTGATTCCGCGTTTGTCCATCCGGCGATGTCCACGTATACTTATAAATATCATTATGTTTAAACGTAGTTCTTTTGATTACTAGGTTTTTCGAAATGGCAAAGTTTATTAGTCGATTCCCATTATCATTACTATATCCTTGCAAATTTTCTTCATCGATTGTAGGACTATATACTTCTTCCCTTCCAACCTTTGCGTTCGTGTCGCCTAGTATTATATTCATTTAATTTCGCGGTAACTTATCGTAAACTGACTCTAGTTTATAATAAAATTAGACTGCTAAACAAACAGTACAAAATTCGACCGTCAATGTATGAGATAGAAGTTGCTCGAAGAGTATGTCTAGATTCAATAAAGGATTGTTGGTTACAAAAGGTAATTGTAGTTACTGAAATTAAGTAGTTCAAATATAATTTTAAATTGTGTTGAATTCAATGTTACAAGCTGAGTATAAACAAGTTTAAGCTGAGTATAAAGGAAATATTTATTTAAGAAAGTATAATTTAAAAAAATGTAATTAATGTCTACAAAAATCACTTAAATTTATTTGCTTTTGGTGACTTCAATAATTTATACAACAAATATTAACACGTTCACGCCGGGGTGCCCCAGCGGTGGCTCACGATTGACTGTTCCGTGGAATGGGGTGACCCAGCGGTGGCTCACGGTTTTATTTTATAATCTTCAAAATCCCCCTCAAAGGACTCTTATAGGTCAATTTATAACTCTTTTTTAAGAATTTTCTTAAATTTTATAATTTTACCTACCTTTAAACTTGATGCAAGAAATGTCTAAACTCTTACAATCTTCTATTTAGTACGTTAGAAGTCTCAAATTGTTGTGATCTCGCATTTGTCGCGTTGGAACTTAAAACAGTGTGGCCCCGCCCCACGAAGTGTAAGTAGCTAAGACAGTCCCGCCACGCAGAAAAAAAACAGATATTCGCCCCGGCTTGAACGAAATATTGTTTTTTCTTAAATCTTTAGCTTTCCAAAGGTTCATGATACATCGTTATTGTTTTCTCCTTCCATTGGGTGACGTATTTTTTTTTTTTAAATATTTTTTTCAGTGTTATGATTGAGAAATAGTTAACTATTACAATGCAACAAAATCAAAGATATATTTGAGGCCTGTCACAGTGTTGCAGTAAGTAAAAAAAAACCTACATGATATTAAATAACGTTTATTTTTGTATCATTAAAGCAAATTTAATCAAAATGATTGGAGTTGTTATTGAGAAAATCGTAAAACAGTGCCATATGCAAGGTATGATTATATTGGCGTATAATTTTTATATTTTAGCCGACGTTTCGGCTCAAACATGTGGGGCATCACCAGGGCGTCAGTGAGCCATACCAAACATCAAGCTCGCTTATGCCCTGATGATGGTTCATTCGTTTGAACCGAAACGTCTGCAAAATTAAAATAATTTTAACACGACTGACTCCTGATCTGTTTTACCTATCGTTATTCTTTAAATACCAATAGAATTTTAATTCTATTCTTATAATATAAAATTTGAAAAAAAAAAAAAATTTTAATAACCAATATTTTATTACTGATTTCTCACCAGTTTTCGAAACGTTTACATTAAAAATAGTATATAATTATTTTGTTTACTTCTTTCTTCTAATTACACATCATTCAATACCTCAGAGTTCTTAGGTGTTATGCATGCTTTAACAAGATCTTTTTTTTTCTTTCAACAGTTTTTTATTGAGTAAAATTACAATCTGTTCCAATTTGGACATCAATAGTCGTGGTGAAAGATATCATACCTACTGCATTCATACAATATTTACACAGCATAAAATTAAAGTAAAATTTATATACAATAATGATTCAATAAATTAAAGTCTAGAAAACAGTCTTGAAAATCACTCATACCTATATTTTCATTTCGATCGTTTGGCATTTCGTTTACCTGTTGCAAGAGATTGCGGCTACACAATTCTTTCGATTCTCTTATAATTACGTATTTTTATTTAGAAAACGTAGATCCGTGGGGATTTGAAAAAAAAATATATCTAAGATTTTTGTTTATTATTATGGAAAATTTAGTACTAATATCAATGTTTCGCAGCGACTACTACATGCGTTGTTCTTTTGACTCAAAATTTGACCAAAATATTTATTTTAAAGATACATTTTAATGGTATTTACAACTTTATAATAAAAAGAAATAAAATAAATGTGAAAAATAATTTTGGGTTTGATACAGACGTGTAAAGATACTTTTGAGCGGTTGCACTTAAGTTAGCAGGTCTCGAGGCAATCGTCCCAACAAAAATATTTCGCACAGAAATTGAAAGCAAAACAAAATGATACAATTGCAATAATAGTGACTAGAGTAAATTATTTCTTAATAAAAAAAAAAGAACCGAAGTACCAAAATGGATTTTGTAACTATTTGTATATGATCTCTCAAAGGTTTAATAAGTTCCAATTCGTGTGATTTTTAAATTAATATTATTAAATGCATAACTGATCTTAATGTTAATTATTGCAACTTTCTGTTATTAAAGACTGCGTTGGGTTTGAATCACACCAATGCGAAATAAAGTACAAATCCTTTGTTAATCAAATGTTTAAGACCAGTAACTCGGCTGGAAGGGAGGCGCTGGGATCTCCTGGCATTATTCCTCGAGACCCGCGGGTTTTGACTCAGAGTTTCCAGATGCAGTATGTATATAGGTATGAATGTGGCAAATGTTTTTATTAGTATTTTGAGTCATTTGTTATTAATAAATTATTTTATTTTATTTATTTTTGTCTCCTTTATTAAGTTTTTATTTAACAATTCTTTTTATATTTTTTTCTTTTAATTTTGTTCACTCTGTACATACTGGATGAATGATTTATTATAGCTGTTGTACGCCTTGCCCCAAAGCGCGGCTTGATTGTATTATTTCTGAATAAACAAATTATAAAAAAATATAGACCATTAAAATTAGTTCGCGAACTCTATTAGTACGAAGAAAGTGAATTAAACTGACAGTTATTGAATGATGTTTTGGATCTTTGTATTGACATCACAAACGCTTGAAATAATTAGACAACTTATAACCTTCCCCTCAAGAACTTGTTAGGTATAACATTTTAGCGGTAGCACGGTGTTCGTAAGTGGAAGCTTTTAGCCATCTGCTACCCTCATCATTATGGAAGGGGATATTATGAACATTTTCGATGATTTTCTGTTCTTCGACATTATAAAAAGACTTTTCTATTTATGAATATTATTTTTTACATTAATTCTCCGAGTGTTTAAAAATATTATTGTTTCATTATTACTAGTTCCTGATTTTCAAGGAAACTTGCCAGTCAGTCAGATAATTTTTATTATCTAATATGGCCTTCGGCAAAAGAAAGAAATACTCTCATGTTTTATGTATAGTAAAATTATTGCGTACGTTTAGTTTGAAAAATAAATGGAAGGTGAAAAAAAAAAATTGTTTTCTAATATTAATGTAGCGATTTGAAATATTTGCTTCTCATCTCGAAAAGTGTATTTGACATTTGACATCAAAAGCCCTCCAGATCCTGCTTCCGATCCGACAACATCAACAAAGGCACAAAGCCACCCCACTCCTCAAGCGCATACCGCGCCTAGTGCGAAAGGAACCTTAGAATGCCAACGGGCAATACGAGGCCTGAGCCATGGACTGTATATACCATTGCTGCTGTATATACATAGAATGTTTTTTGTATTTATTTTGTAAATAAAGTTGGAGGATAAGAAAAAAAAAAAAAAAATTCCGATCCGAGGCCGGGACAGGTCCCGGAGTCCAGTATCAACACCCAACGTTAAACGCGTTTGAGGGGATCACTTGTAGCTGGGTGGCTAGCGTAACAGCCTCCCATGCCAAAGGTCACGGGTTCCAATCCGCAGGTGGTCCTAGGATTTTTTAATGGGAGTAAGAAATCCTTGGTTACGCCGTCCTTCGGAGGGGACGTTAAAAGGGATCCCGAGCCTGTGCAATGTCAGGTACTCGTTAAAGATCCCTATCCTAATAAAACCTGGATAGGCAAAGTTTAGGACTCCCACTGTAGCATCGTCCGATTAGCCATAGTAGCATAAAGTGACGTTAAATAAATAAATAAAAAAAACGCGTTTGAAGGAATGACCTAGAAGCCACATCGGAAAAGTGGAAAAGCCAGTAGAATGATGGATTGGAATTACCTCCTGTAGCTACTACTAAGACAATTCTTCCTCAAGCTACTTAATACTACTAATACCACTGATGCTCCAATAGCTGAAAAAACCAGAATGCTGAAAGGGTCTCCGGTAGTAATACCAGGTACATTACATCAGACTTCATCAGGAATTTTATGAGTTTCTTAAAAATTGAATAAGATCATTGCAACTGCTATAATATTTATCGAAGGTATTCGAATCCGTGCCTTGGTGTTTGATTGTTTACTTATTTTAACGTCACTTTGTGCTACTATGGCTAATCGGACGATGCTACGGTGGGAGTCCTAAATTTTGCCTATCCAGGTTTTGTTAGGATAAGGATCTTTAACGAGTACCTGACATCGCACAGGCTCGGGACCACCTTTTAACGTCCCTTCCGAAGGACGACATAACTAAGGGTTTTTTACTCCCATTAAAAAATCCTAGGACCACCTGTGGGTTTGAAACCGTGACCTTAGGCATAGGAGGCTATTATGCTAACCACCTAGTTACAAGTGATCCCCCTTAGTGTTTGATACTTTCCACTACAGTAGAAATGTTACTCTACTTAAACCTGCAAAAACAGACGACCTTGATCCTTGATCACTAAAGGCCAATCAGCTAACTGCCCCACCTCAGAAAAATATTCGAGAACATGATTCTTAATTACCTGAGCAGCTTTTGCGAAGAACATCCGTCATTCCGTATGAATAAACTATTTTTCAAGCACTAAACATTACTCAATGAAATTTTAGTATGAGATATGCAGCAATTTAAAAATGAACATTGCAACTGCTATGATATCTATTATTTGCTCGAAGGCATTCGATTTCGTCTGGGAGAAGCTTGTTTGTTGATCTCGAGTGCTCAGAGCAGCTTATACAATCACATTGTATCGTTCCTAGAAACCTGAACATTCTAGCACTGTTTTCCTTACTTGCGATATTTCTCAAGATGCAGTTCTGTAAAACCTACACAATCGCCGCTTTCGTTGATGATATAACTGTTCCCAGTTCTAGTATGAACCCAACTCAAGCTGAGTCTCAACTGAAGCTGAACTCAGGCTGAATTAAACCATTGTCCGGAAATTATTCTAGTTGAACATAACTGTTATTAGTCGAAAACGGACTGTGTAGTGTTCTCAATTCAAAAATAAAAAAAAATCTCGACTACCAAAAGTTTTCCGAGTTGGCTGCACAGTTCAGCGACCCTCTCACTCCATTACCTATCCTCTCGGCACCGACATAGATCGGCGTACGATGCTCTCTGCTCATGTTTATCGTAAATTAAGGATGGTAAGAACCAAGTCGTACCGTCTTCATCACCTTCTAACTTCTCCAGCTCTGTCACTTAGACTAAAATTCAAAATTCTGTGAGTGTTTGTGTGTCTGTGGTAAGTCTAGATCGAAAACAATAAGTTGAGTAAAACATAAATTTCATATTTTAAAAGCGTATACGCTCGAGACGTAACTGCAATTTCGTCACAAAAATTGGCTGACCGTAAGTTCTACTTTATCTTATTCCATGCATCTTACAATTTTATGGCATAAAGATTTTGATCAAACTTTCTATATCGACGTAACATTCAATGTCTTTGGCATCATATAGGTTTCATTCTTATTGAAATGGTCTGACAGGGCCTAAGTGCCGATATTTAAAGTTTTATTTTTCTAAAGTACCTTTAGTTTAGTAAATGAAACATTAACCCTATCATCTTGATATCCAACTAAAGGAGAAAAGAGAGAAGAGATACAAAATATTTGTTTATGCAATAATTGTGTTTTCGAATATAGAAATCTACCGTTTCTGATCTCACTTTTTTATACAGCACATTTGTTCATTGTCAGCTAGCTTTTGACAGCTGCGAAAGTGTATAATATCCCGTGGAAAGTAAAAGATAATAGAAGAAATTTTTTTTTATACACAGAATTGTAAAATTTAATAGAGAGTGATGAAAACCAGATAAAACTGATTTTCGTAGATAATAACATAATATACTAATACAAGTTTCTATTAAAACTGAATTTAATTAATTCCTTATTTTTTTTTCTCTAACTGTATTTAAAATTTTTAAATTGATTTCAACGACGAAGGTAAGTGAGAGTCGTTTGTTGATTTTTTGTTTAAATAACCTTTTTTCTTGAGCTGTATTATAATCCGTACTAGGATAATGATTATAGTAATTAAAAAGTCCACTTACGCCATATTAATAAAACAAAATAAATATCATGAATGAAACTTATGCATAATTGAGATTAATAATATGCAGCATAAATTTCAATTTTATCTTAGTGTTCTGAAGTAAAATCCAATGATATGTAGAGCTCCTTTTTTTTTTTTCAACTGTTATATTTATAATTTTTTCTGTATTCATTATTATTCAGAATAGCGTTACTATCAAACTATAATTCGTCATTAACTTACTTATTATTTCTGCTTGTCTTTGTTCATATCTGTATGCTGTTTAATTTATACCCCAAACAGTATTAATTTTCTGTATCTAAATTTGAGGCAATGATGAAAATCTACAATAGTGGTGGAAAAATTAATTTATACTTATCAGAGTTTTATTTTATTCATGGACAAAATCGTCAAGATTTCTTTTTTGAATTACCTGTTATGAAGTCCAGACTTAGAACATTCAAACACCAACTAAGCATACATATGAACAATGATATTTAAAATGATTTCTAAGCTGCATAAGTACAATAGATGCAACAGTAAAAATGCACACAAGTGTGGTTCATTTTGAGCAGTAAGAAGAAAAAGATAAGTACACGAAGGTCAATTCTTTGTTTTTTCAGTCAAAACTAAGGACAATAGAGTAGTAAAACTGCATTGAGGCTGTTAATTAAAGTTAAGAAATGATTAATTACAAAACATTTCTC
This sequence comes from Piezodorus guildinii, assembly GCA_023052935.1. Taxonomy (NCBI): domain Eukaryota; kingdom Metazoa; phylum Arthropoda; class Insecta; order Hemiptera; family Pentatomidae; genus Piezodorus; species Piezodorus guildinii. The sequence continues at coordinate 103,721,742 of CM041294.1, read as the reverse complement.
GTCTACTGTTATATTTAAATGGAAGAACATTTATTTCATTCCAGAAATTTCTCCAATAAGATTTGTTGTGGCGGAATGAAACCAGAAGAAGTTTTCTTTTAATGAACTTAATGTCGAGGAAGAGGCTTTGTTTTATGCTGAGATCGTCTAATTTGTTCTTTCCCCTTCTTTCGTCTGAAAAACGATGCACCCCGTTTTGTGCATCTAAATTGGGCTTATAATGGTGTACAAATAATAATAGCTTTGCGTTCAATCAGCGTTATTATTGTCTTACTGTCGAGATAATGGATTTATTTAAATTGACCTTTCTTCAATGTAATTTTACTACTTTATCAATACTTCATAATAAAACCAACCCCGATTAATTGTATGATATATTTAATATGAAATGGCCTTTTATGTCTTCATCAGACTTTATTGGAAATGCTTTCAACAATGCCAACATCTGTCATCATCAGATCTACAGCTCAGTGGATTGAATCAAATCAGAAACGACTAAATGAAAAACGATTGCTTTGTGATGCTCTATTTGGAATTTTCAATTAATATCGAAACCATATTTAGTAATGGAAATCGTCATGATACAAAAGAAATGATTCAATCTTGTTATATTGCATATGAATGAACAAGGTATTTTAAATTATACTTAAATAACCAATATAAAATCTGGTGAACGCAACCACAAAAAACAAAAACAAAAAAATACATTAGCTTTTCATTTAAATAATAAAACATGACCCATATTAATATAACATTCACTTAAGTTTTTTTATCATTCGGTTCTATGTATCTTCTCTCTAAATATAAAATGATAACACGATTATTGGCTTCTGTGAACTCCTAATCTACGCGACAAGTTTTGATACGGTTTTCACCATCTTTTAGGTCATCCTTTTCATAAGCAAAATACATTTCAATAATATTTGTCATTGTATAAAAAATAAATTTTTTGTAATCAAGGTATTTAAGAGTCTTTCCTGAAAAATAAGTTTTAAATGGAGGTATAATATACTGCTGGCTAGCACATTATTTTAGAAAAGTTAATATGCAATGAAATAAGTTTTACACGTTAACAGAATGCCTTTATAAGTCTATAAACTTATAAATATATGTTATTTGTAATGTTTCTAATGAAGGAGGTTATGGGATGCAATGTTAAACCGTGCAGTGTCGTACCAAGTGATATTCTCCCATACAGTAAGGAAGTTAATTTAAATAATATGTGTATTCAGTTTTGTTGGAAACTTATGATTTAGATCAAATAATATAACCACATTAAATTGTCACGTATAATAATCAGTAATAAGTTTATGTCCTATTCGTCACTTTACATTACATTTTACTACTTTCTGTATAAGATAATTTTTTTTCTAAAATCTTTTTCTTTCCAAAGGTATATTTTACATCTATAGTACTGTTCTTGTCATAAAAAAGAAAAGCAAAATTACACAAAAAAATATTTTTTCTCTTTTATTCTTCAGTTGGTAACTACATTCGTTCAATTTGTATATCTAGCCGTTCTTCATCAATGCTAATAACATAATATGGTTAATCTTTTAGAATTAAAGTTAAAGAAAATACTAAAATTTGCCATTTAAGCCCTGCCAGAATAACACTTATATCATATTAAGGTCCAATAAATTTTACGTCGATATAGTGCGTATAATCAAAATAGTTAGGGCCGTTTTTGAGTAAATCGTAAAAAGGTGCAAAATGCATGGTTTATAGAGGCTCATCTCGTTAGCTGATTTTCTCTTGAACGGATCAATCGAATTTCACGAAAAAAATATATGTTAATGGTTTTCTAAAAAAGTTTCAAAAAACATTTTTTAAATGTTTTTATTTTGAAAACGTGAGTCAAAATTTTTATTTTTAATTTTAAAAAACAGTTATAAAATTACTTTGGTTTGGTACACCAACAATTTTTTGCTAATATAATTCATTGGAGGGTTCTGCACAATATATATTTTTTTCTAGTTGATCTGAAATGTACCTAATAGTGAAAAATTAAAAAACAGCATTTTTTCAGCTCTCTGAGTGGTAGCTGTAGTCACGCATGAAGAGTAGGGATAGAGCTGTAGGATCGTAATGTCATTAGATATTAGATATTACTTACACACTGTGTATATACATACTATTTACTGTACCTATTATAATAAATATCTGATGTTGGATGGAATATATATATTTTTTTAACTACTTTATTACTACTCTATATTATTGCTTGCATAACTACTACATAGCACTTATGCTATATTTATATAAAACATAACTACAAAGATTTTTTTTATATTATTATATGTTAATCTAAAGTTAAATGCTAATCTATGATGTCAGACTTGCATGGAATTTTCGAGGAAAAAACTACTACTTCGTTTACCAGTGGAACTATTCCGTTTTTTACGAACATTGAAAATTATTTATTCTTTAAATATTGCCTATCTATCTAAATATCCTGAAGTAGCAAAAAATACTGGTATTTTTATTTATTTTTTGAACGATCATTTTATACATCATCATAGTTTTATAGACTAACATTTTAACTGGTTTTACAGTTTTATCTTAATGATATAAAAAATGTATATAAAAATTGTTTGGTAGTTACTTATTTAAATTATTATTCTTGATTCTTATATGAATAGAGCACATAGTTTTATGTTGTTATCCAAAAAAAAAAATAAAATAAAATAAAAAATTCCATCCAATAGAAGATTTCTAATAATATAAATAACAGCATTTTTCGCAGCTTCAGAATATTTACTTAGACAGTTGATATTTAAAGAATAAATAATTTTTAATATTTTTGAAAAACGGAATGGTTCATCTGGGAGACGAATATAGTGATATTTCCTCGAACATTTCATGCTGTCAAGTCTGTCATAAAATCTTTTTTGATTAACATATAATAATATGAAAACATATACATTAAAAAATCTTTGTAATTATGTTTTATATACATATGGCATATAGTGCTATGTAGGAGTTGTCCAAGTAAAAAAAAACAATAAAATAAAAAAAATATATAATATATATATATATATATATATATATATATATATATATATATATATATATATATATATATATTCCATCCAATATAAGATATTTATTATAATAGGTACAGTAAATAGTATGTATGTACACAGTGTGTAAGTAATATCTAATATCTAATGACATTACGATCCTACAGCTCTATCCCTACTCTTCATGGGTGACTACAGCTACCACTCAGAGAGCTGAAAAAAATGCTGTTTTTTAATTTTTCACTATTGGGTACATTTCAGATCAACTAGAAAAAAAAATATATTGTGCAGAACCCTCCAATGAATTATATTAGCAAAAAATTGTTGGTGTACCAAACCAAAGTAATTTTATAACTGTTTTTTAAAATAAAAAATAAAAAATTTGACTCACGTTTTCAAAATAAAAAAAATTTAAAAATGTTTTTTGAAACTCTTTTAGAAAATAATTAACATATATTTTTTTCGTGAAATTCGGTTGATCCGTTCAGGAGAAAAAATCGTTTTTTTTATTTTTTACTATGGGGTACACTTGCGATAAAATTGAAAAAAAAATATATGTTATGTAGGACCCTCCAATAAAATAAAGTAGCGAAAGATTGGAGGTGTACCAAACCATCATAACCAGAAAATATTTTTTTGAAAAATTCAAAATTTTTTTTTGACCAGCATTTTCGTGGAAAAAAATTTAAAATAATATTTTTTGAAACCTATTTGTAAAATCCATAACATATATTTTTTTCATGAAAATCGGTTGAGCTGTTGAGGAGAAAACAATTTTTTTTGTTTTTTCTTTCCCCCTCCATAACTTCCCTCCCGTTAGGATTAAGGGGCTAAACATTTGCTTAAGGTTGTTTCTCATAGGTGTGACTCAATGGTATAAATTTGGTTCTAATACACGCGGGGGCAGATTTCACATGCTTATCCGGCTAGGCCCTTTAACTTGTTATATAATGTCCAACACATTTGCTGATTGTCAGACAGCTTTTGACAGGTGTAAATAAAGATACGATGAGAAAAAAAACAAAAAAACTTTTATATGTATTTCAAATAGCTCATTTGAAAAATTAAAGAATAAATCGAATGAAATTAAAACCGATGTTATTTCTGGTTTTTTGTTTTTATATACACAGCATTACCCCGCTGGTGTAAAAAGGATTTTTGTTATATTATTTTGCACATTTGATTATTTTAATTATAAGGTTATATACAAAATTAAGTACTGAAGGTTCCAGCTCTTAAGTTTCTAATTCTCTTGTCTATTTAAGTATAAAATCATCTCGCTAGTCTTGGTTTCTGCGATAAACTCTTAATCGGTCAGTTGAACAGTGCACTTTAAACATAAATGACATTTAAAGTGCATCAGAGCGAAGCAGCGTCTCACTTGTTTTATTATATTTTTTATATTTCATATAATATTTTTCCAATTCTTTAACTTTCCAATGATATATTATTACCATATCACTCCTATGTTGGAATATTTATTAGTGAACTGAGACATTTTTACTTTTACTTACCTCTACTTACGCGCGTGCACGTGTGTGTCTATGTTTTTGTGTGTGTGCGTGTAGTAAGTCCAATGTAAAAACTAAATGCCGTACGAAACTGAATAGCATATTTAAGACAACTATACGCCCGAGCTGTTACAGCAACCTTTTAATCAAATTCATCAGTTAACCAGAAGAACACTTTATAACACGCATTTTGCACCTTTTTACGATTTTCTCGGAAACGCTTTAAACTCTATATATCGATGAAACATTTGATGGGCTTTAATATGATGTAGGTTTCATTGTGATTGATATAGTCTGACAGAGATGAAATGCCGATAATTTTCTTCCAGTAAAGTACCTTCAATTTTGTAGATACTAAAACAATAACAATATATTATTGTTATTAACGATAAAAAAAAACAGTTAAATATAGAAGTTGAACGAATTCGATCTCTAACTGAAGGAGAAAACTGCAAATATATTTATTTAATACAATTTTTCGTTTTGAACATAAGAACAGTAATACAGATGTATAATATACCGCTGGAAAGCTAGTGATTTTAGAAAAAATATTATCTTATACACAAGCTTGTAAAAGTTAATAAAGAGTAATGAAATGCCGATAAAACTAACAGCTTATTATTTAAGATAATAATATAATTGATTTTTTTGTTAATACACATGTTTCTATAGAAATTCAATGTAATTAATTCTTTATTAGTTTCTCTCATATTTATCTCTAACTGTAATTGAAAATTATTATATTGATTTTAACAACGGCGGTAAGTGAAAGTCGTGTGTTTCCCTCACCAGATTGTTTTTTGTTGTTACCAGTTGGTTTGCGACTCTCGGGAAATACTCGGGGAAGACGCTGTGAATTAATCACTTTTTAATTTTAAGCTTCAAAAAGTCTATCTGGGAATGGGACTCTAACTCACAACATATTTAATGGTGAACTAGCGTTCTAGCCATTCAGCCACGGACTCCACTAATTTAAGATTGATTGTTTCAATATATAAAACTGAAGATACTTTACAAGCAGATATTTTACTTAAATTAAAGACTACTAGTTTGAGGATTGACGTAAGGAGCTTAATAAAAAGTATTGACTATTTTGTTTTAAGAACGTTTTATTAATAAATAAATTGAATTTGTTAAGTTCGCCTGTGACTTATTTTAGTTGTGCACAAACATGCTCACTCAATATTTGATGGAATCAAGTAATCGAAGAGGGAAGAACCTACCATGCTGTTCATTTAGTTAATGCAAATGAGACTTAATCTGAAAAGTTTTTATATTTAAGTCACGACGATTCTTCAAAATTTATGCTAATCCAATTATGATGAATGATAGGAAGAAAATTAAAACCTTAGTGAATCGAAAGTTTGAGGTATTAACGTAACACCAATTAATTTGAAAATAATCCTTCGCATTGAAAATGGAAGATATACCTTTTGGATTAGAAGGGCATTATTGGTTAACTTTGATTTTTGCACTTAGACTGGACTATTATAGTTACCAGCCGAAAGGGCGTGAGGGTCTTCCTTCGTGGTCTCACTAGGTCATCAAAACTGACAATTATCTCAAAATGGTCTTTAATCGAAATAAATTTGGAAATGTAAGTAGTCTTGAAAGTATTTCAGAAGGAATTTAATAATCTATTGCGAAGTTTTTAGGCTGTTAAGATTTAAAAAATGTAGCTCAATATAAATTATAATTTCATCAATTCCTCTTGATACATAATGTATTTTTTTATCCTAATTGTTTTTCTTGAGATGGCAGAAAACTTTTCTTCCGTGGATCTGGGTATGGCTGGTTTGATTCTGTCGGTGCTTTCGTTATTTTCTTCTTAAAAGATTAAAATTCCTTTAAAGTAGAAAACAACCTCAAATAATCCTTTATTTAACACGTTATTATTATTATTGTCTTCGTTTATATATTGAAATTAAAATATATATAATAACTCGTATAGCATTTCTTATAATAAATTATCTTTATAATATTTACTTTAAATTTAACTTTTCACATCTTAGACAAATTTATCATAAGGCATCTTCCATCTAAAAATCAAATTGCTTTTAACTAATTATCCTTAATATTTTATTCCTTTGTTTCTGTGTTGATTTATTTTGATGGGATTATTTTTAAAAGCATGTGTTATCTTAATTATATGTTTATTTTACCAAGTTAAAGAACTTAAGATTAAATTTATTTTTTATTTTTCAGGATCTAAATCATTTCAACAACTAAGTTAAGGAGCCAGTATCTCCAGCGATTTGTATTAAGGTAACCAACAATTTCTTATCTTTTTGTGTAATGATTCTATAGATTTTTCTTGCGCTATCTGCTCCGGCAAAATCTCGTTACAATCTTCCTTGGTACGCGAAAGAAAAACAACTTCCAGGAGGAGTAGGATTCCGGAATAAAGTTCCCTGATTTATACCGGCCATCTCCAGTGAAATATCCTCTGATATTATTTATCAAGTTGGTTTGGTAGTATTCTTAGGTAGCCCGATGCGGAAAATTGCCTGCGACCAATCTTCCGACCGATGGAACACAAGTTCTCTTTAACTCCTTTATCTCGAATGGTCAATGTTTTTCGTTATATTGGACACATTCTAGTCTAAATTAAACACCACTTGTGCTATAAGGTTTGTATTTAATAGGTTCGTTAACTAATGAAATGAAGATTTCTGAAGAGCGAGCTTTCATCTTATACTTATTCAATGCCCAAATACAATCTATCTCACTCTTATTTTTATAAGGTAGGGTCATCACTCCCTACGCCTATTTTTGTGATTGGCCACCAGTTGCCTGACGGCTCTCACATACCCGAGGGAGAAGCTGGGAGTGAATCCCTATTTAATTAAATGCTTGAGAAAGACCCTTAGGGACTAGGATTCGAACTCACAACCATTCTAGCTACAGCACCAGCTCGCTAGCCACTGAGCTTTACGTGCTCCCCTTGTAAAACTCTTATGCAATGCTAAAATAAAAGCTAAATTTATCGTGCATAAAGAATGATAGGTGGTAAACAAAACCCATATTTACGTTAATTAAAAAAATATAGATGTTTCATAGGAATATGAAATTTATTTTTTAATTAACATACATTCTGTTTCGTCCATTCTGTTATTCATTACTCAGAATATTTTAGACCAGATTTTGGACTTTTATAATACTGGATTAAGTGTAGTGCCAAAAAATTGTTATATTTCTCTATAACTGACTGCAGGGAGATTATTAAATTCCCTAATTTTTTTAAAGCATAAACTTTAAAAATAATTTTCCTAAATAATGGCAACTGGTAAATGCTAGTAATATGGTACCAATAAGGGTAAGGAAAATATATTTTAATAACTGTCAAATAATTCTGTTTTGAATGTCAGGAAATACATTGATTAGAAGTATTTATTTCTTGAAACGAAAAATTTACCTATTGAAAACTCATTCCGAATATAAATACATTAGAAGTCAAATTGTTAAAAATAATAATGACGCAGTTTCATTAAAAATTATATTCATTAATATTAGTAAATTCTGCTTCCCTTGTCGATTAAGCAATTAAAATTATAGGAGTATTACATTACAATACAGACGATTGGTTCTTGTTTGCAGGTGTAATTATTTTATTTTTATGGCATAATGTAATTAAATTTGTTTATGCTTTTACTTAATTTTTGTTCATCTCTACCTCATCTTTTTAGGCTATACGGGGGTTTTCTGTACTAGGAGGGTGAGGACGGGGGATTAATGCCGAAATAAAAGCTCCATGGCATCGATACACGAACCTTTATTTATTTTAAATTTTCAAATTCTTTTATCAGGCTGTTGGGCAACGAGCAGTCCGCTTAGGCGCTCAGCTACCTCCCCCACGTTTTAATGTACCATGGGCTGCGAAAGAAGCTGCATTATCAAACGTCCGAATCCACGCAACTTACATCAAGGAAGACGTAAAAAATTAGCTCAAGGTAAAAATATATCAGGCTTGGAAATAGGTGTGGTCAGAAGTTAACAACACCAATAAATTAAGAAATATCAAGCAATCGCCTTATCCTTGAAAAACATAATTGCGAAGTAATCGCCGCGAGGAAACTGCTTTGGCGAGACTTCACATCGGACATAGCAGACTCACACATCTCCATCTCATCCTCAGGCAGCCCGAACCAATGTGTGACTTGTGTAGGGTGCCTCTCTCAATAAAACATATAATTGAGAACTGCCCCAAATTCCATGTACTAATGGATAAACTTAATTTAGCAAGATCGTTGAGTGAGTGCTTGAAGGACTCTAGTGAAACAATTATTTCACTAATTAGGTTCGTCAAAGAATGTAATTTGCTCCCGGAACTATGAAAATAAAAATAATAATAATAAAGACAAAATAAATAAAAAAATGAATAATAAATTCACAAATTCAGAATGTGTCAAAATAAATAAAAAAAGAAGGAAAAATAAAGAAATAAAAAGAAGAAAAAAGAGTAAAAAAAAAATCTGTTGCTACAATTTTATTCGGTGTTAATAAACAAGATGTTGAGCACCTATTCCAATACCCTAACCTAACCCCAGAAACGAAACTGGTACCATTCCTTTCATGACTCACACTATTCCCTCTAAAATCCGCTAGGTTCACTACTCGAGCCCCCCTTCGGTTGTCCCCCTGATGATCCTCATGAGCGTTAGAAAAAAAATAATAAAAAAATAAAATAAAAAATAAATAAATAGGTAGCCGCTAGATCTGCTGATTTAAGATCTAATTATGGTGATAAAATTAAGATGTTTCTCTAGACATTTGTCATTAACCAAGTCATTTTACCTTATTGATCAATTATTAATTGATGTATTATCAAATACAGTTATAAATAATAATTTGAAAAAAAATTAAATAATCATAATTTGTCTGCTGTTGATTATTCGGTATGGCAGAAAAATTATTATGATTGAAATGTAGTAAAAATGTATTATTGAATTAATACCGCGTCTATCTTAAAGATATATAATTGAATATATACATATAAGAGAAGGTAATTCCCGGTGCAGTCATCAAAACACTTAAATAGAAACTAAACTTAGTTGTGCCAAAGTTTCGGTTTGAATTTTAGTCCTTCTTCAGGGCGATTGAAGGAGAAAAATCACAATAATTAATGATTGTAAAGAAATTAAATAAATAATAATTAAAATAAGTGTACGTCCTCAGAGACCAATTTTAATTAAATTTGCATTCGAATTACTTAAGGCAACTTGAAATTTCTGAATAAATATAATACCGAAGTCTTGTGATCTCCTAATTTTAAACCTCACTATTTTTAGTGCTTTTATTTTTTTAAGAAAATAAAAATGTCTTTAATTCCGTCATCAACCTATTGTGAATATGTTGAAATAAAATTGTATCCTACTACGAGCTGTAATAATATGGGATTCTGAGAATCTTCAATGTATTTTCTGGCGTATATGAAATTTGGAGAGGGTCCTCTCAAATATGCATATGAATAGCAGTCCTTCCTTGGAAAGTGAAATTAAAGGTTAACGGCATGCTGAATTACATAAAGTTTACCCTCGTATTGAGAACGTAATATGTTATACTAAACAGGACCATGTTGGCAACAAATTGAATGATTTATGTTTCCTTATCGTGTTTCTATACTAAATCCATGGATGCGAGATCTGACGTTTACTTTTAGGAACTTAAAGCAGAGAGGAATTTATAGAAAGATGTAAATTAAGCTTGAATTAGCGGTGAGCTATCTCAAATGGCCTCGGAAGCCTTTGTTTCATTATGGATTTTTTTTTCTTTAAGACCATGGTACTTGGTTGTTAAGACTAAGCAGATAATAGAAGTGAAGGGATAAATATCTAAAAACGACTCCTTTGTTAATTAAGGAACTTTTTTAATCCCACTTTGCCTACTTCTTGTCTGCGCTTATAATAATGTGGACTTTATAAGGATCGAGTTTCATTTTAATTTTTTCCCCCTTTTCATAGCCCTTTATTATATCAGAGTTTCTCAACTTATTTAACAACAAAAAGTAGCCTCATTCTTCCAAATCTGAGTTTTAAGATGTTATTAAAAAGGCATGAAATGCATACACATGAGTACAGGAAAAATAAAGTATACCATTTTTCGTTAAACTCATTAAAAAGATTCAATAGATCAATTGAATAATTATTATGATAATTCACTAGATTGATATTGAATTATTTATATATGTTCTTCTAATCAGCTATCCATTTTCGAAAAGTATATAATATTTTAATAAACTTTCCTATACATATGATATTCGGCTAAAATCACAATTAAAAAAACAACACTGTTTTGCATACTGACCAGAAATCAGGTATAAATTTGAAATTTTTATTGATTAATATTTACACTTGAAAAAAATTAAAGTCAACCTTCAAATTCTGTTTTTTAGAAAATTTAACTATACTCAATAAAATAAAGGCTAATCAATTTAATTATGAAACTATTATTCCTTTGAAAGTAATAAAATCGCACGAATTAAATTATAATTAATTTTATCACAAAAATTTAATTAATAATCGATTAAGTTTTCTTGTTTTATAACTCTAAATCTTACAACTTTTGATAATGGTTTATAAGGTGAAAAAAAAAATAGATTTTGGAATATGTTTAATCATGTATAAAAAAATTTAAAACAATGTAACACAAATGATATATAATGTTTTAAAGGAAGTAGACCTGCGGGAATGAATATCAAAATTTATGGGTTGAGGCCTCGTGTTTACTGAATTGTCAGAGGAACTTGAGTAAACATATTAAGTAAGTGGTAAGGCCTTTGGGTTTCAAAGAACCAGGAAAGACTGACACTTCGGAGGTATTGCCGAAAGAAAAACAAAGTAGATCGATTTGGCTGAACTTACCAGATGGAGGCTTGGGCATTTAGCAAATAATCAGTATTATTGTTAACAGTAATAGGTAGATTTATTTTTGGACCTATATTTTTTAACGATTGACACCGAATATTACTTGACACGGGCCTGCTGAAGAGATTCTCTTTTGGAGCTGAAAATAACCAGCATTAAAAAGACAAGAAGTATGTAATAATCTTAATCTCGTCTCGGACATGGCCGTTGTGAATTTTCTCATGGCCACCTACTCTATGGTGTAGAATCCTGCTATAGATTTGGATGCTTTAAGGCGCCAAAGACATTCAACCATTTATAGGTAGAGTGTCAATAATATTATCCCATTATGCTAAACCTGAACCGATACGTCAAACATATTAAATGTAATCATGACTGTGGAACGGAGATTAATTCCAAAATGGATTTTCCAAAAAGAAAAAAATAAGTTTTACAAATAAATATTAAAAAAAAAAAACGCTTACTGTAAATAAAAACTGATCGGTTCTAGATTTTAATTACTAGATTGCTGTGTTGGTTTCTTTGTAGTTACTAAATATACCTTTTGCTTACAGAATAAACCTTAAGGCTTGAATGGTAATAGACATGTCATCCAGAAGGCTAGTGGACTAGAGCCCCTTTTGATCTTGCCCCTAAGAGACTGACAGTCTACTCAAAGCATCATGGAGTCTAACGAATGGTTGTTTGATCAACACTCAGCCTTTAGGAAACTTTACGCTAGTTGCGCACGCTGTCCTAGTGTAGATAGTAGTAGCATTTAAAAGCATCTAACGAAGAGAAATGTCTGCTAAATAAAGGAGAAAAAATAAAACAAACGTCTAGGTAGTATAGGTTAGATTGTGCCTTGTACAACATAAGTCTTCGTAATGCAGTGAGAGGGGAGAATAAAGAGATAGTTAGGTTTTTCCGATGCCTAGATGGCCTCCTTTATTCATCTTTATTCCTAATGTCCAGAGAACTATCCACTTCAGAAAGGAACATTTCATTTGCGAAATTGAAGTAAACGACATTCTCACTAATAAGGAAGGAGCTATTCATTTCCGTTTTTTAGAAGCAGTTGTTTGAGACATATAAGGGAAAAGTAACTGGAATTTTCCAAGACTCTGAGATTCTTTATTATTGAAGCATTACTTAATTCGAGGTTTTATAATACGCTACATCTAACACAATTGTTCGTTGTTTTTTTTTCTCTGGCGCGACAGGCCTTGTAGGCCCTTGGTCTCGTGGTACAATCTCCTGGGAGAATATACCCACGATTCACGATGTGATTTAACAGGGTAGGTACATCACTCCTTACGCCTATTTTTTGTGAGTTGCCACCATTTGGCTGTCGGGTCTCACATACCCGGGGGAGAGGCTGTGAGTGAATCCCTACTTATTTATATCCTTATAAAAGCCCCGCCGGGACTGGGATTCGAACTCGGAACCTCTAGCATCAGAGACTAGCGCGCTAGCCACTCAGCCATGGGCTCCTCAATTGTTCATAAAATCAAATATTAAACAACAAAATATTTTTATTACTAAAATCTATCGAGGGTACTGGTTTTAGTACATTGTAAGGACTTTGTAGTTCTAGACCAACAGTACAGCAAAACGCTATATCACCAACTCTCTCCCTACTAATTTAAGGTACCCAGATAATAGAATCTGGGTAGCCTGCAGTGAACATCACCTTAATCGCTTAGCTTTATTGCTTCTGTGGTTCCTCAACTCTTCCTCACTCGTAGTCACTCAGACCATGATATATATGTATATGTGGGAGCGGCATGGTCTGGTGGATATAGCATTACTCTACTTTTCTCCGGGCGCCAGGTTCAAACTCCGGCTAAGGCTGAATTATCAATTATTTGAGTCTTAGAGCGGCTTTGAGGTATGGAGTCCCTCCTAGATTTACTTCATGTAGTTTTAAAACTAATTATGATAGATTTTAGTGATAAATGTTAGAAATGTTTAATTTCTAAATTAAAACATGCTTTCGTGTAAACTCATTAGCGCGTTCAACAAACAAACTCTTCAGCTTTATAATATTATGGTATTATAATATCAGCTGCCAAGCTTTGTTAATTTTCATTTTTAAGTGAAATTTTTTCTAACAAACTTCTATCACTTTAAATTTGAGGTTTTACGTTTAAAAATACTAAAGTATACTAATAACCGTTATTTTCCCTTCTTTAAATGTGCTTTGAAGATTGAATCTTGAAATTATGATACGAGTACACTGCCTATTTAAAACTTTTGAACTGGTTAAGATAAATTCTTCTGATAGATTCAATTTTATTTTCTCGAAACTACCAAAAGGAAGATCTCTTTTAATATAAACACAATAGACTTTTTTTCCTTTCTGAAGTAAGGGTTCCTCATAACATTAAAGTTTGTAGATGGGCTGGAGTTTTCTAGTCGTATCCATTTTATTGTTTTAGGAGAACTAAGCAAATAGCGCTTAGGGGAACACAAGGGTGCCTTGAAAGGGGAGTCTGGAGTAGATTGCTAGACTTTGAGGTTACCTTGGAATTCTTCTGAGATAGGGAAAATCTAATATTAATTCTGTTAGCATACTTGTCCTGACGCTTGTCATAGTTTTTTTTTTTTTTTTTTTAATATTAATATTAAGAAATACTTTTAGTTTCCCAGAAATATTAACGAATAAAAAAAATAGAGAAAAAACAAAATTTATTTAATTTATTAAATATAAAACTGTATGCAAAAAGCAAGAAGGGTGCCAAGAAATACATTTGGATAAAGTACTCATCAGCTCGGAAGTCTCTACAGAATTTACAGAAAATGATAGATAGGATGGTATTGAGAAGGAAAAAATAATATATAATATTGAAGACTTTAAATCGGTGAATTAAAAAAAATATGGAATCCTCAGAAAAAGTAAATATGATCCAAAATTACTTACCAAAATCCAAGATAAAGAGCTGTACTTTACAGACCTCAGAAGGGAAGTCATCAAGACAGAAATAGAGACTTATTTATTTTATTTTTTACCCAACCCTGCCTGTTATGCAATAGGAGTGTTGCAACATTCGGGTGGTAAACTCCTTTGTTGCTTTTTGCCCTTATCAATCAATGAAAAAAAATTATAATATACCTTAGTGTAATCTTGTTTCCAAATTATTAGCTGTTAAATTTATAATTTATCCAAGATTCAAAGTTTCTTCAACTGTACAATTGATTATGATTAATTTATCAATGTTTCTTTGGGATTGGTTTTTATTACAATGCCTGACTCAATTCGGTTATGCACTTTCACTGTTATGTTGTAATATTAATAAATTTTATTCTATTTTAAAACGTCTGATGTTGATACTTGTTGAAGACACTCTTGACTCAAGTATTAGACGTGAAGTGGTCACATTTAACACATTTAAAACAGCTAATGTTTGAATAAATAATGATTGCTTAAAGATGAAGGGATTTTACCTGAGTTAATATCCTCCTATAATTTTCTCCCTTCTCTGCAAAGCATCGGCACCTGTTGAATTAATGAAAGTTTTCAACAACGATCAAACGTTCAGGGAGATCCTTGCCTTCTATATCCAATACGGTGTAAATACAAAAGAGGTGGGTGAGATTCATCTGGTATAGATTTTTAAAAAGTCAGTCTTGAATTTAGAAAACAAATTTCATTTACTTCATGGACCATGGACCATTTTCAATGTTTAAGAATTATAATTGTGATAAAATGCTAGTAACGCTATAAATTATATGCTCAAAACTTTGGATATATCCATCTTCATCGCAGGAAATGAAAAAATTAATTAGCGCGGTCAATTGGAGTAACATAAAAAGCATATTGTTGAAATATGAAATTCTAATGCTTGACATTATTTTTAAAAATATAATTTTTAATTAGAATATTTTGCTCAACATCCTTTAGGTAATCCATTAATTTAATAAACTAAGGATATTAAAATCTAATTGAAAGATGAAAATAATATTTTGCTAAAAATAAGTAGGAAACAGAGTTTGTTCTTCCACTATATTTTATTATATTTTTAGCACACGAACACATTCATTTTTTAAGCAAACCAAATAATTACTTTATTTGCTGTATAGTGAGGTCCAAAGGTATTAAATTGAAAACAACGCTGTGCGGATTTTAACCGTGGTGTCGGGGTTATTAATACAATAACATCCATTATGTAATGCCTTCTAACCCATTACATATATATATATACATTATGTACATAACCAACTATATCTGCAATTGTTGTACTATGACAACTATGACAATAGGACAATTGTTCTACTAGAAATGCAAGGATAAATTACTATTTCGTTCTATATTTATATTTATAAATAATGTATGAGGATTTTACTTTTCATTTTTTTTTTTTTTTACATTCTATATTTAAATTTATAACAAGCACATTCCAAGGATCGTTGGTTTTTCAGTATTAATTAGGTAGTTTTCTGTTAATAAGTTTTATTTCTGTCGATATGATAATTTTTGAATTTTTGTCGATTTCATTTTCATTAAAACTGATTTCCAAACAGTCTATTTAAAATACATGGAATACAAACTACTTCCACTGAGTACCACTACAACCAATGAAGTGTTTTAGTTATTAAGGCCACGCTGTTTCTAGGCTAATGGTGATTTGGCAAGATAACGTTAGGGCACAATTTTGTTTCTTCAATTTAAGTAATCAACAGTTCATGGAATATATTATTACATTCAAACTTAGATTTTTTTTTTTTATTATTTTTATTGAGATATATTACAATTTGTTACAAAATGAACAATAATAATATTGATAAGAGACCACATTCATACTATATATACAGAAAATAATAATAATGGTCAAATTACATAAAATAGAACATAAATAAATTCATATATATACAATAAAATAATAATAATAAATAAAAAACAAAACAAATCGAAACAAAAACCTATTATTGAGATAAATAAAAAGTTGGCAAATAAATAAACATCTTACACACAATCATAACTATATACAATGTATACAATTGCTAAAGGGACCCCAGCAAGCGCTTTTCTCTCCACTTGTGGAGGAAAAAAGCGGAATCCAAGAGATCCCAGCGCCTCTATCTCAGCCGCATCACTGGTCTGAGCCAGTGGAGGCTGAGTTAGGGCGCTGTAGCCACAAACATACCGTACATGAGTGGAGGATCTGACCATTGTCAGAACTCCAGTTTAAATGTTTACAATAGGTCTCGTGGCCACTGCCGTTTCAATCTTCGAGGAGGATTGTAGGGATGGGTGGTGCTGGATAGGGATTGCGCTAGAGGGTTAGGATGATGACTAAGGTTCTGATGAAATTTGGAAAATTTGGATGGTACCAGGTCTAAAACAAACGGAATATTAAGGTCATGGTGTAGGGTACAGTTGGTAACGTAATAAGGAGCATTAACTATTGTTCGGAGGACTTTGGATTGGAAGGATTGGATGCGTTTGATGTTAGAATGTTTAGCTGTTCCCCACAGTTCAAGTCCGTAGGTCCATATAGGTTTCAGTACTGTCTTGTATATTAGTAATTTGTTGTAAACTGTAAGATGAGATTTTCTGTTTAGTTGTCTGTATAACTGGCCGAATCTGCGGTTGAGTTCTTTTCTTTTTAGTCTTGTATGTGGATTCCACGTCAGTCTTTTGTCTAGTAAAAAGCCGAGATACCGGACTGTGTCTGAGGAAGGAAACGGTATGGAATTGAAATTAACCGTTGGACAGGATTTGCGTCGAAGGGTGAATGTGACGTGAGTGCATTTGCTTTCGTTCACCTTAATGCGCCAAGCATTGCACCAGTCTTCGACAAGGGAAAGGTGCTTTTGGAGATTTAGTGATGCTGCTTCAGGATCGGAATTGGATGATAAAATGGCTGTGTCATCAGCAAATGTTGCCAGAAAGGTATTGGGATCGGTAGGGATATCGGCGGTGAAGAGGATGTAGAGGACGGGTCCTAAGACGCTGCCTTGAGGAACACCGGCCTCAACAGTATATTGTTCGGAAAATTCGGAACCACAGCGAACTCGGAAGGAGCGGTTGGATAAATAGGATCGGAGGATTAGGTATAAGGATTGAGGTAAATGGGTTTTGAGCTTAAAGAGCAGTCCCGGGTGCCACACCCGGTCAAAAGCTTGAGCTATGTCCAGAAAGGCACCCGAACAATACTCCTTGCACTCAAGGGCGGAGGAAATGTGGTCTACAACTCGGAGTCCTTGCTGAACCGTGGAATGTTGAGGACGGAATCCAAACTGGTGTGAAGGAAAATTGTGAAATTTGGCTAGGATTCGTTTTAATAGGAGTTTTTCGAAGATTTTGGAGAGGATCGAAAGAAGGCTAATAGGTCTGTAGGATGACGTACAGTTGGATGGTTTGTCTGGTTTTAGGAAAAGGATGATAGTCGAGTGTTTCCACAACAGAGGGAAATAGGTAGTGCGTAGGATACAGTTATAGATATATGTAAGGAATGTAATGGCTTTAGGTGGAAGTTGTCTTAGGATTTGAGGAGTAAGGAGATCGTATCCAGGGGATTTACGGAGAGGAAGCTTTTGAACCAGATATTTGACCTCAGAGGGATTGATTGCTTTAGGTGGTAAGGAAATTGGTATCGGTGACGTAAGGAACTCTTCAACTATTGCGGTATGGGTTGGATTGAGATCAGAATGAGGAGTGAATACCTTGGAAAGGTGTAGTGCAAATTCCTGGGCCCTTTCTTTGTCAGAAGCAGCCCAGGAATTATCACTACGCCGGAGAGGATGGGATATCAGGGGGGATTTTAGGATTCTCTT
This sequence comes from Piezodorus guildinii, assembly GCA_023052935.1. Taxonomy (NCBI): domain Eukaryota; kingdom Metazoa; phylum Arthropoda; class Insecta; order Hemiptera; family Pentatomidae; genus Piezodorus; species Piezodorus guildinii. The sequence continues at coordinate 103,703,586 of CM041294.1, read as the reverse complement.
CGTGACATTCCATAGGGAATTGTCACGAGTCGAGAGAGAGGAGAGGTAGGTATTGTAGGATTGGGATCGGAAGATCGCCAACTCCCGCTTTAATTTTCTACAAAAAAAGTTATAGGAGCGGCGATCCTCTGGGTGGCGGGTGCGTTGCCATAATGTTCTGGCTCGGCGTTTGCTGTTGATGAGGTCTGTCAGGTGTTGTGGTAAATGGCTTTTATAAGGAATTATTTGGGATTGTTTGGGAGAGGAGGCAGTCCAGGCGGCTTGTTGAATAGCGGTTGTAAAGGAATATACGGCGTCGTCAAGGTCATTTGGGGTTTTGAGAATCACTCTGAGGTCAATATCATTAGAGAGGATTTCGCGGAAGAGGTTCCAGTTGACAGGGCCTCTAATGAATGACGGTGGGATAGGTTTAGGAATAGGTGTTATGGATACATTTAGAATCAATGGACTATGATCAGAGGATAGTTCATCAAGGCGAGCTATGGAAAAATTAAGAGAGCCTAATCCACTGTGGATGAAGAAGTCGAGGATGTCAGGATTACGGTTAGGATCTGTTGGCCAGTAGCTAGGAGAATCGGGAGGTAGGAGATGAAAGCGTCGGGAGTTGAGTGCAGACTGCAATGTCCGTCCACGAGAATTGGTGGTTCTAGAACCCCACTGTTGGTTCTTAGCGTTTAAGTCTGCACCCAAAATGAAGTGATTACCCAAGTAGTTGAGAAAGGATTCAAATTGGGCAGAGGAAATGGGATGTTTAGGAGGGCAGTATGCTGATGATTAGCGGAAAGGAAAAGGTTTTGATAACAATGGAAGTTGCTTGTAGGTAATCGTGGGCGGAAATTGGGTGTAAGTGATGGGTGAGGGATCGGCGGACTATGACAGCAGTACCGGCATGGGCTTTGCCGTCTGGATGGTCTGTCCGGTATGTCGTGTATCCTGGTATTTTAAAGTACTGTTTAGTGGTTAGTCTAGTTTCAGTAATGAGTGCAACATCAATGTTTTTGTCTTGCAGTACGGCTGTAAGTTCGTCAGTGTGAGTTCTAACACCATTCGCATTCCAAAGGAGAATGGATAAGGAATTAGGTGTAGTCATTTAAGGTTTTTTTAAGGCAGGAATGAGATTTGATACGAGATTCGTTAGGAGTGATATTAGGGGCATAACAAGGGATTTAATTTCGGAGATAAAGGATGTCATCAAACTGTTAAGGTCTGTGGCATTTGAAGGAGGAGGGATATGAGAGATTTGTGGTTGATTAGGATTTTTAGGATTGGTTACATTTTGAGGAAGAGGTATATGTGGAATGGATTGAGGTACATTCTGTAGTTCCGGCAGGGCCACGGCTTCAGTACTTTGATTCCCACCTCCAAGTAGGTGGGCAAATGATACATTGGCATCAATAAGTTTTGAGGGTTCTCTTCTGTTTCTTACTTGTCTTGCTGTTTCATCCAGTACTTGAGGTTTTTGAAACCTGGTCCTCAGTTCCTTATAAATTTGGCATCCTTTATAGTTGGCTGGGTGGTCCTTGAGGCAATGAGCACATACAGGTGGTGTTGATTTTGGTTTTGTACACTCCACAGACTTGTGCTGTTCACCGCATTTCACGCATCGAGGTATGTGATGACAATAACTTTTAGTATGACCATATGCTTGACAGTTATGGCACTGAACTATCTCCTTCTTTATGTAAGGTTTTTCAACTCTTACGCTGGTATAATACAATCTATTGAGGTCATAGATTTGTTCAACTCCTTCCGATGGCTCCAAGTCCACGAAAAAGAGAGGTAGTGGAATTTTGTCCTTTAGGACATTAGTGACTTGCCGCACTTTATAGCCTATCTCCGTTAATTCTTCTTTAATAGCTTCAACTGGTGTCGAGGGGTGTAAGTTTCTGATTACAACCCTTAAAGCTCTCTCTTGGCGTAGCTGGTAGGTATGGAAATCCGCTTTGGTATCAGTCAGATATTTCACTATTTTTTTATATGTCTCGGCAGTAGTAGGAGATATTTTGGTGTCATTAATTCTACTCATACAGTAGTAGCTGGTAGAATCGGTAATTTTGTTCAATTGTGTACACAACAACTGGAAATTTTTAATATTTTTGACAAATATTGGAGGGGGTCGTGGTTCACTAGTTATAGGAGCAGATTCCATGTTTTCTTTTTCGTTATGTAAAATCTGAAAAGGATTTGGGGTGAAAAACGGTGATTCGTCAGTCATCCCTTGTGACGATGTGCCAGGTTGTGGTTCAGATTCTGAATTAGTACCCGAAGGGGTTGCTTGTAATCTTTTATTAGTATCACGGCGAGGTCTTTGTTTCGTAGGAGACGGGATTGAACTACTAGATCTAGATCTTTTAGTTGAAGCTTTGGAGGACATTACTTGATGATAATATCGCATTTCATGTAAGGAAAATAATTAAATAATAACCAGATGTTGGGGGAAAAAATAATAACTTAAGAAAAGTTAAGCAAGACCAGCCTTGCCTAGCTATTGGCAATCAGCTGATATGAAGAGGTGACTCAGCATTCACTTTACGGTGCAAATTGTAGCCCAACTTACCGTTGTTTGCTCCAATATTTACTGTTGTTGTTATCCTGAAGCCTGGTGATGTTTTCAAGACTGTTCTGAAGTGATATCCAACTGAAAAAGCAAGAAATCCAAGAGCCGACTTGAAAGATGACCGCTATACTCGTGCGCATGCGCAGAACTCGTTCCAAACTTAGATTAAAATTAATTTAATTAACTCACGATTCAGAAGTTGTAATGATGACTTACTCTTTTGCATAGTTTTGTAAGTATTAAAAGATTATTACGTGTTTGCATAATTAACGTTTGATGGTCTATTTCTCATTTTCTATAACCAATTATCAATATTTTTTATATAATAAGTGTATCCATGGCTTTCTCTTCTTCTTCCCTTCTTTGACTTCCTCTTCATGACATAACTAGCGTCGAGGAGCCTCTATCCAATGCAGCCATGCCTTTCGGTCCCTACTAAGCCGCTTCGTTTCTTGGAGTGTTTTGCGTCTCTTCTCTAATCCGTTGAATGTACGGATAGAGACTTCTGGGACGGCTTTCCATACATGAGGGTTGGGAGGTACACAGACTTGTAAATGTGCCTTTTTGTTTCCTTTCCAACTTCCCTGTGCCCAACTATGCTGTTGCAGATAGTGTAATAGACCTGGTTGGCTTTGGATATCCTATTTGCTACTTCTGGGTCAATCTTTCCTGTGTTGCTGATAATTGTCCCCAAATAGGTGAATGATTGCACAACTTCTAGTACCTTCCCATTACAGATCAGCTGGACATCCTCATGTTCCTCCCTTGATATGATCAGTGTATCCATTATAGAATAAGTGTATCCATGGCTTTTCTCACCTATTAATTATATAGTTTTAATTTATAGTAAGTAGCAGGATAGCTGAGTGACTGTGCACTGGAATACTGCTCTCCGCATCCCGAGTTCGAAGCTTGAACTGAATCCTGCGCATGATAATTTTTTATTATATTATTCTTAGTTGGCTTGTATGTGGTTTGGCGAATTTAATGTTGTAATTAAAACAATAATAGGAAGAAAGAAAAATGTTGATAGTAACTATAAAGAAAGTGTAATGGCATAGAATTGAGCTGTAAGTTACTCCTTTCCTGGATAGGGTATGGAGAATGATGAAAAGCGGATAAAAGTAATTGAATGTTTTAGATAATAATTTTTATTGTTATATTATTAAATCTAAAACAAATTTTTTCATCGAAACTGAATCTAACTTTTGTTAACTACATCTTTTTGATTAAGGTAAGTTACACCTAAAAACAGTCCATAAGACGACGAATGCTGCATTACTTTCAAGTGTCTTAATGAAGAAATGTAAAGTATTAACTGTTTTTTGGTGTCACTTACCTTATAATATTAAATAGCAGTTTATTTATTGCAACTATGAGTTGTTGTTTTTTAAAGCTCATATCACAAATTGATTTTAACGATAGACGTAAGTGAAAATCGATTTTATTTTAACGTTGATAAATTATTGTTTTTATTTATTCTTAAAAAAAGTTTGGTATAAATACTTATTCTAAATTTAATTTCATTACAAAATAATTACCAAATTAATGATTAAAAGCTGATTATTCTGTTTGGATAAACTATGTAACACCCATGTCACAAGTCCCTTTGATTAGGATGTAGGCCATAATCAGGATCACATCCAGTTTGGGGTAATATGTACCTAATTTGTAAATGTGGACTGGAATGGTCGTGCCAGGTCTACTGTGAAATTTTGGGTAATTAATTGAAACAAAAAGCCTGTTGACATCAGTCGTAATGTCACAAACCAAACTGTTTTATACATACAGTGAATTCAGTTCAAGCTTATCTGGAGCTGATTTCATGTGGGTTTGATTCTCTGAATTTCAAAGTTTTCTGATATATTTTGTAGTGAACTATACTTTAGGTTATTTTGACTTAAACTCGTAGATAGAACGAAATTTTTTAATGACATTTTTATTATTTATTTTTTAATACTAGTAGATCCGCTTCTTATTCGCACAGGTGCAATTGAATGAGGTGTCATTTATGTTTAAAAAAGCTCTTTCTGAGAGTTTAGAGTTTACCGTTCTAGAAACTTTAGTCTACCATAACAAGGAGTAAAATTGGTTAAGTTCATTTGTTTGTGATTTTAAAGTGAAGCAGAAATAACTGAAACTTTAATGTTCCTATATATTTTTTTTTTCTCTCCGAGGTTCTGCAATGATGTCACATCCCGGTCCTCAGCACTCCATCTCTTCAATAATCTCGATTATTACAGTCGTCCTCAGTCAGACCTCTGGCTGCCATATCCTCCATTACCTCTTCTAACTATTTTTTCCGAGGTCTCTAGGTTTCTCCTCTTGGGTGGGCAGTATTCAATCAATCGAAGAGGCCAACGTGCTTCATCCATTCTCATAACGTACCCATACCACATCAGCCTTCTTCTACTGATTTCTTCGAGAATGGTGAGCTCGGCCCCCACTCTTTCCCTTATTTGGTTATTGGGGATTTTTTCTAACCGAGACACGGCACAACTTCTTCTCCAAAAATCCATCTCCAGGGATAATAATTTTTTTTGCTGGGATTTCTTCACCGTCCAAGATTCACATCCATATAGCGTAGTGGCAACCAAAAAAGGAGTGGAATATCTTCTTTTTCGTTTGGAGTGAAACCTTCTTATTCCATAACACTCCATTTAGTATCCCGATAATCCTTTTTCCGTTAACAATCTTATTAGATATGTCCCTATCTATTGATGCGTTCTTATCTATAGTAACGCCTAGATATTTGAAGGCATCACTTTGTGGAATCGTCCAGCGTTCCAAACAGAGAGCAGGGACAGATGAGAGAATAGGCATATATTCAGTTTTTTCCTTATTTATTTCCAGACCCCATTGTGCATATAATTCTACGAGCTTCCTCAACATATATTCCATATCAAATTCATCCGATGATATGACAACCTGGTCGTCCGCGAATTGTAAGGTGAATAGAACGTCTTTACCGACCTCTATTTCCATACCCCGGCAACTTTTTTTCCATGATTTTAAGACCTGTTCCATATAGATGTTAAAAAGTGTTGGCGATAGGCAACATCCTTGTTTCAAGCCATTTGAGATTGAAAAAGGCTCTGAGAATTCCGTTCTAATCTTCACTCTCGATTTGGCTCCCATATACAAACTTTTTATAGCTTTTATCAGGCCTTTACTTATCTTTGCCAAATCTAACGACTCCCAAAGTTTCCTCAGAGGAACACTGTCATATGCTTTCTGGAGATCAATGAATGTGAGGTGAGTTTCTAGGTCGTATTCTCTAGTAGTTTATAGGTCGTATTTTCTGCACAAGTTGGATCATTAATATAATCCATATTAATGGATTCTCTGAATTTATGTCTTCTCTGAATGTCATCCTATATAATTAAAGGTCCTATTAGGTTTTAACTATTTAATATTTATTTATGTATAATATATGAGCTTACAACAACTTAATTTAACCTCGTACGATTTATTTGATTGCATACTAACGTCTTGCCCTTTCCAACGGTATTTTATACACAAATGCTACTACTTATACTTCAGGAATATTTTTTTGATGACTTGGTTACAGATTATCTATTCTTCCCGTTCAATGAAAAAGTAAATTGGGATGTATTATACTTTTAAACCTTTAGGAAACAATGCTGTAAATGATGGTGAAAACAGTATAAAAATCCGTCTTGTGCTATAGAAGGAGTCAGCGGAAACCATATTTGCGTTATCATTTTATATATAGAGGGAATATGTTAAATATTATTATACAATATTTATTATTAGTATCATATAAAATATTGAAATTGTATTTATTTAATTATAAAAGAGCAAATATGAAACCAAAAAGTCACTAAACATCTCGGAAAGTATGAATTTATTTTTGGACAGTCCCAAGAGAAGGGTTCTTTTCCTTGTAATGTAAAAGGAAAGGTTGTTTATTGGATTAAACCTGAAAGCCAGTAATTCAGAAGGTTCTTTTGACAGGTTGAGATCTCTGGTAAAGCTATTTAATTCCTACTGTTTGACCCATGTTTGAGAACGATCGACTTTGATATTGTCTTCCACTCGCCTTTGTCAACTTCAAGTCTCCTTCAGCAATTTATACCCATTTTCTTGTAACTGCGTTCTAGATCGGCCTGTCATATGATTCATTACCTTATCCGAATTTTTCCAATATCTGGTTTTTCATAAAATATTATTACTTTTACTTACTTATTTATTAAATGTATAGTAAGGCAATATTGAGGATGTATGGTTAACTGTTGAAATGATCATAGATAGAAATAATCCGGAGTCAGTCATCATAAAAAAAATATAATATTTTGCCCTACGTTCTGGCACAAACATGCGAGCCATCATCAGGGCTGCAAACACCATAAAAAATATCCTCTGAAGAATATGAAGGAGAGATTACTTCTTTTCAATTTTATGGTTACCAGGTACCAAATGATTTCCCATTCCAAATGGTTTCGGAGAGGAGTCGTTTTTATAATTATGTACGGTGGATAGGATGTCAGGGTTGTCATAATCAAAATTATGGTCGAGGGATGTAGCATGTTCAGATAATTTTGTGGAAAACGGATTACGGGTAGAGATAGTATATTTGTGTTCAAGGATTAAAATTTGGGGAGGATAAGGAAATGCGGTAAATTAAATTTAGTTTTTTAGGAAAATGGATGGGTTCTTTAAGTTTGGTATATAGATTCTTCTGTTTGCGGTAATCGTTTAAAACTATATAAAGATAAGGATAAGGATAAGGATGTTTTTAATTTAATGAGATAGAGATGGGAAGTATGGAATTGATCTGTACTGGGGATCTATTGTAAGAGAATGTGCGGGAGGAAAGCGAGGAATTGGCAAAGTGTTAAATAGAGTTTTAATTAGTTGGTCAAGGAAAGTATTAGATTTTACGGAGTCGGATTATATTGTTTTTGTGGAATAGTGTGTCAGAAGTGTTAATGAACTGTGTTTGAAATTTTTGGCAACACTGATTTTCTTGTGATGGATTGTAATGAAAAATAATCAAGAAGACGGCCAGAGCAAGTAGGTTTTGTGTACCAATTAGTAGATAGAGAATATTCGGATTTTTCTTATGATAACTACATAATGGTTTAAGTTTTAATGGATGGGATAACGATTTGGGGAGAAGCAGGGAATGTGGTAAACTAAATTTGTTTTTTGTAGAAAAAAGGATGGGGTTTTAAGTTTTTTGTATGAATTCTTTACTTTTCAGTCATTTTGTTTTTATTCACTTGCACTAGATTTTCCCAAACAAATTAAATACATTCAGAAAATAAATATTTTTCCTAATAGTAACGACATTATCGCCTAACATCTTCAGCATTCTTCAGTTTTCTCGTTTTAGGCTTCCTTGAGTCCAAATGACTAAATAGGTCTGTGAATCCGTGTGTTTGTACTAAGTTTTACTTAATAAAACTGAAATTTCATAAACGCATATGCCTGTGATGGTACTGCAACATTTCTGATAAAATGGGCATACTAGAAGGGCTACTTACACGATTCATTAGGTGCCTTTTTACTATTTTCTCAAAAGCGACCCCAATATTTCAATTAAACATTTTCAATTTAAAATTTAAGGAGCTTTAATGACATGTAGGTTTTACTCTGAAAGGAATACAGACTATAGCGCCATGATTCCCCTGAAGCAGTCCACACCCGGAGACCCGAACGGGGGACTAGTTTACCTCCGGATAATGAGCGTTTTACCTCAGAGGAATCCATGACTGTTCGTGGTATTTTGTGAACTAAAATATGTGAGTAGGGCGTTCAAACCCTCCGGCAAGCCTGCAGGGCCGCTCTCATTGCTGGTCAGCGAGTCCATCGAACTTAGCCGGGAGGAGTTTTCGAGGAAATTCCCCCGACCATCCCCACATCTACCACCCGTGGGACGCTCCCTATACGCGGTAATGAGATCCGCGCGAGGAATATAATGCTTTAAAAATATTTCAACTCTAACTTTATTTAATAGTTCTTAAATTGAATTTATCAACCGAAGTAAGCGAAAGCCGCATTGCCCGCACCAGATTTTTAGTACTTCGATCCTTATTCGTTACATGTCCTGAATATAGTAGTATATTTTGCTTAGTGAATCTCACTATCTCTGGCTCATCATGTGTCAAACTAACTTAATACTATCCATTTAACATTTTGCTTTATTTTACATATTTCCTACTTTTATTTTGGTCTTTTGAGGGTTAAAATCACTTCTAGCGCTCCCTGGGAATAACGGAAATGATAATTCCTGGTAAAGTAATTATCTCATTTTATAATAATTTTAAAAATAAGTTTAACGAAAGTTAGCCTTTGGTTATATAGTATCTTGAGGATAATCTTTTTAATACGTTGGGTATATTGGGCTCAGTCAACTAATTCTATCAATTTTATCTTACCTGGTTATTACTTTTTTTTGTCAAAAATTTGTTTTCAAATTTCAGAGGACTGCTCAGTAGAAGGAAAAGTTAGTTCAAAGTTAACCGGTTCAAAGGAATTAAGGAAGTACTTAATAAAGCCGCTCACGAGTTGTGTAGAATAAGATGTAGAATCTAAAGTAGCTGTTTGAAGAAATTGGGAAAAACCCCTTTCTGCTGGACAAACGAAAAGAATATGGAAGTGGTAGCAATTGATACACAATATCTCATTAAGTATTTAGAATAGAATAGAATAGAATAGAAAACATTTTTATTCTGGACTAGGTCCCCTAAGAATAATAGTTATGTACAATAGAAATATATAATATGGCTGGCCAACAGACCAAATAAACATGAGTACTTATTAATTACAAAGATTATTTACAAATACAATTATTAACAATGCGGAGAAATGCTATACATAAAAAAATAACAAATTACTTCAAAAAAAAAAATATATATATATACATATATAATATCTTCTAAATATTGTCTTCTGAGAAAATAAAATCTAATTGTAACAAAATCAAATTAAAATTTGGGCGGTAAACAAAAATCGTGTTTCATTCAATGTAGACTTCTAGATGAAATTGACATATCATATTTCCTGATCGTCTATTTGGGATGACAGTAGGTAAAGGAAAAGTTGGGATTTGAATGAGGATAAAGAAGTGGCATGGCGAATATGGTTCGGTAGAGAATTCCAGAGTGCAGTAGAGCGAACAATAAAGAAACGATCAAAGGTTTTGGTTCTGTGAGTAGGAGCATAAAGGTCAGAATGTCGGGATCTAGTTTCGAGTAAGTGGACTGAGGATTTGAATTAAAGGAGACTGTGGATGTAGGCTGGACGCTGGGAGTTGATAGTTTGATAAAGGTATGATCCAAGGAAATATTGTCTGCGGGTGGAGGGAAGGAGTCACTTTAACTCACCGTATAAATTATATTTAGTTGTCTTTGTCTGCTTTAAAAATTATGAAATGTTGATGTTATTAAAATATACTAAAAGAACATTGTATATACACAGATCGACAGGTTAATTATTATTTTCACCGAAATTTTCATTATCTAAATAAAATTAGGTGATTTATATTAAAATGAACTAATTATTTGTTGCTATGGCTCTAACTCACCATCCACTGGCTCTTATCAGTGATGCCACTGAGATAGCGAAGGGATCCCACGGGTTCTGCTTCTCCCTTCTCGGGCATATTGTATTTTTGGGCAAAAGAAGTGTGTTTATTTATTTGTAAACTTTGTATGTATTTAATTGACAAAATTTGTTATAATATTAATTTATTTATTTTTATGTGATTCAACTTTACTTGTTTATACTGTAAATATTGTATGAAAGTTACCTCAAAGCATTGTTGTTATTGTCCATATGGAAAAAAAAAAATGGAGATTTTCGTGTCAGTAACGTCAGTAAATCTTACAAAATTATAATCTTCTTTATAAATATGATATTGATATTATAACCGATATACTGGCGCGTAAAATGATTTTAAGGTTGTTTTTACTTTCATTGGAGAATCTAATAATATTATAAGAAATGTCATCTCTAGTGTTCTCCGATTGAAATGCATAACATGAAATAATTTTACAGGTTCTGTTTTAATTAAATTTTATTTTCCGGATGCTCTCGTATTTCTGGTAGTATCCTATTACACTAGATAGGAAATCTTTTAGAAGTTTTTATGTTAGTTCCCCACGCGAGGATAAATTTATACGACTTTCTTGGCATTCAAGAAACATAAGCCATAACCATAAAAAGTGATGGAGCCAGGCTAAATATTCTACATTACCCTTGAAACAGGTAGCAACTTCTCCATCGTCCCTCGTGTTCTTTATATATATTGAAAAGGCACATACTAAAAGCATTTAATGTAAAAAGAAAAAAATAATAATGAAATAAAATCAGAAACTATCAGAAACAACTAAAAGAAAACTTAATATTTTATAATTTTGGAACAGATTAGTTTCAATTTTTCAACAAAAAAAAAAAAAAAAAAAAAAAAAAAAAAATGATCACACTTTCTTCCTTATTCATATTTCTTCGCTTTATTGTTAAGCTGGATACTTGAAACGGGTTACCTGACACCGTATGTTGGATGGAGATTGCAACGCGAGCTACTCAAAAGGTAAATTTTGCTGGAATGAAATTTATTTAGAGAATAAAATCTACATTATTTCTTCCAAAAGAAAATCATCTATCCTGTCAATCTTTCTGGTATTCGATATTTTAGCGAAATCTTTATTTTATTTTTTTGGGAGAGGGGGAGTGAGGGAATGCTTGGATTTGCACTAGATTTTCTTAAACAAATTAAGTATTTTCAGAAAATCAATAGTGTTCCTAATTGTAATGGTATTATCGCATAGTGTCTTCTTGAGGCTTCTTTCCATATTTTCTGAGCGGAAGTAGTTGTTATTAAGCGGGATGTCCTCTAGGATGTATCCGATGGTCAATCAATTACACATTGAAATTTTCACAGACAGGATGTGTTTTCTTCTCGATTAGATAACTATGAAGGCGAAATAAATTTTATTTTTCATAGAATGAAAAATCCACGTGTTTTATCTCTATTTTACAAATTGTGATATTTCAGGCCTTATTTCTTACTCTATGTCCAACCTTCTACTTCTTATATAGTAGATTAATTATTTAAAGTGAATTTATTAAGAACATTTCAATTTAAACTATAATTTCATTTTAATCCGATTATGCTTTATTGAAAAATAATAAATAATACAATCTGCCCCTCTCTAAGCTCGTATCAAGGGTCTGACAGTACATCTATACGATATATACAAAAAACCCCCAAAAAAAAACAGAAACTGATAAAAAGAATGGTTGATCCGAACAATTCCTGAACTCTTTATAATCTACACTGACGGATCTAAATCGGATATCTCTACAGCTTCATAGTTCGTGACGCACATTCATACTGCATAAACCATGCAATTTGTCATTTACCTACGGAGTGAAAAAACTTACATTATTTGGGAGGTGGGGTACTCAGCTTAAAGAAAATTAATTTTTATGATTATTTCTGTTAAACGGATTGTCAAAGTGGATTGTAAACTTTGAAAATGAAAAACACTTAAATAAAGAATTGGTAATTATGAAACTAATTATTATTTTTAAAAATTAACTTATAATTAATATAAATATACTTTAAAAACTCTGAAAATTATTACACAATGGTTCATAGTTTCCAAATAATATTATTAGGGTAAACTGTTTATATAGCTGTTAATAGGCAATTAAGTAAAAGAAAAAGCAATAATTCAAAGGATAATGTCATATCACTACTGCTGATTTCAAAACACAATATCTCTGATAGATGTTAACCAATTACTATGATTCTTTTTTCATTTTGTTGAAAATTTATAAATATTATAACAGATTTTTTTTTTTTTATTCGTTATTCGGATTCTACGCGTCTTGAAACGTGAGCTCTAAAATTTTTATTTTTTGTCGATTACAAAGGTTCATTATTGAAAACAATAAACCCAAAGCATTTTTACAGGACAGCGCTACTGTTCCCTTTTCTTTTATTTCGATTTTACTTCAAATAAAATTTACTGATTCCAGATAACCTTGCATTTTATCTTTATCATCCATAATTACTGAGCTATCAGGGAATCACATCTCTTATAAGTTGGTGGCTTGAACATATAAGATGATTTTTTTTTTTTAGTTATTGATTTTTTCCCCTCTTTGTTTATCGCGTTGTATTGATCTCGAAAATCATTTCAATTTTTCTCTATCCTCAATACTAACTGATTTTTGGTGGAATTACATCTATTATAATTTCTTACTTAAATATACATATGGATTTTTTTAATTTAATTTTTTATTTACTGTATACATATTTTTCTCCATCTGCAAAAATGACTGAGTTATTGGCTCGTTATTCACGTTTTTTTGGTTAAAAGACATTGATGAATAGCAAATAATCCTACTAGACGTTTTGGTGGCTTACTTCTTAGCGCAGTTTTGACACACCACTTGAAAGCAATGCTTGTAAGGTAGTTGTAGGAAAAATTTGCACACTTCTATCGTTTGTTTACCATTCTTTCGGATATAGGTGATGCGCCTAGAGGCTTTTTTGGAGACTTTTTGGATCAAACTTTGTTTTAACCTAGGCGCTCCTCCCATTCCATACAACTCTGTTGATTGAGAATAATGTCTTAGAGAGTTTTCCATTTTTAACTACTATGGATTCGGCTGTTCCCTAATTCCTTTTTGAAGTTGAAGAGATCAAATTTTTTGTTGTTGGGGAAGAAGTTAAAAGAATCTAAACTCTGTTACAATTGATGTCAGATGTGTTAGAAAACAGCTTCAGAGGCTAAGGTGCTGGCCATCTTATGGAGCTATAAATGGCATCTTAGCTATCTAGATTATTAACCCCTCCTTTAGTTGAATTGTGATAGGTGATTTTTGCGGTTCACACTTGTTGTCGTGATGCGTCGATGACAGTTGTATAATTCCCCCTGATTTTGAAACCAGAAATTTTAATGAGTTTTCATATGATAGAGGAATTGAGTAGTATTTTCAGGCTTACTAACCTCGATGCATTTGTTAACAAGACAAAAGAACAAGGACAAGACATTCTTCTGTGCTCTTGTCATCATGACATTAGATTTGATGAAGTTTCTGGAAAATCCATTTATTTCAGATATAGGAAAGTCATTTCATTACTTCAGTTATTAATGAGTCCTTTACAAAAGCCCTTTTGCATTGCAATCATACGATCTAATATATAAAAAAGACTAATCAAAAGTTTAAGAACTTGTAAGAATTATTGAAGATAAATTTTGGGGTCTGGGTGACCCCACCTTACCAGATGGGTCTGTAAATTTTACCGCACCAATTAAAGTCTCATACATAAAAAATGAGCAGTGGAAAGGGTTCTCTTAGATGCAGGAAAAATCCTGCCTAGCTCACCACTAACCACAGCTAACGAGTCTTGGGTCACTTAATATCCCACATCCCAGTGTAGACCCGGAATGAAAATAGTTTTGTTGAGAGGTGGGGTATTGAGTGCTCAATTCCAATGCCAACATTTTTCTATGTTTTTAATAGTTAAATACATTTCACTGTATAATAAATTTTATCTTTCATTGATTTTAGGTAAAGTAAAAAAATAAATGTCGGTCGTGAGGAACATACTTACTTAAAAATGTTAAACACAGCCGATCTTCATTCAATTGCCTCTGCACTACACTACAGCATAAGAGTGAATCAAGAAGAAAGCATTATAATTACCAATTCTCTATGCCCACCTAAAGGCTACAGAACTTGTATCCGATACATCCAATCGGCTGCACTCACAATTATGTAGCTGAGTTGCAAAACCTGGGCGAGTCGGTTACCTTTGTCTGAATACCAAGCTACGTGGGGATTACCTGTAACGAGCTTACCGAATGAGCAGCAAGGCAGCCGCTTATGTTCCCAGGGAGATGAACTACCATCATGACTCCCTATGAATTCAGTGAATCCCTCAAAAAGCAAGCAGAGGACAGATGGTAGAAAATGTGGGACGATAACCCGTTTAGCTAACATAAGATTATTAAAAAAAAAAAACAGAGAAGCCACATCGAGCCGGGTAGAGGTCGCATTGAACCGGTTGAGGATAGGACACTCGCAGCTAACCTAACTCGCACCTCTTATCTTGTTCCTCGGCAGCCCGTGCCCCGGTCTCAGCATTCTAATGGAACCATCACCATTCGGTGTAATTTTCAATAATGCACATATTCTTCTTTGCATCTGAATAAAATGTGACGGAATACGAATGCATCAAGAGCACTTAGTAATAGAGGGGACTATTTTTTTAAATATTTATTTATTGGAATTTACAACTGTATAACAAGTAATTTACTACAAGTAAATTAGGGGACTAAATTAAATTTGTTTTTGATCTTCTCAAAAACAATTATTGTTATTTAAATTGTAAAGTCCATTATCTTAATTAAAGTATACATTTATAGATTTCCGGTCTTAATTTAAAACAAAATCATATATTTTAGTGTTAATCCGTAGTAGTTAGTGTAGTTATTTTGTAATCATATCTACATACACTTTTTTATATCTGTAAAATGTTTCCTTATAGACGTTGATTATACATATTATATTCAGGATTTAATGATGAGTTTTATAGCTTGAAACCAAAACAATCAAACAAGAATGGATAAATATAATAGTGTCTTTAATTTTCTTCAAAATATTATTATTGGAAGAGATTTTCTTA
Source organism: Piezodorus guildinii (assembly GCA_023052935.1). Classification (NCBI taxonomy): domain Eukaryota; kingdom Metazoa; phylum Arthropoda; class Insecta; order Hemiptera; family Pentatomidae; genus Piezodorus; species Piezodorus guildinii. Next base: position 103,688,356 of record CM041294.1, on the reverse strand, counting down.
AAAAAAATTAAAACATTCCTCCTGACAAGCTTCTTAATAAGTTAATTTTTAAGTACTGCACTTAAACTTTATGATGCTTGTTAGGGATATTACAGGAGATAAAGAGTCGCAAAGCTTGTTAATTGTTTATATCAATTTTATTGATACTCTGCGGATCAAATCGATTAAGATCAAATACTATTTTATGGTAAAGTTTAATGATGTTCTGGGTAGTTACAGAAATATTGCAGGACAACAAGACTCTTTAAACATAAAATACAAGTCATTTTTAGAAAAATTAAAGTTTCGATAAAATTGTCTTCTAATTAAAGTGAAATTGATTCTAGTGCAAATTTTTATCGGTTAGTGTTTTAATTGTGTTTGTATTATTGAAGCGAATTTAAAATATAGCACATTTACAAAAGTAAAGTATTGACCATCGCAATATGCGATATTATGCTCCTTCTACAAATACAAGACTGACCAATATGGTTAACTTTTTTTGTTCACCATTATGATATATTTTTTTGTGCACATTAAAATGATGAGGGAGCTACTTCGTGACATAACTTCAAATATCGTTCGAAGTTATCTAGGATTTATATTATAGAGTATACATTAATAAAATTAACTATCACATTATACATTAAAACAATGAGTTATTATTAATGATATTACACACACACATCCTATTTACATGTTACAAACTAAATTAGACAATGTCAATGAACATGAAGATCTATCGATTTCAGATTGAGCGAGCTGAAAAGCCATTTCTTCTGGCGCATGACCATCGGTTACCTGGAAAATTAGTTTTCATTTCCTAATGGAGAGGGGGTTAGGCAAGCTCAGTAATTAGTGATTCGGAAATTGGTTAAGCGCAAATTTCCTCTCGTTTCCCTCAATGATGTTATCTCGGGTTGGCATGGTGACGTGTGACGGTGAAATAGGACTTCACCTGTCCTCTAGCCAATGTGGTCATGCCATGTTATTATTAGATACTTTGAGTGCTTTTCGCTTATGTATTTGTTTTCACTAAAATTACTTTTCGCGCTATATATATATATATATATATATATATATATATATATATATATATATATATATATATATATATATATATATGTATATATATTTATAAAACAATAATCACGTTAGTTAATATTTAAAAAAATCTGATGCGGGTAACTCACGACTTTCACTTACAACGACTGTTAAAATCAATTTAAAAACTACTAAATATACTTCAATTTAAAAAAAATTAATGTTAAACGTGTATTCATTTTCGTCGGAAACATATGACTTAAATTAAATAATATAACTACATAAAATTGTTAACCAGTTATAAGTTAATTTCCTATTCGTCACTTAATATTGCCTTTTACAACTTTGCGCATCAGATAATATTTTTTCTAAAAATATTCTTTCTCTTTTAAACGGTATATTATACGTTTATATTACTGTTCTTAATATAAACAAAAACAACAAAAAAATACATTAAAAAATAATATTTCGCTTTTAACCTTTAGTTGGTCATCAAATTTGTCCAACTTAGTCGTCTATCATGAATATCATTAGGAGATATGGTTAATTTTTTGGAATGTGAAAAATTAAAGGTAGTTTAGGAGAAGAAAATTTAAAACTTCGGCATTTAAGTCCTGTCAGACTATTTCAATCAGAATAAAACCTACATGATATTAAAACCCATTAAATTTTACATCAATATAGGGAGTTTATTAAAAATTGTTTGAGCCGTTTTTGATAATATTTTTAATAAGTGCATGTAATAAAGTGGCTCTTCTGGTCAGGTGATTTTGATGAAAAAGATTCTGTAACATCTGGAGCGTATAGTTGTCTTAAATATGAAACTTAATTTTCCTACGACTGTTCGTTCTTCTGTGCTAGACTTACCACACACACGCACACACACACACACACACACACACACACGCACACACACACACACACACACCCACACACACACACACACACACACACACACACACACGCAGACCTTTTTTCAGGACTTGGTTATTTGGATCCTAAAAATTGTATTACTGTTAAAAACTGGAATTCGAACATATTCACGATCGCAATACTTTCCCTTACTATGTATTTTTTTATATAGGTAAGTGAAAGTAAAAAAAATAAAAATGGTAATTCAGCTGTGTATGTTTTACTTAAAAGCTCAGTTTTCAGTCATAACATTCAGTTTTCATGAAAATTTCCAATTGAAATCACGATTGAGTTTTATAACAATGACCTATAATCGCTTAATTTTATGCGTATTCCGTAACTCTCTGTTAATTTCTCCAACCTAATATATCAACTTAATTATTGCTTCAATAAATAAAAGAATTAATTAACTATGGAACCGATGAAAGACTGCTTCTCATATTTTCATAAATTTGTTTTTAATCTTAGAAAATATTTATTATTTTATCTTTATTGGCAGATTCGATCATATAAACATAAATTTCATTAGTCCACTCCAAACAAGGAAAACGATATTATCTCACTACAGGTATACCATGTGGCTGTTTTTACACCGATGTGCCTAAACCATATAATTGAACCGTGTTTGTAAGTAATAAATACATGCTTTAACAAATCTGTTTTTTAAATGGGGGTCTGAATTATAAATGTAGCTAAATTATTGAGACATGGGATTAAGAAGATGAGTCAATGTTAATTTAGATATTTTTTACTTCCACTTTCCTACATATGGAATATATAGTAAGGGAAAGAATTACCATAGTAAACATATTCGAATCCTAGTTTTCTACTGTATTAGGTGTTTTCAGGTCCCTTGAGTCCAAATAACGAAGTCTCATGAAAAGGTCTGTGAAGGTGAGTGTGTGTTGAAAAGCTAATAATTTTAGAAAAAATATTATCTTATAAACAAAATTGTAAAATTCAATAGAAAGTATTTAATATCATACAAAATTAACTGATTCTTGTAGATAATAATATGATAGATTATTTAATAAAACACATGTTTCTATAGAAACTCAAAGTAACTAATTCTTTAACCATTTTTCATCTTTGTACTTGAAAATTTCTTAATTGATTTTAACTAACGGAGGTAAGTGAAAGTCGTGTGTTCGCGCACCAGAGTTTCTTCATTACCTATCCATTCTTATTTTTTTCGTAAAGATATTCTTTAAGAGGATATAAATTACTTTTTTTCTTTATTTCTGTCAATTATTATAATAAGAGTTTTTCATTATTTTTTTTTTTTTTTTTAATCAGAAGCTATAAGCTAACTGAAATATATCTTTCAGTTGATAAATAGTCAAATTTAGACATTTCATTATTACTTCTTATTTTATCTCTTTGCTATTAAGCCCCTTCAAGATTTTTAAATAAGTCGATATGAAATACTTTTGCGATGATTAAAAACAAAGGTGCGCCATACAATAGAAACCGGACGTACAAAGGCATTTTATAATAATAAACTCTTCAAAATAAATGACAGTAAAATTAGGTAATAAAGATATGGAGGAAAATCCATACATTCTTAATATATTTGAAGAAATCATACTGATGGGTAACTCTGTGGCAGGGTGATTACATTTTTTTCATAATAGTTTTTTGTTGACCTTTTTTGGTCTCACCAAGTTTCTATAAAGCGGTTACCCAAAAAACGAGCAGTTGTTTGTGATCTTGAACTAATCACCTCCTCGCACTTTTGGAACAAGAACCGTACGGATCGATACTATGTGCTGAACCTAAGGCTCTTCACGGAATGTCTTGGAACAGTTTGATTAATTATTAAAGAATTATGATTAATTTAAGTATTAGAACAGAAAAAAATATTAATTTTTTTTTGGAAGAAAAAACTAAGTATAATTATTAACTAGAAGACATATGGATCGAACTGTAATCTATAGAAATTTTCAAAAATTTATTTCTCACTTAACAAATTTCAACCTTCTCAGGCTGGTTAGAATAGATTGGTCACCTGTAGAATATTCGCCTTATTTACCATGTTATAAACCTGTTTATAAAAAACAAATCACGTAAGTGTACAAAAAAGAGAGAGAGACAAAATGTAATAAGAGCAAATTGAGTTGGGTAATGACCGAATAGCTAATTTAGTTTTAAATAAGATAACAAAGCATTTTAATTAATAATTTATTTGTTGTTTTTATTGTTTTATAATTTAATATCAGAATCACTAGGAATATTTCCATTGGGTTAGTCAAATGTTTATTTTTGAAATTAGCAGGAGGCCAATTGAATATTCTATCCCAAGCCATAGGATTTTCCTCTATTTAATTTCCCATCTACTGCCGGCTGAAAAGATTCTTTGGATTCCTATATCGTTAGCTTTTCTCCTCTTCATTATATATCCACCTTGTTTTTACCGCTTTCATTTCGCCTTACAGCGAGCCGCTAATTACCTTAGCTTACTTAGTGTATCAAGTGCCTTTTAACTCAGGATGTGAATTGTGTTAAATTATATCTTGTGCAATTATGTCTTTAACATCCAATTATACTGCTTTCTTTATATGCTTACTCATTTAAAATAGTAATGTTAATGTTGCTTCATAAAATGTTATCCATCATTCATTTTACATTCGCTGTTTACAACTTAACTATGAAATTCTCAATTACATGACTACCACTAGGTATATAGGGTCTCTACTAAAGAAATGAATTATTCTCGTACCCATACATCCTTGCAATCCAAAAGTGTCAGTAAAATTATCAATGTCTCAAATAAAGTAATCGATAACGATTTTAATCTTCCATATGTTGCTGATTTAGCCCGACCCCGAGGTACTATTCCTCTGCTTTATCTCCCGTTCCTGACAATCCTCTGAGACGTCTGAAAAGAAGATGGCCGCGAGAAGATTCTGATTTATTATATTCATTGGAGTGCTCTCTAGAGTAGATTTTATCCATGTTTATTACACTCTACAAATTTACTTAATTTATTTAATTATAAAGTGTACATTTAAATAAATATATAAATAGGTTTTAAATTACCTGTAAAAAGCAAATGATTATTATGTACCTAAATATTTGCCAGTGAAAAGTTTGCAATTAAATATTTGGCATAAAAAGATAATTTTTATTGTTTTTGTGATTAAATAAAAACTCATTCCTTTCAGCAAATAAAGTTTCAGGCCTGTTTCCCATCTTTAGGATATAATTAAAGTAAATTTAATTTGATTACGATTATCTTTATTACATACACATTGATTATTTTATGATATGTTTTTTCTTTTATTGAGTGTAAATTTATTGAAATACTTATATTTTCGAAAAATGGAATCTTTCATACTTCAAATTTGGTTCATATGTCTCTGACCTTCTTATTTTCCGACTTTTTATATGTAGACAATAATAGGAATGTTTCTATACAATATTATTCAATTATTCATAACGATATGTAAAATATTTGAAATTTAAATAAATATAAAATTATAATTTAATTGATGATTATGAAATGGTTAATATTTTGTCTTTATTAACTTTATCTTAACTATAACATAAATGTACCTTATTTATCTACTAAATCATTGAAACAAATTCCATTTTTTGCAAGAATTCTTAAAGTCTTTATTTGGTCAGTTCACAATCCATTAATTGTTTCATCTAAACTATTAAAATAAAATAGCAAAGCGATTTGCTCTCGTCTGTTAAATAATACAACAATTACCTGAAAGATGCTAACATTTATTAGATAAAAATGGATCATATAAAATTGATAAAAAATATTTAAATGAATCTATTAAAATCTCCAGTAGAAAACGCTAGGAACGTATTTCACAACCCAATACATTCATTTTTCTTTCTAAACCGTGCCACAATGCTACAGAACATGAGCCAAATTACCCATAGCTCAGTAAAATTAGTCATAAGTTTTTTTTTATAACGGATTATGTAAATGTAAAACGATCGTGCATGAGATATATGTGGTTGAAAAGTGTTAGTCATGTTTACGCATTTATTCTGAGTATTGCAGTCAAGGAAAATAATGAAAGGGTTCTTATGATTGTAGTGGAAAGCAGAGAAGAGAGAGAAGATTGAGTACAAAGGTTGTAATATGGGTAGGAGTTGCTATTTACAAAGAGCATAGTTGTAAATCCACCTTCAATAGAAGGATCAAAGATGTAAGGAATTCGCTGTAATTCATGAAGCAAGTGTTTTCATCAAGAATCTCTGAGAATAGCTTAAGTCAAAGAGTGTGTGTGGTATTGGTGTGCTTTGAGTTCTTTGTTGCTTCTTGCTGTTTAAAAGTGTATTACCGACAGCGTTTCTTCCCTGGAATAATGAGTAAATTTTAAATAGACTAGCTCATGATCGAACTACTATATAACCCAATGATAATTATAAATGTAAAAAAAAAAAATCTTGTACCACTGCAACCCATGAAGGGTCTTAGGCTCAGTACATATAGAGATTCGTACTTTTTCGAGGGCAACGGCCCCGCGATGAGGTGATTAGTCCTTGATCACGCTCAGCCACCAGCTGTTTTTCCAAATTATTTTGGGTACCATCTTTATAGAGGCTGGGTCTGCCCCAGGAGGGTCTCCATATCCTAGGGTGGCCCTCTAATGAATTAACGGAATAAATAATATTCTTCGAATCGGATTCGAACCCAGGACCCGGAGAACAGTAGCCTAGTGCTCTATCCACTAGACCACGCCGCTTCCCTTATAAATATAAATTTGTACAATATTCTTGGGTCATAACATTTTAATGATAATGACTTTGAATGAGAGTATTAAAAGCTGAATCTCTTTGCAAATCCCTAGATTTTGCTCGTTTAGTCGAGTCAAAGTAAAAAAACAAAAAGGATTTGTGAAAGTTTATGGTCGAACTACAACTTTTAACTTTTTTTATTTTATTTTTTATTAGATCGCTCTATTGCCAATTTTGGGAAAAGTTTAATTTATAATGTGTGTGTGTATACATTATTTAATAAATTATGCAGTAATAATTAAATGACATTTATTACGCAGTTTTAGAGTACAATTAATTAAAAAGTTGAAGAGGAAATATAGTTAGTAAAAATAAAACAAAAAAACAAATACGAATTATAGTTAAAAGAAACAACTTATAATTATATTATAAAGTAAATTATACGATGTTCTAATTCTATGTTGTGTGTGCACAGTTGGTCACCACTGCTTGATTCATAAATTGTATTCTTTCTCCATGATTCTATGTTGTACACATATACATTTTCTGTATTTCGTGCGGTAAAGTACTGTTTCAAAAATAAACAAGTTGTAATTTCTAAAACCAGAGTTGAAATGGTATGGCAACATAAATCAGGTGTTGGTGCCCTCGTCGAGAACCGCTCTGAGTGGAGGTTGTTGTGTCGTTTTATCGTTCTCGTAAACTGGAGCAAATCGAGAGATAGGACCCACAAATGCAGGCACCTACAACACTTTACCTATTTCACGGAAGGTCGGAACACATGTTGGGATGGTATTGTGAATACCAAAATTTCAGCGTAAGCCTAACTTTATTCATCAATATAGTTGAAGATGAAATACTATGTAATGAGTTTTGTTAAATTTTAATTTTTCAAAATTTAGTTTATTAATTTTTTTTAAGTTAAGTTTCGAGTGAGACTCATGTTTACACGTATAATGATATCTCTATATTATTTAACTTTTAATGTATTTTTTTTCTGGTCTTCCGTAAAAAGGTTCGTAATACTAATTTGAAAGGAACATTTTAAAAATACTGTATATAATTCTTACTCTCTAAACACAATTCTCCATTCACCTGAATAGTTACTTTCTTTTTTAAAATACATTTTTAAAAGAATCTGGTAAGCGCAACACGAAAAACGCGCAAGATGAAAAACGTTTAAAGAATTACATCTATTGCATATACATTAATCGAAGTTTTGATAAAAAGATGTGTGTGCATATATGAGTTTTATTAGATAATCTACTATATTATTTTTTTAAATTTATTTATTGAGATTTATTACAATTTGTTTCATAATGAACAGCAGTAATAGTGATGTGATCACTAGCCTAGTGATAGCCTCCACTGGCTTACACCAGTGATGTGGCTCAGAGAGAGGCGCTGGGATTTCTTGAATTCGGCTTCTCCCCCCAGTTGGGGAGGGAGAGGCCCAGTCTGGGGTCCTCTTAGAGATTGTATATAGTTAAGTTTGTTTGTATGTTGTTTATTTATTTCCCAACTTTGTATTTATCTCTACTACAGGTTGTTGTTTTGATTTTTTGTTTCTTTTATTAATTGATATTTTTTTTGTATATATTTGAATTTATTCATTTCCGATTTTATGTAATTTGACTTTATCATTATATTATTATCTTCGATAATCATTTTAGTTTTACTTCATCACTCTCCATCACCTTTTAAAAATTTAAGTATAAGATAATAACTTTCCCAAACTTTTTTGCTTCCCAACTGTATATTATACACGTATATTATTGTTAATATGTTTAAAAAAAAAATTCATAAATAAATTATGGCTGCTCGTTTCTCCTCAAGTTGGACATAATATAATATTCGTTTAAATTTTATCTTTACCCGTTCATATTTATGCCAGCAAGATGATATAGTTACTTTTTTTTTAACCTACAGAATTAAATGAAATTTTAAGTTTCGGCATTTAGGCCTTATCAGACTATTTCAATCAGACGGAAACATAGATGGCACTAAAGCCTATTGCAATTTACATCGAAATAGAGAGTTTGATAAAAATAATTACAACCGTTTCTTGAGAAAATCAAAAATAGTTACAGATTATATTCTATAAATGGACTCTTTTGGTTGCCGGCTTTTTTGTAGAATATGGTGAATCGTCTCAGACATATGCGCTTCTAAAATATGAAATTTCAGTTTTGTGAACAACTTATCCTTTTCAAGTTAGACTCACCACATACTCACACCCTTCTGCGAGACTTGGTCATTTCATCTCGGGTGATCCTATATTCGTTAGTGGAAGTAAAAATTGGGCTTAAAGTCTTAAAGTAAGTAAAAGTAAAACCGCATACAACTTTAGAATTTCGTTTGTTTTTCACGATATTGTCAACTCTATCATATTGTTTCACTTAATTGGGACTCTTGCTATATATTATAATGCACCATTATTGCAATTTTCACCAATGGGTGTTTCCAGAACCTTGTGAAAAGACTTCTAACTCTTTCCGATTCCCTTTTTCTTATCGGTGTTTTATATCAAAACTGCTTGAATTGTTTTACCTTTCGACTGTTTTTCCAGTTTTTCATAATATTTTTCATAAACTTGACCTACCAATGTGATGTAATATAATTCAATATTTTTTTGTTTTGAGCTTATCCTTATAAATTTATATTCATACAAACAAAAAAAAAAAACTTAAATGTAATATTAAAATCTCTTTTTATGTAGTAGCTAAATAGTATTTTAAATACTGCACTTATAGTACGTTAGTAAAATATGTGCACAAAAAAATAAATATTAGTATGGTTTTTTTGAAATTTGTTAAAAAAAAAGTATGGCAATAACCATAATTCAGATGTTTCATAACAATTAGAAAAAACGGAGGTACTCAGTTCAATGATAGGTCCGTTTAATACATATTCGGCTCCATACAAAATCATCGGGGTTTTTTTTAATTGAATTTGTTGCACAATTGCAAGGGGACTTTAGGGCTATGACAAAGATTAAAATAAAAAATAAAAATAATATATATATTTATATATATATATATATATATATATATATTATATATATTAGTATATATATATATATATATACAGAATATATATATATATATACATTAATACGATATTGTTAAACAGTCGTTTCTGATTAATCAAAACCAAGTATATTTCTCTTTCCTTCGAACCGCAGCATGTTATTGAACATGGTAAATGGACTGTTACACATACAAATACTAGGCTATGCTGCCTGCCGTTCGGGTATTTGGGTAATAATTTTAGCTTAATTGCTTATTTCCCCACACTGAATATGGAAATTGCCGACTCGGGTAATATGTTTAATCGTAGGCTGAGGCGGCTTCTGTTTAATTGGGATAACACCGCTCTGACTGCTAGGGTCATTTGTGTCGGCCCATTTACCTTAATCTAAGTCGACAAACACTTTATATTTATTTTTCAGCAACCATCGACACCATCTTTATATATATATATATATATATATATATATATATATATATATATATATATGTATGTGTGTGTGTGTGTGTGTGTGTGTGTGTGTGTGTGTGTAACGTTTTCTACTGGTCTTGGGTTTCCGTCAATAAATGAAACAAATTATTTATGCAACGTTTCAAGAATTTATTGTTCTCATATTTATGTCTTAACAGTGGAAAAACAAAATTCAGAATATTAAAATTGTTATACAATAATTAATAGATGATGTTATTCTTAGAGAGACAGAAAAGAATGCATTGAACAGTAGTTGAATAGATATTTCAACTAGAATTTACATTAAAGATATTATTAGAACTTTACTTAAAATATGAGATAAAATAATGTCTTCCATAGACATCAGAACAGTATTTAAAAATGAGAATGTATCAACACAAATATAGCTGTACTTCAATAACAAACAATCCCCAATAAATTATATCAAACTGCCCTCACACATTCACCCAAAACTATACATTATGAAAAAAAACCGCTTCAAAAAGAAATGATTACCATAGAAAAAATATGAAAATTGGGCTATAAATAATAAATTGATGTCCAAAACCACAATTCATTTTACTCGAATTTATTAAATACATATTAATAATATATCAGAATGATAAATAAATAAATAAATAAATAAACAAAAAGAGAAAACCCTGGATTCCTTACGTCATAAAATTTGGAAAATTCTCCTTACCTGAACTATCCCTTAGCATCTTCGCTTCAGTGATCTTTCAAAGTTTTTAGTTTACAGTCTATGTATGACACTATTTTATTTCAAATTGTAAGTAAATTTCTAATTAAATCTTTAATGTAAATTCTAATTGAAATATCTATTTGACTACTGTATATCTATTCATTGTTCAATGCATTTTTTTCTGCGTCTCTAACAATAACATCATCTATTAATTATTGTATAAAAATGTTAATGATCTGTTTTTTGTTTTTCCACTGTTAAGGCATGAATACGAGAACAATAAATTCTCATTATGAACTTTGGATTTATTATCCCCCATTACCTTTTCGATGTGCAGAAGATGTATGTCCCTCGCTTGGGGTTGGGAACTTCAAGGAAGATGCCGAACACCCCTCTCTACTATAGGACTTATCGGTTGGTCCCGGATTCCATGTCACAGTTTCCAATCAGATGTTTGAAGGTGTGGCTCGTTCCAAAAAAAAATAATAAAGATAAACAAATATAAATTTTGAGAAGAAGAGGGGATAGAAGATGGAGAAAAGATGAAGGAATGTGAGGACAGGCGAGTTCAAACCACGAAGTGTCGAATTTCAGCCGGGGACAGAGAGCAACCTGAGAGGAGTCGATCCAGGGGAGAGTCCAGCAGCTAAGTCCTAATGTAGGTACCCTTTCATGTAATATTATCTGGCAAATGACGATGGACCCTCAGTATTCTCAATGATACTGATATAAATATGTAAGATTATTTAAATATATTTGTAAATTAATATCATTAATCTTGTTTTATTCTCTTTTCTGCCACTTGATCTAATAGCGCATTGATAAACATGATACCTTCGGAAAGGATCTTCAATGGTTTTACACAATACAGTATCTGCATTTATAAAACATACAAAGCAATGCAGTTTCGGAGTGATTGCTGCCCTAGAAAAGTAGCGGCCGAAAGCGTAGCGATATGTATATATAGATATTTGTTTTTTCGTTTATTACTTTTCAACTGTGAACCTTTGTAATAGACCAAGAAAAAATGATGAATAATCCCTCTTAAAATTTTAGGTCTGACGTTTCAAAATACGTAGAAATAAAATAACGAATAAAGAAAAATCGCATACATAAAAAGAAATTTCAGTGCTTTGTACTTTCACTTTTTTAAATACATAAAATACTCTGAATCTTATTCGTCTTGTCAAATTTTACCCATAGTATTGTAATTTTGACAGTGATAAAGAATTCTCGGGAGGGAGCTTAGTTGATTTAATGGCGCTATTTGTAGTAAGATGGTCCACCCTTAACCCAGTGTTCATAGAATCTTCTTGTAGTCATTTAGGATCTAAGTTCGATTAGTTAATCAACTCAAATAATTTTTAATTAATTAACCTGAAATCTTTTTCAATATTAAATGTATCCATTCTTTATTATCCATTTTCCTTATAAAATGATACTGCTTCTTTCATGGGATACGACTCATATTATCATCAACAGATATATACTGTGTGAAAAAAATGTTTTTTTAATATAAAAGAACATGTTACTCTCTATGCAATAGAAATATATTATATTTAAGCATAATATATGATTTTGGTATTTGAAAATTATATATTTGAAATATAATACAATTTTTACTTTCACATACTATATATAGTAAGAGAAAGTATTGCGATCGTGAAAATTTTCGAATTCCAGTTTTCAACGGAAATACACTTTTTAGGGTCCCCTGAGTCCAAATAACCAAGTCCCGCTAAAAGGTCTGCGTGTGTGTGTGTGTGTGTGTGTGTGTGTGTGTGTGTGTGTGTGTGTGTGTGTGTGTGTGTGTGTGTGTGTGGTAACTCCCGGGCGGAAACGGTAAGTCCTATGAAACTGAAATTTCATATTTAAGACAACTATACGCCCGAGACGTGACACAACTTTTTTTCATCAAAGTGAGCTTACCAGAAGAGGCACTTTATACTATGCATTTTGCATCTTTTTTCAATTTTCTCGAAAACGGTTCCGACGATTTGATTAAACTCGCTATATCGATGTAAAATTTAATGGGCTTTAATATCATGTAGGTTTTATTTGGATAAAAATGGTCTGACAGGGCTTAAATGCCGATATTTTAAATTTTCTTCCCCTAAAGTACCTTTAATTTTGTAGATTCAATAATAATAACTAGATTATCTTGTTAACGCTGATGAAAAACAGGTAAATATATAAATTGAATAAATTCGATACCCAAATACAGGAGAAAACAGAAAAAATATTTTTTTAATGCAATTTTTCGTTTTTTAACATAAGAGCATTAATATACTTGTATGATATACCGTTGGAAAGCTAAAGATTTTAGAAAAAATATCATCTCATACACAAGCTTTCAAAAGTTAATAGAGAGTGATGAAAAGAAGATAAAACTAACTGATTATTTTAGATAATAATATAATAGATTTTTAATGAAACACATGTTTCTATATAAATTCAATTTGATTAATTCCTTAATAGTTTCACGTATTTTTATCTTTAACTGTATTTGAAAATTCTTTCGTTGATTTTAAAAATGGAGGTAAGTGAAAGTCGTGTGTTGTCCGCACCAGATTATTTTTTATTTATAGTGCTTTGAAAGCTATCTAGTCTCAGGCATGAAAAATCCATGTAATAAATACATTTATTTTATATTATAATTAAATATTACATTTTAGGCCTGAGAATGAAATTTGTATACAAAAAAGTTTAGATCTTGTCCATTTTGGATGGGTTTGAAACAAAATATTCAAAACTTCTATCCGGGCTAAAAATAAACTTTAATCATCATAACATGGACATTTTTTTAGCTTCATTTTTTTACGCTTACTTACCTATATATGAAATATATAGTAAGGGAAAATATTGCGATCGAGAAAATTTTCGAATTCCAGTTTTCAATCTTCCCCCCTGAGTCCAAATTATCAAGTCCCGCAAAAAGGTCTGTGTGACTGTGTCTGCGTATTCGTGTTTGTGTGTGGTGATTTCCGGGCGAAAACGAAAAGTCATATGAAACTGAAATTTCATATTTAAGATAACTATACGTTCGAGATGTTACAGAATCTTTCTCATCAAAATCATCTGACCAGAAGATCTACTTTGTACCATGCATTTAGCACCTTTTTACGATTTTCTCAAAAACGAGTCAAAAGATTTTTATTAAACGTATAATATACTGATGGGTAGCTAAAGGTTTTAGAAAAATTATTATCTTATACACGAAATTGTAAAAATTAATGGAGAGTAAGGAAACACCGATAACACTAACTGATTGTCATAGTTAATAATACAATTGATTATTTAATAAAACACGTTTCTATTGGCATTCAGTGTAATTTATTTCTTAACAATTTATTTGTATCTCATGTATATTTCTAAATGAGTAATATTTCTTAAATATTTGTCTGTAGCTTACCTAAACCCTGCAATCCAATGTCGAAACGTATATATATAGTGAAGACTGTTTTTTTTTTTGTTTTTTTGAACGCCGATGGACTATCTACCTTCTGAATTTCTCAACGCTCAACTATTGATATTCATTTGCTTTTAATTTAGAGCCTGTAAATGAACCCTAAATGCTTTTAGATATAATCAATATTTTAAAATCTATAATAATTTATTAATATTACCCGATTTATACGGTAGTTACTGAGGCTTCAATTTTGCATATTGCATTTTCAAAATAGTATAGAATTCAGATTAAAACGAAAATAACTATGTTGTATTCAGAAAGTATTCCTATATTTATTGGTACTTGGTTTGAAATAATACTTACCCAGTAGTGGCATTCATTTTGTCTATTATTTTATACTGTATAGTAATTAAAAGACCGTTGATGGTATCGTTCGGCGAATTCCACATTAATTGAGGCTTGGTGGTTTTCGCCGTAACGATAAATTAAAATGAATTATTAATCTTCACTTTTTAAAAAGATGAGCATACTTCATTAAATTTCACGCGGTACCTCTTCTTAAACGTTTGATGCCGTTAGCTTTTCAACCTTCAGGAGAAAAGTAAATTGAATAAAGGCACTAAAATCTCCCTTAAAGAAATAATGCTATTTAAACAACTCAGCCCGTTTTCTCAAACAATAAGTAAAGAAGGTACAAGAAGAAAATTCTGTGGCAAACCTAATTTTATACTTCATTGCCGATTGTAAAGGCTTCACAAGCCCTGTTTAGGCTGGTATTAACCTGAAGGAGTTAGGGCAACTTAATTATTTATTTTGTTAATAAATCGTCTTCCCTATTCAGCTCTTTCTTTGTGTATTTCAGGTTTTGAATTTATTTTTCTTTATAAAGGCCTAATTATTATTTAAATAAAAACAAATGAAATTAATAAAAAAACCTGTACTTCTACCACCCATGAAAGGGTGAGTACATCATAAATTCGTACTGTTCTTAAGCAAACGACCGTACAACGACGTTCAGCAGCCAGGTTTTTTCTCCATTTTTGGTAACCCACTCTTTAAGGCTGGGTATGCCACAGAAGGGTTTCCATGCCCTATAGTCGTCTTCTAGCCGAAATAGCCGAATAAATAATATTCGGCCACAGGTGGGATTCAAACTGGAGAACAATAGACCATTGCTCTATCTTCTTATCACGTCGCTAAGTAAATTTTAAAAAATTTGGATTTATTTCTTAATGATTTCATTAGAAAAATGAATCATCAGCATTAATTAGTAAAATATCTGGAATAGTTTATAATTTATCATAGTGTCAGTTTTATTTTCTGTTATTTAGAAATTACAGGTAAAACACTTTCAGGTTCTTCTTAGATTCGTTCCCACAATAGGATGCCATTTTAAATGCTGTTTTTGAATCGCTGCATTTCTAAGGCAGAGGTACCTTCAAAACTATAGTAATTGATATCTTTAATCTATATTTAATGAAACCATTACATTTTTTTTTCTAAAGGTATCGTGTTTACCAATCCCAATAGTAGGCATGCAAGGTAAGATTAAATTAGACAGGTTTCAATAAATGACATTATTATTTAAATTAACTTAAACCTATACAATGTATTTACACAATGCCTGAGAATACTGAAGGACATTACCGTTAACCTTGCCATACATTATTACAACACAGAAATACCTTACAAAAACTTAGTTGGCTGGCGAAGGTGGAATCAGTCTTAGGCGCTCCTTTTAGGCTTCATGCTGCTTTCTGACCCCCGACGGACCTCTCCTCTTCTTGTAGATGGAATCGAGTTCCAAGAGTCGAGCTCTTCTCTCGCTGGACTTCAACTCCTTTTTCTAGCTGGAACTCGACTGCACTCTTCGAATCTTCTTTCTCATCCTCGTCACCTCGGGTGGGGCTAATATGGGAAGTGCCCCGGTTGCCAGTCAAGCCTTTGTAGACCTTTATAATAAGTATGCGTATCTCCAGGACAGGCCTAATATTCTTGTCGGTTGCCGCTGGGGATCTAGGAAGGTTCGCAGCGTATCGCGGGGAAGGAGGAGGGGTCCTTGGATTCTCCAAGGGGGCAGTAAAAGCCCTTTGAACTTTTGCCGACTAAGACTTATTAAATTTTATTTAATTAATATAATAATTATCTACTCCCCTTAGTATCCTCAATACATAACACTTATAATTAATAAATGTAATAAAATTATATTAATATAGTATAATTTTATAAAGGATTTTATCATAATACACAACAATTAAAGAAACCCCAGAAATATACTTCTTTTTTGTTTTAATATCCTGTTGGTTCACTTTCAGAATAAGAATCCATATTTACTTTAATAAAAAAAAAACTAGGATTTTTCCTTTAACAGCATATTATACAACAAATTGTTTACCTGCTCAGCTTATACTCGTCTTTTATTTCATTATTTTATATACTATTAATTTTATTAGCGCAAAGGACTGCTTATAAAATATATTTATGATGAAATACACACACACACACACACACACACACACACACACACACGCGCACATACATATATATAATGTTTATACTTTAATGAGAAGTAAAATATATATTTTACGTTAATTCTTATTTATTTATTTCTATAAATGTACATAGAAATGTCACTATGACCTTTTAATTTATTTTTTTCTCCTTTCTTTTGTTATTTTAATGTTTATAATGTAATTTAGTTATATATTGTTTTTTGGCTAGATACAAATTTTCATTTTGTTCATTAATGTTATTCTTAAGCGACATTGTCCCAGAATTAAGTTTCTTTTCTATTCTATTCTATTTTATATATATATATATATATATATATATATATATATAATATATATTTATATATTATTATATATATTTATAAATATATATATGTGTGTGTGTGTGTGTGTATTATACTGGTGAATCGAACTATAGTTTTTATTGGGCATTGGCTTAGTGAAATTTGGAAGTTTCTATCATAATCAAGGACAGTGGTTTCAAAACATATTTATAAAATTTTATTAAAACTGAGTAACCGATTAAAAAGAATAAATAAATAAAAAAAAGTAAATAATGTAGGCCTTTCAATAAACAGCCGACAACAGACATTACAAAAATGGAGTGGAGATGAACTTTGACAGCGGGAGAGTAAGGACATCGAAAGTTGCTTTGACATCAATGGGCCCACAAACCAGACCTAAATAACACATGTTTCCTTTGTACTTCCAAGGACTTATAGGCACTGTCGGTTTAATTAAGTTAACCAGAAACATTTATGACATATTCAACTTTACATTATAAGACAAAACTCACGATCAATTATTCCTTTTTTTTTTTTTTTTTTTTTTTTTTTTTCGTATACTTATCGAAACGTTTTGGAAAGAAATATTACTAAAATGGTGTTATTGCGATATACAAAAATTGTAATATTTGTCTAGTACACATTAAAATAATAATACTTTGCTTGCTGTTTTCACAATTACATGATATATGTTCATAGGGTCCATCATTTAGACATCTCTGTTTAGATTTTCCTTTCGAGAGCCATATCGAAGACATTTTTTACAGAATCTTCGTTTTGAAATATAAGTTTTAACTCTACGAAAAGCTAGATCCAGGGCTACGTTTTCCAAAAGTATCTGGGATTGAAAAAAAAAAATTGGACTGTCCCAGAAGGCACCGTGCTTATTTCTTCTGAGCTATTTTATTTTTTGTATATTTCTGTTGAAACTTCTGTTAACATATCTATTAACTCAGAATTCCAGTATTTATTGTGAAGGTATAAATACTCTGAGATTAATACGTGTTTAAATGATGGTTTTTTAAGAATCTATTTGCGAAGTAATACGTTTTATATTATATTTCTATTTGATTTTTGTTTTTTCTCTTCCTTTTGTTCCTTGATTATTGTTTAATCCTACAAATCTGCCAATTTTTATGTCAGGCAAGAAATCAGGATTGTATCACCTTATTTTTTTTTAACTATAACTCCATCACCCTTGGTCCCTTGAAATAATGGAAACATTTAACTTTGTCGAATTGAGGTGAAAATTTAGTTGCTTTTTTTGTCATTATAATCGATAGGAAGTGGTGGTTTTTCACTTTCATCACGGTAAACCCCCGTGATTATTTATTTTTATTTTTAGTGGGGCCTAAAATAAGACGATATGATCACCACGTATAACAAGTTAAAATAAAATTTTAATAGATTATATTACAGCAGTGACGAGGCTGAGAGCGAGGCTCTGGGATTTCTTAGACTCCTCTTTTCCTGCTACAAGTGGAGTAAAAGGCCCAGTCTGGGGTTCCTTTAGCGTATTGTAAATATTGTATATAGTTATGATTGTGTGTATGATATTAATGTATTTCTTACTTCTTTATTTCAGTTATTTGTATTTGTCTCAATCATAGGTTTTTTTTTTTTGTATGTATATTATATTTTATGTAATTTGACTTTATCAATGTTTTCTGTATTTATTATATGAATTTGGTCTCATATCACTATTACTATTGTTCATTTAGAAACAAATTGTAATATATCTCAATAAATAAAAGAATTTAAAAAAAATTATAAACAAGAAATTCAGTAAGTAAGCACGATAAACATTGAGTAAAACGCTTATATTAAAGAGTAGGCCGTCTTACTCCTATGGAGCTCTTCACTCTTCGGAATCACAACGACAGATTTTAATTTTCTGTAACTTTAAAGAATAAAATACTTCTCTTTTTACCTCCATCAATTTAAATAGCGCATTTTTTTTAAAAAACGGGATACCACTCTTTCAATGCATGCACAATGAGGTGACCAGGAGCTTAAACTCGAACAAGGCAACTGCTATGATAGCCCTCGCTATCTACTGCTCCAAAGCTTTTGATTCTGTGACACACGAAATCCTCTGCCAACAATTGACTAAACTAGGGTGTCAGGAAAATTATATATCGTCACTAAATCGTTTTTGAGCAATCGCTGTGGAAGAGCTCTCCGGTTCGGTACAACTTACATGTGGTGTTCCACAAGGAGCAGTGCTGTCTCCTATATTTTTTTCGATTTATAATTTTAACATCGTTGGAAGCAAGCACGACAAGGCCAAACTAGAATTATACTATACAAAAAAAAAATTGTGGTGGTTATATTTTTGTATAATCTTTGTTGCCAGCTTATTAAATTACAATTTATTGAGTTTTTCAATCAAAGGGTTGAACTATAGTCATTATGATGGCCTTGTCCTATTTTTTTCGCAGCGGCCTTGTAATGTTTTTTTTACAGAACTTATTATTAACGATTATTGTAATTCAAGTCAGATTTTCTAATTCAAAACAAGTAAAATTTTTATAAAATTTACTGTTGTGACGAGGAAATTGTTTAGTTTTAATTTATTTCATGTCTAGAAAACGCAACTTCTCTAAGCTTTGCTATAGTTCAGGAATCACCACAAGAGACGGGCTATACAGAAATGATACGTTACCCTACAGAACAATTGATGTCCTGAACATCGTTCCTCAACTCCAATATTTCTATTATAGATAGACTCTATCTATTCAATAGGTCATACCTATTCGTCTGGCCTTTCAAAACATTTAATTTATAGGTTATAAATTTTATTTATAAGATAAAAAAAACTTATACCGTTACAAAGATATACATTGAATTTATTTTTACTTAGCCTCTTATTTTCTCTTTTAAAAACTGCAAAGCTGGAAGGTTTTCTTTTTTCATTAATGTACATTTTAAATGGTTACATCTCTTTAACGTAACTTCTGGAGATTAATAACATTTTAAGCAATAATTCAAGTGATGGGGCTTACCTTCTATTTTGTTTCGGCCTTACAACAAAAACCTACACTAATTTATTTATTGAATTTCTGGCATCGCTGAGGAATCTCAATGGGCTTTACTTGATTAAATAAAGGTTTAGATACAGATTTTGATGATTAAAAAAAACTTTAGGTTCCTCTCACTCAAAAAATTTTTAATTGTTGGTATTTCCAACACTTCATGTAATTTTTTTGTGTTTGCTATTTTCAATTTTGTCCCTTTTGCGATTCTTCTTAGAATGCTATTTTGTAATGAGTGGACACTTTTTCTTTTTCTTTTTTTGGAAGTGTGGAAAAAGTTGTGAGCCATACAACAGTGACGGACGAAGAATATTTTAGTAAATGATCGCTTTTAGTCGAAGAGATAAAGTTGGAGATGATATTGAATGTTTAAGCCGGAACATTTTTCGCCTTACAGATTTAATTTTTTTAGAATACAATATTTTTGGATAGTTTAATTTGGCATTTATTTAGATTGAATCCCTAAGGAATTTTTTCTTACCTCTCTGGAATTAACTATCCTCTTTTTTTATCAGGATTAACTTCTATATTTTACCGCTTTAGCTCTGAAGCTGTCTTTTGACAGGAATGTTTTTATTGCTTGAAAGCCTTACTGCTATTCGAGCTGCTGCTCTTGTCTGTAATATCGTCGGCAAAACCTGATACATTGGCCTTGTCGTGCTTGCTTCCAATGATGTTAAAATTATAAATCGAAAAAAATATAGGAGACAGCACTGCTCCTTGTGGAACACCACATGTAAGTTGTACCGAACCGGAGAGCTCTTCCACAGCGATTGCTCAAAAACGATTTAGTGACGATATATAATTTTCCTGACACCCTAGTTTAGTCAATTGTTGGCAGAGGATTTCGTGTGTCACAGAATCAAAAGCTTTGGAGCAGTAGATAGCGAGGGCTATCATAGCAGTTGCCTTGTTCGAGTTTAAGCTCCTGGTCACCTCATTGTGCATGCATTGAAAGAGTGGTATCCCGTTTTTTAAAAAAAATGCGCTATTTAAATTGATGGAGGTAAAAAGAGAAGTATTTTATTCTTTAAAGTTACAGAAAATTAAAATCTGTCGTTGTGATTCCGAAGAGTGAAGAGCTCCATAGGAGTAAGACGGCCTACTCTTTAATATAAGCGTTTTACTCAATGTTTATCGTGCTTACTTACTGAATTTCTTGTTTATAATTTTTTTAAAATTCTTTTATTTATTGAGATATATTACAATTTGTTTCTAAATGAACAATAGTAATAGTGATATGAGACCAAATTCATATAATAAATACAGAAAACATTGATAAAGTCAAATTACATAAAATATAATATACATACAAAAAAAAAAAACCTATGATTGAGACAAATACAAATAACTGAAATAAAGAAGTAAGAAATACATTAATATCATACACACAATCATAACTATATACAATATTTACAATACGCTAAAGGAACCCCAGACTGGGCCTTTTACTCCACTTGTAGCAGGAAAAGAGGAGTCTAAGAAATCCCAGAGCCTCGCTCTCAGCCTCGTCACTGCTGTAATATAATCTATTAAAATTTTATTTTAACTTGTTATACGTGGTGATCATATCGTCTTATTTTAGGCCCCACTAAAAATAAAAATAAATAATCACGGGGGTTTACCGTGATGAAAGTGAAAAACCACCACTTCCTATCGATTATAATGACAAAAAAAAGCAACTAAATTTTCACCTCAATTCGACAAAGTTAAATGTTTCCATTATTTCAAGGGACCAAGGGTGATGGAGTTATAGTTAAAAAAAAATAAGGTGATACAATCCTGATTTCTTGCCTGACATAAAAATTGGCAGATTTGTAGGATTAAACAATAATCAAGGAACAAAAGGAAGAGAAAAAACAAAAATCAAATAGAAATATAATATAAAACGTATTACTTCGCAAATAGATTCTTAAAAAACCATCATTTAAACACGTATTAATCTCAGAGTATTTATACCTTCACAATAAATACTGGAATTCTGAGTTAATAGATATGTTAACAGAAGTTTCAACAGAAATATACAAAAAATAAAATAGCTCAGAAGAAATAAGCACGGTGCCTTCTGGGACAGTCCAATTTTTTTTTTTCAATCCCAGATACTTTTGGAAAACGTAGCCCTGGATCTAGCTTTTCGTAGAGTTAAAACTTATATTTCAAAACGAAGATTCTGTAAAAAATGTCTTCGATATGGCTCTCGAAAGGAAAATCTAAACAGAGATGTCTAAATGATGGACCCTATGAACATATATCATGTAATTGTGAAAACAGCAAGCAAAGTATTATTATTTTAATGTGTACTAGACAAATATTACAATTTTTGTATATCGCAATAACACCATTTTAGTAATATTTCTTTCCAAAACGTTTCGATAAGTATACGAAAAAAAAAAAAAAAAAAAAAAAAAAAAAAGGAATAATTGATCGTGAGTTTTGTCTTATAATGTAAAGTTGAATATGTCATAAATGTTTCTGGTTAACTTAATTAAACCGACAGTGCCTATAAGTCCTTGGAAGTACAAAGGAAACATGTGTTATTTAGGTCTGGTTTGTGGGCCCATTGATGTCAAAGCAACTTTCGATGTCCTTACTCTCCCGCTGTCAAAGTTCATCTCCACTCCATTTTTGTAATGTCTGTTGTCGGCTGTTTATTGAAAGGCCTACATTATTTACTTTTTTTTATTTATTTATTCTTTTTAATCGGTTACTCAGTTTTAATAAAATTTTATAAATATGTTTTGAAACCACTGTCCTTGATTATGATAGAAACTTCCAAATTTCACTAAGCCAATGCCCAATAAAAACTATAGTTCGATTCACCAGTATAATACACACACACACACACACACATATATATATTTATAAATATATATAATAATATATAAATATATATATATATATATATATATATATATATATATATATATATATATAAAATAGAATAGAATAGAAAAGAAACTTAATTCTGGGACAATGTCGCTTAAGAATAACATTAATGAACAAAATGAAAATTTGTATCTAGCCAAAAACAATATATAACTAAATTACATTATAAACATTAAAATAACAAAAGAAAGGAGAAAAAAATAAATTAAAAGGTCATAGTGACATTTCTATGTACATTTATAGAAATAAATAAATAAGAATTAACGTAAAATATATATTTTACTTCTCATTAAAGTATAAACATTATATATATGTATGTGCGCTGTGTGTGTGTGTGTGTGTGTGTGTGTGTGTGTGTGTATTTCATCATAAATATATTTTATAAGCAGTCCTTTGCGCTAATAAAATTAATAGTATATAAAATAATGAAATAAAAGACGAGTATAAGCTGAGCAGGTAAACAATTTGTTGTATAATATGCTGTTAAAGGAAAAATCCTAGTTTTTTTTTTATTAAAGTAAATATGGATTCTTATTCTGAAAGTGAACCAACAGGATATTAAAACAAAAAAGAAGTATATTTCTGGGGTTTCTTTAATTGTTGTGTATTATGATAAAATCCTTTATAAAATTATACTATATTAATATAATTTTATTACATTTATTAATTATAAGTGTTATGTATTGAGGATACTAAGGGGAGTAGATAATTATTATATTAATTAAATAAAATTTAATAAGTCTTAGTCGGCAAAAGTTCAAAGGGCTTTTACTGCCCCCTTGGAGAATCCAAGGACCCCTCCTCCTTCCCCGCGATACGCTGCGAACCTTCCTAGACCCCCAGCGGCAACCGACAAGAATATTAGGCCTGTCCTGGAGATACGCATACTTATTATAAAGGTCTACAAAGGCTTGACTGGCAACCGGGGCACTTCCCATATTAGCCCCACCCGAGGTGACGAGGATGAGAAAGAAGATTCGAAGAGTGCAGTCGAGTTCCAGCTAGAAAAAGGAGTTGAAGTCCAGCGAGAGAAGAGCTCGACTCTTGGAACTCGATTCCATCTACAAGAAGAGGAGAGGTCCGTCGGGGGTCAGAAAGCAGCATGAAGCCTAAAAGGAGCGCCTAAGACTGATTCCACCTTCGCCAGCCAACTAAGTTTTTGTAAGGTATTTCTGTGTTGTAATAATGTATGGCAAGGTTAACGGTAATGTCCTTCAGTATTCTCAGGCATTGTGTAAATACATTGTATAGGTTTAAGTTAATTTAAATAATAATGTCATTTATTGAAACCTGTCTAATTTAATCTTACCTTGCATGCCTACTATTGGGATTGGTAAACACGATACCTTTAGAAAAAAAAATGTAATGGTTTCATTAAATATAGATTAAAGATATCAATTACTATAGTTTTGAAGGTACCTCTGCCTTAGAAATGCAGCGATTCAAAAACAGCATTTAAAATGGCATCCTATTGTGGGAACGAATCTAAGAAGAACCTGAAAGTGTTTTACCTGTAATTTCTAAATAACAGAAAATAAAACTGACACTATGATAAATTATAAACTATTCCAGATATTTTACTAATTAATGCTGATGATTCATTTTTCTAATGAAATCATTAAGAAATAAATCCAAATTTTTTAAAATTTACTTAGCGACGTGATAAGAAGATAGAGCAATGGTCTATTGTTCTCCAGTTTGAATCCCACCTGTGGCCGAATATTATTTATTCGGCTATTTCGGCTAGAAGACGACTATAGGGCATGGAAACCCTTCTGTGGCATACCCAGCCTTAAAGAGTGGGTTACCAAAAATGGAGAAAAAACCTGGCTGCTGAACGTCGTTGTACGGTCGTTTGCTTAAGAACAGTACGAATTTATGATGTACTCACCCTTTCATGGGTGGTAGAAGTACAGGTTTTTTTATTAATTTCATTTGTTTTTATTTAAATAATAATTAGGCCTTTATAAAGAAAAATAAATTCAAAACCTGAAATACACAAAGAAAGAGCTGAATAGGGAAGACGATTTATTAACAAAATAAATAATTAAGTTGCCCTAACTCCTTCAGGTTAATACCAGCCTAAACAGGGCTTGTGAAGCCTTTACAATCGGCCTTTATAAATCGAAAAAAATATAGGAGACAGCACTGCTCCTTGTGGAACACCACATGTAAGTTGTACCGAACCGGAGAGCTCTTCCACAGCGATTGCTCAAAAACGATTTAGTGACGATATATAATTTTCCTGACACCCTAGTTTAGTCAATTGTTGGCAGAGGATTTCGTGTGTCACAGAATCAAAAGCTTTGGAGCAGTAGATAGCGAGGGCTATCATAGCAGTTGCCTTGTTCGAGTTTAAGCTCCTGGTCACCTCATTGTGCATGCATTGAAAGAGTGGTATCCCGTTTTTTAAAAAAAATGCGCTATTTAAATTGATGGAGGTAAAAAGAGAAGTATTTTATTCTTTAAAGTTACAGAAAATTAAAATCTGTCGTTGTGATTCCGAAGAGTGAAGAACATGTAAAATAATTCGCATATGTATGTCTACTAATTCAAATAAATGTTAGAACATTATATTTTTAAAAATATAGTATTTATTAGAAATTATACCTTTTTTTTAAATTTATATCTTTATTGAAAATTGTTAATAATACAATAAACAATCAGTGAATTTGTTAATATCTAATAAGCGTGGATTGATAGGCATGAGGGAGAGCAGCACCCACCCAGCGGCACCCACGTCTGGCATGAAGTCAACATGAGTTATTAATTAAAGAGTTATTGGTATCTCAACTAACTACTTTTGAGTCTTATGTGGGCATTGCCCATTCAATACTAAATACTGACAAATAAGCCGTATACTTGCTGAAGCTTCACATTCTCGGCGAGATAGATATACAGTTCCGCATAACTTAAATGTGAAATCGGCTGTTAAAAATATGATATAAATCTGGAATAGAATTCGAGTAAGCTCTTTAAGTAAATTATTCCATGAAACATTATTTTATTAATCAAAATAATACCAAAAGTAAGAATTTTCACTGTAGAGTCTGCGGTCATAATTTATTAACCATTACACACCATTGTACATCTCGGCACTAAGACGAATCAGCATATACAGTTCACTCTGCTCATGTCTATAACTTGGTACCGTTGTTAATTTGTTAATTTATAATATTTAACTTTTACAAAATAAATGTTCACTCTGTGAATGAATCAAAACCATAATAGCGTACATTGAAACTTTAAAGATAAAAATTTTGAAATAAGAATGAAGAATAGCAGAATTCAAATAAGTTGTTACTAACGTAAAAACCAAATTCAATTATAAAATGTAGAAATATTTAAAACAGAATTATGTTATAAGTGTTAAATTAAGCAATTATATTTGTATCATTGAAGTTTTATTACAAAAAATATTAAAAGACTGATCATCTTAGAATAATATAAGTGGAAGTTTATCATAACTTAACTTTACATACTGACCTTCACATGCCAACTGTCAATGAACACATACGGACACACTACACACTTTCCCACGACAAATCACAAAGACATTCGAATACACTTATTAACAGGATAACAACGCTCATGCCAGGCAATGCCCACATAAGACTCAAAAGTAGTTAGTTGAGATACCAATAACTCATTAATTAATAACTCATGTTGACTTCATGCCAGACGTGGGTGCCGCTGGGTGGGTACTGCTCTCCCTCATGCCTATCAATCCACGCTTATTAGATATTAACAAATTCACTGATTGTTTATTGTATTATTAACAATTTTCAATAAAGATATAAATTTAAAAAAAAGGTATAATTTCTAATAAATACTATATTTTTAAAAATATAATGTTCTAACATTTATTTGAATTAGTAGACATACATATGCGAATTATTTTACATGTTCTATTTTAATTTGTCATTTAATTGAATTTGAACCTAAAGAACAGTATTTTCCCGACAATCAAATTATAACAGCACATCTTTTATGAAGATACGTAGGTTTGAAGGTGGAGTATGCAACACCTACTTAGTAAAATAATCCTAGGAGCGAACTAAAACATACCTTTTAAACACAATTCTCGGTGACTATCTTGTTACGCTACGTGACCATAACGTAATGGAACCCCTACTAGGGGAACGTGAGGAATTGGGTTTTCTTCGGCAGTTATCGGGAGTCAGGGCACGTCTTAGGAGGGAGAATGACATTACAATTATTTTTTTGCTGAGGACAGGATTTTCTTGTCATGGTGGCGTCTGGCTTTTTGGCAGCTTCATGCTTTCTAATGTTTAAATCCCACTTTTTAAAAATCTGCATCAACAAATTATATAGGCTAATTTTCATTTATACATTTAAACTTCACTGGTCGAAACAAAGTATAAGTATAATATTAATGCACAGCGATAGTACAAATATTTTTTTTATTCTTTGTATGTTTTCAGCTATCACTACTGATTGAATAGACTTTTTTAAAGATATGTATATATATATACATTTTTTTTTTTTTTTTTTTTTTATTATAGCATTCCATACTTAATAAACTTTGTTTGACTCGACCCTAAGCATAATAATCCTCTAAATAGAGATCTATTAGACTTGAGTGTTATAAAGGATGCAGTGCTTTAAACGAGTAGACCGATGTAGATTCTAGTGATTAATATATTTTTTTAAAACATATTTTCCTTTAAATTTATAATCTGGAAACTGTCAATAAATATTTGATCAAACCAACACCACTATAGATTGAGCGTGTCAAAATTGTTACATTTTTTATGTCAATATATGAGGGCTTTGGGCTTTAGGGTATATGACTTCGAGCATTGATACTAATATGTATTAAATATAAAACATAGTGCTTTAAATTTGTTTTGTTTTTCACAATGGTCACTTTATAAGTAGTATTAATCCCTCTTTTCTTTTCCCTCTAGCGTCCAAAGCAACGATAATCAAGATAAATTTAAGAGTTCCGTTGAATAATCTAGCCTTTTTAGTTTCTTGATTGACAGGTGGGGATTATTGCATAGTAATGACCACCGTGTCAAATAGAATGTTCAACGAAGGAGAGAGTCATATAAAAATGAATAAGATATCAAAATATTACAGGTGGAATAATCAGGAGTCGACATTATTACTGAGCCTTGTCCAAGCATAAACTCCATGTTTATGCTTGGACATGGCTCGGTAATGCCATGATGATGGCCTACAAGCTTGAGCCGAAACGTTGGCAAAATTAAAACAAATTTCAAACTATGACTGACTCCTGATTATTCCACCTATAATAGTTTCTACAGTCGACTGTACATTCTCAAGATATCAAAATAGATTATGACAAGCATAATTTAATATCTAAACAAATGACAAAAACCGTAAGTTAACGACCATACATACCTTCTTTAGATTATATTGCTTTAACGACAGTACTAAAAATTAACCTAAAAAAAATACTAAAGATAAGAACGTATATGGTCTTTAAAAATTTCCTTAGAACCCATAATAATATGTATGCAATAATATAAAAACAAAACAAAAAACAGTGATTCGGATTATAAATAAATCAATATTTTCAAGTCAGGTTAAAACGTGTAACTAATAATTGTTTGTTTTGAAAATTTCATAATGTACTAAATTATGGTTCCAAAACAAGCAAGCCTCTAGATGTATAATCCCAAAGTAATACAGCTATACTGCTTTGTGCTAATTAATTTGAGTTGGCTGTTAGATAACATCCAACTAGCGCGGCCATGCAAGAAGATAAGGATATTGCTGCAACTTCAATCCCAAAACCCAGCAATACAATATTTTATTTCATGTTACTCTAATGGCATTAATGATAGTAAGGCTTATTTTGTAATTAGAAAAAATAATAAGCTAGTGCGCCAAGACTTTCACTTACCTTGGTTTTTAAATCCGATTTAAGAATTTTGAATACAGTTAGTGTTAGTGTTAGGAGAGGATTAGATATACTGTTTGAATAACATGCTTGAAATAAATATTGTGTTGGTGTTAAAGAGGTATAGAACAATCAGTCGAGATATCATCAATCCAATGCAAACTGGGAATGTGTTTTATAAAACGTATTAATTTTTTTTTTTTATTTATGCTAACGCAACAGGAATTGCGAATAACTTGTACGTATCTGACAATGAGAATACTGAGGTTAGAGACAAATACTTAATAACGTAAGCTAATCACCGGAATGAAGAAGAATATATAGTAATAATCATTATTTAAAATACAATAAAAATAACAATAAAGTTATATTTAAATGAATGAATGAAGCGTATTTTATATTTTTTTTTAAATAATTCCGCATATCATAAATTGACTCCGCAATTCATTTTGGTAAATTTATACAAATGTATTTAATTATTTTTGTTACTTCTTTTTTAAAGTTTTTTTGCAACATCACTAAATATATCAAGTATTATACCGATTTTTGAAATTTTCGGCAATTATCTTATATAATATAAATAAGGCCAACCAAACCTTTGAAATACACCTTAAAATAAAAAAAATACACACTTTTAAAATTTGAGCGGCTTACGTTTCAATAGGAGCAGAACCCGAATAAGAAATTTAATCCTTTTGTAATTTGTACCTTTGAATAAATAAATAAAAATAACCATTGAAATCGGTTCAGATATAACAGAAATTGAGCATTTTGAAATTAGCAATGGTGCCAGGTCATTTTCTCTATAAATTATGTACTTTTTTTTTTATATTTCTTAAGTACCTATAAACAGCTATACAAGCAGTAATAACCTAGTAGAGTTGTCTTAATTGTGTATTTTTAAATTTAACTAAAATTACCAGGAGTGCTGCCATTGGATAGTTCTTCTTCAAGCCTGTTCCATACCATTTATCTTTTATTAATATATTTACTTGTTGTATTTTGAAGTTTAGTTGTAAATTTCAATAAATGATGATGTTAAAATTAAATTTGTTTAAAAATGCATTAAAATAATATACATATGCAGATATAAAAATGTTTAAGGCCTCTACCCG
The DNA here is from genome assembly GCA_023052935.1 of Piezodorus guildinii. Lineage (NCBI taxonomy): Eukaryota > Metazoa > Arthropoda > Insecta > Hemiptera > Pentatomidae > Piezodorus > Piezodorus guildinii. The sequence goes on along the minus strand of CM041294.1, from coordinate 103,658,405 downwards.
TAATGGTCACTGGCAATTTTTTTTTGTTTCAAATTCTGTTGTAAAATGGGGTCCCTTTCAGAAACTCCATGAGGTAATCAAACTCAAACTTTTTATTCACGCCTGCCAATTAGGGTTGACAATTAGCAGCTTTAACATGGGTGAACAAAAATTAAAACAGTCATTATAATATAAATTGGGCATATCCTTCGAGATTGTAAAGTTAGTCCTTTGCGTGCGTTATCTACTCTCCACTCCCTTACATACACAGTTATACTTAAGCTATTTCGGACCGATTCGTACATCGGATTGAGAGGTTCTATATTAAAAAGTGTCCTTTTAAGTATTGAGAGAGAGAAACAATTCTTTATTGAGCAATATTACAATCTGTCCAATTCAGGACATTTTTAATAGTGATAACGTACAACATTCATACTACATTCACACGATATATACAAAACAATAAATTTATATAATAAAAATAATAATACAATATACATATATACAAAACAAAATCAATAAAAATATATACATACCTATATACAATTCTCAAGCATACAGCACGTGAGTGGAGAATCTAGCCAATGCTAGAACTCCAATATACATGTTACAAGAGGTCACGAGGCCACTGCCGTTTCAACCTTCTAGGAGGATAGTAAGGATGTGTGGAGCTGGATAAGGATTGAGCTAGGGGATTAGGGTGATGGATAAGGTTCTAATGAAATTTAGAGAATTTTAATTGTATAAGGTTTTTAAGTATAGAAATCCTAATCACCACTTTAATATTTCTATTCGTATTCTTTTAAAAGGAGAATCGAGAAAAAGATAGTGGTTCTCGTCCATTTTGAAGCGTATCCTAGTTACAAGATTTTTTAATCCTTTTGACGAGAATGGCGAATTTAACTAAGAATAAATACAAAAATTTGAACAATCCTTAAAACATGAAAATCTGCATATCCTTAGAGATTGTAAAATTAGGCATTTTTGTGCGTAACCCATCTAATCTCCTTTATACAGACAGTTAGATTTTGGATTCTAATCCTTTTAAAAGGATTAAACAGTTCTTAAAATATGAACATCGGTCATATGCTTCGAAATTGTAAAATGTGTCCTATTCGTTCGCTAATCATTATAATCTACCTTTTTTGTTTCTTTTTTTTTTTTTTTTTACTTAACCATGTTTGTACTCATTTTTTGAAAGAAAGAGTTGTCACAGAACTGTATGTATGATATGAATTAACAATGACAGCCTTAGTTCATTCCGCTCTTCAGTGCATCCCCTCGGTTAATTTTTTGATAAATCAATAAAGGTTTTATGAGATAATAAATTTAAAAAAAAAAACAAGACAAGAACGAATAAATACAAAATAAAATCAATGACAAAAAAGCTATAAGACAAACAAACTAAATATTAAATGCATAAATAGGCGCTAAAGATCCTAAATTTATGAGAACCTCTATTTAGAACGAATTTTTCTGGTAAAAAGTAAATATTATAAATAAACTACGGTACGTTCATTATTACACATTTTATGCATTACTTATTAGAAAATTAGTCAGTATACTAAATACAGAGTGAATTGCATATAGGTATGTATATATTTTTATTGATTTTGTTTTGTATATATGTATATTGTATTATTATTATTATTATATAAATTTATTGTTTTGTATATATCGTGTGAATGTAGTACGTTATCACTATTAAAAATGTCCTGAATTGGACAGATTATAATATTGCTCAATAAAGAATTGTTTCTCTCTCTCAATACTTAAAAGGACACTTTTTAATATAGATCCTCTCAATCCGATGTACGAATCGGTCCGAAATAGCTTAAGTATAACTGTGTATATAAGGGAGTGGAGAGTAGATAACGCACGCAAAGGACTAACTTTACAATCTCGAAGGATATGCCCAATTTATATTATAATGACTGTTTTAATTTTTTTTCACCCATGTTAAAGCTGCTAATTGTCAACCCTAATTGGCAGGCGTGAATAAAAAGTTTGAAGGTAAAAAAAAAATAATAATGACAAACAGTTATATACGATAAATGGAATTTAACATGAGATAAATAAACCATTATGCATGCACATTATTTATTATTTGCGTTTAATATGCGACATTGAAATAATTAAAGTTTTCCTAGGCCGACGAGTATTCTACTTTGTGATAGCATAGTTAGATTTATATAATTACATGTTGTTTTTCTTGTCACTAATTAAATTATTTATATAATTAAAACACGTGTGCCACATTTTGTACGCTATAAATGAAAACAAAACTAATAAAATAATTATAAACATTATAGTGTTATTAGTATGTTTATTTACCCTGATGTATGTATTGAAACAAACTATTTATATTTTAACGTTATATTAATATTTATACCTTATATTAACGTTTCATCTGGTCTCAAATCAATCCTGTCCAATAAATATAAAACGTTAAATCAATAATGTTAGAATATTAATAACTTACTTGTATATCCTATCAATATAAAACGTATGTCTTTTATTTCAGAGCTGTTAATAATTCATATTGTCATTTATTTTTAAATTACACATGGATACAGATATACCCACTTTTTTTTTCTAATACTCTTGAAATCAGATGAAAAAATATTTTGAATGGATCAAATTTTCAAAAAACAGTTTTCAATAGGTCGTTACTTTTTAGGTTTGTTATTGTATACGTTTATTTATTTTGATTTTATTTTATATAATTTGACTTTCCTTTTGTTCATATTGTAAATATTGTATGAATGAGATCCTGTAGCACTATTATTATTGTCTATTATGACAAATTGTAATATATACAAATAAGAGAAAAAAAAATTATAGGAACACCGCAAAATAAAAAACGAATCTTGGTCAGTGGCTTCCTTTTATCTGTCAGATTCGCTGTAGGTCTGAGCTCTTCATAGCAAATACTATTAGATAAATAAGTAAAGAATTTCCTTTAAGGTGATGAGTGATTATACATTTAAAATATTTTTTTTTAATACTTTTTTTTTTTTAAATATATAATATTAAAATATTTATAGCTATCAGTAAAAAATATAGTAGTCATATTTCATTAATATAGATAAAACTAAGAAGATAACGTTAAGCGATTCTATAAATAAATAAAAACATATTTTCTAAAAGCTAAATTTTAAGACACTAATAAATTTATTTGATATTAATTTTCTTTAATGCTTCAAGAATTTAATATTCTGGGCTCTATTAATATCAGGGATAAATTAAATTAAAACATAACGAAAAGAAAATTAATAGTGGGTGCTTGTTTTGTTTTTTTGTTTACGAAAAAAATCACCCAGTTAGGTTGTATATTAAAGTAATCTCAGCCTCATAATAACAGTAATCTTAATTAAGAACAATAATTTTGTGTTTGTGTTTTTTGGTTTATTAAATCATAGAATTTAAGATTTATTTCTTGTTCGGTTTCCTTATATTTTTTTATGTTACTAGCTACATATTTAAGTGATTAATGTGTACGGATAATTGAAGATTAGTTATATTATTTATTAAATTTTTTCTTACCATCTAAAACATCCAACGTTGTTTTGTTGTTAAATTGCAGAGGAAAATGTTGACATTAAGATAAAGGACATTACTTCTTAGATGGTAGAGCGCTTCCTTTCTTCTTCTTAGTGGGTCTCAGCTACGCACTCAGGGCCTATTCAGTAAAGAAGTAGATCCGCCAAAGATGGTAGGCCCTAGAATCGACTGTGTTCCTATTGTATTCTTAGGATCATCAGATTATTTCTATTCTTACCCTCAAAGCCACTATTATGGGAACAATCATCTTACTTTTGTCATAATTATTGCTTAGTTTACAACTAGGATTATCTCTCTCTCTCTCCCTCTCTCTACATATATATATATATATATATATATATATATATTTTGCTTAGAATATATATATATATATATATATATATATATATATATATATATATATATATATTCTACTTTGCTTAGTACTTTAATTTAAGCCAACTATACGCCCGAGATGTTCACTGAAATTAGGTAACTGGAAGAGCTACTTTATACTATGCATTTTGTTCCTTTTTATGATTGCCTCAAAGAGAACATACAGATGAAAATTTTATTAAATTTTGTTGCGTCAACACATGAGGCTGCCAACCAAGGAGACATAACCTTCATGTGATTTGTGCTACAAAAATACATTTTTGTGTTTAAAAAAATGTTAGAGGACTACCTCTTTGGATTGCAAAGTGATTAGACCGTGCTCTAAGCGTCTCCGCTAATAATATGATTTATCTGTTAATTTTACTACGTTTTAAGTTGTGATTTTTTTAGCAAAAAGGACCTGTGACGTTATTAGTTTTATTTAGTGTGAAGAGAAGAAGAACTTTTTAGTTTTTAGTTATTTCTGATGAGAAAAACATGTGAACCATAAAGGTTAGTTTTTTTTTGTTTTTGTTACTTTTATTTTTCAAGTTTAAAACCTTTAAAAAAAAAAGACTGTAGTGAGCGATTAAACTTGAAAAACCTTAATCAGAAGAAGTGTGGGGCTATGTCGCTCGAAGAACCGGGTAATATGGAGCTGCAAGAAGAGGCAGGTCCGTCAACGACCAATGAGGTTACTAACGAATGGGAACTTGTTACGGGACGAAAAAGGCCATCTCCTTCATCTGACCCAAGAATTATCAATAAAAAACGTAATCAAGTAGAAGTTAGCAACAGGTATGACCCTCTCCTAAATACAAGTAGTGTCGAACCTGACATGCCGCCAAATCAAATAGACAATGCAAAAGTAAAACCACCTCCTATATTTCTAAAAGGTATTCAAAACATAGAAGCGTTAATAGCATTTTTGAAAAAAGAAATAGGCAATAGTTATTTTAACATTAAAGCTACAGCCAGAAACACAATAATTTACCCAGCCACGCCGGAATCATATAGAACAGCAGTACGGTGCTTGAAAAAAGTGAAAGCCGACTTTCATACCTACCAGCTGCCTGAAGATAAAAATGCGAGAGTGGTTATAAAGGGCCTCCATTCTTCCACCCCAGCATCAGTAATTAAAGAAGAATTGAAGAGTTTCGGCTACGAAGCTACAAATGTCACAAATGCTATCTCGGCCAGGACTAAATTACCATTACAAATGTTTTTCGTTGATATCACGAAAAACACTTTTAATGAAAAAATATTTGATATCAACTATATTTATTACACCCGAATAAAGGTGGAAGAGGCTCGCAAAAAAAGGGAAATACCTCAGTGTTTTAGGTGCCAGGGTTTTGCCCACACCAAATCATATTGTAACCATCAGCCTCGCTGTGTACGGTGCGGTGAAGCCCACGAAACCTCTGCATGTCTTAAAACTAAAGACACGCCTGCGAAATGTGCCAACTGTGAAGGGGCACATCCCGCCAACTACAGAGGATGCCAGACCCTCAAAAATCTGAGAGCACAGCGAACCCAAAGGTACCGCCCGCCGCCGGTGTCTGTCGAACCTCCTCCGGACCTAGAACAGTATCCAGCACTACCGCACAGCCTTCATCAATCAGCGCCTCCAGAACCTGTTCGTGCACCCCCAAGGATGGACCGCCAATTCGGAACTCGGCCCAGCGTTGAAGCTCAGCAGCAACCACAAGCAAGGTCAGGTATGAGGGAAGACAGTAAACAGCTGGTGCCCCCAGCTGGCTCTGTTCCTTTTCCACAGACAAATTTAATAAATAATTTAAATGCCCTCATCCAGCCCCTTTACAGCCTAATTAGCCAAATATCTCAACTCACTCAAGCTTTAGCTACAACTTATGGACATTAGTTCTCTGACTGTTGGCTCCCTGTCAATCCTTCTTTGGAACGCAAACGGACTACTTCGACATAAAACTGAACTGGAACTTTATGTTCATCAAAAACGTATTGACATTGTACTTCTGACGGAAACACATCTCACATCACGTAACAAACTTTATATACCAAATTATACTTTATACAGAACAGACCACCCCGATAATACTTCTCATGGAGGGACAGCTATATTAATAAAATCTAACCTTAAACATAACCTTATACACGTAGACTCGACGGCTCAGATACAAATAACTGGAACACAAATACAGACCAAATACAAAACTATAACACTTGCTTCCATTTACTGTCCCCCTAAATACAGCATTACTGAACAAATGTTTATTAAACTATTTAAATCATTTGGTAGAACATTCCTTGCAGGAGGCGACTTCAACGCGAAACACCAATACTGGGGTTCACGATTATGCACACCAAGGGGCAGGAGACTCAAGTCTGCTGTTACCCAGCTATCATTAACGGTATTTGCCCCCGAGAGACCAACTTACTTACCGAATTCTCAATACAAAAAACCTGATGTACTGGACTTTTTTTAGCCAAAGACTTGTCTCTACCTATTACAATTACAACTGAAACAGACCTTGGCTCTGATCATTTACCGGTGAACTTGATGTTGGGGGTGGAAAAATCCTTTGTGGAAAAAAAACCATCGCTTACATATGGCATCATCAATTGGGACCTTTTTTCTGAACGAATTAATGCCCAGCTGACCGTTCCTAAAGCATTAAAAACCGAAAAGGATTTGGAAGAAGCGGTTGAACTCTTCACGACAACTATTCAAGAAGCTGCTTGGTCCTCACAAGAGACAAAAATAAGGCAAACAGTAAGCTCACCGTCCTACCCTCAATATATCAGAGACTTAATCAGAGCCAAAAGACGGACAAGAAAACTATGGCAGACCAACAGACTTCCTTCTGACAGACGACTTTTTAATAAACTTAACAACGAACTGAAAAGAGAAATACGGAAATTTAAACAAACTAATTTTGACATCTATCTGGAAAACTTGACGACGGATGACAACAGCCTTTGGCGACATACTAAGCGACTTCTAAAGCATCACGAAGTATCTGTCCCATTGAGAAAAGACGATGGTTCCTGGGCTGTGTCGGACAGAGAGAAATCCGCACTTTTTTCTGACCACCTTTCAACTGTTTTTCATCCTCACATAGACTTAACAGACATACACCACGAAAATTATGTGCAGAAATTCTTAGACTCCCCTCTTCCTATGTCTCTTCCGCCAAAATCCTTTACTCCTTCCGAAGTATCTAGACAGATTATGAAAATGCCAAAAAGGAAGACTCCTGGTGATGACCTTATCACTGCTGAGGTACTTCGAAAAATCCCCAGAAAAGCTTTAGTCTTTCTTACAACACTGTACAACGCTATACTTAGGACAACTAAATTCCCTATTCAATGGAAATATTCTACAATTTTAATGGTACACAAACCCAACAAGGACAAACATAGACCTGACTCTTATAGACCTATTAGCCTTCTTCCGGTATGTTCTAAAATATTTGAAAAACTGTTGCACGAACGCATTATTAACATACTGACAGACCAAGACATATTACCAGATCACCAATTTGGATTTCGATCTTCTCATTCCACAACACAACAGCTACACAGAGTTACTGACTTTATTTCTACTGCTCTAGAACTAAAACAATACGCATCTGGGGCATTTTTGGATGTTACTCAGGCTTTTGATAGGGTGTGGCACCAGGGTCTTCTTTTTAAACTGAAACCTATTCTTCCTTGCACATATTATTTAGTTCTACAGTCTTTTCTTCATGACCGTTTCTTCTCTGTCCGACAGGGTTCAGAGACCTCATCAATAAAACCAATCTGTTCAGGTGTTCCCCAAGGTTCTATCCTGGCCCCACTTCTCTACCTTATATACACTTATGACTTACCAACAGACCAAAACATCCTAACTGCGACATATGCCGACGACACTGCTATTATTACGAGAAACACAGACCCAATACAGACCAGTATGACATTACAACACCACTTGGACAATGTACAAAACTGGTGTAAGAAATGGAAATTAAAAATTAACCATGACAAGTCACAACATGTTACATTTACTTTAAGACACGGAACCTGCCCTCCAGTTTATATAGACAACCACCAGATACCACAAACAAATACAGTAACGTACTTGGGACTAATCTTTGACAAAAGATTGACATGGGGCCCACACGTCAAAACAAAACGCAAAACTTTAAACTTTCGACTCAGATTATTATATTCGATACTACATAAACACTCTAAATTACGCATAAGACAGAAGCTTAACGTATATACTTATTTATTAAAACCTATATGGACTTACGCATGCCAAATTTACGGACCTGCTAAAAAGACACACATTCAAAAAATACAAACCTTTCAATCCAAATTTTTAAGACTGACAACGAACTCACCACCTTATGTTTCAAACGATACTCTTCATACCGACTTACGCATTCCGACTGCAACAAACCACATTCGAATGTCGTACAAAAGATTTTACGACAAACTACATGGACACACTAACCAATTTGTTCAAAATATGGCTACAACTGACATCCCTGACATAACTCGGCGAAGACTGAAAAGGAGTTGGATGAGGGACCTCCTAGCCTAAAATAATAGATCCTGTTTGAATGTAAGGAGGATGCACCACTGGGTGCTGTCTCCCTCATGCCTAACCATGCCATGTCTCCTTGTTTATAAAATCCCATTTGCTTATTGTAAACATTTTACAGGTGCAAATAAAATCATTAATGACAAAAAAAAAAAAAAATGTTACATGTGGTATGTGATTTAATAAAGATATAACCCATTATTAATGTAGCTTATGTGGTGATACCACCACATATTGGTGACCCCGAATATCAATATACTCGTTGTCCCCTTGGTCAATTTCCCCACACAGGAAAGAGATTTGATCAAGTTCACATCCACATCATCGAACCCATTCCTGTTTCACAAGGTCAACGACATTGCCTCACATTAATCGACCGCTTTAGTTCATGGCCAGAAGCTATACCTATCGATGATATCACTGCTGAAACTATTGCTAAAGTTTTTGTTCGGGACTGGATTGCACGATATGGTGTACCTACCAGCGTCACTGATCGAGGACGGCAGTTTGAATCGGACTTATTTCGAGAACTGAATCATCTACTGAGCACAAAACACTTTAGAACCACAGCCTGTCACCCGCAATCGAACGGAAAAATCGGGAGATGTCACAATATAGTTAATTGGTTTGCCACGTTACCGATTGTGTTGTTAGGCCTATGGACTGTTGTTCCCGAAAACGGATATGCTGCAGCGGAGCTTCTCTATGCGAGAACATTTGCCTTCCTGTAGAATTTCTGTAATCTACCAATAACATCAGTCACGACAAACCGTCGTTTATCAAGGATCTAAGGTCAACACTTCAACTGTATAGACCAACATTTGTCCAGCGTAAGGATTCTCGCAAATTCTTCATACATCAGGACCTGCCGAATGCTTCTCACGTTTTTGTCAGGGATGACACAATAAGGAAACTACTTCAGCAGCCCTACCAAGGCCCTTTTCGAATTTTCTGAAGGAATACTAAAAATTACACCATTAATCGGCATGCAAAAGAAGAAGAATATCTATTCATAGGTTGAAACCAGCGTTCGCAATGCAGACCAGTTTCCTGATGACGAACTCCCTTTCTTCTGCTGAGGACGAACCAACGCCACCCTTTGCTTCTCCAACTGCAACTGCAATTTCATGTGTCTGAAAGTTCATGTTCTGAAATACTTTCCGTACGCTTTCATTAGGAGGGGGAGTACTGTGGCACCACACATGTTGTTGCCAAGGAGACATAACCTTCATGTGTTTTGTGTAACAAAAATACTTTTTTGTGTTTAATACAATGTTACATGTGGCGTGTGATTTAATAAAGATATAACCCATTATTAATGTTGTTTATGTGGTGATACCACCAAAATATATAAGATTGTTGTATATAATAATATCATAGATTATTTAATAAAACACATGTTTCTATCGAAATATTAAAAAATGTATAGTATTTAAAAATTCATAAATTGATTTTAACATCAGAGGTTAATGTATTGTGAAATTAAGATTTTTCTATATCGATTAGTATTTCTCGAGGGTATTAAGGTTTTTGACATCAATGCTTATACTGAGTTACAAAGTCTATTGTAATTATAATAATTAATAAAATAAAGTAAACATGTTTGATATAATACGATCCTTTAAACTTTGTTCTAACTAGATAATTTTCAGAAAACGAAACCTTACTGATAAATATAACATTAATTGCTGTTTATGACTTAAAAACATATATATATTAAAATCGATAATACGTGTATATATCACATAGTTTACATGATTATCAAAAAATCACACTAATCTTTCATATGTTATAGCGAACCAATGACATTATTTTTCAGTGTTGTTTAATGTTTATCAAATCCCATAAAGTTTTGAAATTTAGCTTAACAGAATGAAGATATCTTTAAAAAAAATATTTTTTTAAATTTTATTAATGGTAAAAAAAAACCTTATAACATTCCTAAAATTTTCAGGATTGCGAATGAGCTGCTCACCGGGAGAAGGTATATTAAAGATCCATCGATTTCCGACACATGGGGGTAGAGGAGATATTTGAAAGTTATTTTTTCTTTTCGGTTATTGCTCCAATTACATGTATTGCTCAGAAAATATATTTTTATGAAAATAAAAAGTTGTAGTTTAAATCCGCTAGTAATTGGGTTCAATAAACGTCCTTTTGTCGCTTATGATCAAGGATATATCTACTGAATTGGGTAATCAATGAAAAAAAAGAAAATTGAAATTCACATTCCAAAAATATGCACTTCAAAAATATATATATTTTCACCGAGGCATCATTTTATTTATAGCCACATAGAATGAAATTTCATTTAATTCAGTATGTCTCATACTTCTTTATCTACCACTGTCGGATTATAATATCGGTTTTTAATTTATAAATTGAATTTCATGATTCTTTTCAGAGGCAATCTTATGCTCAAAAGCTTTCATCTTTGTGTTTATTTTCGTGGAAAAAATGTTGGCAATATCAAAGGAACAATTTTATGACTATTGTGAGGGATAACATCTTATTATTATTATGTTTTTAAAGATTATCTTTTTTTCAAGTGGGTACTGTAAGACGTGTGAACGAATTTACACACACATATAGTGTGAGATTTATACATGAAAATTCTAAAACAATGTCTTGTCTAGTTCTCATCGAAATGAAGTATAAAAATTACTAAATATCAAACATTAGAACTAGCCTATTGAACTTAATATTAAACTACTAATTTTACGTCCTATTATTAAAACAATTAAGATTAATTTATGGTACCAACTCTTTCTTTGATGTTCGTTACCATTGCTATGATATGTTTTCTCATCTGCTCGTTGTTAAAAAGAAAATACTGTTTATTCAGTCTAAATTAGTCCGTTCGGTCTAGATATTAACACATTAACATTAACAGATAAACACACCACGACTCCCGCCATTAATGTGTTAACATTAAATAGAATTTTTAAATAATAGAAAAGAGAAGTGTTTAAAAAATATCAGTTTACCACTAATATAATTAATCATTTGGATTAAAAGTTCCATGCAATATTTCTGCTAAAAGATTTGAATAAGCAAACAACACGAAAATCAAGAAAATAAATATATATATTAATCGAATGGAATATTTTGGTCTTTTTTTATATTTCTTTTGGAAAAATATTTTTACTAAACTCTTCTGCATTCCTTAAAGTTCTAATCATGGAAGCAGAGTCGGATCGAGAATGGATCAATCATTAACAATAAGCTAAGAATTACTAATAGAACAGTGAGAAGCAGTAAAAGTAAATTTTATCTATTTCTTTGTAAAACAAAAGAACCTTAAAGTGGTAATTTAAAGATAGAAACATTTCACCTTCTGATATTTCTGTCGGAAGCGAGGAATATGACACATAGTGGAGCATTATAGAGTGGAAAGTGCAGTTTTTCCATTTGTAACGTGATATTCCCCTTTAGAAGCCATATATCCGAATGTTTCCATGTTCCGAATGTATCGGCATATTTAAATCCGATTATTTTGAACAGAAATTCGAACTCCAAAGGAGAGGATAAGACGCGTTCTTGTTTTGCAGAGGAAGTACATTAGCATTGCTAAGCTTCCTAAAAGCTTTTTCACTCTTACCTCAATTCGTATTCCAGTATTTTGTTACACTGGTCACAGTTTTCATTTCTTGTCTTGACATTAAGCTTTTAGTCTTTTCAAAAATGTGAGAATAAATCTGGAATATGGTTAGGTAAATAATATAGTTATTTTTTTATTTATTTATTTTTTCAAACTTTCTCAATTTTTCCCCTCAGTCAAAATGTAGTATTGCCACATCAATAAAAATCCTCAATATAGAACATCGAATTTAGCTATTTAAACCCCAAAACCTTTTTAGTAGGTTTTCTTTTTCTTCAAAAAAGTCTTGTTTAATAGTTTTATTATTACATCTAATGGCTATAAATCGGAATTTCCGATTCCGTTTACATTTATTTAAATTACTTATGAAATTATTAAATATTATATAAATTTATAGTTTTGTATATATCGTGTGAATGTAGTATGAATGTTGTACGTTATCACTATTAAAAATGTCCTGAATTGGACAGATTGTAATATTGCTCAATAAATAAAAACGAAATGAACTTATGAAATAGTTTTTATTTCTCTATACGTTTTTAAAGAAACTATTAACTTTAAACTATTGAAATACTCTTAATTCTGAATATGATTGATTAAACAAAACTAGTTAGTAATGATTTAAAATTATATAAAAAAAAAGTTATGAATATATTGGTTGAACCTAAAATAAAATTTTACTTTGGAGTAGGATATGAGTGTGCATAAACGTGATCCCTGTCTTTATATATATAGTTTTTTTTTTCCAGTGGTGCGACAGGCCTAATCTCCTGGAAGATTACATTCGCGTTTCTCGATGCAATTTGTAGGGTAGGGTCATCACTCCCTACGCCTAATTTTGTGAGTGACCACCATTTGGCTGACGGGTCTCACATACCCGAGGGAGAGGCTGTGAGTGAATCTCCATATAATTACTTCTTTATAAAAGCCCCGCCGGGACTGGGATTTGATCTGAGAACCTCTAGTATGAGAGACTAGCGCGCTAGCCACTCAGCCACGGGCTTTATTTATATATTTAGTCTTAAGTTCAAGGCATTTTTGTTTAACCTATTTTCCAGACCAACATAAAACTGAGAATATCTCTTAATCCTAATATTATTATTTCATTTTTGAAGATTTTTTTCTTAGTAGCTGTATCATTTATTAAAAGACTGATTCCTAGAATGTCCTATTTATATATTTACCCTTTTTAATAAGAAAATTCTGGGTCTAAATTATTAAATCCTTTTTATGTTTTATATGACTGTTTCGATCATCACCCAAACAAACTAATACTCTGCTTAATTCAATTATCTGAATTCTATAAGTTTTGTTATGACCTACTTGGAAGCAAAAATAATGTAGTCAATACCTTGCTTCAAACCAATGTACGTGTAGTTTCCTGTTTAAGAGATCGGGTCTAAAAAGTTGGGTGAGCTCCAACTTTGAAATTTATACTAAAAATCAATCCCTAAGGTTACATAAAAAGAAAATTTACTGCTTTATTCTCTGAGAACATATTAAATTATAATATTAACATACTTATATGTCCTATAAGCTGGTAACATTTTAACTAAATTATTTTATATTATTTTATTAGTTAAAAATCAACAATATGGGAATGCAAAATAAATGCTGGTCGTTTATCGATAGAACATCACGAGCGTCATTACACACTTTTTTGTTTTATACCGTTTAATGATTACGAACAGTCAGTTGCTCTAATAGTGCCAATTCAGGCTCACAAATTTCTCTATACAAATAAAATTTTTTTATTTCATTTATTTATAGTAATTTACAACTGTATTTAAGAACGAAATAAGTAAATATGAGGAATAAAAAAAAAATCATGGAAATGTCTTGACAAAGAACTACCCAGTGGTAGCACTTCACTATTTTAAGGCAGTAGGTCTCGAGGCTAAATACACAAAAAAATTATTACTGTATTTTATCTTTTTTTTTTGTGATGTTGCGATTCTCAGATCCAGTAATCATAATAGTGAGATAGATATATAGTAAATGCTTGTGTTCTCTAATTATGTGTACTCTAATATCTTGGACTACGTACATTATGAATAACACAAAATACATTCTAAGCTCTTAAGAAAATTATTATGATTATCGTAAAACCTGTTGAAGTATAAATATCTCATATTTGTAAAATCGATTATTGGTGATGTTAACACTATGTAACCTTTCCTCTAACACGTGTGTGTATTAACGTTTAATTTAGTTTACCGTTACCAACCATGTATTGTTTTGAGATCTTGGTTGTATGTTGTATTTATTAATAAGCTTAAATCAGTCAATAAGTGAGTAATTATTTCATCTTACATACCCAAAACTAACCATTTTCCAGTACATTGGAAATAATGTATATTATAATTTAATGTATTTTATTTGTTTTAAAAGTTAACAAAAAAATATCAGACATTCAAAGGGACTGCCTATTGAAGTGGAGATTTAAAACTTTAAAATTTATTTGTTGATATTATTTATTTCCACATCTATTGACATTCTACCAGCCCTCCCAAAGGGAACCTATAGCTCTAGGTACCAGGCGGGTCGCAATGGCTAATAGCGCAATGTCCTGTTTCGGGTCATGCCGGCAGGATAGCTGGAAATATGATGAATACCAGCCCCGGATCATGAGCGGCCGAGTCTAAGGCGGGGGGGGGCATGGTTCGTGGCGTGGCCATGCCCACCAAATACCCCACTAGGGCTTGAGACGACTTCGGTGACGTGGCGAGGAGCGCCGCCACTAAATAAGCGCTGTCCCCTAGAGCGGGACTCCGCCTAGGAGAAGGACAACTCCGAAGAAAAACCCGGGTAGATGGAACTCGTTAACCAGGTGATGGCAGTCTGTCTAAGGAAAGGAAAATCCTGAAAGAAAACCCCGGTCCTCCAGGTTGGGGGTTGTCGTTTGGGTTAGCTGCTCAACGGTGTAAAATTTGCTTTGCTAAAAACAGTCAAAACAGAGCCTCGGATTCGGACGGATTATATGTAAAAAGAAAATGGAAACGGATACGGACCCTTCATTTCGGAACGTGGAATGTACAAAGTTTATCCAATAAGAAACAAGAAGTACAAAGAGAGATATCTGGATCCCAGTTAGATGTGATCGTACTTACAGAAACCAAGATAAAAGGAAAGGGGCAGGAATGGATGGGAGATTATGTTCATTTATGGAGTGGTGTGCCAAAGGAAGAACGAGCAAAAGCGGGTGTCTCTGTCGTGGTGAAGAAAAAGCTAAAGAATAGAATAACACATTGCGAGGAATATTCCGAGAGGCTGATGAGAGTGGATCTCAACCTCTGGGGGAGGAGTGTAGTGGTTATAGGAGTGTATGCACCAGGGAACCACGAACCGCAGGTGATAAAAGATTCTTTTGAGGAAAGCCTAAGAGATGTTTTGGAAAAAGTGCGGCCTAACACAGAGATCATTCTTGCTGGTGATTTCAATGCGAGGGTGGGACAGGAAATTGGTAGCCGGGTGGTTGGACGTTTTGGTGAAAGGATGGTGACGGATAATGGTCGGAGACTCATAGATATCTGTGAGGCATTCGATCTTAAAATTCAAAACACCTTTTTTAGACATAAGAAAATCCATCAGAACACGTGGAACAAACCGGGTTTCCAGCCCTCGATGTTGGATTATTGCATCACAAGGCAACGATGTTCATTCAAGGTGGAGGATGTGAGAGTTTTCAGAGGATGGGAATGTGGCAGTGACCATTATATGCTGAGAGCCAAAATCCTCTTCCCTTGGAGAATGTCAAAATATAGGCATGAGAAACATGATACATGTGCTCTGGACACTCCAAAGTACAACTTACAGCTTCTGGGTGACACAAGTGTTAGAACTCTGTACCAATGGAGATTGGATGAAAAAATAGATGTATCTTATGGGTCAACAGCGAAAGAGAAGTATGGGCATTTGAAGGAATGTGTTCATTTGGCGGCGAGGGAGGCTCTTGGAGAGGAGGATGAGCGACGGCTGCCGGATTGGTGGTCACAAGAAGTAGCCCAGCTGGTAAGAGAAAAGAAGACAGCTTATGGAAAATATCTTTCCTCCGCTATGAGAGAGGACTGGGTGACATATAGAACCCTGAACCGGAAGGTAAAAGAAATGGTAACAAAAGCCAAGAACGCTTCATGGGAAAGGTGTTGCCAACGGATCAACAGTACGTTAGGGTTCAATCGAATCCGGGAGTCCTGGAGCGTACTGAAAAAGTTGCGGGCATCAAGGAAAGGAAATATACTTTCCCCTATTAAGGAAAAGGAGTGGGAAAACCACTACAAAACTCTTCTAACTGAAGATAGGCCACAGTTTACAAATAGGAAAAATGACACCGAGTCTGAAGCAGATAAAACACCGGTCCAGGTGAAGGAGGACGATGTTCAACGGGCCCTGTCAAAGACAAAGACTGGGACATCTCCGGGACCAGGGGAATTGCTATGGAGCTCCTGAAAGCGGGAAGTGCGAAATTGGTCACTCTTTTGACGGATGTGATTAATCTTGTTCTCAAGGGAGATGATATCCCGGAAGATCTGAGAGCTGGTTATATTTCGTCAATATACAAGAGGGGAGACAGAAAAGTGTGCAGGAACTACCGAGGAATATGCGTACAAAGCTCCGTTACCAGGATTATGGGTAGAATGCTCCGGGACAAGCTAGAGGAGGCATATTTTACCCCTCGGGAGCAAGCAGGTTTTACAGCGGGCCGGTCATGTACGGACAACTTATTTGTTCTTCGCCAGCTTATTGAGAAGTCCCAAGAAAGAAAGCAGCAACTCCATATGGCGTTTATCGACCTGGAACAGGCGTATGATAATGTACCCAGGAAGAGACTGTGGTTGGCACTTAAAGAGGCTGGTATAAGTGGGTCATTGATAAAGGCTGTGAGGCACTTGTACAGCAATGATGTATATCACATAAGATGTGGGAACCATCTCTCTAACCCTTTTCATGGTACCAAGGGATTAAAGCAGGGGTGTAGTATGTCACCTACACTTTTTAAGATATACCTGCATGAATCGGTGAAGCCATGGTACGAGCAATGTGGGGATGTTGGGCCGTTCATTGACGACGAGCAGCTGATATCTTTGTTCTTTGCGGATGACCAGGTCGTTTTTGCGAGGCGGAAAGTCTATCTCGAAATAATGATATTGTCACTGAAGTCCTGCTATGAAGCGGCGGGCTTAAAAATTAACTTTGAGAAGACCGAGTACATGGCCATTGGCGATAATGACACTGGTGCGCTTCGGGTAGACAGCGAAACTTGTAAAAAGGTGGACGTTTTCAAATATCTTGGATCTTATTTGGATGCTGCCGGGTCGTCTGAGCATGACGTGAGAAAGAAGGTGGAACAGGCCCGTAAGGCTACCCGAATGTTACATCCAGTCCTTTGGAATACGGAGATATCTTCCGAGAACAAACGCCGAATTTTCTCAGCCATAGTTGAGTCTATCCTGACATACGCTTCAGAAACATGGACAATGAACTCCCGTTTGTATTCGAGGGTGCAAGCGGTGGAGATGGATTTCTGGAGAAGGTGTATACGGGTCACCAGGCTGGACAAAGTTAGGAATGAAGTTATTCGCCAGAGGATGGAGGTGGGTACATCGGTGAATGAAAGGATCGGGGCACGCCGCCTAAGATGGTATGGACACGTTAAAAGAATGAATGAGGAATGTTGGCCCAATAGAATCCTGGATTGGGTTCCGCCAGGAAGGAGAGGACGTGGACGACCCAGAAGCAGGTGGATTGAAGGAGTCCAAGAAGAAATGGCTGGCCGAGGCCTCCAAGAAGATGATTGGTTGGACCGAAGCGCTTGGAGCTCTGCACTGACTGGTGGAGGCAACCCTTGATGGAACGCCTATAAAGTAAAAGTATTGACATTCTAAATAATAGTTCCATCCCTTTTTAAATAGCGTCTTATTAATTAAAATATACCCCACCAAATAACCTTTACCCTTCGTCGTTAACCAATGACTTCCTGCCCTACAGTATCCATTAATGACACTCCACTAACCCTTGTTGAACAGATTTGATACTTAGGACTCCACCTTGACGAACACCTGACTTGGAATCCCCATAAAAGACTGAAAGAACAAGAAACTGCCCGAGGTTTTCGACTACATCAACACTTACTGGAGAAACGCTCCATCCTTCCTCTTAATTACAAAAGACTTATTTATATGACCATCATAAGACCGATATGAACTTACGGAGTAGAGCTATGGGGCTCTACTAAATCGAATTCTTCTCGTATCCAATCCTTACATTCCAAAATCCTTAACGCTCCTTACTTTCTCAGGAATAAGCTCATCCATAAATACCTTAATACCTCAAATGTTACTGAATTAGCCTGAACCAGGTATCAATCATTCCATGAAAAACTCCATTTCTACTATAATCCACTAGTTTCTATCCTATCATCCTCTTCAATTCCTGATAATCTTCCGAGGCGTCTGAAACGAAGATGGCCCCGATACCTTTAAACTGCCTAAATTACTCGATAGTTTTGTTTTAATTTTTCTAAAAATGAGTGTCTGGCACTGATGACCGAGATGTTTTGTGCCAATAAAATATAACAACCAACCAACCAACTCGATAGTTTAAATTATTTTTAGAGTGCTGCCAATGGGTGGCGTCTCTTCATGTATTTCTTGTTAGTATACTATGTCCATCACATTTACTTCTTTTATGTAATAATACAGTTGTAAATATCAATTAATATGTTGCCTAATTTAATTAGTTAAAATACACTGATATTCTTATGTATATACTGTTAATATTCATCAAAACTATTTTTATTAATGCAAAGTACATGTTTATCGGTCGTTTATCAATAGAAGTTCGAATTCCCAAACTTCACGACCGTCATTACTCACTTTTTATTATTCATTTTAATGATTGCGATCATTCAATTGCTCTGATAGTAAACATTGGGGCCTCTAAATTTCCTAAAGATATAGACTATCTACGCTAAAGAGGGATCTAAAACGTTGAAGTACGAGAAACCCTGGAAGGGGGCACATACTGATAGAATATTCCGCCGAGCGTGTTGCCTGGGAAATGTGGATTCATGAAGTTGGAAGCCATCCCCCTAAACGCAGCCTTCTTCAATATGAGTCTGCCTTCAGAGGCCACTTATTTTTATCTGCTTTTCGCCATCTATCTGAAGAGGTCCTCAGGGAAATTGCAGGCTTTCTCGAGTTTTAATACCAGAGGAATTCATCAAAAAGATTCTTTCTCTAATACTCGGGTCAAAATGTACATCTAGAGTAATGATGGTGGGAAAAATTAAACAATCTTTTTAAAAGAGTTTAAGATTTTTTTTTCAATCTAGGAATTTTAAAGACTTTTTAATTTTTTTTTTTTGTTATTCTGAATCCCTCTTTGAAAGGATTGACAATTGACATGCATTGGGCAAGAAATGAGTGTTTATACGTTTTGATTCCGTTGTAAGAGATATAAAGGTCGGACATACAAGATCTAGTTTCTTGTGAATTAATTGAGAATTTTAACTGCTAGTCATTGTAAAAAAAAAAAAATTAAAGTTCAAAAAGGAATTTTATCGTTTCGAAGGAAACAGTCATTTTAGGTAAAGTGATATCACAATTGAAATTATATCTTCAACAATTGAGACCTTGATTTCCAAAAGGTAATTTAGGTCATTTAATGAAATCGATTTTTTTACATATTTGTATTCTCATCATTTAGTTTTATCTCAATATTTGATTTTATCTAATGGACACTCAAGTAAGTGCGATTTAGAAATGTAATTATTTTCTAAAGATACTAATTACACATTCAATGTCGTTCCAAATCATACTAAAAAGTTTTATTTTATAACTTTAATATGGTGTTATTAGTATAGTAAAAACCAATTCTAGATTTTAATGCGAAAAAAAATTAATTAGCTGGTTTAATAATTTAGCAATGAGATATTTTCGCGTTTCCTGTAAAGATTAAACAAATAAAACAATTAATATTGTTTGTGTATTTATTTAACGTCACTTTATGCTACTTGGCTAGTCGGACGATGCTACAGTGGGAGTCCTAAATTTTGCCAATCCATGTTTTATCAGGATAAGGATCTTTAACGAGTACCTGACATCGCACCCGCTCGGGACCACCTTGTAACGTTCCCTGCGAAGGATGGCATAACCGAGTATATTTTACTCCCATTAAAAAATCCTAGGGCCCCCTGCGGGTTTGAACCTCGTGTGTGTGTTGGAGGTTAGATTCATCATTATGTTAAGGTCACTTTGGATTTCATTAATAAAACTAAAAACTAAAAATAAATAATAAATATGATTGCTCCTGGGGTAATATTTTTACACCTAGAACTTAAGTACAGTAACTAAATGATAAATTAATCTACAACACACACTCTTACACACACACACACATACAAAATCACACGCACACACACACACACACACACACACCATATAATGTAGGTTAGATAAAACAGACATAAAACATACATTATTTCGTAGATGTTTGCTTTATTAAACCTGTCTCTTGAATAGAGATTTATTTGCTCGGAAGCTTTAGATCTAAGGCTATATATAAAAGTTAAATGATCCTTGAGATATTAGGATAATAAAATTCGGAAAATGCAGGGAGTTGTTTATACCCTACAATAACTTCTCCTGTCCTAGTTTTCTACCATATGAAATGTCTGAAATCAAGGATATAGAAACTACAAATGGCCCTCTATGTTTAAGGTGGTATTATTATTATACAAAATTAATCCATATTGTTCTAAATTACAATCGGAAAAACAAATGTATAAGAAAACCATATAATTAATCACAAAGTTTTTTAACGGTATACAATTATATAAATAATTCAAGTTAGATAAATTTTAATTCAAAATCGTCAAATGACTCTATTTATAGTTGACAAGTGAAATGTTTGTAGCTACGATAATTAATAATTTATATTTAGCACAGAGGGCATGAAAAAAGTTTATGCAAAGGTTAGGAAAGCATGTACTGCTAGTTTTTAGAAAGACATTTTTTAATAAAGATAGTTATCCCTTACATTGACAACAAACCCTCTGAGACTTCCTTTACTTCAAAGGCGAAAGTAAGGAAAAGGAAGGCATACTGGGTTCTTCAGGATCCTTACGTTTATATGAAAAGTGATTGTGGAATTTAATATTATACTATAGTATTATAATATAGAAATTCGGGCTCTGATATTCTGATTCCCATATTTTAGATGCCAAAACAAATTACTTTATTATTCGATTAGTATTATGTTATCGAACTATTTAATCTATTAGAAAGATTTATGATTACTTATGAATTAAAAATTAGTATTAAGGTGATCGTAAAATACGCAAATAATCATGACAGACTTTTAATCTACTTTTTGAGGTTGTGGTGTCCGCGTATCCATCAATTCAAAATAGTCTTACTAAAAAAAACAACAAAAAAATAAATAAAAAAAGAGAGTAAATTCTTGTGAATACTAATTATCATCTTGTACCAACTACGCACATTATGAATAGTACAAAATATATTTTAACCTTGTTTAAAAATTGCAATGATTAAATTAAAACCCACAGTTTATCAATAAAAACTATGCATTAGTAATCATATAAATTAACATTCAATATATTTTCATAGTTTAAAAAGTGTAAAATAAAATGTCAGACAGTGAGACAGACAGAAAATGAGAATTGCCGATAGAAGTGAAAATTCTAAAATATATTCGTCCTTTTTTCCACATCTATTCGCATAACAAGTAATTATTCTATTTCTTTTTATTAAATAAAAATACTCAACATGTCTCTTACTCTGTACAAAGTATTACCACGGCATAATTAAATAAGTAATAGTTAAAAGACTCTGATATTATTTGTATATACTGTTAGGGTTTATCTCATTTTTATTAATTTCTAAATATTGACAATAAGATCATCATAATTTCGTTTCGTATGTTTAAAAATTTTTGAGCAAAGAAATGTTTTGATTATATTTCTAAATATTGATATTTTAGTACCAAAAGGAATTAAGATATTTGTACAATTTGGGGGCCCGGTAAGTGTTTTACCACCGGGAGCCCTTTATTGTGCTCTAACAAAAGTTTTAAAGTATTTATTAATTTACAATAATTATAATTAATGGGTCAGGTCCCTGTTAATATTTACGACTGGCGGGCGGCGTCCTCAATCTCGTCTTCCCGGAAGTCTTCGGTCCGCGCTCCGTCGGTCCTGTTCTCCATACAACGGCTGCTGTGTCTGGCTCGAGTCGGTGATCCGTTGAGGGCGGCTATTCTGTCTGGCCCGGGATGTAGATCCGTTCAGGGCTGCTGTGAGATGAGGAAGAGAGAAACTCCGGGGGAGCCCCACAGAAGTAAATTCTGTAAATGGTGGGGCTAATGCCGTCTGGTGCGTGCATGCCCGCCTTTCCTGTATAGAAACAGAGACCCTGACCCGGGTAGCGTTAGTTGCAAAATATTATGTGCACAATAGATATCTATATAATAATCCCGGAGGAGGTTTAAATCCGACAACATTCATTATAAATTTTATATACACCAAAGCGTAAGTTCTAAAAAAAACGTTTATCCACTATGTCTTTTCTCATTTGAGAAAGGGATATTTATTCAATAAATGATATAATAATATTTATATTGTGTTAATATCATGCCGGTATAGATAATGTTCACCGATATTGATGTCGCTATAAATATCGATGTTTTGCTTTTGGTATCCCATCCCTATTGGATACGCATACACAGATTTCTGTGCCAGTCAAGGGCCGGTGACGTGGCATGTTGGTGACGCTCGAATTTGTAACGCGATTTAGCAGGTTTATCCCAACCCAAAAATCGCTCAATAGGCGTAAAGTAATTATATTTAAACATATTTTAATAGAATGACATCGATCCATTCATATTGGTTCTCAGTTTTGCAGTGGGGTTGTTTTTTCATTTGCTATAAAAGTACTGTAAATGTGAGAACGCTAAGTCTGTAGAATTAATTTAAATCGCTAAATGGGATATTTATGAAAATAAAGCTAAGGAACGCATGTTTAGTTTGTTTTTTCATACCCTCTGGTTTTATTATTTTACACAATATACAGAAATACGATATGTACATATTTCACAGGACATTTGTCCTTCTATTACCCGAAGGTATTCTAAGGAATATATCTATGTGGGCAGCATGCACTTTTAACGATTCAAGGGCTTTTATGCCTTTATGTATACCATTAAAAAATGGGAGGACCACGTATGTTTAGATACATACCACGAAACGCTAGATAATAAAACTTTCTCCATAGCGATTATAAAGTGCCAACGTAGTTAGCGAGCATGCTTCCTTATTTTTCCTGATGATGGCCCAAAACGTAGAGTGAAACGTCGGCACACAAGCTTTCTTATTTATAGTGCTCCTCACTCCTTACCTCATGCCCCAAACAAATTATATTATTATTCGTTCATTCCACCATGAACTATTCTTCAATCATGTTATTTTTATTGTTTTTTTATTTACTTAAATTTACAACTGTATACGTAAATACAACAAGTAAATTAGCTGATAATATCTATAGATAATATACATCAAAAGACATGAAGAGAATATGCCTCTTGGTGAAATGAGAAAACTCCACTAGGTAATCTAAACTAGAAGGTCTCGAGGCAATCTTTTTTTCAGACAACTCGGAGGATTGTCAAGAATGGAAGAGGATGCAAGTATTGAAACTAGAGGGTTAAAGTGGAAATGAAGATTGTCATGGAAGGATTGATACCTCGTACGGGCCGAATCAGCAACATATGGGACATTAAGGTCTTTATAGATTAGTTTTTTGTTGACAAAGTAAGGAACATTGAGGATTTTTCGAAGGATTTTAGATTGTAAGGATTGAATATTGGAAGAATTTAATGGTTTAATAGAGCCCCAAAGCTGAACTCCGTACGTCTAGATAGGTCTTATGATGGTGATATAGATGGACCTTTTGTAGTTAAGTGGAAGGTTAGAGCGTCTGTCCAGTAAGTGTTGAAGTAAGCGAAAGCGGTGGGCAGTTTCTTATCACTTCAGTCTTATGTGCGGATTGCTAGTTAGACGTTTGTCATGTAGGTGTCCTAGATAGCGAATATGTTCAACCAGGACAAGCGGAATAATATTAAAGGATACTCTAGGGGGGGATGTCATAGGTTTATGACGAACGATCATGTTTTTAAATTTACTTATAGACGAAGTCTAATGGTTAACGATTTTTACATATTCATTCAGAAAATAATTGGTTTGCCCTAACTACAAAACCTTAAAGAGAAATACCAGAAGGAAACAAACGATTATAATGGAAAATACCCCGCATCCTCCTAAACCACAATATAGAAGACCTTTGCAGGGGACGTGATAGTCAGAGAAGGGGGAAAAAAACCTTACCCTCTGACCATCATTACAATATTTAAATACCAACCATGTGCCATTCTAATATTGAATATAACAACAGGCTCTATGCTAGAGACATAAATCTAAATATATTAACACCTCCATCTCCACCCCTGATCTGGAAGCTGTTTCTAATTAACGCCTTTTACATCATTCTTTGAAGATGATTCTAAACAATCTGTTTATTAAATGTTAAAAGTAAGACTAATATTATTGATTAATATATAATAATTTTACTTTCACTTACCTATTTATGAAATTAATTGTAAGAGAACGTGTTGGGATCTTAAAAAAATTTACATTCCAGTATTAGATCCCCTGGGTCAAATGACTAAGTCCCAAGAAATGGTCTGCGAGTTTGTTCAATATCGTCACCTTATGCTACTTTGGATATTCGGGCGATGCTGCAGTAGAAATAATAAATTTTTGTCTATCCGGGTTTAATTAACATAGGAATATTGAACGAGTAGCAAAAAGCATAGGCTTGGAGCCATATTTTTACGTAAAACTTAAAATGACGGCATGATTAGGGATTTTTCTACTCCTTTTAAAAAAGCCGTCTGCCAGGTTCAAACCTGCCTGTATGTGTATGTGTAAGTCTAGCACCAAAACAGAGAGTCAAAAGAAACAGAAATTTCATGTTTAATGTCGTTTTTCCGTTGGCTTTAAATGATGGAAAGTCTACACTGGACGCATATATCCCGGTATCTTCAGCACAGACTGCTACTACTACTCCTGGATGCTTGGCCAAGACTCCTGGCGCTGTGAATATAGCAAAAAGTATTGGTCCCAACATACACCCTTGAGACACTCTGCAAGTGCAGCCCGTACGACGGATGATCTTCCACTAGACGTTTCAAAATAAACTTAATAATATAAGTGCACTTTTTGTTACGTGTATGATATATGTTTAATTGTTAGTCTGCTACTAAACTATATTTTAATTTAAAATATGTTTTTCAAATGCAATGAATTTTTCAATATACTTTTTTTAACCTTTCTTTATGAAGTACCTGTTAGTTCTTTTTAAAGTTTTTTAATTAAGAGTATATATAAGATAGGATTTCCCTGAAGAGCTGGAAGTTTTCGGGAGGTCCATTCATTATGAAGTGGATCAAAGTAATTTAATAATCTGTTCTCAAACATAGGCTTGCTCTTCATTTGAGTGGTTTGAAACTTAAGAATTATCGGTCTTAGACCAAAGGAATGCATTTACAATTGTTTAAATAAAACAGCAATAATACTATTTTTATATTTATCCTATTAAATATAAATTAATTAAATTGCACATCTGTAGTTAACCTTTATTTTAACAGACAGCAGACGTAGTTAATCACATTGTTTCTAAAAATACAAATGTCAATATAGATATGTAATATACCGTTAAAAACCTATAGATTTAAAAAAAAATTACATACAAACTTTTGGAAAGTGATGATGAGTAAAGAAATGGGTATACACGTAAGATGGTTTGTTTGTTTATTCATTTAGCATCACTTTATGCTTCTGTGGCCAATCGGACGATGCTTCAGTGAGAATCCTTATACACGAAATTGTATATAATAATTTCTATTGTTGTATTACCAAATCTAAAATAAATGTTTCAATTTACACCATTTTTTTTTTTACTTCAAGTTTATTTAAAGCTTGATTTCAAAAAGATAAGTAAGTGATAGTTGTGTGTTGCGCGCACCAAATATTTAAAAACATATATTTATACTTTAAAAAGTATTGCTTTGCTTACATCTAGTAAAATGATTTTTATTGACGTTAAAAATGTGACGAACTGAGGTGCGTACGTGATAAAAAAAAATGAAGCTTGTCATAAGTCATTTAGAAAGTAATATTTGAAACATTGGTTTTAAATAAAATGTTTATGAAACACTAAAGTCCTGTGTTTAAACGACCGGTTTGTAATTAAAAGAGGTAATCGATGATTCAATTCTTAAAGCCAAAATAATCCAAAGTAAAATAATAGCCTCAAGATGAGAATTTAATAATTTATTGGAAGCTCAGAGCGTTTGTCTGGTAAGTGCTGATATATTGGGCAACGACATGTAGTTTCTTTTTGTTATATACCAGAATAAGGATTTTAGGTCAGATATTTTTTTTAATTGAAATTTCATCAAACAAAGATTATATTTATTTTAAACATAAACTATAAAGGATACAGCTTAATACTTTATGTTTAGGTTAAAGGCATAATCATTTATAAATGTTGACATTAAACGCTTCTCTTTAAAATCTATTTTTACGAATTACGATATATTATTCTTTCAAGTAGACGATATGTAAATATGCAGTTAATATACTAACATTTCTACAGTTCTAAACTAACATCTCTTTTTTACTGGGCAGCCCGTGCCCCAGTACCAGCATTGTGATGGAGCCCTCACCTATATTATTCATTAAACCTAAATAAAATTTGACTAAACCCAAATACATCAACAGTACTAGTTACTTTAGAGGAAACCATTAAATTTTTTTTTTTTTTTTTTTTTTTTTATTGAGAAATATTACAATAACCATTAAATTAGTTTTTGATTTTCTTAAGGAGCAATCGTTGTTAGCTAAACTATTAAAACTATAATATTAATTGAATATAAAGTTATACGTTCCTGGTGAGTTTTTAATTAATTAGTAAAAAAAAAAAAAAAAAAAAAAAAAATGTTTTCTTAACTTAAAGTGTTTTTTTAAGTTCATGTTCACTAAATATTTTTTTTTTTTAATTTTATTTTATTTATTTATACAGAGCATCTACCCATTAAGGGTCATTAGCTATAAACATAGTTGTTTTGTTTTTTTCTTAAAATGATTTCAATTATAAGACAATGATGGTGAATGTTTGGTAGAAGGACATTATATCTTAAATCACATTCTTTACACTTTTTTAAAAACTTAAATACTTTTTGAACACACACTTCACTGTTGCCTAGTGCTATTTCCAGCCTGGTGTCAATTCCGCACTCCGTTCTTGCAACGCTGAAGGCCCCGCAGTGCAGTACGATGTGCTCCACCGTCAGAGGTGCCTCACAAGTCCTGCAGGTCGGTGGGTACAATCCTTTCAGTAGGTAACTATGTGTCAGAGCTGTGTGCCCGCTTCTTATCCTGGCCAGAACCACTTCTTCGCGCCGGTTTTTCCTCTCTGACGTTTCCCATATCCCTGGAGTCTCTTTAATTTTTCCTAATTTGTCTTTAGTTTTACTCCACTCAGCAGCCCATGTAGTATAAATCATTTTCTTGACGTATTTTCGCCAGTCCAATGCAGTTGTCTTATTGACACGTGTCACTTCCCTTCCAGAGTCCATCCTTGCATTATTAGCCGCTCGATCAGCGTCCTCATTGCTTCCTATGCCCAAGTGAGATGGGACCCACAAAAATTTTATTGTTTTTCCTTCACTTTCGCTTTTTTCCTTGAGAATCTGGATTCTTTGAACCAAGGCTTCTTTTGAGTACCTATTCTCTATTGACTTTAGAGAACTTAGAGAATCAGTTACAATCAGGTGATGTTGGTGGTCGTGTTTTACTATGATTTTCAAGGCTTTCCAGATGGAGTAGAGCTCTCCAGTGTATACACTATTTGGTTCTGGTAAAACATTTTTGCTACAAATAGAGCCCATGAGAACAGCACAACCAACTTCGGAGTTCGATTTAGAAGCATCCGTGAACCAAAAGCGGTAATCGGAATATTGTTCTTCCCGCTCTTTATACAGCTGGTCGTATACATGTTGAGGTGTTGTGAGCTTTGGGAATACAGTTAAACTGTAATCGATCTGATTTTCCATTTCCATCCAATTTGGTACTGAGCTATTTGGCATCGTAAAGATTTCTGGGATTACTATTTTTAAATCGTTTGTCAGTTTTTTGAACCTGTTGTAGAAACATTTACACGATTCGTGGGGTTCTTCGCTTACAATTGGATATGCCGTGGATTCAGAAGAAAAAAGTTTTTTTCTTGACATCAACGTGCCCACGTATGCCAGTAGCAGGTATTTCCTTCTTGTTTCTAATGAGGGCTCACTACTCTCCACGTACAGGCTTCCGACAGGTGTTGTTCTGAATGCTCCGATACAGAGGCGAAGAGCTTGATTGTGAATTGGATCCAGTAACCTCAAAGTCGAAGCGCTAGCTGAACCATAACCGACAGCTCCATAGTCAATTATAGGTCTGAAAAGGACTCGGTATATCGTTAATAACGTTCGCCGGTCAGATCCCCACTGAGTGTTGGCTAGTACTTTAAGTAAATTTAAGCCTTTTTGACATTTTAATTTTATATGACGAATGTGTTGAGACCAGTTTAGTTTTTGGTCAAAGTAGACGCCTAAGAACTTGATAGTGCTGGTTTTAAAAGGAATGAGAAATGGGTCGTAGGAAATGGGTTGATTTAAAAGTGTCAATGACGGGTGTGTTTGACATTTTGTTTTTTTTGCAAAAGTGTACAGCTATTGTTTTGGAGCTTGAAAAGTTAAAACCTGTGGTCCTAGACCATGCTTCAAGGTTCTTCAATGTTTTTTGTAACTTCCATTCAATATACTCTAACGGCTTGTTTCTTATATAGATTGTAAAATCGTCAGCAAACAAAGAACATCTTACTTCAGATGGTGTTGTCTGTGCTATGCTGTTTATTGCTATTAGGAATAAAGTTACACTCAGTGGGGATCCTTGCGGCGTACCGTTCTCCTGGAGGAACGTTTGAGAAAGATTAGGACCAACTTTAACCTTGAATTTTCTTTCTTTGAGGAAGTTATTGATGAATATCAGTAATCTCCCCGTGAGGCCTTCTTTTGAAAGAGTGCTTAGGACATTGTATCTCCACATAGTGTCGTATGCTTTTTGGATATCAATGGAGACAGCAACCAAGTGCTCTTTGTTAGAAAAGGCGGTCTGTATTTCGTATTCAAACTTCATTATTTGGTCAATGGTTGAGCGGTTTTTCCTGAAGCCGTACTGCGAAGCTGAAAAAAAGTTTCGTTTTTCTAAATAATATGTCAATCGATTGTTGATCATTTTTTCAAGTAGTTTCGATACACATGAAAGGAGAGAAATAGGTCGATAGTTATTGATACTAATGTCTTTCTGATTTTTCTTGATTGGTATAACTGTAGCGTTCTTCCACGTTTCAGGAAAAAGTCCTGAGCTCCATATCCTATTATAAATGGAAACTAAAAATATTTGTGCGTTTAGGGACATTTTTTTCAAAAATAAATATGGAATATGATCGGGTCCTGCAGTGGATTTATCTTTGCACGTACTTAAGGAGTTTTGCATCTCAGATAAACTGAACAGGTGATTGTAAATTTCTGAATCTTGTGTGTGGAATTGAATAGTATTTTTCTCCTGTTCGATTTTATATAGCTGGAAATCTGGAGTGTAGTTGCCTGTTTTCGACATAGATGAGAAATGTGTTCCAAAAGCTTCAACTATTTTAGATGGATCAGTAATAGTTTCATTTTCCGTTTGTATTGTAGAAATAGCCTCACTTTTTTTAGATCCTTGAATAGCATTCACTTTTTTCCAGACTTCTTGTAGGCAACTGCTACTATTAATGGAATTAACATAGTTTTTCCATGAATTTTCTTTGCTTGCCCTTAATACCTTCTTTGCAATAGATCTAAGTTTTTTGAAGTTGTTTAAATCTTCAGGTTGTTTGGTTTTTTTGAATTTGTTGAAAGCTTTCTTTTTGTTCATTATTGCGATGCGGCACTCTTCATTCCACCAAGGAACTAAGCGCCTATCATTATATGCCATCTTGTGAGGAATACTCTTCTTTGCTGCATCTAGAATGGTGAGATTAAGGAATGATATTTGTTCCTCTACTTCAGTCAACGAGCTTCCCTTGTTTTCTATTTCCCTTTCCATTAATGTAGAAAACTTTTCCCAGTCGGCTCTTTTGAATGACCATCTCGGAGTTTTGTCAGTCTTGAAGTCAGTATTAGTATCAAACTTTATAGTGATTGGGAAGTGATCGCTTCCGTACAACATGTCCTTTACTTCCCAATGCACTTTGTGGAGCAGTCTGACATCTATTAATGATAAATCGATGGCAGAAAGAGAGCCATCACCACAGAAATGAGTTGGAGAACCGTCGTTAATTAGAGTCAAAAAATCATTAGAGTCAATATATTTCTCGATTTCACTTCCCCTATTTCTATAGTCAAATAATGAGGAGCCCCATAATTTGTTGTGTCCATTTAGATCTCCAACAAGGATGACAGGTCTTGGGAGTTGATCTACTATTTCTTGAAGATCATTTGCAGTGAAATCTTGATTTGGTGGGATATATATATTGCAAACTGTAATCGGTTCAGGTTTAAATATTTTTGCGGCTACAACTTCTAGACTGGAATGAATTTTAACTGGTTCTGAATGCACGTCTTTATTAACTAATATAGCTACACCTCCCCAAGCGGATTTACAATCTGTTCTGTCTTTCCGGTAAATTTCGTGATTTTTTAAATTTACTACCTGCGATTGTGAAAAATGAGTTTCTTGTAAACACCAGCAATACGGTTTCTCTTCATTTAACAGTAGTTTAAAGTATTCAAAGTGTTTGTAAAACCCATTACAGTTCCACTGTATAATAAAAGAATTGGAATTGTTAACCATAATGTAAAATTTTATAAAAATGTTTCCAAGAGATCAGCTGCGTTGTTACCAATTAATTATCCGTACTGTCGTCTGTGTTACTTATAAAATCTGTTGCTTCCCACTGTTTTTTAAGAAGTTTTGTGATTTTAAGTTTTGTTCTCCGATCAGTTATTAATGCTTTAGTATCTTTTAGCATGCCCCTAAGACCCTCCGTATTAGTAGTAAATTCCTGGACAAATTCACTGATGTTTTTAGTATTGGGGTATATGTCGATTAACTTGATCATGTCTTCAAATGATATAGGGTACTTTTCTTTATTTCCTTCGATTGCCTGTCGAGCACTTTCAAAGTTAACCGAAGAATTAATTTTGTCAGCTTTTTTTAGCTTCTTCAATTTTTTACCTACGGGTTGAATTGAGGTCATCAATGGGTAGTCTTCAAAATTGATAATATTTTCAGGATCTTCCTGGGAATCTATGGTGAGGTTCAATTCGGTTGTTGATACAGTAGAAGGGGTAGAGCTAGAATGGCATCGTTTCACCCCGGACACCACGGTAGGTTGTAATATTGAATCATTGGGATTATTGAGAGCAGTCGATTGAGTAGGGTTATCTAAGGCGCCACCGCTAGTAAGCTGGTTGTCATGACTACCAGACAACAGCTCCACTGGACCGCCTCTGGCAGCCTTAGGCACTGGTGACGTGCTAGCGTTGTCATGGCTACTGGCTAGCGTGGCCTCTACTATGTTATCAGTGCTGGGTAAAACATGATTAGGCGTATCGAGTAGCGAGCGATCGGTGTTTGTTTCTTCACTGACGCTACTAATTATTTCTGGATTGAAATTAATTAATGTAGCCTCGTTTTCTTTGTTTTGGGGCTCAGAGATATCTATATCATTCTCACACTCTGGGCAATCGGTAGAGATATGCCCTGGTTGTTTGCAAATAAAACAGGTGACAATGTCTTCACCTAAAAAAATTCGGTAAGCTACATTATCGTGTTTAATTAACAATGAAGATGGGAGTTTGGTTAGGTCCTCAGGTGGGATATAGACTTGTCTTCGAAAACTTAAAACATGGGCCAACCGTGGGTCTTGGTACCCGGCCCTGAGAAAGTGCATTGGTGAAACTAACCTCAACCCTAGTTTTTTCAGTTCATTTTCTATAGTATCATGAGGTATGGAAGGGCAAGCATTAGAAATAACAATTCGTTTTGCTGGATTGATTAACCGTTTTATGTGAATTTCTTTGTCGTTAATAACTATTGATTTATGATTCCTAATGATATTATCTACTGCCTCTTTGTTACTGAAGTGAATGCAAAACCGGGAATTGGAAATTCTTGATGTGTATCGGATGAATTTTGGGTCGATTAGGGCTGCGATTTTGATTACGTACTCTTTCTGTTTAATACCCGGAACAGTGTGTAATATTATAGCGTTTTCTCGCTTTGAAAACTTTTCTGATGCGGTGGCTTTGGCATAGCTAATTTCTGTAGGTTTGAGGTTAGGTGTTACATTATTGGTTGTTTGTCGGTTTTCCATCTCTTTTTGACTATTACTGTTTATTTTCATGACATTAGAGCTAACTGAGGATTTAATGGGGGTAGCTGACATCGCTACAGAGCCAAAAGCTCTGAGCACCTATAATAGGCGTATATTCGCCCAATTTCTTATTGAAATACCAATTCTCACTTTCGTGATGGAACACGCACCCTTAAATTGTCTATACTGCACAAAATAATGTCTATTTTTTCAATAAAAACACTTATAAATTAATGAAACTGTAAGACTGACCTGAAGTGCGTCTGCTTCGCATGGGTCCCAAACAGCTGATCTTTTTCTTAATTACTTATTACCTAATAGTTCTTCATTATAAAGATTAAATATGCATATATTTAGGCGTTGATGACCTTAAGGTTTTACGCCTTAAAACAAAAAAAGGCCTTCGGCACTGTCATTAACTTTTTTAACTCTATTCTAAATATTATAGAAAATTTATGTCTGTTCACAATTATACTATTATTTCGTTCTTACTACTGTATGATTGTAATGTATATGTATGCTACTTATTGAGACATTATGGAAAAACGACTACAATTTACGTTTACCTAAAGCGTTTAAGTTTACATTGGCTACGGTACAAATATATCATCAATGATGAATGACTAATTAAAGCCCAGTATGGGGGCCAACAATGTGCACATTGCGCGCTACGTAACAGCTGCTCTGGACATTAAGAACCCAGATAACCTTTATTTTTATGTATTGCACATATGTACT
This sequence comes from Piezodorus guildinii, assembly GCA_023052935.1. NCBI lineage: Eukaryota > Metazoa > Arthropoda > Insecta > Hemiptera > Pentatomidae > Piezodorus > Piezodorus guildinii. The sequence goes on along the minus strand of CM041294.1, from coordinate 103,625,059 downwards.
CTGAATAAGTAGCTTAATTAATATAAAAGGCAAGCTAATTAATTCTAACATTTTAAAAAAACTATTATTCATTATATATTATTAATAAACATTTTATATCAATCACTATATCAGATATAAAAAATCAGGAAAAAAAATCTGTTGCGCGCAACACACGACGTTCACTTGCCTCCGCTATGTATATTTTTTTTTTATAAACTTCTTTATTTGAATCAAAACACAGACATATTACAATGCAAGTAGAAGTCACTATCCCACTAAGGCGAGCCCGTGTTTGGGAAAGGAGTTCACCTGCGGAAATTCAATAAAAGTACAATAACAAACAGTAACAGTACAATACTTAAATAATATAACACAATTTTATAAAGAAACAGTAACACACTTACAGCAAAAAAAAAAAAAAATATATAATACATAAGAAATATAAAATACAATTATAAAGAAACAGTAACACACTACACAGCAAAAACAATATAATACATAAGGAATATAAAATACAATTATAAAAAAAGTAACACAGTATGAAGCAGTAATTGACTAAGTTTAAAAGCTGTAAGAAATACATATACATATATACAAGATATAAAATTAAGGCATGCAAATAATATTAATTTAAGAATTTTCAAATAACTTAAAAAAAATAAATTGTTGAAGAATTATTTACATTTGATTTTAATAGAAACATGTGTTTTATTAAATAAACTATTATATTATTATCTACGATAATCAGTTTGTTTTAACGGCTTTTTATCACACTAAATTTACAATAGTATGTATAAGATAACATTTTTTTAAATTGTAAAACGTCCAATTTTACATTGTATAAAGTGGTTAGGTGTTAGGCGATTTTGATGAAAAAGTTGCTGTAACATACTAAAAATAAAATTTCAGTTTCATGGGACTTTTTATTTTCGCGATGGCCTTACCACACACATATACGGACTCACAGACCTTTTGGACTCCGGGGATCCTAAAAAGTGTATTCCGGAATTCGAAAATTTTCACGATCGCGATACTTTCCCTTACTATATATGTCATATATAGGTAATTGAAAGTAATAATATATAGATCATACATTTGTAGACAAATATTTAGAAAAGGCCATGTTGATTATGTTGATTAACGATTTAACGACTTTTTTTGGATTTTGGAGGTTCTCTAGATTTTTTCATTTTTTTTTTTTTAAGGATAATAAAGAAACGTGCGATTTCTGTCTGTTTTTTTTTTTGGTATTGTAAAGTAACTGATGGTAATGGATATTATAACATGTTGAACGCTCCAAACTGAAATTATATTTCATAAAATATTAAATTCTACAAAACATATCTAAATTTTGAACAGTTTTTAATCACGAATAGATATTTTTTTGAGCTTTGCCTATAAACTTGTTGTTTCTTTACCAAGCAAAAAAACTGAAAAATCGGAAGGACTTATTTTCAAACCCAATGGTAACTGGTCCCATATCAATTCTGTCAAATTTTATTCTCTATTTTCGGTTGAAGATCAGCTGATGCGCTCGATGATAACAGTCATACGTTACATCGTCTCTCAGATTTTTGCTTTTTTCAGTAGGAATTCGCTTGAATTCAGTCTGGAGAACATCACTAGACCTCAGGAATACTACGGCAGTGAATATTGGAGAAATTTCGGTAAGCAAAGTTATAATTTACTTTGTACAATCACGAAAAAGTGAAAGGAGGGTCACTGATCAGCTGATTGCCGCTAGCTCGGCAAGCTCGGGCTTGCTTTTCGTTAACTTATCTTTCTTTTATCTTTAATTCTTATCTCATTATTTATTTATTATTATTATTTTCTTAATCAATGAGATATTTTCACCAAGTCATGTCCTCAAAGTCTGCAAGTAAAAGATCTAGATCTGCAGGTTCTAACTCGTCTCCTACAAAACAGAGACCCCGCCGTGAACAAAATAAAAAAATAATTCCACCAGCGACCGCGTCAGCTACCTCATTAGGATCTGAACCACAGCCCAGCACATCATCACAAGGAATAACTGATGAATCCCCGTTTTTTACACCGAATCCATTTGAGATCCTCCAAAATGAAAAAGAAACCATGGAATCTTCTCCTATACCCAGGGAACCACTACCTCCACCAATATTTGTTAAAAATATTAAAAATTTTAAACTGATGTGTGCGCATTTAAACAAAGTAACTGATCCTAATAGTTATTATTGTATAAGTAGAACCAATGATACTAAAATATCTCCGACTACTGCTGAAACCTACAGAAAGATTGTAAAATATCTGACTGAGACCAAAGCTGACTTTCATACTTATCAGCTGCGCCAGGAGAGAGCATTAAGGGTCGTAATCAGAAACCTACATTCCTCAACACCCGTTGAAGCTATCAAAGAAGAACTGACAGAATTAGGATTCCAAGTGAGGCAAGTCACCAACGTTCTAAAAGATAAAAGTCCACTGCCTCTATTCTTTGTGGACTTGGAACCATCAGCAGGAGTCGAAAAAATCTATGACCTCAGTAGACTGTACTATACCCGTGTAAAAGTTGAAAAACCTTACACAAAGAGGGAAATAGTTCAGTGTCATAACTGTCAGGCATATGGTCATACCAAAAGTTATTGCCATCACATACCACGCTGTGTGAAATGCGGTGAACAGCATAAAACAGAAGAATGTACAAGATCAAGATCTACACCCGCTGTATGTGCTCTGTGCCTCAAGGACCACCCGGCTAACTACAAGGGATGTGAAATCTACAAGAAACTCAGAACCAGATACCAAAAACCTCAGGATCCGAATGAAACAGCTGTACCAACCAGAAGCAGAAGAGAACCATCTAAACTTGTAAATTCAAACGTATCATTTGCCCACTTGCTTGGAGGTGGAAACCAGAATCATGAAGTCGAGGCACTGCCGGAACAACTTTTTCCTCAACTTTCTCAATCTATTGTACAACAATCTATCCCTCAAAGTTTACCTAATCTTCAAAAAACTCCTCAACATCAAATTTCTCATATCCCTCCACCATCAAACGTCACAGATCTTACCAGTCTAATGACATCGTTCATCTCCGAAATCAAATCTCTTGTTATGCCGCTTATATCACTCCTTACAAATCTAGTATCAAATCTAATCCCTGCCTTGAAAAATCCTTAAATGAATTCACCTAACTCCTTATCCATTCTCCTTTGGAATGCGAATGGTGTTAGAAATCATACTGACGAACTGACAGCGTTGTTGCAAGACAAAACAATCGATGTTGCACTTATAACTGAAACAAGACTAACGACTAAACAGTACTTCAAAATACCGCAATACATGACATACCGTACTGACCACCCAGACGGCAAAGCCCATGCCGGTTCTGCTATCATTGTCCACCAATCCCTCTCTCATCATTTACTCCCACTTCCCACCTATGATTTCCTACAAGCCACAGCCATAGTAATCAAGACTTTTTCCTTTCCGGTAACCCTCACATCTGCATACTGTCCTCCTAAACATTCCATTTCCAATTCCGAATTTGTATCCTTCCTGGATTCCTTAGGAAATCGTTTCATTCTGGGTGCAGACTTAAACGCCAAGCATCAGCAGTGGGGTTCCAGAACCACGAACTCTCGGGGACGAAATTTGCAGTCTGCACTCAACTCCCGAAATTTTAATATCCTGCCTCCTGACTCCCCTACCTACTGGCCAACCGATCCTAACCGCAATCCTGACATCCTCGACTTCTTTATCCACAGCGGATTAGGCTCCCTCAACTTTTCTGTAACTCGCCTTGATGAACTATCCTCAGACCATAGTCCACTGATCCTAAAAGTATCTCTCACTCCAATTCCAAAACCCATTCCACCATCATTCATCCGAGGCCCAGTCAACTGGAACCTTTTCCGCCAAATCCTGACCGATAATATTGACCTCAGAGTAACCCTCAAAACCCCAGATGACCTAGATAATTCCGTCTATTCCTTTACCACCGCCATCCAACAAGCTGTCTGGACTGCCTCCTCTCCTAAACACCCCAATATAAATCCTCACCAAAATCATTTTCCACAACATATTATAGACCTCATCCATACCAAACGCCGAGCAAGATCATTATGGCAGCGCACCCGACACCCAACAGATCGCCGCTCCTATAACTTCTATTGTAGACAATTGAAGAGGGAGTTGGCGACCTTCCGTTCCCAGTCCTTTAATTCCTACCTCTCCTCTCTGTCAGCTCGTGATAATTCCCTGTGGAATGTCACGAAAAAGATCCTAAAATACCATCAAGTTTCCCATCCTCTCCGACGTGGTGATGACTCCTGGGCTGCGTCTGATGAAGATAAAGCCGAGGAATTCGCCACACACCTCTCCAAAGTTTTCACTCCTCACCCGGAATCCCACGCCAATCACACCGCAACAGTGCAAGACTTTCTTATGTCACCAATTCCACTTTCCCTACCTCCTAAAGCTATTAATCCCTCTGAGGTCAAATATCTTCTCCAAAAACTTACCCTCCGTAAATCTCCTGGATACGATCTCCTTACTCCCCAGATCCTCCGACAACTTCCGCAGAAAGCTATTATATTCCTTACTTATATTTACAACTGCATCCTACGCACCACCTATTTTCCTCTGTTATGGAAACATTCCACTATCATTCTTTTTCTAAAACCAGGCAAACCTTCCAACAACACTTCATCCTACAGGCCTATTAGTCTACTCCCCATCCTCTCAAAAATCTTCGAAAGGCTTCTTCTTAAACGTATCCTACCCATATTAGAATCTCAAAATCTTCCTTCCCATCAGTTTGGATTCCGTCCTCAGCATTCCACAGTTCAACAGGGGCTCCGAGTTGTAGACCATATTTCCTCAGCTCTTGAATGCAAAGAGTATTGTTCTGGTGCGTTTCTGGACATTGCGCAAGCTTTTGACCGGGTATGGCACACTGGATTACTCTTCAAGCTGAAAACCCATTTACCCCAGTCTCTATACCTCATTCTCCGATCCTATCTCTCAAACCGTTCCTTCCGCGTTCGCTGTGGTGTAGAATTTTCTAACCTTTATCCCGTTGAGGCCGGTGTTCCTCAAGGCAGCGTCTTGGGACCCGTCCTCTACATCCTTTACACTGCTGATATTCCTACACATCCTAATACCTTTCTGGCAACTTTTGCAGACGACACCGCCATCCTATCATCCAGTTCCAATCCTGAAACAGCATCCTTAAACCTGCAAAGACACCTTTCTCTTATCGAAGACTGGTGTAATGCTTGGCGCATAAAGGTGAACGAAGCCAAATGCAAACACGTAACCTTCACTCTTCGACGAAATTCCTGTCCGCCAGTTTACTTCAATTCCATTCCAATTCCTCCTTCAGATACAGTCCGGTATCTTGGCTTACTATTAGACAAAAGATTGACTTGGAACCCACATACAAGACTTAAAAGACAAGAACTCAACCGACGATTCGGACAGTTATACCGACTACTCAACAGAAAATCTGAACTTACAGTTGACAACAAATTATTAATCTACAGGACAATACTGAAGCCCATCTGGACCTACGGACTTGAACTGTGGGGGACAGCTAAACGTACTAACATCAAACGCATTCAATCCTTTCAATCCAAAGTCCTCCGTACAATAGTAAATGCTCCTTATTATGTTTCCAACAATACCTTGCACCACGACCTTAATGTTCCTTTTATTTCAGACCTGATTCCATCCAAATTTTCCAAATTCCACCAGAATCTCATTCATCATCCTAATCCTCTAGCTCAATCCCTATCCAGCCCCACCCATCCATACAACCCACCTAGAAGGTTGAAACGGCAGTGGCCTCGTGACCTCTTATAACATGTATATTGGAGTTCTAGCATTGGCTAGATTCTCCACTCACGTGCTGTATGCTTGTGAATTGTATATAGGTATGAGTGACTATTGTATATATTTTTATTGATTTTATTTTGTATATATGTATATTTTATTATTATTATTATATAAATTTATAGTTTTGTATATATCGTGTGAATGTAGTATGAATGTTGTACTTTATCACTATTAAAAATGTCCTGAATTGGACAGATTGTAATATTGCTCAATAAATAAAAAAAAAAAAAAAAAAAAAAAAAAAAAAAAAAAAAATTTTCGGTTGCACAGTTGAAATGTGTGTCTTGTGTCTAGTGGTACCGCTCGGTTATCTGTTATTTACCTATAAATTTACTAAAGCTTTTAGTTATTATTTTATTTTGATAACCCTTAAGAATTAAAGTTACTAAAGTGGTAAGACTTTCCGCATGGAAGAGAACTCTCGTTTTGGAAGAGAAAAACTTTAGGAGGTCCAGCACGAAAGCTATTTCCGATGATATATGGTGTAAGGCCTTTACTGCCCTCAAATCGTCGATAATGGCTTAAATATAAAGCTCTCTTATTGCAACCATTTGCTGAAATGGATACGTAGCGTTCCTAATTACTAAAAGTTCAAGCTCTGATAATCACTGTTGTGGTTTTCTCAGGCTTTTATTGTTTCTAATCTAGAATTAGTCATGCATTCGGACCTCTCTCCAACGGGATCGAGCGGCAATGCCATTTAAAAACATCTATCATAAATTTGTCCTTATATATATTTATAAATTTATTTATGTAACATTTGTTATATTATTTATAATACGAAGGTTGCTCAATTAATGGATACCGAAATAAACTTATATATAATTTCGCCTACAATGCACCCATTATGACTAAGAAGAATATAACTTTTCATTTTATCATTACTTTTTCTTAGTGATTTAATTTGTTCGCAAAAAAGTTAACTATCATAAAAAGAAGAAGCCATTAGGCAAACTCATAGTTTTGAAAACAAAATGTAAAAAGCGGCACTTTCGACGCAAGTCGATGTTTTTCTTTCAGAAAATAAGTTGAGTTACTCATCCGTCTTAATATATCTGTGGCGGTCGTAAATAAGTGGTTAAGTCAAAATCATTCATTTTACAGGTGAGCTACTTAAACTTTACGTAATACCCAAAATAGAGTAATTACATACAGCATTCTTTCCACCTGAAATTTCTTCCACTGAGAAATTTATTTAACCAATTTAACACGACGTGGGAGACGGTCGGAGGGAGCGATGCGTGTAGCTAACTCATTTTTGATATAACTCGAGTTATCCAGTTTTTCACGACCACAACAGATATAATTTTCGTGCTTTGAATCTTCTAGAAAGGTTTTCTTTTTTTAGTTACTTTATTTATTTCACTGCCCAACATTATACGAATACTAATGGAAATAGTAATGCCTTGATCTTTTCAGGTTTGTTAAATTGTTTATGGATTAATGAGATTGTTATATGGAAAGAAACTCAATCCTCCAAACCCATTTGCGAGAATTGTTTGTATTCAGAATGCTATTTACTTTTTAGATCATTTTTTTTACTTTTCACTACCGGAATAATTTCCCCTCTCTCTCTCCTTCCAAAAATGAAAGTAAATAGTGCTATTTTTTTGACCGGCTGCTTTTCTAAGGCAGCGGTACCTTTAAAAACTAGCTTATTTGTTATATTTAATCAATATATAAACTATATTTAATGATACCATTGGATCCCCTATCCAAAGGTATCGTGTTTACCAATCCAATAGGTGGAATGCAGAGTAAGATAATAGTAAACAAGATTCAATTAATACATTACTAAAATTATTAATTTACACATATCCATTATATTAACACATTGCCTAGAACTCTGATTGAGAATACTGAGGGACATTTTCACTGCTACCTTTGCCATACAATTTTACATAACAGAGAAATACCTTTAAATACTTTGTCGGCTGGCGAAGGTGGAATCAATCCTAGTCACCCCTTCTAGGCTCTTAGATCTCCAGCTGATCTCTCTCTCTCTCTGACCCCCAGACGGACATCTCTTCTTTTAGATGGAACCCGACTCACATCCTCTTGTGGATAGAACTTGACTCCCTCTTTCGAATCTTCTCCCCATCGTCGTCACCTCGGGCGGGACTGATATGGAAAGTACAGCCTTTGTCCACCCTTGTAGCTGTTGTATAGATACCAGGCGTACCGCGTGGGGCGGACAATCTAAGGGGGTTTTGGAAATGCCTTTTGATGTTTTGCCGACAAAGGCTCCTTAATATTTAATTGTTTAATATCAAAATTATTTAATAATGAACTTCCCTCAGTTTCCTCAATACATTACACTAGGAAACGAAAAAATATAAAAATTAAATTGATAAGTATTATGATTAGAGTATATGATATTAGTTTGTTGTTAAAATATAATAATATATTATGTAATTATATAAAAAAAAGATTAGAAATAAGCAAGTGATAATTACTTGATGTTATTTTTTATTTATTTTCTTGTATTTATTTCACTACCCATCGTTGCCTAGACAGTTATATACATACACTTGTTAAAGTTTATTTCACCCCTTAATTATCTTATAGCTTATTTATAGTTTTTTTTTATAATTATTTATTTTATCATTGTATATGACTTTTCTGTTCTTTATTTACAGGTATGTTACAGGAGGAATGAAAGAAAGATATTTTGTACGCTATTTTTGTAAGTATTTTAGTTGTCTATTGCTACAAAAACTCATATTTTTCTTCTGAGTATGACGAATAAATATTATTTTAATATTTCCTTAATGCTGCTTGTTTCTAGATTTTCATTTCGATTCATTTCAGTAGAATTGTTTGTTATTAAATTTCTTGGAAGAGAAGGAATCTTCCCAAGTATTTTATTTAGTGGTTTTCCTATATTCATCCTAAATTATTTTTCGTTTGATAATAATAACTTAATATTCGTTTCGCTTATTTATTTATTTATTAGCAAAAACAATATTTAAAGTTGTCTTATAGAATATATTTAATTTATTATTTATCTATTTCATGCCATGAACTTAAACCTAATACTGATAGGAATTACATTAAAAAGGATATTATATAGTACAACAGTGACTTAACTGTATTAATTTTTCGTCACTCTCCGTTACCTTTTAGGACATGAAAAAAATATTTTTCTTCATTTTTCTCATTTAGTCAATTAACAGGTTAAATTCGATTTAACGTTTTATGACCTTAGTTGCTTTTTTTTTTGTTAATTCAAACAAAATATTTAATAAGAACGTGCGCAAATGATCTAATTTACGAAGAACCCGCTTTTTTAAATTTCATGTTTAATGCAAGGCTAATTTTCGGTGGTCAATAAATCCCTTTTTAGGGAAAATCCTTTGTCTCTTTGACAGGAAATATTAATAATGCACTTTGACATCCATCGACATCCTGCTCTGGAAAATATATTTCCCTCTAAATTCATTTGTTTCCTTACTTAAACTTACCTGGGAATATTGCATTCAAAATTTGGATTCGATAATGATTTTTTTAAATATTACATGTTATTGTAATTTTTTTTGTATAAAGCGCAGAAAAATATAATTAACGAAAAATATCTGGTGCGGGCAACACAATTACTTTCACTTACCTCGACTGTTTATTTTATCAATCAATCAATTTAAAAACTATTAAATATACTTTAATTTGAAAAATATTCTAAATTGGTTTTAATAAAACGTATATTCATTTTCGTTGGAAACATGATTCAGATTAAATAATGTAACTAAATTAAATTCTTAATCAGTAATAAGTTTATTTCATATTCGTCACCTTATATTACCTTTTACAACTTTATGTATGAGATGATATTTTTTCTAAAATCTTTCTTTTTCCTACGGTATATTATACGTCTTTATTGCTGTTCTTAATAAAAATTAAAACAATTACATAAAAAAATTGTTTTTCTTTTTAGTTTGTAATCAAATTTGACGAACTTGTATATTTAGCCGTCCTCCATCAAAGTCGTTTGATACCATTGAAACCATGATATGGTTAATCTTTTGGAATGTACAAAATTAAAGGTAGTTTAGGGAAAGACAATTTAAAATATCGGCATTAAAGCCCTGCTCAGACTGCTTCAATCATAATCAAACCTACTTGATATTAAAGCCCATTAAATTTTACATCGTTCGTTACAGCTGTTTTTGTGTAAATCGTAAAAATGCTTGGTATTAAGTAGCTCTTCTGTTTAGCTGATTCTTTTTCTTTCTTTCTTTTTTATATTATATTTTATTGAAATTTACAACTGTATACTACAATACATCAAGTAAATATGCTGTTAAAAGATATGTACATGAAAAACGTGAAACTGCCCATTGGCAGCACTCTAGTAATCAATCTAAACAAGAAGGTCTTGAGGCCATCTTCTCTTCAGACGCCTCAGAGGATTATAAGGGATTGTAGAGGAAGCAAGGATTGAAACTAGTGGGTTAGAGTGGGAATGGAGTTTGTCATGGAAGGAATGATACCTGGTACGGTCCAAATCAGCTACATACGGGACATTAAGGTCTTTATATATTAGTTTTTTGTTGACAAAGTAAGAAGCATTGAGGATTTTTCGAAGGATTTTAGATTGTAAGGATTGAATATTGGAAGACTTTAATGGTTTAGTAGAGCCCCAAAGCTGAACTCCTCACGTCCAGATAGGCCTTATGATGGTGATATAGATTTGCCTTTTGTAGTTGAGTGGAAGGTTAGAGCGTCTGTCCAGTAAGTGTTGAAGTAAGCGAAAGCGGCGGGCAGTTTCTTATCGCTTCAGTCTTGTATGCGGATTCCATGTAAGGCGTTTGTTAAGCAGGAGTCCTAAATAGCAGATCTGTTCAACAGGGACAAGCGGAATATCATTAAACGAAACTGTAGGGCAGGATGTAATAGGTTTTCGACGAAGGGTAAAGGTAATTTGATGGGATTTATTGGAGTTGATTTTAATTCTCCAATTCTGACACCATACCACAAGGTCTCTGATGTGGGATTGGAGAGTTTGAGAGGCAATACTAGGATCATTATGAACTGATAGCACGCAAGTGTCATCGGTATAGGTAGAAAGGAATGTGTTAGGATGGGTTGGGATATCAGCTGTATAAACTGTGTAAAGGATGGGTCTCAGAAATCTGCCCTGAGGAACACTAGCAAACTCGGTAAAAAGAGATTAAAAGGAGCGATTGTGGTTTATTTTAAAGGATCTGTCGGAGAGGTAGGACTGGATGATTAGAAAGTATGTTGGAGGAAGGAATTTACGGAGTTTATACAGCAGACCTGAGTGCCAGACTCAATCGAATTAGCCGATTCTTAAATTTGAAATTTCATTTCCCTACGACTTTTCGTTTTTGCTCTAGACTTACCACACATAGACACAAACATGTTTTTTACTACATTCTAATTACTGGAAAAAGGTCGTTTATTCGTGGTTTTATTGTAGTCCGTTAGAAATGTGAAAAGTGACTTGCGAAGTTCTTTAATGTACTTCAGAAGCTCATACCAATTAAACCATGATTTAGTATGTCTTTTCCTCTTTCTTTTTTTTCCAAAAATTTTTCTATTATTGAATATTAAATAATTGACCGTTTAATGAATATTATAAATTGAATATATATATATATATATATATATATATATATATATATATATATAAAATAGTAACAAACAATTTACTAACCAATGTTTCGACCCCGTCAATCAACTTCCCTCCCTTGGGAAGAGAAGCTGTGATGAAGACCCCCAATGTGAGTCGAAACTTAGGTTAATAAATTGTTTGTCACTCACAATCACTATTTTATAAGATTTTTTATCCTCACCTGAAACATCTCAACATGAATATTTTTCTTTTAGTTACATTTCTTCTTTAGTTACCTAGAACTGTTGTTACATTTACGCATCGTAACGTCGTGAAATAATAATTTTTATCGAATTAACAAAATAAAATGTATGTTAAAGAAAGAAACTTCGAAAATTAGATAATTAAAGGAAGTGGTGTAGGTCACTGTTTGGCTCGAACCTTATGTGTTTATGACCTTTTTTAAACTCAAATAATGTAATAATAAGTAAACAATTTATTATACCTTAATGAGATTCTTTACACTGTGTTTCTTATTATCTTAAATTAATTTATGCATATTCACTATTTATGTGATTAGTATACATTTTTAAAACTCGACAGAAAAATAAATAAAGAGCATTAATACTTTTATATCAGTAAGACTTAGCTCTATAGAATTTGTATATTATTAGTATATGTTCTGTTATTGATTTTGTATAATTAATTTTATTTAATTTTTATTATTTATTTATATTTTTTGTCAGTAAGTTAGCATTTTGTGACAAAGAAAATTTTTATTTTGTTATAAATTCTTGTGTTCTTGAAATATTCATCTCTTGTTGCGTGGTACTAACTTCCGTAGATGGCGGGTAATTATTGATGATTTCTCAATATTTGCTTTGTAGTGATTCTAGTTTACTTTATTGCGTTTTGCTAGCCTCCAGACCGACCATGCATATGTAATTATAGGCTTAACAACATACTTGTACTGTACAGTATGTATTGAATATGAAACTTTTGAATATTTACTGAAATTAGGGTATATTTTATATGATCATTTGAAATACAATTTATTTTATTGTTAATATGGTGATTGAAAATTCGTTTACGGTATGCCTAAATATTTTAATTGTTTTGAAAAAGATATTGTTATGCGATAAAGTATTATATACTTTATTGCGTTTTGCTAGCCTCCAGACCGACCATGCATATGTAATTATAGGCTTAACAACATACTTGTACTGTACAGTATGTATTGTATATGAAACTTTTGAATATTTACTGAAATTAGGGTATATTTTATATGATCATTTGAAATACAATTTATTTTATTGTTAATATGGTGATTGAAAATTTGTTTACGGTATGCCTAAATATTTTAATTGTTTTGAAAAAGATATTGTTATGCGATAAAGTATTATATATATAGTATATGATAATATATAGTAAGTAAAAGTATTGTGAGCGTGTAAATTTTCTAATTGAAATTTTAGGGCGTGTTTTTTTGTGTCCGTGTGTGGTTAGTCTAGCAAGAAAACGAAAAGTGGTACGAAATTAACTATTTGAGACAACTATACTCTAGTTATTACAGCAACTGTTTTTAATTTTTTTTTATAAAATCGACTGACTGACGTTCTACTTTATGCACCATGTAGTTTGCACCTTTTTACGATTTTCTTATAAAGGACTCTAACAATTTCGATTAAAAGCGCTATATCGATGTAAACTTTGATATAATTTATTATGATGTATGTTTCATAATCATTGCAAATATCGATGTAAACTTTGATATAATTTTATTTATTTTTTTTATTTGTTTATCCGCCTCTACCCTTGAGGGTCATTGGCGTGATCGAAATAATTATATTCTATGGTAGAATCTTATCATTTTCGTGAATTCTATTAATTTGTTAATACTTTCTTCCTCATCTTTAAGTATTTCTTTCATGTCTTTATTTAGATTCAACCCTTTTCTTGACTGCTCATAAAGCGGGCACTCAATCAGCAAGTGTTCTACAGTTAGAGGAGAATTGTTGCATTTTTCGCAGGTTGGCGCTTCCAGGCGTCTCAAGAGGTAACCATGCGTAAATTGGCAGTGCCCAATTCTTACTCTGCATACAACAATTTCCTCTCTCCTTGAAGATCTTGCACTAGTTCTCCATTTCTGATAGTCGAATTTAATTGTTCTCAATTTTGATATATTTTCTCTCCAACCATCCTCCCCCTCTTTCAGAAGAACTTTCTTGTAGCTACTCACCCAATCCTCCATCATGGTTTCTTTTATTTGAGTAATCTCTTCGGCTTCACCTTTTCTGGCTGAATCAGCTGTTCGATCGGCTCTTTCGTTCCCAATATTTCCAAAGTGAGATGGTACCCAAATCATAATCACTACTTTAGACATTATTTTTGTTTCCCACCATTCATTTATTATGTCTCTAATTATGGCGTTAGAAGATGTTTGGCTGTCAATGGCCGCAAGAACACTCCACGAGTCCGTAACGATAGTCCATGTCATTTTTTCTGAGCTTCTAATCCATTTGAGAGCTCTCAGTATGGCTGTGGCTTCTCCGGAGAAGACGGAGCTCTCGCCTGGCAGACTGAACATGAGCTGTTGCTCTCTGCTGTAGACAGCACAACCAACTCTGTCTTCCATTTTGGATGCGCCAGTAAACAACATATTGATGTCTTGATATTTTTCTATCAGCCTGAGAAAAGAATTCCTAATTTCTATTGGGAGTGCTTTCCTTATTTTCGCCATTGATCTATCTATATATGGTCTCATTTTTAGCCAGTAAGGCATTTTCAGTTCTGGGATGGATTTAATACTATTTATACTCATATCAATTCTGTTCAATATTATGATGATATAAATTATTATGATGTAAGTTTCATTATCATTGAAATAGTCTGACAGGGCTTGAATGGTGATATTTTATGTTTTCTCCTTCTAAAGTACATTTATTTTTTTAGAATCCCAAAAAACATTTCATTTTGTTATCATTTATAAAAAATAGGGAAATGTATAAGTTGAAACAATTCCATATCCAACTGAAGACGAAAGAGCAAACATTTTTTTTTTTTTATTTAATTTTCGTTTTTGTGAAAAAAAAATAGTAATATGGATGTATAATACATCTTTGGAAAGCTAAGGATTTTAGAAAAAAAGATTATATACAAAATGTTGTAAGAGGTGATTGAGAATGATGAAAAGCAGTTAAAATGAAGTGATTATTGCGCGCCTAGAGTCCTTAAGGGTCTTAAAATGAATTATGAAACACTTTTACATATTACACTTTGAAAGAGAAATAGAAACAAAAAAACTGAAAAAATGGTTAAAATGAGTACCATTCTGCCACAGTGTTATAATTTTAGAAACAACATTGTGCTATATAATGTTGCAATGATCGGTGTTGTTGGAAGATTAAAATAGAGCCATTGAGAAGTTTATTGCACATCATGCCTACAAAGTAGGGAGCAAGTCTTTAATCATAGAACACTATAACCATCGAACTTTGAATCGTTACAAGTTCTCCAGCCCTTCCTGATCAGCGGAGGGCTCCCGACCCTTTATGCGATGGTGAGATGCCTTCAGCCTTCAAAGACTCCCTTGGAAACAATAAACCCCATTTCCATGGCATTAGTTTGATCACTGTGCAATATTATAGTTTGCTGTTATAACATCAATATCAATTTTTAAAATTAAAATAATATCGGGTAATGATTAAAAAAAAAAAAATTTGGTGATACTTTTTTATTTAATTCAATATACTTATAAATGGAACTGCCTAGGCTTCAGTATTTATTAACCGTTGATCCCGAATACGAGTCAGGCAGTGGCAGAATAATTATTGATAATTCTATTCCCTGGAGCTTGAAAAGTGGTTATCTGTAAAGCGGTTATCTTTAATTTGGAAGAACCTGGCGGTAGAGCAGTATATCACTTTGTAACAGTACGATCTCAACCTAGAGCAACACTACACTATGATATTAACTGACAAATGGAACTTTTTCCCTTATTTTACTTGACTGAGGATCTATCATCGTGTATAATAGCGGCTATAGTAATATAATAACCCAAGATCTTATATAATTTTAGTATATTCTTTTGTTTTCTTATACACATAACATAATACTCACACACACACACTTATATACACTAACGTATGTAAATACATAATTAGAAAGAAAACAAAATTTATACATTTCTTTAATTAATTATTAATACGTAAAATATTGAAGTATTAGGTAATTAATTTTCAGGAAATGAATACTATTTGTTGCAGATCAACTGATGTATATCGGATAACACCACTTTGGCGTGTTTTAATTATTAATTAAAAAATAGGGAATTATTAAATAAAAAAAAATTAAAAAATGTGTGACGATATAATTCACTGGCACAATTTTTTTTCGTGGACGGGTTTTGGCCACAGGACGTTTACTCTTATATAAATCTGTTTACTCAATATATTTTGTTTTATCCTAGAAGTGATGTACGCCTTTCCCCTGCAGCTACGTAAAGGAGATAAAGCCCAGTAGGGCTATGCAAAAAGCTATTTTCTTGGATGGTTTATTGTTATATTGCATTTTATATTCGGCATAAAATCTTAGTAAGAAGTACTTTGCCTTTTATAGACCAATTTATTCTTCTCTGTTCCGTCTTATTTATTCGCTGTGCATATGGCATATTGAAAGCCGACAAAGAATTCGTCTGGGTAGTTTAGCATCTCTAATATATATGTTTTTCATTTTCTTATGTCCATTTATTTTCGGCTTTTATATGTTTTTTATGCTGTAAACTTCTTCGATAATATTAAAATTTCAATCTTCAATTCAGGTTATTGAATTTTTCTTCCGAAGGCACTCCAATATGTGTTTTTTTCATATTTTATTACCTTTATTATAAATATGTCCAAAAACTCTAATATGTGTTTTATTTTTTAACCAGTTTTATAATATATACCTCTTATTCTCTTTCAGTAACTATTATTCTTAATCTTTATATTTAACTAGACCGACATTCAATTTTGCGTAATTAGCCTAGTTAGCAATATTTATTTATTTAGTAACATATAGGCTTTTCAACCATAAAGGTAATTTTAGCCCTAAAGTAATAATACAGATACAATATAATAATAGTAAGAATACTAATTAACTAATAATACTTAGTTGCTAATAATAATAGTATATGCTAATAATAATAGTTATTATTAGTTGCTAACTAATAATAGTTAGCATTAATTGATACACATGATTTTAGGAAGTTTTTATCTAATATATAAAATTCTCGTGTCACAATCCTAGTTACCACACTCCTCCGAGTGATTTTTATGTAATTTTATATGCATATCCAATAACTCTGAGAATCGGCTACTATCTATTTTTCATACCCCTAAAAATAAGGGTGATCCACCCTTAACATTATTTTTTTAATTTTTTGGATAAAACTGTTTTTTATAATGTTGCATTAAAAAATACATACAACCTTAAATTGTCACCCTTCTATCAACAACCCCTATTTTTTAATAGTAATTTTAGTAATTTAATACTTTTTCATTCCGCTCGATAACTGATCAATTATAACTTCGTTAGAGGTTTACCGGTGTCACTTCTCAGCCAGCAAACAGACGGCCTCCTCTTTCTCTCAGACAATAAGCCTTCTCTCACTCTCTCCACAGTTTTAGGCCATGATTATTGTTTATCCATCAACCGTGGTAGTACCCCTTACAATTGTCATTTTATTACATCAGTGTAACTCATGTTTTTCACACGGACAATTATACGTGGCATGCTCTCGAATGGGTAAACCATCCAGTTTGTTTGTGATAGCTAAAGACGGGCTAACAAAAAAATATTGTTCACACTTTAGCATTGAGAGATTGAGATTGTTTGCTATTGTTTTGTCTTAAGTAAGTAATGATATATGTAATTTTAAGGAATAAATTTAAAAAAACTTAATGTTTGCTGCTTTGTTATTTTTACTCTTTCACTCATATACCACATCCTTACATATTTACAATAAGATTTTTTATTTTTTTTCTACACAAAAAATTTCCTAGAAATAATTTATATATAAAACAACGTTTGCCTGGTATAAGAAAGTTTTTATTTCTATTATATTTTTTTAATTGGGACAGATTGTAAAATTTTCTCAATAACAATTGTTATTGTTCAAAAAAAAAAAATTATTTTTTTAAAATTTATTTATGAGAAATCGTATCCCATGTTTATGTTGTTAATTAAAAGTCTGGTCTAATTTATTTCAACATTATTTATTGTGCATGATAGTTTATTAAAAAAAAACACCCAAAATATAGATGTGCTGAATTAAGTTTACCTCTATTATTAAGATATTTTAAGCATTTTACTGATTATGATCTTGTTCAATTATATAAACCTGTTATATTTATTCCTAACATAATATTGTTTGTATTTAAATGAATACCTGTCAATCGAATTGAATTATTCATATGCAAGAAATAAGATATTAGGATATAAGATAATTTTAAACTATTAATTTATTTACAATATAATTCATTCTTCAACCTCGCAAATGTTTTTTTAGCGTTAAAGGGTTTACATAAAATAAATAATTACCAACTTTTAAGTATGTTAGTAGCTTTAATAATTCAAGTTTTCTCATGAAGCAAAAGGAACCTAATTAAACTTCCCGAAGCATCTACCGGGAAAATGTTGTTCTAGCTGAAAACTCTACGGACTTCATTAGGAGAATTTTACAGGGATATATGTAGTTATCTACAAACTCAGTTTAGCGTTGTCTTGGACGAATTCTGCGGCGATCACAAGGTCGCAAAAATCTGAGTCATTTGTTTGAAAGTGCAGTAAGTCGAATAAGGTTATATTTTTCATGATTAAATTTTTACTCTTTACAATTAAAGTTGTTTTTTTTTAAATCACATAAAATAAAAAGTTTTAATTTAGCCAAAAAAAAAAAAATAAATAAATAAACAACTGTATAGGAAAAAATACAACAAGTAAATGTGAAGAAAGTAACTATTGGCTTGATAAACTCTTGAGGAGAAGCTACCCAGAGATCTTCCGCTTCATTTGTATTAGGCAAACTATATATATTATTTTTTTGCTTGGAATATTTAAAATTTAACTTTAAAAGATCACCCCTGATATTAATTACAAATCTAATCACCTCCTGTAAACATTAGTCAGTAATGTTATTTAATACGGCTAAATGTGATTAAAAGAGATACGTTTTGGGATTCCTAACTTTAATCATATATTGGCTATTTATATTTTTTTGAATTTGAATCCCTTAGTGATATTAAATTATTTCTCCATAGCTTCATTTTATCGCAGTTTGATAGATTTAAATTACAATTCAATCCATGCAATGTTATACGATGAAGAATGTTTTGGGGCCTTGCTATTTATTTTATTAATTATTTGCGAATGATCAGCTGATGCGCTCGATGATAACAGTCATACGTTACATCGTCTCTCAGATTTTTGCTTTTTTCAGTAGGAATTCGCTTGAATTCAGTCTGGAGAACATCACTAGACCTCAGGAATACTACGGCAGTGAATATTGGAGAAATTCCGGTAAGCAAAGTTATAATTTACTTTGTACAATCACGAAAAAGTGAAAGAAGGGTCACTGATCAGCTGATTGCCGCTAGCTCGGCAAGCTCGGGCTTGCTTTTCTTTAATTATCTTTCTTTTATCTTTAATTCTTATCTCATTATTTATTTATTATTATTATTATTTTCTTAATCAATGAGATATTTTCATCAAGTCATGTCCTCAAAGTCCGCAAGTAAAAGATCTAGATCTGCAGGTTCGAACTCGTCTCCCACAAAACAGAGACCCCGCCGTGAACAAAATAAAAAAATGATTCCACCAGCGACCGCGTCAGCTACCTCATTAGGATCTGAACCACAGCCCAGCACATCATCACAAGGAATAACTGATGAATCTCCGTTTTTTACACAGAATCCATTTCAGATCCTCCAAAATGAAAAAGAAACCATGGAATCTTTTCCTATACCCAGAGAACCACTACCTCCACCAATATTTGTTAAAAATATTAAAAATTTTAAACTGATGTGTGCGCATTTAAACAAAGTAACAGATCCTAATAGTTATTATTGTATAAGTAGAACCAATGATACTAAAATATCTCCGACTACTGCTGAAACCTACAGAAAGATTGTAAAATATCTGACTGAGACCAAAGCTGACTTTCATACTTATCAGCTGCGCCAAGAGAGAGCATTAAGGGTCGTAATCAGAAACCTACATTCCTCAACACCCGTTGAAGCAATCAAAGAAGAACTGACAGAATTAGGATTCCAAGTGAGGCAAGTCACCAACGTTCTAAAAGATAAAAGTCCACTGCCTCTATTCTTCGTGGACTTGGAACCATCAGCAGGAGTCGAAAAAATATATGACCTCAGTAGACAGTAGAGGTGGTAACCAGAATCATAAAGTCGAGGCTCTGCCGGAACAACATTTTTTCTCAACATTCTCAATCTATTGTACAAGAATCTATCCTCAAAGTTTACCTAATCTTCAAAAAACTCCTCAACATCAAATTTCTCATATCCCTCCACCATCAAACGTCACAGATCTTACCAGTCTAATGACATCGTTCATCTCCGAAATCAAATCTCTTGTTATGCCGCTTATATCACTCCTTACAAATCTAGTATCGAATCTAATCCCTGCCTTGAAAAATCCTTAAATGACTTCACCTAACTCCTTATCCATTCTCCTTTGGAATGCGAATGGTGTTAGAAATCATACTGACGAACTGACAGCGTTGTTGCAAGACAAAACAATCGATGTTGCACTAATAACTGAAACAAGACTAACGACTAAACAGTACTTCAAAATACCGCAATACATGACATACCGTACTGACCACCCAGACGGTAAAGCCCATGCCGGTTCTGCTATCATTGTCCACCAATCCCTCTCTCATCATTTACTCCCACTTCCCACCTATGATTTCCTACAAGCCACAGCCATAGTAATCAAGACTTTTTCCTTTCCGGTAACCCTCACATCTGCATATTGCCCTCCTAAACATTCCATTTACAATTCTGAATTTGTATCCTTCCTGTATTCCTTAAGAAATCGTTTCATTCTGGGTGCAGACTTAAACGCCAAGCATCAGCAGTGGGGTTCCAGAACCACGAATTCTCGGGGACGAAATTTGCTGTCTGCACTCAACTCCCGAAATTTTAATATCCTGCCTCCTGACTCCCCTACCTACTGGCCAACCGATCCTAACCGCAATCCTGACATCCTCGACTTCTTTATCCACAGCGGATTAGGCTCTCTCAACTTGTCTTTAACTCGCCTTGACGAACTATCCTCAGACCATAGTCCACTGATCCTAAAAGTATCACTCACTCCAATTCCAAAACCCATTCCACCATCATTCATCCGAGGCCCTGTCAACTGGAACCTTTTCCGCCAAATCCTGACCGATAATATTGACCTCAGAGTAACCCTCAAAACCCAAGATGACCTAGATAATTCCGTCTATTCCTTTACCACCGCCATCCAACAAGCTGTCTGGACTGCTTCCTCTCCTAAACACTCCAATATAAATCCAGACCAAAATCATTTTCCACAACCTATTATAGACCTTATCCACACCAAACGCCGAGCAAGATCATTATGGCAGCGCACCCGACACCCAACAGATCGCCGCTCCTATAACTTCTATTGTAGACAATTGAAGAGGGAGTTGGCGAACTTCCGTTCCCAGTCCTTTAATTCCTACCTCGCCTCTCTATCAGCTCGTGATAATTCCCTGTGGAATGTCACGAAAAAGATCCTAAAATACCATCATGTTTCCCATCCTCTCCGACGTGGTGATGACTCCTGGGCTGCGTCTGATAAAGATAAAGCCGAGGAATTTGCCATCCACCTCTCCAAAGTATTCACTCCTCACCCGGAATCCCACATCAATCACACCGCAGAAGTGCAAGACTTTCTTATGTCACCGATTTCACTTTCCCTACCTCCTAAAGCTATTAATCCCTCTGAGGTCAAATATCTTCTCCAAAAACTGACTCTCCGTAAATCTCCTGGACACGATCTCCTTACTTCCCAGATCCTCCGACAACTTCCGCAGAAAGCTATTATATTCCTTACTTATATTTACAACTGCATCCTCCGCACCACCTATTTTCCTCTGTTATGGAAACATTCCACCATCATCCTTTTTTTAAAACCAGGTAAACCTTCCAACAACACTTCATCCTACAGGCCTATTAGTCTACTCCCCATCCTCTCAAAAATCTTCGAAAGGCTTCTTCTTAAACGTATCCTACCCATATTAGAATCTCAAAATCTTCCTTCCCATCAGTTTGGATTCCGTCCTCAGCATTCCACAGTTCAACAGGGGCTCCGAGTTGTAGACCATATTTCCTCAGCTCTTGAATGCAAAGAGTATTGTTCTGGTGCGTTTCTGGACATTGCGCAAGCTTTTGACCGGGTATGGCACACTGGATTACTCTTCAAGCTGAAAACCCATTTACCCCAGTCCCTATACCTCATTCTCCGATCCTATCTCTCGAACCGTTCCTTCCGAGTTCGCTGTGGTGAAGAATTTTCTAACCTTTATCCCGTTGAGGCCGGTTTTCCTCAAGGCAGCGTCTTGGGACCCATCCTCTACATCCTTTACACTGCTGATATTTCTACACATCCTGATACCTTTCTGGCAACTTTTGCAGACGACACCGCCATCCTATCATCCAGTTCCAATCCTGAAACAGCATCCTTAAACCTTCAGAGACACCTTTTCCTTATCGAACACTGGTGTAATAACTGGCGTGTAAAGGTGAACGAAGCCAAATGTAAACACATAACCTTTACTCTTAGACGAAAATCCTGTTCGCCAGTTTATTTCAACTTATTACCGATTCCTCTCTCAGATACAGTCCGGTATCTTGGCTTACTGTTAGACAAAAGATTGACTTGGAACCCACATACAAGACTTAAAAGACAAGAACTCAACCGACGATTCGGACAGTTATACCGACTACTCAACAGAAAATCTGAACTTACAGTTGACAACAAATTATTAATCTACAAGACAATACTGAAGCCCATCTGGACCTACGGACTTGAACTGTGGGGGACAGCTAAACGTTCTAACATCAAACGCATTCAATCCTTTCAATCCAAAGTCCTCCGTACAATAGTAAATGCTCCTTATTATGTCTCCAATTATACCTTGCACCACGACCTTAATGTTCCATTTATTTCAGACCTAATTCCATCCAAATTTTCCAAATTCCACCAGAACCTCATTCATCATCCTAATCCTTTAGCTCAATCCCTATCCAGCTCCACTCATCCATACAACCCACCTAGAAGGTTGAAACGGCAGTGGTCCCGCGACCTTTTGTAAATATATTGGAGTTCTAGCACTGACTAGATTCTCCACTCAATGTGATGTATGTATGATAGTGTGTATGTGTATATAGGTATAAGTGAATTATTGACTTTTGTATTGATTCATTATTGTGTATATATTTTTTTGTAATTTTATGTTGTGTAAATATTGTATGAATGTAGTATAAATGATATCATTCAGCACTACTATTAATGTCCAAATTGGGACAGATTGTAAAATTTTCTCAATAAAAATTGTTGTTGATAACTGAAATTATTTGCAAAGTAAACAACCTTGTCTTACAATTATTCGGTTCTAAATGGTTCAGTCAAACCACCCAAACCCCAAACAGAAGCATTAGTTACACTAAGCAAGCTTATAGCTAAGATGAATGCACTTTTTAACATACTATGATTTCAAATAACCAATGTGGGATATATTTGTGTGAATAATTTATAGATTAATCATATTTAATAGAAGATATACCTATGATATTCGAGCCTTGCTAGGTATGCAGATCTACGGTTAATATAAGCTACCTGTGAATAGAGCTAGTTTCGTATTGTTATGGGATTTTCCGACCGAAATCGCTTGGGGCTATAAACAGGCTTTAATTGTTTGGCTAATTCTATTTTAAAGCTGGCTAATTTCAAACTATGCTCATTTAACTTATCTCTGAATAGTTTGAAGAGCAAATGATAGGCTTGGTTTGGGGCAAACTTCAAGATTGGATTGGAGCTAATTCGGAATGTCGTTTCCGACTTGAGACTTTGAAAAGGTAATTGAATTTCACTTTTTAGAATTTTCCTTAATTAGCCTAAAATAATTTTTAATGTCCGAGTCTAAGTTAAGAAAATATAAATTTACATGTAAAAATATTTCTTCCTTTTTGTTTTGAAAAGTACTTATCAAACCTTTATGGACATTTGAGATAGAGCTATGTGGTTCTGCTCAAACCTTAAACATTCAAACAATTTAGTCTTTTTAATCCAAAATAGTACGAAAAATCGTAAATGAACTATTTTATGTGACAAACGAACTACTTCACAAGGACTTGTACTTTCTCACAGTTTCAGATTTTTGCTATATAATATTATAAAAATGAATATAGAAATCAGCCTCCAATTTTATTCATAGAAATTGACCTTTACCTAAAAGAATCTACACCTTATTATAAAAATATCCACAACAGACTGACTTAAATCATGAACCTGCCAGCTCAAACACTTAAATCCACCACCAATATGTCCACCCCCGAACGACTTTTAATTAAGTGGCCTAGAGATGCTATGGATTAACAATGAATTGGTTAACATATTTACATATTGCATTTTTTGGCCAAAACAATTAATTGTAAATAAGAAAATCGTTTTCGCTTTTGTTGGTTACCAAATCCAAGCACACTTTATACGTTTACTATTACTAATAATTAATGATATCTAATAATTTAAGATAATCAAAATTGAGAGTGTAAATTATAAGAACTTAAAAAGTTTTCAAAAACTATTTTTTTAATTATTGAGATATATTACAATTTGTTACAAAATGAACAATAATAATAGTGATATGAGACCACATTCATACTATATATACAGAAAATAATAATAATGGTTAAATTACATAAAATAGTACTTAAATTAAATATTTAAATAAAGCCATTAAATTCTCAAGTTTAGCGAAAGATAAAATCATATGTACCATAAAATATACCATAATAATACATGATATTAAATACCTTTTAATCTTACACCGGTATAATGAGTCTAATAAAGCCGTGAATATGATAACAATTTTGACGGGTGTGCTATGAGGAGGAGTGATGCAACAATGGATGGATGGAACGTGGAATAGATTTTCTACTGCTTCAAACATGTTTTAGCATATATGTTTTGATTTTTTTTAATTTAATCAGAAGATGTTTTTATATCTTACTCGATAACAGCTGATGCGCTCGATGATAACAGTCATACGTTACTTCGTCTCTCAGATTTTCGCTCTTTTCAGTAGGAATTCGCTTGAGTTCAGTCTGGAAAACATCACTAGACTTCAAGAAAACCACAGCAGTGAATATTGGAGAAATATCGGTAAGCAAAGTTATAATTTACTTTGTAGAATCGCGAAAAGTGAAAGGAGGGTCACTGATCAGCTGATTGCCGCTAGCTCGGCAAGCTCGGGCTTGCTTTTCTTTAACTTATCTTTCTTTTATTATCTTTCCTTCTCATTCTCATCTCATTATTTATTTATTTTTTATTTTATTATTTTATTTATTTTTTATTTTTTTTTTATTTTTTAATCAATCAGATATTTTCATCAAGTTATGTCCTCAAAAGCTACAAGTAAAAGATCTAGATCTGCAGGTTCAAACTCATCTCCTACAAAACAGAGACCTCGCCGTGAAAATAATAAAAAAATGATTCCACCAGCTACCGCTTCAGCTTCCTCTTTAGGATCTGAACCACAGCCTAGCACATCATCACAAGGATTAACTGATGAATCGCCGTTTTTTACACGGAATCCATTTCAGATCCTCCAAAATGAAAAAGAAGCCATGGAATCTTCTCCTATACCCAGGGAACCACTACCTCCACCAATATTTGTTAAAAATATTAAAAATTTTCAACTGATGTGTGCGCATTTAAACAAAGTAACTGATCCTAATAGTTATTCTTGTATAAGCAGAACCAGTGATACTAAAATATCCCCGACTACCGCCGAAAGCTACAGAAAAATAGTGAAATATCTGACTGAGACCAAAGCTGATTTTCATACCTATCAGTTGCGCCAGGAGAGAGCTTTAAGGGTTGTAATTAGAAACCTACACCCTTCGACACCAGTTACAGCTATCAAAGAAGAACTGACGGGGATAGGCTACAAAGTGCGGCAAGTGACCAATGTCCTAAAAGATAAAATTCCACTGCCTCTATTCTTCGTGGACTTGGAACCATCAGCAGGAGTTGAAAAAATTTACGACCTCAATAGGTTGTACTATACTAGTGTAAGAGTTGAGAAACCTTACACTAAGAAAGAAATAGTTCAGTGCCATAATTGTCAGGCATATGGTCATACGAGAACTTACTGCCACCACACACCACGCTGTGTGAAATGCGGTGAGCAACATAAATCAGAAGAATGCACAAGATCAAGATCAACACCCGCTGTATGTGCTCTGTGCCTCGAGGACCACCCGGTTAACTACAAGGGATGTCAAATCTACAAGAACCTCAAAAGCAGATACCAAAAACCTCAGAATCTGGATGAAACAGCTGAACCGATCAGAAGCAGAAGACAACCTTCAAAAACAATTGATTCCAATGTAACATTTGCCCATCTACTTGGAGGTGGGAACCAGAACAAAGAGGCCCTGCCGGAACAACGCATACATCCTGAACCCCTTCCACAACCACCTATTCCTCAAAATTTACCCAACCCTCAAAAACCTCATCCGCATCAAATTTCTCATATTCCTCCTCCATCAAATGTCACAGACCTTACAAGTTTGATGACATCCTTCATCACTGAAATCAAATCCCTTGTCATGCCGCTAATATCACTACTTACTAATCTCGTATCAAATTTAATCCCTTCCTTAAAAAATCCTTAAATGACTACACCTAATTCCTTGTCCATTCTCCTTTGGAATGCGAATGGTGTTAGAAATCACACTGACGAACTTACAGCTTTATTGCAAGACAAAAACGTTGATGTAGCACTTATTACTGAAACTAGACTAACCACTAAACAACTCTTTAAAATACCTCAATACGTAACATACCGTACAGAACACCCAGACGGAAAAGCCCATGCCGGTACTGCTGTCATTGTGCACCAGTCCCTCTCCCACCATATACTCCCAGTTCCCTCCTATGATTTCCTACAATGCACCGCCATAGTAATCAAGACTTTTTCTTTTCCGATCACCCTCGCATCAGCGTACTGCCCTCCTAAACATTCCATCTCCAACATTCTATTCGAATCCTTCCTTAATTCCTTAGGAAACCACTTCATTCTGGGTGCAGACATGAATGCTAAGAACCAACAATGGGGTTGCAGATCCACGAATTGTCGTGGGCGGAATTTACAGTCTGCACTCAGCTCTAGACGTTTCAACCTCCTGCCTCCTGACTCCCCTACCTACTGGCCAACTGATCCTAACCGTAATCCTGACATCCTTGACTTCTTCATTCACAGCGGATTAGGCTCCCTAAACATGTCGGTGACTCGCCTTGATGAACTGTCCTCTGACCATAGTCCATTGCTCCTTAAAGTATCCCTAATTCCTATTCCTAAACCCACCCCACCGTCATTTATCAGAGGACCAGTAAACTGGGACCTTTTTCGCCAAATCCTGACCAGTGATATTGACCTCAGAGTGAAACTCAAAACTCCAGATGACCTTGACGATGCCGTAAACTCCTTCACCATCGCTATTCAACAAGCTGTTTGGACTGCCTCCTCTCCCAAGCATTCCCAGATAACTCATAACCAAAATCACTTACCACAACACCTCATAGACCTCATCCGCACCAAACGCCGATCCAGATCCTTATGGCAACGCACCCGTCACCCCACAGATCGCCGCTCCTATAACTTTTATTCTAGACAATTAAAGAGGGAGCTGGCGACCTTCCGTTCCCAATCCTTTAGTTCCTTCCTTTCTTCTCTTTCGGCTTGTGACAATTCCCTGTGGAATGTCACCAAGAAAATTTTAAAATCCCACCATATTTCCCATCCCCTCCGTCGTAGTAATGGTTCCTGGGCTGCGTCTGATGAAGACAAAGCCGAGGAACTTGCCAAATACGTTTCCCAAGTCTTCACACCTCATCCAGAATCCAATTCAAACCACACTGCAGTAGTGGAACAGTTCCTTCAGTCTCCAATCCCGCTTTCATTACCTCCTAAAGCAGTTAATCCCTCTGAGGTCAAATATCTTCTCCGAAAACTTGCACTCCGTAAATCTCCTGGATACGATCTCCTCACTCCTCAGATTCTCAGACAGCTTCCATCTAAAGCCGTTATATTTCTTACATATATTTACAACTCCATTCTACGCACTACTCATTTTCCTCTCTTATGGAAACATTCCACAATAATTCTCTTCCTAAAACCAGGTAAACCTCCTAACACTACGACATCATATAGACCTATCAGCCTACTCCCAATCCTTTCAAAAATCTTTGAAAAAATCCTCCTCAAACGAATATTACCGTTATTAGAACCCCACACTATTCCTTCCCATCAGTTTGGATTCCGTTCCCAACATTCAACCGTTCAGCAAGGGCTCCGAGTCGTTGACCATATTTCCTCTGCCCTTGAGAACAAGGAGTACTGCTCGGGTGCATTTCTGGACATAACGCAAGCATTTGACCGGGTGTGGCACCCGGGATTGCTCTTTAAGCTCAAAAACCATTTACCCCTATCCTTATACCTAGTCCTCCGATCCTATCTATCAAACCGCTCCTTCCGAGTTCGTTGTGGTGCAGAATATTCCAATTATTATCCAGTCGAATCCGGTGTTCCTCAGGGCAGTGTCCTTGGTCCTATCCTCTATAATATATACACGGCTGATATTCCTCTCTGCCCTGATACCTTCCTGGCAACGTACGCTGATGACACAGCTATCCTATCCTCTCACTTAGATCCCGAAATTGCATCTACAGGCCTCCAAACACACCTTTCTCAAATTGAAGACTGGTGTAACAACTGGAGAATCAAAGTCAATCAATCCAAATGCAGACATGTCACCTTTACCCTTCGAAGACAATCCTGCCCTTCAGTTCTCTTTGACTCCGTTCCGCTTCCTTTCTCCGACACAGTCCGGTATCTTGGCTTCCTTCTGGACAAAAGACTAACTTGGAACCCACATACTAGACTTAAACGACAAGAACTTAATCGACGATTTGGACAATTATACAGACTACTGAACAGAAATTCTAAATTATCTATCGAGAACAAACTGCTAATATACAAGACGGTACTGAAACCTATCTGGACCTACGGACTTGAACTGTGGGGGACAGCCAAATTTTCTAACATCAAACGCATTCAATCCTTCCAATCAAAAGTCCTCCGAACAATAGTTAATGCTCCTTATTATGTATCCAACCATACCTTACACCGCGACCTAAATATTCCATTTATTTTAGACCTTATACCATTAAAATTCTCTAAATTCCATCAGAACCTTATCCATCACCCTAATCCCCTAGCTCAATCCTTATCCAGCTCCACACATCCTTACCATCCTCCTAGAAGGTTGAAACGGCAGTGGCCTCGAGACCTCTTGTAAAATGTATATTGGAGTTCTAGCATTGGCTAGATTCTCCACTCACGTGGTGTATGCTTGTGAATTGTATATAGGTATGAGTGACTTTTGTATATATTTTTATTGATTTTGTTTTGTATTTATTTATATTGTTTTATTATTATATTAATTTATTGTTTTGTATATATCGTGTGAATGCAGTATGAATGTTGTACTTTATCCCTATTAAAAATGTCCTAAATTGGACAGATTGTAATATTGTTCAATAAAGAATTGTTTCTAAATAAAAAAAAATATCTTACTTGCTAACCCGGCAGACGTTGTTTTGCCATATAAACTATTTCTAGTGTAGAAAAAAAATAACAAACTTATTGTAAGTGTGTAAGAATGTGGTATATGAGCGAGAGAGACATGGAGTGCTGTAAACGATGAGGGAATATACAAAAAAAAAACACATATTATTTTTTTGAAATGTATTCTTCAAAGTTATATATATCATTAATTAATTACGACAGAAACATTAACGAACAGTCTCAATCTCTTAATGCTATAGCGTAAACAATATTTTTTGTTAGCCCATCTTTAGCTAACAAACACAAACTGGATGGTTTACCCACTTGAGAGCATGCCACGTATCATTGTTCATGTGAAAAACATGAGTTACACTGAGATAGTAAAACGTTAATTGTAAAAGTTTGTACTACGCCTAATGCATAAACAACAATAATGACCGAAAACTGTGGAGGGAGTGAGAGAAGGCTTATTGTGCGAGAGAAAGAGGAGACTGGCTTCGGTCTCATCCCTATTTCGTGCTGTTTATGGCTGAGGTGTGACAGCGGTAGACCTCTGGTGGGGATAACTTACCAAGTGATAATTGATAAGTTATTGAGCGGGATGAAAAATTGTTAAATTACTAAAATGACTATTAAAAAATAAGGGTTGGTGATAGAAGGGTAAAAATTTAGGGTTGTATGTATTTTTCAATGCAACATTATAAAAAAATAATAAAAAAATGTAAGGGGTGGAGAACCCATATCACTTAGGGGTGTGAAAAATAGATAGTAGCCGATTCTCAGAGATATCGAATTTGCATATAAAATTTCATAAAAAGCGGTCAAGCCTTTTCGGAGGAGTATGGTAACATTGTGAATTTTATATATTAGATTTTTATTATTTTTGTAGTGACTTCATTATATAAATGGTATAGAATATAGTAGTAAAAGTCTACACTGAAATGTAGTATATTCACTCATTCATAATATAAATATATAAATACATAAAACTTTATACAGTTTTGGTTATACAGTTTTTTTTTTGTTTTTTTTAAATGAAAGTAAGAAGTGAGCCAAGTTGAGAATACACATGGAATATTTTAAACAGTATAAAGGTTGCCTTGTGTCATCATTAAGCTTCTCTCCGTTGAGGGATGGCTTGTACGTGACGTCACTCGAGGGAAAGGAAGGAAATATTCTCACTCTTAGAATGAAATGTTCCAATCTCACTCAGCTCATTCATAGCTAGATATCTCGTTCACTACAGAATAAATAAATAAAAATAAAATAGTTATCATAAAGGAAAAAGTTAGTTGGCAAAACTATACTTTTTACCGATAAAAGTTCGTTTTATTGAGCAGCTCGAAAAATGAGGGACAAGAGGGAATAAAAGTAGTTTTTGACCGACAGTTACCCTTAAGGATCTAATTTGGAAAGAGCTAGTCCTGGAGCATTAGGCTTTCTTCCAACCCGATAAAATCCTGATAACGACTAGTAAGCTAAATCCTAACTATCTCTGCAGAACATGAAGATTTAGTCGTTTTTTTCTTTTATAGCTAGTGTTCAGTAAATGCACTGATCGAACTATACGGGGCAGTATAAAATAATTCTCGAATTTACGTTTTCCTAATAATAATGAAATTACTGCATTCTGTAATAACAATGATTTTCACCATTGCCATTAAAATAATTAACAAATGTTTAGGTCATTATTTTAGATATTGTATGATATAAAAGGAAAATATGATTAATTGGTTATTAATTTAATTTTAATTAAAATATTAATTATATATTTTTTAAATATATTAATTTAAAAAAGGCTATTTTGCATCTATTGTTGATAAACGGTTTGGTAATTTATTTTTTTGCATACATCTCAAATATTGGGTTGTAACAAAGATTATAAGCAATTTTAGAATCATAAAGAAAATAACAAAAATTATTAATGATTATCATTATTATTATGTTATATGAATAAGTTTATTTATAGGTTATTTTAAAATAAAACAAGTGATCCAGATTTTTCACTCAACAATCTTTTTATATCTTTTCCCCTTCCACGTTTCCGCCTTTTGCCATTTTATAGGATCCTACTATCAATTTTTTTTAAATTAAAATATATTCAACATTTAGTTTTCACACTGCAATAAAACATTTTACGTATCTTTAATCCGGTTTCAGCCTAACGTATGTATATATAGTATATATATATTTTTTATTTATTTTTTTATATATTTTTTTTTATTGTTGTTTTTATTTTTTTTATAGATGCAATAGACAGGACTGATCAGAGGTATATAAACAATTTTATAACAGTGTGAAAACTAAATGTTGATAATACATTAATTCTAAAAAAAAATGACGTTAGTAATATTATTGAAAACGGCAAAAGGCTGAAACATTGGAGAGAAAAATAAATAAAAAGATTATTGAGAAAAAATATGGATCACTTGTTTTATTTAAAAAGAACATATAAACACAACAATTATATCAAATTAGCATATTTTTATGGATCGATATTCTGTTTTCGTATGCGGTCAGGATTCGTTTTCCATATTATTACGATTCTGTAGTGAGGAAGCAAAATAAAAAACAAAAGTATCTTGACGTTTCAATTTCTAGCGTTTGTTGAGCTCATGTAGGACCTAGAAATCTGTTTTTTTGTCTCTCCAATCAATTATAAGTGAAGAAACTGTCTTACGGCTTGTGCCTAGGTGTAACGTGTCCTCTATTTATGTTTGATGCCGTCCACAGGGCAGATTTTCTAACGTCGTATCTCCTGACAAAAATTTTGTAAGCCAACAACTGATGGTTCTCTCGTTAGAACTTCCTTTATTAATCGCCTGATTGACATTTCTTGCAGCATGGGCAACGAAATTTTCGACTTTGTACACTTACAAAAAAACAAAATCGTTTGGGGAATGTCGAGGGGCATAATATCCTAAAAAACGTATGCTTATTGAGAGAAAAAATATAGTTTGCAGATAGATGATTAATAAGTGTTTATTACAGATGGTAATTATTTTGAAAAATACCTGTAAGTACTACCTATTAGTTCTTCGGCTTAGAAAAAAATAATAAATCGAACTAATTCTCTGTTATCAGTTGTG
Source organism: Piezodorus guildinii (assembly GCA_023052935.1). Lineage (NCBI taxonomy): Eukaryota > Metazoa > Arthropoda > Insecta > Hemiptera > Pentatomidae > Piezodorus > Piezodorus guildinii. Next base: position 103,592,619 of record CM041294.1, on the reverse strand, counting down.
GATGAGAGCAAAGATCTAACATACCATCAGGTTTTACCTCAATGCTTTTTTACAATGAGGATTATTCTTTTATGCTGTTTATGTACATATGTAACATTTATATGTATGGCTTATCATCTATTTATGTAGTAACATCTATTTTATAACTGAGGGGATACTGTTAAGAATGGTTTTAGGGAAAGCGTACCCTTGGACTTTAGGTCGAAGATGATCTTGTATTTTACGCTAATGCAATACATTTCATTGAAACGTGTTATATTATGTCATAATCATACTTTTTTTGAATAACTTTAGGGAAACGAGAAATCCATTTTAGGTAAATTTTAGAAGGAAGAAGAAAAAAATTCTGGGACTAAGTCCCCTAAAAATAACATGAAATTTAACAAAGTAAAATATTCCCATCTGGCCTAGATACACAATTAATGAGGAAAAAAAATAAAATAGATTTAACATAAGTAAAAATAAAAAATAAAAAAGTAATGATAAGAAATAAATACATTTGGTGACAAGATAATTAACTAATATTTAACGCTTTTGCTAAAACTAAAACAAAATGCACAAAAAAAAAAAAAAACACACACAAAAAGAACTTCAAGTGTACACTTGTTTCAACTTACTTAAACACTTTAAAAAAATTAAAAGTATTGACTATCATCTAACACTACAATTATTATTGTCAGCTAGCGTCATTATGGGAAGTGAGAAGATACTGGAACAAAAGATATTAGAAATTGGAGAGAGAGGTTGCTCGACGGATGTTTGATAGGAGAGTATTCCGAAAACTGGTGAAACGGGCTAGAAAGGAACGTTCATATGTTTTAGGTCTGCGGGAAGGGATATAAAGGTCGGAATGTCGGGATCTATTTAGTTTCTTGTGAACGGATTGATGATTTAAACTGCAGAAGATCGTATATATATAGGGAGGGTGCTGGGAGTTGATGGTTCGGTAAAGGAATGTTCCATGGAAATGTTGTAAATTTTAGTTATGTATGTATTATTTTCTAGTTAAAATATTCATATAATAAATAATTTTAATCGACAAAGGGCTCATTATAAAGTAAAAGTTCAAGTTGTACGCTCATAGTAGTTAAAAATGATAACTAACTTTGTTTTCAACATTAAATCAGAGGAATCATGATTCGTGGAATAAGGGAAAGCTCCAGTGATTTTTTTCTCAAAATCCAGACAAGCGGTGCTTTGAATGTTTCCTACATAATATTATAATACAATTTTTCTTTTTCTTGTGAGTTGATTACTAAATGTCAATTTTTCATTGATCAGTGAAAATATCTGTTAGTCGGATTCTATTGGTTGTCAATTTGGAATACTTTTCCAGTGTCTGGAATACACTTTCCTCAATACTTGAATGTTTGATGTAAGTTTCCTTGTTCGACTGTATGGTTTTATATTTCCATACACTTTATAGTACAATTTTATTGTACAGCGTTCATTATGAACTGCGTTTTATCGCATAGATAACGAGTTTATATTATGTCTCAAGCTCATACATGCTTAAGGTTATTTTTTAGATGAGACCCTCTATATCCATCTCTATATAGAGATAAAGTCCGGAAAGTTATCTCTGTTTGACTTTCTGGTAATATATTTCAGTTGAACCAAGAAATGTTGGCATACAAATATAGCTGAAAAATTTAATCTTTCATTGCTAATTTATTCTAAGTTTGCTTTAAAGGTTGGAACATTTTATGAAAGGGAGGCTTTTCTTGTTAGTAATTTTCGCACATTGGCTACCATTGAGTATTGTATGAGTTCATGGAGCAGAGACGATAGGTTGCGAAGGAATAAAGATCCATTCGGTCGTGTCTTTGATGATTAAACTTCTAATGTATTTCCATAGTTTTCTGAGTACTAATAGGGTGTGTAAAATCATAAGTGTTTTTTAAAACTTACTTACAAGTCTAGGTCAAGGACAGTAACAACGCCCTTTAGCACCCCAAGCACCCTTATACTCTGTAAACTCTGGAGTTTACCTTCACCTATTTGTTTTTTTATTTATTTATTTATTTTTTTTTTTTTTATGACAAATAAATGTTTGTCTTATTTTCTGTTAAATATATCAAGAAAGTAGTATAATTTATACTTGCAATCAGTATTATCAATACATAACGGTATGTTCTTTAGTGTCAAGAGATATTTGGATTTATTCGGTTAACTTAAATGAAGTATTTTAATTTTATTATGCAAGAATTTATTCTAGGAATTATTCTACTTGTTTTTTTTTTTTTTTTTTTTTTTTTTTTTTTTTTTTTTTTTTTTTTTTTTTTTTTATTTTTATAAACTTGTTACCTTGACTCTTCTACTTAAGAATGTAAGAAGTATAGACACTCAGTCAACCGAATATTTTCGGTCAGATAATAACATATTGTTTTCACTTATTTACCTAAAATTATTTAAACAAATGTATCCATAGAACTGAATTCCCAATAGGTTTGGTCACCAGGAAAGTTAGACCATCACTTCCGTAAGGAGAGGCCTGTAGGGATAACATATTGTAAATATCGTAAGCAATTAAGGAACGTTAATTATATAGTTTTTTTTTTCATTTATCAAGTATATACATTATTATTATTTTTCACTTAGCATTATATATTTTTTTCAATTATATTAGAACTTTTAATTAGATTATATTATAAATTATATTAGATTATATTATAAATTATATTAGAACTTAAAAGTAAATATTATAATTTAAATGTTACCCTTGTAATAAAGGCTTTATTCATTCATTCATCCATAGAACTGAAACTATAACAGATTATTTTTAAAAATCTTGTCTGACACGTTTAAATAATTTAGATATGTTTCAATCGGAAGCTCTGACAGAATACACACTACAAAGGGCTAAAATAAATGTACAATATAATGTATTGGAAAACTGTCTCAGGCAACAGATAAGCGAAATATCGTTAGATAAGCAGCTGTAAAGCCGTGAATATGACGAAGTGCCACGCAGGGTCGGATTTGGACTCGTGCCAAGGAGTGTTTCAGATAACGGACGGCCTTCCAGGCTTTAGTTCCAGAAGATGATAGCATTTCTGGAAGGAATCTGGTACTATGTTCCAGACATAGTGTATGTAGTGCTAAATATGTCCTTATATTGTGCATCACGCAAGAAGGTTATTTACTTTACATATGTATGGATTCCATTACTATGGAATAGGTATAATGTTTGTAAAATTAACGACCATATTGCAATTATTTATCTGTAATAAAATCCTCACATATGTATATATTTACTTCATTTTTTTACTATATATATTTTTTTTTTATATTTGTGTGTGTGCGTATGAAAGTATGTATATGTATCCCATTATCTATAAACTGAAAAAATATTTTGAGGATATACAGTCGACTGTTGAAATCATCGTAGATTGAAATAAACGGGAGGTGGTCGTTTTTTTTTTAATATTTTAATTTTTTCGACGTTTCGGCTCAAACTTGTGACCTATTATTATGGCATTACAGAGCCACGTCGAGCCTGAACTGGAAGCATAGAATTAAAAAAAGCATAAAATCTAGGGAAGTGTCAAAATAAGAAGAAAATTCAAACAAAAACATTATTATTTTATAATCAGTGATAAATTATCAGCGATTTGAAATAAATGTATATTGTTTACTGTGATTCAATAAGCAGGTTGATATTAAAGGCTATTAGTTAAGTAGCTATTACGGAATGGGACAGAAGGATTGATAACACTCCGGACAATCATTATTCATAACTTGCCTTGGGTGACTGCTTAGTCAAGTCTGAAACCATTTCCAAGTCCCTGTACTGTCTAAGTGAAAAGCATGGTCAAACCTAATGGATTTTACTTCTAAGTTTAGCAATGATTATTAAGTCTAATAAAAATTTATATTTATCATTCTTTATCTTGTTGTGATGCCTAAAGATGTTACTACCTTCGATATTGCCTTCTTAATTATATATTACTGATCTATCTTTTAGCATTATCCGTATTTATTAGTGTTGCTTTTAATATAAGTGAATGGACTTACCTATCGAATACTATCAAACTAATTAATTTTTAACTGAATACTTGAACTGATATAGCTTTTAGGGGTCAGGCTGTCTTTACAGAGTCAGTCAAGGTAAACGTCTGCTTTATACATTAACATACTTTATTTACTTATTTATTCATAAATTACGCTTTATTTATTTCTTAGAAAAATTGCTTATGTTTTAATTAAAAAAATATAATTAGTAAAATTTTCGAATTTGTTCTAAAAGTCGGACATGTAAGACGTGTTCGAAATAAAGTAAGATTTAGTACACATATTTTTTTCACATGCCTATATATATAGTATAGACTTAGTCCTGCCATAGATATTGTTACAAGAAACTATATACCAATTTCAACCGAAAAATCTTTATTGGGCAATGAAATATACATCTATACAGAGTAAAACAGAAAAAAAACTCAAAATGTCCACCTTTTCCTTTGACTCAGGCATTTAATCTCCGTGGCAAGCCATCAATAGCAGCACGCACCACTTCTTGAGGGAAGCGCTCAAGTGCTCGGATAAGAGATTTTTTGAGGCTTTCCAAGGTATGGTGTGTGTGCAAGCCATCCTCTCCAGTGCGGAATAAAGTAGGTAATATGGTGGGTTAAGGTCATAGCTTCCTAAGGGCCTATCCGAGCCAGAGATGAAGGTTAGAATGTTCTTTTGCAGTCGCTGCTAGCTTGACCTGGTCTTGCGAACTTGGGCAGAATCCTGCTAAAAACCCAATGACTTGTAGCAAACAGAGTATCATTTAGAGGTTGGATGACAAATTTTAAAATATTGTCCTGATAATTGTTAGCATGTTTTTTTAGCTTTGTGGTAAAGCAAACTTCTCATTAAACCGTCACTGAGAAAGGGTGATGATGTCTTGCCCGCTCTTCTAATTGCTTCCTACGACTCTTTAGAGCTGGATGCGTACACACGATTATTTTGGCGATTAATTTTTTCTTGGATTGCAAATCGTTTCTCTTCGCTAAAAAAATCCTTCGATGAGGAACATTGTTGTAACGGCCAAGGATAATTGTGCATCTATTTGCTCTAATTTTTTATAGTGGAGTAGTTAGCCTTTGCCCACTCATTCTTCAAAATGCACCCATCCTTAGGTCAATTTATATTATACAAGACAGTGATCTGATAGAGACATGATTCCCCTTTCCCGAGACATGATTTGTTGTTTTCGAAAGGAGTTTTTTCTAATTCGAGCAGCCACTGCTCTCAATGGATTTTCCGTTCTCACAGTGCGGAGATGACCCAGTTTAGGTCTGTCACATACAGATAGGGCCTCATTATATCCATTTATAATGCAGTACCCGAAGTTTTCAAAGTGTTGGAAATATCTAGCCTACATTTTTCAATTTTGTGTTACCACAGCTATTTATATTATTTTTTTATCACTCTACTACATGTTAACTGATTGAAAGTAAAATAAAAAATGATTGTTTGATCATCATCGTGAAATAAGTCTTTAACATTCTATATTGTTAAACCTGTGTTTGACGTGTTTATCACTTTTTATAAGTAAATATCTAAATGAAGGTTATAGTTGAGGGAAGGGGAAGATACTCGATTCATCATTATATTACTATTATACAATAAATTCACATAATGATTGAAAACAAAAAAAAAGCTGCTAAACAAATGTTTAAATCCCAATTTAATTAGAAATATTTACCTACCAACCATCAAATGAATGATTATAAATAATATAAATTTTATCACCACCTTTTATTTAACAGGTAGAATGCATCAATACTTCGTTGATGCTTGAAAAAATGATGCAATTTATTAATTTTAAGGTCGCCCAGAAAAAAGTTTTAAAACTTTTTCCCTTATTTGTATTTATGAAAACGATTACAATACATTAAAAATAAAGCTCGAAAGGATGTCTTTAGGAACAAGTGCATTATTTTTAAAATTAAATTCCAGAGGAAAAAAAATAGCGGTAGTAAATCGTTGTTAATGGCATGATAATGTCGTCGAAATTGTAATAATCATTAATATCAAAGTGGATTTAAAAACAGCAAGGTTCATTTTACACCCAACTCCTTTACAATTAGGTTAATTACTTTTATCTTCAGATGGTAAAGAATTTTTTTTTCTTTCTATGTTGAAGCAGATAGTAAAGTAAAAATTGTCATGGTAAAGGGTTAGTGTCGTGATAAGCATTTAGTGTTATTTGATACCAACTTTCTTCTTCCTCCGATTATTGATTCTATAATGATTCCTTCTGACTAATTGACTAAAATTGGTGTGATCGCAATTTAAAAATGTAAGCGTAGCAATTTCACTTCGGCCTAAATTTCATGTGTTCTTCAAACTGACTCTGTATTTTTTTGATAAAAAATAATTATATTTATAAGACGTTTTCTTTTTTAAATATATTATTTTTTGGCATCTGTTTATATATATTGAAATTCCGAACAGTTATCTATTTCAGTATCTCTTTGTTGTAATTGTCCTCCACAGGTGATGGATGGAAAATAGACCAGAGATATACAACGCTATTTCACATATTTTATAATATATGTTATTATTTATAATATCTTTTAATATATCGGGAACTATAAACTTTATCAAAAGACACTTTTGATAATATATAGGTATATAAAAGGTTAATGTTCACAAACTTTCCTCCCAGAAAGAATCTATTTATTGTTTTATAAAGTTAGAAGTAAGGGAAGTAGTGATGGAGCGTCTATAACATAAAAAAATTCAGCATTATTATGATATATCCTTTTTTGAATTTGGTACTATACATTACCTAACGTCTTTCACCATAAACTATGTAATGTGCTATTAGTAGATTTGACATGTAATTGATGGTAGTATAAAGATGGCTGTAAATACACTTGAGCCGTAGTGCAAAAAAGTCAGTGATGTTTTAAGATGTCTTCGACGATAAGTCTAATGTATAACTTCAGGTATTACTGATTTCTCAATATGATAATGATTCAATGCCTATTATCAGAACATATAACTCAAATATGCGTAGGTTTTTTGTATAATTTTTCCTACAATCACAAAATCATTGTTAACATTTTGTCAAAATGTAAATATGTGAATAAAGTTTATTTTTTATTTTATTTTTTTATAACTCAAATCTAAGAGTTTATCAAGTTAAGGAAATTAAACAAGACATTTCCTGGCCAAACCACTGTTTGCGAATATTATATTAGAAAACAAAATTCAGACTGATAAACCAAAAAAAAAAAAAAAAAAAAAAAAAAAAAAAAAAAAAAAAAAAAAAAAAAAAAAAAAAAAAAAAAAAAAAAAAATAATATATATATATATATATATATATATTTAAAAAGATTTTTTTTCCCACATATGAATATATAGTTGTCTGTACCACCTTAAAAACTCTAGGCTTCATACGTTTAGGTTCAGTCATTTTCTAAGACAGCAATCGGTTCTGTCGTAAATAACTGTTTTCCCATAGTTGGGCGATGGCGAGTTGTACAAAATTACAAACCATAATCTATTATCCTAAAGGAAACTGTCACTTGGTTTACTTCCACCTTCCATTTCTGGAGGTCCGGGATGTGTCAAGTGCCTAATAAAAGCGGCAAAAATTATTTATGTACTGTATGTAACTTATAAGACAGTGCCGTGATCTAGTGGATGTAATACTAGTCTAGTACGAGTCTTGGGTTTGAATCCCTGCTGCAGAATAATTATTTAGACTGTTATTTTAACCGTGAGGCGACAATATGGTCACAGAGACATTATGAATTTCTATAAGCACTTAACCCAAGACTTTTATAGGTTGTAAATGTAAGTAAAATTAAATCTTTTCACCTATGTTATTTATTTTTTTTTTTTACTAAAGTTTTGCGGTTCATTCATATATTCAAGATAAAATACAATGTAACTGTCAGTTTTAAAACCGACGAAGGTAAATATGGCTAATCATCTGTACATTTTTTTGAAAAAAAATGAAATTAACGATATATCAGTTAGGAAAACATTTTTCAGCACAGGCATTCTGTTCGCAATGTAAGAAAAAGAATGATTTTAAGAAGTCCCAGCTAATCTTAGGCTTAGAGCTACCTGACATCCTGGGAAAAGTCTAGCGTCTGTAAAGTGGGTACCCGAAAGATGAAGGAAAAAAAACCTGGCCGCTGAGTGTGATCAACATCTTGCACGCCCGCCGACCAAGAAACAGGATACATCTTTATGAGACCTGAATCTCACCTTTCATGGGTTGGAGAGATACTGTTTTTTTTCTAATTTTATTATTGTTTAATTAAACTGATATATAGACCATTGATTAATTTTGGAATTCTGTACTTATATCGCCAAAAAAAATAATATAATAATTATGCCATAAAAACTATTTCACGATTCTTGGCGCGTTTAAAAATTGGCCACACTTCAGTCGTGCACAACTCATTCGTGCCTTTTAACAAAACAGCCACCACCAACACGCACCTTCGGCAGCTCCATCCTTTCGATAGAGCACATCTTTGAGGAGTGTACTAATTGTTATATAGACATTATCAACAGAATGGGTATGATTCTAAGTTTGAGCAGTATTTTAAAAGACATCGAAGCGTCAATAGCAACGGTAATCATTTTTTTAAAAGCACTCCAGCTTCTATCTCAACTACATGTTTATGGATTTATGTCTGATTTTATTTGCTTTTTTTATTCCCTCTGTCTTTTAAATTTGGTATTTTTATAACATTATTTGATTTCCACTTATATTAGTCATTATTGTAATTAGTACTTTTCTTCTTATTGTTTTATCTAAGTTAAAATAGAACTTATCTTTCTCAAATTTTGAGTTGATAACTTCGGAGTTGTACGCATTTAAACATAAAGAAATAAACAAACAAATTATTTCACGTAGAAAAAATGCGAATGTGTTTTCATTTTTATCTTTATTTAAATAAAAAATACTCAACAAAAAATCTGAACTTACAGTTGACAACAAATTATTAATATACAAGACAATACTAAAGCCTATCTAAACCTACGGACTTGAACTGTGGGGGACTGCTAAACGTTCTAACATCAAACGCATTCAATCCTTTCAATCCAAACAATAGTAAATGCTCCTTATTATGTCTCCAACTATACCTTGCACCACGACCTTAATGTTCCACTTATTTCAGACCTAATTCCATCCAAATGTTCCAAATTCTACCAGCACCTCATTTATCATCCTAATCCTCTAGCTCAATCCCTATCCAGCTCCACTCATCCATACAACCCATCTAGAAGGTTGAAACGGCAGTGGCCTCGCTACCTCTTGTAAATATGTATATATTGGAGTTCTAGCATTGGCTAGATTCTCCACTCAATGTGATGTATGTATGACATGTATATAAGTATGAGTGATTTTTATACTTTGTAAACTTTATATTTTATTGCAATTTTATTGATGTGTAAATATTGTATGAATGTAGTATGTATGTTATCTTTCACCAATATTATTGCTAGTTCAATATACTCAAGAAATCCGTCTGTAGGGCTATAAGTAAAACCTACCAGACAATTGCGTATTCTCAAAATATTTTTATTTTTTATACTATACTCACTAAATCTAAATCATCAAAATTAAAAATTAGACATAAACTGAATACATACACATACCTACTACTAAGCCAATGTGGACTCACGCTTCACAGATTTTTGGTTAAAAAAAAAAGACTCACACACAAAAAGAGCAATCATTTCAGTATAAAATTTTAAGACTTAAAACGACAGTTCCTTGGTACTTAAACAACAGAACCCTACAGCTTATAGTACTTACAGCAACCAACAGTTGATCAACATATACGAACACTCTATTCTCGTTTTCACAGTAAACTTAACGGACACCACAATAGACTGATTAACGACATGTCAATAGCCAAAATGAAAGTCAAAAGAAGGCTAAAGAGAAGCTGGATGAGAGACCTCTGCTAAATTAAGGCCTAGGAAGGGGTGCTGCTGGGCACTTTTCTTCCACATGCCTACCATTTCTGATCTCACATTTGAACTGCACGTTTGCTGATTTTCAGATAGTTTCTGATAGGTGTGAATATAGTTATGAAAAGAGAAAAAAAAAAGTTTTCCAACTCTTCAAGTTAATTTGCTTCTTATCTGCGACTGTCATTTTTAAAACTGTGTTCATTGAACAAAAGATTTTTTGAAGGCTAGCATATTTACTTAAATGTTTAAAACCATTAGATAAATAAATGGTATGTTTTCTTCTCTTAGTTATAACCAAATTGTATCAATGTGATCTTATAGCTTTATTATTATTGTCCATGTGTGACAAATTGTAATACATCTGAATAAAAAAGTTTTAGCTATAAAGAGAAAACAAAGTATTAATATTGACGACATATTCTGTAATGTGAACCAGACCCACGTAAAGTGTAAATTAAAAAAAAAAATTAGTGCAAGAACTTATAGCTCACCTAAGATATTATTTATCTGTGGATGACTATGAAAAATGAAATGTCCTGGAAACAGGAGGGTAAATAAACTCACATAGTTTCTTCAATGTCATTATTTTTATATTACTTATTTCTTTGATGGGACCCCATTTATCTTGGAGAAACACGGAGGAGGCAGCTCTAATATGGAAGAGAATAAGCCTTCGTATTTTGTAAATTTATAGAAGATGATTTATGAACTAGAGGATATTTATATTCTGCCTTTATCTCCTCTGTTCCTTATTCAATTCTGTCAGTGTGTTACAGAAATGGCTGTGACATGTCATATAATTTTAATTTGTTAACTTTGAACAGTTTTACCACATGTGCTTGGAAACCTATTTTATTTAGTAGGTGTTACCATTATATGCAGGAAGAGGCGATTAAAAAAATTCTGGTGCGCGCAACACACGACTTTCACTTACCTCCGTTGTTAAATCAATTTTAGAAGTTTTAAATACATTTAGAGATTAAAATAAATTGTTAAAGAAATAATTAAATTAAGTTTCAATAGAAACATATGTTTTATTAAATAATCAATTATATTATTATCTACGATAATAAGTTTGTTTTATCGGATTTTGATCACCCTCCGTCAAATTTTAGAGTTTTGTGTATAAGATAGTATTTTTTCTAAAATCTTTAGCTTTCGAGCGGTATATTATTCATATATATTTATGTTTGTTTATTGTTTATTCGTTTAACGTCACTTTTATGCAACTATGGCTAATCGGACGATGCTACAGTGGGAATCCTAAATTTCGCCTATCCAGATTTTATTAGGATAGGGATCTTTAACGAGTACCTGACATCGCACAGGCTCGGGACCACCTTTTAACGTCCCCTCCGAAGGACGGAGTAACTAAGGATTTTTTACTCCCATTAAAAAATCCTAGGACCACCTGCGGGTTTGAACCCGTGACCTTTGGCATGGGAGGCTGTTACGCTAGCCACCCAGCAACAAGTGATCCCATATATTTCTGTTTTAATGTTCAAAGATCGCACAAAAAAATATGTTTGTACTTTACTCCTTTCGTTGTTTATCAAATTCGCTCAACGTGCATATTTATCTGTTAATTATCAATGGTAACAAGATAAGATGGTTTTTTTTTTTATAGAATCTAAAAAAAAAAGGTAATTTAGAAGGAGAAAATTTAAAATATCTGCATTTAAGCCCCATCGAGACTATTTCAATCAGAATGAAACCTAAATTATGATAAAGCCCATTAAATTTTACATCAATATAGCGAGTTTAATCAAAAAAGTTAGAGCCATTTCAGAGAAAACGTAAAAAGATCCAAAATGCATTGTATAAAGTGGATCTTCTGGTGAACTGATTTTGATGAAAAAGTTTCCGTAACATCTCGGGCTTATAGTTGTCATAAATATGGAATTTCGGTTTTATAGCACTTTTAGTTTTTGCCCGGGAGTTACCACACACACAAACACAGACCTTTTTGCGGGACAGACCAGGAAACCCTAAAACGTGTATTTCCGTCAAAACTGGTAATCAAAAATTTTCTCGATCGCAATACTTTCCCTTATTATATGTTTCATAGATATGTAAGTGAAAGTAATAATACGAACTGCAATACAAGTAATTTATCTAGCTCCTTAAATCTTGTCTTTTATCCTGTTTCTACACTAATACCAAAATAAGAGTCTAATTCTAACAAAGATTCCTGCAAACAGCGGGTTTACTTCATCACCATATTAATTGTCTCTGGCTCTAATAAAGGTGCCTTATGTCGATACCCGTACTTAATACGTTCTTGTTGTTTTTTTAGCTTATTTAGGTTATTATGAATGCAACAATATATGATATAATTAGGAAAGAGGTCAACAAATAAAATAAAGTTTCACAATTAACCTAAGTTTCTAAGCATCGTAATAATCTAACAAATAAAATAAGATCGTAAGCATTCTTTATCTTGCATCAACAACTGTAACGGAACAATAAGCAACACCAGTATTTTTTTTTGTTTTTTATTCTCAAAACAACAAGTAGTATTTTAATATCAATTATTATTATAGAAGAGTAAATATAATTATGAATGTAATAATTGGAACTATCTCTTATATTTCTTTATATTTTTATTTATTATAACATAAATAAAACTTAATTATAACTTTGGATCATACCTTTACCAAACTATTAACTCCCAGCGTCCTTCCTACATCCACAGTCTCCTTCAATTTAAATCCCCAGTCCACTTACTCGAAACTAGATCCCGACATTCTGACCTTTATGCTCCTGCTCACAGAACCAAAATTTTTGATCGTTCCTTTATTGTTCGCTTCACTACACTCTGGAATTCTCTACCAACTCATATCCGCCATGCCAGTTCACTATCCTCATTCAAATCCCAACTTTTCCTTTACCTACTGTCATCCCAAATAGACGATCAGCAAATATGATATATCAATTCCATCTAGAAATCTACGTTGAATAAAAGAAGATTATTGTTTACCGCCCGAATTTTAATTTGTTTTTAATTTGATTTTGTTAAAATTAGATTTTATTTTCTCAGAAGACATTTTTTTTTTATGTATAGCTTTTCTCCTCATTGTAAATAATTTTTGTAATTAATAATTATTCATGTATATTTTGTCTGTTGGCCAGACATAATATATATTTCTATTGTACACAACTGTTATTCTTAGGGGACCTAGTCCCAGAATAATTTTTTTTTCTATTCTATTCTATAACGTTTTGAGGTAATTTCTTTGCCTCATCTTCAGATTATTCAAAAATTATTTCTTTATGTCTATTCAAAATTATTTTTACTTCTAAACTTAATGTTCTTCTAGCTCTTCCCATATGGTGTTCCATTTCCATATTATTAATATTTTCATATCAATTATTATTATAGAAGAGTAAATATTAATAATTTGGAAATGGAACACCATATGGGAAGAGCTAGAAGAACATTAAGTTTAGAAGTAAAAATAATTTTGAATAGACATAAAGAAATAATTTTCGAATAATCTGAAAATGAGGCAAAGAAATTACCTCGAAACTTTATAATTAAGTTTTATTTATGTTATAATAAATAAAAATATAAAGAAAGAGAAGAGATAGTTCCAATTATTACATTCATAACAAGTATTATTATTTACAGGATGTTCTCTGAATTATATGATTTCTGAATGATAATTGAGGTGATTCGCTCATTATTAAACTGGACACATGTAAATCGTCCTCATTGTATGTTTTTTATAGTACGTTGATTTCATGCGGTTGTGGATTTTTTGCCCCAATGAACGTTTGTTTCACCATTATATCGCTGAGGTAGAGGGAGATGTAGGATTGAAAAAAGAAATGAGAGAAAAAAAAAGGGACTGTTTATCTTGGTCAGCGTATTGATCGAACTGCCATAGAATGTGGCATAATGTCAACCCATTTAAGTGTTTAAGTTTGACATGAAAAAAAAAAAATCGAATCATTGCCAGAAAAAACAAACCGTCAAATTGATATATGTTCTACAAAAAACGAAAAACACGTTTGAGATAGAAAATTTTAATGGCTATACTAAAATGATGTTTTTTTGTAAATTTAACATTTGATAATTATGAGGTTTCACAATGTTTCAATAACTTCCTTGTTCAATATGTAATTGTTGCGTGGTTATTGCTGCTTGTTGTATGAAACTGTTGGTATATGGACCCTTAATTAACCATTTACCTGTTGAAAGCCGCGATTAAGTGACATGCATATGTATGCGCAAGAGAGGATATGCACCGTAGATGAAAGCTGTTTGTCCAAAAGTCATTCCTAAACTAAGGACTTTTTTAAAAAAAATGTTTAGCAACTTTGCAAGTTACGTATAAGATTATTTGATTTCACTGAACAAAAAAAGAATATTTTCTTCTATCCATGGGTCTAATAATAATAATTTTGAGTTTAAAAACAAAACAAAAAAAGCATTGAATAAATGTATTGGCCTTTTTTTTTTTTAAATATAATGGGTCCAAATATTTGAAGTTATCAAATTCAGGCAAGATTATAATTTTTATATTATCAGCTAACAACATTGAAAGTACATTTAGAATTTTTAAATGACTGTGTGCCAACAGTCGACATTTAGTAGAGCATGTGGCAGTAAGCTACAAAAAATGTATATTAATAAATAATGGACATAAAAGTCCAAAGCTCTGAAACGTCGAAGAATATTGATTAGTTATATAGTTGATTATACTAATAAAGATATGATGGAAGAAATTCGTGTTTAATCTAATATGTAAAAATAAGAACTTCCTCAAGTTGAACTAATCATAGAAAATAAATTCAGGCAAGATTAAGAATTTTATATTATCAGCTAACAACATTGAAAGTACATTTGGAATTTTTTAATGACGGTTATTTCCCATAAAAGACCAGGCAGGTTGGATCTGAAGTGCCTAATAAGATGGATTCATGACTTGTCTTTTGTGAGTTTTTGAAAATCCCAATACACAGACTAATTTTAATCCGCAAGCATTGCATCATACCAATAGCCCTGAGATTTATTTGTTCCATTAGAGAAATATTCTGATGTAATCGTTATTCGTGTTAATCACTCAGAGCTGGCAGATAGTCCAGTCAAGTCCGGATATTTGGAAATAAATTTAAAAGTATTTGGTCCGAGATTAAGATTCCGTTTGTTTGGGTAATATGATAGTAATATGGGTAATATGATTAGTAGCAGAAATGGTGGCGATCTTGATGATATTAATATTTCAGGGCATACTATTGAACACGTAAAGAAATTCAAGTATTTAGGTTCAATGATAACTAGAAAAAATGAAATCCAGGAAGAAATAAAGTCCCGGTTAAAGGTGGGAAATGCGTGTTATTATTCAGTTGCTAAATTACTTAGCTCGCGGCTTCTGTCTAAAAACTTAAAGGTTAGAATTTATAAAACTATTATTCTTCGGACGGTTCTTTACGGATGTGAAACGTGGCCGCTTACTTTGAGGGTTGAAAAATGGCTTGAGGTTTTCGAAAATAATGTACTGCGTAAAAATATTTGGTCCGAAGAGATATGAGGCTCCTGGGGAGTTTAGAAGGTTGTACAACGCGGAATGGCGGAGTTTGTGCCTTGTGAATATAATTGAGTTCATAGCATCGCGGAGACTCAAATGGGCGCGTAAAGTTGTTGTGCTCGGTGAGGAACGGATTCCGAGAAATTTTGTATTCGCTGAACCGACTGGTAGGCGTCTGAAATGTAGGCCGAAGCGTCGATAGGAGGATTGCATTAAGGCTGATCTCGGGTGCTTGGGCTTGACCGGCGAACATTGGACGAGTCTGTACAGGCGAAGGTTGGTGGTATCGGCATCGAACCTTCGGGTGCAGTAATCCTATTATTATTATTATTATTTGGGTCCAGCGACTTTACCATTGGGTCTTAAAAATAAAATAAAACAACTCAGATTTTTTCAGACATGAAAAAATAATAAAAAGGTAGAAGTAATGTTTAAATTTATAAAATATGTTATTGTTTCTACCTGATGAAAGTAAGCTGGAATGTCGTCAACTCTTTATACCCCTATCATACCCTTTAGTGTAGCATATTTTATTATTTTTCTATAAATGAAAAACGAACCAACATAATTGTACTACTAGTACATAATAGTAACCAAATTAAAATTAAATAAACTATTATTAATTAAATAGCCTTTACAATCAGCAAAGACCTGGGTTCAGAACATTATAGTAATTTGTAAACCTGGATACTCAGTAAACTTTGCATACCTGTCCATAAACTACATCACATGAAACATTTTCTATTATATCTTTTAACACTCCACTTCTATTATGACTATTTTACTTAAATTAATTAGTTTGAAAAATAATAATAAATATTTTATAAAATTTTAGCTAATCTTTCAGATTTTTAAAAATGTTCATTACTGATTATATAGCATTTCCAAGTCAATTGTAACCTTTTCCAAGTCAAATGTAACTTTTTCCAAGTCAAATGTAACCTTTTCCAAGTCAAATGTAACCCTTTCCATTTCAAATGTCACCTTTTCCAAGTCAAATGTCACCTTTTCCATTTCAAATGTTACCTTTTCCAAGTCAAATGTCACCTTTTTCTTCACTTCTAGCCTTAAATATTCCGTTTTATTTATTTATTTATTGAAAAATAATTAGTTTAATTAACATTATGACTTTTTTAATAATTTTGGCATATAATAATTGATATTTTTTTTGGGTCTCTTAGATATTTGATATCAAGTTCTGTTTTTTACTAGCTAATATTTAAAAAATTAATTATCGTCAATTTAGTTTTAAGATAGTTGTTGATTTTGATTTTTTAGAGAGGAGGGGTAGTTTTTTGGAATAATTAATGTGTTTTCGGGTATTATAATTAAATTTTTCGAGCTGTATTTTTTATCGCTCGCGTGCATTTTAACTCGCATTAAATTTTAATGTTTTTATTGATATAGGGATTAATTAATGTGCTTTCGGGTGGTTATGATTACGTTTTTTGAGCTGTATCTTTTATCGGTCATGCGTATTTCAACTCATATTTACTTTTAATGTTTTTTATTGATATAGGGATTAATTATTTTGCTTTCGGGTGGTTATGATAAGGTTTTTCGAGCTGTATTTTTTTCGCTCGCGCTTATTTTATCTAAAATTTACTTTTTATGTGTTGTATTGATATAGGGATTAATTAATGTGCTTTCGGGTGGTTATGATTACGTTTTTCGAGCTGTATTTTTTATCGCTCATGCGTATTTCAACTCGCATTTACTTTTAATGATTTTTATTGATATAGGGATTAATTATTTTGCATTCGGGTGGTTATGATTACGTTTTTCGAGCTGTATTTTTTATCGCTCATGCGTATTTCAACTCGCATTTACTTTTAATGTTTTTTATTGATATAGGGATTACTCAATGTTCTTTCGGGTGGTTATGATTACGTTTTTCGAGCTGTATGTTTTATCGCTCATGCGTATTTCAACTTCTATTTACTTTTAATCTTTTTATTTTTATAGAGATCTATCCTTGTGTTTTCGCGGGGTTATGAAAATGTTTAAAAGCTATTTTATTATCACTCGTGCGGATTTCAACTCGCCTTTATTTTTGATATTTTTTTATTGATATTGGGATTGATTGTTTTGTTTTTGGTTCTCATTATAACGTTTTTTGAGCTGTATCTTTTATCGCATTTGCGTATTTCAACTCGCATTTACTTTTAATATTTTTTATTGATATAGGAATTCATTTTTTTGCCTTCAGTTGGCTATAATTACGTTTTTCGAGCTGTATTTTTTATCGCTCTCGCTTATTTTAACTAATATTTCCTTTTTATGTTTCATATTGATATAGGTGTTGAAAATTGTGTTTTCGGGTCCTATAATTATGTTTTTTTAGTTTTATTTATTTATCGCTCCCGCGCATTTTAACTCGAATTTACTTTTAATGTTTTTTATATATAGAGAGATAATTAATGTGCTTTTGGGTGGTTATGATTACGTTTTTGAGCTGTATCTTTTATCGCTTATGCGTATTTCAATTCGGATTTACTTTTGATATCTTTTATTGTTATAGACGTTTGTAATTATCTTTTCGGGTCTTGTGATTACGTTTTTTAAGCTGTTTTTATTGTCGCTTGCTCTCATTTCAACTTGCATTTGCAGTGGTCTTTCTTTGTTTTTGTTTTAGGGGAT
Organism: Piezodorus guildinii; assembly: GCA_023052935.1. Taxonomy (NCBI): domain Eukaryota; kingdom Metazoa; phylum Arthropoda; class Insecta; order Hemiptera; family Pentatomidae; genus Piezodorus; species Piezodorus guildinii. The sequence continues at coordinate 103,574,503 of CM041294.1, read as the reverse complement.
TCTCATAATGTGTTTTGAACTTTATTCTTTTATGCGCTTGGGAATTTCTACAAACCGTAGGTATTATGTTATAATATGATGTAAAAATTATTTATTGTTTTTTTGCAGGATCTGATTACATTTTAGATTTGGACGTTACATCGCGATTGCGCATTCTTCTAGATCACTTTTCATTTAAGTTAAAATGTGCACTAGCTATAAATAAATGTCATAAACTCTATTAGTATTCCCGAAAACACTACAAACGATCCCTCTATCGAATATTTATGAAATAGAAAGAGTAACTTAAAATGAGTAACACATTTGGTTCAAATAATGTTATCAGAACACCCGAAAATAGAATAAACGATTCCTCAATTAAATTATCAAATAATTGTAAGACCGAGTTAGGAAGCGGATCCTTTACAAAAGATTTAGTTGAAAAAAATTACTCAGGACGCTAGAAAAGGAACTATAACTAATCCTTTTATAAAAATAATAATAATAATAAAAAAAAAAAAAAAAACCTAAACGATGTATATTCCAGCAACGTTATAATGAGAACCCAAAACAAAACAATCAATCCCAATATCAATAAAAAACATTAAAAGTAAATGCGAGTTTAAATACGCATGAGCGATAAAAAATACAGCTCAAAAAACGTAATCATAACCACCCGAAAGCAAAATAATTAATCCCTATATCAATAAAAAACATTAGAAGTAAATGCGAGTTGAAATACGCATGAGCGATAAAAAATACAGATCGAAAAACGTAATCATAACCATCCGAAAGAACATTAATTAATCCCTATATCAATAAAACACATAAAAAGTATATTTTAGTTAAAATAAGCGCGAGCGAAAAAAATACAGCTCGAAAAACGTAATCATAACCACCCGAATGCAAAATAATTAATCCCTATATCAATAAAAAACATTAAAAGTAAATGCGAGTTGAAATACGCATGAGCGATAAAAAATACAGCTCGAAAAGCGTAATCATAACCACCCGAAAGCAAAATAATTAATCCCTATCTCAATAAAAAACATTAAAAGTAAATGCGAGTTGAAATACGCATGAGCGATAAAAAATACAGCTCGAAAAACGTAATCATAACCACCCGAAAGCACATTAATTAATCCCTATATCAATAAAACACATAAAAAGTAAATTTTAGTTAAAATAAGCGCGAGCGAAAAAAATACAGCTCGAAAAACCTTATCATAACCACCCGAAAGCAAAATAATTAATCCCTATATCAATAAAAAACATTAAAAGTAAATATGAGTTGAAATACGCATGACCGATAAAAGATACAGCTCAAAAAACGTAATCATAACCACCCGAAATCACATTAATTAATCCCTATATCAATAAAAACATTAAAATTTAATGCGAGTTAAAATGCACGCGAGCGATAAAAAATACAGCTCGAAAAATTTAATTATAATACCCGAAAACACATTAATTATTCCAAAAAACTACCCCTCCTCTCTAAAAAATCAAAATCAACAACTATCTTAAAACTAAATTGACGATAATTAATTTTTTAAATATTAGCTAGTAAAAAACAGAACTTGATATCAAATATCTAAGAGACCCAAAAAAAATATCAATTATTATATGCCAAAATTATTAAAAAAGTCATAATGTTAATTAAACTAATTATTTTTCAATAAATAAATAAATAAAACGGAATATTTAAGGCTAGAAGTGAAGAAAAAGGTGACATTTGACTTGGAAAAGGTAACATTTGAAATGGAAAAGGTGACATTTGACTTGGAAAAGGTGACATTTGAAATGGAAAGGGTTACATTTGACTTGGAAAAGGTTACATTTGACTTGGAAAAAGTTACATTTGACTTGGAAAAGGTTACAATTGACTTGGAAATGCTATATACAATGAGTTTGATTGTTTTACAATTTTTTGCCAAGCGAGCCAAAAGCTTTTGAAAATTATAATAAGCAGTAAAATAAAAATACGTAAAACAAAAAAAAAATGTTTCCACAAAACTCTTAATTAAACTTCATATAAAATCAACTTTGTTAAATAAAGAACCGTGATAAAAAGCGATTAATTAAAAAGTATTCTATAGAAAAAAAAATATATATATAAAAAAACTTCACCAAAAAAAAGCCAAGAACCTGCCGAATTCGTATTTTTATTGTACTGTTTACTCTTATAAACACCAAACTTCTTTTTTGGGTAATTCGATATTTTTATTTTCAAATATTAATAAAATGTAATCTTTACTTTTTCTATAAGTTGTAATTAATCGTTAGATTACATGTATATTGCTTAGTTTCTTAATGTCTGATGATTTTATAGGATAATGAACTCCGATTGTTTAAGATAAGATTTTTTTTTTATAGTTTTAATTGTCGTGAATTAATGTGAACATTTTAATAGATTCCGATAAATTCAATTTTCTTTTCATTGAATTATAAAAAAGATTATTTAGTTTTTTTTTTTCTTTTCAGAATTACAATTATGCGTACTGAATATTTTTATAGGTATATCAACGTAAATGAGGTTTTCAAAGCACGTCTGTTTTTATTGGATTCGGCATGTAGTGTAAAAGAATATATCATGCTAGAGTTTTTATAGATACAAATTATTTTGACTCACTACTTTCAACACACATTTTATTTGGCATTTAACTTCCTATCAACTCCAATTAGCTTTTGTTTCCTTTGTTTGTTAATGTTGCACCGTATGTATGCACAGCCCAAAAAAACGTTTTTCTTTGGAATGTATTGTAATCAAAAATTGATTGAATGATTTTAATAAAACCTACTCTAAGCCTTTCTAGTAAATCTGTATAATAATTCATAACTATTGTACATATTCGAGAACTAAACAGTAAATAAATTTTATATTAAAATAACAAATATAAAATCTATATATTTTATCTTACATATGAACATTTTTGTACTATTGCACATGTACACTTGGTTTAGTAAAATTAAAATTGCTGGTCATTGTCAATCTCTCCTTTTTTGTAGATACAAAGAATTGAGACGGAAAACTGAAAACTTACGTCTGAAAAAATACATTTATTTAAAATATTTAACCAACATTAGATTATTACTTAAATACCTATCTGAATGTTTAAAAAAAAAAAAATTATTAAGTATCATAACCGGCCTACTTTCCGGACGTCTCGCAAAATTAATACTATTTTTATAGACATAACAAAATTTTCAAGGATTCCAAGGCCCACTTGGGTTGTAGCACCTAGTAGGTAGACAGGCAGACTAATTTAAAAAAAAAAGTAAATAAAAAAACAATTAAACATATAGCTATAGGAAATGAATGATCGAAATTCACAATTTTTATAAAGCCTATGGAAAAGCTGCCATCACTCGGGCAAAAATTATTAAAAATGATGGAGTCTATTTTGATAAATAGAAAAGCTAGGGCACTAGTCTCTTATGCTACAGGTTGCGAGTTCGAATCCCTGCCCCGGCGGGGCTTTTATAAGGATGTTATATAATGAGGATTCAGTCACAGACTCTCCCCCGAGTATGTGAGACCCGTCAGCCAAATGGTGACCACTCACAAAATTAGGCGTAGGGAGTGATGATCCTAGCATCGTGAAACGCGAGTGTAATCTCCCAGGAGATCACACCTGTTGCGCCACTAAAAAAAAAAAAATTTGATAAATAAAACAGGTATACATTTCTTTTTCTTTTTAAAAAGTGATCTTAAATATCTTAATAGATATTTAAATATTATTAATATTAATCCTCAAAATTTGTATTTCTGTATGAAAAAAAAAAAAAAAAATCAGAACTGAAATAAATATGTCAACACCTTGTTAAGAAGAATTTTTTTTTTACATAATATATTTATGTATTCGGATATATTACAGTTTTTAATATTATACAGTATACTTATTAACAGTTTATATTTTTAAATAGAATAAGTATACTGTTCTATAGTCTAAATATTATAAAATAAATATAAAATTTATAATATTATTATCTGAAATAGTTTCTAGTAAAATTATATTGATAAAACTAAGGGTAAAATCAAATATTGAAAAAGGGGGAAAAATAAGACAATTGGCGGAACACGACATGAATTTACGATTATAGACGTGACAGGAATTCAAAAATTAATTTTCATCTGTCTGGTCAGCCAAGCTACCTTAACTCTGTAACCTTAATCGAATCGCGACCTGATTGCTACCTGTAAATCCTTAAAACTTATCTTGCATTTTTATATTTCAGATATAAAATATTCATCTATACCCTAGAGACTTGTCTATATCTATATCTTCAAGTTTTTTTCTATCTATTGCAATTATGAAATTAAGGCGCCTAAGAATTTTTAATAAAATCTGGGGGGCGCAACACACTACTTTCACTTACCTTCGTTGTTAAATACATTAGAAACGTGTGTTTTATTGAACAATCTACTACATTTGTATGTACAGCAATCACTTATTTTTTTGGGGGGTTTTATTATCCTCCATTAACTTAAAAAATTCCGTATATTAGATAATATTTTTTCTGAAATCTTTAGCTTTCCAACGGTATATTATACATCTATATTATTCTTATGTTCAAAAACACAAAAATTGCATAAAAGATATGTTTGCACTTTTCTCCTTGAGTTGGATATCGTATTTGTTCAAATTATATATCTATCCGTTATTTATCAGTGTTAAAAATATGATATAGTTATTTTTATAGAATTTACAAAATTAAAAGTACTTTAGAAGAATAAAATACAAAAATTCTCCATTTAAGCCCTTTCAGAATATTTCAATCGAAGTGAAACTTATATCATATTAAAAATCCATTAAATTTTAAATAAATTGATAGGAAAGGAACGTGGATGGTATACTTTAGCACTTCCGGTCTCCCGATTTAAGTGAAAGAGTTAAAATAAAAAGAAATTGTTATAATAAAAAAATTATTATACTAAACATTTTTATTAAACCTTGTTAATTTTTTACAATCGAAATGAAACCTACATCATATTTAAGCATATTAACTTTTACATCGATATAGAGAGTTGAATCAAAATCGTTTGAGCCGTTTTTAAGAACATCGTATAATGTTGCTGGCATGGTATAAAGTGGCTTTTTGGTTGGCCGATTTTGATGAAAAACTTGCTGTAACATCTCGATCGTATGTTGTCTTAAATATGAGATTTTAGTTTCGTACGACTTTTCATTTACGAGCTTGACTTACTACATACACACACACGGACACACATACAGACACACACATTTTTGTGGGACTTGGTCATTTGGACTCACGGGACCCTAATTCCGTTCAAAACTGGAATTCAAAAATTGTCAGTAAAAGCTGGTGCAGTTATCCTAAATATGAAATTTCAGTTTTGTGCGACCTTTCAATTTCGTTCTATGCTTACCACACACACCCGGACACACACACAGACCTTTTTTCAGGACTTGGTTATTTGGGCGCAGGGGACACTAAAAGTTTATTTCCGTTGAAAACTGGTTTTCGAAAATTTTGACGATCGCAATACTTTCTCTTACTATATATTTCATATATAGGTAAGTGAAAGCAAAAAAAAAAAAAAAAAAAAAAAAAAAAAAAAAAAAAAAAAAAAAAAAAAGTAAAAATAAATATAAATACTCACTTTCTAGTATTGTGTTTAAACATCGATCTTAACTCCTTCATTGCTCTATCAATTGATTATTTTTGTATACATGGCGTGTTATTTTATTCGCTTTTACCTATTCAAATTTCATTCCTTAATATTTTATGTAATTGTGAAAATTCCTTCATTACCGTTTTTACGGTTATAATTTTCGAAATTACTTTACTCTAACTTGTTAATTGAATGTTTTGACATATCTTAGTTTATTAACCAATTGAGACGTTGATTTCCATAAGGTACTATATCCATTCTAGGAAATTTTACAGGAAGCGCGAAAATCTCTCATTACTATATTATTAAATTAGCTAATTTGGGTCTTTATGCCTTAAAATGTAGAATTATTTTTTTACTATAACAACATCATATTAAAGTTATGAAATGACTTTTTTAAGAATGATTTGGAACGAAAATAAATGCGTAATTAGTACTTTTAGAAAATGACCTCATTTCTAAATCGCGTTTTTTAAGGACTTGAGAATTCAATAGATAACACCAAATATAATATTTAGATAAAACTAAATAATGAGAACACAAATATGTAAAAATTTCAATTTCGTAAAAAATGTCCTTTAGTACCTTTTGGAAATCAACGTCTCAATTGTCGGTATATTAATTGATGAAAAATAATAAGCGGTAACAGTTTTTTATTATATCCAGTTTTTTATTATATCCATCATTTTCATTATTATTATCATACAATACTTAAAATAATTTAAATGTTAATTTGATATTAATTAAAAACTAGTCTCCTTTCAATGTTTGTAAATGACTTGTATATTTTAAATAAAGAAAATTTTCTTTCTCTTGATTTTTATTGAAACACAAAATATATTTTCTTTCGCTCAGGTCCCCAGAGCTAGGTAATTGAAAAAGGTATGCTAATAATTAATTATAGGTGTCAGATATAATAATTACTCTTGGTTAAATTACGCCTCTTAATAATAGCGGCTGAGACATAATCTCAGTTATCTTTAATTAGGGTTACGTCAATAGCAGGGCCTGACGATAAACTAAGTTTAAATCCCTCGCCGTTCATCAACAAGCCTTTCAATTCCTGCTTTATTTTAGCGTTTTTATCTATCGGTCTCTCTCTCTGTAATCAAGAATAGATTGAGTGTATCGTTCGGTAGTTTTTGTTTACTTCACATATTTTTTTTTTTCAGGTTTAAGAATTATTTTTAGACTAATCAATATCAGATTCTCCACAAATATTTAGCTAAAATGTTTTGAATGATTTATGCAGAAATATAATAATTTCGTTATTAATCGTTGGTTTGTTTTTTACTTCATGTATATATAAAATCTTTAAAAAAAAAAAATTATGTAACCAACATGTGAATAACGCCTGTTGGATTTTAACAATAATCGAGCAGAATAATAATTTACTAGTTTAATAATTATACACGTGCTATACGGTAATATTTATTTATTTTTATTACCCATAAATATAGCGCTGTTTTATTTAATACTAAGCATTAACATGGGAATTTACCATAAAAAAAATATTTCTGACGATAATGTAACTGTTTAGTGATCTAAAAAAAAAAATTGCTTAAATATTAGGTTACTTTAAGAATATATTAAATTCCTCTATTTCGTTAGTAATAAAATTTATTTAGTTTATAAAAAGTATAAATAATTCTTTTAAACAAACCTTTCATGTGTCGTACTATTTTTTTGACAGCTCAGCCAGGACAAAGTATGAGAATCACATACTTGAATAAAAGATTATTTGATTTTGTTTTTCATTTTTTTTTTTTTAAATGCCGTCGTTATTTAAGGCTTGGTGTTCTTATTTTCCTAGAATAAAAGTCCCGATTTCGTTTACAATAGTAAATTCAAATAATAATTTGAAGCCATTTTTACTTGAAAAATTCTACATATAAATAGCCTCTTTTGCCAAATAAACAAATCTCGCGTAATGAATGTATACGATATGTTAACATCTAGTTTACACATTTTGACAGTCTCCTCCAAAGTGGCTTAAAGATTTTTATTAAAGTCGTCAAATAAATGCACATTTACGTTTCCATCAAGATCAGGTTGTTTTTTTTTTCTCATTAAAACCGGTCCGAAAGGGCTTGAAATTTCTAAACATATCTCAATGCTAGTAAACAAAAAATGAATAGATGTGAATAGATGAAAATAAATTGACGACTATTATAGACAAAAATAAAAATTGTTTTAATTTTTTTTTTTTTTTTTTTTTTTAACGTGACTGAAAACTGGTGAAATCTTGAGAAATGCTTTATTTATTTGGTAATGCTGCCCAAATACATCGGGTTTCTTACTTAACACAGCATAGTTTATCAATCCTTTGGACATATTTCAAATATATATATGCATACATACATACATGAAATATGAAGATTTAAAATATATTGCTTGACATGTAGAATCAAATAAAGTAATGATCTGTAGCAAAAACCAAGTATACCAATGTGAATAATGCAAATGATATCTATTTTTCTATCATTCAACAGAAAAAAAATCTTCTTATACTAATTGTGAAATATTAATATTAATCCTTGCGAGTGAGGAAATTTAATGTTGTGCGAAGTTATTTTCTTTTAATCGTAATTACCCAGTTTAAAATTAATGATTGAATATATATATATATATATATATATATATAATATAATGAGAAATACTGGCAGTTTATATCTCTAGTTTTTAAATATTTTTGTACAAAATTTGCTTTATATAACTTAAAAACGCTCTGAAAAATATTTTTCAACCAGAGAGATCCTCCAAACGCTTTCAGAGGCCACTCGTAGTGCAATTCCCGCTGAGTGTTGCACTTGTACCGCACATGCTCTGAATGCCTTGGATCTTAATTGCTAGAGTGTCGCTTTGTGCGGCTTAACTACTGAAGAGTTCTCGAGTAGTCACAAAGTACTTTCACAAAGTCCTCACAATTGTACTTGTTGGTCAAAGCCTGACTTACTCCGCAAAACTTTCTAGTATAAATTTTTCCGCTATAGTTGAAACCATAAACACTAAATCTTAAGTTATTCGTACTTAAATAGTCCTTTTTAGTAACAAGCAATAATGCTAATAAATATTTATTCCTAAAAACCTTTTTTATATAATATGAGTTCAGGTAAAATATATTTTATTATATTGTAAGTAGTTTTTTATTTTAAAATAAAAGTGAAAATTTATGATTTTTTTAAGTGACTTTAAAATAAAAAAACCTAATAAAAGTAATTGTAATTTATCATCGCTTTAATTTGAGTATGATTTACCACATATAAAATAAGGACTCTACAACAAAAAAAATAGGTAAGTATTTATCAGACACCAATGATTCCATTTTACCTAATGAAAAACTAAATGTTATTGATAAAATAAATTGTACAGATTGTGTTAAGATATAAATTGGGGAAACCTCTAAAAAGATCACTACAAGAGTACAACAGCACAGTAATAATCGAAAAAAATACTAAAAATAGAAACACCACAGTATTGGCACAACACAGTATTCAGCTTAATCACCAATTTGATTTTGAAAAACCTACAATTTTAAAAATAGAAAAAATAATTTAAAAAGACAATAGAATCTATATATACATAAACACGAATATAAAAGATGCCATAAATTTTAAAACAGATTAAAAGCACCTTAGTTCTAACTATGCAGATGCAATAGGGGAATTAAAATTTTAAACCATAAATTATTGGCCTATATTTAATAATATATCAATGTTTACTTTTCTGCAGTAAATAGGATGGCCGTAATCTATTAGGGGCCCAAGAATATTTTAGTTTAGATGATTTTCCTTAGCATTGATTTTTATTAAACAATTTTTATGACATAAATTATTGTCAAAATTTTAATTAAATATGGATAATATTTTAATTTTTAACTGACGTTCAGGAAATAATAATTGTATGTAACATTGTAATATATTTTTTTATATTGATTTTAATTTTTATATAAAAAATGTATTTATTATTGCTAAATGATAATTTTTTAATGTATTTTAGTGAGTCCTAAAGATGGGGAAGACCCTCGAAATGTTGACTCGTTTTGATGTTTATGTTTAATAAACTTTTTTTTTTAAGATAAGGGAATCATATAATTATTTATCATAGCTATTTGTTTATTATGCTTTGTGACACTATAGAAAATAATAGAATTATTAATTTTTTTTTTCATTTGATTTTTTTTTTCTTAATTGTTGAAGTAGTTATTTTTATCTTAAAGTGTTTATTTAAAATAAATTTGAAATTAAAAATCTTCATGCCTATAGGTTGAAGAAATTTCCCTGGAAAATGGCCAAGAGATAATTGCAAAAGAAAGTCATTCAATTTTAAACGAATGGTTCCGTTGCCAATAAAAAAAAAAACCATTAAATAATTCTTAAATTTTATTTTATTTTATAAAATAAAATCTTTAATCATATTAATGATGTCATTGTCCATTATTTATAATATGTTAGCTTGTACATATTCGAATACAACTATTTAATATAACCATTTCTTATATCCTTTCATCCTCCATTTATGCATCAAATATAAATATAAAAGCTTAATTTTTATGTTAAAAAATGTTCGATCCAACAATTTTTTTTCTTAATCTAGAAAAAAATTATTAAAAACAAATAAATAAACTGTAAAAAAGAAATAAATGATAAATCATGTTATTAAAATACGAGTAAGAAAATAATAGCATATTAACATATATCCATTTTAGAGCAGAAAGATTAATAAAAAGTAATGGTTTATGATCGCAGACTATTTTTTGTTTTATTTCTATGCATAAAAAGTTAGAGGAACATAAAGTGAAATTCTTTTAAAATATAAAATATTACTCGTAAGATAGGACTCCTCCGTAGTTCTTTTTAATTTTTAAGTAGGTTTTCTTTTATTGATTTATTTTTTTTACTCTGTCATTTTCGTTTTTTTTATATTCTGTATATTTCAAGAGACTCAATCTTGTGACCATTTTTAAAACTCGATTTGTTTCCTATGCTTTGTATGAGAGATGCTTTTGCTTTCGTCAGGTTTGTAAAAGAACTACACTTTTACCCCTCGTTTTTCGTTCGCAGAGGAGTCGTTAAAAAAGTGTCAATATACTCCCGAGTTTGAAGGGATTAATTTAAAAATGTCAATGTCCTTTATCTTTTTTTTTTTTTGTAATATATATTCTTAGTAAAACTGTCGTTCATGAAACGGCCCTACATTTCAGTTTTTACTCAATTTTTCATAATTAGATTTTTAAAACGTTTGAGTAGACAAGTTCGTATTTAAACGTATTTACTACTGTTTTTGATCTCTGTAGAAATAGAAAAAAACTTTCATTCTGGGACTTAGTCCCTTAAGAATAATATATAATTTACAAATTAGGATAGCACATCTGGCCAGAAAACATTAGATAGATTACATCATTTACATATGTAAAAGAAGCAATCCACTGTAAAGCTACGGTTGTGCATATACTAAAATTGTAACTATAGAAAGAAAATTACCATAGGCCCTGCCCAAGAATGACACACAAACTCGAGAAGCGATTTATATGGGGGCCGGTGGCTATGTTTCTAGCGTTCTAGTCTACCGCGCCAATCGTTGTGAGTTCGAATCCTAGTCTCGGGGGGACTTTTTCAAGCATATAACTAAATGCCGGTCCATTCACAGTTGGATATGTGAGACTGGTAAGTCAACTGGTGACCACTCACATTGGCTTGGATAGTGGTGACTCTGCTCCATAAAATATCATCGAGAATCCCGATTGTATTTTCCTAGCAGACCACGCCACGCGGGATAGGATACACGGCCTGTCAGGAAAAGAAATTACTCTGTTAATTATAGGTGGAAATAATCAGGATTCAGTGTTTTATTTAAATATTTTAATTTTACCGACGTATCGGCTCAAGCCATCATCAGGGCTACAAACATCAGAACAAAAACTACAATTCAAAAATTTTCATTATCACATTAATGTCTATCCCTTTTGTTCATAGCCATGATCATGCCTCACAAGCTTGAGCCGAAAAGTCGGCAAAATTAAAATATTTAAAGAAAAGATTGACTCCTGATTATTTCCACCTATAATAGTTTCTACAGTCGACTATACATCCTCAATATACGATAGTTTACTTAAATTTCGCTCATTTAAATTTCACTTTGAGGGAATAAACATGAGAGAATTCGCGGAATGCCGTGTGGTAATTTTCTTTAGCTATTAATTAGTTACTGGCAGATATTTCTTCAAGAGCTTGAGGGATTTCCTTATAAATCCATGAAAAAATGATTTATGTCTCTAAATTACCTTTAATTTTGTAGATTTGAAAATATTATCCACTCTATCTTGTTAACGTTAATATTAGACGGATAAACATACAAGTTGAGCAAATTGAGTTGGTTGAAGGAGAAAAAAGCAAACATTGTTTTAGGTGTTTTTTTTGTTTTTTTAACCTTAGGATAGTAATGTTAATGCATAATTTACTGTTGGAAGGTTTATGACTTTAACAGAAATGTTTTCTAATATGCAGGGCCACGCAGATTAATGAAAAACTGTCAAAACGAAGTTATTTTTACTGATAATAATTTTTATTGTTAGATGTATAATCTAAAACACAAGTGTCCATCGATAGTAAATTTTGTCACCTCTACCTTAATTGAAGTGTACTTCAATTGATTTTTACAACGTTAGTAAAAGTCGTGTGTTGTGCACACCATTTTTTTTATTTTTTTTATTTAGGCATATTACTTATATTTATGAAAAATCTAGCCTTCTCAATGTTACCTTATGCACAGTGGAAAATATGACCGATTTAGGTGGACGAAATTCTGAAACTTGTCCAACTTTAACCTTTTGTTTCCCAGTCTTGGGGAAATAATCTAATATATTTTTAGACACTAGACACTTGAGTCTTATAAAAAAAATGTATCACCCAAGACACTTGAGTCTTATAAAAAAAAATGTATCACCCAAAACACAAAAAACCGTGAAAATGCTTTGCAATATTTAAAGAACAGAAGGATAGTTGAAACAAATCCTTGGGTAACTTTGGGATTATATAGTTTTTCGTTATTGAGTAGGTACATACATTTACAAATTGCTAAATTAACTCTAAAAGTAGATTGCAATGTATATTCAATAAGGAGTGTGGAAATATAATGTCTTACCTGTCTCAGCAATGTCCATTTCAAATAAAAGCAAAAAGACTTTGCGCGAACATAATAAATGGACATCGAATAAAAGATGATCCCATTGCAGAATTATTGGGAACGTGTGAACAGGAATGATTCACTCATTTAGAATTTATTTGTAAACATAGTATGGCGGGAAATATTAGTATTAAGCGTCCCACCAACTAATAATAAAAAAGTAGAGCACTCAGATATTAAACATTTTGGAATTGACTTAAGTTCACCTAAATTAGTGATTTTACAGAGTGTGCAAAGATACAAAGAGAGTTAGAAATATTAATATTTACTATATTGTCTTATACATATATACTTATTCAGGTACAAAACATTTTAGAGAAGATGGAAGAAAAACAAAAACTATTTGCCGGTAGGTGTTCATTAGACGGAGCTGTAGCGGGAGGGACTATGCCTGGGATCAGCAGAACCTTGTTATTGCAGGACTTTAATTAGACTTCTCCAACTACCGTTGTCTCGGAATATCTCTTCACTACCTGACCAGATTAGCTGGCTACCGGAATCCCCCAATGGGTTATTTCTGCCTTTCCTTGGGCATTTAGAGGCCTTACAAGCCACGAGAACGACTCAGAAGAGTAATATGGTCAACATACAGTGCTTAATGCAGCTTAAACTGCCATTTTGAACCATTGAAGCTAAAAAATAAATCATAAGCAATATCATCGATAAGAATCTCTCTGACAAGCAACCTCGGAATGTCGAACTAAAAAGAAACACTGAACCCTTTTCTTTTTTTTTAACGTCTTCATTTAAATCAAAATACAGACATTTTACAGTGAAATTAGAAGTCACTATCCCACTAAGGCAAGCCCGTGTGTGGGAAAGAAGTTCACATGCGGCAATTCTATAAAAGTACAATAACAAACAGTAAAACAGCACACAGTAAGAAACAATACAATAGTTGAATAATATTAAAAAAAATATAACACAATTTTTTATAAAGAAACAGTAACTACACTGTAGGAAACAATATAAGACCTAAAGAATAAACAAATATAATTACAAAGAAAGAGTGACATAGTACACATTAAGAAGTAGTAATTGACTAAGCCAAAAAGCTACAAGAAATACATATACATATTTACAAGACATAAAATTAAGGCATGTAAATACGGAATTGAATTAAATAATAAACAATTATAAAGAAAAATAACACAATACACATTAAGAAACAGTAATTGACAAAAACAAAAAGCAATAAAGAATACTCGTACATATACATGCGTACAGGATAAATATCTGAATGAGTGACGCAGGCTGGCATTGAGGGCATGTCTATAGTGCTATCTATGTATCGAGAATATTGGGAGGTGAAGTACTCTATTTTCAAAATAGAGTAGTTTCCGGGCCACAAGCAGGAAGTACAAGAAGGGCTATACAAAAAATAGACCCCTCCACTCGTACAGCAGGGATAGGGGAGTACCTGAGGAGGCTGAGCTCGGAGCGGAGAGGAAGAGGAAGGAAGTCCAGCCATGTCGGGGGTCAACCAGGAAAGAAATTTGCAATCATGTTCAAAGGTACCTGTATGTAATATGATGTGGTAAATAGAACCTCAGTATTCTCGATAATAACAATACCTCAACTGTACTAAGTTTTATATGTATGATAATAAGTAATTCGAATTCAATAATTCAACAATTTTGTCTGCAATCAGTAGATTTATAGAAAGACAAAAAGTAAAATAAAAACGTTTTACTTATATAATAGAAGACGATTTTTAGGAAGGATAGCCGAACGTTCTTGATTCCAGCGGCTGTGTTGCTAGTGCAGTATCAACCTCGCTGGAGGGCAGAGTTCGAACACCAGTCCCGGGAATACTATTTCAAGCATTTAATTAAATTTGGATTCACTCACTACTTCCCTAGGGTAGGTGAAACCCGTAAGACAACTGGTGGTCAATCACAGTAATAGATGTCGGGAGTGAGCCTGTGATCGAGGATAGCGGTGTGTAAGCGTAAAGTTATAGAATAGGCTTGATCCACCGATCATAGTAATTTATAATAACAACCTTTTTCATTTAATAACCTCCTTTGTCTATTACAATAATTATAATACCTGAGACTACTCCGATATCCTTCAATCAGCTACTAACAAAGGACACACACCTGTACTTAGGGCATAATACCCATCACCTGCATACACTTGCTTACCTCACCCCCTACTATCCCGCGCTATATCCTATCCTCGGATCCTCAAGACTAATGACTCTTGTTACTTTCTTGTGTCAAACTCATAAAAGGTAGTCGCCCAAACTCCTCAGCACAGTATATTATATTCAGAGAATGTATTGTTTTCTCATAATAAAGTAATATTTAAATATCTTCATTTTGTTTAATTCATTAACTGTAAGAAACGTCCTCCGCGGCCTATTGCTATTGTTATGCGAGAAAAAAAATAAGGTCTATCTGTAGTAGAAAGACGTAAATTAAAACAAAAACGTTTTATTTCTCTAATAGATGGCGTAGTTTAGGTAGGGGATCCGGACGATAAAGATTTAAATGGATTAAAAGTTGGATGAAAAGGCAAGAACGTAGGCCCTACTAAATATAGGTCGTTCGGTTTTAACGTTGTGTTCGAAATAAATTTATTATTTCACAATAACATAGGACATAGATATTTCGCCAAACCAATTGAGTCTAAATCAACTCAATAAGAGGTGTGCAAAAATAGTAAAGTAAACATGTTCAAAATGTTTACCTTAATTTTCCCATCTACATCATATTTGCGGTTTTTAGAAGGTTCAGCAACATCAAAAGTTGCAGTATAAGAAATATGAGATATAATTGAATTGATCTGTTAAAGATAGAAAATCTTGTTCAGCTTAAAATAAATATTGGCAACTTCAATTCTCGTACGAGTCTAGATTAGTCTACTTGTCTATTAATCACAATCATCAGAACAATAAATGATAACTAAAACACGATATAGAGAGATCATAATGAAACAAACTCAAAATAATTAACTGAATTGGGATTTTATTAATCATACCACTAATTGGCGTGTGGACATCACTGTTAAGTTATTTAGAGTTGTACAATTGGATTCATCGTTGTATAACTAACCGGTGAATTCTGTTTAGATTTTGAATGCTGCTGATTTGTATAACGTTTTCTATTTTATGATGATATAGGCACATATTGCAGGTAAGAACGGAATATTTTTATGAAAAGAAGAAAAATTTGTAACATAACTTAGAAAGAAAACCAATAAATTTAATAATTAATGTTCTCACTTTAAATTTAAGTAATATACCGAAGCGTTATAAAAACAGTAAACTTTCATACTTTTACGAATTAAATATTACCTTTTTATCTTTTTTTTTATGACAGTTATAACATACAAAAATATGTACAACTCAATAACAATGCGTATCTAATATTATTTAAATGAATTTAAGGTTGATTAAAACAGTAATGTAAAAATATAAAAATGTCATTGCAAATTGCAATAATCTAAACCCAAATATTTAATGCTGTTTATTTAAACTATATTAGGTGTATGAGGGCCCATTAATATGTCAGTAGCATTTAGGCAAATAAATTACCTGAAGAAATGTATACAATAACGAAGAAAAATTGACTATGGGCCTTGTTAGGTTTTTCTTCTTTATACACACACTAAAAAAAACATAGTATTTCCGGGTCAGCTAATATTAGTATATAAGAATAATGATGTTAACGAAGTATATATGATGCATATTATGTGGTCTGTTATTTATAATTGACCTGTCACCCTAAGCGTATTAATTATAAGAAAGATTTCAAGTAAGATGTCGCTGATTAAGTTCCTAATATAGTTTTAGCTTAGGAATAGATAATTAAGCGTCTTTAAAGTATTTTTGAAATTGTAATTAGTGCATTATATTTATTCAGCCAATTTTGAATCCAAAGTTGAAAAACCTAAAATTCATTTCGAAGCTTCCTTTCATTTAACAGTACTTAAGTGTGGAATCCTTATTTCTATAAGGAAACTAATCAACAATTGGTCTTTTATCTGATATTAAAACGGTGATGCCAACAAAATAAAGCTTTTGCAGGAAAACGCAATATACAAGATGAGTCTGTCCCAATATATTTTCCTGTCACTACAGCAGCCTATATTGAATTGCAGATTTTTTTTTTCAAAGATTTGATCAGAATCACAGAGTCCACTAACTCAATGTAACGAAGTAAATCTTCAGTGACGATTGCGATTTTTCAAATTAATCAAAAATGGCTGTTCGATCAGAAAAGTTCCGATGTTCTCGAGTTTATTACTGTTTTTTTTTTTTTTACAATATTCAATAATTGAGAACGACGGATAGCTATTTTTTTTGTAAATATCCTTATTTGGAAAGTCTGTTAAGGATGTATCATTGTATATGTACTATTTATCAATTTAAGCGGCGTAGAATAATCAACTGTGGCTTTTGCCCAGAAATAGTAAGGATTTCTATATGTACTGAGCCCAATACCCTTTGTAGTTTTTAAAGGTACAGATTTTTTATAAATATTTTATAATATAAGATACCTGAAACATGTCTCTGATCTAGTACTAACAATTAATCTAAATCAAATATGTGAGTACAGTCCATCTCATTTCTTTATATAATTTTATTTTTAAACTATTAAATGACATGTTTAATGATGAATGTGATGAAATATCAACGAGAAATAAAACAATAAAAATTTTGTTGTAATCTCTGTATTTTAATTTTGTCCGATGTTTCCTGGATTGTCGCATGTTGTATTTGTCGCAGAACTAAGTTTATTGCGGTTACTTGGAAACAATTTTCTCTTTTTAAGAAATTCTATAGGCCTCAGAATCGTGAATAGCCTTAGTGGTCAATCCGATCATCTTTGTGTCCGTTATCCACAAATACCCAAACTGAGAAAAGGTGGTGAAAACACTTTGTTTGATAATTTATTATTTTTTTAATCAGTATATATCCCTTTTTACCTATTTTTCCAGTGACTTAGTGTAACAAGTAATTATTATTTTTACCTGTTTTAATTTAAATCACGTTCGTTACGAGATATCGCTGAATATTCATCTTTAAACAAACTTTGGGTAATAATATACGCTATTTATGCATTATATTTCCATTATTGTTTTGTATAATAAATTATAGAGTGAAAAATAAAGATAATTATTGCTGGGTACTGTTCTTACTCAAGCCTGATACTCCATCATTAAGTCTTACCATTTAAAATATGAAAAATCAAACAATAAGCTATCATATGTTGATAACATGCAGCGTTGTAAGAGGTCGATGTGATGGTTGTCTATAACAGAGGTGCAAGGTGATTGACAGCATTGCCTACTATGACAGCTTGTATAGCTGTTATGTTTCTAGAGTCAAGAAAATAAAACCCTTTACTTTGTCCAATCACTCTCAAAACTGTTGAATTTACTGTATAGGATGTCGTTTTTTAAAAATTGTTTATGAACTAAGAAACTAATGTTTTTAAAATCAGGTAAATCTTTTACTCGTTGTGCTGAAAATGTAATGCATCTAAATTTGGGCTATGGAAATATTATTGACTTTAGAATTAAACCAATACTCTATGTTAGATCTAGTTGAATGTGTGTATTAGTGAAAATGCTCGGAGTTCTGAATGCATAACAAGACTTCTGAAGATGGGAGAATATCCCGAAACGTCATGCTGATGAAATAAAAAAATGAGTATTTATGGAAGAATTTATTCAGCCCAAAATCTACCTTAATAAAAAAATATAATTAAAACCTATTGGTATACTTTTGCCAAATAGCGTATCCCACCATGTCTTGTATACTCTCGAAAGCTTATCTGGTCTTAAATTTAATTATCTTGGATTAAAGGATTTAGAGGGAGCGGCGTGGTCTAATGGATAGAGCACTAACGCTCTTTCTCCGGGTCCTGGGTTCGAATCCCGGTAGTGGCAGTATTTTTATTATTAATCATGGGCTCTGACAGACCAGCCTCTTCAAAGTTGGTACCCAAAATTGGGGAAAACCCTGGCGGCTAAGTGTGATCTCGGCCTAGTCATGTCACTCCGTTGGCCAAGAAACAGTTCGAGTTTTGTGTGGAATCTCTATATGTACTGAGCAAAGACCCTTCATGGGTTACAACCTCGTACTCTACAGAGTTGCAGATTTTTTTTTATTTTATTTTTTTTTGATGATTTAGAATATTAGCGCAAATATCATTCAACATTACTGAAAAGCGGTAATATTTATCAAGAAAGTAATGAATTCGAGTTGACGTTTCATGAACAAGAAATAACTCCAAAAGAATACATATGCATATTTATCTAGAGATGATTAATACAGTGATAGTTTCAAATATTTTATTTATTAATGTATTTCCTAGAGTGGATCCGATAGAGGATATTGTATTGCAAAAACCATTGGCTTTCTTTTCCTAGAGCGTCGTGTTTACCCATCTTTGTATAGTATTAGATGGAATGTATGGAAAGATTAAATAAAACGTAAACATTTTTTAAAAGATACTAATACATACCATATTCATAACATTTAGACCGCTATTCCATGAATGCATAGAAGGATAATTGAGAATACTGAGGGACTGTAGCTATTAATTTTGTCTAATAAAATATTCCATAAAGAAGTACCTGTAATTTAGACTCTTAGCTAGCTGGTGCTATCATCGAAGGTAGAAGTCGTCATAGGGTCTCTTCTTAGTTTCACTTCCCAGTATCAGACTAGACTCAACTCCTAATCACTCTTGCCGTGATATTTTCAACTTCTCTGGTTGGGCTCGACTGCCTCTCCTCTCTGACTCTTTAACTTTGTGGCGGAAATTCGACTGACTCTTGATTCTGCTTTTCTATCCTTGGCTGGACTATTACTCATTCATTCGCTTGTGACTTAGCTTACCTCTTCTCTTCCATTCTCCGAAAAATATCTTTTTTTTTAATCGACTCGCTTTCTAATTTTCTTGTTTTTATGACAACATCAGACGGACTGTTATAGAAGGTTCCCTAGTAAAAAGGAGGAACGCGATCTAACCTTCTCAGATCAAACAAAAGACGTGGCCAAGTATTTTCCTAATGTATGCATAATGCTAAATGCAGCTTTATAAACATTTAGGATGGTTTTTTCGTCTCTTACCAGCCCCCTTGTCGGGTGTAGAACTTTTGAAACGTTGGAAACCCCATTTTCAAAAATATATTTATACGAATTTTCGTTGGCTGTTCACATGAATAGAGAACAATAATATGCATCAGATACTTCAGATTACTACTTATCATTCTAAAACTTGTTCTCAAAAGTTAGTAACTAAAAAACTTAATCGTTGATATAAAATTGTAGAAGAAGAGCGGACATGATCCGAACAACGAGAGAGATTTCGTATCAAAGAAAAGTCTGAAAGCTATTAGTTCCTTTGTGGAACATTAGATTCCCTTAGCAAAGGACTACTTCATCTTTCCAACATTTAATGGCTTAAGTTCTATCTAGTGAAATTGCAAGTCTTATGTTCAAATATTATTTTCGTTAATATTTATTTGTTTTATTGATACAGAAAATTCAATGGTAATAACTCAGGAAATAACAATGGTAATGCTTGCCAAAGTAAAATATTGTCATTTCAAAGATATTATTTATAAAAGTTCGTAGATAAATGCTAATAAATAAAGTGACAAAGATAATTTAATTTTGAAATGAATAATACAGGAGAAAAAATTAACAAGTATAATTTGAGAGCTTTAGTTCGATTCAAATAATTATTTTATTTTAAATTATTAAATAAATTTGCAATATATGTACTATTGCCATTTAATAAGTATTTAAATGATATTAGTTTGACACCTATCAATGGCTTGCAGTCTATCAGTAACTGTATTATGGAGATAATACGATACTCTGTACGCAGTGAGGTCATGGTATTCCAGTCAGTAAATGTTAGTGGGTTAGTCGTAAGTGTCCTATTTTGAGTCTTGTCAATGACTTCCCACTTTTGTTATTCTGGACTAATAATTTCCAGGTAAATACACGTATTTTATTTCCTAGTTTTTAATCCTTTTTGTTGTTCCAATCCAGCTGCCATTTGTCCAGAACTAATTATTTTACCAGTTTGTAAAGGTCATTATGTGAAGTATCTAAGCAATAGACGTGGAATCAATATTGTCTTATGATATTTAATATTTTCTTATAATTCGAATAGAATATTCGATTCTAAATAATTTTCGTTTATCTCTGATAACTAGGCATACGGCTCGTTTTACTGATTTCTCCAATGAATAACTTATTGTTGTTTTAGAGATGTTTGTACAGTATAGATTATATTAGATAGATATTTATTTGTTAAGAAAATACTCTTGTACAAATATATACAATAAATAAGTTTCTTTTCCGTCTATCTTAGTAGAAATACATAATATATCAGGTTATATTCCATTAAACTAATAACACACTTCTAAGTCTTAACTATTCATATTGTTTTTCTTTTTAATTTATTAGTATTAATTCTAATTTTCACCAGAAGAGTATATGTTTGATATTGATAGTAAAAACAGATAAATATTAGCCAATTTTGTGGATGCTATCAATGTTCACGATGTTATCTATATTTCAAAAGGTGGCGGGTTTTAATGTACTGGAGTAGGAACCTTCTTCGTATTCATTAGATGACGGGCTGTGGAGAAGGAGATGGTGAAGACTGAAGTATGTACTGTTTATTATGTACATAGTTATGTACTGTTTTACACTGCTACATATTAGATTATCATAAAGACTACAGGATAAGTTTTTTTAAACATATATTTTGTATTATTTTGTTTGTACAGAATAATATATACAAAATCAATTGATTAAAGTATTTAGAGGTAATAGACAGATGATAAACCTTATAAAATAAAATGTTCTATTTTATAATATTTAATATCCTAGTGGATTTAGAGACCCTTCTGGGAAACACCCTGCTACCATAAATTAAGGAAATCACTTAAAAACTGAGCGCTATATAGGTGAATCATGTTCTCGCGCTGGATTGGCTAAAAAACGATGCGATCCATTAATAAATATTTACTAAACCTCAGAAACTTCACATGGCTATTATATTTTGGTATATGAGTGTGTTAATTAGGATCCACAATCCCAACGCATTTTCCAAGTGTTAGAGCTGTGGGCATAGCGTGTCGAAGATCAGCCAGAGATAAAGCTGAATCTTACACAAATCCGAAATTAAAGCCGCTTTAGAGAAAGAGGTCGAGAAAGCTTAAGCCAGTAAGTGAGCTTCTTAAGAGGGATAAGGCCCTGAGCCCGGCTGCCCTCGTTTCGCGGTTCGGCTATCGTCGCTGATAAAGTATCAGTCCTCAACAATCTCTCTGTTCTTTACATGACGGATTGAATTTTACAGTAATTATAGATACTAATTAGCAGATTTAAACATAATTTATAAGAACATTGAGCCAGCTAGCCACATTGTGCAATACACATTGAACTATGAAATGTAGTAGGGCTGTCTGACGTTAGTAACATATTCATTAAAATGTTTGCTTATGTTTTACCTTACGGAAACGAGAACGAGGTAAATCCTAAAAGGAAGAGTTTTTCCAGTTAAAATATCTTTAGCCACGTGTGCTTATAAACACTAACATTTATTGCATATCGAAGTAAAGATTAAAAAAATATATATATATATTTTTCAATTTTAATTTACTCGTAAAACATACTAAAAGAGGTTTAGTTTGTTTATATTTTAGTCAATACTTTTCTAACTGATAGGGTTGGGTTGTACTGATGGAGATCTACGTTCAAAACGTTTGCAGAAAAATAAATAGTTAAGGCTATTTCATTATTTTCTTCCTTGACATCCATCCAAACTATGTTCTTTCTAAACTTGGTATCATTAAAAATAACGAAATTTAATTAATTTAACTCCTCATAAAAATAATGTGACACTTACTTTAGATATCGTGTAAGGTTTCTTGTTGCGTTCTCTAAGCGTTTGGAAAAAAAAAAATGATTTAGAAAACCTTTAAAAAAGTGAAAAATAATCTCGATCATTTTATATTAATTAGTGAAAAAAACTATACATGTTTTAAAAAATCATAGGTTCTCCTTTAATCGAATTTCAACTACGTATAAGTAAAATCACAAATAGAGCTTTAACATATTACTGATGATTTTATTGGGTTGTTTCACATGAAATGTCCATTTCGAAGGGAATGTTAATGAAAGGACCATTCGCCGTTGGTTTGCCAAGTTTTCAGCTGGGGATACCGACTTGGAAAACTTGCCCCGAGGAAGACCTTCGTTCGTAATAGACAACGATGTCCTCAAACATACAGTAGAAGGAAACCCCTACCAAACAGTTAAAGGACTCTCAGCACAACTGAATGCAAGTGCATCTACCGTTTCCAGACATTTAAAGTGTATTGTCTCAAACAGATTACCACCTGTTCAGGAATTTAGACAACTTTGTCAATGGAAATTTTTTCGAAAATGATGATCAAGTGAAAAGTGCGTTTTCTGATTTTGTTTCACTTCAAAGCTCAGAGTTTTTTAATTGGGGGATAAAAAAAATTGGTGTCACGTTAGGAAAAATATGTAGAAAAAGAAGGTAAATACTTCGAATAAAATTATCTTGTTTTCATATCGTATTTTTAATAAAAATGTTTACCTTGAAAACGGACATTTCATGTGACACAACCCAATACATTATGATTTTATATTATTTAATCTAAATCATATGAGTTCCAACGAAACTGAGTACAATTTTATTTAAATTAACTTTAAATTGATTTCAACAGCCAATGTAATAGAATATCGTGTGTTGCCCGCATCTGATTTTGTAATACCAACGACAGTTAAATTATTTGGATATCGTGCATATAAAAGTTCTAAAATCGCGATTAAATTATGTGAGGGTGGGAGAAAATAGGGTGGAAATTTGGGGTTGTAGGTATTATTATTTGACGCAAAAAAAAAAAAAAAAAAAAATGTTTTAATGGATAAAAACAAAATTCTGGGACTAAAAATTCCTAAGGACAACTGTATCACCTTGCGGTATGGAATATACTTTAGGACCGATTCTCAAACCTAACAAATGTACATACAAAAATCATAAAAATCAGTCGACCTGTTTCGGGGGAGTGCAAACTACGTGATACGAAACTAGTGGGTTAGATTAGGAATTGAGTTTTTCATTGAAGGATTCTTACCTGGTTCGGGCCAAAACAATAACCTAGGGTACATCAAGGTCTTTGTGGATGAGTTTATTCGTGACAAAGTAAGGGGCATTGAGGATTTTTATAAGGGTTTTGGATTATAAGGAATGAATAGGGGAAGAATTTTATGGTTTAGTAGAGCCCCAAAGTTCAACTTCGTACGTCCAGATAGACCTTATGATGGTGATTAGATGCTCTTTTGTTTGTCAATATAGAGTCCTAGGTATCTGATATTTTCAACAGGAACTAGTTGAGTGTTATACTGTAGGGCGTGTACTGTAGGTGTTGAGTGTGATACTAAATGGCAGGAAGTCATAGGTTTACGACAAAGAGTGCAGGTTATTTGATGGGATTTGTTGGAATTTATTTTTATTTTCCAGTTCTGACACCATACTTCTAGGTCTTTGATGTGCGCTTGAAGAGTTTGAGAGGCGATAAATGGATCATTATGAACTAATAAAACGCAGGTGTCATCAGCATAGGTATTTTAATATATTGGATTGACAACTGAACGTGAAATGAAAACGACCATTTCAAGTGCAATTTGAATTACAATTTTCTATTAAGTCATGACGTTATCGCCGCCGATTTCAATATTTTTTCAATTACCGAATCCCAATAAGAAGGGCGGAGAATATCGTTGAAAGCTAGTAATATAAATGCTACCCGCCCTCGGAAGTGGACAGGATGACTGATGACTTGGTTGTCGCTAGGAACCGTTCTCCGCCACTTAGGTCTCTCTTTCTTCTCCGCTCCTCCCTCCTCGACCTCTGCAGTGTGTCCACTGTTGCATTTAAATATTTCCAGGGTCTGCATAATATCGCTAATTGATATTTTCGAATTAGGGATTAACAAGAAACAAAATACACCTAAATCCTTGTTAATCATAATTTCAAATTTACAGGACAAAATTATTTAGAAAAAAATACTGAAATCAATCGAATGCACTAAAATTTCAAATCTTAGATCAATATATTAGATAATATAAAAATGCAGTTTGCCTATCACAGTTTATTTCCTAAAAGATATAAATTTTTACATTCACTCATATATTTTTTTTGTTTTTGTTCATAGGTAAAGAAGAATTAAGAATAATAATAAAAAAAGTCTTTCTCGAAATTAAAATATAAAAAAACAAGTGCACGCAACGCACTTAAATTTCAGAATTTTAAAATATTGTTGAGGAAAAACTATTTAATAATTAATTACGTTAAGTTTTAATAGAATTATGTTTTTTATCTTGAGGATGTATAGTCGACCGTACATGTGTGAATATGATATGTGACTGATTAACTAAGTTAATGTTTTGAGTTTATGCTTGGACATGGCTCAGTAATTCCCTGATGATGGCTCACAAGCTTGAGCTGAAACGTCGGCAAAATCTATCTTTTTGGAAAATTTCAGTTTGAAATATAAAAAATAAAATATAAACATTTTTCGACTTTCCTCGTTCTCTTTCCTCAAAAATGCATTACTCTAATGAAGCAGAACCTATCTCCTTAAGAGCTAAGCATTTCATATTTTAATCACTTTGTGACTGATAAATTAGGTAATGGGGTAAAATAAATTAGGTAATAGGTAACTTCCTTTAAAAAAATACGTTTCTTATTAGAAAACTCGTGCGATTTTTTTATATTTGAAGGTAATGATAATTTATTGAATTATACCTATAATATGTATACTAATAATACCAAGATATTAAAATATATAACATGAATGAATTATATTATAACATGAAAGAATCTTTTTTTGATCATTCTAAACTAAGCTAAGGAAACTAGCTTGGCTATCTTTAATACAATTGCCTCTTGATAAAACACAATTAATAATATATTTTGTGAAGCACGTTAACATATTTTTTTGTTGTCATTTAGTCCGCATTTATTTAAAGTACTAGGCCTGTAGTTGTATTTTAAGTTGTTCAGTTAAAATCATCCTCTTTTTGGACTATATATTTTTCAATAAACTGTCAAAAAAAAAAAAAAAAAAAATTGACACCCAACGTATTTTTCTACTTTTACTAGAACTAAATATATTTAATTAAATATGTCTTTTGCACTCAAAATTTTCGGTTTTTAATCACTACTTTTCCATCCAAAAAAATTATCAAAATTGGTGCGACACATCTGGGTTCCTCTTATTGTTAGTTAAAGCGCAGTTCAGCTCTAAGTTAACATAATAGGTAAATAACTGTATTAAAGGATGAATGTTGAAATATCTGTTCGTTAAGGAACTTAGACGTTTATTTTTCATGGAAAAATACAATAATATAGATAATCCTATTAAAAAAAAAAAATAAATAAAAATAAAATATATATATATATATATATATATATATATATATATATATATATATATATATATATAAAATCATTTTATTTTATATTCATTTTATCAAAGTTTTTCATTTAATATTTAAATATACATATATATAATATGAATGACAATTATTTACAGATTAATTTACAAATTATGAGGTTATATGAAGCTGAAATAATAACAGGACTAATGCTAATTAATTGATATGGATTTTCACTAGTTTGAAAGATAAATAAAACACTACCATTCTTTCTTGACGAATAATAATTAATTAAAATATATGAAATGTGTAGGTACTAATAATGTTTTCACATGTTTAGAAGAATTAAAGCGATGGATTGTTATCTCGTGATTGAAGGAAATATTTAATTGTTATTTTAAATGTATGTGATCATTATATTTTTTTAAATAAAATCTATTCTGGTTATAAAAACCATTTTAAGACAATTTGATTTTAAAATTAAAAAACCGATTGTCTTGAGAAGAAGCGTTTTCTTCTTTTGGCAAAAAAACTGTTTCTTCCCTTCCCTTGCTTTTCAATGATATTCTCATTAATGTTACTCCTCATGTAATGAAGAAAGTGCTACGGCAGCTGGAACGATGTTTTTTTTTTTCTAATCTGTCTAGCTAAAACATTATTCCGCTGTTGATTTGAAAAGAATAAGTTTATACACTAAAAATTTTAGTTTTCCTTACCTATAAAACCTATAGAATGGTCTTGTAAATACAGCACAAAATTACTGCTATCACGGTTCCGGGTTTAAACCTCGCTCTGTAAGAATAAGTATGTATTTTTTTTTTTAATCATAAAAATAAACCAGGACAGAGGGATCTCCTTAACATTTATAAAAACCTGGAGGCTGACCATTCCTTGTATCACTGTGAAACTAGAACCATTACCAATCTCTACATGTATCCCAATGTTTATCCCTAATATACAAACGTGCTTAAAGAAATTGCATCACATTATAAAAAAAATGTTACCGAAATTGTACATTAACACATTTTAAAAAAAATGCTGAATACACAAAGCAATTAAAATAAAATTTAAAAAAAACAATGAAAAGAATATAGAAATCTAATTTTTTTTGTAAAGCGAATTATAATATTAATTTTCGAAACTGTTACCAATGTTAATTTGTGTCACCGCTATTTTCCGTTAATATCTCCAACTTCACGTAATGTTATTTTTTCTGATCACGAAACGCTCAAAATTCGACATAATAACAGATTTTATGCTGATAGTAGTTCAAACTATTAACCTAGGAAATGTTATTCGTTTGGTTTTGTTTTACTTATCTTATAATATGAGATATAAATTGATTTATTTATGTAATAATAAATAAAGTTATATGGAAGAGAAAGTTCTAATCAATCATATAATACATTCATACTCTTCATAATAAGAAAATTGAAATTTAGGTTATTTGTTTTGTTTTATTTCACTTATCTTATGAATAAATAGAATAAGTAGAAAAAAAAAATATATTTCATTAGATCAATTTTATCACCGTAAAAATTAAAGTAAATTGGAAAAAAGCAATAGTCCACCCTATCAATAAAATCCCTAACCCCACATCCCCTAAAATCTATCGCCCAATTTCCATCCTTTCTAACCTTTCCAAACCACTAGAAAAAATAGTTCAGTCCCAATTGTCTAACTTCATCGAAACATCCAAACTTCTCGATCCTCTCCAATCTGGTTTTCGACCTGGCTTTTCCACACAATCTGCTCTCTTCAAAATCACCAGCGACATACATACCGCCATGGACGAAAAGAAACTAACAGCACCAATATTTCTAGACTTTTCAAAAGCTTTTGACTCTCTTGATCACCCTATCCTTTTTTCCAAATTACAGTCTTTATCTTTTTCCTACAGCACTATTCGCTAATTTCGATCATTTCTTTCAAATAGTACTCAAGCTGTCACTATTCCTAACAATCCTCTGTCTTCCTTTCTTGCCCTTTCGGCAGGTGTGGCCCAGGGCTCAAGCATATCTCCTCTCCTTTTTAATATCTATATCAATGATCTTCCCAATTCCATTCATCACTGCTCCCACCATCTATACGCTGATGACTTTCAGATCTACCTATCCTTCTCTTCTTCCGAGTCAGTAGAAACATTTGCCATAATTCAGGAAGACCTGGATAGAATCTGTGCCTGGGCAACCCTCAATAAACTAAGGTTGAATGCTATGAAAACTCAGGCCATTGTTATAGGTTCCAGTTCCCTCCTTAGATCCAACAATACATTTCCGTATCTAACCCTAAATCATCATCTAATCACCTGCAGCTCCTCAGTCAAAAACCTTGTTTTCCCCCACTTTGACTATTGCTGCTTAGTATAAGGTGGCCTCCCGACAGTGCTTGAGGACAGGCTAAAGCGAATTATGAACATATTTTTAAGATTTCCCTCAACACTCCGAAGCGGTCTCATGTGACCCATTTATACGGCGAGTTAAAGTGGCCCCTCCCTCCAATTCGTAGACAATATTTCCTAGGATCATTCCTTTACCAAACCATTAACACCCAGCTCCCTCCTTATATCCACAGTCTTCTACAATTTAAATCATCAATCCACTCCCTCGAAACAAGGTCTCGCCATTCTGACCTTTACATTCCTACCCACAGAACAACAACTTATGATCATTCCTTTCTTGTCCGCTCTGTAAATCTCTGGAATTCCATACCTACTCATATCCGCCATGCTTCATCTCTATCATCATTCAAGTCCCAACTGTTCCAATACCTCCTGTATTCCCAAACAGACGCTCAACAGCAATGAGTTTTTATATCAAACATCAGATTTTGAATGTAAAACGGAAATATTATTTATTGACTATACCTAACTTAATTTATTACTCTTTTTAAATTTAGTTTTGTTCAGCTAATGTATGTATTTTATTTATTTTACTCTTTTGTTTTATTGTATAGATATATTCCTTTTTTTATTTTATTACTTCTTACACCATTGTTAATAAGAATTAATCATGATCATTTGGTCTTTTGGCCAGATACACTGTATACTTTAATTGTACATATTTGTTGTTCTTAAGGGACTATGTCCCAGATAAAGATTATTTTCTATTTCTATATGTAAAGTATGATCTATGACCACGAATATCTGCGTCAGCCCTTCATGGATCTCAGACGTGTAATTTTTTTATTCATATATATATATATATATATATATATATATATATATATATATATATATATATATATATATATATATATATATATGTGTGTATGTATGTGTGTGTGTGTGTGTGTGTGTGTATAAAATAGTGACAATTTATTATTTATTTTTTTCAAGTTGTTGTGGTGAAGATGTACGAGCCCGAATAACCGTTCGCAGTTTTTTGCCCTTAAAACCAAAACAACAACTAGTGATTATGGTTCAAACCAAATGATAATAATAAAACAGTCTGTTCCAACTATCCTACACCTATATTACTTTCCCTTCAAAGTTCTATTATTCCTTGCACAAGGATCCTTATATTATAAGGTAACTTATCCTTCCTTAGTTTCTGAATTTACGCCTATCTCCATTATATCCAAATTATTAAAGCCCTTGAATAAAATGATTAGTACTCAAAAACATCCTTTTTGGAGTGAAATTCAGTTCTTAAACCTTATCACTGAGGATTATTTCCTTCCGATTATTCCACTCATTCGGCTCTGTTAAAAGTTATTCTTCAAAGACCAAAAATAAATCACAATCCTTGCCCTTTTTTACTTTACAAAAACCTTTGATCGTATCGATCCGTAAATCTTTTATAAACTACAGGATATTTCCCGGCCAATAGTGCCTTGAGCTGGTTCCATATTCTTCTTGCCATTCCGTTTTCAGATTCTCATTATTCCCGACAAACATCCCTCATCACCGCTTTATCTTTCTCGAGATGATTTCCAAGAATCATCCCTCTCATAAAACATATTTTCAATCTGTATAAATGACCTACCTGAATCCACCCGACATTCTCAGTATCATTTGTATGGAGATGACCTTTAAATTTACATATCCTTCTATGCCCCTAATTTACTCGAGGCTTCTCGTGAAATACAAGAAGATATCAATCATTAGCTGACTAGATAATTTTGTACCTGCTTGAAGCCAGACAAACTGTGTACTTAATTCTTTTGTGGCAAAATGTCTGAGAAAAAAAAATTAGTTTTCATTAGTCAAATCTTAATATTTATAATTTTAATTAAGCAGCATCTTGGTAATACTGCATTTAAATCATTGTTTTTAAAAAATTAATTTATTGAGATATATTACAATTTCTTTCTATATGAACATTAGTAATGAAATAAAATAGATAAACACGAAGGGAAGTTAAGGTGTGCTCATTTAAGAGTTAATATTAAGAAAAACTTCCAGAAAAATTAAAAAATAATATAAAATATACATAAAAAAAACAAAAAAAACAAAAAAAACCGCAACCTATAATAACGTATAACATCGTACACACAATCATAACTTTAACGTAAATAATTATTATTATTTTTTTAATAGATTTATTGCTATTTACAATAGTACAATGATAAACATCTAGTTAATGAGATACAAGATACAAATGTCATGATTCACATGTGGAGATACTACCCATTTGCAGCTCTCCAAAAACTGTTAAACTAGAAGTTCTCAGGACCATCTTCTTTTCAGACGCCTCGGAGTATTATCAGGGATTGTAAAGGAAGCAAGGATTAAAACTAGTGGGTTAGATTGGGAATGGAGTTTGTCATGAAAGGAACGGTACCTGGTTCGTGCCAAGTCAGCAACATAGGAAACGTTAAGGTCTGGAATTATTAATTTTTAAATCCTTAGAACATTTTCCTATATAGGCATACAAATCTGTTTATGCAACTTTTCCTTCATAAAAAAGTTTGCTCGGTATAATTGATTATAGATCGAGGTTTTCTTAAATTAATATTGACACTAGTGGAAATACACAATGGACCGATACTAGTTTATTTAATTTTCATCTTAGATAACATGCGCTAACTTTGATTACTTTTTAAAATTGATTGTATAAAAGTGACTACTTATGAGTAGATTACTAAATTGAACCTCTCAGTTCTGTGTAGATAACCCGAGTGTATGATACTTACTTTTAAATAATACTCAGTAATTTAGCCGGTTCTTATTGCTTGATGTATGACAGCTATATTATGTATGCCTATAATCAATTTATATATATATATATATATTACTATGTTTCGGCTGCTACTTTTTTAAAGCAGAGGTGACTCCGAAACTGTATTAATTAATATAAAAATTATTTATTAATATTTTATAAAACTATTGGATTTATTTTCCAAAAGTATCATGTTTATCAATTCAATATTGGGATGAGATGACATAAAGGGAATAAAGTAATTAATTTAAAATATACATTTATTTATAAAATTGGGAATACTGAGGTTCCGATTTACCCCATAATATAACTTAAAAGTACCTTTACACATATCTACATATTCATATATACAAACCCACATACATATACACATATATGCTCATAAATACAGACACAAAGAAATAGTATAGAGATCATCACTTTATACTACAGTGGGAGTGCTCAATTTTGCTTATTTAGGTATAATTAGGATATGGGTCTTTAACAAGTGCCTGACATCGCAAAAGCTCGAGAAAACCTTTTTACGTCCCCTTAGAAGGACGGCATAACTAAGGATTTTATAATCCCATCAAAAATACTTGGACCACCTAGGGCCAGATTTGAACCTGTGACCTTGGGAATAAACGGCCTTTATGCTTGCCACTACACTACATGTGACCCCAATTACTGCAAACAACCCCTTACGATAGCTAAGTGTTCTAAACCTTAGACCTCTGGCGCTATAATAGAATCATGATTTCAAGGACTACTATTTATTAGTTCGTTTTGGAATTTCGTGGAATTCTGATAAAATAGTGTATATCATTTAATTTTTATATGACTCCTTTTATTAATTATTTTAGTTTAATCATTTTTCTATATCCTTTCTTTCAGTGAATTCTTGCTCTATTTTCTATTTAGGTTTTGAAAAATATCATTTGGAGTTTAAACCGTTCTAGAAAGCACATTCTTCAGATAACTAAGTTTAATGTTGTTTTTTGAGAACTGAGAGGGAGGTGGATAGATCATTTTAGCAGCTTTGTTTTCGAAAAAGAAAAAAAATATTCTATATTAGTCTGCATAAGCTCGGGAAGGGAAAGGTATTGTTTAGAACCTACAACCCTTTGGTTTTTATATGACAGCCTTGGACATATATGCGCGGTCTCTGACAAGATACTACCAGTTACACCCATAAGTAAGGCGCTTAGAAACAGAAAACAGGGGCAGATTTTCAGAATCATGACGCTTTATACAGTATCTACCTTTTATGCAAGATATAAAATTATGCAAAGTTGTTTCTAAATGAAAGCTTAAGAGTCCTGGAAATATGAATTCTTTAAGATTTTAGTAAATATATTCTCTTCTTTAGCTATAACTAGAACTGAAATGGGTTATTACTGAAAATTTAATTTCATTACGAAGGTCAAAGTGCCAAGATATCACAGTGCGAATGTGTACAAGAATTAAAAAAAAATTGCAGGAAAAAACAACATATTTCGAATAAAAATTTCGCTGACGTTTTTCTTTTTTTTTTCATAAGGAAAAATAATTCGTCCAGTGTCTACCTTTTTTTCTATATGTATATCAAAAAGCATAGTATCTACTTGGTTCTTCCAATTAATGGAACCAAGATTATGTATGATCTTTGACGGTCCATTTTAATTTATACCAGCCAATACTTTTGCTTTTCTATCAAACGTATTCAATCATTTATTATTATGCTTCAATGTTTCATAATCCGCTTATGAGATTCAGCCCAAAGTTGAAGACAAGTAATTTTGAAATTCAAAGACATAAATTTGATTTCATTCGTTAGTATCTTTTATGTATCAGTAGATTTCATCTAGTATCATCGTTTACAGATTAAAAACGTATTTTTCTTTACATATCTATTTAAAAAGACCACGATTTGGCTTGAAATTATTCATTAATGAGAAAATGATTCATTAAAATATTCCTTTCTTTTAATTTATTGCGAAACTTATTTAATTAAATATAATTATTATTATAATTATTAATTAAGAATATTTGATTTCCCTGTTTTTCAGTTGCCTTTTCACATTTGTTTCCATTTTCGCTCAACACTGCAAAGCTGTGAATATAATACTGTTTTGAAGGGTAAGAGATGATGGATGTATTAATTTCCTTCTATTATATTTTAAGTCATATCTAGAAAACAGATTTTTTAAAAATATTTTTCGACATAGAAGACTATATATTTCATTTAACATGGAGGCGCTTAGATCTAGTATGACACCCGGGATTGCTTTATAAATTCCGTGAACTCCTCCCTCCTACATATGCCTTTATCATTCGGTCCTACATCACTGACAGATCCTCCGAATTATTTCACAATAATACTATTCATAAATTTTTGATCAGTCACCTGGTGTTACATAAGGCAGTATTCCTGGAACCTTTCTTAGCATATAGCCCAGTAGAATTAGACCAAAAAAGGGGGTTGGCTAGAAAAAGTGGGGTAAATTTAATTTTTAGGCACGATTGTTTGTACTGCTCCCCTTATTAAAAACCCAAGTTTTCACCCTTGTGCATTTTCCGCCATCTTGAAAAAACCTCTCATAAAGGGCATTTTTTCAGTTTTTTCCTTCTAAATCCCTTCCTGAACATTTTAGAGCAAACTTTGTCGTTAGCAATTTTAAAGAACAATAAATTGCCAACATGTTTGGTATGTAACATATTGGAAAACTCGGAACACCTACTGAGATACGTGAGTGTCAATATTGTGTGGATATGAAACCATTATTGTGTGTATTCTAAGGAAAGAATAGCGTATTTTCAACTAATAAGAACAAATTTCAAAGCAAGAGCTAAGCTCGATTTGGCACGTCTACCGCCAACAAGGGATTCAATTGAATTTTATGCTTATCAGCTGGTAGTCATATAGATAGAAAATTGTAATATATCTCTATAATAATAATAATTATTGGAGCAAACAACAGTAAGTTTTGTTACAATTTACGGTGTAAAGTGAATGCTGGGTAACCTCTTCACATCAGCTGATTGCCAATAGCTCGGCAAGGCCGGGATTGGTTTTCTTTTCTTTAGTTATTGTTTTATTACCAACATCTAGTTATTTTCTTATTATCTTCTTCACATGAAATGCGATATTTTCACCAAGTGATGTCCTCCAAAGCATCAACTAAAAGATCTAGATCTAGTGGTTCAATCACGTCTCCCATAAAACAAAGACCCCGCCGTGATACTAATAAAAAATTAAATCAACAAGCAACCCCTTCAGGTTCTAATACAGAATCTGAACCACAGCCTGGCACATCGTCACAGGGGATGACTGACGAATCTCCGTTTTTCACCCCAAATCCTTTTCAAATCCTACATAATGAAAAAGAAAACATGGAATCTGCTCCTACACCCAGTGAACCACGGCCTCCACCGATATTTGTCAAAAATATTAAAAATTTCCAGTTGTTATGTGCGCAATTAAACAAGATTACCGAATCCACCAGCTACTACTGTATGAGTAGAATCAATGACACCAAAATATCACCGACCACCGCCGAGGCATATAGAAAAATTGTGTAATACCTAACTGAAACTAAAGCGGATTTTCACACTTATCAGCTACGGCAAGAGAGAGCTCTTAGAGTTGTGATCAGAAATCTACACCCTTCAACACCAGTTGACGCTATCAAAGAAGAACTCATGGAGATGGGTTACAAAGTGCGACAAGTCACTAATGTCATAAAAGATAGAGTTCAACTGCCTCTATTCTTCGCTGACTTGGAACCATTAGCAGGAGTAGAAAAAATTTATGATCTAAAAAGACTGTATTATACAAGTGTAAGAGTCGAAAAACCTTATACAAAGAGAGAAATTGTTCAGTGTTTCAATTGTCAGGCGTATGGTCATACCAAAAGTTACTGTCACCACATACCACGCTGCGTGAAATGCGGTGAACAGCACAAGTCTGTGGAATGTACAAAACCGAAGTCAACACCCGCTGTATGTGCTCATTGCCTCAAGGACCACCCGGCCAACTACAAAGGATGCCAAATCTATAAGGAACTAAGGACCAGGTATCAAAAACCCCAAGTACTGGATGAAACAACAAGCCAGGCTAGAACTAGAAGAGAACCCTCAAAATTAATCGATGCCAATGTATCATTTGCCCACTTACTTGGAGGTGGGAACCAATGTACTGAAGCCGAGGCCCTGCCGGAACTACAAAATGTACCTCAATATCCTCAATCCATTCCACAAATACCTCTTTCTCAAAACGTAATCAGTCCTAAAAATCCTCATCCACAACAAATCTCTCATATTCCCCCTCCTTCAAATGCCACAGATCTTACCAGTCTGATGACATCCTTCATTTCCGAAATCAAATCCCTTGTCATGCCCCTAATAACAATCCTCACGAATCTTGTATCAAATCTTATTCCTAACTTAAAAAATCCATAAATGACCTCACCTAACTCCTTATCTATTCTCCTATGGAATGCGAATGGTGTTAGAACTCACACTGACGAACTTACAGCCTTACTCCAAGACAAAAAAGTTGACGTTGCACTCATTACTGAAACTAGACTAACCACTAAACAGTACTTCAAAATACCTGAATACACAACATACCGGACAGACCATCCAGACGGCAAAGCCCATGCCGGTACTGCTGTCATTGTCAACCGATCCCTCTCCCATCACTTACACCCACTCCCCGTCCACGATTTCCTACAAGCCACCTCTATTATAATCAAGACCTTTTCCTTTCCGCTAGTCATCGCATCAGCATACTGCCCTCCTAAAAATTCTATTTCTATTACCCAATTTGGTTCCTTCCTCAACTCATTGGGGAATCACTTTATTCTGGGTGCAGACTTGAACGTGAAGCACCAACAATGGGGTTGCAGAACCACAAATACTCGTGGACGGACATTGCAGCCTGCACTCAACTCCAGACGCCTTAATCTCCTACCTCCCGATTCCCCTACCTACTGGCCAACAGATCCTAACCGTAATCCAGACATCCTCGACTTCTTCATCCATAGCGGATTAGGCTCCCTGAACTATTCCGTAACTCGTCTTGATGAACTATCCTCTGATCATAGTCCATTAATCCTAAATGTATCCATGACTCCTATTCCGAAACCTTTCCCACCGTCATTCATCAGAGGCCCCATCAACTGGAACCTCTTCCGCGAAATC
Organism: Piezodorus guildinii; assembly: GCA_023052935.1. NCBI lineage: Eukaryota > Metazoa > Arthropoda > Insecta > Hemiptera > Pentatomidae > Piezodorus > Piezodorus guildinii. The sequence goes on along the minus strand of CM041294.1, from coordinate 103,537,926 downwards.
CTCACCAATGATATCGACCTCAGAGTAACTCTCAAAACCCCTTCTGACCTTGATGATGCCGTATATTCCTTTACAACCTTGATTCAACAAGCTGCCTGGACTGCCTCCTTTCCTAAACAATCCCAAATTATTCCTTACAAATGCCATTTACCACAACACCTGACGGACCTCATCAACACCAAGCGCCGAGCCAGAACATTATGGCAACGCACCCACCACCCAGAAGATCGCCGCTCTTATAACTTTTATTGTAGAAAATTAAAGCGGGAGTTGGTGACCTTTCGTTCCCAATCCTACAATTCCTACCTCTCCTCTCTCTCGACTCGTGACAATTCTCTGTGGAATGTCACGAAGAGAATCCTGAATACTCACACGATTTCCCATCCTCTCCTGCGCGGTGATAGTTCCTGGGCTGCTTCTGACAAGGATAAGGCCCAGGAATTTGCACAGCACCTTTCCAAAGTTTTCACTCCTCATCCTGAGTTGAATCCAAACCATACTTCAACAGTTGAACAGTTCCTTACTTCGCCAATACCACTCTCCTTACCTCCTAAAGCAGTTAATCCCTCTGAGGTCAAATATCTTCTTAAAAAGCTTCCTCTCCGTAAATCCCCTGGATATGATCTCCTCACGCCTCAGATCTTAAGACAACTTCCTCAGAAAGCCATTACATTCCTTACATATCTTTATAACAGTATCCTACGCACTACCTATTTTCCTCTCTTATGGAAACATTCAACTATCATCCTTTTCCTGAAACCAGGCAAACCTTCCAACAGCACGTCATCTTACAGACCTATTAGCCTACTTCCGATCCTCTCAAAAATTTTCGAAAAGCTCCTACTAAAACGAATCCTAGATAAATTTAAAAATTTTCCTTCGCATCAGTTTGGATTTCGTTCTCAACATTCCACAGTTCAGCAAGGACTCCGAGTTGTGGATCACATTTCCTCTGCCCTTGAGTGCAAGGAGTATTGCTCGGGTGCCTTTCTGGACATAGCTCAAGCTTTTGACCGGGTGTGGCACCCGGGATTGCTCTTTAAGCTCAAAACCCATTTACCTCAATCCTTATACCTAATCCTCCGATCCTATTTATCAAACCGCTCCTTCGAGTTCGCTGTGGTTCCGAATTTTCCAAACATTATACTGTTGAGGCCGGTGTTCCTCAAGGCAGCGTCTTAGGACCCGTCCTCTACATCCTCTACACCGCCGATATCCCTACCGATCCCGATACCTTTCTGGCAACATTTGCTGACGACACAGCCATTTTATCATCCAATTCCGATCCTGAAGTAGCATCTCTAAATCTTCAAAGGCACCTTTCCCTTGTCGAAGACTGGTGTAAGGCTTGGCGAATTAAGGTGAACGAAAGCAAATGTACACACGTCACCTTCACCCTTCGACGTAAATCCTGTCCAACAGTTAAATTCAATTCCATACCGCTTCCTTCCTCAGATACAGTCCGGTACCTTGGCTTTTTACTAGACAAAAGACTGACGTGGAACCCACATACGAGACTTAAAAGGATAGAACTCAACCGCAGATTCGGCCGGTTATACAAATTACTAAACAGAAAATCTCATCTTACAGTCGACAACAAATTACTAATATATAAGACAGTACTGAAACCTATATGGACCTACGGACTTGAACTATGGGGGACAACTAAACATTCTAACATCAAACGTATCCAATCCTTCCAATCCAAAGTCCTCCGAACAATAGTTAATGCTCCTTATTACGTTACCAACTGTACCCTACACCATGACCTTAATATTCCATTTATTCTAGACCTGGTACCATCCAAATTCTCCAAATTCCATCAGAACCTTCTTCATCATCCTAATCCTCTTGCTCAATCGCTTTCCAGCTTCACCCATCCCTACAATCCTCCTCGAAGATTGAAACGGCAGTGGCCCCGCGACGTTTTGTAAACATTTATCTGGAGTTCTGACACTGGTCAGATCCTCCACTCATGTACTGTATGTTTGTGGCTATTCCGCTCTGGCTCGGCCTCCACTGGCATACACCAGTGAAGCGATGAGTGGGAGGCGCTGGGATTTCTTGGATTCCGCTTCTCCCCCCACTTGTGGGGGGAGCAGCCGAGTCTAGGGTTCCTTTGGCTGATTGTATATGTTGTATATAGTTAAGTTTGCTTGTATTATTTTTATTTATTTCCCAACTTGTATTTATCTCTACTATAGGTTGTTGTTTTGATTTGTTTCTTGTTGTTTTTTTTTTGTATATATTTGAATTTATTTATTGAATTTATTCGATTTTATGTAATTTGACTTTATCATAATCATCCAGTACTTGGGGTTTTTGATACCTGGTCCTTAGTTCCTTATAGATTTGGCATCCTTTGTAGTTGGCCGGGTGGTCCTTGAGGCAATGAGCACATACAGCGGGTGTTGACTTCGGTTTTGTACATTCCACAGACTTGTGCTGTTCACCGCATTTCACGCAGCGTGGTATGTGGTGACAGTAACTTTTGGTATGACCATACGCCTGACAATTGAAACACTGAACAATTTCTCTCTTTGTATAAGGTTTTTCGACTCTTACACTTGTATAATACAGTCTTTTTAGATCATAAATTTTTTCTACTCCTGCTAATGGTTCCAAGTCAGCGAAGAATAGAGGCAGTTGAACTCTATCTTTTATGACATTAGTGACTTGTCGCACTTTGTAACCCATCTCCATGAGTTCTTCTTTGATAGCGTCAACTGGTGTTGAAGGGTGTAGATTTCTGATCACAACTCTAAGAGCTCTCTCTTGCCGTAGCTGATAAGTGTGAAAATCCGCTTTAGTTTCAGTTAGGTATTACACAATTTTTCTATATGCCTCGGCGGTGGTCGGTGATATTTTGGTGTCATTGATTCTACTCATACAGTAGTAGCTGGTGGATTCGGTAATCTTGTTTAATTGCGCACATAACAACTGGAAATTTTTAATATTTTTGACAAATATCGGTGGAGGCCGTGGTTCACTGGGTGTAGGAGCAGATTCCATGTTTTCTTTTTCATTATGTAGGATTTGAAAAGGATTTGGGGTGAAAAACGGAGATTCGTCAGTCATCCCCTGTGACGATGTGCCAGGCTGTGGTTCAGATTCTGTATTAGAACCTGAAGGGGTTGCTTGTTGATTTAATTTTTTATTAGTATCACGGCGGGGTCTTTGTTTTATGGGAGACGTGATTGAACCACTAGATCTAGATCTTTTAGTTGATGCTTTGGAGGACATCACTTGGTGAAAATATCGCATTTCATGTGAAGAAGATAATAAGAAAATAACTAGATGTTGGTAATAAAACAATAACTAAAGAAAAGAAAACCAATCCCGGCCTTGCCGAGCTATTGGCAATCAGCTGATGTGAAGAGGTTACCCAGCATTCACTTTACACCGTAAATTGTAACAAAACTTACTGTTGTTTGCTCCAATAATTATTATTATTATAGAGATATATTACAATTTGTTTCGATATGAACAATGTTCATAGTGATGTGAGACAAAATTCATACAATATTTACAAAAAAAAAAAAAAAAAAAAAAAAAAAAACCAATGATAAATTAAACTTACATAAAGAATAGAAAATGAATAAATACATATATTTACAAAAAAAAAACAGATATAATTGAAATTAATATGAAGTTAACAAATAAATGAACATCATACACACAATCATAACTTTATACAATATTTACAATCTGTTAAAGGAATCCCGTACTGGGTTTTTACCTTCCCTAGATTCCTAGAGGTCCAGCGACTCTCATTGGGATCAACTGCTTTAGGAGATAAAGTTAATGATATTGGGCAACTCTTCAACTGTTGCGATATGGGTTGGATAGAACTCAGAATGAGGAGTGAAAACTTTGGAAAGGTGTTAAGCAAATTCCTCGGCTTTATCTTCTTCTGAAGCCGCCCAGGAACTATCACTACGCCGGAGAGGATGGGAAACGTTGTAGGATTTTTTACATTTCACTGGAAATTTTCACGAGCCGAGGAAGAGAAGAGGTAGAAATCGTAGGATTGGGAACGAAAAATCACCAACTCTCGCTTTAATTGTCTACAATTGAAGTTATCGGAGCGGCTATCTGGAGAATTATAAAAATAAAAATTAAATACATTAATGCTCCATTTGGTGATGACTCGGTCCAAAACAGGTATCATTCCATTTGTACCAAACTCCATCTCTACTCTAATCTACAAATAGTTTCAATATTTGCTTCCTCTACAATCCCTGATCATCCTCCGAGACGTCTAAAAAGGAGTGGCCTCGGGATCTTCTGGTTTTCTATAGTTTTTGAAGAGCTGCCAATGGGCAGTTTCGGTAAATGTGTATCATAAGTTAGTGTAATATTGTCTTACATTTACTAGATGTATTTCATTGTACAGTTGTAATTTTCAATATATCTTTTTTCAATTAATTTTCATCTAAGTTATTATTATTATTGCTTAAGTATGGTATCCAATATCCGAAGATATTGGATGATCCTTTCACTACGCACTAGTAGTAGATGAGGCTGAGGGGAAATTGATGAACTGCCAATGAGGGATGGTGAATTATCCTCAGTGACAAATTGTTGGCCATCTCATTACCAAGACGACGCCGTAGGGCTGGATCCTTGGCTTAGGCAACCCAGAGGCCTAAGGTTAAGCCTTTAAAACGCTAATTTATGTTTTAATTAAGAGGGCTCACTGCCTCACCCGAGTACTTTGGCTACAATAAGCTGTGACTAAGCAAGTCTAACTGTGGTTTTTCCAATTAGTTCCATGGATTTTCAAGGCCTACTACTAGTTATCAAGAGATGTACTTTATATGAGGATGGCTACAGTAAACGAGGGTGGCTAAACATTAATGTGCTGTAACAAAAATTAATACTAATACCAATTATATTTCTTTATTTTATTTTTTTAAATTGAGGATATACATTTTGAAAGCTTTAAAGTATGGTCTCGGATTAAAAATTTGGTTCGCGCAACACACGACTTTCACTTATCTCCGATTTAATAATCAATTTAAGAATTTTCAAAAACATTTATAGATGAAAATATATAGTTAAAGAATTAATTACGTTTAGTTTCAATAGAAACATGCGTTTTATTAAATAATCTATTACATATTTATCTACCATAATCAATTTTATCGGCTTTTCATCTCTCTCCATTAACTTTTACAATTTTGTGTATAAGATAATATTTTTCTAAAATCATTAGCTTTCCAACGGTATATTACAAATCTATGTTACAGTTTTCATGTTCAAAAATAAAAAAAAAAACATTAAAACATATGTTTTCTCTATTCGCCTTTGGTTACATATCGAATTAGTTCAACTTATATATGTATCAAAAGATGGTATGGTTATTTTTATAGAATCTACAAAATTAAAGGTAATTTATAGAAATAAAAATTTAAAACATCGGCATTAAAGCCCTTTTAGACTATTTAAATCAGAATGAAACCTACATGATATTAAAGCATATTTATTTTTACATCGATATAGCGAATTTATTCAAAATCGTTGATAGAGCCGTGGTAAGAGGTTCAAAATGTAAATTATAATTATAAGTGGCTCTTCTAATTATCTGATTTTGATGGAAAGTTGCTGTAATACTTAAGCTATAATACTGGTAAGTGGTTATGGATTGTGGTAGTAGAGAGAACTCTCTATTCTCTAATTGGGTTATTTCCATCACATATCAACAATAATGGGAGTGGGATTTGCTTCTCATTACAATAACCAAATAATTTTGAAATAATCTAGATTTAAATAAAAAATATTGTTATTGGCGCAGAACCTTTAGTTTATCTAATCCTAAAGTCTATATTAATATTAGAGAGAAAATAATAACAAAAAAAATTTGAAGATTTATACTTTTAATTTTGCCAGTGGCCTTGAGCCGCATAAGCGAGTTTAAATATTTGTGTGACTAATTTAAATACTTTAAAATAATAAAGTAATTTTTTTTTTCAGTTCTCTTGAGTGTGTTTTTAAGGAAATATTTCTTGTAGTTACCGATTTCTTGTACTAAGTTATTTTCTGAATTGTTTTGTTGGAATAAATGGTGATTTTGCTTAGGACGAATTGCTGGGGGTTCTAATTTTTTAAGAATCGAAGATATTTTTGATGCATTTTGTATTCTTTCAACTTTTCTGAAGTTAATTAAGCAGGTCGTGCTCCATATGGTTAAGGCATATATAACCTAATTTATTAATTTATTTTTTTTTTGGTGACAAGTTGGATTTTTGGTTAAAATTAGGAAACATTTTATAGAATTTGTTTCCTTTGTCTATTTTTTAGCTTTTTTGAATAGAATTTATTTTTGTGAGAGGAATTACATATATATATATATATATATAAATAATATAATATAATGAATATTACTATATAGTTTAATATAATATAAAAGTGGATTTATTTTCAGAACCCTAAGCTTCGTAAATCTTGGGTGAATCCAGGCGAACCATCAACATCCACTGCAAGACCTTTTTCTTTTTTTTATAAAGAAAACAATGCTGTGCGTTTGGTCGGGATCAAAAGGATAAAATATATTATAAGCTAGAACCTGGCAAAACCGTTATCACCGATCGCTACCAACAAATGATCGATTTAATTACTTCGTCTGATACCATCTATTTGCATCATTGGAATGTGCACTCGCTAAAAAACACTTTGACCCGTATGAAAATGTACGAAGATGGCACGACAACAGGTTCTCTTCAAAAGAAGAATTTTTGGCGTGGCATTCATAACCTGCCGAAGAGATGGGATAATGTATAAATTACAATATAGACTATTTTGATTAAAATATTTTTTATTATTTTCAAATAACTGATGTGCAATTTATATATATATATATATATATATATATATATATATATATATATATATATATATATATATATATATATAAATAAAATTCATCAACACTGTTGCACTGCTGCCACCATTTCACGGTACGCGGAATAAAACAATATGAACGAGTGAGTTTTTCATTCTATTATTTTTTAACTAAAACGAGGTCTGGTTGTATCCAGACCAGATTTTATTGTTCTTCTTATGTCCTTCAACTTACTAGGCGGATCTTGGACGCTATTACTTGTCATCCATCCGCAATTACCTTTTTAAGTGGTCGTCTGAGAGTTTGACAGGTTCAACGCTATTATATTTCTTAAACGTTCTTAATCTTCTTAATGATCATAAATAAAATTGTTTATAAAGAAAATATATTTAGGATGAATACTCTTTAAAGTTCATAGCTATTTTAGGCAGGATCTGCTGTTTTTTTATTCGACTTTCCCTTAAGTAGTTATCAATTTAACTACCAGAAGTGATGAAAATATGCTAATATTTTATTTATGATTGAGAATATTTATAATTTTAATCATATTGAATATAATTAGTTGACCGTTGATAATTACTATAAGGAATTATTCCGCGTGGCGTTCGGTCGATGAATGAAACAATTAGGTAGTTTCAATCGTTTATTTTCAGCCAACATTTCGACCTCCATTGTGGGTCATCATCAGGGCTAAAAAGATACAAAAGATATACATTTACAAAAAAAAAATATTGAGCTAAGGGATGTCAATATTAAAACATAAAAAGGAACTAGATGTGTAAAGAAATCGATTAATTAAATTACAATGACTATGGTATAATAATGAGATGGCTATAAAGAGAAGATAATAACTAAATATGATGTACAAAGGTAATAGCAAATTATATGAAATAAGAAACATTAAAATATAGAATAGAGCGGAGATAAGTACGGTATTGTCGGCGAGTGGAAACTAGGTAAAATTTGGTGGAATGGGATGTAGGTACGTAGATAGGAAAGTACGTACGAAAGGTAGGTAGAATGGAAAATACTTACCGCATTTTAGACGGGATCTTACAACAATGAGTAAAATTGTAATAATAACATAAAAGAATTAATCATATTAAACATATAATAGTAGTAATGGTACTAGAAAATATTTTAACGAAATTCTCAAAGTAAAACCTGTATGATAGTGAGAACAATAATGGATAAATTGCTGGAATTAGTCTGGGCGGCGCACAGTGGTTAAAAGATGGAAAAAAACCTCCAAATGTGAACTTCCTATTTTAAACATATCTCAACTCACTTTTAACAGACAACATCTTAAACTATAATTCTGCCAAAGATTTCATCCAAAATATTGTTAGAAGTTGGCAATATTGATTCAAAAAGGTAAGTGATTTTTACACCTCCAATAAAACCAGCATTTTGCCTATAATGATTCCCCCTCGTTCGCCTACTTAGGGAATAGTTTTCAATCCGAATTTTATATTTTCTTTTTCGCAAACCTTTGCAGTATCACACAACTGTAAAATACCTTCGAAATTGTACAAAGATGGTTGTAGCTTTATAGATCTAAATTCAATGTTCATTTCCGATGTGGTTATAGCTATCGATGGAAATAAAAAAGGTTGCTACACTTACTTATGCGATGGTACTTACACCTTTCGTTAGTACATATCATAATGTAACTACCATGAAAAAATCGTTTGCTCATACCTGCTTTTCGTGTAGTAAAAGCTATTTTAGTTAAATAATATGAAGATAGTAGACTGTAATCTTGGAGGTACTGAACAGTCACTGCGGCTTTCATCCTGATAAATTTGACTTGTATACCAGAAAAACAGTGGAATTAGCTATATACATGTACCCCTTATCGACAGATGTGAACCGAATCCTCTTTCATGAAAAGCAATCGAGCTTGTTATAGAATATAGAATATATATAAGTATTACAGGACCCACCACTTAAGGAAAACATCCTGCCTAGCTACAAACCAAGATATCTTCGGACCATTATATAAGTTGATTAAGACCAGAACCAAAAGTTAAGAGCCTTCCGCTTAGTCATACAACAAAATATTCTTTGAAATGAGTGAAACTGTAAACTTTAAATATTTATTTTCGTGTATAGTGAACTTTATTTTATTTATAATTTCAAATATTATATTTAGTTTATTTACTTTCATATTTAGTAAAGTTATTGTTGAAATATATATATAGTTTTTTTAGAAATAAAAATGTTTTAAGTATAAAATGAGTAAGATTTTTGTGTGAATGGTCTTAAAAATTATTTTATAGAATATAACTCTAATTTTATAGGATTAACCATAAAATAAATGAGAAAAAAAAAACTTAAGTCAAATTTAAGGTGGATTACTACCCACTTAAATCATTCGGTGACTAAGAAATATAATTTGATCCAAAGGATAAGTTTGATTTTTTCAACGTTTTCAAGCCAAAATTGCGTAATCTACGGAGTTTTTCCCGAACTATTAAGCTTTTGAACCACTGTGCGGCGGTCAGTAAATGAAACATCTAAATAGTTTCAACTAATTATTGCTTGCCAAAGCGTTTTTATTGTTTCATGTAATTTTTTATTACGTTTGTACATCATCTTTAGTCATTATCTGCTCTGTGTAGCCCTCTCTCTCTGTATCATACCTTAGTCATTGCAATTTAAATAATCGATTTCTTTACTCATCTAGTTCCTTTTATGTTTTAATCCTTTAGCCTGATATTGTTTAAAATAGTTAAAAATTTAAAATATATTTAATCTTATTGTTAATGTATCTCTTTTATATCTTTTTAGCCCTGATGATGACCCACAATGGGGGTCGAAACGTTGGCTGAAAATAAATGATTGAAACTACCTAATTGTTTCATTCATCGACCGTTATCCGGACTATTTCCTTCTAGTTATAATTTTAATCGTTAAGTTAAGTTATTATCTGATTCTATTTAAGATTTAGTATATAAAGTGGTAAGGCTGGGTGATGAATATTCCATGAGTACCTCCTGTCTAACATAATCCATGAGTTGAAAGGATCAGAGTCCAATAATCCTCTTTGCAGTGCTCGTCATGTCACCCTTCAGGGAAGGAAGCAGCTTTATCTATTGAAGAGAGCTCTGATAATTCAACTCATCACCTTCTTAACCTTTCTGGTGTTGTGTATGATTCCTCGGTGGGTGTATGCCGTTATTTTGTTATGTTGGAAACTCAGAAATCACAGGCTTGATCAGAAGGAAACCTAGCATTTCACGCCTGTTAACATCTAATTTTAAGCAAAGTTTATTATGCTTATTTATTCTCGTTTAAATATAATGCATTTGACTAGGATTTTCTAGGTTTTAGTAAAACTAGTATTATACTAAAAAATTCGATTTAAAAAAAACAAAACAAAAAATGTGGTACGCGCAACACACGACCTTAAACTTACCTCCGTTTTTAAAATCGATTAAATAATTTTTAAATACAGTCAGAAATAATAATGAGTTAAACTATTAAATAATGAATTAAATTGAATTCCTAAAGAAACATGTGTTTTATTAAAAATCGATTATATTATTATCTAAAATAATCAGTTAGTTTTATCGGCTTTTCGTCACTCTTTATTAACTTTTACAGACTTTTGTATAAGAAAATATTTAAAAAAAAAATCTTCAGCTTTTCAACCTTATATTATACATGTATGTTACTGCTCTTATGTTCAGAAACAAAAAATTGCATTAAAAAAATATTTTTTCAGTTTTCTCTTTTAGTTGGGTATCGAATCCGTTCAACTTGTGTATTTAGCCGTCCTTAATCTATGCAATTTAGATGATACGGTTAATCATTTGGAATGTACAAAACTAAAGGTAGTTTAAAGGAAAAAACTTTAAAATATCGGCATTTAAGCCATGTCAGACTATTTCAATCAGAATGAAACCTATTTGATATTAAATTTACACCATAAAGCGAGTTTAAATATTATAATTATTTATTAGATACTTTAACTAAGAAATAAGAATAAGAAATATAAATGAATATTGTAACTGATTTATATATGTAAGTTAACATAAAATAACTATTTAATTTTAATATATCTGTGTATATCATTTAATTTGTATTTAATATTGCCCATCGATGGAATTTCTCGAAGTATTTGTACAATCAAAAATTTGTTGTTTGCATGTAAAGCGATTATTTCGAACCACATGAAATGTATTTATTCCCAACATCTAAAAAAAATCTTCAGCTTTCCAACCTTATATTATACATGTATGTTACTGCTCTTATGTTCAGAAACAAAAAATTGCATTAAAAAAATATGTTTTCAGTTTTCTCTTTTAGTTGGGTATCGAATCCGTTCAACTTATACATTTACCTGTTTTTTATCAGTTGTAACAAGATAATATGGTTAGTTTTATATAATATACAAAATAAAATGTACTCGAAAGGACGAACATTTAAAATATCGGGATTTGAGCCCTGCCAGAATATTTCAATAAAAAAGAAACCTACATGATATTGAAGCCCATTAAATTTTACATTGATATAAGGAGCTTAATCAAAATCGTTAGAGCCGTTTTTGGAAAATCGTAAATAGGTGCAAAATGCGTAGTATAAAGTGGCTCTTCTGGTTGGCTAATTTTGATGAAAAAGTTGCTGTAACATCTCTGGCGTATAGTTTTGTTAAATATGGAATTTCAGTTTCAAAGTACAACCGCCCGGGATTTACCACACACACAGACCTTTCTATGGAACTTGGTCATTTGGACTCGGTCAACACTAAAACGTGTATTTCCGTTAAAACTGGAATTCGAAATTTTCGCGATCTCAATACTTTCCCTTACTATTTATTTTATATATAGGTTAGTGAAAGTAAAACCACTTGGGTCGATGTATTTGAAATCGTCCAATTTTCATTATTTTTGCCACTTAACATTTTCGATTTTCTTGATTTTTTGACGAGTTATTCCCTTTTCTTTCGTGAATATAAAACCATAAATAAAGGTTTTCCTGGATAATAATTTTAGTGTAGCATATCGTATACAAAAAACAACTCTCTTCTGAAGATCGAAATTTTTACAATTAGGACAATGAATAAGCTATAGCAAAAAAAATAAAATAAATAAAAGTGGGTCTCTTTTCCTTTATATACCTTTATCTCGTTATATTACTCATTTTTTTATAATTTTTGAGAAGTTTTTAAACACATTTTTCTACTATTTATGTAATGAGTTGTGGGAGACAAAAATGCAAAGCATGTCCTTTTCTTATTATTAGTATTTGTTTTAATTTAATAATTAAAAAATTACAACAATTAGAAAGTTTTTTCCCAACACATGTTTTCGAACAAACACATCCATAAAGAACTTATTGCCCCATATGTTGCCGATTTGATCCATACGGGGTATCAATCCTTACATGACTAACTCCATTCCCACTTTAACCCACTAGTTTCAATCCTTGCTTCCTCTTCCATTCCTGACAATCCTTCTAGGCGTCTGAAAAGAAGATGGCCTCAAGACCTTCTAGTTTAGATTACCTAGTGGAGTGCTGCCGATGTGCATATTGTCTTCATGTCTTTTATGTATATTATCTATATTTATTTTATCAGCCAATTTACTTAATGTATGAACTAATACAGTTGTAAATTTCACTAAAAAAAAAAAAAAAAAAACACGTTTTCGCCTGCGATGCTGACTTAAAACGGCACTAAAAACTATTATCCAAAAAAAGTGTTTATTTATATTCACGAAAGGATAGAGAATACCTCATCAAAAAATCTGGATGAGTTCAAATGAATTGACTCCTTTACCAATTTTCGACTTTTAAAACTCAATTTGCTTAGGCAGTCCTGGTGCGAACAACCTAATACTCCATTAAAACGACCAAAAATACAAAACTTACGACCGAAAAGATATACTTCAACTGATTTATTTATTGTTTACCTATCAAAAATTTTTATTGTGTGATATTACATTCTTTCGCAATTAGGACATTTACAATAGTGATCAAGTACAACATTCATTTAATATATACAAAACAATAAATTTATAAAGTAATGATACAATATATATATATATATATATATATATATATATATATATATATATATATATATATATAACTTATGTGTTGTCCGAAAGATAAACTAAAAAAAAGGAATAAAGGGGCATAAACAACACGCTTGATGGCTATTCAAACACTGCCTTTATTGGTCTTTTAATCCTGTATATATACATTTCTAATGTTTACAAGAGGTGGTTTGGAATTAAGGCTGATATACTACCTTATCAGTCCTTAACTTATATATATTGGGTTGATGCAAAATTAATGCAGGTTTTTAGTAGGTATTGTAAATACGCCATAGAAGAAGAAGATTTATTTATTTACATAATATTTACAATGTACACTCAATACAAACATGTTTGGTTTCATGATTTCAGTAGACCTTTTTTCATGATAACAGAGTTTCAATCATCCTTTGAATTTACAAATGATTATACAATATTTTGTTTAAGACAGTAGGAAAAGTAACAGGAAAAAAAAACCTACACAATATAAATTACAATATTAGTTTAAAAGTACATGTTTGGTTCTTTTGTGCGTGTAGCGCTTTAGTGATGTTTTGTTGTAATTACCAATTTCTAGTTTTAATGGGTTTTCAGAAGCTGTGGTTTTATCAAAATAGTTTTTGGTTACTGTGTAGATATACTGTTTTAATGTTGGGAGATTTAGTTCAAAGAGCATTTTTGAAATTTTAGTATATCGTGGATAGTTGTAAATGATTCGCATACATGTATTTTGTATTGTTTCTATTTTTTTATAATTGGTATTGCAAGTCGAGCTCCAGACGGGCGATGCATAACATATCTGGGCACGTATGACTGTTTTATATAGTAGTAGTTTGTTCTGAGTGCTTAAACTAGATTTTTTATTAAAATATGGGAACATTTTATAAATACATTTTTTTGTTTTTTCGGATTTTCTATTTATATGTTCGGTATAAGTTAACGATTTGTCTAATGTTATGCCTAAGTATTTAACTGATTTAGACCAGTTAATGTGGACTGAGTTTAATAAAAGGTGATGGTTTATATTCGGTCTGCGCTTAGTAAAGATTATAGCTTCTGACTTGTTTGCATTTATTTTTAATTTCCACATATTGCAATATTTATTGATTTTTTTGAAGTTTAGCTGTAACCTGTTAACTATGGTATCGATGCGATAAGATGATGTATATAGGGCTGTATCATCAGCGTAAAGAGATCTTATTACGTGCGGGTGGCTTGGAAAATCGGATATATATACATTGAATAAAATTGGCGAGAGGCAGGATCCTTGAGGAAGGCCGGCCGTTACAGGGAGTATACTGGATGTCGAATTATTTACACGAACAAAAAATCGTCTATTGTCGAGATATGAATGGATAATATGAATGAGGTAGGGAGGGAAGTTGTATTTAATTAATTTGTAAATAAGTCCTGTATGCCAAACCGTGTCAAAAGCCTTTTCTAAATCTATTATAAGCATACCGGTATGTTTCTTTTCGTTAAAAGCTTTGGTTACGTAATCAGTAAGCCTTGCTAGTTGGTCAACAGTAGAGTGGTGTTTTCTGAAGCCGAATTGGTCGTCTATTATGATTTTGTTTTGTCTAATATGCCGATTTATTCTGGTTAATATTAGTCTTTCTAAGATTTTAGATAAAATATTTAATAGGCTAATCGGTCTGTAATTCGAAATTTCTCTCTGGTCTTTATTGGGTTTTGCAATAGCGATAGTTTTGTGGGTTTTCCAGATAGCAGGAAAATATCTGTGTCTCAAGATGGAATTGTAGATTTTTGTTAAGTATAATATTGATTTTTTGCTAATATTTTTTATTACCAAAGAGGGAATACCGTCATCACCTGATGCTTTCTTTGTGGCGAGTTCTTTGATTACTTTGCCAGTTTCTTTTGGTGAAATAGAGGAAAAGTTACTACTTACAGGTATTTTAAAATGATCACGAACTGATTTTGAAATTTTATTATTTTGGTTTTTAGTACCCAAATTTGAAGTGATACCGTGAGACTCTTGGAAGTGTTTGGCTAGTAGTTCAGCCTTATCTTTATCAACATAAGCGAAACTGTTTGTGTGTTTAAGTGGAGGAATTTTCGATGGCTGTTTTGTGATTTTTTTATGTATATTCCAGATAACTTTATCTCCTGTCCTGCAAGAGCTTAAAATTCTAGCCCAGTTATCGTTTTTCCACTTATTGATGCGGGATCTCACAAAATGATTGAATTTGAAGTAAAAAAATTTAGTTTGTGGGTTTTTAATTCGTTGATATTTTTTCCTGAGTTTATTTTTTATTTTAATTAATGCTCGTAAATGGTTAGGTAAATTATAATATTGATAATTGTGAAAATATTGTTGTGGAATTGACTCTACCATAGCCTGTCTAATGCATTCGTTTAATTTGGTTATATTATTGTCAATGTCTTTTGCATTACGAATTGACGGATTTACACATATTTGAGAGTCCAGTACCTTCCGGAACTTACGCCAGTCCGCTTTGTTGAAAATAAATTTTTTTGTTAACGGGTAAACAGGTAATGACGTATCTATACGGAAAATGACGGGGTTGTGGTCCGAACTAAGACACGGTAAAGAAATGAGTTGAGTCAATTTTTGTAAATTTTTTGTGAGAGCAAGGTCAATGATACTGGGTTTAAAATTACGCTGAGAGGGTATATAGGTAGGTTCAAACGGGTTATGTAATTGTATTTGATTGTTTATAATAAAATTTAAAATGGCTTTTCCATTTTTATTTGTGCTGTGGCAGTTCCATTGTACATGCCTTGCGTTAAGATCCCCAAAGACAAGGACATATTTATTTAAACGAAATAGTTTATTGAGATCAACGATATTTATTTTATTTGGTGGGATATACGTTGAAATAACGGTAGTTAATTTATTGTCTATTGTAGTGTTTATAGCAACCGCTTCAGTACAAGCCAAGTCGGGGGTTTGAATGAAATGGTGCTGGACGTCGGAGTGGATTAAAAGCATGACTCCTCCTCCTGCCCTATTGCGATCTTTCCTATAAATATTGTATCCCGGAACCGAGAATCTGTCCTCATTCGAAAGTCGAGTTTCACAAACTGAGATTATGTGCGGAGTATTATTTTGTAAGAATAATTTAAATTCTATATCATTACCTCTGATCGTTTGGGCATTCCACATCATGAATTTTATTTTATCGTCAGAAGATGTCATTTGGAATCAGATAATATAATAAAATAAGCTGAGCTTTGTTTACTTCTGGAAACGAGGATAAACGAGAAAAGAATACAGAATAATTAATCTCGAGTTGATAGTATAAATGAAGTTGATTATTGTTTGGATTAAGAGAAGAATGACAATAAGGATTATAAAAATAATGAATTCGATTTAAAGTAAAAGAGTTCATTAGCGATTTCAGTGGTCCTTTTTTAATGATAACAGAAGTATTCATTCATACTTTGAATTTACTAATTATTTCATACAATTATTTTGTTTAAGGACAGTAGGAAAAGTAAACAGAAAAAAAAACCTAAACACAATATAAATTACAATATTACATTAAAAGCTACAAGTTTGTTCTTTTGTGCGTGTAGCGTTTAGTGATGTTTTTGTTGTAATATACCAATTTCTAGTTTTAATGGGTTGTCAGTAGGTTGTGGGTTTTTATCAAAATAGTTTTTGGTTACGCTGTGTAGATTACATTCTTTCGCAATTTAGGACATTTACAATATGATCAAGTACAACATTAAATTTAATATATACAAAACAATAAATTTATAAAGAAAATGATACAATATATTATAATATATATTATATATTATATATAAAATAAAATATATATATATATATATAACTTATGTGTTGTCCGAAAGATAAACAAAAAAAAGGAATAAAGGGGCATAAACAAACACGCTTGATGGCTATTCAAACACTGCCTTTATTGGTCTTTTAATCCTGTATATATACATTCTAATTTTTTAAAAGAGGTGGTTTGGAATTAAGGCTGATATACTTACCTTATCAGTCCTTAACTTAATATAAAATTGGGTTGATGCAAAATTAATGCAGTTTTTAGTAGTATTGTAAATACGCCATAGAAGAAGAAGATTTATTTATTTCATAATATTTACAATGTACACTCAATACAAACATGTTTGGTTTCATGATTTCAGTAGACCTTTTTTCATGATAACAGAGTTTCAATCATCCTTTGAATTTACAAATGATTATACAATATTTTGTTTAAGACAGTAGGAAAAGTAACAGGAAAAAAAAACCTACACAATATAAATTACAATATTAGTTTAAAAGTACATGTTTGGTTCTTTTGTGCGTGTAGCGCTTTAGTGATGTTTTGTTGTAATTACCAATTTCTAGTTTTAATGGGTTTTCAGAAGCTGTGGTTTTATCAAAATAGTTTTTGGTTACTGTGTAGATATACTGTTTTAATGTTGGGAGATTTAGTTCAAAGAGCATTTTTGAAATTTTAGTATATCGTGGATAGTTGTAAATGATTCGCATACATGTATTTTGTATTGTTTCTATTTTTTTATAATTGGTATTGCAAGTCGAGCTCCAGAGGGGCGATGCATAACATATCTGGGCACGTATGACTGTTTTATATAGTAGTAGTTTGTTCTGAGTGCTTAAACTAGATTTTTTTTTAAAAATATGGGAACATTTTATAAATACATTTTTTTGTTTTTTCGGATTTTCTATTTATATGTTCGGTATAAGTTAACGATTTGTCTAATGTTATGCCTAAGTATTTAACTGATTTAGACCAGTTAATGTGGACTGAGTTTAATAAAAGGTGATGGTTTATATTCGGTCTGCGCTTAGTAAAGTTTTATAGCTTCTGACTTGTTTGCATTTATTTTTAATTTCCCACATATTGCAATATTTATTGATTTTTTTGAAGTTTAGCTGTAACCTGTTAACTATGGTATCGATGCGATAAGATGATGTATATAGGGCTGTATCATCAGCGTAAAGAGATCTTATTACGTGCGGGTGGCTTGGAAAAATCGGATATATAAAACATTGAATAAAATTGGCGAGAGGCAGGATCCTTGAGGAAGGCCGGCCGTTACAGGGAGTATACTGGATGTCGAATTATTTACACGAACAAAAAATCGTCTATTGTCGAGATATGAATGGATAATATGAATGAGTAGGGAGGGAAGTTGTATTTAATTAATTTGTAAATAAGTCCTGTATGCCAAACCGTGTCAAAAGCCTTTTCTAAATCTATTATAAGCATACCGGTATGTTTCTTTTCGTTAAAAGCTTTGGTTACGTAATCAGTAAGCCTTGCTAGTTGGTCAACAGTAGAGTGGTGTTTTCTGAAGCCGAATTGGTCGTCTATTATGATTTTGTTTTGTCTAATATGCCGATTTATTCTGGTTAATATTAGTCTTTCTAAGATTTTAGATAAAATATTTAATAGGCTAATCGGTCTGTAATTCGAAATTTCTCTCTGGTCTTTATTGGGTTTTGCAATAGCGATAGTTTTGTGGGTTTTCCAGATAGCAGGAAAATATCTGTGTCTCAAGATGGAATTGTAGATTTTTGTTAAGTATAATATTGATTTTTTGCTAATATTTTTTTATTACCAAAGAGGGAATACCGTCATCACCTGATGCTTTCTTTGTGGCGAGTTCTTTGATTACTTTGCCAGTTTCTTTTGGTGAAATAGAGGAAAAGTTACTACTTACAGGTATTTTAAAATGATCACGAACTGATTTTGAAATTTTATTATTTTGGTTTTTAGTACCCAAATTTGAAGTGATACCGTGAGACTCTTGGAAGTGTTTGGCTAGTAGTTCAGCCTTATCTTTATCAACATAAGCGAAACTGTTTGTGTGTTTAAGTGGAGGAATTTTCGATGGCTGTTTTGTGATTTTTTTTATGTATATTCCAGATAACTTTATCTCCTGTCCTGCAAGAGCTTAAAATTCTAGCCCAGTTATCGTTTTTCCACTTATTGATGCGGGATCTCACAAAATGATTGAATTTGAAGTAAAAAAATTTAGTTTGTGGGTTTTTAATTCGTTTATATTTTTTCCTGAGTTTATTTTTTATTTTAATTAATGCTCGTAAATGGTTAGGTAAATTATAATATTGATAATTGTGAAAATATTGTTGTGGAATTGACTCTACCATAGCCTGTCTAATGCATTCGTTTAATTTGGTTATATTATTGTCAATGTCTTTTGCATTACGAATTGACGGATTTACACATATTTGAGAGTCCAGTACCTTCCGGAACTTACGCCAGTCCGCTTTGTTGAAAATAAATTTTTTTGTTAACGGGTAAACAGGTAATGACGTATCTATACGGAAAATGACGGGGTTGTGGTCCGAACTAAGACACGGTAAAGAAATGAGTTGAGTCAATTTTTGTAAATTTTTGTGTGAGAGCAAGGTCAATGATACTGGGTTTAAAATTACGCTGAGAGGGTATATAGGTAGGTTCAAACGGGTTATGTAATTGTATTTGATTGTTTATAATAAAATTTAAATGGCTTTTCCATTTTTATTTGTGCTGTGGCAGTTCCATTGTACATGCCTATGCGTTAAGATCCCCAAAGACAAGGACATATTTATTTAAACGAAATAGTTTATTGAGATCAACGATATTTATTTTATTTGGTGGGATATACGTTGAAATAACGGTAGTTAATTTATTGTCTATTGTAGTGTTTATAGCAACCGCTTCAGTACAAGCCAAGTCGGGGGTTTGAATGAAATGGTGCTGGACGTCGGAGTGGATTAAAAGCATGACTCCTCCTCCTGCCCTATTGCGATCTTTCCTATAAATATTGTATCCCGGAACCGAGAATCTGTCCTCATTCGAAAGTCGAGTTTCACAAACTGAGATTATGTGCGGAGTATTATTTTGTAAGAATAATTTAAATTCTATATCATTACCTCTGATCGTTTGGGCATTCCACATCATGAATTTTATTTTATCGTCAGAAGATGTCATTTGGAATCAGATAATATAATAAAATAAGCTGAGCTTTGTTTACTTCTGGAAACGAGGATAAACGAGAAAAGAATACAGAATAATTAATCTCGAGTTGATAGTATAAATGAAGTTGATTATTGTTTGGATTAAGAGAAGAATGACAATAAGGATTATAAAAATAATGAATTCGATTTAAAGTAAAAGAGTTCATTAGCGATTTTACGAAAGTGAGACCGGTAAAAATATCGTGAGTACAAGTATAGTTTGAACTTTTATTAACTAATATAATAATTTTTGGAAATTTTTGGTTAATATAATTGATTTTACGACGAGAATGCAAGGATGTACGTGTTATATAGACCAAACTATATTTTAGTGTACATATGTACCTATTAACGTAAAATGAATAATTACCAATATAAATAAGAATATAAAGAAATGTGCGAACTATGGTGTTTTGAGATTTGTATAGTTTAACTAAAACAAATCGAATAAGAGTGTACAGCTGTACTTGTTTTTGTGAATAACTGGCTAGTGATAGACGTTTAAGCATTAGACTATACAAGCAATATTTACTGAGCGTGTTGTGGATATTACTTCATAAAATTGTTTTGTACATAGGAGCATGTTTGTTTTTAATTAGTAATACCATTGAACATTGTACTACTGAGATACGAGTAATACATGAAATTAGATAGTTTAACATACACAATATATTATAACTAATATCAAGTTTATTCAATGTCAGGTACTGATGAACCATTAATCGAACAAATATATTAAGCCTTCTACTATAATAACAATTTTTGACATACTATCGTTAGTATTTTTTATCTCAGACATAATAGATTTGAATTTTGAGATAATATTATTTAATTTAAATAAACTAAATATATTTTTAATTTCTTTAAAGCATTCTATAATAGAAGGCTCATTATTAGGCTTAATATTAGTGGTATCATTTTTAGTGTCCGTAAAAGTTTTTTCAAACCATTTAGAGTTGGTTTTAGGTAACGCTGGAAATTCGGTAGGTTTTGCTTTATAGACAATTCGTTCTGATGGTTTTATCCAGGGCCGTTGTTTACTGTGCTGTAGCAGTTTGTTTCTTTGAAGCTCGGGGCAATTTTCAGAATTTGAGAAGTGTTCTTCACGACAGTTGGAACATTTTGGTTTAAATCCGTCTGTCATTACATTCGGGCACTCTTTGGATAAATGCTCTTCTGAGCATTTAAGACATTTTGGTTGCTTAGAGCAATTTCTAGCCACATGGTTAAACTCTTGGCATTTATAACATTGTGTCAATGTTTTCTTGCTATTGTATTTCTCCCATTTTATATGTACATTGTTACAATATCTTATATTATTTAATTTTGTCAGCTGGTTTTTGTTTTCTAATATAACTATGGATAAAGGTAATTTTGTTTCTGTTCCATCTGATTTTTTTATCATTTGGAATATTTTATGAATTTCTAATCCTTGCTCTTTAAGATCTGATGAAATATCTTCTATGGGGTATTCAGGGGGCATCCCTTTGAGAACGACTTTAGGTTTTATTTCATGTTTCGGGGTATAAGTATGAAATCCTTGGTTAAGCGATTTCAATTCATTTTTTATGGTGGTAAAATCTTCGGTATTATAGACATAAAATATGGTTTTGTTACCTCCGTATTTCATGTTAATATCTTTTATGTTTGTTTTTAGGTGAGATAATATATTTTTTGGATTTGAATAGGTTGTATTCACCACAACTGGTGGAAATTTAAGGTGGGTCGGTTGGTTAGTTTCGACTTCAATTTCTTCCTCTTCATCAGAAAAAATATCAAAATAATTTTGAGTTGGTACATTATATTGGTACTCACCTCTTTTTCTTTTCGGTTGATTATCCTCTATTTTTGATGTGCTAGGAATAGCGACGTTCATGGTTGTGGTTTTCCCGCAGAGGGCATTCTTTTGTTTACGGTCAAATTCAGATGCGATAGTCTTTCACTAAGTACGTTATGAAGAACTAATTAAAAACAGTTTATACGGTAAAAGTTTTTTAGAGAACGAATGAATACAATAATTAGTATAGAGCGCACTAGATAAACGTCTGTACTAGCCGGATGCTACAGAGAGACTGAAATACGCCATATCTTTACTTTAACCATATATATTTAATCAAAATAATTTCCATCTGAATCAATGCACTTTTGCCAACGTTCAACAAGCTTTCTTATTCCACCAGAAAAAAAAAATCCGAATCCCTGGACTCAATGAAATCACGAAAAGAATTTTCAATGTCGTCCTGGTTTTGAAAATTTTTCTCCCTCAAAAAGTTGTCCAGATGCCTGAAAAAGTGGAAGTCTGTAGGAAAGAGGTCAGGTGAATAAGGCGGATGTTGGAGAACTTCGTAGCCCAACTCGTGCAGTCGTCGAAGCGTTGGTTGTGCAACGTGTGGTCTGGCGTTATCGTGGAGCAGGATCGGCCCCTTCCGATTCATCAATGCTGGGCAAAGACGTTGCAATTTTTGAGTTCCGAGTTCCGCCGCCATTTCTCGTGTGGTTTTGGTTGGGTCTTCTTCCACTTTTGACCTCAGCTGGTCGTTGTCCAGAGCAAGATGACGGCCCCGACCTTCCTGGTCTTCGAGGTCGAAATCTCCTCTGCGAAACTTCTGGAACCAACGCTGCACCGTGCACTCATTAATAGCCCCCTGACCCCACACTTCATTAATATTACGAGCCGTTTGCGCAGCGCTGCGCCCTAATTTAAATTCGTAAAAATAAATTTGACGAAAATCGCACTTTGACATTTTCGATTCAAGACCTATGAACACACTGAACAAAACGATTTTACTAAACAAATTCATGGTGAAAGAGAGGGTATTAGATAAGGTTTGTTTTGGTATAATAATGATCAATGTTAGGATTAGCTTTGTTTACACAATTGGAATTAAGATATTGCAATAGAGGAAACCTGCATTAATTTTGCATCAACCCAATACCTTCATATATGTGGAAATAATCGGGAGTCAGTCTTTTTTACATATTTTAATTTTGCCAACGTTTTGGGTTCAGGCTTGTGAGCCATCATCAGGGCATTACTGAGCCATGTCCAAGCATAAACCAGTTCATAAATAATAAAAATCAATTTATACTTGGAGATGGCTCAGTAATGCCCCCAGTAATGATGATTCACAAGCTTGAACCGAAACGTTGGCAAAATTAAAATATTTAAAGAAAAGACTGACTCTCGATTATTTCCACCTATAATAATTTCTACAATCGACTATACATCCTCCAAATTGAATTTCTTTCATTTTATCGAGACATGTGTATAGGTCGCGGATGATAAAAAAAAAATATTCTAGTATAAAATAGAATGGGTTTAGTTAATTGGAAAAGGTCACGCGCTACCTGGATATAGAAAAACTGGATTGGATTGCCCAGAATTGGAGGAAAACCTTCCTTTCACACACTACCAAAATAATTTAAAGTTATATCCGGTAGGATGTTTAAACTATTTTGGAAAGAAAATACGTAAAATTGCACCTGCGCTAGCAAACATAGCTTCAGTCTCATTTGTGCTGGCAGGGGATTCCTTACTTTTTAATAGTAAAATCATCCCAGGTTGTGTCTTTTTATAAATTGGCTCGAACATCTGGGTGTGTTATAAATTTTATCTTAACCTCTGATCATTGTTTTTTGAAAATTTATATTCAAAAAGCACTTAGTTGGTTTGATCAAGCAAATGCAATTTGACTCATTTAATATCCAGTAGAATATTTAAACAAGAAAGGAAATGCGTCAAATAGTAGTTGCACTAGCAAACCTAGCTCCAGTTTTATTTGTCTACTGGCAGAGCATTTCTTATTCATAATTGGCACAATTATTCTAGATTGCGTCTTCTTGTAGATTAGACCTAAGATCGGGGGTCGTTCTCAATTTCATTTAAGTTCCGGCCATGTTCTATTTAGGAAACGCATATCCAAAAACCACTTTGCAATTTGACACATTTCCATTCCACAAGAGTTTAAAAATCCTAGCAAATATATTATTACTGTAGATCAATTATCATCCTTGATATATGAAAGGATTCACCGCGCCAAATTTCATCAATATTTCTGATCCTAATATTTGTTGTAATATTCATTAAATTAGATAACACAGTGTCCTTTGGAAAATAATGCAATATTTAATTCCTTAATAAAGGAATATTTTAAAATGATTTTGGATACTTATCTAAGATAATTCCCTATAGTATCCTATGTTTCAAAGCTCTATTTTATATAGATTAAAAACTATATATATATATATATATATATATATTATATATATATATATATATATATATATATATATATATATATATATATGTCTTTGTGTGAAAATTCTAGAACTTATGGAACGGATATAAAATACAATCCTAAACCTCTTTGCCGGTACTTTTAGTATAGTCTGAAATTTTATTATCTCTGGGAAAACGCAAGTAGAAGTGCTGAGATATAATATTTTTAGAGGCATATTAAGAGTGAAATGTGTAAAATGAGATGCCCAGAGACGAGACGAAAACCGTTCTTTCAGTTATGATGTACAGCCGAAATGCATTTATTGACTTAGCGAGTTCCTAATCAATTATGGTTCATTATTCAAAATCTTACAAAAAAAAAAAAAAAAAAAAAAAAAACAATGCTCAAACATTTAGCGCTTAGTGCCAAAGTTTATGTTCTGCTGACATAAAACTGTTGTAATTCGACATTAACACTAGTGTCATTATAAAAACAGGTAAATAAAAAGGATCTATATAATAATAAAAATCAAATGTTCTATGAGAAAATAATTATATTACACCGCAAACTTATAAGTTTTTTTTCCGCAATGTGTCAATAATATATAATAACTTCGTAATTCATTAATGACGTAGTTAATCAAAGTATAAACCATACTGCAAAATTTGAAGTTTTCTGATATGAAAAAATGTTCATTAATATATATTTTTCAACATGATACAATTAAATTAGGGTTAGTTTTAGAAGCTTATGAAATAAAATTGAGATTTTGATGTTCTGATTATGATGTACCGTAATATGATGTATGGGTTTGGTAATGCTGTGTGCGTTTTGGGGGATGTGCGTGATTATCTCGTAAAATATAATTCTTGAACTGGTAAGAGCTTCCTTGAATGATCAGCTGGTAAAAGGGGAAGTGTGAATTCAAAACACTAATGTTAGCCCAATGAAGTTCAAAAATGGCCTTATGTCGAATAAAAATTGGAGACAAGCTGAATTTTAGCTAGTTCTTAGGACCTCATTAGAGGAGTATTTTCTCAAAAGTCTTCACTCCTCACCTTCCTCCTTTGATCATCCGCTTCGGGAGTCTTTTAGTTATTGTCCGCAACTTGGCTATTATTCGTTCGATCTTAATGCGTGGTGTGTCATTGTATTTCTTTATCTATAAGCTTTAATACATGTTATATAACAGTTTAGCGTAGATTTTACACTATCGCCGCAATTGCCTAGAACGTGCAAAAATTTCGAATTGAAATTCATATTTTATGTGGTTTTCTTGAAATGGAATTTTTTTTTAAGTTAAATCCGAAAAAATGACAATTGAAAGTTGTAGCGCAGTTCCTACCGTTGTATATTATGTACCTAGCTTTATATTTTTGGGGTCGAGGACCTACAGGCAACCAAGCATTATTTCGCGCTCAACACCAAGCCCTAACGCGTGTTCGAATGTTGCGGAATTGTTAATTCGCTGTATCTTGTTTACTTATGCTTATTTCATTTAATTTCCTTAAGAACTGATAAAATATTATCAATTATATTGCTCTAATTGTTATTAATATATTAATGTATTACAAAAAAATTATAAAATGCATTTTAATACTTTTGTTTCTATAATTAATAAGTTTGATCTCTCTAACTAAGCTCCGTACATCTGTCGGTCCGCCGTCAGCGGGTTTTCTTCAAAACTACTGGACCGATGTTTGCGAAATTTGAAAACGAGATAAATATAAATAGCCTGAAAACAGTACAATATGATCGTTGAAAAAATAGAAAAGTAAGATTTTCTGAATACAATGAATAAGTTTTTACAAAATATTAATATTGCGTTTGTAACTTAGTGGTGATTGGCAATTTCTTTCAAGTATAAGTTAATAGTTCTGTATACATATAAGTGAAATGCCTCCGCAGATATATAAATTGTAATACTGTAATATAATTACAGTAAACCTCTTTTTAACGAACACGGTTGTAACGAACACCCGTTTATAACGAACTACCGTTGCGGTCCCTTGAAAAATGAATAGAAAACTATGCTTTTTCCTCGTTTATAACGAAATATTCTCTTATAACGAACTAACGAACTACTTTTGTGGACCTCAGAATTGAATTGGTTCGTTATTACGAAAAATGAAGAAGACCTAAATTACGATATGTCTTGATTCCCGATAAAGAGCGGCGGCTTACTTTCCAAATCCTTCTTACCTCTCCAATTTATTCAGCCGAGCTCTGTGATTCACAGTCTGTGACAGCTTGTTATTCTGTTGTTATTGCCTTTATTACTTGCGTTTATTCGAGGTTAGTCTTCCTCGCTTTTCGTTCGAAGAGCGCTTCTCCCCGTACACTATATCTAAGAAAAAATCCATTAATTTAAATATAAAGTTGGCGATTCTTCAAGAAGTGGATAAAAAAATTGAGTCAAAATTTAAAATTGCGGAAAAATAAGGGATATAAAAATCTAATCTATCAATGATTATCGCTAATAAAAATAAAATCGATGCCTCCATTGCGTGTTTATCGGGATGTGGAAAAAAATTAGAGGAGAAATACATGACATTCTTAATCGCCATGCTCTCCAGTGGTTTCGAGAAATAAGGGTCTCAGGGATACCCATTTCAGGACAATTCGTCTAGGAGAAATCAAGTCAAATAGCAAATGAATTGGACATCTAAAACTTTCAGTGTTCATCCGGCTGGCTTTGGCGCTTTCAGAAACGTCATAGAATCACATCACTGGTAGTTAGCTGTGAAGAAAATAAAGTAAACCTAAGCGACGTCGATAGTGTAAGCTGGAAAAATTTTCGCAAGAGTACGCAAAATATCATCAAGAAATGTTTTAATACGGACGAAGCTGGTGCATAGTTTTAAATGCTTTTGAAGTTTCTAAATAAACATGTGCCTGAAAGCGAATGCTGTATTGAAAATACCTCTTTTTAACCACCTGAATTTATACCAAGACATATATTTACATACAACATATTTTTCAGATATAACGAATTCTTTTATAACGAACAGAGAATTTTTTGGTAACTTGGAGTTCGTTATAACGAGTGTTTACTGTATTCGGAATTTGTAGCGTATGTACGTCAGTAACATTACACGTTCTTCTCATTGAATAAAAACAAAAGAAACATCAGTATTTACTATATACCATCGACTGTAGTGGCCTTATCGAGGGTTTGATGATACAGAGATATGGAATATGCGGTAAAAATAATAATTGAAATATGCTGGGATACATGGAAATGTAACATTCGCATAACATTGTTACAAACGCATATTCGCTTATGAATGCATCTGTACCTGGAATGAAAATGACGGAAAGGAAAACATAAAATACATAATAATATCTGAGCTCTCTAAACTGAATAATTGTAACAGTTTTATGTTATTATTATTTAACTTCTTTTTTTTTATTCCCATAAATTTTAAACAATTTTTAGGGCTCAGTAGTTTTAAAAATTATATTAATGCCTAGTATATTTAAGCATTGAATGGCTCTGGAGTTGTGTTTCTAGTATTTAACGAGAATGGTTATTACTAAAATATTGTTTCATAGTTAATATTATTCAGATTTTTCGGTTTCTCGTCTGAAATTTGTAAAAACGTCAACCTTGTAAAACTTTAATTTCGAACTCTTAAAAAAAAAAAAAAAAATATATATATATATATATATATATATATATATATATATATAAAATAACGAAACACTGTTTTTTTTATATTATTAGAATTTACTTTAGATAAAATAAAACATATTGAGATTCTTCAGTTTTCTCTACACCTCTAAAAAACGTTGTTTATTTTTTATTAATTTATTTTTTTTTAACAACAATTCTATTCTTCCCGACTCTTGGCTAATCGTTACTTTATTTTACTTTCTAGTGCCCATTCACATGAAATACCATTTGTTCGCGTAACATGTAAGCTCAATTTAATAATGTGCCACAAGCGGCCATATTTTGTTATCAATAACATATGGTAAGAAGAGAACCCGAAGTACAGCAGAAGCGTGCACGCTGCACACCATTTACCTTCTTCTTTTCCGAGTACGGAGCGATAAGAATGGAGTAAAGGAAGAAAAGGTCGTCCTAGGCTGGACGACGAGGCGAAGAATGAAGAGATGAAATGAGAGACACACCATACCAACCATACCAAGAACTAATTATCAAGTCGAATAATATCGCACTTAAAAATATTTTATAAACGCTTAGGCTTTTTTTGATTGGCCACTAGGTTCTAGAATATGATGAAAAAATATTCCGCAGCTAGAATCAAATCTACCCGTTAATGTTTAACATGGAATAAGGCTTTAAAGTGTGGCTTCCTTTATTTTTGATTAGAAATAACAATTATTGTCTGTCTTTTCACATATTTTATAATCAAATTGAGTTATTTCTTCATATCATAAGAAAATTAGAGATATTATTCGTTGACAGATGTATAAAATAATACAAAAATAAAACATTGTTCATTTTATTATATACATACATACATACACACACACACACACACACACACACACACACACACACACACACATATATATATATATATGTGTGGTGTGTGTGTGTGTGTGTGTGTTAACAAAATTATATTTTATATAATGTAGAAAGTTACAAAAAAAAAAAAAAAAAAAAAAAAGTAAAAAAAGATTTATTAGATTTGGCAAAATTTTTACAAAGAGTGTGAAATGAGATTAGTCTATTAATCTATTTTTGGTTTCTCAAAGCTTGAAAACCAAAAATTGTTAGGCTAAATGCACCAATTACTGACAATTTAAGAAAAATTTTGTGGTTTTTCGAGATTTTCTTCCGTATTCAGAGCCCGATCCTTGCCATTCATAATATTTATATTATGCGACATCTCTTTTTTCTATCCTCTTCATTGAATAATATCAAAATGATGAATTTTAGTCTATTTTTCTGCATAAAATTAGGATGCATGTTTTTCTGAAATTACATTTCCTCTAACTGACATACACATACCAGTTACTGACAGTGTGGGGAACTAATTCCTTACACCCTGTACCGAAATTAAACTAATTTTATTCCTAACTTCAAAATAGAAAAGCGAATCTTTGAAATTACGAAACAAGTTATATGATTCTAAACTATTGTTTAAGTGATGGCACACGTTAGGAACTCATTAACATTATCAGTCGTTTGATCACTTCCCACTGAATTTGAAGGGGGTTAAAATTCGTAAATATTTTTCAGGTTAATAAATTTTTAACGCATAACATCTCTCCGGCTTTTTAAACATAATAGGAAAATCATAATGAGACCTTTTCGTCACGATCACGGTATCAAAGCCCGGATCGATCTATTTCTAATAGGTAGTTGAACATTACATTAGGTAGTTGAACGTTTTGTTAGCAAGGCCCAAAAGCCTAATAATTGCGTGATTGTATCATTATATGAGGTTGTTATCAGTTCTTCTGTCACCCTAAAAACATTTTTCCTAAAAACATGGGCCTCAAACATTTAGTTTCTGTGTCTCTAACAGCCACACGGATCTTTTTCTGTTTTGTGTCCATCAGAGCGCTTATGTAGTCACCCTCTCCTACAGTTCTGTTCTGAACGAGACTTTTGTCTTAGAAAAGATAGTTAATTAGTCATTAGAACTAAAATTCGCTGAAAACCCCAATTACTAACAAAAGTGTCAGTACTTGGGTAAAGGCATGTTTTCGGGTACCCAAATCCTAACTCCACAAAAATGGTTTTTCAAATTAATTAGTAATATATTTACACAGAAATCGTCTATTCTTATTACCTAACATCAATATTGGATCGATAGAAAATAATTAGAATGTATTATTGAATGAAAGGTTATAATAGATGAAATTGAGACTCATCTCTGAATATTTGCTTTTCTTGGAGATTAATGTTCTTTATTCAAAGACAATTTGACAATTTATTATTTTTATTTATACTATTTATCTATCATATTATAGATATCGGTGAATTATTTTTACAAAGTTAAATAGTCATGAATTACAAAATTATACAAAAATGAAAAGTAAGGGAAATAAAGATCTCACTGATTGAGCTTAATTTGCAGCTGGAGTTATACCAACTTAAGCCTCTTACAAAGCCAATGTTTGGCTACCTACGAGAAAGTACTTCGTTCGCGCTTAGCATATTAATGAATGGGGCTCCTGGAATTTCAGTTCGTGCTTCAGGCCTGGATTCTTGACCTGTTTAATGAAGTAAGTATAGGTAAAGTACTTAGGATGATCTCACATCAAGTATTGAACACCAGTTTAGCATCTATTTTACAAGCTCTTCAGTTATAAATTAACAAAACGAAATTATTAGAGAGTTTTTATTATTTATAATTAATTATGAGATTCCTAAACAGTGAATGACCTTTTATCGAAAAATTATTTAAAAATAATGATTATTATAGTGTTTTGGTTTTTAGTTCAAAAACATAAACATTTATTTAAACAAATTATGAATATATTATTCGGAACAATCTCTTTCTAATTTGTTTATATATTTATTTATCATAACATATCAAACATGATTATTACATTACGTTTCGAGGTACCTTATGCCTCATCTTCAGATTTTCAAATATTATATTTATTTCCATATTGTATCCCAATATAGGTCAATTGTTATTGTTGTATTATTCATATTAAGCTCATAGATATGAATAATTCTGTTAAAATTTATATTTTCATTATCACATATTCATTATCTCAACCTTTTG
Source organism: Piezodorus guildinii (assembly GCA_023052935.1). Taxonomy (NCBI): domain Eukaryota; kingdom Metazoa; phylum Arthropoda; class Insecta; order Hemiptera; family Pentatomidae; genus Piezodorus; species Piezodorus guildinii. Next base: position 103,507,114 of record CM041294.1, on the reverse strand, counting down.
TTGCTGTGTACTTGCAAATTTTTCACTTGAACGGATATAGCTCCTCAATGATTACTCTCAATTAGTTTTTAAGCAGCTTGATGGATTTGTAATATATTCCTTAGCAAAAGTGTCCATAGTATTTGTTTTGTAAGAAGTCGCATTTAAGAGCTACAGCTATTTAAATCCGAGAAATGCCAAGTTTGCTTAATGTACCCCATAGGTGAGGTAAGTTGAGCAAGGGTTTGGGGCAAATTGAGTACGAAGAATGTCTAACCAAACCATGGATTCAATTTCAACTATAAATAAAGTAAAGTATGTAATTGATAATCAGTTATTTATTTTTCTTCTTTTAGTGACAGAACGACAAAATTTAAAGCAATTTTCTATGAATAATGAACCAAAACTAGAATCAATAAAACATTAACGTATTTTAAGATTTATTGCATATAACATCAATGTTTTTATTATTACTCATATAGCTTATATCATAAAAAAAATATTAGTTAACATAATATTAAAAATATTAATTATAAGATATTTGGAACTTAATGACCATTGTCACTGTCGCAAATGGCAAAAATGAAAGTAAGTTCATGTAGGTTAGTGGTAGAATAACAAAACTTAAAGTAATTTTCTTTGTATAATTAACTTCAAATATAATAACAAAACATCAACGTAATGTTGAGGAACTATAGCTCAACTGACCCAACCCGGAATTTTAAAACAAAAGCGAGGTTATGAAAAAAATCGTAAGAATTATACCCAGAACAACTCCACATATCAAAAGTAAATAATTCTCTGAAGTGTTATGTATGAAAGTAGTGAAACACTTACTTGGTTTAAAATAGATAAAAATTGACTAATACAGAGGAAAACTTGTGATGAACGACGTTTTTACTTTTAGGTCACAAAAATTATCAAAACACACGAGCGCTGCAATCGCTCATTTAGCCGCCATTAGCGATGATAAGTGATTCACCCTCTCACGACTTTCTTTCCGCCATAAGATACCTATGCGCACGGTGAATAGTTTTATATTTATAGTGAATAGCTAGATGTTTCAAATTCCCAACTTGTTCCTATGCTCAACTAGCCCCCTCTACCAAATATAATTATTTTCTATTAGATGTTTTACTTAGTGCTACAGTTTGTATTGAACACGAAATATTTAATGAATAAAAAGTTAAGAAAATGAAACCGGCCATTTTCTCGGAACTTATAAAATTGATTCTATTATGAGATGTATTTAATATAACATGAATACAACAAAAAAAATATAATTTTTATAACAAAGGTAGAAATTAGGCGATTTATTTGACCAACAGATACCCCATTGCCAGAGGAAGGTTGTAAGCTGCAAGATCTTTCCCTCACGTCTTAAATCCGTAGTTATTGGGGTCGTCATGATGAAACCAACTTGCTTTTCATGCGACAGAACTACATTTGCAAAGTCCTAACTCTTATATATATATATATAGCTATAAATGCAGAATATATATCGGTACACCCAATAAATTATTTAAAATGAGTAATCTGGATTACTTCTAACCATAATGTCACAATAAAGTTCTGAGATGGACTATTATGTTTATGTCCATGAATAAAATGTATTTATATTATTTTTTATGACCATAAAATAATTATCTATGCTATGCCTTAATAGTTTATATATTTAAATATTTATAAGTACCAAACCCGAGATCTTTTATGGAAAGGATAACCCGAGATACATTTTTTTCTTTTTTTTTAATTTTTATAAGAGAATCGTTGTTTTTTTCACTATAACATTATTCAATAAAATTTATTCAATAAATAGTAAAAATTGGTGGAATTATTATTATTACTCCTATATTTTAAAAACAAATTAACTTAAGAGAACGAGTAACTATTTTTTTTAATAACATTTTAATACTGACTGAGAAAACAAAACTAATGAAAGGAGAGAAATAATTATCCGTTTAAAGTCTCCAGAGAATCGTTTTAATCAACTGTAATACTCATACCACTTTAAACGTACTTTAAGAGCCATCTAAAACTACTGACTTATTCATTGAAATAAAACTGAATTTATTAGCAAGTGATTTAGATTTAACCTGATTCATTAAAGTAGCACATCTAGTCAGTCTATTTCGGTAATTAAGTTGCTGTAATATCTCAGGCAACTACGATTTTTAAATATATTTTGATTAATATACAACATATCGTTTTCGAGCTCAAACTAGCACATACACACGCAGAAACACACCAGACAGACACACACACATACTAAACTTTTTGCGGGACTTGGTCATTAAGACTGAGTGAACCCTACCCCGTATTTTTGTTGAAAACTGCAATTAAAAATTGTTAGCGTTACTTTCCCTTACTGTGTTTCATATATAGGTAAGTGAAAGTAAAATGATAATAACTTTTAATTTTAAAATTTTCTAATAAATCTGTGCGCGCACACACACGAATTTTACTCTGATTTAAAATTAATTGAAAGAATATTAAAATAAAAATATAAATGATTTCCAATACATTTTTTCAAGATTAATAAAGCAATTAAAATTATTTCCGATAGAAACATGGGTTTTTATTAAATAATCTATTATATTATTATCTGAAACAATCAGTTTTATAATCGGATTTTTATTACTCTCCGTTAACTTTTACGATGTCGTGTATAACATAATATTTTTTATAAAATCTTTAGCTTTCCAACGGTATATTAAATTACTGTTTTTATCACTAAAAAAAAAAAAAAAAAAAATGCATAAAATATGTTTGCTCTTTCTACTTTAGTATTTTTTAAATTATATGTTTTTTATCATTGCTAAAAAGAATAATATGGTTATTGCTATAGAATTTAAAAATTTAAGGTACTTTAGAAGAAGAACTTTTCTTTTGCAAAGCAGTCTATCTGATTGCAAGCTCATTCTGCATCTATTTAGGCCAACTCATAAAACAAAGTAGATATTTAAAATTAATAGTAATCTATTTCGAAATTCAAAATACCCTCACACAAGATTGAAACGACAATAAACTGCTCGTAGATAGCATTTATTACAACACTTGACAAACTTTCAGTCTATTAATAAAAGTTACTATTCACGTTAATGTTTTCAGTCTTTTATGAACATATGGATTAAGCTTTGGGACTCTAAACCATCTATTGCATCCCACATTTAATTCTTACGATCCGAAATCCCTCGCAAGATTCTAAAAGCTTTTTATTTTGTCACAAATCAAATCATCCATAATGATCTAAACATCCTATTTGTCACTGACCTAGCCCAAACAAGATATACCTCTTTTCATTACTAATTCCCTGGCCATACAAAACCCTGTTTTCAATTAACTTTCTTCCTCATATATTCCTGATAACCTTCTAAGGGGGTTGAAATGAAGATGGCCTCGGGACCAACTCAATTAAAATAGTTATATACGTATGTACTTTATAAAATGTATTTTTGCTACACATCTACATGTTATATTTCTTTCATACAGTTGCAAATTACATTATATCATAAAATAAAATAAAAATTGAAAATGGAGCCATCACTGTATTTTATTAAATTCCTCAAAAAAAAAGAAGAGAAAAGAAACTATAAATTCGGTAACGTTGTTTTTATTGTTGTTTTTGTTCGTTTAATTTAGTTTTGTTGAAACATATTTCATTTTAATTATGATTTCCTCGAGTTAGTGTGCTCGGAAAGCTTTCACTTTTAACCCAGAGTTGCCTCGCATTCCCCAGCTCGCTGTAACTTCCCGCTACAACTTTTTGAATATATCCCCCACATTATCCCAGCAAAATATTAAATTGCCGGACCTATGGTAACTTCATGCCACATATATCTCCCCTTAACTGCCCTTATTCCAGACGGGAATTCCCAAGTTTTATGAACTCGATACATTAGTGAATATAAAGGAAGCAATAAAATTGTTTTGTTTAAAAAAAAAAAAAAAAAATTGTTTTTACTTTTAAATCATAATATATCTATTATTGTACAAAGACAAATTCTTTATACCCGTTTCATACATTTCAAAAAAACTTTTAAAAAAACATATCTTCGAAATTCGCTTATTTCGCATATATTTCAAAACGAAAATATTCCATTAATATTTTATATGCATACATACTAGGAGCTTTTCTATTTAAATCAATAGATTTATCGAGTATTAAAACAGGTATATCTCAGATTAATTTAGTTTTAATGAAAGGGTTTTCATATGCTTTGTTTTTTGTCAATGCTCCTTATTTTGTTACAAATAAAAATTTTCACAATGACCTGAATGTTCCATGAGCTGCAGACTTAGCCAGAATTATACATACCTCCTTTAATTTCAAACTCCCAGCCCACTCAAACCCACTGGTCCTTATCCTCTCATCTCTATCTATTTCTGATTACCTTCTGAGGCACCTGAAAAGACGGTGGCCTCGAGACCTGCTTATGAAATAAACATTAAAGTGCTACCGCTGGGTAGCTTCTTCACAAGAGTTTATCATGCAAGTTGTAACATTTTTCACATTTACTAGTTGTATTTTTTTTATACTGTTGTAAATATCAATAAATAACTAAAATAAATTTAGAAAGTGCTCCTTATACATATTTATATATAATTTTTATGTTATTCCTTAAATAAGTTTTTTTAAAATGAAATTCAAAAATAATTTTCGGTTTATAGTTATGAAATATTTTATTTCGGAATAATATTTCAATTGTTTATTATTAAGATTTAAAAGATTAAAACAGTTCATTTTAACCGGAAAAAAGAAACTTTAAAAAATATACAATATATTTTTTTATACATCAAGAACATATTATCATCGTTAAGAATATGTTATGTGCATATATACACACATAAATTAATCTTACTTAGCAGTAAATATATCTTAAAAAAGAAAAATCTTATAATCTGGTCTCCTTCATTCCTGTATTAAGTTTCAAAAGCCATTAAGATATAAAATAGGCTAAATATTTATATATGTAATCCTTATATTTCTGAACTTGAAACCATCCCAGGTATATAGGAATAAATACATTTCATGTGGTTCAGAATAATCGCTTTACATGCAAACAACAAATTTTCGATTGTACAAATACTTCGAGAAATTCCATCGATGGGCAATATTAAATACCAATTAAATGATATACACAGATATATTAAAATTAAATAGTTATTTTATGTTAACTTACATATATAAATCAGTTACAATATTCATTTATATTTCTTAAAAGATTAGTAAAAGTATCTAATAAATAATTAGAATATTTAAACTCGCTTTATGATGTAAATTTAATATCATATAGGTTTCATTCTGATTTATAATCATTCTGATATAATTCTGAATAGTCTGACAGGGCTTAAATGCTGATATTTTAAAGTTTTTTTTCCTTTAAACTACCTTTAGTTTTGTATATTCCAAATGATTAACCATATCATCTAAATTGCATTGATTAAGGACGGCTAAATACACAAGTTGGACGAATTTGATGACCAACTAAATGATAAAAGAGCAAAACTATTTTTTTTTATGAAATATTTGGGTTTTTTATGAGAAGAACAGTAATATAGACGTATAATATGCTGTTGGAAAAAGAAAGATTATTTTAGAAAAATATTATCTGATAAACAAAGTAGTAAAATATAATATAAAGTGACCAATAGGGAATAAACTTATTACTGATTAACAATTTAATATAGTTATATTATTTAATCTAAATCGTATGTTTCCAACGAAAATGGATACATGTTTTATTAAAATCTACTTAAATTTTTTCTTCAATTGTAGTATATTTAATAGTATTTATATAGATTTTAACAGTCGAAATAAGTGAAAGTCGTATGTTGCCCGAGCCAGATTTTTAAATTATTAATTCTTGATATTTGAATTTATGTTAAATAAACTTTTATTCTTGTAAATTATGAACATAAAATATTTTAAATATGGAACAGATACAGTAAAACATTGCCTTTCGGCCGAACCAAAAAGGGAGTTATTAACATTCAGAACAGGTCGTGTAAGTCTTTGGAAAAAATTAAGCGGTATCCCTGAATGATCCTCTTCCTATTCTTGTAGGATATTCTGAAAGCGTTCTTTCGTGACGTCTCTATGCTCAACCATTGTTCAAGAAAGGCCTATGGTCCATACCGAAGAAGATGAAATTGCCCGATTAGGGTGAAATTACGCCATCCTCTGAGCCTGATGTTTCTACTTCGTCCGTAACGGTTAGGGACGTTTTGCCATTGTTGGTCACGTTTTTCTGATAAGAAGGGCAGGTTTTTTTGTTGTGTAGATGATGGAAAAAGACATCATAGCTGCGGACTTTTAACCTTCAAGTTATTTGTCTTCCATATTAGTGGGTGGAGAAGATGTATATGTGAATATGTGTGTGTGTGTCTGTGAATGTTTTTTTTTTTAAACACGCTCTGATATACTTAAGACCTAGTATTACCTATAACTATCTGTTCATAATATACATAGATAAGTAATTAAAATATAATAAAAAATCTAGTGTGGACAACACACGATTTTCACTTACCTCGGCTGTTATAATCAATTTAACAACTATTAAATAAACTTAAATTTAAAAAATTTAAAGTTAATTTAAAAAACAATATTCAGTTTCGTTGGAAACATATAGATTAAATAATATAGCAATATACAATTTGTACTTATAATTATTAGTAATTGTATTTGTCAATTTACTTTACCTTTTACAACTTTGTATATAAGATAATATTGTTTCTAAAGTCTTTAGCTTTTAACAGCGTATTATACATCTAATATTGTATATTATACCTCTGTTCTTATGTAAAAAATATTTTTTGCTCATTTCTACTACAGTTTATTATCAAATTCGTTCAACTTTTAAATTTAGCCAGTTTTAGTCAACGCTGATGAGGTGATATTGTTTTGTTTTTTTCTATAATACTATAAAACTAAAGGTACTTTAGAGGAAGAAATTTTAAAATATCGGCAATTAAGTCCTGTGGGACTAATGCAATCAGAATGAAACCTACATCATAATGAAGCCCATTAAATGTTACATCGATATAGCGAGTTTAATCAAAATCGTTTTTTAGTTTGAGTTTAATCGACCCGTTTTTGAGAAGATCGTAAAAATGTGAAAAAAATGTATAGTATTAAGTGGCTCTTCTGCTTGGCCGATTTTGATTAAAAAGTTGCTGTAACATCTTAGGCATTGACGCTCTTAAAATATGAAATATCAGTTTCACAATACTTTTTTGAGCTAGAATTACCACATACACACACTCGCGGACACAAGAATACTCAGATCTTTTCGGATTCGGTTTTTTAGGGGGGCATAGAAGACCCTAAAACGTGTATTTCCGTTAAAAACTGAAATTCGAAAATTTTACGATCGCTATATTTTTTCTTATTTATATATTTCATATATAGGTAAGTGAAAGTAAAAAGGAAATGTAGCATAACAATAAAAGAAAATTAAAATAATGATTTATGTTTCAGCAAAAAATACTTACATATAAAAATTGCATAATTTCAATAAAAAATGTTAAGACTCATAACGACAGCTCCTTGGTACGTAAATAACAAAGCTCTACGTACTGACTTACAACAATCAACTGTTGACCAACATATACTAACTCTCTATTCTCGTCTCCGGACACGACATAGATTTACAACATGTTAAATGCTGAGTCAGAAGAAGGCTGAAGAGAAGCTGGATGAGAGACCTCTTCTGCTAAATTAAAGCCTAAGAAGGGATGCAGCTGGGCACTTTCCTTCCCAATGCCTACCATGTCTAATCTTACTATTTATAGCACATTTCCTTATTGGCCAATAGCATCTGACAGGAGCGAATGAAGAAATATGAAAAAAATAACGATAACTCAATTATAAAAATTTAAATAAGAAATCTATAAAAAATAGTAATATAAGTAAGAAAAAGAAAATTAAAAACATTCTGCCCTCGTTTAACTTTAACTAAGCCTGGATACTTTCATTTAGATCGCAAAGCAGAACTCCAGGAGATACCAACGCTTCTCTTCCGGTCACGTTTCTGATATCGTAGGCATTAGAACTGCAGACTTAGTATTATATATTTGAATCCTTTACTTGACTAGAAAAGGAACCGAAATTTGTTTAACTATTAAGCTGCTTTTTATTAACAGTATTAAAATGATAGAAAAAAGAAGAGATAAATATACATTTTATAATAAAATATTAGTACCTTAGTAATAATATTACCTCATTGTTTTTACCAATAAAAATGGTAAACTTAATTTCGCATATGACTGAAGAAATAGATTTTCTGCGGGTTCCTTCATTCTACTTGGAAGTAATTATTGGCTTCCAATGATTAAAAATTTCTATTCATTAGATCTTTAAAAAGGAAAAGAGAACATCTTTAAATCAAATCCAATAAATATTCTTAATATAAATTAAATAATTTCAGTTAATGTATTATAATCATATCTATAATTTTATATGTTTTTAGTAGTAATTAGTTATATGTATGTAGGCAAAGTAATTTTTAGTGGAATATTCATGATATGGTTTGTAAGGAAGATATTCTGAAATTAGACATTCTACCTCGCAGTTTATGCTTATTAGTAGTTCTTGAAAATGTGTGCGTCTTCGATGATATCTTCGAAACTTTGTAAGTATTATTTGATGTAATAGTCTGTCATATCTCTTTAAAGTTTGTTTTTTTATATTCAAAATCGTGTATTTATATCACTTAAATAAATTGAGTAATATTGCATTTTTTTATTTATAAAGATTTTTTTATTTTCGTATTATCCTTATATCCTGGGAGAATCCAATTTCTTTCTTATATATTACTTTATTAAGCTTTGATTAATTATTTTGAAATTTGATAATATTTAGCTTCATTAATTGTTGTAAATTTTGAATCTTATTTGTTTTAAAATATACCAGAGGATCGTAATGTATATTTTGTGTAGATATATTAATCAGGATTTTCTATAATAACAAACATAAATAAAAATGAGCTAAAAAAGTGATAAGGCAGCGATAAGCGGTGAGAATTAGGGTACGTGTAGGTGAGGTGAAATTTGTGATTCGTAGGTGAAAGTGAATCACGTACTTTCAACATATTATAATAAATATTCAATTACCGAATCTTCTATATTACTTCATCATTTATTTTTTCTACCTTTCGTTATGAATAATGTTTAGAAAAGAGGGCAGACAAAGTTAGGAGCAGTGAAACCTGATTGCAGTAAATGGGAAACTAGCTGCAGAAAGTCTAGGAGGGAAGAAACCTACTCTGCAGATTGAGATTTGGTCATTGCCAATTTACCCATGGGTACCTCCTAAAACGGTTAGAAGCACCCACTTGCACGAAATGTGACAACGTCATACAGAGTGTGAACCATTTGTTACCATTGTTTGACGAAGAAAAACCTATATCCAAACTGTTTGAATATTTAAAGATTGTAGGGTACAACAACAGAGTATAATGTTATGTGATGAAGCCAATGACCCTGTAAGGTAGAGGCGGATAACAAATTAAAAAAATAAAATAAATAAATAAAAAAAATGTTTAATTTCTTAAAATAAAGTTTCTATATTAAAAAACTTGTTTTTATGATGTGTATATTACACTTGCTTGTTTTGATATAACTTTGTCATTCAGTTTTTTTACCTCTAAAAAAAAAAATGAATTATATAGGATTTTTCTAATAGTAATATTTGATGTCATTATCCATTTTTTTTTTTTTTTTTATAAATCTTCCCCCTCTCCTGCTACTTTCGAGATACGCAATACATGCTTTTACCTAACCTACACATACACAAAAGATAATTTTATTTATTTACTAAAGCCAAAAAAATTAGTCATAATTGGAACGTCCTGGTTTAAATTATCGTTGATTCTTTGTTTAAATTATTCTTATTTGGAAAAGCGGAGAAAATTGTTTTACCTCTCAATATACGAGCTATGCCGGTATATGAAAAATTCCGAGTGAGTCTGAAATTCTACATAAAATATTAAAAAGAAAATGAAAAAGGGAAACTTGAAATATAAACGAATAAGCAAACTACCTGATGAAGATAATACTGTGCCCGTAGCGACTATTTAAATTGCTTGGCTCGGCTAAGTTTGTATATTTGAAGTGAGTATATTTTTTTTCTCTCGTGTAGGGCCCATGCATATTTGAGGGAGCATTTGCTGAATATTTTTCCTGGGTATTTACGTGGAGTTTAACTAGGACCACACGGTAAGTTTGTTACTGATTTCGTTTTACTTTTAGATATCATATGAATTGATGTTTCATGATAAAGAAAATTATACTAACCGAAACAAGAAAAATATAAGATCATTAAGCCGAAAATCTATTAAAAATTATTAAAATTACTAAATCAAAAGTTATTGTGAGCTGCATGTGTGATTCATTTAATAACTCGTACTTAAAGATCATCATCGTAATTAAACCTTGATATGAAAAATTAAGAACTTCCACATTATCATCGTCGTATTAGCCACAGTACCATAATAATTAATGCATGATTTAATTTAATGGACAGTGAAAATGTAAGAGATAACTTATTGTTCGTTTAATTTATTTTAAAATTATGTTGCAGCTTTGAAGATGGATATTATTTCCCAAAACGTTAACCTAAGAATCATTAATGATTTATAAAAATATATGGCAATTATAAGATTTTTTTTTTCATTTTATTAACGTCTTGTTTTGCAAGGTTGCATTTTAAATGTGTAGTAACTTCTGTTTAAAAAACTTCAGTTTGACCAATTAAAAGTTTATTACATTGGTAGTTTTAGTTCATCTTAACGAAAATTGCACTTAGTAAGAAAATATTATGTTTATTATATAACGTCTATTCTTTATTATATTTAATCATCGGAAGAAATTAGAAACATAAATTGGTCAAGAAATCAAAAATTGGTTTAGTTTATTTGTTTGTTATGTTTAACGGTTCCTATTTTGTTCGGTTTATCAACATTTTAAACTTCATAAGAACATTTTATAAATAAAGTTTATGTATAAAAGTAATTTAAATTTTTATGAGAGTTCCATTTAGTTTACAGTACTACCATTTTTTTGAGAAAAGATCTAAAAGTAGAAATAATTATTATCAGTATTAGTTTATAACAACTTTCCCTTTATTTTAGCAATTCACGTACGATTTGGTACGTAATATATTTTTTTTATAAAATGTTGACGACTGTATGAAAGTATATAACCTGTACTATCACCATATCGTAGCATAACTTCCCTAATCCACAAAATTGCTAATAACATTTGTTTATAAGTTTATGCGCTTATAACGTCTTTATTTTAACTTGTCGGAATTATTTTATTGCATATTAACTTTTCCCAAATCTTGCTCTTTCCAACGGTATATTATACATCTATATTACTACTTATATGTCAGGAATAATTTTTTGATGACTTGGTTAGAGAAAAATATTTTTTCCCGTTTAAAGATATGCTAAATTGCATTGTCTTTCACTTATAAACCTTTAAGAAAGAATGATCTAAATGATGGTGAAAACCAAAATCGAGTTATTATTTTATATATAGAGAGATTTATGAGCAAGGAAAATCAAATACATTATTTAATCAAGTTTTATAAAAATAATGTTATGATATAAACGTATGACATAAAAATTTAGATATAATAGCATTAAAATGTTTATTAAGCAGATAAAGTTCGCAGTACTTATAAGTTTGCAGATAAGTATTACAGTTTTTAGTACAAAACAAATTTGTTTCACACGCAAAAAGTGACACCGTGTCTGTTACAGCTTACTCGATAAAATCATTGAACCCAATTGTAGGTTTGCTGGCACAACATTATCTTTTCTTGTTTTTCGAGAATTGTTTTTCATGTTATTTTTCGTTTATAAAAGTGGCTCGCTTTACATCGTTCGCCATTCAATGTTCATCTTTTTTTTTTTAATCCTAGCAGCTGAAATTTCTACAGATTCATTCTCTTGTCCCCGGCAATTTAGATAGCAATTAGAATGAACCATAATTGAATAGCTTATTTTTTTAATATACATTATTTGTTAACGTATATCCTACAAGTTATTCCTAATAATTTGATCAATTTTTCATTACTTATCATAAATAAATAGTTGTTATCGAAGAATTCTATATAGAAACAAAAAAACAAAAAAAATCTGTTGCGCGCGACACACGACTTTACTTACCTCTGTTATTAATATTAATTTAAGAATTTTTAATCAAATTTATAAACGAAAATAAATTGTCAAAGAATTATTTACATTGAATTTTTATAGAAACATGTTATTAAATAATGTGTTATAATATTATCTACGAAATTCACTAACTTTATTTTGATTTTGGCTTTTCATCACTCCTTGTTTGAATAAGGTGACCAGATCTTTGGATGGACAAAGCGGGACAATTCAGAAGGTGGGGGAGGGGGAGTATCAACAACAAATTTTCATACAGAATAAAAATAATATCTTAATATTTTTTTTATTTTTAAAATAAATACAATTTATAAATATCAAAAATATATAATGTTATATTCCTTGAAATATGTTTTATTTGATTGAATTGTTGTCATTTTCTAAAATATTGTAAAAAATCTTCACAAGAATTGGTCAAATCATATTTGACACATAAAATGGCTTTCAAAGTTTAAACATTTAATTTTGATTTTTCTGATGCCTACATTTGATATACTGTAGAAAAATATATAATTATATGTTTTGATTCTTAAAGATAAATTCGAGTTTAAAATTAATTTGTGATTAACTGTTACTAAATTACAATATTGTATGTCTATGAGTATATTAAAAGTTAGAGTCTATGAGTCAATGTTAAAAAAAAATTACTAAAATGTTATAAACACATACAGCACAAATATGCGATTCACATCGGCAACATTTCGACGAATTAATTTGCCTTAAAAATATTTTTTACATGAACATATCTTATCTTTGTTAATAACGAAATTAGTTTTATTGACTTAAAATATTGGCAACATTTTATTCGTATATTTCTTACTAAAATTTCTTCTAAGGTTAAGGTCGGTGATATAATTTTTGTCATCAATATAAAATATGAAGACAACGAGTATTTTAAGCTGAGTTTAAGACAATTTATTTATGAAATATATAAATAAATTACTTACCTTAATTTTCTATGGTAATTAGCAGATTTTTAATATTTATTTGTTTAATTAGCTTGCTAGCATGCAGTACGAACACGAATTGTATCTTCTGAGAGACAAAAAAATTGTAACTGGGTAGCAAAAGCAATATGTAAGTTGTCGTAGCCCGTAGGATTCTTAGAAAGCAAAACAAATTGAAGGATTCTTAGAATGCAAAACAATGATTTTCATAAATATAGAATTTAATTTAATTGTAAAAGTCAGGACTTTTACAAAACGTCGTGGTGTGCGGGACAAATTTTGGAAAATCGGGACGTCTGATCACAGCGATGACAGCTCCATCAAGTGGCCAAGCTGTGAAAGAATTGTATAAAGAAATATTTTAGGTCTATTCTCTTTTAGTTGTTAATCAAATTTGCTCAACTTGTTATTTATCAATTATAATAAGATGATGTGCCTATTTTTTTTAAATATACAAAATTAAAGATACTTTAGAGGGAGAAAATTTAAAATATCTGCATTTAAGCCCCATCAAACTATTTCAATCAGAATAAAACCTACATGTAAAGCCCATTAAATTTTACATCGATATAGGGAGTTTAATCGAAATCGTTGAGCTGTTTTCGAGAAAATCGTAAAAAGGTGCTAAATGCATGGGATAAGTAGGACTTCCGGTCAGCTGATTTTAATGAAAAAGTTTCCGTATCATCTCGGGCGCATGGTTGTCTCAAATATGAAATTTCAGTTCCGTACGACTTATGGTTTTGTGCTAGACTTGCCACAGACAACACGTGACCTTTTTTCGGGACTTGGCATTTGCACTCAGAAGACCCTAAAACGTTATTTCCGTCGAAAACTAGAATTCGAAAATTTTCACGATCGCAATGCTTTCCCTTACTATATATAGTAAGTGAAAGTAAAAACAACTAGCATTGTATATTAATTTATATTTTAAAATGGAGTGATTTATTAATGAAATAAATTTATCCTTGTACTCTGCAGAATTTGCAATAGTAGTTTGTTTTTTTACGAATCGATCTGAGGTCTAGAAAAATCTGGTGGAAATAATAACAAAATCCTTCAGATACTAAAATTATCTAAATGTAATATAAATAGGGGAAAAAAAGTTTTTATAATATATGCCATGCACATTTTCCTCAATAAGATTTTGCGTTACTTATGAATGACTGTTTAAAAATCAATACTATTCGATTGAATAATTACAAATCCCATAACAGTTGTGCTTTGACCCTGACTGTTGACTGATGTGGTGCGGGTATTATGTTAGGCCAATACTGGATGACAAATGGACCAATATATGTATACACGTATAGGTGGTCTTGGGGTCCACAAATCATGGAGTAATACATTAAGTTGCAAATTTGAACATAATTTTTGTAAGAATAACAGAGTATATACTACTTGACTAATTACCAGAATATTATTTTTATATTTTGATTGCAAATTAAATAATGAGGTCTAGATTTATTTATTTTTAATAGAACTTTTCAAATTATTGACATTTATTTAAAGAAAATATTTCTTATGTCTAATGAGTTTAAAGCATTTATATGTTTTATAAACATTTTTAAAAATACATAATAATTTTGTTGTTTACTAGTATATAGTCATATTTATAAATTAATTATAATCTTTAACAGCAGTGGCCGCGAGAAGTTTTGTAAACATTTATATTGGAGTTCTAAACTGGTCAGATCCTCCACTCATGTAATGTATGTTTGTGGCTATTGCGCCCTAGCTCGGGCTCCACTGGCTATCACCAGTGAAGCGGCTGGAAGCGAGGCGATGGGATCTCTTCGACTCCGCTTTTACCTCCAAAAGTGGAGGAAATGGTTTATGATATTGTATATAGTTATGATTGTGTTAATGTTGTTATTGTTATAAAAAATGTTGTTAACGTATTTTTTACTGGTTTATTTAATTTATTTGTATTTATCTCAATTATAGGTTGTTGTTTTTTTGTATATATATATATATATATATATATATATATATATATATATTATATTTATATTATATTATTATATATATATTTATTTAATTTGACTTTATCATTGTTTTCTGTATATACTGTGTGAATGTGGGCTCATATCACTATTGCTAATGTTAATTTAAAAACAAATCGTAATATACCTCAATGAATATTTAAAAAAAAAATTATAATTTGTGTGCTTATATCTTCTCATTATTTATTTTATTGATTGTAGTACACTATGATAAACTTTTTTCGATAATCTCAAAATTTTGATTTGTACTTATTTTGTCAAAAAGGTATTATATTTTATTTTCTTCATTTATCTTACTATATTTTTTTATACTAATAATCCTTAGTTTTTCGGCGGGATGGGGGTCCGAAATTTTTCAAATATGAACATTTACTTTTTACGTCAACTGGTCTTAGTGTTAGCTCTGGCGTAGCAATTTTAATGCTATGTAGTTTAGTGACAGTATGATGCAGGCCTTCTTAAAATGAGGACTGTGATTTATTTGAAGATCCTATGTTCAATACATCCGCACAGAACAATTGAAACCATGTGCTTTAGCTAATTGATCAAAGGAAGATTTATTTAAATATACGTATGAATTTCATAAACATTTTCAAAAAAATCTAAAATGTTCATTCCTTTTTTTTTTTTTTTTTATATGCCTTAGATTCTGGCACCGAGGACTGTAAATTCCTACTTCTAATACTTCTCATAGTAAATTCCTACAATATCTTTTTTTATTTCTTTTTACTAAGTCTGCTGTTGTCCCTCAAGACACTAGGACTTATTCTTTATACAGTCTATCTAGATCATATCCCATCCCATCCTAACCCTACAATGTCTATCTTTGTTGATAATACTTGCGTGTAACCAGTGAATAATGATCCATTTATTGCCTTTGATATTCTTTAATCCCACATCAAAGACCTAGAACTGGAAGATAACAAATTCCACCAAATAACTTTTATCCTTCGTCGTAAAGCCCTACAGTATCCTCAAATAACACTTAACTAGTTCCTGTTGAACAGATCCGATACCTAATGCTCTTGAACAACTTCTAACTCGGAATCCTATAGAAGTCTTGTACTGTCTGTCGTTTTTGGAAACTTTAACATTTACTAGACAAATACTTTTCGTAGAAGTTATTACTACCCCCTATTACCTCCCAATTACAAAAGGTTCCTAACTACAAAAGGTTCATCTACATGACTATCATAATTCCAATCTTGACCTCCAGAGTTGAGCTTTAGGGCTGAAATAATTCCAGTTTTTACAACCCAAAAGCCTTCGTAAAATAATCGACACTCCTTACTTTACCACGAATAAACTTACCAATAATGACGTTGATGTTCATAATGTTACTGATTTGGCCTGTACCAGATACTTATCTTATGATAGGACTCATTTTCTCTCAAACCCATTACTTTCTATCTATAGCTTCCTTTAATCCTCCAAAGCGTCTAAAAGAAGATGATTTAGCTCATTTTATGGAAAACTATTAGTGGGTATTTGGTCTATATATATGTATCATGCATTCGTTTTATATTCTACTCACATTTACTAGATTATGATAATGTATATTTTCATCGAGAAACGATTTCATGTATATTTTTTTCTCCCAGCAGATTACACCGCGCAGCCAAGAGCCTACCCTGTAGCACCACCGGAAAAAGAATGTAAATACATTTAAAAGTTTCAACTATATATATATATATATATATATATATATATATATATATATATATATATATATATATATATATATATATATATATATATATATTCTTCCAGTGGCGGCGACAGGCGGTATAGGTCCTTGGCCTCGTGGTGTAATCTCCTGGGAGATTACACTCAGGTTTCTCGATGCGTT
Source organism: Piezodorus guildinii (assembly GCA_023052935.1). Lineage (NCBI taxonomy): Eukaryota > Metazoa > Arthropoda > Insecta > Hemiptera > Pentatomidae > Piezodorus > Piezodorus guildinii. Next base: position 103,490,151 of record CM041294.1, on the reverse strand, counting down.
GTAGTAGTGGGATTCAAACTTACAACCTTTAGCATGAGAGACTAGGGCGCAAGCCCCTTAGCGACGGGACTCCCATATATATAATATTTATTTAATATAATAAACATATTTAGTTTTCATAAAATGTGCTATATATGCTAGCTAATCTAAATTTCTATAATTTTAATTAAATTTGTTCATAAATGAAATGAATAAGTTATACGTCATGCTAAAAGCAGATACTGAAAGTGATACTATCTCAAAGAGGAGACACCTGGTCTCATGGGACAGCAGCGGTCTTATTTTCTACAGTAGCTCTAAAGGCCACTTGAAATGTTTCTCTAGGGGATGATCTTTTTAAATTTATATTTTATTCCTACATTATATTTAAAGGCTCATCCAAATAAAATTTTAAAAGATCCTTTTACGTTCCATTTCTTTTTCCCTCCTAAATGTAGTATGAAAGCAAAACACTACTTATGATGACTCTGTAAAGACCTCTCAAGAATGAACACCAATGGAGAAATTTTTAGATTCAGTATATCTATTTCCTTATTCTCACTTTGAAATAATGTTAAAATTGATCTAAACTAATTATGATTATTAATGTTTAAGTTCAATGCCATAATTGTCATTCTATAATTACAATATATGCATAATGTAATAATTTAATATTATCCCCAGAAAATCTCATGCAAGCCCCAATTTTTATTATTGAGAATTTTGTCAAAGATATTTTTTTATTGAGTAATATTACACTCTGTCCTAATTAGGGCATTTTTATTAGTGATAAAGTACGACATTTACACAATTTATAAAAAACAATAAATTTATAAAATAATAATACAATATACATAAGTCACTCACACCTATATACTATTCTCAAGCATACTGCACGTAAGAGTAGAATCTAGCCACTGCTAGAACCCTAATATACATGTTTACAAGAGGTCCCGAGAGTCAGTAAGATTTAAGAAAATAATTTATCTTCTTCATGAAGGTTTTAATATTTCTTTTATAATCCATTTTTGGCTTCTTTCTTTTTAGCCCTCACTCTTGGCAATATATGTGCGTTAAAAGACTCAGAAATTATTGTTTAACGAACCTAAAAAAAGGCATAATAAGCCTCATATTTAATCTCATTACTTCTTTGAGCAGACTTGTTAGGTTTTTTTTTGTAACGTTATTATTAAAATTAGTTGTTGAATTTAATTATCTTTCATGGACAGAATAAATGTGTAATTTACTATCAAAACATGTTTATAAAATTATAATTGACTTATGAGATTTATTTTTAACAATTAACAATATTTTTTTTTAACAATGACCAATATTTACATCGTAATCTCACATAATTACCAGCCTCTCATCAACACCTAAAATCTTTATAATTTACTGGATTGTAGTAGGTAGTTGCCTTTTGTGATTTACACTTTAAAGAGAGGTCTTTACTGAGTCATCATAAATTAGTTTTTTGCTTCTATACTGCATTTAGTTTTAAATACAAATTAATGATGTGAGCAGTAAAATGTCATGTGGTTCCCAAAGAACAAGATATATTAAACCAAAGAATGTTATTTACATAACTATAAATAACTTAACTATAGTCCTAATGAGAGAATTTTGAGATCATAAATACAATAAAAACGTTGAAGCCATAATTATAACAATGTCATGCCAAATTTTTTTTAATGATTGGTTTAAAATATTTATTTGTGATTTTTATTAGTTTTAAATATATATATATATATATATTTAAATTAAATCAACGCATTCATGACAAACTTTTAGCCCAGTATTTATAAAACAATCAGCCTAAACCACTTCAAAGTTTTCGTGATAAACTTTGTCTATTAATGGGGCCCTTCCTTAGATAATGATTTTGGTAGTGAAAAAAAAGGTCTTTTATGCCGTAGTTTTTCTTTTATAAATCGGTGAGATCTTATTTTAATATAATTAGAGCTTTAAATGTATCACTTAATTGAATAAATAAATAAAAATATCTGATCTCACCCACGTTTTTTAAATTTCTTTTATTGATTCTTTTAAATTAACAGCACAAAAAAAATATCTTGTGAAAACTAATCATTATTAGTTCTTAAATGTTAAATTTAAGTTAGAATGTCTCTTGGCCATTTGTTTTCGAGTCGCCTCGGATGATTATCTAGAATACACAGAGATGATAGGTCACGAAGTAGTTGAGTTGTGTAGGCTGGGAGTTCAGAATTAATAAGGGTATATTTATATCGGGCTAAATAAGCAATCAATGGGATATTGAGTTCTGAATGGATGATTTTATTGACGAAGTAGGGGGTAGTACAGAAGATTTTAAGGATTTGGAATTGCAAGGATTCGATGATGAAGGCAATGTAGATTTTTTTTTTAGATTAAAACGTAATCATTGATATCAGCGAGCAGTTTCTCTTACTTTTTGTCTAATATTTTTTTTTTTTTTTTGTCATTAATGATTTTATTTGCACCTGTAAAATGTTTACAATAAGCAAATGGGATTTTATAAACAAGGAGACATGGCATGGTTAGGCATGAGGGAGACAGCACCCAGTGGTGCATCCTCCTGACATTCAAACAGGATCTATTATTTTAGGCTAGGAGGTCCCTCATCCAACTCCTTTTCAGTCTTCGCCGAGTTATGTCAGGGATGTCAGTTGTAGCCATATTTTGAACAAATTGGTTAGTGTGTCCATGTAGTTTGTCGTAAAATCTTTTGTACGACATTCGAATGTGGTTTGTTGCAGTCGGAATGCGTAAGTCGGTATGAAGAGTATCGTTTGAAACATAAGGTGGTGAGTTCGTTGTCAGTCTTAAAAATTTGGATTGAAAGGTTTGTATTTTTTGAATGTGTGTCTTTTTAGCAGGTCCGTAAATTTGGCATGCGTAAGTCCATATAGGTTTTAATAAATAAGTATATACGTTAAGCTTCTGTCTTATGCGTAATTTAGAGTGTTTATGTAGAATCGAATATAATAATCTGAGTCGAAAGTTTAAAGTTTTGCGTTTTGTTTTGACGTGTGGGCCCCATGTCAATCTTTTGTCAAAGATTAGTCCTAAGTACGTTACTGTATTTGTTTGTGGTATCTGGTGGTTGTCTATATAAACTGGAGGGCAGGTTCCGTGTCTTAAAGTAAATGTAACATGTTGTGACTTGTCATGGTTAATTTTTAATTTCCATTTCTTACACCAGTTTTGTACATTGTCCAAGTGGTGTTGTAATGTCATACTGGTCTGTATTGGGTCTGTGTTTCTCGTAATAATAGCAGTGTCGTCGGCATATGTCGCAGTTAGGATGTTTTGGTCTGTTGGTAAGTCATAAGTGTATATAAGGTAGAGGAGTGGGGCCAGGATAGAACCTTGGGGAACACCTGCACAGATTGGTTTTATTGATGAGGTCTCTGAACCCTGTCGGACAGAGAAGAAACGGTCATGAAGAAAAGACTGTAGAACTAAATAATATGTGCAAGGAAGAATAGGTTTCAGTTTAAAAAGAAGACCCTGGTGCCACACCCTATCAAAAGCCTGAGTAACATCCAAAAATGCCCCAGATGCGTATTGTTTTAGTTCTAGAGCAGTAGAAATAAAGTCAGTAACTCTGTGTAGCTGTTGTGTTGTGGAATGAGAAGATCGAAATCCAAATTGGTGATCTGGTAATATGTCTTGATCTGTCAGTATGTTAATAATGCGTTCGTGCAAGAGTTTTTCAAATATTTTAGAACATACCGGAAGAAGGCTAATAGGTCTATAAGAGTCAGGTCTATGTTTGTCCTTGTTGGGTTTGTGTACCATTAAAATTGTAGAATATTTCCATTGAATAGGGAATTTAGTTGTCCTGAGTATAGCGTTGTACAGTGTTGTAAGAAAGACTAAAGCTTTTCTGGGGATTTTTCGAAGTACCTCAGCAGTGATAAGTTCATCACCAGGAGTCTTCCTTTTTGGCATTTTCATAATCTGTCTAGATACTTCGGAAGGAGTAAAGGATTTTGGCGGAAGAGACATAGGAAGAGGGGAGTCTAAGAATTTCTGCACATAATTTTCGTGGTGTATGTCTGTTAAGTCTATGTGAGGATGAAAAACAGTTGAAAGGTGGTCAGAAAAAAGTGCGGATTTCTCTCTGTCCGACACAGCCCAGGAACCATCGTCTTTTCTCAATGGGACAGATACTTCGTGATGCTTTAGAAGTCGCTTAGTATGTCGCCAAAGGCTGTTGTCATCCGTCGTCAAGTTTTCCAGATAGATGTCAAAATTAGTTTGTTTAAATTTCCGTATTTCTCTTTTTAGTTCGTTGTTAAGTTTATTAAAAAGTCGTCTGTCAGAAGGAAGTCTGTTGGTCTGCCATAGTTTTCTTGTCCGTCTTTTGGCTCTGATTAAGTCTCTGATATATTGAGGGTAGGACGGTGAGCTTACTGTTTGCCTTATTTTTGTCTCTTGTGAGGACCAAGCAGCTTCTTGAATAGTTGTCGTGAAGAGTTCAACCGCTTCTTCCAAATCCTTTTCGGTTTTTAATGCTTTAGGAACGGTCAGCTGGACATTAATTCGTTCAGAAAAAGGTCCCAATTGATGATGCCATATGTAAGCGATGGTTTTTTTTTCCACAAAGGATTTTTCCACCCCCAACATCAAGTTCACCGGTAAATGATCAGAGCCAAGGTCTGTTTCAGTTGTAATTGTAATAGGTAGAGACAAGTCTTTGGCTATAAAAAAGTCCAGTACATCAGGTTTTTTGTATTGAGAATTCGGTAAGTAAGTTGGTCTGTCGGGGGCAAATACCGTTAATGATAGCTGGGTAACAGCAGACTTGAGTCTCCTGCCCCTTGGTGTGCATAATCGTGAACCCCAGTATTGGTGTTTCGCGTTGAAGTCGCCTCCTGCAAGGAATGTTCTACCAAATGATTTAAATAGTTTAATAAACATTTGTTCAGTAATGCTGTATTTAGGGGGACAGTAAATGGAAGCAAGTGTTATAGTTTTGTATTTGGTCTGTATTTGTGTTCCTGTTATTTGTATCTGAGCCGTCGAGTCTACGTGTATAGGGTTATGTTTAAGGTTAGATTTTATTAATATAGCTGTCCCTCCATGAGAAGTATTATCGGGGTGGTCTGTTCTGTATAAAGTATAATTTGGTATATAAAGTTTGTTACGTGATGTGAGATGTGTTTCCGTCAGAAGTACAATGTCAATACGTTTTTGATGAACATAAAGTTCCAGTTCAGTTTTATGTCGAAGTAGTCCGTTTGCGTTCCAAAGAAGGATTGACAGGGAGCCAACAGTCAGAGAACTAATGTCCATAAGTTGTAGCTAAAGCTTGAGTGAGTTGAGATATTTGGCTAATTAGGCTGTAAAGGGGCTGGATGAGGGCATTTAAATTATTTATTAAATCTGTCTGTGGAAAAGGAACAGAGCCAGCTGGGGGCACCAGCTGTTTACTGTCTTCCCTCATACCTGACCTTGCTTGTGGTTGCTGCTGAGCTTCAACGCTGGGCCGAGTTCCGAATTGGCGGTCCATCCTTGGGGGTGCACGAACAGGTTCTGGAGGCGCTGGTTGATGAAGGCTGTGCGGTAGTGCTGGATACGGTTCTAGGTCCGGAGGAGGTTCGACAGACACCGGCGGCGGGCGGTACCTTTGGGTTCGCTGTGCTCTCAGATTTTTGAGGGTCTGGCATCCTCTGTAGTTGGCGGGATGTGCCCCTTCACAGTTGGCACATTTCGCAGGCGTGTCTTTAGTTTTAAGGCATGCAGAGGTTTCGTGGGCTTCACCGCACCGTACACAGCGAGGCTGATGGTTGCAATATGATTTGGTGTGGGCAAAGCCCTGGCACCTAAAGCACTGAGGTATTTCCCTTTTTTTGCGAGCCTCTTCCACCTTTATTCGGGTGTAATAAATATAGTTGATATCAAATATTTTTTCATTAAAAGTGTTTTTCGTGATATCAACGAAAAACATTTGTAATGGTAATTTAGTCCTGGCCGAGATAGCATTTGTGACATTTGTAGCTTCGTAGCCGAAACTCTTCAATTCTTCTTTAATTACTGATGCTGGGGTGGAAGAATGGAGGCCCTTTATAACCACTCTCGCATTTTTATCTTCAGGCAGCTGGTAGGTATGAAAGTCGGCTTTCACTTTTTTCAAGCACCGTACTGCTGTTCTATATGATTCCGGCGTGGCCGGGTAAATTATTGTGTTTCTGGCTGTAGCTTTAATGTTAAAATAACTATTGCCTATTTCTTTTTTCAAAAATGCTATTAACGCTTCTATGTTTTGAATACCTTTTAGAAATATAGGAGGTGGTTTTACCTTTGCATTGTCTATTTGATTTGGCGGCATGTCAGGTTCGACACTACTTGTATTTAGGAGAGGGTCATACCTGTTGCTAACTTCTACTTGATTACGTTTTTTATTGATAATTCTTGGGTCAGATGAAGGAGATGGCCTTTTTCGTCCCGTAACAAGTTCCCATTCGTTAGTAACCTCATTGGTCGTTGACGGACCTGCCTCTTCTTGCAGCTCCATATTACCCGGTTCTTCGAGCGACATAGCCCCACACTTCTTCTGATTACGGTTTTTCAAGTTTAATCGCTCACTACAGTCTTTTTTTTTAAGGTTTTAAACTTGAAAAATAAAAGTAACAAAACAAAAAAAAAAAAACTAACCTTTATGGTTCACATGTTTTTCACATCAGAAATAATTAAAAACCAAAAAGTTTTTCTTCTCTTCACACTAAATAAAACTAATAACGTCACAGGTCCTTTTGTTAAAAAATCACAACTTAAAACGTAGTAAAATTAACAGATAAATCATATTATAAGCGGAGACGCTTAGAGCACGGTCTAATCACTTTGCAATCCAAAGAGGTAGTCTTTTGTCTAATATGGATATTTTTAAATGATGGAGTGGGACAAAACTTAATATGCATAGGTTTATGGTCTAGTATAGAGGTGATTAAATGGGATATAATAAGATTTACTCAATTCTTAAGTTTTGATACCAATGACTGTGATATAGGTCTTCAATGACTGTGATATAGGTCTGTAGGATTTTAGATGCAGCAACAGGGTCATTATTCACCGATAAAAATAGTTACTAGAGTAGGTGATGCGGACAGTTCTTGGATGGATCGGGATATCAGCTGCAAAAATCGTGTTGAGGATTGGGACTAGGATACTACCTTGAGGTACACCGGCGGACTGAGTGAATATGGATGGACAGGACTGGTTATAGTTCACTTTGAAAGTTCTATCGCTAAGTGTAGGAAATGATTAATAAGAAATACGTAGGGGAGAGGAATTCACAGAGTCTTCAAAGCTGCAGACTTCAATGTAAATCCATGTTCAGCACTTGTTTGTTTTTAATTCGCTTATTCTTCTATTGATACAATTTAAAAGTATTGCTAAGGTTGGGTATTCCGAAGTAGATAGTTAATAACTAATATTTTTAGAAATATATAAATATTTATTTTATACGAAGAAATTAATAAATTGGGGTAAATAGAAGAAAAATGCAGGTATCAATGGGCTTCGGGTAGAATACAAATTTTGATGCGGTAGACAGTAAACTTGATTCGAAATACCCAAATTTCTAGGATCTGGGTATAAAATGAGCTGAATAATGAATTGTTCAAGTACAGCACAGACAATTCCTTATTACTCTTTTAAATAAATAAAATTACAAAATGTAATTCCGATTTAAAACTTTCATTTCTTTCTAAAATACGGGATGGGCCAGAGATACAGCAAGATTAAAGTTATAATTAACATTTACTTATTTAATTTATGGTTTCGTCACACGCTCCCTTATATTAATTTGTAAACTTCATTGAAATAAGTTTTAATTAAATAATATTCATAGGCTAATATTGATTTTATTAGTTTTATAAATAAGTTTTATAACTTATTTCTCAGCAACATTTTCCTTATACTGACCTTTCTACCAAGTAGCATTAATGAAATTAATGTGTAATGAAACAATTTCCATTAAAATTTAACAAAGAGTGGTTAAATTGCAATTCAATTCATTTTGCCACCCCGTTGAAGATCCGCTTGTGAAAGGGAGCCAAGGTATTGGTTCCCTGTTGTCGCATAATTGTGTTAGGACAAAATTGAGTTTATTAGCACTTTCTTCAATAGAAGACCTTTAAATCAGATTTAAACTTTGTAGTGCTTACAGCATAGTGATTGTTTTTAGCGATTGTTTAATTTTTTTATCTTGTGATATTATTCTAGCAATTTACGACTGGCCTCACAACCAGCGATTTATGGAAATCATAAATTTTAGTCATATAAGTTTTTTTTCATAGATTAGGGACTCTTATTCCATATTTTCACCTCGCAACCTTTGGAAATCACAACCGAATTACGATCGGGTTGCTTAAAAAGGGGATTGAATTTCAGTATTTACGTGTTTAACTAATTATTTTTAATTTTTTTTTTTTGGATCCATATGATTTCCACCTCTAAATTTCTCTAAAATTGTTCTGGAGTGTGTGCTGGTGCCCTACGTTAGTGGGCTCACACGCTCGTTCCCAGGTGGCGCTAGCGACGCCTACTTTAAAAAGTGACCGGCCGAATATAAGAATAAATACTATTAAGTAATATTGCTATATTGTAACTTTGTAATTGCCATCGTAAATATCTTTGTTCATGCTACTGTTTTATAATAATAAATAAACCATAAGAAGTATATTGGTCTAGGGCCAAGTCAGGTGGAGAAGCTCTCACTATCAATTATAAACATTACGATATTTGTAAATCAAGAATTGAAAAGTTGGATTTTCAAAAGGTACTTATCCATTCTGGAAAAGTTTCACAGGAACTTCTAACTTCCTGTAATTACTCTATTATTAAACCAACTTATTTGATCCTTTTCGCATTAAAATCTAAAATAGTTTTTTTTTTCTATATTAATAACACTATAGCAATATGTTGTTTTTTATTTATTTTTTTCTATATAGAGGAATTTATTTTATTTTCTATCTTATGTAATTTAATTTTACTATTATCTTCTGTAAATATTGTTTGGTCAATTGGTCCTATGAATTTTTAATGGGAGTGAAAAAGCCCTTAATTATGACGTTCTTAGATATATATGTATATATCTTTAAATTGATGAAATAGATAATTTTAAGATCTGGGGAAACTGGTTAGAAAAAAACAAGTGAACAGTTCTTTTATAAGAGTTCGTTTACTTATGAATTCTAAAGTAATCATACAAATGCTTAGCTCAATTTAATGATTAAATTTTACTTTTACTTATTTCTATTACATTTTATTGATGGATTCCTTCTTATGTAGCATTTTATCGACAGCTTTATGTGTATGTACATATATAATCAAATACCTAATGGAAGTGGTGAGCCACTTCCTCACGGTATAAAAGGAAGGAGGTTACAATGGTGGGGCTTGTAACTGGAAGCAATCCATCAGACCGTCACTGTATCCTTGATGCTAAAGTAATTAACATGAGCGTAGCTCTGGCCACCTTTCCTGCTTTAAAATTAAAATAATCAACAAACAATAAACAGTGTTACTTTTAAATAAATAAAAATGTTGAATATAAATAAATAAAATATAACCCAATGTAGAATTGCGACTTATCATCGGTTATTTAGTAAAAATAAAAACCGAAAAAACGGAGAGAATTTACCATAGTTAGCTGTATGAATGCTTTCCAGTCGTTCTGTTCTAGAATGTTTCATAACCTTATATATGTATATATATATATATATATATATATATATATATATGTATATATATTAAGCGATAAACACATACATAAAGACGAATATAAGTTAAGCCTGAGACTATTTTATTTAGTTACACGACATAATTTGAGAAATATAGCGATTTAGGAGTTAAAATTCTACAATGAGAGGTACTAAAGGACATTTTTTACGAAATTGATATTTTGAATTAATTGTATTCTCATCATTTAGTTTTATCTAAATATTCTATTTGATGTTATCTAATGAATTCTCAAGTGCTTAAAAAACGCGATTTAGAAATGCGGTCATTTTATAAAAGTACCAATAACGCATTTATTTTCGTTCCAAATCATTCTAAAAAAAAAAATCATTTCATAACTTTAATATGATGTTGTTATTATAGTAAAAAAAAATTCTAAATATTAAGGCAAAAATACCCAAATTTGCTAGTTTAATAATATAGTAATGAGAGATTTTCGCGCTTCCTGTAAAATTTCCTAGAATGGATATAGTACCTTTTGGAAATCAACGTCTCAATTCTTGATCAAATTAAGGTAAATGAATTTTTTTTTTTAATTCATCGAGGTAGAATGTTATGAAAAAAGAGGGCATAAATACATTTTGAAGTAATATCATTAATTAATAACTAATTAATTTATCCTATTTACCACTGAAATATTTTGATTCGTATCCTTTGAAAAGGTGGTTTTCTCCCTTTTGAATCGTATAATTATTATTATTAGGTCAGCTCTGCAACCCGTAAGCGGGTCTTGGCTTTCTCCACTAGCAATCGCCAAGTGTCCCTATCATGTGCTGCTGCCATCCACTGCCTTACTCCGATGTTTCTTGTATCAGCTGCAACACAGTCCGACCACCGCAACCTGGATCTCCTGACCTTTCGCCGGCCAAACTGCTGCTCCGTCAGTATCTTCTTCGGTATTTAATTATCAAGCATCCGTGCTAGATGCCCTGCCCATCTTAACCTCCCTGTCTTGATAATTGCATTAATGTCAGCATCGTTATAGAGGTCATAAATCTCTATATTCCTGCGCCTTCTCCATTGTCCATCCTCACAGATGACATTTTTCTAAGGATTTTCTTTTGAAAGTTAGGAGGTCTCTCTCATTTGCCTTTGTAGTGGTCCAGGTCTGAGAATACTTTCAACAAAAATGGCAACATTAATTTAAAATAAAAACAAATAATAGAAAGAAAGAATTTTCAGTTATCATATGTAGGGGAGCCCGTGGCTGAGTGGCTAGCGCGCTAGTCTTTCATGCTACAGGTTGTGAGTTCAAATCCCAGTCCCGGCGGGGCTTTTATAATGATGTAATATAATGGGGATTCATTCGCAGCCTCTCCCCCGGGTATGTGAAACCCGTCAGCCAAATGGTAGCCACTCACAAAATTAGGCGTAGGGAGTGATGACCGTACACTATGAATTGCATCGTGAAACGCGAGTGTTAACTCCCAGGAGATTACACCGCCAGGGCCTGCACGGAGTGTCGCGCCAATGAAAAAAAAATATGTACAATAGACGTAATATACTATAAATTTGTTCAAACATTAGCTTATTTAAATTTACAAATATAAATTGTTCCAATTAACATAAATAAAGAAATTTACATTAATCAGAGAAAAATAAAACGAAAATCTGTGCATTAACAAATAACTTAAACAGTCCTCAAAATATGAATGTCGGGAATATAATTCAAGATAGTAAAATTAATCCTTTTCTTGCGAAGAATTAAAAAAAAATTTTTTTTCATTTATATTAGTTTGATTCTATATTTTTTCATACCCTCTGGTTTTATTTTCAAACAAAATACAAATAAAATATGTACACATGTCACATTTTGTCCTTCTATTACCCGAAGGTATTCTAAGGAGGATTGCTATATGCGCTGCATGCACTATTAATCTTTCAAGGGCTTCTATGCCTTTATTTATCAATCGCAAAAGTTTGATTCTATAATTCTTGATCAAATTAAAATATATATTAAAAAAATTAATTCATCGATATGGAATTTTATATTAAAAATGTAATACATTGACGATAAGTCTTGAAAAACATTTTTTTATTTTTCCATAAAACAATTATTACTTTTAAATAGTATGCTGGCAATACCTGAAAAAGGCGATTCTATAGGCAAACATTTGTGTGGAGACATTTTATAGTTCATTTATTTCTATTAGGACACCCTTATATAAAATAAACTGGTTTAATTAAAATATTGTAAGGAATAAGTTCATAAAAAAAAATATTTTAAAGATCCAGAGCCACAATCGATGTAATTTAAAAAGAAAAAAAAAAAAGAATGAAACATCGAGCAATGATAAACTAAATTATTTTTTTGTTTATCCTACATTGAAAAAATATTATCATGATTTGCAAAAGTTTAGATTTTTTTTTTCTTTTTCTGCAGCCATATAGGAAGAGACGGTTCTGAGAAATCAATTTAGTCTAACAACTTCATCCAAATTAATTTCGAAATTTATTAACCATTCTTCCTGTCATTTTTTCTTCTCGGTAAGAAAATTTAATTTATATGGCTCTTAAATTTTTGAGTGACGGGATAATTCGTCAGACAATGCGTAGTAATATCTAATAAAAAACAAAATTTAAAAACTAAATGAATGAGTCAAAATCACGAAGAGAGAAAATTGACAGTTAGAAAATTCGGTGTTAGTTGTCCACAGTAACATTCAAGTTTCACAGAGTACGCAAACATTTTGGAAACAAAAATTCGTACTTAATAGTATATGAATAGTTTAAATAAATGGAAAGTGGTTATAAATCTGTAAACTAAAATTGTTATTGATTATCTATATTTTTAGATAATTTCATTAAATGTTTATTAATAAATCATGTTTCACTGTAACCTAAACGGGATTCCCATGGAAACTAAACAACCATTTAAAATGTGTTTTAAATAATTCTCTCTAAATCTCTTCTCAATATTTATAAAATGACGTCGCGATGTGGAATTTCGATAGAGTTTTCTCTATTGATTAAGAGACTCTTTCCTGAAGGTTTATGAGTACAATACATAGCAATTAACTTTTTCTTTAATAATAATAATAATAATAGGCTTAGCGAACCCGAAGGTTCGATGCCGAACCTTTTTCTTTAGATGTGAAAATTAAATTTTCGGTAATCAAGGTAAAAAGAAACCTTACCTAAAATATGAGTAATTGTATATATATACTATTTATGTAAATATACCGTTAGAATATGCAAGATTTTAGAAAAGTTAATGTGTAACAAAAAAATCGTTATTGTTAATAAAAACTATTTGTAGTTTACTATTTTATGAACATCACTTCTTCTCTAATGAACTAATCATCCCAAAGCAATAAACTAAATCGGTCAAACATTGTTTCCTTAAACATGAAGTGCAACACATTCAAAACTAGCTTCTAAAACCTGTAGTGATAGTGAATTATTGTACACTATTACCTACTTTCAATACATAAATATTCAATTGCCGTATTTTATATAAAACTTAATCATTCATTTTTCAAAAACTTTTATTATAAATAATGCTTAATTTCTAAAAATGGAGAATCTAAATTAAGAAAAAAAACATGTATACATTAAATGTATGTTACAATCGTTTATTTTGATATAACATTTTAATTGAATCTTTTAATATATTTTTTTAATAATATTTAATGTTATCATAGGATTTTTTTTTTAAATTAATATTTTATGTTATTATTATTTATTTTTTAAAATACGTCTTCCTCATCTTCCGCTATTTTCGTGAACACTCAATAATCCTCGCTCTCACAAATTCTCACTTACCTCTTCTCTCACTGTGTTGCGCGGCCTTTTACACAGTTTTTAGACGCTAGTCATTCAAAATGAAATCAGGCGAAGCACGGACGGCTCACTGGTTAACATTTACTACGTTGTAAGGTCACTGTCAAAATCTAGAATAGAAAAGAAAAATAATTTTTATTCTGGGACTGGGTCCCTTAAGAACAATATGATATGTACAATTAAGATATACAATGCGTCTGGCCACAAAACCAAAGGATTATCATTAATTCTAATGCACATTGCTTTAAAAAGAAAAGAATGGATATAATAAACAAAAGATTAAAATAAATAAGAGAGCAAAATAAATAACTAAGCATTGAAACTGATTCATAATAATTGATCCATATAAAAATATGAACAGTAAAATATACATTTTCTCTATTTATAATAAAATATACATATTTATAATAAAATATACAATAATAATAAGTTCTTTAAGACAAATAATATGAATATTTATACACTTGACAGTGTATATTGTTTTAAATATAAAAGATTTTTATAAATTATTAGGGTACTGAAATAAATTTACTGAATTAAATTTATTCTAAAATTTATATTAATTGTCTTATTATTAAGAAATATACAGTAGAAAATAATAAAGAAGTTAATTCCAAATGAATAACAACAAATGCAGAGACCGTTTATTCTTTAAATTACTTAATCCAGGGCTTGGAACTGCGAAAGAGCAGTTAAACCATTGCGTTTCCAGGATTACGGCTAAGATTGATACATCCCAGGGTCCAGTAGGCCCTTTCCTTGAGTAACTGCTTCTTTCTTCTAAATCTCTTCTAGACAATTGAGACCTTCCAAATAACAAATATCTTCTCTTAATCCTTAAGGAAATAATAAATTAAGATAGATAAAAAAATCACAGATTTAAAACAAAGAAGTTAAATTTAAATTCGTAATTTATTTACGTTAGTCTCTGTAAAGCTGTAAATTATAAAGCAGTCTTTAATAAACATTATATCCCCTGTATATATATATATATATATATATATATATATATATATATATATATAATAATAATAATAATAATAATAATAAATAATAGTCTTTATTGATATACATATAAACATTCATAATACAGTTTTATTTACATTTTTTCTTCTTTCTTTATATACATATACATATATAGACCTTCCTTTTCAGGAGTTTAAAGTCTTTAACGGTAACTACCCGTACTTGAGTTTTATATATATATATATATATATATATATATATATATATATATATATATATATACACACATATAATTAAATAATTTATTTTTCATTTATATGCTATGCTAAATAAAATAATAAAGTATGAATTTCACTCATCTATATTTGCTATATGCAGTTATAGAAAGTATTTCGTTAACGACGATTTTTGTTGTTGTTGTTTTAAATTTAAGGGAAAAAAACTGCTGATGGTTATTATCGCCCTCACATCTTTACAAAAAAAGATTTCATAGGGAAATATAATTTACCAAAATGATATCAGGAAAAAAAAAAAAAATTAAGAAAAGAAAACAACGAACAAAATACTAAAACAATACAGTAACATTCACAAATAATAAAAAAAACAAAAAAAAAACCTCTACTACTACAACCCATGAAGGGTCTTGGGCTCAGTACATATAGAGATTCGTACTGTTTCTAGACCAACGGCAGTGCAATGAGGTGATTAGGCCTTAATCACGCTCAGCCGCCAGGGTTTTCCCCAATTAATTTGGGTACCCACTTTTAGAGGCTGGGTCTGCCCCAGGAGGGTCTCCATACCCTAGGGTCGCCCCCCGACTGAATTAACAGAATAAATAATATTTCTGCCACAGCCGGGATTCGAACCCAGGACCCGGAGCACAGCAGACTAGTGCTCTATCCACTAGACCACGCCGCTCCCTTAATAAAAAATAAAGGCAAATAAAAATAAAATAAACGAAATTAACGATAATAATAAATAACAAACAAATAACAAATAAAACACGAATATAATAAAAATAATCAATAATAAAAAAAAAAAAAAAAAAAAAAAAAAAAAAAAAATATATATATATATATATATATATATATATATATATATATTATAGCTAGATAAAGTAAAATAAAATATATAATAATAATTTTTAAACTGAATGATGAAGAAGAAGAAAACATAAATAAATAAAATTTTATATATATATATATATATATATATATATATATATATATATATATATATATATAATACAAAAAGAATAAGAAAATTTATGTTATATTTGCTGAAACAGACGAATATTCATTATAAACTTGATGGCACTGCTGATAATTGCTTCATTATCGCTCAAAGCCTCAGAGACATGGCGTGGTACCCCACATTTTTCAATTTCTGTCCTGTACCGTGGACAGTCCTCAAAAATATGATTCACCGTGAGAGTCACCTTACAGAAGAAATGTTTTTTTTTGCTAGATTATTTTTTCCGCAAATGAGAATAGTAATATAAAATTATACTATATCCTAGGAAAGCTAAATATTCTAGAATTAATGTGAGCTGACATTCAAAGTTTTAGGAAATAATGCTGAGTGACAAAAATGTTATAAAGTTAAGTGATTATTGTAACTAAACCACAGAGCTACCTAATGTTGAGCAGCAACATCGCGTATATTAGGATGTTAGCCCAGATAAGACTGTCGGGAAAGTACGCGATCTGGAACACTTACATTATTACACCATAGCCATAATTTAATTATTTTTTTTACAAATATATATTATTTTATATTTTAATACCGACGTTATCTAACTCAATAGTTTATATAATATTGTATTTAATGTTACTGAAATTATATTTCTTTTGTATCTTTTTAACCCTGATGATGACCCACAAGGGGGATCGAAACGTTGGTAAGCAATAAATAGTTGAAACTAAGTAGTTGTTTCATTTACTGACCGCCACCCGGACTAATTCCTTCCAGGAATATCAAGAAGTATGTAGCGGGAAGGAATTGACAGAGTTTATAAAGGAGTCCTGGGTGCCAGAATCGGTCGAACGCTTGTTCTACGTCGAGCCGTGCACCCCTGCAATATATACCGCACTCCAATGTGGATGATATAACATCCACCACAAGGTGGCATTGCTGAATTGTAGATTGGGATGTCCGAAATCCAAACTGGTGGTCAGGAATTACGTGATTCGTTTCTTGGACCTGTTAACGGCGTGTCAAAATTATTTTTTCTAAAATCTTGCCCATGATGGGCAAAAGGGAGATCGAAGGTATGAGGATTATCATTTTGATTATTGACAGTTTCCAAGGTTCAAGGAAATAGGTGATACATTTACATTACACACATACACGACGATTTTTAATTTGACTTTTTATCCAAATACATAATTTAGTCTTCCCTGAGTCCGACTGGCCAGATCATGCAAACAAGAAAAAGTCTATCTCACAAATAAAACGTCATTAACAACTTGAACTTCCGTGTACTTGCGTGAGACGATACCGAAAATTTTCACAAAATATCGATATAATATAATTTCATGTAATTAATAGGCTTAAATATAATGAAGCTTTAATTTAAATTTAAATTATTATATAGGGGTGGTAGATATTTTAAAATGTCCTCCTCTAAAATTCCTTTAATTTTGTTGTATAATAATTAATTTCGGCGCTAACTTCCTCACTCAGCTTCCGCTGGGCCTTAATCCAGTGACGCTCGGATCCCTCAGGTTCGGCTTTGTCCTCCATATATAGGGATAAATCCTGGTCTGAAATTCCCAAAGATAGTATATAATGATAACGTAATAACGCATATATACAACGCATATAATGTATTTATTTATGTATACATGCTTTTTAGATTTTCGTTTGTTTTTAAACTTTGAATGTATTGTAATGAAATGTATAAATATGCTAATGTAGCACTATTATTACTGTCCTTATGGAAACAAATTCTAATAGTACTGAACAAAGTTGTTTGAATACAAAAAAAAGTTAACTATTGTTGAAGTTGGTCTTGGGATCCACTATTTTTAATAAACATTTAAGTTCTACCGCTGGTTGGTTTCTTCACAAGCCTTTTCACGTCCTTTATTATAATACTTTTACTGGTTGTATTTATGTTATATACAGTTGTACAATTCAATAAAAAAAACTGTTGATCGTTGTTAGCATTAAAATTAGTGAAAATGAATCTCGGATGAATTTGGATAGCAATAATTAAAAAGAAAACAGCAGGAATATTTTTCCATATCAAATATTTTTCCACAATTATCCATTGGAATGCGCTACTTATTCGCTAAAATTTATTTTGTACATCAATTGTTTTTATTGTTGGTAAAAATTAAAAAAAAAAAAAAGAAATCAAACAAAAAATAAAATGAAATAAACAGATAGAAAAAATTATTAAAATAAATAAATAAACAAAATTACATATATATTAAAATCAAAAGATAGGATTTAGTAATTTAGAATTTTATAACAGTATATGTTTAGTTCTCCTATGTCTATATTTAGAGGTTCATAGGTTAGTATAATTACCAATTTGTTTTAGAAAGGTATCGTCAGTCACTTGTCATTTTAAGAAAAATGGTAGTGTTTGTTGGTGTATAAATTCTTGTATTGTAGGGATGTCCAGTTTTTTGTCCATGGTAGTTATTTTCGTGTATGGTGGATAATTATTAATTATTCTTAGGCATCTATTTTGTAGTTCTTACAATTGATTAATATGAGGTTTGCTTCAAGACTCCAGGCTGGGCATGCATATATAGTTATAGGTATAATAAAAGATTTACATAAAATTAGTTTGTTTTTTAGTGTTAATTTTGAATTTTTATCAAATTAGGGATACATTTTATATAATAATTTACGGACACTGCTTATTTTATTGTCTATGTGATGTTTAAAAAGTAGTTTATACATCATACCTAGTTTATTTGCACATCCAGATTATTCTACACCTAATATTTATTCAGAGCCCCTAACTGTAATAAAATATGGGAGAACCTTTCAATATATTGGTATTATGCATTAAACTATTTTAATACAGAGTTTTTACATTTTTTATTTGTAATATCCATGTAATAGCATTGTATAGTATCCTCCATTAGACTAAACTGTTTAACCTGAATTAGAAAATTATGCATTAAATGATTACAAGAACACCAAAACGCTTTTGTAAGCAATCATAAGATTATAGAAAGTTGCCTTTGAACTGTAGACTGTAGAAATTGTATGCCATCGTTTCAATAGATCAGAGGGTAGTATTCAAACTTCCTCCTAAGTAATTATTAATCTTAGTTGTCCGGCATTGTTACTTGAGGAATTAACTATTGCTAATGTTTCATTTTTTGCTTATTTTACCCGTTCAAAGTTTTTTAAGGATGGTTATTTGATAGAATATATGTGAAAGTGTAGCAGAGCGATGACTTCTTACCGACTTGAACATAAGTAGAACCTCACTAAATATTTTTTGTAGATACTCTGGGCTAATTTTTAGATGTTCTGAGTCACACAATATAATAGATACATTTTATAACAAAATCCACCAAAAATATTAAATTATTTAAAATGAAAATCTTATTAAATAGAAAAATCTTTCTTACGTTAAACGAAATATAACAAAACAAAAACAACTAATAATCTGCCCTTGCTTCACACTGGTGCTATTCAAATTTGATGTAGCTTATGTTTAAAAAAGTTCAGTCTTACTAATTAATATTTGATCACTTTTGGATAGTTAGTTTAATGTAACATAAAAGTGCTCTTAGCTTAAAATATTATGCTTATTTAATAATGTCTATTTATTATTATATTTTATCATTGGCAGGAATTGAAACGTAAATTGGTTAAGAGATCAAAATTTGGTTCAGTTTATTTGTTGTGTAAAAGGGTTCCTATTTTATTCGGTTTATTACTATTTTTTGCTGCAAATGAACTAATGAAAATACATTTTAAACGTTTAATTTAGATTCCATGATTGTCCGATTCAGTTTACAGCGGAACATCTGTTTTCACAAAGTGACCTAACTGTAGAAATAATTAGTAACAACGTTATATATGTATATAAATTGAGAGAATAAACTACATTGACACTGCGCTAATATGAATGTTTTTTGAGATTTTATAAAATAAATTATATTAAAGTTTAGTTATATGAAATTTCTATTAGATATAAATCTTGTTACATCAGCCGGTCTAACAAAAAAGACGGATTTTTTATTTTGGACGAGTCAGTAATTTTTCGTAAATTGCAGGTTAGTGGATATGACAGACTAGAAATCCCCGATTTAGTCCTGTCATAGCCCACCAAAGGTCCCCATACAGTGCTGGAAATCCTTTGAAAAGGAAAAAGGCTCTGGGAAATGTATGAGTGGTAAGGAATTGTGTAGTGGTTTTCTTTTCGGAAAGCGCTTCTCATATTGTTGTTTTTTTAATAACACCACTTTCATGGTGTTTCTGTAAGTTTTATTAATGTCTCTTAAGTTTTAGTGTTAGGTGAGCTTATGATTTCTGAATGAAATTCACTGAGACATCACGGAGAGACAACACTTCAGAATCAAATTATTATTATTTTATTTATTTATTTTTTTTTTTATAAGAGTTGCTAACTTGAGAAAATATACGATGGACACAGTAAAAATATATATATATATATATATATAAATTTATAATCGAGCAAAGCTAAGATTTAGTTATATTGGAGTCTTAGAAGAAGTTGATTGAGAGTGCAGTCATTGAACAAATTTTATTAAGTGAAACATAATTTGTTGTGCCACCGTTTCGGCTTAAATCTCAGGTCATCTTCAGGGCTAGAAAACCAAAGATAACTACCAGTTTCTTTAAACTAATATACAAGGAAACATGTTTAAGACAGCATATAGAAACATATAGAAGCAAAATAAAAAAAAAATACAATATTTTAAATATTTTATTGGTAATAAATTTCAATTATACTGTCTGAATTTGTTTTCTTTATATATTGTTTTAAACAATTTGCTGTTATTTTGTTTAATAGCCCTGAAGATGCCTAAAATTTAGCTTTTCTTTGTTTTGTTCGGTTTTAGGGCATAAAACAGCTCGGCCATCAACGCCCGACACAACAGAGTATATTTTATTTTATTAAAGTGTTTCGATGACTGCATCCTCAATATACTTTTCCTCAATATATGCAAACAGTCAACAATCTTTCCTTCAATATTGGAGTTTCTTTAGAAAATTATGACTATAAAGTTATTAATTGATCATAAAAATGCAGCAATGTTCGGTGATGCGTTATGTAGTTTATCCTAAAGCAAAGAACTAATGTTTTTGTTTTGGATAGAGGGCGCATTTTTTACACTGTTTCTTGGTCCCCGACATCCCTTACATACAAAAGCTATAACTTTACCCGAGGGCGCGATAAAAAGAAACACGAGGAGAAAAGAAAAAGGGGTCCTAGGGAAATGGAGATGGGAGCAGCTTTTATTGTTTGAAGCAAACTTCTAATTCTTTGGAAAATTTACAACATAGATTTGATTGAGTTTGCTATTCTTGAATGGAGTTCAGTGGTTTTTTTTTTTAATTTTTAGTAAGAACTCAAAATGGTACAACTCATAAGTGGTCCTATTTAATTAAATCTGGAACCAATGAAAAACTTTTTTTTTTTAAAAAGTGTTTGTTAATAACTTTAGGTTTTGTAGACATTTCCATGCATCGTTTTTTAACTAAAGCGGTATTTCAGTGGGATAGTTCATTATATGTTTTACCCAGGACCTCACCAAAACTTACGGTGACCTATGAACTTAAAATTACATTTAGCGAAAATAAGTCAATAAAAGGTAATACCTATTACACATAAAACTTTTTTTTTAGTATTATGACCATAATAAATGTTTTTTAACAGTGATAGGATCGTACTAGGTAAGTGTGAAGACAAATGTGATATTTCTAAAGCTTGCTACTGATACTAAAATAAAAAAAATCTTTTGATTATATACGACAGTATACTTGCAAGATTACGAAATTGCTTCTGCAATAAAACTTTACTAACATTTGAATGTAAATTTTAAATGAATCTATTCTATTTTTACTACATTTCCTTTAGCAAACAAGCGAACCACAGTGTAATGCGAGCACTACTTTACTGCTAAGTCCAAATGACCAAGTCCTGCAAAAAGGTCTGTTTGCGTATTTGTATGTGGTAAGTTCAGCTCGAAAACGATAAGTTTTATAGAACGGAAATTTCACATTTTGAAGCCTATATAATAGTAATGTTACCACAAGTTTTTCTTATCAAAATCAGCTAACTAGAAGAGCCACTTTATACGATGCATTTTGCACCTTTTTGCGATTTTCTATAAAACGCATCTAACAATTTTAATTAAATTCGCTATATCGGTGTAAAAGTTAACAGGATTTCATATCATGTAAGTTTCATTCTGATTGAATTAGCCTGACAATATCCTAGATTTTCTTTCCTTAATGTATCATTAATTTTATAGATTCGAACAAAAATAATTGATAGAAAAACACGTAAATATAAAAAAACAAGCGAGTTTGATGACGAAATTAAATAAATATATTTTTTAGATAAATTAATTTTAATAACAGAGGGGAGTAAAAGTTGTGATTTGCGAGCATAAGATTTTTTTTTTTTTTTTTGGGTTGATTCATTTCAGTTAAATAATTTTATAGTTTACGTCTGTAATTATTCGTTTCATTTTAATAACTATATTTTATTGCACAATAAATAATTACAAATTTTCAACAATTTAATAATTAATTACTAACTAATTATAATTCAATTATTTCCTTCCAGCTTCCAATTTATTTCCTGCTAGATAAAACAGGTCGTAAAACTGCCTACCAAGAGATAAAGAAATATTTCTGCAGCAATACCCCTTAAGTTTTCTGGAGTTCTTTAAGTGAAATAAAATTATTGCTGTACAGGATTCACCCGTAATATTTTTTAACCTCTTTTACAACTGGAACAAAAGAAGTTCCAGGCTTTTGTGCTCAGAAAAAAAGCACACAAAAACAGGGGAATATTTCTCTACGTTATTAACAAAATGATAACTTCACTGTCAGCCGGAAATTATGATTGTATTTTTTTTAGATTTATTCATTCAGTTAATTTTATGGTTTGATCGTTGTTGTTTTTTCTGTATATTTTATGCTAATTATACGAAATAGATTAATTTTTTATATATAACTATAATCTGGTAAAATTAATCAAAGAAATAATTAGGTTACTTTAAACTATCATCAAAGTTATTAACATATAAAGTTATTATTAAGTTATAATGTTAAGCATATTATGTGTTTCTTAACTTCTAAGGCTGAAGTAAATCCAAATAATTTTCCATGTTGTTTGCTAATATTCGTTCTATTTATTAATGTTAATATATTTTTAAAATTAAACTGCATGCTTAATTTTATATTCTTTGCATTATTAGCCATTTAATTAACTTTCAAATTTACATCGCAAACGTTCCAGTCGATGTGTGTTTATTTGAGGCATCAAATAATAAAACAAAGAAGAATGCTTTAGAATTAATTTCATAATGCTCAATGAGTCAAATCGCAATCTCGGTTTGTACTGGTCAATTTCAGGTTTCTAGGGTGATCTAAAACATTTTTCCACAAGTATTTATTTATAATATTTCAACTTTTTTATCTAGAAACCTTTTTTTTGATTCAATCGTTACATTATTTTTAAAATTGTAATTAGAGGAATTTTTATTTATGTTTGATTAGTTTATTTTTCATTACTTCTTTGCCTGATGGCCTGTCTAAGATCCTTTATTATTTCAAAGCTTATGTTATTCTTAGAAGACTATGTATCAGAATAATGTAAATATTTTGTTTTTCTTCTTTCTATTTTATATATAAACTAATATATTTTCTAAAGATTGTTTTTATTTTATTTTGTGTATATAATCATCCATTGGCTATTGGCCAGACATGTTGTTTATCATAAACTTTACAAATCTTTTATTCTTAAGGGGCCCAGTACCAGAATAAAAATTACTTTCTATTCTAAAAAAAAACAAAACAAAAAAAAACTTTCATAACATCTGTATATTAATTGTTTGAGTGTTTGAGTATACATTATATATAATATATATATATATATATATATATATATATATATATATATATATATATACAAATATGTGTTTAATACATTAAAAAAATATTTATTAAATATGAAAAAAAAATTTAGTTGGAAATAAAATCTCGATATCTTTGTTAAAGCTGATACGATGTGATTTTGATATCAAACTATTTAAATTTTCAAATCCTAACAACTCGCTTCGTATAGCCAAGGTTCTGCTAACTTGGCATCTCTATGAATAATTTATCCCGGCTAAACACTGTTTACAAAAGTTCTATATAACTAAATGTTGACCCGATAATAGAGAGAATTTAATAAAAATTAAGTTTTCTGTGGCGATATATTAGGCTGTAAAATAAGTTTACAGCTTTTGCTCAATATTTTAATTTAACCATCTCTGCGTTCATAAAATCATGTTTACTTGGTCAATAATGTTTACATATTCTAAAGATGAATTAGTTATGCTTTTATGCATCAGTTTCAACCGAGATTTCTTATCTTTAAGTAGTATTTACAAGACTCTGAAGTTTTTATTGAAATCACCAGTACAAATTGTTTTATATTCTATAATATATCGTCAGCTCCTGATAGACTCATAGACACAGCCTCTCATTATATGGATAGTGCTTTGATCATTAGTTAGTTTTTCTTTTTTTATAATAAAAATTATTGCACTACAATGAAGTAGAGAATGTCTGATTTATTTATTTATTTTTTTTTTATGAGAAAAAATACATCGTTCTGACATGGTCTATCGAGATACTGCCATAAGTTAAACATTTGATAAAATGATAAAAAAATTCCAATGAGTTTAATTTACCTTCAAAAGATAAAGAAACATAGAAACAAGGGTGCCAATGGATTTAAAGAGGGGTAGCAGCTTGGAACAATAACACGGGTTTCAATTTTCCCGTTACTGGAAGATAAGGTATTTGAATGTGGAGAGTGAGAGAGCATGACGGATGTTTGATGGGAGGAAATTCCAGAAGCTAGTAGAACGGGTCAGAAGGAAGCATTTATTTTTTTTTTCTATGAAAATGAATATAAAGGTTGGACACACGGGATCTCGTCTCTAGTGGATGAATTGAGGGTTTGATCTTGTATATCGTACATATATGTCGGGTGTTGGGAATTGATGGTTAGTTATAGGTAAGATCCAAGGAAATATTGTTTGTTTGTTTTGGTTTTAAGGCGTAAAACCCTAAGGTCATCAACGCCTTGACACTATATGCATATTCCACCTTTATAAGAAAGAACTATTAGGTAATGAGTGATTGAGAGAAAGAAAGAAAAAAAAATAATAATAAAAAAATAAAATAAATAAATAAAAAAAAAAATAAAGAAAGAAAAAATATTTTTATGTAAACAATAGTTTAAAAAGCTAATACTAGTAATGCTAACTGACTAGGAATGGTCTTTATAATTTCGATAATAATGACTGCTCCTTAAAAAAATCAAAAACTAATTCAATGGTTTTCTCTCTATCACCCAGCACCGCTGAAATATTCGGGCATAGTCCAATTTTATTCAGGTGTGATGAATAATAAGGGCATTCTTGAAAAATGGTAAGGCCGAATGGTAAGGGTTCCATCACATTGCTGGCATCGGGGCACCGGCTGCCTAGCAAAAAGATAAGAGTGCGTCAGCCGCGAGTGTCCTATCCTTAGCCGGGTCAACGCGACCTCCTCCCTCCGGCTGCTACGGCTAGATGTAGACCAGGATTTCACTGTTTGTTTTATATGCTTCAGTTTGCTTACCTGGCTATCGTACCACATTTTCTGCCATCGGTCATCTTCTTGCTTTCTGAGCGGTTCACTGAGTTCAGACGGGGTCAAGATGGCTGCTTGCTCCCTGGCAGTGTGAGCGCCTGCTTCGCTGCCATCAAGGAAATATTGCCAATGGGTGTGGTAAAAGAGCCATTTTGATTCAATATAAAGATGGGATAACTGGGACCGCCTTGATGTACCAACGAATCATTGAAAACAGTTCATAATCTGCTTCAATCAATACCATCAGGTTAGCTCAAGTATTAATTCCATCTAAATCTTCATACATCACTAATGCTACTAATATCTCAAAAGGACTAAGGATAAATATATTTCATAGTCGGCAATGTACAGGTTATAAGGGCATTGATGTAATTCATAAGAAAGGTTACTAATATAGAATAAGAGTTAATGTTCGACCCTCAAGCCACGCCTAGGAATAAGAAATGAGAAAGAATATTAGGGTCGGATGGGAATGACGACTAGTTGAGTAAGATTGGAAAAAAAAAAAATTGGAACCAGAAAATATAATATTTGGAGAAAGATTAATTTTTTAATTAAGATAAAAGGTTAGAATGGTTGAGGTAGACAAAATATTTTGTGGAGTCTAGGAGTATTAGCTTGGTAGTGTTTTTTTTTTGTTTTTTTATCTATTATTCATTTTACATATTGTTATTATTTATTTGGTACACTTCAAAAGAGGTATTTTTTCCTGAAGAGAAAGAGACTCAGCTTATTTCTATATTTATTTATTTTAAGCTCCATCTATTGATTATTATAGCTCACTAGGCATAGAATTAGATAGAAAGGAGGAATGCGTGGCAATGGTTCATCCTACCTTTAATCCAACTGGGCCAACTCCTATGCTCCCGCTTTCTTGCTGACAATGTTCAAGAATAACAATAACAAAATCATATTCTTTGTCAATATGTCCATCGAGTCGATGATTATATTAATATGCCTAGTATTGTTTATATATTACTAAGCCGCAATCTCAGATCAAATTAACTATATTATTTATGTAATATAAATAATAGCGATACATTGAGTGTGTATTACAAAAATCTGGTGCTGACAACGCTCGACTTACACATACCGTCATTGTTAAAATCGATTAAAGAATTTTTAAATACAGTTAAGAGATAAAAATAAGTGAAACTAACAGAGAATTAATTAAATTTCTATAGAAACATGTGTTTTATTAAAAAATCGAATATATTATTATCTAAAATAGTAAGTTAGTTTTATCGACTTCTCATCACTCTTTATTAGCTTGCGTATAAGATTTTTTTTTCTTAACTCTTTGGCTTTCCAACGGTATATTATACATCTATATTACTGTTCTTATGTTCAAAACCAAAAAAAATTGCATTAAAAATATGTTTGCAGTTTTCTCCCTTAGTTAGATATCGAATTAACTAATATGTTTACCCGTTTTTTATCATTGATATATTGTTATTTTTTAAGTATCTACAAAATTAAAGGCACTTCAGAGAAAGAAAATTTTAATTATCAGCTATTTCAATCAGAATGAAACATACATGATATTACAGGCCATCAAATTTTACATCGATATATAGAGTTAAATTAAAATCATTTTTGCAAAAAGGTGCAAAATGCGTTTTAAAGTGACTGTTCTGTTTTGCTGATTTTGATTTTAAAAAAAATTATAACATCTCGGGCGTATACTTGTCTCAAATATGAAATTTCTATTTCATAGGGCTTTTCTTTACCCGCCACACACTCACACATACCTTTTTGCGGGACTTGGCCATTAGAACTCAGGAGACCCTGTATTTCCGTTGAAAACTGGAATTCGAAAATGTTCACGATTGCAAAACTTTCTCTTAATATATATATATTGCATATATAGGTAAGTGAAAATTAAAGCGCTGCAAAAAATTACACAACGGTTTATTATTTCCAAATAATCATATTAGGGTATAACTGTTTACTTTGCATAAAGCTGTTAACTTATCTGAAAAGCAGTAAAATGGTATATCACCACTGCTAAGTTCTAAACGCCATATCTCTGCTAATTCTGTATCAATTTCTTTGTTTCTTTTCTTCATTTTTGTAGGAAATTAATTTTTTAACATTATTAATTTAGTTTTCTATGAAATAGCGGAATTTTTTTTTTTATATTTATTCGTTTGCATTAAGACGGTTATTAGTAAGTATTAGAATGATTTAATTTTTTTTTCCGTTTTTTCTTTTTTTGTTTTTCTTTATCGTGCTTTACTGATTCTAAAACGGCACACATATTTAACTCGATCATAAAAAATAACTGAGTTATAGGCGTATTTATGGGTAAAATTTCAAAAAAATTCCTTTTTTATGATTGATCGCGTTTTTTTTTTTGTTAAACAAAAATGTTAAATCTTTTCTCTATCTTCACATATAACTGAGTTGTTGCATTAAACCGGCTGCCATTTTTTAAATAAACAGCCGATATAAACATCCAGGTGTTAGGATCATCCCAGCATGCCGTAGTATATTTTTGGCGAATTAAAAAAAAAAAAATGGTCCAGTAGTTTCGGAGAAATGCCGTGGACGGTATACGGCAGACAAAGTCTTTTTTATTCGGTATTCCGGTTCTACGTATCTTTAAACGTAAGCCTTCAAATCTTGAGGTAGGTATTTTTTCCAATTGGTAGATTACAAATTTCTTTATTGAAATTAATGAACCAAAAAAGACTGATTATACATGTATATTTTATTTTTTAAGAATGCTTATTGCAGTTAGCGATTCACCTACAAATTTTCTACAAGGTCTAGCATGGAAAAAAGTGAAGGATTATTTTAACCGACATACGAGGCACAATGACAAAAATAGCGAATTAGTTGCTAAAGCTTCGTATTATAACATGGTTTAGCCCAACTTTGAAACGCGATTGAGCATATTTTGCTAATATGCTGGCCTTTTTATTCTTTCTAAATTTCTTAATCTTCTGTAGGATCATATTGTTTTATTGAAAAAAATGTTTCTATCCAGAATCAATTAATTGATATATATGTAATTTGTCAGAACTTTGTTGAAAGTGATGTGTCCTATCGGCCAGTTATTGTTCTATAATTGTGTTTAGTATATAGGAAATGAACAAATTTTGACTACACACAGTTTTATTGATAAATAATTTTAAATCTGAAAAATTAATATAAAACACGATAATATTGTGCAGGTAAAAGCATCAGTAAAGAAATAAATGATATATCTCAACCGAACATAACTGTGGGGGGTGTAGGAATATCCTCGGGGGTGGGAAAAGGCTAGCATTCCCCCTCCCTATCTATGCCTGTTATCCTCTATTTAATTATATTCTCGTAAATTAAAAAAAAACAAAAAAAAAAATGGACTACTAACTAAACTACTTATACAACCTTTTAAGGGTCTAGGTTTCAATACATATAGAGTTCGTACTGTTTAATGGCAAACAGCTGAGTAAGGTCTTGCTCATGCCCATCTGCCGGGTTTTTATCCAGTTTTCGGGAACCACTTTTTAGAGACTGGGTGTGCTCCATGAGAACTGACTGGGATACCCTAAGGTCACTCCACATCTGAAATCACCTTTGAACCGTGAACCCGGGAAACGGAGAACAGTAGACTAGTGCTTTGTCCACTAGACCACGTAGTTCTCTTCGGTATAGTTATAGTTCAATATATATATACATAATATGTTTTTTAGAGAATTATTTGTTTTGATGTTTTTAATAAATATTATTTTCAGTAATTATTGATTCCGCTAATCATCCATAAACTCAATATTACTCATATATTGTAAATTATATTATCGTTGTGAAGTTTTCTTTGGCGGTAACTTGGGTCGCTTAGTGCCGGTTGAGACATCTTCATAATTTACTTCCTTTAAAGATCCAACATGCTATGAGGCCTAAAAGGCTTCGTCTGGTCACTCTTCTATATTAATGGGAATTAGGACTGGTAAATAAGGAAGGCTTTTTTCGGCCTTTTCTTCTCCTAAAAGAGGCTGTTATTTTCGTATCCTCTGACACAGGGACGATTTAGTAGTGAATTAGATAGACCTATGTTATTTTGTAGCATTTTAGACATAGCTTGGACGTTTATATTAAGCCTTATCTATAAAAAAAAAATCCGTTATGCACACTACAAGATTTTTACTTACCTTCGTTGTTAAGATTAATTTAGTATATTCAAAATTACTGTCAAACACGAAACATCGTTTAAAAACCAATTACATTAAATTTTCATAGAAACATGTGTTTTAATAAATAATCTATTATATTATTGTTTATTTATTTAACGTCACTTTATCCTAAGGCGGCTAATCGGACGATGCTACTCCGGGAGTCCTTAATTTTGCCTATCCAGGTTTAATTTCTGTAATTTAACGAGTACCTGATATCGCACAGGCTCGGGAACATCTTTACGTCCACTCTGAAGGACAGCATAGGTAAGGATTTTTTAATGGGAATAAAATCCTGGGACCATCTGCATGTTCTATACTAATGGTCACGGGTTCGAACTCGTGCAAATGCAACCCTGCAAAGCAATAATTGGTCTCTTGTATTATATAATTCTGCGTACCTCAATATTTTCTTTAGTGGTGATACATGAGACCTTGGAGATTCGTCGAACTACAAAAATAAATACCGCCGAAATAAACTCTTGAAACAATAAATGTATTCTTTCGATTTTTTTTTAAATGTATTTAACTTACTCCATTGAACTGGTGGAGAAATGTACTGAATTGCTAGGACGACGTTTGTTTTCATAAATTGTGATCCGTGCCCGACACATGCAGTGTGCAGGTCAGATAGAAAGATAACTCCATTAATTATATTTTCTGTTGAGCCTTAACCCATTAAAAAATCCTAGGACCACCTGCGGATTTGAACCTGTGACCTTTGGCATTGAAAGCTGTTATACTAGCCACCCTGCTACAGGTGATCCCATATTATATTATTATATATATCGTTATTGAGGATGTATATTCGACTGTTGAAATTATCGGTTGACTCCAGATTATTTCCACTTACAATATTATCTGAATCAATCAATTAGGTTATCGGCTTTTAATCACTCCCTGTTAACTTTTTCAATTTTGTGTATTAGAAAATATTTTTTATAAAATCTTTAGTTCTTCAACGGTATATTGTACATCTATATTACTGCTTAGATGTAAACAAAAAACAACAAACAAACAATAAATACATAAATAGATATTTTTGCTCTTTTTTTTTTCTTTAGTTGGATATCTAATTCGTTCAACTTATATCACTACCCGTTTTTATCATTGATCTTCTAACTAAATGATTTATTCATTTTTTTGGATCTCTAAAATTATAGGTACTTTAGAGAAAGAAAATTTAAAATATCGGCATTTAAGCCCAGTGAAGCTATTGCGATCTGAATGAAACTAATGTGATATAAATATTACATCAGCTATGGAATGAGATTTACTCATCAATTGTAATTGTTATTACAATTGTAATTTTAATTATAAAGAGATTATTGTAATTGTTATTAGTAATATTTATATTATCTTCTATTACAAAGGATGCCGCCTTCTACCTCCGAAGGATTTTAGCCCAAGACACCTTTGCACATACCTGAACCCTTACAGGAAGTACTTGGACATAATGGGTACTAAGTGATCCATATGTCCCTCCATTTGATCTCTGCCGCCTTTCCTCCATCCCCTCTACTATTCCTTGATATTTGTACCTCCCAAATCCTAGGGCCAGGGCACTCCGGTCAAGATGTTCATGATGTAAAGTTGTAATATATTATATTATTAAGAAGTTTCTGTTTCTGTTTCCATAGTGAATAAATATACAAAGTTTATACAAAAGTGTTATTTGTTAACTATCGATATAGCGTGTTTATTTCAATTATTAAAGTGGTTTTTGAGAAAATTGTTAAAAGTTGCCAAATGCATGCTGTAAAGTGGCTCTTTTGGTTAGCTGATTTCGATGAACAAGTTGCTGTAACATTTCTGGGGTATAGTTGTCTTAATTATGAAACTTTAATTTCGAACGACTTTTTGTTTTCATGCTAGAGATTTTCGCCTATCTTGGTTATTTGAATTCAGGAGACCCTAAAACATATATTTGAGTTGAAAACTGGAATTCATAATTTTTTACGATCGCAATACTTTCCTTTACTATATATTTAATAAATGGTTAAGTGAAAATAAAATAAAATTATACATACTTATACTTGATATAAGGAAGTTATACATACGTATATATACTTTGATTTAAGTTAAGACAGATTAATATTCAAATATTTCAGTTACAAATTTCTCTATTTATACAATATATAATTATATTTAATATAATATATAATACAATATAAGAATTTTACAGATGTGATTTTTTTTTGTGTGTTATTTTTAATTAATAACACACCAGTGCACACACAAAATTTCACTGATGCCTAAACACGCAATTATATCCATTTTGCTAAAACGTGATCAGCCTGAGAAGTGTCCTACGGGTGATTTTAGTCGTATCTTTCTAGCACTAATGTTTTGAAGTAATTAAAATGTTATTTTTATCTGAAACATTTTTCAAAACTCTAAAATTATCGGTATAAGTTATATATTGTAATAATAATATTTTATATAACATAATGTTTAATGGTGTAAAGTATAAACATGAAATGGAACTAAAATGTAATGTGATCACATTAAGGATTTTTTTTAACTCCTACAAAAACAAAACAGGAACATAAAAAATGAGATAGTAGAATATCTTTGTGAGAAGGGTTTACGTAAAACAAGATAGAAGATAAGTCTAGGATAACAAAGAGCAACTTAGGAGATTGTGAGACTAAAAGCTTTATCCTGACATGACAAGGAACCTGCCTGAAAAAAAAGGATACCTCTTTGTAAACATGGTATACCAAGATGAGCAAATTAAAAAAAAATATTATGAATAAATTTATTCGTAATTAAAAATATTTTAAAGGAATTAAATAAGACGTAAAATACGCTAATATGATTAATTATAAATTATAAGAGAACATTTTAGTTATACGGTGTACGATTATGATTGTGTGTACGATGTTAATGTATTTATTACTTCTTTATTTCATTTATTTGTATTTATCTCAATTATAGGTTGTATTTTTTTTTGTATATATATATATATATATATATATATATATATATATATATATATATATATATATTATATTTTATATAATTTGACTTTATCATTGTATACTGTATATATATTGTGTGAATGTGATCTCATACCACTATTACTAATGTTCATATAAAAACAAATTGTAATATATCTCAATAAATAAATATTTAAAAAAATACAGTGTACGTATATTAAGTCAGTAGCATTTTTATACCGCTTACCTTATACAACCAATTACAATTCAATTATATTTTGATAGTAAAATTAAAATGTATCCTTTACGTTAGACACACTCCGCTAGTACGTTATATTCAATATATTTTATTACAGATCATCAGTTTTGATCAACAGTATTGACTGTATGTATAAAAGGAGTTTTTCTGTTTGGGTTTCGTTAATATTGTGTCCGACATTAATAATTTCATTGGAAGTAATTCTTTTTGGTATTTAAATTGTAAAATGACGGACAATTAACTATTAATGTATTTTTTCTTCACAAAAATTAAATTTTATATATATATATATAATGCTAAGATATGTCTAAATATTATAGGTAGAATAGTCAGGAATCAGTCATTTTTAAAAAGTTTTTAATTTTGCCAACGTTTCGGCTCAAGCTTGTGAGCCATCATCAGGGCTACAAACTCAGAACAAAAGAGATACATATTAATATGATAATGAAAATTTTCTTCTGAATGTAGTGACAATGATAACATTTGAAATAAAACAGAAAATATACCAACATACTTAAATATTATAGATACAAATAATGATAATATGATACATAATCTGATGATGATAAGCATAACAAATTTTACAGAACTTTAGACTTTAATATAAAAGTAAAAAAAAAACAAAAAAAACATAATATATATATATAAACGTACCATTACTGAGCCATGTCCAAGCATAAACTGAGGAAAACCATAAACATAGGTAGTATGGGGAGGGGTTCGTGTAAAAACCCTGAAGGTTTTCCCCTCTAAGTGTAAATACTACAGCTTATCTTTGTTTTTAAAAAGTTTTACAAAATTATATAATGGAAAAAACAAAATAATATATCCGTATGTACAATAAGGTTGAACATTTTTAACAGAAAATTATAAACACTAGAATCTGAGGTATTTAAAAGATCATGAGGTATATAATAAAAAACAAAATAAAATAAATAAATAACAAAAACAAGAACCAGAGGTGTTGTAAACAAAAAGATAAATATACAGTAAATAAATAAAATATACATTACACAAGCAATTTGTACAATAAAGTGATAGAGTTATAATTTAAGGAGACGGAAGATGTTAGCATACGAGGGAGAAATTATCTCTTTGTCAGTTTTATGATTTACGGGAACTCGATCTTTTTCCATATGGATATATATAGCTTCGGAGAGGAGTCGCTTTTTGTAGTTAGGTACGGTGGCTAGGATTTTAGGATTATCCAAATCAAAATGATGGTCAAGGGATATAGCGTGTTCGGATAATTTTGAGGAAAATGGGTTACGGGTAGATATTGTGTATTTGTGCTGATAAATTCTTTTTTTGAGATAGTTTTTGGTCTCGCCTATGTAACATGAATTACAATTTGGGGAAGAGCAGGGAATACGATAAACTAAATTTGATTTTTGTAGGAAAGGGATGGGATCTTTTAGTTTTGAATATAGATTCTTTAATTTGTTACTATGTTTTAAAACTAAGCGGAGATGGGGAAAGCTAGAGGATAAGACTTTTTTAATTTTTTGAGATAGAGATGGGATGTATGGAATGGATCTGTACTGGGGAACTATGGCGGTTTGTGGAGAGTGTGCGGGGATGGAGTGAGGGTTTGAAGAAGTTTTAATGAGGTTCTTGATTAATTGGTCAGGAAAATTATTAGATTTTAGGATTTTTGTTAGTCGGGTTAAATTATCTTGGTGAAATTTTGTATCGGAAAGTGTTAAGGAACGGTGTATGAGGTTTTTGGCTACACTGATTTTCTGGTGATGTGGGTGTAAGGAAAAATAATTAAGGAGACGACCAGAATAAGTAGGTTTGGTGTACCAGTTAGTGGATAGTGA
The DNA here is from genome assembly GCA_023052935.1 of Piezodorus guildinii. NCBI lineage: Eukaryota > Metazoa > Arthropoda > Insecta > Hemiptera > Pentatomidae > Piezodorus > Piezodorus guildinii. The sequence goes on along the minus strand of CM041294.1, from coordinate 103,455,626 downwards.
ATTATCGGAATTTCTTATGATAAGGAGGTCGAGGAACGGAAGTGAGTTATTGTTTTCTGTTTCAATGGTAAATTGGAGTCGAGGATGGTATGAGTTGAAAGAAGTCAAGATATTAGGGATGGCTTTGGGGTTGAGGATCAGGAAAAGGTCATCAACATATTTTTTAATGAAAAAAATATCTGCGGAAAAGTTAGGTATAACGGTGTCAAGAAGGTGATTGAGGACGATGTTGGAGAGATCAGGAGCAAGAGTTCGGATATATATATAGCTTCGGAGCTTTTGATTCCTGACGATGAAAAACGAATGATTTCCCGTACCCGAACCTCTAATATTATTACCAATTACTTACAAAACCCTCCGTCTAACCCTTCTCCATTTTCACCTCAATTTACTAAGGACCTATCCTCTACCCGATCCTTTCTCAAAACCAATAACCATATAATAGTCACCCGTGCAGATAAAGGAAACAAAACCGTTATCATGGACCGGGCAGAATACGATGAAAAACTAAATTTCCTTCTTTCTGACAAAACCACATACCTTCCTACCAAACGCGATCCTACATCCTCTCTCACCACTAAATTTAACCAGCATTTAAAATATCTCCACGAATCCAAACAGATCACTCTCTCTACCTACAAAAACCTCATCTCCTATAATTCAGTTGCTCCCCGATGTTACGGCTTACCTAAAATCCATAAACCAGGAAACCCATTACGTCTCATAATTTCAAATATCAACTCACCATCCTCAAAACTCAGTTCATTCCTTCTTTCTCCCTTACAAAAACTCAGCCAAAATGACCCATATGACATCCAAAATTCACAGCAACTCCTTACGGTTTTCCTCATTACAGTAACCCTGCAATGGGTGCATTTATTTCTACGCGTACCATCTTGCGATACAACGCGTATTTTTATTACATAATATAAATTATGTTACAGAACATTAAGTTACATAAAAAATTAAATAAGTCAAATAAAACTAATAAATATAAACTTATAAATTAATCGTTTGTTGTAACAAATTAACAAAATAATACTAACTAATTGACTAAACAAAGAAACCAGTAACAAATAATAAATAATTCATTTGTTATAAATACTTAACGAAATAATAAAAACTAACTAACCAATTGATTAGTGTTAGTAACAGTGAAATTAAATTAAATAAAATTAATAACGAGTTATTGCCTGTTTCTATTTCTCTAATTCTGCATAGTCCACCCGGTCCACAAATTCATAAAATTTTGAAAAATATTTTGTAAGGAGGTCACACTTCGAAGGCGGCCATTGGTCTCCGTTTAGTAGGACTGTTGAGATCAGTTTGTGTCTATGTTTGTCCAGTTTACTGCAATCGAATAAAAGATGGTCGTATGTCTGTTCGCTTTTACCGTCACATTTACAGATTTTGTCGTCAGTTAGTTTGAATCGAAATAAATAGCTTCTGGCTCCTCCATGTCCCGTCAGGAATTGTGTCAGTTTGTAGGAAATTTTTTTAAGTTTAGTTCGATCGTCAATTGTTTTTATGTAGTCATAGGTGTGTCTACCTTTTGTTGAGATGGCCCATTTCGTATTCCATTTCTGCCTTGTTTTCATTGACAGAAAGTGTTTGATGGCGCTGATCGGTGCCTTGTCGTATGCTATCGGGAGAGCGGTGTCTCTTGCCGCCGCTTTAGCCGCTTCATCCGCTAGTTCGTTCCCAACAACGCCAACATGGGCTTTAACCCACTTAAAGCTGATGTTCATACCTTCATTATGACAAACTATTAGTCCATGTCTGATTTCCTCTAAGAGCCCTTCGTGTATGTTCATGTTCCTTAATTTCGATAGTGTTGTTTGACTGTCTGTCTGGATACAGAAGTTAGAGGTATAATGAGAATTTTTTATGTAGAGTACAGCCTGTAATAGTGCATACATTTCTGCCTGATTGTTTGAGCAATAAGGGCCTAACCTAAATCGCGCTGAATGCACCAGCTGCTGTCCTTCAAAAGCAAGGAAGGCAGCTCCTACCTTGTCTTGATCCTTGCTACCGTCAGTGTAAATGTTGATGCCGCTATTCGGGCTGGTGTCTGTAATGTTAGGCTTCGAAATATCTTTTTGGTGAATCCAAAGTTTACACGGAATTTTGTGTTCAAATTCATGAATCGGAAAGCTTAATAGATTTTTGCCTAATGTTATAATTTCGAATTTATTTAGTATTTCATCGGAAAGTATGGAAATAGGGGTAATGTTAGCGAGAAGGCAAGATGCATCATATGAAATAGTTTTGTATCCTTTAATAATTTTGATAGCTATCATTCTTTGAACTGATTCTAGTTTTTTTAAGTTCTTTTTGTGAGAAAGTCCTTTATGCCAAACTTCTATTGCGTATGTCATAGTTGGCTGAATAGCAGCTTTGTAAATTGTTGACAATACTTCGGAGTTCAAACCCCAAGTTAGTGCTGCGGAGTTTGATAAGCCATGGACTATTTTTAACAGCCTATTTTTTAGGTTATTAATATGTAGGTCCCAATTTAGCTTTCTCTCCAATGTCAATCCCAAATATTTTATTTTATTAACTTGAATGATGGGTTTATTGTTTAATACAATATGTAGATCTGGTACTCGATGTTTTCTACTAAATACAATAAATTTTGATTTTTCAGGTTGAAAAGTGAGTTTGTTATTATGTGCCCAAATAGTTAGTTTGCGTAGAACTTCATTGCATTGTACTTGTAGGTGAAAGAATAGATTTGATTTGAAGAGGAGAAGAATGTCATCGGCGAATACGATAATCTCAGCTTCCTCCGGAGAAACTACACTGAAAATTCCATCCATTATTAGATTCCAAAGCAACGGGGAACAACATGAGCCTTGTGGCGTGCCTCTACTTTGCCATTTACTAGAAACTGTGTGACCAACCTGAATCTGGCTTCTTCTATCGGATAAGTAATTTCTTATAATCAAATAAATGTTTCGAGGGCATGACTTCTCATGCAAAGCTTTAAGAATCGAAGGCCACCAGGCATGATCAAAAGCTCCTTTAATGTCTAGCGAGACGGCTAGGATTTTTGATTTCGATTGTAACGAAGTCTCAACGAAATTGACGAGTTTATATAACGCCCCTACTGTGTTTTTTTGAGGAATGAACCCAAATTGATTTTCATTGAGAGGAAAATTTCTTGTTAGATGTAATAATAATCGAGATCCAACGAGTTTTTCCATAATTTTACCTGCAACAGGAATGAGTGATATTGGCCTAAACTGGTTGCAACTAGAACCTTTAGGTATTAGAACTATTTTAGAGACTTTCCATGGTTTTGGAAAAGCACCTGTATCGAAACATTTTTTGAATAATTCTGAAATAAATTTAGGATAAATGTTGTATACTTTTTTGAAAATCAAGGGTGAAATTCCATCTATCCCTGATGCTTTGTTTTCGATTAATTGGTTAATGGCAGTTTCAATTTCCAATTTTGTTAATGGATCGTCTAATTCAGTTTCCGGGATTGAATTGGCTATTGTTCTTGCAGTTTCGTGGTAGTCTGTTTCTGTTTCTCGATCATCAGTTGGCAGGAATTTTTCGATTAAGTAATTTAGAGTATCTTGCAAATTTTCTGTAAAGGAACCGTCTGGTTTTTCAATCGTTTGTAGCATTGTGGGTAACCTTATTTTACCGGAAGCATATTTATAAGGAAAAGACCATGGTTTTTCTTTACCAATGCTGCTGCAGAACTCTTTCCAAGAACTTAATTTCTGTAACTTTATTGTTTTTTTATATAGGTTTCTTTGCTGTAGATAGGCGTCCCGCCTAGCGTTTCTTAAAGTATTGTCTTTCGTTTTTTGGTAGAGTTTCCTAAGATTCCTGGTTGTTTTCCGTAAGTGGCTCAGGTCCTCATTCCACCATGGAACTATTCTTTGAGACGTTTTATGTAAATTTTTGCAAAATAAAATATTACAAGTCTTACGGAGACATCTATTGAACATAATTACTGTCTTCTCTATGCCTAAGGTGTCGAGACACTTTATCAATATGTCTTCGTGTGGGATGTTCAAATTTTTTTCATTTTCGAAATGTAAGTCGACGTATTTTACCAATAATTCTCTGAATTTTTCCCAATCCGCGTTTTTAGTACAGTATTTTATTTCAGGCTTAAAAATCTTATGAGAATAAACATCTGCGTTAATATTGTAACAAATAGTTCTGTGATCCGATAGGTTTTCTTCATCCAGTATGAGCCAATCTTGGACTAACCGAAACATAGATTGGTTGCAAAGGGTCAGGTCAATGTTACTCTCACCAATGGTGGATGAGAAAGTGGACAGTTTCTGATTTTTATTTATTATGAAGAGTTTAGAGCTAGTGATTAGGGCCTCTAAAGTTTCACCTCGTTTATTAGTGATGTTATCATACCATAGTTTGGATCGCGAATTCGAATCAACAGCTATTAAAATGTATTTGTGTTTAAACCGTGTCAGAATGTTTTCTATCTTCTCGAACTCTTTATTGACTTCAATATTTATATCAAAGTATGCGCTGACAAAAATATATTCCGTGTTGTTCCATACCAGTTCTACCACAACCACGTCCTCAAATGACAAATCATTTATTAATACTCCCTGAATGTTGTTGTTGGTAATAATAATAGATGCTCGAGGATTTCCATAACCTCCATGAAATATCTGATACCTTATCGGAAAGCCATATGTTTTATTAAGTTTAGTGTATGGTTCTTGCACTAAAATAATATCTAGGTTACTACGATGTATAGTGTGTAACAAGTTCCAGGTAGCAGTGGTTGAGTGATGAAGGTTAATTTGTGCCAATTTTAAAATAACCTTATGTCTACACATGATTGATAAAAAATTAATCTAAATGATAACAGACTAACCTTGCACTTGATAGTGACGAACATGTTTTCTATGACAAAGTAAAAATTATTGAGTACCAAATAAAGTTTTTGTACATTGTCAAGACATCCTTTACATATCATTAAGTATGGGGTTAGGCTAGTTCTAATGTAGCTGTACAGTTTGTCAGTCATAATCAGTATTAGTAATAATTCTGTCAATGGCCGCCTTAAAAGAAGGACAATTTTTAGACATTGATGAGTGATTGATATCTACTTGCCTCTTATTATTGACTCTACTATTGAAACTTACACAATTGATGCACTTGTGGACCTCGGACCTACATTCCTTGAGGGCGTGGGGTCCCGCACATAGCGGACAGGTCGGCTGCGCGGACTTGCAGAACTTTTTGACGTGGCCTATCCTAGAGCAGATGAAGCACCTCGGGGCAGAGTAGTAGTCCTCCACCGGGCAGGTAGCCATGTCCACGAACGCTCGTCCAGCCAACTTCCTTCTCGCTGAAGGGGTTATCTCCACAACTGCGTGTCTCCAAACTCTGATTGGTGGCCCTTTGTCGTTGATTTTATTCCTGTTCGAGATAACAGTTCTCAATTTTATATCTCCCTCTTGTAATCGATTTTGTTCGATAATAGTTGGGAGAATTTCTTCTTTCTTCAAATCTTCAGGAATATTTTTTATAATAACAGTAGGTCGGTTCTTCTTTAATTCTTTAATCTTCAAATTGGTCCCTTGTTTGTTATTAATTTCTGCTGTAATTAATTTAAGATCAGCCTCGGATTCCGAGCCTACAATTAATCCACCATTTTTTGTTTTTCTGAATGTTTTGATTCCGACTCTTAATTTCCTCGGATTAATTACATTTTTGAAAAGGTCTTTAGCATCATCAGTGGTAGTTGAGTTTACTTTTTCTATCATGACTATGTGTTCTTTAATTTTACCTGGTTTGTTGTTTGCAATATCAGCATACGATGGAACAGCTCGAGGCATTGAGGTTAGGTTTAATATTCCTTGCATCTCTTTTTCCAGACGTTGATTGTCGCTGCGAAGATGCTCAAATATTAATTTGAGAGAGTCTATCCTTCTATAGATGCCTTCTTTTATTGCGTCTTTAATCTTCAACTGTGCTAAACTACTAAAAAACTCCACAACTTCTAAAAAATTTGACTCGTCCGACGCCATGTTCCTAAGGGACTCTCTTGTTAAAGATAGTTTCTTTATGTGTAAAACTGAGGTCTCAAAGAGATCTTATTTTGGTAGTATAAATTTTGTTATAGTAGCAAATATGCACTTACGTGTAAATTCCTGTCACTTTTGAATAAATGTTCACTATTATAAAACTGTTCACTATTTATCACTGTTATTTTTGTCAAATTGTTTGTAAACAAAGTTATGCTTCACTGATTTGAAGGGTCACACACAAAAGGGCTCGCATACCTGTTTAAGTATGTCAAAGAAGCCGACGAAGCGGGGTTGTAAACATCAAAGGGCCGCCGAAAAGATCAAAGGGAGAGGCACCGCGATGTGAACTCTATGAAGGTTTAGACAAGACTCCCACAGCAACTCCTTGAAGAACTGAAATCCCTAACTATTCCTCAAAATTTCATTTTAGCCTCCCTAGATGCTGTAAACCTTTTTACCAACATCCCTACTGACCGTGCTCTTAAAATAATCGATGAAAATTGGCTGATCTTAGAACCACATACATCCCTCAACCAATCCTCATACCTTGAATCCCTCTCTCTGTGCTGTAACTCTGGCTACCTATGTTTCCAAGAGAAATTTTATAAACAAATTTCGGGTTTAGCCATGGGAAACTGTCTTGCTCCTGATCTCTCCAACATCGTCCTCAATCACCTTCTTGACACCGTTATACCTAACTTTTCCGCAGATATTTTTTTCATTAAAAAATATGTTGATGACCTTTTCCTGATCCTCAACCCCAAAGCCATCCCTAATATCTTGACTTCTTTCAACTCATACCATCCTCGACTCCAATTTACCATTGAAACAGAAAACAATAACTCACTTCCGTTCCTCGACCTCCTTATCATAAGAAATTCCGATAATTCACTATCCACTAACTGGTACACCAAACCTACTTATTCTGGTCGTCTCCTTAATTATTTTTCCTTACACCCACATCACCAGAAAATCAGTGTAGCCAAAAACCTCATACACCGTTCCTTAACACTTTCCGATACAAAATTTCACCAAGATAATTTAACCCGACTAACAAAAATCCTAAAATCTAATAATTTTCCTGACCAATTAATCAAGAACCTCATTAAAACTTCTTCAAACCCTCACTCCATCCCCGCACACTCTCCACAAACCGCCATAGTTCCCCAGTACAGATCCATTCCATACATCCCATCTCTATCTCAAAAAATTAAAAAAGTCTTATCCTCTAGCTTTCCCCATCTCCGCTTAGTTTTAAAACATAGTAACAAATTAAAGAATCTATATTCAAAACTAAAAGATCCCATCCCTTTCCTACAAAAATCAAATTTAGTTTATCGTATTCCCTGCTCTTCCCCAAATTGTAATTCATGTTACATAGGCGAGACCAAAAACTATCTCAAAAAAAGAATTTATCAGCACAAATACACAATATCTACCCGTAACCCATTTTCCTCAAAATTATCCGAACACGCTATATCCCTTGACCATCATTTTGATTTGGATAATCCTAAAATCCTAGCCACCGTACCTAACTACAAAAAGCGACTCCTCTCCGAAGCTATATATATCCATATGGAAAAAGATCGAGTTCCCGTAAATCATAAAACTGACAAAGAGATAATTTCTCCCTCGTATGCTAACATCTTCCGTCTCCTTAAATTATAACTCTATCACTTTATTGTACAAATTGCTTGTGTAATGTATATTTTATTTATTTACTGTATATTTATCTTTTTGTTTACAACACCTCTGGTTCTTGTTTTTGTTATTTATTTATTTTATTTTGTTTTTTATTATATACCTCATGATCTTTTAAATACCTCAGATTCTAGTGTTTATAATTTTCTGTTAAAAATGTTCAACCTTATTGTACATACGGATATATTATTTTGTTTTTTCCATTATATAATTTTGTAAAACTTTTTAAAAACAAAGATAAGCTGTAGTATTTACACTTAGAGGGGAAAACCTTCAGGGTTTTTACACGAACCCCTCCCCATACTACCTATGTTTATGGTTTTCCTCAGTTTATGCTTGGACATGGCTCAGTAATGGTACGTTTATATATATACGTTTTTTTTTGTTTTTTTTACTTTTATATTAAAGTCTAAAGTTCTGTAAAATTTGTTATGCTTATCATCATCAGATTATGTATCATATTATCATTATTTGTATCTATAATATTTAAGTATGTTGGTATATTTTCTGTTTTATTTCAAATGTTATCATTGTCACTACATTCAGAAGAAAATTTTCATTATCATATTAATATGTATCTCTTTTGTTCTGATGTTTGTAGCCCTGATGATGGCTCACAAGCTTGAGCCGAAACGTTGGCAAAATTAAAAACTTTTTAAAAATGACTGATTCCTGACTATTCTACCTATAATAGTTTCTACAGTCGACTATACACCCTCAATATATGTCTAAATAGTTTTGTAATTAATAAAAATAAAGTTTTTAACAAACAATTCTTAATTTTTAAAAGTTAATAATTACTAATGTTTTATATTTTATAAGTATCTATTTATTTGTTAAGAAAAAAAAAACTTTTATACATATACTTACATTTGATTTAGTATATAATTATTTACTATGTATTTTTTCATGATTTTTTTAATCAAAAACCGCTGATGAAACGATAAAATTAAAAAAAAAACATTATCTCATCCTTAAAACCTATATTTTTATTCATTACACAAGCAAATGCTTTTGTTTTGAAAACCCCTAGTTTCGTTTGCAGCATTATACATTTTTAATTGCTTTGGTGGCCAAGATTTTATTTAATTTTCTTTTTCTTTCCATTAGTTATTTAAGTTTACTTATTTTATTTTATTTCAGGTTATTTTTTCATTTAATTATTTTTATTTTACTCAGTACATATGGAATAAATTACTTCTTTTAGCCCAAATACTAGCCCTAGATAGTGGCAGGTTGTATTATTTCTCAATAAAGCAATATTAAAAAAAAAAAAAAATTCTCTGACTCTTTTTGATTTTTGATAAATATGACTCACTGTTATGCATTCTATGATATAAAACTAAATATATATATATATATATATATATATATATATATATATATATATATATATATATACATATAGAATTAAAATTGTATCTCTTGCAATGAAAAAAAGTGTAGGTTTATTATTTTGTTAATTCTTTAACAAAATAAAACTGCAAAATTCCCTAAACCTCTGAATTGGTCATCGAATCTTTTCAACATAATTTTTTATTAGATGCTTCGAATGTATAGTTTATCTGTACGCGTTGTTTTAAATTGACTAGCGGTATTTTTGTATTATATGCAATATTGAATCATTATGAATAGAATTTATTAAATTACCAAAGAATTGTATTGTAAAATCTAAAATTGGCAGAGTAACAAAACTCGAACGATTTTAATATTAAATATTTATTTAGTTTAATTTACTATTTTAGAATTGCATTTATTATATATATGACGGTTGGATCGAGAATAATAAACAAGGTAATATGAAGTTGTTTATTGTTTAAAGGCTATAAGGATAGCTTAATCTGTGATATAAGGGTGCTCAGGAGAAACCATGAAAGTAAAGTGGTAGAGACTAAACAATAAAATTATATTAGCCACAAACAAACATACATATTGACTTTCCTGGAATTCGCTTAATTACATTGTCACAGAATTTACCGTTTGTGTTCTACCTGGCCGCATGTATATCATGTATAAGCTATGTAGCCATGCACGACCAAACATTGTAACACACGACTTAATTAAAGCAATAATGGTCAGAAAGATAGCTCATAATTCACAATGAAACTTATGCAATGATAACAGATCTCAATTTATGGGTTTGATTAACTAAGTAAACCTTAGTTAACTGCCAAACTAGGAGCAGGCTTGGTACATCCTCTTGAGAACAAGGAACTAAAATAATTGGAAAGGATCTGTGGATTTAGCTAAATGTACAATTGTCATACAATAAACTCTAGTATTATGAAATCTAAAGAGATTACATGTGGCAGGGTGGTTAGTATAATTGTCTTCTATGCCAAAGGTCACGGGTTCAAACCCGCAGGTGGTCCTAGGATTTTTTAATGGGAGTAAAAAATCCTTAGTTATGCCGTCCTTCGGAGGGGAAGTTAAAAGGTGGTCCCGGCCCTGTGCGATGTCAGGTACTTGTTAAAGATCCCTATCCTAATAAAACCTGGATAGGCAAATTGAGGACTCCCAATGTAACATCGTCCAATTAGCTACTGTAGCATGATGTGACGTTAAATAAACAAACAATATAATATCTAACGTTTATTATGTTTATAATAATAATAATAGGCTAACCGAACCCGAAGGTTCGATGCCGACACCACCAAACTTCGCCTACAATGACTCGTCCAATGTTAGCCGGTCAAGCCCAAGCCCCCGAGATCAGCCTTAATGCAATCCTCCCATCAACGCTTCGACCTACCTTTCGGACGCCTACCAGTCGGTTCAGCGAATACCAACTTTCTCGGCATCCGTTCCTCACCGAGCCCAATAACTTCACGCGTCCATTTGTTATTATAATTATACCTGTTTAAAACTGTTTACTGCTCTTTTGTGTGGGAAATGATAAAAAAAAAAAAAAAAAATGTTCGGTTTCGAAGAGTGTAAAGTAGCCCTCGTTTATTCTCCCTCTCCCAAAAAACTCTCACAGTATTTTTTTTTGTCTTTCAGATATTAAAAATAGCATAGTTTCATTTGTTTTATTTCTGTTGGCGGGACAGGAGTTTAGTATAGTTTCATACAATAGTAACATTAATATTCGCATATACAACTTTTTAAGTTAATGTGCGTTAAAATATGGACCATTTGCAAAACTCGCATCGTCCAAGTCTCTTGTATAGCTATACTATTGCAAATGCAAGTCGCTTACGCACTGTCAAACATTCTAATAAACAATTTGTTGTTAGCTAGAAGATTAAGTACTAATATTATTTATTTATTGTAATTTACAACTGTATTATACCAACACAATAAGGAGATATGCAGGGTGAAGAAAAGGCATGAAAATGTCTTGAGAAAGAACTACCCAGTGGTAGCACTTCACTAACTATTTTAAGGTAGTAGGTCCCGAAGCCGCCTTCTTTTCGATCGCCTAATCTGGAAATCAAGAATATCTAACGAAGATAGATTACAGACAATTGGGTTTGTGTGGGCAGGGAGTTTGGAATGAAAAGAGGTATATCTATCACGGGCTAGATGGGTTATGCAAAAAAATGGGATGTTGAGGTCATTATGGAGGAGTTGATTTGTCACAAAATAAAGGACATTCAGGATTTTGCTAATTTTGGATTGGATGCTGGAGGAATAAGAATGCTTATCAGAGTCCCAAAGCTTGATTCCATGTATCCGAATAGGTCTGATTATAGTAATGTAAATGATTTTTCATTTTTTACTGAGGATGTATAGTCGACTGTAGCAACTGTTATAGGTGGAACAATCAGGAGTCAGTCTTTTTCTAAATATTTTTAATTTTGCCCACTTTTTTTTTTTTTTTTTTTATATAACATAATCGAAGTTTTGAACATCTTTCTAGGAAGTGTTGTAGTAATCGGTATCTTCCAGCAGTTCCTTGTTTCATTTCTGTCTGAGGATTCTCAGTAAGGCGCTGGTCAAGATGGTGTCCTAGGTATCGTATTTGTTCTACAGGAGTAGGTGTGATGCTATTAAGGTATTAACATATAGATGGTTTTCTTGACGATTTTTCCGTTATTAAACAAAATGCATTTGAGCCGTTATAAATGTTGTCATACTGTTGCACCAGTCTTATAAATAATTATATATATATTGCTGAATATCTGAAACGATTTTTAATTGGAATGAATTAAATGATATAATAATTTTGATATAGTCAATTATTTTTAACGAGTTTACGTGTCATTTGACAAGATTGAAATTTACTAATTAATACAATAGTTGTGAACTTTAATTATGATATAAAAAACTTCTAAAAAAATTTTGAACTTAGCATTCCTTATATGACAAATATTAAATGCAATTTATAATCGAATGTTTAGTATAATTTCATGATTTGAAAAGTATCTGTCTCATGAGATTTACATAAAATAAGAAGCAATAAATTTTCCTTTTACTTATGTTTGATCCAAAAAGTTGAATGCATGCATTCAACCGTTTTACGAATTGAAATTTGACTCACTTGCACCCTTTGTAGGTAACTATAGTTAAGATTGAAGGTTTCGATCCTTGTACGGACTTGTATGTTTGGAGACTTGCACTACCAACTTCAATGCCTTAAATCCCTATTAGCAAGTCTGAAGTAGAATTACGGGGCTTACAGAAGATAATTTATTTAGCATCCCTTACCGCGTACAAGAGTTGACTAGAGAGTTAGTTGGCTTCTCCTTGTAGTACACCCAACCACATGTCGTTTATCTTGTTAGCCTAGTCCCTTCTCTATCTAAGTTTGACTAGCTTCAACACTCCTGCGGTCAAATTGGGCGGCTGAAAGTATTTTATATTGATTGGGGTTGATCAATGAATCTTCAGCGTTTTATTGCACTTTTAAGTCTGATGTTTGCCTTGTTCGAGTAACAGTTCAAGAAAAAAAACAAAAACAAGATTCTCATTACCTTTACATAATCATAAAATAAGGAAACACACTATTTATAGGCCAGCAGCTGTACGAAGGGAATTGGAGGAACCCACAGCCCAAAAACTACGGTTTTTCTCCTATTAAGGATTTATAAGTCAGTGTGAGCCCTGGACCGATCCGCGGTTCATAAAACAATATACATAACAACACAACCAGACTAATTTTATAGTTTTAAAAAAATTCGGAACAACATCTTATTACAATTGAAAAAAAAACCCGGGAAAATATGCAAGTTGAGCGTGTTTGATAAAACACTTTTTTTATTTTTTTTTTTTTTTTTTTATTCGTATTTATTACAATTTGTCATAATAGACAATAATAATAGTGCTACAGGATCTCATTCATACAATATTTACAATATAAACAAAAGGAAAGTCAAATTACATAAAATAAAATCAAAATAAATAAACGTATACAATAACAAAATCTATAGACAAAATAAATACAAATAAATGAAGTTAACAAATAAATAAACAAAACATTTCACATTCATACCTATGTACAATATTTACAATCAGCTCGAGAACCCTGGACGGGGCTTGTCCCCCCACTTGTGGAAGGACAAGCAGAGTCCAAAGGATCCCAGCGCCTCCCTCTCAGCCGCATCACTGGTGAGAACCAGCGGAAGCTAAGTAAGGGCGCCACAGCCACAATCACACCGCACATGAGAGGAGAATCTGACCAGTGTCAGAACTCCAGAACAGATGTTTACAATATGTCTCGGGGCCACTGCCGTTTCAACCTTCTAGGAGGGTTGTATGGATGAGTGGAGCTAGATAGGGATTGTGCTAGAGGATTAGGATGATGAATGAGGTTCTGGTGGAATTTGGAAAATTTAGATGGAATCAGGTCTGAAATAAATGGAACATTAAGGTCGTGGTGTAAGGTATAGTTGGAGACATAATAAGGAGCATTTACTATTGTTCGGAGGACTTTGGATTGAAAGGATTGAATGCGTTTGATGTTAGAACGTTTAGCTGTCCCCCACAGCTCAAGTCCGTAGGTCCAGATTGGCTTCAGTATTGTCTTGTAAAGTAATAATTTGTTGTCAACTGTAAGCTTAGATTTTCTGTTTAGTAGTCTGTATAACTGTCCGAATCGTCTGTTGAGTTCTTTTTGTTTAAGTCTTGTATGTGGGTTCCACGTCAATCTTTTGTCTAGTAGTAAGCCAAGATACCGGACTGTGTCTGAGGAAGGAAGCGGTATGGAATTTAAATGAACCATTGGACAGGATTTGCGTCGAAGGGTGAAGGTGACGTGGGTGCATTTGCTTTCATTAACCTTAATACGCCAAGCTTTACACCAGTCCTCGATAAGACAAAGGTGTCTTTGCAGGATGAAGGATGCTATTTCAGGATCGGAATTGGATGATAGGATGGCGGTGTCATCTGCAAATGTTGCCAGAAAGGTGTCAGGATGATTAGGAATATCAGCAGTGTAAAGGATGTAGAGGATGGGTCCCAAGACGCTGCCTTGAGGAACACCGGCCTCAATGGGATAAAAGTTAGAAAATTCTACACCACAGCGAACTCGGAAGGAGCGGTTTAAGAGATAGGATCGTAGAATGAGGTATAGAGACTGGGGTAAATGCGTTTTAAGCTTGAAGAGTAAACCGGTGTGCCATACCCGGTCAAAAGCTTGCGCTATGTCCAGAAACGCACCAGAACAATACTCTTTGCATTCAAGGGCTGAGGAAATATGGTCTACAACTCGGAGTCCTTGTTGAACAGTGGAATGATGAGCACGGAAACCAAACTGATGGGAAGGAAGATTTTGTGATTCTAATATAGGCAGGATTCGTTTTAGAAGGAGTTTTTCAAAGACTTTTGAGAGGATGGGGAGTAGACTAATAGGTCTGTAGGATGAAGTGTTGCTGGAAGGTTTACCTGGTTTTAGGAAGAGAATGATTGTGGAATGTTTCCACAAGAGAGGAAAATAGGTGGTGCGTAGGATGCAGTTGTAGATATAGGTAAGGAATATGATAGCTTTCTGTGGAAGTTGACGGAGGATCTGGGGGGTAAGGAGATCATGTCCAGGAGATTTACGGAGGGTCAGTTTCTGGAGAAGATATTTAACCTCAGAGGGATTAATAGCTTTAGAAGGTAGGGAAAGAGGTATTGGTGACAAAAGGAAGTCTTGTACTGCTGCGGTATGATTGCTTTGGGATTCCGGGTGAGGAGTGAATACTTTGGAGAGGTGTGTGGCGAATTCCTCGGCTTTATCTTCATCAGACGCAGCCCAGGAGTCATCACCACGCCGGAGAGGATGGGAAACTTGATAGGATTTTAAAATCTTCTTCGTGACATTCCACAGGGAATTATCACTAGCTGACAGAGAGGAGAGGTAGGAATTAAAGGACTGGGAACGGAAGGTCGCCAACTCCTGCTTCAATTGTCTACAATAGAAGTTATAGGAGCGGCGATCTGTTAGGTGTCGGGTGCGCTGCCATAATGATCTGGCACGGCGTTTTGCATGGATTAGGTCTGTAAGGTGTTGAGGCAAATGATTTTGGTGAGGAGTTATATTGGAGTGCTTAGGAGAGGAGGCAGTCCAGACAGCTTGCTGAATGGCGGTGGTGAAGGAGTAGACGGAATCGTCAAGGTCTTCTGGGGTTTTGAGGGTCGCTCTGAGGTTAATATTATCGGTCAGGATTTGGCGAAATAGGTTCCAGTTGACAGGGCCTCGGATAAATGACGGTGGGATAGGTTTTGGAATTGGAGTGAGAGATATTTTTAGGATCAGTGGACTATGGTCTGAGGATAGTTCATCAAGTCGAGTAACAGATAAGTTGAGGGAGCCTAATCCGCTGTGAATGAAGAAGTCAAGGATGTCAGGATTACGGTTGGGATCGGTTGGCCAGTAGGTAGGGGAATCAGGAGGTAAGAGATTGAAATGACGGGAGTTGAGTGCAGACAGCAAATTTCGTCCACGAGAATTCGTGGTTCTCGAACCCCACTGTTGATGCTTGGCATTTAAGTCTGCACCCAGAATGAAATGATTTCCTAAGGAATTTAGAAAGGATACAAATTCGGTGTTGGAAATGGAATGTTTGGGAGGGCAATATGCTGATGTAAGGGTTACCGGAAAGGAAAAAGTTTTGATTACTATGGCTGTGGTTTGTAGGAAATCATAGGTAGGAAGTGGGAGTAAGTGATGAGAGAGGGACTGGTGCACAATGACAGCAGTACCGGCATGGGCTTTGCCGTCTGGGTGGTCCGTACGGTATGTTACGTATTGAGGTATTTTGAAGAACTGTTTAGTGGTTAGTCTAGTTTCAGTAATAAGTGCTACGTCAACGTTTTTTTCTTGCAATAAAGCTGTAAGTTCGTCAGTATGATTTCTAACACCATTCGCATTCCATAGGAGAATGGATAAGGAGTTAGGTGAAGTCATTTAAGGATTTTTTAAGGAAGGGATTAAGTTTGATACAAGATTAGTAAGTAGTGATATTAGCGGCATAACGAGGGATTTGATTTCAGTGATGAAGGATGTCATCAAACTTGTAAGGTCTGAGACATTTGATGGAGGAGGAATATGAGAAATTTGATGCGGATGAGGTTTTTGAGGGTTGGGTAAATTTTGAGGAATAGTTGGTTGTGGAACGGGTTGAGGATTTTGAAGTGTGCGTTGTTCCGGCAGGGCCTCGGCCTCTTTGTTCTGGTTCCCACCTCCAAGTAGATGGGCAAATGTTACATGGGAATCAATTGTTTTTGAAGGTTGTCTTCTGCTTCTGATCGGTTCAGCTGTTTCATCCAGATTATGAGGTTTTTGGTATCTGCTTTTGAGGTTCTTGTAGATTTGACATCCCTTGTAGCTAGCCGGGTGGTCCTTCAGGCACAGAGCACAAACAGCGGGCGTTGATCTTGGTCTTGTACATTCTTCTGACTTATGTTGTTCACCGCATTTCACACAGCGTGGTATGTGGTGACAATAACTTCTGGTATGACCATATGCCTGACAATTGTGGCACTGCACTATTTCTTTCTTAGTGTAAGGTTTTTCAACTCTTACACTAGTATAGTATAATCTATTGAGGTCATATATTTTTTCAACTCCTGCTGATGGTTCCAAGTCCACAAAAAATAGAGGCAGTGGAATTTTATCTTTTAGGACGTTGGTGACTTGTCGCACTTTATAGCCTATCTCCGTAAGTTCTTCTTGGATAGCTGCTGCTGGTGTCGAAGGGTGTAGGTTTCTAATTACAACCCTTAAAGCTCTCTCCTGGCGTAACTGATATGTATGAAAATCAGCTTTGGTCTCAGTCAGATATTTTACTATTTTTCTGTAGGTTTCGGCGGTAGTCGGGGATATTTTAGTATCACTGGTTCTACTTATACAATAATAACTGTTCGGATCGGTTAATTTGTTTAAATGCGCACACAGTAATTGAAAGTTTTTAATATTTTTAACAAATATTGGTGGAGGTGATGGTTCTTTTGGTGTAGGAGAAGATTCCATTGTTTCTTTTTCAGTTTGAAGTATCTGAAATGGGTTCGGTGTAAAAAACGGCGATTCTTCAGTTAATCCTTGTGATGATGTGCTAGGCTGTGGTTCAGATTCTAAAGAGGTAGCTGAAGCAGTCGCTGGTGGAATCATTTTTTTATTATTATCACGGCGAGGTCTCTGTTTTGTGGGAGACGAGTTTGAACCTGCAGATCTAGATCTTTTACTTGTAACTTTCGAGGACATCACTTGATGAAAATATCGCATTGATTAAAAAAAAAATAAATAGGAATAAATATATAATGGAATAAGAATAAGAAGGAAAAAAAAAATAAATAAAAGAAAGATAAGGAAAAGAAAAGAAAGCCCGAGCTTGCCGAGCTAGCGGCAATCAGCTGATCAGTGACCCTCCTTTCACTTTTTCGCGATTGTACAAAGTAAATTATAACTTTGCTTACCGAAATTTCTCCAATATTCACTGCTGTAGTATTCCTGAGGTCTAGTGATGTTTTCCAGACTGAACTCAAGCGAATTCCTACTGAAAAAAGCAAAAATCTGAGAGACGAAGTAACGTATGACTGTTATCATCGAGCGCATCAGCTGATCCCCGATAAAACACTAAAGGAGAAAAGTGTAAACATATTTTTTTATACAATTTTTTGTGTTTTTGAACACAAGAATTGTTATATAAATGTATAATATACTGTTGGATAGCTAAAGATTTTCGAAAAAATATTATCTAATACTCGGAATCGTAAAGGGTAATGGAGAGTGATAAAGGCCGATAAAACTAACTGATTTTTATAGATAAAAATCGAAGTGATTATTTAATAAAACACATGTATCTATTGAAAATCAAAATAATTAATTCTTTAATATTTTATTTGTATTTTTAATGTATTTCAAAATTCTTACATTGATTTTAACAACGGAGGTAAGTGAAAGACGTATCTTGCGCGCACCAGATTTTGTATCTTGATTGTATCATCTCGTTTTTTTTTAGTTATTGTCTTGTTTCTCTAGCCCTGATGAAGACCCAGAATGTATGCCTAAACGTCACCACAGAATGAACATTGTTGTTATATATGTTATTAATGTGTATTTATGGATGACCCCACCCTCAACCGAATTCTCTATTATATTTTCTCAACGGTCAAAGGTATCTCCATCATTATGAAATAATTTTAATAAAATTATTAATTCTTTAGAAGTAACAATTTGAGAAGTTGAAATCATTATGGAATATTCTGAAAAAAACAAAACAAGTTTTTGTTGATTTTAAAATGAGCTGAGTATGAATTTAGGTTACAGAATGAAGAATCGTCAAAACTAATGATTTTGATTAATAGTTATTTTTTCCTTCTAACACCATTTTAGGATTTTAGGATTATAGGATTTTATAGGATTTTAGTAATTATAAAGATCTGCAAAGTGAGTCGAAAAGTAAGTTTTAGAATAAATAGTTTTAACTATTATGATATTGACCACAATTCGAATTATCTCATATTTAAATATATTCCCATTTTAAAACAAACAATTTGAATAAGTTTGAGGAAATCTTAGTTTCAAACAACATAAAGCATAACGTAAATAAAAGGCTGGTGTTTTAACAAACGATAGTATGCCCTTCTTGTGGAATCTTGTTTTTTTTTCGATTATCCTTTTATTGGAAAGTCAGAAGATTTCTAATTATATTGTTTTCTACTATAAAAAATGTTTGTCGTTCTTTTCTCAAAATAGTTTGCATTAATAAGGAGTAGGTTTTATGGTTATAGTATGTTAAGGGAAAGGAATTTTTTCTTGAGAATTCACAATACGCTGTAAATTTTACAAAAACCGAAGTCAAAATATTCTAAAAGCAAATTTTACTGGAATTTAATACCAGCCGCATGGGATGAATAAATCCCTTTACTGTACAGACTCAAATACATAACCAATTAATGTATATGTATATAAATATATATATATATATATATATATATATATATATATATATATATAATATATATATATATATATATTGTTTGATCAGTTCTCTACTGTTGATAATTTAAGTTTATATTGTTCTCAGGTTTCAGTCAATGAATAAACAACTTTATCTATGAAACGTTTCGAGAATTTATTGTTCTCATAATCATTCCTTAACAATAGAAAAACAAAAATACAGAACATTAATATTATTATACAATAATTAATATATGATGTTATTGTTAGATATATAGAAAAGAATACATTGAACAATGAATAATCATACAGTTGGTACATAGATATTTTAATGTAATGTAATGTAAATCCTTTAATGTAAATCCGAATTTAATATATCTATGTAACAACTGTATGATTATTCATTGTTCAATATATTATTTTCTATATATCTAACAATAACATCATATATTAATTATTGTATAATAATATTAATGTTCTGTATTTTTGTTTTTCCATTGTTAAGGCATGATTATGAGAACAATAAATTCTCGAAACGTCAAATAGATAAAATTGTTTATGCATTGACTGAAACCTGAAAACAACATAAACTTATATATATAAAATATATATATATATATATATATATATCATTTATTTCACAATATTTTTAATTTTGATTTTTGCAACTTACAAAATATTGATAAGTTGTCTTCATGTCCTTGAAGGTGGGAACATCCAGGAACGAGTTCATTCTATTTGCTTCCACAGTATGGCTTTGTCCTCGATGTAAAGAAGGTCAACTCTTTTATCCAGTCTCCCATGCTCTCTCTCTCCCTCCCCCTCCATCTCTCTCACTCTCAACCTCCCTCGCTCTTTCTATTGGATTTCCACGTTTGAAAGGAACAATTATACCTACACAGGGTATTACTCCGTTTTTCACAAGGTTGTATTTTGGTTTTAACTTAAATATATCTGTAATATTTTATCATAACACGGTTTTTTATGTCTACAGATGTACTATCCCTATCTTAAGTATTAAGCACATAATCAGTAAAATTGTTCCATATGAAAAGTTTTTTTTTTTTAATGTTAAACAACGGTGGATATATATATATATATATATATATATATATATATATATATAATATATATATATATATATATATATATTTCTTAGTCTAAATTTACGTTATCAATTTAAATATCCATTGTGTCATTTTTTGACAGATACCAACGACTTATAAATTATTAACATTTTTAGGATAAGCTCTATTCTACTCCTTAATCCCACTCCTTTCCGACCCTTTTACTACTATCCCAATTGCCACATCCACGGTTATGATTAATATCCTTACTTACTTTTATTATATTTTGTGTTATGTTGTATATTGCACACGTTATATTCTTAGTATATAATTTAACCCCTCCAAAAAAATAAATAAAATAAAGAAATAAATCGATGTAAATTTCTTCTTTTTTTTTTTAATCAAAATTGTATATATCTCTTATTTTGTTTATTATATAGTTTAATTTTCAATATTCTTATTTGAGATTGTTTTTAATTTTTTTTTTGTTTTGTAGTTTGTATTTTTGTTTGTTTGTTTTTGTATTCTAAGACTCTAAGGTGTTTATTTTAACCTTCTTTTAATTTTATTCTTTGGTACTAGTCCCTGAACAAATAAAGAATTTATTATAATAATTATTATTTAATATATATATATATATATATATATATATATATATATATATATTATATAGTATATATATATATATATTATATATATATATCAGTATATATATATATATATATATATATATATACTGCTATTAGGTTTCAGTCGATCAATAAACAATTTTATTTATGAAACGATTCGAGACTTTATCGTTTTCATATTCTTCCCTTGTACCTTGTGTTGATCTATTTTCTTCATAAAATCCCATTTTTTTCTTCTTCACTATTAATTTTTCTTCTTATTTACATTTGATCATAGCATTTTGCTTGAATTAAATGAAACCAGCCTTGAATAGGTTACAGTTTCTATTTAGTGCTTTAGTAAAGTAAAGTTAATTTAGAATTAAAAAAAAAAAAAAACTTAAAAAAAAAATGATCTCGAAGAATCGATAATGGTGGTAGCGGTTGTCTTACAACTACAATAGTTATAGTAATTAGTCATTCTTACTACACAAATGAATTATGTGAGAGTATAAGTAAGGTAATTAGCTATCGAGACACATCGTATGTAATCGATGGACGGTAAACTGAAATAAGAGGAAATAATGCAACTGTAAAAGTTGATAAAGAGTGCATACGATTAATTCAGTGATAGTTCCTTTGCATTTATACTGCATGACATGAATAACTGTTCATTGAAAGGGAAATAAAAGGGAGAATAATGCTTTCATTTCCCATTCGGAGAACTTTCTTTTCATTCTATACAGCTGAACAAAGGATAGGGAAACTCTAGATAAAATTATCAATTGGTAATGAAACTGAAAACATATTTATTACTGTAGGAAACTCAAATAAAAATTCCTATACTACCTCTAAAAGAGAAGCTCCAACGTAGTAGTTGGGTGAAGGGATAAAAGGGTTTCATAATCAATAGCTGGAACTTCCGTTTAATATGGATTTTTTGGTTGACTAATCTGATCGGTACTAAAATGATTTTCGATTTCTACATTTACGTTACTCGTTTTATGGAGTGGTCTTTTAGAACCCATTAATTTTTTATGGGTAAATCAAAATGATAAATAAATGTTTTTCTGAAGCTTCCATTCTATTGAATGTAAGACCCTCCCTCGCCATATTAACTTTTGACTCCGTACACATTGATCCCTCCAGAACAAGGGGTACATGCGAACTCCACCTAAATCATTTACGTAAGTTAGCAAGGCTCTTGTTGGTTGTACCCATTGCTAGTCATATATGATAATTTATACATAGGGTCCTAACGGGTAGTTAGGAAGTGCAAATTTAAATACAAATTACAATGAAACCGATCGTGAATTGGATGGTTAGTGGCTCTTAAAAGTTTTTTCCGAATTTTAAGTGAAATTACGGAATGGTATATATGGAGGAAGTAGAGCAAGGATAAACTACCACAGAAGAGAACCAATAATCAGAAATAAACTTTGAAGGGCTTTTATGTAAAAGCCTCTACAGAACCAACCAACACGAAATCCTGGGCTTTCGATTTTTAAAACACTTTCTGAAAAACAAAGCAAGTAAAAAAGTTGAATTGAAAACACATCCTAGAAAAGTAAAACAATAAATATTGTTTACCACGACTTGTGTTATCTACATACTATTTTTAATTAAATGGGAAACTTCTCTACATGTTTTTCATGCCTTTTTATATTTGACTCACATTCACTGGTTGTATTCTTTTATACAGTAGTGAATTCCAATAAATAAGTTTAAAATAAAAAAAAGATATTTAAATCAATTTTTTTGTTATTTAGATCATAGCTTGCCAACAAATCATTTTTCGCGGATACCTTTATTCTGTCGGTAAAAGGACCCCTTAAATTCAATTAATCGTTTATACGTATAAGTAGATAATCAAGTTACACTAACGGCGCTCAATTGAGAGAACCATTAAGGGAAGATAAGGATTTGCAAATCCCATAACGTAGAATGTACTAGACCCAGGATCTAAGAACCGACGATAACCCGCATAATATTTAACTAAGTGAATATTTTACTCACAGTCAGTTATTAGAACAACATTTGAAGATTAATAATTGCAAGGGTTTTAATCTAGGTTTTTAGTAACTGACTCCGTGAGTTATTGCAAGTTGCTCCCTTTATTCCTTGCTTTAAAGATAATTTTTATTATCATTATCTTTCTTTTTTCTTTAATCTCCTATATAAATAAAACTACCATTGTGCTTTTATTTTCTCTTTTTTTTATTTTTACATAATTAAATACATTTATTATTAACTTAAATATTTTTTAGGTTTTTTCAAATTTAATTAATATAGTAGTTAAAATATATTATATAATTTTATAATATAATATATAATATTATATTTCAATTTTAATTTAAATATTTTATAATAATATAATTAAAATGATATGGTAATATAATATATAACTATACAAATAAATAATAAGTAGATTCTATTTTAGTATTTTTTGAAAAACTATCATTCATTCTATTGTTATATGGTATTTCATATTACTTTATCGAGCGATCATAATAGATTAAATGGAAAATATCGTGATGACCGAACTAACTGATTCCACCCTAAAACTTTAAGCTTCTTACCCTAAAGTTCACCCCATACCCGGTATTAACAAGTTAATTCAGAAGTAGCCTCCGAAATCCGAGCCGGTTGAGCAGCTTTGGGCGTACCTACTCGAGGCCTTCAGGATTTATTCGAATCCAGTCAGCTTAAATAGCGATTGTACAAAATGAAGTACGTCGTTGAGCGTTTCAGAATTATTCTTTAAAATAACAAGGTTAACAGAAAAAAAAAAAAAGTTATTTATAACAGTATGAATTCATAACTACCGAGTCTGATAAGAGCACACAGAGTCCACTTTGATACATAAAAAATAAATAGGATTAGATAAATCCCTTGTGATAGAATATTGATGGTTGGTATTTCACTTGACAGAATCTGATAGCCGGGAGGTCGTGTTCCGTCGCCATTAATATCTGAGCGGGCCAACCGTCACAGTTACACATTCGCTGCGGGATTTAGGGATAAGAAGATTTAGTTGACATATTGATCAGGTTAAGGCTCAACAGAGGATATGATTAATGGAGTTACCTTCCTATCTGGCCTTCACACTGCATGTGTGTCGCTTGAATCTAAATTTATAAAAACATACGCCGGCCTAGCAATTTAATTCAGTTCCCCTCCAGGTCCGTTGAGTAAGTAAAATACGTAAAAGAAATTCGGAAGAAAACATTTATTTTTTTAAGAGTTTATTTCGACAGTATTTATTTATATAGTTAGACTTATCTCCATGGTCTCATGTATCACAAGTAGAGAGAGAGATACACTTTATTGAACAAGAGATGCTGCCAAACTTATTTGGGTTGCTATTTACACAGTATACTATTTTTTCCTTGATGGACAATTTTTAATATAAAATATTGGGGTATTCAGAATTTCATTTCACGAATTATTTAATACAAGTGACCAGTTCTTGCTTCGCAGGGGTTTCATTAACATTGCTTAAATCCTGTGCTTTCCAATGGGATGCATTTTTATTGTTCACCCCTACCTTGCCTTTGAAGGCTGTACGGGGTTTCTTTAGCCAGGAGGATGAGGGCGGAGCATTAATGCCAAGATAAAAGTCCCCCTCTTCTCCCCGGTACCAAGACGTGAACTCCGAACTAATGTTCTGGTTTCAAGTTTTTGGTAATCCGTGATAACTAGGCAACACATAGCAATAGTATATAGGTCTACGTCTAGTGGGTAAGATTTTTTTGCCTTGAGTACAGAAAATTTAATTTTACCAGCTATAGGAAAACTTAGTTGCAGCTAAATTAAAACCTAATTATAAACATGTCGCGTGGTTTAGAAGAAGTTAGAGGAAACCGAGAAGCACGACTTCATTTTATATAATAAATTTCAAAAGTTTTATTACTGTAGTTTTAATCCTTTTTAGTTTTTATTCAAATATATTTGTCCATTATATACCTAGTCTAAAAATAGTATTGTTGAATAACATTGTTATTTTATGGATTCATCTTTTCATATATTTCAACATTTTGCGTACAATTTGGTAATTTTTTTTTAAAAATCTTTCACACTGTACCGAAGAAGTTCGCGGCATCATTTAAATGATGTAGAAATTCAGAATCATGAATGAACCATGACAAGGTAGATATACAGTCTCAAGTTGTAATTAAATGACAATAATCTTGTATGTTGTATTTTTCCGTGGCTCGTAGTTGTTGAAACTGAAAATACCAATTAAGTAGTTATTCAAAGTTACCCAAATTTATGGTATTAAAGTAGATATTATCTCTGCATATTTTCATCCATAGAAACTAAATAGAATTTCTCAGAAAACGTAGTATTATATGTTCCTGAATGTGAATGAAATTATAAATGAAATTGTAATTATGAGTGAGCGTGGGATATTTTTTATTTGAGATGTTACTGTAGAAGATAAAACTAATTATGCCGACCTAACGTGTTACCTAATGACTAAAACATGTTTGCAAAATGGATTTAAGGCTTCTCCTTTCTGCTTTAATTCCGTATCACATATTTTGTTCATGTTATTTTTATTTTATCTTTTAGTATTCATTTTAAGAAATGAGAAATACAGGGAAACTGGATATTCACTCCTTGAGCTAATCTTGGTTGCGAAATTGGAAGGGAAAGTCTGGTTCTCATTGAATTAAATTACTTACCAAGAGTTTTTAATTAAGTCGACTGAATTAAATTTATAATAAAAAACCATAAATTAAGGTGTGCTAGAAACCAGCTGAGAAGAAGTTTACATTATAAATTAACAGATGAATTACATGCGTTTATTATTAGCTTTGTTTCCGAGATAATCCATATTATCTAATGAGAATTATGTGAAATGATTTCATAATTAATTTTCAATATTACTAAGTATCATAGCATTTTAACTCTGTTAATTCAGTTTTAAAAATAATCGAGTGCATTATGAAATTTTTTTTTATTATTTTCATTGTTATGAAAAGTCCGGTCCTTATATTTTAATGAAACATTTTAACTACAGGATTTAACAAAAGATTTAAAAATATATCTTGTATTATTTATCGTTTTTATAATTTGGAATTATTTTACGTGTACTCATAAATTAATCATAATTGATAACTTAATCATTGTTTATTGTATAAAGTAGAGAAAACAGTTTAAGTTTTTCGTAAACAAAATTACAAGAAAAATCTATTGATATTGGAAATAAGATTATAAGATTGTTTTACGTAAAATGCTATGGTAACTGGTTTGTCTGTAGTTAGTTATTTGATAACTCTGAAAAAATTAATTTTCCTTGACATATTAGATCCTTAAAAAAAAAAAAAAAGATAATTTAGCAACCTACACAACCAAGTAAAATATTTTTTTATTGAAATTTACAACTTTATTTTTAATACAAGTAAATAAGTTGGTAATGATAAAATACATGAAAAAAAAACATGAAGAGAAAATGCCCATTGGCATCACTCCACTAAGTAACTAAACTAGAAAGTCTCGAGGCCATCTTATTTTCAGGCGCCTCGTAGGATTGTCAGGAATTGAAGAGGAAGCAAGAATTGAAACTAGAGGATTAGAGTGGAGTTTGTCATGAATGGATTGATACTTGGTTCGGGCCAGAAGCAACATATGGGATGTTAAGGTCTTTATGAATGAGTTTATTTGGGACAAAGTAAGGAGCATTGAGGATTTTTCGAAGAATTTTGGATTGTAAGGATTGAATACGGGAAGAATTTGATGGTTTCGTAGAGCCCCAAAGCTCAACTCTGTAAGTCCAGATAGGCCTTATGATGGTGATATAGTTCAGCCTTTTGTAGATAAGTGGAAGGTTGGAGCGTCTGACCAGTAAGTGTTGTAGTAAGCGAAAGCGACGGGCAGTTTCTTGTCGTTTCAGTCTTGTGTGGGGATTCCATGTTAGACGTTTGTCAAGTAGAAGTCCTAGGTAGCGGATCTGTTCAACTGGAACAAGCGGAATATTATTAAAGGAAACTGTAGAGCAGGATGTCATAGGTTTACGACGAAGGGTAAAGGTAATTTGGTGGGATTTGTTGGAATTGATTTTGATTCTCCAATTCTGACACCATATCTCAAGCTCTCTGATATGGGATTGAAGAGTTTGAGGCAATAGTAGGATCGTTATTGACTGATAACACACAAGTCCCATCAGCATAGGTAGAAAGGAAGGTGTTGGGATGGGTTGGGATATCAGCTGTTTAGACTGTGTAGAGGATGGGTCCAAGGATACTACCTCGAGGGAAAGTAAAATATAATTTAAATACAAAATTACATGATTTAGCTGATGTATTTTAAATTAGACTAGGGCTCAAAACAATAACAAAAATTATATACATGGAAGCACCAGATATAGCAGATATTTTTTATATACAATCGTTCGAAAAAAATAAATCATTGTGTCATTTTTTGCGGTTTTTCAATATTTCAGTTTTTATGTAGTTTTCCCTTAAACCCTAAACCTGTTAGAAATCTAAACACGTGCTAATTAAATTTTCTCTGTTAATTTAATTTAAGTTTATGTTATATTTTATCTGTTCATGTATTTATGTTAATGTTTTGTGTGTAGGTTTTTTTCTTCTTAAAAATTAGAACTTAAGATAGAATTGTAGTGTTAATAAAGTGACATTTTATTGTGTTCGTAGGACTTGAAATGACCGATGGTTTAAATCTTTATCTTTATAGAAGATTGAATCATCGTCTGTTGATTCCTAGCAAAATATTTACCATCTGTAATAAAAACTAGTTAATCCTATATTTGCAAAATAAGTTTGTTTTTTCTCCTAGTAGGTATAATGATGTTAGTATAATTTTATTCACGATTTTTTTATTCTATTTTCTAGTTATATTTTTTATGAGTACAAACTCGACCATTCCGATAATTTGTAAATGGAATACCAAGAAAAATCATTTGATATTGGAAATAAATGAGAGATACTGTCAGACCAAAACTCAAAGATTTATCAAGAAAGATTTTTTTTTTTTTTTTTTTTGTACAATACAATGCTATGGTAACTGGTTATTTATCTGGTTATTTGATAACTCTGAAATAACACATTATCCTTGACATATAGATCCTCAAATAGAAAAATTTTATTTTCTCTCACGGCGCAGGGAACATCGGATATTGATGATGCTTTTGTTGAGGAAAGGAAATGAAATAACCCTCCGTTGTTGGTTTACAAAATGATCTTCAGGTGATACGTTACAAAATCTGCCCCGTTACATGGACGGCCTCAAACATCAATGGAGGACGAAGATCTTAAAAAAGCTATAAATGAAGTCCTCGACAAAAATAAGAGAAAAACGTAAGTGAACTTGTGTCAGGGCTAGGCACAAGTCATATAACAGTTTCCAGCATATAAAAATGATCGAAAATGAAAAAATATCTTAATTCCAGGATCTCACTCGACCTCAACGAAAACCAGCAGTTGTGACGGTAAGAGGCATGTGTTTGTTTTTTCTTGATAGTCAAACAAGAAAAAAAGAAGAGTGTAATAACTTATTATGGAAAGTGGACCATGTATCACAACTGACGCCGATCAAGTAAATGGTCAGATGCTGGTCAGGCTAAAAGGCACAAGCCAAAACTGAATCCCCATTCGAAGAACTTAATGGTCTCCTGTCAATGGGAAAACTGTGCGATGCATCAACAGCATACACTCGTAAGGAAGGAAAGGACATATTCTCCTCCATAATTAGGCCCGACCTCATGTTTCAATATAGACAGTGAATAAATTTAAGAAGCTGGGTTATGAAGTCCGACCAAGCCTAACATTATATAGGGAGTAAATTTGGAGAATATGGGATTCCCAAATACTCTGGTTCTATCCCGTATAACCTCCCAGTTTTATGTAGGTTGGAGACATTTTCGCGGGAAAATTGTTCATTAATGATAAAGGCATTAAAAATGCGTTTTATTTATTTATTTTAACTCGTTACTCATTTTATGTAAAATATGGGATAGAAAGAATTGGAAGTCATTGGCAGAAGTGTATCGAAAGAGTTATTAAATACTTTGAATAAAAAAGATATTAGAGTTCATCCCATTTTTTTTCTTAAGCAATCCTGACAACCTTGACTTCTTCATCCACAGCGGATTAGGCTCCCTCAACTTGTCTCCAGCTCGCCTTAATGAACTGTCCTCAGATCATAGTCCACTCATCCTAAAAGTATCACTCACTCCTCACCCGGAATCCCACATCAATCATACCGCAACAGTGCAAGACTTTCTTATGTCACCAATTCCACTTTCCCTACCTCCATAAGCTATTAATCCCTCTGAGGTCAAATATCTTCTACAAAAACTGACCCTCCGTAAATCTCCTGGACACGATCTTACTCTCCAGAGACTCCGACAACTTCCGCAGAAAGCTATTGCATTCATTACTTATATCTACAACTGCATCCAAGGTACCACCTATTTTCCTCTGTTATGGAAACATTCCACTATCATTCTTTTTCTAAAACCGGGCAACCTTCCAACAACACTTCATCCTACAGGCCTATTAGTCTACTCCCTAAATTATTAATCTACAATACAAGCCTATCTGGACCTACGGACTTGAACTGTGGGGGACAGCTAAACCTTATAACATCAATCGCATTCAATCCTTTCAATCCGAAATCCTCCATACAATAGTAAATGCTCCTTATTATGTCTCCAACTATATCTTGCACCACGACTTTAATGTTCCATTTATTTCCGACCTAATTCCATCCATATTTTCCAAATTCCACCAGAACCTCATTCATCATCCTAATCCTCTAGCTCAGTCCCAGCTCCACTCATCCATACAACCCACCTAGAAGGTTGAAACGGCAGTGGGCCCGCGACCTTTTGTAAATATGTATATATTGGAGTTCTAGCACAGGCTATGTATGTATGAGTGTGTGTCTGTATATATAGATATGAGTGATTTCTTGACTTTATTGTATTGATTCATTATTGTATATATATTTTGTTGTAATTTTATGCCGTGTAAATATTGTATGAATATAGTATGTATGATATCTTTCACCACTACTATTGATGTCCAAATTGGGAGAGGTTGTAGTATTACTCAATAAAAATCGTTGTTGATTGAAACAAATTTAGAAACGGTAATTTCTTGTATTAAAAGCCTGTAAAACAAAATATAATTTACTTTCCATGATACTTGGACACTAAACAAGGTCCTAACGCAATAACTATATGATTCAAACAGAGTATGTACTCTGCTCCCACATATTACTTTTTTCTACAAGAATCAAGATCATATGGCTTAGGACAAACCTAAAGTAAGTGTGGAAGCTCGGTTTTGTTTGGACAAATCAAACTCCGATACCCCTACGAAGAATTCTCAGTTAGTTCCCAGTCGAGTCACGCCCGCGACTTATGAATTCAGACGCTGCCGCCTTCGGACAGTCCCGGAATCAGTACGCCTTCCTGAGGATGTTCTCAGTCCTCCCTGTGTACATTTCTCATCCAATTTAGGAATTTAACAGTGTTTCCTATTTCAGAGATTTCAATAAATAAAGTAGCTACGTTCCTAACAATTCTTTGTTATTTTCTTTTTGTGTTTGAATTGAAAATGATTACATTTAAGCCACAAATAATTCTTAGAATTCTTCTAGCTTTGATGTAAAGAAACTCAAATGAAAGAATGAAAAAACATTACAATAATGAACTAAGTCGGTATTATTGTTCTAACATTTAACGAGTCTTAGTTATGTATTTATAATATCAATGCAGTCCTACAAACAAATTTTCATTTAATATTAAATAGAATTTTAGTTGACATAGTTATGTTTTAACTGCATAATTCACTCATTTATTTTGATCTACAACCCTAATGACTTCGGTTCTTAATAATTTATATTTTCGGAGTTTTCTATAGAAATATAAATTTTGCAAATCATCATTAGATTGGCAAATAAACTTCCTAATTATTATTTTAAAATAATTATTATGCTTGTATGTTTAAAAAAAATAGTTGAATAAGATGGCTAATTAACGGTTAATGCGCACTTCAATTTTTTTTCTAATCATTCACTTCATATATTCAATACTTCCCTATCCACTTCCATCTTTTGATTTATTTATTATTAATTCTATCACCCATGTGGCAGAGTGCATAATTTCTCAATACAAGCATTTTTGAGAAATAATTTTTCTGTTAATTAATCTATATACAATCCTGAATATTAGGCAAATAAAATTTTTACTTGTTTCTTTATACATTTGTTAATATTTAACTTATATTTTAATATTGAAGAAAGATCAGGAGAAGATCCTCAATAAAATTGCAGTATCGTCCACGTAAGTAGCAGTCAATTAGACGGAATTGGTTGGTATATCATGTGTATATACAATGCAAAGGAAGAAAGGAACTATCGATCCTTGCGGTACTTCTGCCGATTTCAATTTAAAAATATTTCAGTAATCTGCCGAATAGAAAACAATCTATTGAACGGTTAGAAACTAATAGGCCTGTTATCGGAGGGTTTGTACTTGTCTTGGTATTTTCTATGTATCATTTATTTATGATACAATATTTCCACTGCTCTGGGAAATTTGCTGTTCTTAAAACTATTTTATCTTCTTAAATCATTTATTTATTTATTTTTTAAAATGGTGTAGGTTTATCTTTGAGCTGTTATTTATCATTGATTAATGTTAACTAGTTCATATCGGGCAAACTGGAATCATATCTTATTATTACGTTTCACAGTAAATAGTTATATAAAACAATGAAAAAAAAATTATGAAAGGAACTAAATAGAGCATTGTTGTATTCGATTGTAAAGTTAGTTCGTATCCTTTTTCAATATTTAATTCTCTCTATATTTATAAAATCGTGTTGAATTGGTGAATAATGTTTGCATATTCTAAAAAAGCATTAATAAAGGTCCTTTTATGCATCAGTTTCCTTATCTTTAAGGGGTACTTTGTTAACTCATGTTGAAGAAGAAAAAAAAATCATTTTCGCCATCTAATGATTTTTTCTAACGTTATGAACATATTTCACAACCCAATATTATCACAGTGCAATAGAGAAAGAATTTAAATGTATAGTAATATATGGTAATTCAAAAAAAAACATATTATGCAACTTATCGCATAACATGAGTGTATTATTTTCGTTATAAATAGGATATTTTGAAATACTGCTTTAAATGCTAATTTTATATATAATTAAATTATTTATTATGAAAATTAGCCATATTAATTTTAAAATTTTCAAAAGATAATTATAATTCTAATTAAAAAAAAATCCGATATAAATGTTTGAATGTAGTTAACTTAATAAATAGCGCCCAGAGCCCTCAGCTCAAAACTTTAATGACACGACGTTATCAGATTCAAGCAGTGGAGCATTGCAACTCGGAAAGCTTACTACCATGCCCTAGTAGAGCAATTCCAATATCGTGTTGATCAAGGCATTCTGTCAATGGATTTTCATATCGCCAGTCTATGCACTTTTCCTACCCATCTAAACCAAGTATTTTAATCTCGTTCGCAATCTGAAATTCATGTAGGATCCCACGGATGTTTTTTACTTTTAATTACCTATATTTATTTATTTATTTACTACCCTCCCTTGCCTTGAGGCAATACGGGTATTGCTGCTGTGGGAAGTACCATAGATACAACCCACAACTGCTATCAAACTATCAAAGAGCATTTTAGTGGGTCTTCGGATGTTCAGTGGCCTTCTTCATACTTCTCAACTACCTCAAGTTGAAGTGGCTTGGACCAATCTGTTCCTTCCACCCGTATACAAATGCTTTGTAGTACGGGTAGTTTTGTTTCGATATGAGATTAGGGATATCGCCCTCTGTCAGGACGTAGAGTCCTGTGCCCCTCAGGAGCTTCATTCTCAGTGCCTCATAAGTGGTACAGGCAAGGAGAATATGCTCGGCGCTCTCCGGAACACCACAACAATTACCTATATATGAAATATATAGTAAGGGAAAATATTGCGATTGTGAAAATTTTCGAATGCCAGTTTTCAACAGAAATACACGTTTTTGGGTTCCATGATTCCAAATAACCAAGTCCCACAAAAAAGGTCTGCGTGTCCGTGTGTGTGTGCGTATAGTCAAGCGATAAGTTGCATAAAACTGAAATTTCATATTTTATACAACGTATATATTATAACTTTTCCATCAAAATCGGCCAACCAGAAGAATAACTTTATACCTTGCATTTTGTACGTTTTTACGATTTTCTCAAAAACGGCTCCAAAGATTTAGATAAAACTCGCTTAAACCATATAATATATGTATGTAATCCATGTATAAGGCTTTGATATGATATAGACTTCATACTGATTAAAATGACAGGACTTATATGCTGTTAGTTAAATTTTATTTCTTTAAAGTGTCTTCAATTTTGTGAATTCGAAAAAAAATACCATTTAATGTTGTTAGTATTGATAATAAACCGCTAAATATATAAGTTGGTTGAATTTGATTATCAACTGAATGAGAAAAAACAAAAGTATTTTTAGTGTATTTTTTTAAGGTAAGAACTGTAATATATATGTATAATATACCGTTGGAAACCTAAAAAATTTAGAAAAAAAATTATCTTATACACAAAGTTGTACAATGTAATGGATAGTGATGAAAAGTAGACAAAGATAACTAGTTGTTTTAGATAATAATAAAATAGATTATTTAATAAAAGGCATCTTTCTATCGAAAATCAATTTAATTAACTCTTTAAGCTTAATTCATCTCTAACGGTATTTAATAAATTCTTAAATTGCTTATAACAACGGAGGTAAATCAAAGTCGTGCGTTCCGCTCAGCAGACTTTTAATATATAATTAAATAATCTCCAACACTAAATCACTTTTTAAAAAGGACTTTATTGACAAAAGACAGCTAAAGTAATAACTAATCTAATTACATACTCTCTTACTCCTAGAATGAATGGACCAATGAATTATTCTCATGCCTTCTTATAAGAACTGAGACGGGAAATGACTCAGTGCTGACGTTGCACTAGCCTGTACCTTTAACTCGAAAATCAATTTAATTAACTCTTTAAACTTAATTCATCTCTAACGGTATTTAATAAATTCTTAAATTGCTTATAACAACGGAGGTAAATCAAAGTCGTGCGTTCCGCTCAGCAGACTTTTAATATATAATTAAATAATCTCCAACACTAAATCACTTTTTAAAAAGGACTTTATTGACAAAAGACAGCTAAAGTAATAACTAATCTAATTACATACTCTCTTACTCCTAGAATGAATGGACCAATGAATTATTCTCATGCCTTCTTATAAGAACTGAGACGGGAAATGACTCAGTGCTGACGTTGCACTAGCCTGTACCTTTAACTCGAAAATCAATTTAATTAACTCTTTAAACTTAATTCATCTCTAACGGTATTTAATAAATTCTTAAATTGCTTATAACAACGGAGGTAAATCAAAGTCGTGCGTTCCGCTCAGCAGACTTTTAATATATAATTAAATAATCTCCAACACTAAATCACTTTTTAAAAAGGACTTTATTGACAAAAGACAGCTAAAGTAATAACTAATCTAATTACATACTCTCTTACTCCTAGAATGAATGGACCAATGAATTATTCTCATGCCTTCTTATAAGAACTGAGACGGGAAATGACTCAGTGCTGACGTTGCACTAGCCTGTACCTTTAACTCGAAAATCAATTTAATTAACTCTTTAAACTTAATTCATCTCTAACGGTATTTAATAAATTCTTAAATTGCTTATAACAACGGAGGTAAATCAAAGTCGTGCGTTCCGCTCAGCAGACTTTTAATATATAATTAAATAATCTCCAACACTAAATCACTTTTTAAAAAGGACTTTATTGACAAAAGACAGCTAAAGTAATAACTAATCTAATTACATACTCTCTTACTCCTAGAATGAATGGGCCAATGAATTATTCTCATGCCTTCTTATAAGAACTGAGACGGGAAATGACTCAGTGCTGACGTTGCACTAGCCTGTACCTTTAACTCGAAAATCAATTTAATTAACTCTTTAAACTTAATTCATCTCTAACGGTATTTAATAAATTCTTAAATTGCTTATAACAACGGAGGTAAATCAAAGTCGTGTGTTCCGCTCAGCAGACTTTTAATATATATTTAGAAGCGTATAACAAGACGAAATAATTGCACATATCTTTTAAAACTTCGATTTTGCTAAATCTACTGTTATACATTTTTTTTTTATCTTAGTACCATCCTTCATAAACTCTATACTTATCACGGATATTTAAACCAGAACAGACATGTATTTATTACCAAAAAATAATTTTAAAATTTAACATACTTTTACAACACACAAGAATGGGTAGAATTATTATAATGTCGAATTAATTGGTTCTACCATCCCTTATTACTGCCGCATATCTAGTAATAGAATAGGTTTGGTTAACTGGAAGAGGTCATACGCTACCAGGATGTAGAAAATATGGATTACATTGAGCAGAGCTGCAGAAAAAACCTACCTTTCCAAGAGTTTACCAGGAACCTTTCAAAGGATATTTTTTTTTTTTATTGATAGGTATATATATATATATATAATAAAATATATATTACAATTTGTTACAAAATGAACAATAATAATAGTGATACGAGACCACATTCATACTATATATACAGAAAATAATAATAATAATAGTCAAATTACATAAAATAGAAAATAAATAAATTCATATATATATATATATACTAAAATAATCATAAATAAAAAAACAAAACAACAACCTATAATTGAGATAAATAAATAGTTGGCAAATAAATAAACATCATACAAACAATCATAACTATATACAATATATACAACCGCTAAAGGGACCCCAGACCTCGCTTTTCCCTCCACTTGTGGAGAAAAAAGCGGAATCCAAGAGATCCCAGCGCCTCTAACTCAGCCGCACTTTCAAAGGATATATGGTAGGATTTTTAGACTATTTTAAAAGGAAAAAGACTATTTGTAGCTGCACTAACAAACCAATTAAGAATTGTTTGGATATTTAGTTTCTAAAAACCCAAGACAGAGGATTCACAGAGAAGACATTGGAAGCAGAGGATTAAGAGAGATATGCCCGAACTGAGACAGTGGTGCCAGACCATCTGAGTTCACTAAGACCTTTAGATAAGTTTTAAATAACAAAATCTAACAATTATTATGTTGTTCTTTACTAAGCTATTTAATATTGCGTTAATACTAATGAGTAAATCGGATAACACAAAGCCTTTTGAAAGAGATTCAAATTTTAATTCCTACAAAAATATTTATCATTAATAATTTTAGGTAATTATCCTTTATAGATACTTATGGCACTCTCTATTTCAAATCTTGTTTTAAATGGATACATCATGGTATTAATCATTACTCGAGTTAATAAGGAAAACATGCATCAATTATAATATTAATTTATATATATATATATATATATATATATATATATATATATATATATATATATATATATATATATATATATATATATATTTTTTTTTGTTTCATTATATTATATTGATATATAATATATTGATTAAGCTGGTATGTAGTACATTACCAATTAGTTTGAATTTCAATTATTATTATTATTTTAATTATTGTTGTGTAATGTAATTTTTTGTATGATTTACCACCAGTAATTGGGCCTAGGCCTGTTGGTGGATGATGTAAAATAAAAATAAAATATCGAGAAGTTAACAATATCGTTCAATAAATTTGATTATTGAGAATATTATTTTATTTAGAAACTGCTCTTTATTGGTTTTGCTACATGTCTGCCTTACATAATGATCAGACCTATTGAATTGCTGAAGCTAATTCCTCAAAGAGGCTCGGGTGTGGAGGGTTTTTGAGCACGTTACATAAGTAACAAAGGTGTTTCGAAATTCTTAAAATGAGATTAAATATGTAAAAACATAAACTCTTTTATGAGAATAGTGTCCATGTTGTAGCGAACACTAAATCGTTCTGATATTGACGTCACACTAAGCAAACATTTACCTAAACGCTCTCCTATTCGAAACAACGAAACTCAAAATTAGAGAAAAGTGAAATGTATTAATGTACTTAAATCCATAAGAAAGTCTGTCACATTTAAGAAAAAAAATACACAAATGTTTCTAATAAAAAATCTTAAAATTAAAAACAGGAAGTTCTTTCTACACATTTGTCAAAATTATGTATGTATTCTAATTTCTTTCTAACAGTCTAGCAAATACATATTGCTCTCTTTATCTCAGTTTTCATAAAACGTTTCAGGAACATAATATTTGGTATATTATATATTTCTGATTTTAGAAATATATTTTCCTGAGTCAAGACCAACAAGAGACCCTGCTGAGTACTATCTTTTCTTTTCCATAACCAGCCCTGACAGTCTTTTTTTACTATCATATTTGTTGATGTGGTGTCACATTTATCTGCCTATCTGGCATAGAAGGGTTGGAAATGAAATAAAATAAATGTAAATAAAAGTCACTCTTATCTGTGACTTCAGTGAATGAAAAGTGAAGTTTGAAAAAAAAAAGAAGTCCTTTCAATCGTAAAAGTTTACTCTGTTGATGAATACTATTTGTAATGAATAATCTTATTGAGGCTTAAGAATTGGAACTACTAGAAAATAAAATGATCTTTGTTTTTGTTTAAACCTTTTTTAACTCTACGAGGAAGCTTTTGGAGATGACTGAAAAATTAATATTCGACTCTTGAGGTATTATCCGCCACCAATTGCAGGGTGTCCGGTAAGAGACATGTGTAAATGTATATATTTTCAATACATTAAGTTCAATGTGCAAAGTTTTAAGAGAGTTGTTTATGCATATGAAAAAAAAAAAGAAGATAAAACTAGATTAGGAAGAAAAAAGTAACTATATTATCATGCTAAATTACTGTTATGCTCAATATTATACTCAGTTAAACAAATATTTCCAGGGAAATTTTAGCATGCTCTGTTTTGAGCAACCCAATATAGTTGGGCAGCATTACTTTATTAATAAAGTATTTTCTCTTTTATACTGGGTTCAGAGAATCAAAAAATTAATTAACTATTTTATTTATAATTTAGTAATAATTATTATTGCAATATTGGTAAATTATTGGGTTTTTTTTTTCTTCGCACTAATTTGTTCTCTGATCAGTGAAAATATATCTGTAGGTGTGATTTATTTTGTTTTTTTCACACATTTATAGGAGGAAAAAAGATGAAAAAATATATAAATATTGTATTTATGAAATTATAGTCCTCATAAGATAGATAAATATCTTCATGTAATGATATACTATTTAATTATGCTGTAAATGTTGTATATACATAATAGGTTTTATACGGGATTATCTGTTTTTAATTAGTGCTTATTTTTCGACACAGAGCCAAAACTGCCACATCTTACAAAAAAAAAAAAAAAATAATAATCATTAAAAAAAATAGAGGGAGAACTATCCTGAAAACGTAGTGAAATAAATATAAACAAATGAACTACGAAGAAGTAACCACCCGATTTTAACCGACCATTTTAAGTGATTATATTAAACTAAAAAGAGACATTCTCATGCCGAAGTGTCTGTCTCTCCTGTCAAGGAATATCAAGCAGTCCAAGGGATTTAGGGTCCAAATTCTGACAAACCCAGAACAGCTCGTTTATATGGGCTAGTAATTTGTAATTAAAGGAGGGATCTATTTCGGGTTACGTCTTCAGCCAATTGTATAACCATGGTATTTATGGATATTTTTATTAGTGTTTAGAATTTCATAGAAAGTAAGAGACTTTAGGATTTTTGCATTTATTTATTGCAAGGATTAGATAAGAAAGGAGTTTGACAGTTTGGTGGATCACTACAGTTCAATCCCATATGTTTATATTGGCCTAAAAATAGCAGTATAGATTTTTTTTTTCTTAGTAGTAGATGAGAATTTTTATGTGTTTGTCAAGGTATGGCTTTTGACGGAATACGCGTTGCAGGATCCTCAACAGAATGCAGTGGCATTACATCATTTGTCAGAGACCACACAGGATACATGGGCTTCCTCCTATATCGGAAACGTCATCATCCCTTTGTAATAATTTGTTCAGTTTAATGCATTGTTCATTGTTCGAAGAAGAGCAGCTATAGGCTAATATTGC
This sequence comes from Piezodorus guildinii, assembly GCA_023052935.1. Lineage (NCBI taxonomy): Eukaryota > Metazoa > Arthropoda > Insecta > Hemiptera > Pentatomidae > Piezodorus > Piezodorus guildinii. Next base: position 103,416,749 of record CM041294.1, on the reverse strand, counting down.
ACATAAATCACCATATATCAGACGATTCGCTGTAGAATAGAAAACGAAGCAAGATATATAATATTTATGCGTGAATTTTAGAATTAATCGGAAACCCTATATTTATTAACTCGAGAGAAAAGCTTGTAATATCTGAAATAATTTCAGTTGATATTTGTATAATTTTATTCATTGATTGTTTATTTATGTTGATGTATTTCATCTTATAAGCAAAAGATTAATAAGTTGTATTTTTATATATAGTATCTTTTTTAAAATAGATCTGTTACATTCCTGGAAGAAAATTATTTGATATGCATATTTTGATGTTTCCTTTCGATTTCTAGGTATAGGTATAAATCTTTGTGGCATATACAAAGTTTAAGCTTATGACTTTTTGAATTTTTTTTTTTGTTTGCTCTCACTTAACTAAATTTTAAATTTATACGAAAGTAAACCACTGTGGTCCTTACAATGTTTTTACATATGAGTTTTCACAGGAAAAAACATGTTTTAGGTCCTTGAGCCTAAATGATCAAGTCTGGCAAAAAGTTCTGTAAGTGTCTACATCGAAAGCGGTAAGATGTATGAAACTAAAATTTCATATTTTAGAAGCATATATGGCAACAAAAACCTGCTTGCTCCTCTTCCAATTGTTCCTTCACAATTCGTCGTAGCCTTTTCTCCAGAATGTGCCACGGACAGGAGGCTAATTGGTCTATAATTAGCACATTCCGTTTGACTTGCTTTTTTGTGAATAAGAATAATCACGCTGTTGATAAACAACGGGTAAAAATATTAAAAAATGAATGTAAGAATGTATGAAGTGTTAACTAATATTTTAGGTATTCCCTCTCCCTCTCCCTCCTCCCCTCCCCAAACATAAGAATAGTCATCTAAATGTATAATATCAATTTGGAAAGTTAAAGATTAAAAAAAAAAAAAATGAATAACTTAATGAATAAATGAAAAACATTTTTTATTCAGGGACAGCAAGTCCCCTAAGAACAATATAAAAGTAAATTTTTAAGATTCTTCTTCTGGCTATGCAAAGGTTATATAAAAAGTCAAATAAGGTAATGGAGAGTGATGAAAAGCTTATAAAAGTGATTAATGTCAATAATGTTTTATTGTTAGATAATTCAATATAATATCAATGTTTTCATGTAAACTAAATGTGATTCTTTAAAAGATTTTAATTTTATCTTTATTCAAAAGTTCTTAAATTGGTTTTAACAACCGAGGTATGTGAAAGTCGTGTGTTGTTAGCACCAATTTTTTTTCATCAAAATGCTTTGTTGAATAAAAAAAAAAAAAATCTGTTACACATTGATAATGTCATAGTTTATCACATTTGATTTTATCGAAAGGGTTTTAGAATATTTAAATATACTCAATACTGAATTAGGACTTAAATTGTAACCGACTAATTTAAATTTCTTCAAGACTTTCTCAATAATTTATCCGAAGGTTCAGTACGTTTTAACCAATTTATTTTTAAAGATAATAAATCTCTTGCTTTGGTCGAGGTCATTATAACGATTCTCTAGTTTTTTCTATAATCTTATTTTAGTTTTCTGTTTAAGATAATGAGTCTACTCTATCTTGTTAAAGCTGTTATAGTTAGTGTAACCCTATTGACCCTAAAACTAGAACAGCGTAGGTAGAATTCAATCATTACCAGAGGGCAAAGACAAACAGAATATCCCATTTCCACTTTGCCCTTGATCTAACCTTCTTGCATTGTCTACTTGCCTTTTACCTGGGTCTAAAGATCGAATATGTCTTTTTGTTAATAAGGTTTTTATTAATAAATATATAGCTGATAAATATTTTCCTGTCTGTCTATATGTCGATATAATATGTCTATGACACATAATAAAAAAAATTCAATCTAGGAACTAACCTTGAAAACTCTTTGTAATTTACAGATAATGATATAAACAATGAATAAATGAGTGCCGTGCTATCAAAGGAAGTCTTATTTATTCTGTTTCCCGTTCTCAAATAACAGCTCTTTTAGGAGTGAAGGGTAGTTTCATATCTACGAAAGAAACAATTATATAATACAAAAAAAAAAAAAAAAAAAATGGTTAGAGAGGAATAAAATGTACATAATTGTATTATAGTATCACTTATGCAATACAATTTAATAACATTTTCAATCTGGAAATAAAAATATTGCTACAGATTTGAAAGTACTTTTGTCTAAGGCAAGCTCAATAAAATTTATTTACATCAACATTTTTATAAAATAGTATTCTTTTTTGATGATTTAAAGTTAAAATTCAGTTTAAGAAATAAAAATAAATATTTATTTGGAAATAAATGGAAAAAAGAGAAAATTAACGAAATTTATATTACAAAAAATAATTGTTTTTCTCTGTTGAATTCAACTATTAATAACGAGTATTGCTTCCTCTTGCTTGAATTACTAATAACCGTTATAATCACCGAACAACTGACCAGTGTCATTGCTTTAGTCGAAAATGGCCGTAGTCAGAGAAACGCTGCACGGGCATTAGGATTACCTGAAACCACTGAGCGTAGAGCGATCCAACGTTTCCGTAACACTGGACTCAAAACGCAGGTCAGGTTCAGGTCGTCCAAGAACAACACACCACCAGATGATCGTATTATTTTAATATATACTCAACACAATCGCTTTTTTCCTGCTTCTGAGACTGCTCCGAATCTCCGGGCGGTTCCTGATGTTTTAGTTTGTGCCGAAACTGTCAGAAAAATACTTACTGAAATGAGATTACATCTCAGGAGGTTAGCTTCAGGTCCACAGCTCACAGTAAATCATCAAAGAGCCCGTTTAGAGTTTGCTCGAGAGCACATATTGTGGAATGAAATTAGATGAAGGGCTGTATTTTTTTTCCGATGAGCCATTTTTTCACTTTACTCTCCAAATGAACGTGCTAGAGTTTACCGAAGGTCAGGTATGCGTTATTCTGAATGTCACATTGCTGGTAGAGTTCAATTTGGAAGTGGTTCAGCGATGATGTTGGAAGCGAAAACCGATCTCCATTTCCTCAACGGACCTTCTTAAATGCAGATTTGTACGTAACAGAGATCCTTGAACAATATGTTGTTGCTCCATTTATTGGAGAACATTTTAGTTTTATGCATGACATTGCTCGACCACACACTGCAAACTGTGTTCAGTAATATCTTAATGATACACGAATTGAGACAGAGAAGCTAGAAGAAGCAATACCCGTTATTGAAAATTGAATTAAAAAATAAAAAAAATTAATGTAAATCTCTTTTTTAAATTTTTTTCCAAATAAATCTTTATTTTGTATTTCTTAATCTTAATTTGCCTCTAAATCATTCCAAAAGAATACTATTTAATAGAAATGTTGTTGTAATGCACATTAATTTCACAGAAAAAAAGAAATGTGAAAAGAGTGTAGTAGGAAAGAGCAGTATTTTTTTAAATTTTTGCCAAACCATTATCCTGCTTATGTTTATACCACAGTAAAGTCATTTAAAAGTTTTAATACAAAAATATTCCTTTTATTTCTTAAATGTCTATTGTACTTGGTGATGTACCAGAAACTTGACGGATGATCTGAACTTATACATTCAATGTGTACTTATAATGATGTATCTTTTATAAGGAATATATTCTTAATGTGCTGAATTTCAATTTAAATATTTCTGAACAATTAATAAATATTATATACTTTTATAAATACATATAAAACACAGAGTGCCACATTTAAGTTATCAAGAAAGTATTCTATTGTTTAGAAAACTATTTAAAAAAATGTATTCCCTTAAAACAAACAAATTCCGTTTAACACAACAATATCATTTAAATTTTTATTAGTCCAACATTTGAAAAACTAATTTTTTTATTTTATATTTCAGGTATGTGGATCAGCTTTTGTTCGTTCAAGTCATGTAGTATGTTAAAAGGAATTTTATCAGGTAAGTCATTATTGCAACATTTAAATGAATATATTTTAAATTTCAGCTACCTTACTTATATTTAATAAATTCCTTTATTTTTACTTTCACTTAATTTTATATGAAATATATAATAATGCAAAATAAGTTTTTTTTATTATGATTTTTAAACTGAACTAGTTACATATTTCAAGGTTCTGTCAGTACTAATAACCAAAAACGTTACGTCTTTGAAACGAATTGTATGTAGCTACGTTTAATAATTAAATAAATTATGATATCAGTAAGTAATATTTATATTTTCTTGAGCGTCTGAATCAATAAACATTTTAAATTAAAAAAAAACACATATTTTATTGGTTATATTATAACTGTATATACAATAAGTAAAATGGCTAAATTACAGTTATATGCATGAATAATAATGTCAAGAAACTACTCAGTGGTAGCTATTTAATGTCTATTTTATGAGCAGGTCTCGAGGTCACCGTCTTAAATGATAAACTTAATTTTAATATTTCTTAGTATTTTAGCAAAGACTACTTTTAGCTAAGAACGCCAAGAAAGTATATTATTTATAATTGAATGGTCATTTCCAGACCGTCGGTTAACTAAAAAAAATTCCTTATTATAATATGTCATGGAGAGTAATGAAAAGAGCATTAACTTAAGTTATTGATATAGATAATCTATCGGTATTCTATATATTTAAAAATATACATGTCCATATAAACTTAAAATGATTCTTTTATCAACATTTAAATGAAACATTCAGACACCCTACCTTAAATAAATCCATTTATTAAAATGTTATAAATTTATTAACTTTAAGGTTAATAAAGGATTAAAAACTTTTATTGATTTTTAAAAAAATATTTTTTACAATAAAAATAATGTATGTAGGTATGTGAAAGTTTTGAGTTGCGGGCACCCATTTTTTAATATTTTATTGAATAAAAACAATTATCTTGTAAGTCTTTTAAAAATATATTTTACTCATTATATATACTCCAAATTCTCTAATTCGTGATGAAATTGGTGTTGTTGTTTTTTTAGTGAAAGTTGTTCTATATAACTTTATTATCGTTATTATATTGTAGTAATTGTAGCAATTTTTCATTTACGTGTTGGTGAGGTGGTGGATAGAGGTAGGATTTCATTCTGTAAGGGTAACCCAGGACATAAATCTCTACCTCCTAACTTGGGTTGAAGTTATTTGATAACCTTTAGATAACCTCTTTCTGCCCTACTTGCCGTATATAGTGTCATTCAAAGACCAACAATTAATTCCTTGATTCATTTTTAATATAACTTACACATTATTAATGAATTATTATTTTACATTTCGGTGCCATGTAACACAAATTTAGACCAGAGGCAACATTTTTGGTATACATTACAACCACTTAAATAAAAAAAATATAAATCAATATTGATTGGTTCCGCAGATTTCAAAGTTCTAAGCCGTTATATAAATTCATTAATTAAAGAGCCTATTGTACTTCTTAAAATTTTGAAAAAATAAGAATCCGTCTCATGGGGCGGCGTATACAAGCGTTATTTATTTCCATACCCATGTTATTTATTATTTGCAGGGGCAACAATTAAGAAATACATTTTAAGTTGCTTTCGAGTATTACTTACTGGCAGAAACCTGAGGTTAGGATAAAAAAATATGCACGAGTTACAAAAATAAATAAATAAGCCCGCCATAAACTGTTAGCAAATGTATAACTCGTCTACAAGTCTAAACAGGCAAAAAATTATGAAACAATAATTGAACCCCACCCCAAAAAGCTCACATTTTAAATCGAAATTATACACTGATGATCGATGGTTAATGTATCGTCCATTATAATATAAGACAAATATAGTTTAATCATCCGTATTGTCATGATATATTATAATGTATTAGGGTCATAAAGTGGTTTATTTTTTATTTATTTGTGTTTAGTAAGAATAAAAAGTAATCATCATGTGTGATTGTTCACAGCATTTATTTTCATTCGCATATAGTCTCAACAAAACCATTCGTATTATTATGTCTGTTATTATACTGCTCCCAGTGGCATTCTAAAGAATCCTCACAGGAAAAAAATATTATATATATATCGATTTAAGTCAAAGTCAAAAGTTAAAATAAATCCATAATTGAGTTAGGGCAGTTAAAATTAATAGTATAATCAGTAAGATAACCTCTAGTAACGCAGGTACTGAGCCTAGTGTCTATTAAATCCAAATAAATATACATTCGAAAATATGAAATTTCAATATTTACCTCAACCAAAGCTATCTAAGTTAGAAACCATAAAGTATTCCTATTGATGGTTTTGTGGATTCACAGGACTCTAAGTTTATTGACATATTTAGCACTTAAAACTTTACAGCCTCACCCAGTAACATTCAATCTTATATCACATTAATTGTCTACATGTAATGGACATGTAATAGAGGGGTCTAATTCAGAGGAAAGTCTGAGGTGCCAAGTCGTATAATTTTCCCGTTATACAAACATTTAAGTGCTAAACTTATTTTATAACCAAACTATTGAAAGCTTTCTGTCAGTGGAATCGATTAACTAATTTACATGTTTTTTTGGGTTTTTTTTTTTTAATTTAACTACCCCTACAAATGTTATAAAAGAAGAATTAGAAGAAATCGGTCACATTGTAAGAAATGTGTCATGTGTATTACACCCTACGGATAAATACCCTTTACCGTTATTTTTCGTGGATTTAGAGCCATCGACAAATAATTCAGACATTTTTAATATCAACCGACTAGTTTACTCAACTGTTAAATTTGAGGAGCCGAGACAAAAAAATATCATTGTTCAATGCACCAAATGTCAAAATTTGGGGCATACAAAGTGTTACTGTCACCACCAGGCCAGGTGCGTCAAATGTGCCGGCCCACACGCCTCTAACGAATGTAGCAGACCTAGAGATGAGCCAGCAGAATGCGCTCTCTGTGGAGAAGGACACCCGGCGAGCTACAGAGGATGCTCCGTCTACAAAAGTCAGCTCAGAAACCGTACTCTACATATAGCAGTTAAACGCCCGGAAAAGAGTTACATCCAGCCTCCTGAGTTTCAATCTTCGGCTATTTTTCCTGAATTGGATAAAATACCAACTCAAGCCACCACCCAGCAACCATCCACGTCAACAGGACCACCACAGGACCTTAATCCTCAATCAGAAACGACGAGAAAACAACAACCTCAGGCGCCTCGGGTGTCCCAACCTAAGCCTCAGACCTCTCAAATCAAGCAACAGACCTCCCAATCCAAGCCTCAGGCCAGATCTTTCCAGTCTAAACCTCAGACAATTCCTTCCCATCACTTTCCGTTGCGGGTCAAATTACCACCTCCGCATCCACCCCCAAGTTCCACACTACCTATCCGGTCAAACCCAACCCAGCCTTCAAAAACCGAATCAACTCCTCGTACACCACAGCGTATCCATCCCCCAGCAACCAATTATAACCACATCAGCTACCCACCTCAGCCTCCTGACCCTTACTCTTTTTCCAACCAACATCCTGTCGACATCACATCCATTCTATCATCCTTCCTTTTCGAAATTCAAGAGACCATTCGACCACTGATCAACCTCCTCACAAGATTCCTGTCTGAAATTCCTCTTAATATCCCACGATGAGTTTAAAGCCCCTAGCTATCGTTTTGTGGAATGCTAATGGCCTACTGAACCACCGTGACGAACTTGACATCTTTCTACATGACAATCACATAGATATTGCACTTCTGACTGAAACTCACTTTACTCAGAGATCACATTTCTACGTACGTGACTACATTACTTACAGATCGGACCATCCAGACAATACTTCACATGCCGGCTCTTGCATTCTTGTTCATAAATCTTTACCCCATTCCCTTATTCCTTCTACTCCAACTGACGCCATTCAATCCACCTCAGTAATCATTACAACCCGTCCTTACCATTTAACATTCTCAGCTGTATACTGTCGTCCTGGCAATGTCCTTTCATACCACCATCTTGAATCCTTATTCCGTTCCTTCGGACCGCGCTTTATTGCTGGAGGTGACTACGATGCTAAACACCAACGATGGGGTTGTCGATCCTCCAACTCCCGTGGTAATATCCTCTCTCATGTCTCAAACTCCAACTCTTACTCTATTCTTTCTCCCACGAACCCCACTTATTGGCCTACATCTCTGAAAAAACATCCTGATATCCTAGATATATTTGTTACCTCTCAGATTTCCCCTTCCCAAGCAATCATCAAGTCCTTAGACGACCTTTCATCAGATCATAGTCCAGTTTTGCTTTTATTACATTCAAACTTTGCTCCAAGACCCTCTCCCTCTACATTGATTACAGGACGAATCAACTGGGACAGATTTCGATATGATTTGGAAAATAAATTAGACTTGAAAATTCCTCTGAAGACAACAAATGACATTGACAGAGCCATCGAAAAACTTACAACATCGATACAGACTAGTATAAAAGATAACACCTCAAACAGGACAACTATCAACTCACAGCAGACTAACTGGCCACCTCACCTTTGCATCTTATTAAGGGAAAAACGTCGAGCAAGGGTAAGGTGGCATAGGACTAGATACCCATCCGACAAAACCTATTATACGAAACTTACTAACAAATTAAAATCAGAAATTAAAAAGTTCAAAATTCAAAATTTAATTAATTTTACAGAAAATCTCACCACTACTGACAAATCACTATGGACGACCACTAAGAAGCTGCTCAAGTTCAAAGACTGCAACTATCCACTCCTTACCGAATCCCAAAGATGGACAAGAACCGACGAGGAAAAAGCCCAGCTTTTTGGTCAACATCTTCATAAAACTTTTATTCCTCACCCTGATATCCTTAATCCCGTTCATCTTGAATGTATTGAAGCAGAACTAACTATTCCTCTCCAAATGTCCCTTCCACCTAAAGCTTTTCATCCCTCAGAAATTTCCAGTATTATTCACTGTCTCCCTTCCCGCAAAGCTCCTGGGCCCGATCTAATCACATCCCAAATTTTAAAACTTCTTCCTCGAAAAGCCATCCTATTTCTTACCTATATTTATAATGCTGTACTCCGCACAGCATATTTTCCCAACCCCTGGAAATCATCAATAGTCAAAATGATCCATAAACCCAAAAAGCCGCCTGAATATCCGTCCTCTTACCGCCCCATCTCTCTTTTATATATCATGGGAAAAATCCTTGAAAAACTCCTTCTGAAACGTATATATCCTATCCTTGATTCCAATAATATTATCCCCAATCATCAGTTTGGCTTCCGAACATCCCATTCAACAATCCAGCAGTGCCATCGTGTGGTGGATGTAGTCTCCTCTGCTTTGGAGCGCGGATTGTACTGCACGGGAGCCTTTCTCGACGTAGAGCAAGCATTTGATAGAGTCTGGCATCCAGGACTGCTGTACAAACTCCGAAAATTCCTCCCTCCAACATACTTCCTTGTCATCCAGTCCTATCTCACTGACAGATCCTTCAAAATAAATCACAATGGGTTCTACACATCTCTTTTTACTCCGTCCGCTGGTGTCCCCCAAGGCAGTATCCTAGGACCCATTCTCTACACAGTATATACAGCTGATATCCCAACCAATCCTAACACTTTCCTTTCCACTTATGCTGATGACACTTGTGTGTTATCAGTCAATAACGATCCAACTGTTGCCTCTCAAACCCTTCAATCCCACATCAGAGACCTTGAGATATGGTGTCAGAATTGGAGAATTAAAATAAATTCCAACAAATCCCATCAAATAACCTTTACCCTTCGTCGTAAGCCAATGACATCCTGTCCCACAGTATCCTTTAATAATATTCCACTTGTCCCTGTTGAACAGATCCGCTACCTAGGACTGCTCCTTGACAAACGTCTCACATGGAATCAACACACAAGACTGAAACGACAAGAAACTGCTCGCCGCTTTCGATTACTTCAACACTTACTAGACAGACGCTCAAACCTTCCACTTAACTACAAAAGGCTCATCTACATGACCATCATAAGGCCTATATGGACATACGGAGTTGAGCTTTGGGGCTCTACTAAACCATCGAATTCTTCCCGTATCCAATCCTTACAATCCAAATTCCTTCGTAAAATCCTCAACGCTCCTTACTTTGTCACAAATAAAATCATCCATAAAGACCTAAATGTTCCATATGTTGCTGATTTGGCCCGAACTAGATATCAATCCTTCTATGACAAACTCCATTCCCACTCCAACCCACTAGTTTCAATCCTTGCTTCCTCTTCGATTCCTGATAATCTTCCGAGGCGTCTGAAAAGAAGATGGCCTCGAGACCTTCTTGTTTAAAATAGTTACTGGAGTGCTTCCATTGGGTTGCTCCTCAACAAGTCTGTCTCATGTGATTTTTCTTTTAGCATATTTACTTGTTGTAATATAAATTACAGTTGTAAATTCCAATAAATAAATATAAAAAAAAAAACAAAAAAAAAACATATAATAATGTAAATTAAAAACAGAAAAATACCAAAATCCATGTGTTGCAAAAAGAACAACATTTATTAATTTATTTAATACCAAAGGAATGTATTTATATATACCAGATTTTTTCCTAGTATTTGTTTTGCTCAGTTTTGCACTTTCTTTTTTTTATATTTATTTATTTGTATTTTTGGTATGAATGAAATCTAGTATCGCTATTGTTAATGTCTTATATGGAATCGGATATAATGTTTCTAAATACATTAATATATTATTATTAAATCTAAAATTAATGTTTTTATCGAAACTAATTGTAATCATTTTTCTACTAAAAACTTAGTTTAAACTGTATCTAAATGAGAGGATAAGCAAATGTTATTTTGCGCTTGTCAGCTTTTTACATTATATTATCAAATTTATTTATATGTATATCATTAGAATTTTTAAACTTGTGGCTTGTAGACTGGTTGACATGCATCCCGCTAGAATACTAGAGATCTTCGGAATATGATAGTATATTTTTATCTTTTTTTTATGATTCCTAATTGTATATGAAGATTTATTGGTACTGTTTTATTATATATATGCTGCGCACCATGAGAATAAATACCTCCATACTATTAGCAGCCTATCCGAGCGAGCGCATTGACTGAGCCGCAAACGAGGAAGCTGTCGCCACTAATAAATCAGAAGGGTGAGATACCCACTTTTCAATGAGAAGAGTGCCCATCTCCAGCTGCCCCTAATTTATCAAGGCTCGTTTGTTAGCTGGATTAGGTCGCCTCAGTTATATATCACCGACCGGCTCCGCCCTATTATTCTGGATTCTTAAGCCGTGAGAGAAATACAGAGGATTCAATCCTTTATTCTTTTCTCAGATTTATTTTGTTTAAATTCTTTTAAGCGAACGCGCTAATTTTTTTTTTTTTTTTTGTATGCATTCGTAAAATAATAGGTGTGTGGTAGGAGTGAGCTGTCCATACAGAACAAAAAGTTATCATATCAATTCTTTATTTTTTATGTATTGTGTAGATCCACAAAGCTATATATCAAGTTATCATACAACAACATGCATTTCCATTTTAAATCCTAGGAAAACCTCACATCATGTAATCTAAACAAAAGAGAGGAATATTTATTAGTTTTATTCGACGTCACTAATATTGAGAAAGATTATATATACTTAATTATTTTATTTTATTTTCCATTTGTTATTTAAGTTAAATTATTTTATTTTGCTCTGCACATATGGAACGAATGACTTCTTTTAGCTCTAATACTTATCGCCCGAAATAATGGCAGATTGGATTATTTATCATATAAGGAATATCAATAATAATAAATATTGAGATGTAAAATAAGTTAATAAAACTTCAGATTCTTGTGAATGTATTCAATTAATGATTTATGACCCATTATGATCTATTACATATTTTCATCTTTCAAGTAATCGTTTTAAATCCGTTCCTTCAGAATATCTCAGATTTTTGTGCGATGAACTCTTCGAACTCTAATAAAAGTGTTTCCTGTTAAGAGAGTTTTGATAGTTCCAAAATGAGAAAAAAATCTGTTTGGGAAAGCTGTGTTAAATAGGTTGGGTGGTAGATCACATAGCTGCCAAATTCTAGTCATTTCTGCTTAGTCTGCAAAGACACGTGAGGATTGGCATTATCGAGATGGAAAACTATGCCTTTGCGATTAGCCAACGGTGGACCACTTTTCTTAATAGCTGCATTTAAATTGTTCTGACAGGGTACAGTATACTGTGGAATTAATATTCTGGTAAGGCCGGAGGAGCTCAAAATAAAGGACACCTTTATAACATAACCTTTTTTGGACATAATCCTGCTTTTGGGCTCGTTAACGGCGTGCCACTTCGTTTCCCACAGAACTCTTTCCTAACAATATTTTTGTACAGGAACCAGTTCTCATCTCCAGTTACCAACCTCCTTAAAAATGCATCATTAACAATGCGCTTCAGGAGGGAATCGCTAATGGAAATGCTGAACAATAAATTATCTTCCATCATGTTATGAGGAACCCATATATCACTTCGGGAAACATATCCCGCAGCCCCCTAATGATTTGAGACACTTGCATGAAATATATTTAGCGTTTCTGCGATATCACGTGTCGTAGAGTGAGGGTCTGTGATCAATGCTTGTATTTTTTTATCATGAACAGTTAAAGGATTAACCGGGAGCTTTGCGTCTTCCAATTCGAAATTTCCGGTTCTGAACCGAGCAAACTTATGTGCTTTCTCCTATTTTGTACGGTGCTTTCTCCTAAGGCATAATCGCCATACTTACTGCAAGTTTAGTTAACCGTCTGTGCAGCGGATTTTCCTTTTCGGAAATAAAAAGTCAATAAATGACGAAAATTAATTTCTTTCTTTGCATAAAGTCACCTTATTTAATCATTTTTAGAATATGTAAATATCATTGACCAAGTAAATATAACTTTATAAATATAGGGGATTGATTTGAAATATGGAAAAAAGCTAGGAACTTATTTTACAACCCAATACTCACTTTTAATGCCATTAATATGAACAGTATAAATTTGACTGACCTCTTTACTCCCAAAGACATTTAGTAACTAAAAATGTCTATTATTACGCCAAAGAAAATTCTTTATGGACTTGGATAAAATTATTTCTTTACTTTATTAGACCTTATTTTACTCTATTATGTAAAATATATATATATATATATATATATTATATATACTGTTATTTATTTATATTTTTATGAGTTTTATTGTATTTTATTACTACTAAATGTAATTAGAGGTAATAATGTAATGAACCTGATGATTTTACCCCTTTTGTTTAAATATGTTTTGTATTCTATATAATACATGCAGCTATATGGGGATTACACCGAAAGGAAATAAATTTATATTCATATATCATCAAAACTTGTAAAAGTACATTGTAAAGTTAAAAATATTATTGTTAAATCAGTGCTAGGCTTTGGTTTGGGCCCGAAATTTAACTTCCACTCAGTGTGTGAAACATTTCAAATTAGTAGTTTTATTGGGTTTTTTTTTCGTTGGTTTAATTTCTTGCATTTTATTAGTTAGTTTAAGATCGTCACACAACCTAAGAATGTATTTCTGATGACGGAAACCGTGATGTTGTTTTCTTTTAGTATTAAATCACCTTATGCTCTATTCCATTTATATTTTTCATTGTTATCCTATTTTTGAGTTGTTTTTTTTAATTAGAAACTGAAAGGGTAATTAAAAAGTATCCTGATATAGTAATAATAATAATAATAATAATAATATAATAATAGGCTTACCGAACCCGAAGGTTCGATGCCGATACCACCAAACTTCGCCTGCATAGACTCGTCCAATGTTCACCGGTCAAGCCCAAGCCCCCGAGATCAGCCTTAATGCAATCCTCCCATCGACGCTTCGGCCTTCCTTTCGGACGCCTACCAGTCGGTTCAGCGAATACCAACTTTCTCGGAATCCGTTCCTCACTAAGCCCAACAACTTTACGTGCCCATTTGAGTCTCCGCGATGCTATCAACTCAATTATATTCACAGGGTACAAACTCCGCAATTCCGCGTTATGCAACCTTCTAAACTCCCCAGTGGCCTCATCTCTCTTTGGACCAAATATTTTACGCAATACCTTATTTTCGAAAACCTTAAGCCGCTGTTCATCCTTTAAAGTAAGCGGCCACGTTTCACATCCGTAAAGAACCGTTGGAAGAATAATAGTTTTATAAATTCTAATCTTTAAGTTTTTAGATAGAAGCCGCGAACTAAGTAACTTAGCAACTGAATAATAACACGCATTTCCCACCTTTAACCGGGACTTTATTTCTTCTTGTATTTCATTTTTTCTAGTTATAATTGAACCTAAATACTTGAATTTCTCTACGTGTTCCAAAGTATGACCTGATACATCAATATCACCAAGATCGACACCGTTTCTGCTACTGATCATATACTTCGTCTTATCGGTATTTAATTCGAGTCCTATTTCTTTACCGGTAAAAAGTATCCTGATAAAATTACATTTTACAAAGCGTCTTAAAACATTTTATTTTGGTTTAACGTCGTATATTTTATCGGTAACTTTAGTATCGTTACAGAATATAAATTTGTAAATTTAATATATCAAAGGCTTTGATGGGTTTGGTACTTTAGGGAATTAAATATCTGTATGCTTACGCTCCCATTTATAATTTTAAATTTTTACTTTTTCTTACTTATATATGAAATATATAGTAAGGGAAAGTATTTAATCGTGAAATTTTTTAAATTCTAGTTGGGCTCCCCTGAGTCCAAATAACCAAGTTCCACAAAAAGTTCTGTGTGTGTGGGTGTATGTAGTAAGTCAAGCTATAAGTTGTATAAAACTGAAATTTCATATTTTATAGACCGTCTATGGCTGAGTTATTACAACTTTTCCATCAAAATCGGCCAACCGGAAGACTAAATTTAGTTCTTTAAATCTTTTTGAACTCTATTTATAAAACTGATTTTAGCAACCGAGGTAAGGGAAAGTCGTTTGTAGCCGGAACTAGATTATTTATTCTTTTGGGATTTTTGTTCGACAATTTTAAATGAATAATCAATTAGTATTTTAATAAAATTATTAATTGAAAAAAACAAATATATAGTGTTGAACATTAGTAAGATGAATAGAATTTGTAGGATAAATCCGATGTTGAAATAGTTTAATATATGATCCACTTTCCAGCATATGGTACGTAAATAAAATATTAAAAGGGTCCCACAATGGAGAAATATTGCCCATTTAGCTGGACTAAAATCCAATTAGGCATCGAAGCCTGATATTTTGAAATTGACTTAAAGTAATTAATAGGTTTATTTTGAATTCAGAATGTGTAAAGAGGAGAAAAATCAGTGTCAATTCACTTTAATTTGAATAAATAGTAATTGTCATTATTTTTTAAAATATACAACACAAACATTTCTAAATTTTATATGTTCAACGATTGGAAGTATTTGGTGGATGGGGTTAACAAGAGTCATTAATAAGAATATTATGGAAGTAGGTTCAGAAGTTTGCAAACTCTAGATAAATTGAGAATTTCAGAAATTCGTACGCAACTGAAAAAAATCTTCTAAAAGAAAATATTCCATTCGAATTTATGATTTTTTCCTTCAACATATAGAAATTCGGCCTCGGCATATATCAAACAAATATTTATACATCATAATATCTGTGGCGGTCGTGAAAAACTGGATAACTCGAGTTATATTAAAAATGAGTTAACTCCACGTATCGCTCCCTCAGACCGTCTCCTACGTAGTGTTGAATTGGTTAAAGAAATTTCTTGGTGGAAGAAATTTTAGGTGGAAAGAAAGCTGTATGTTATTACTCTATTACGTAAAGTTTAAGTCGCTCACCTATAAAATGAAAGATTTTGACTTAACCACTTATTCATGACCGCCACAGATATAATGTATTGCCATTCACATCACATTTTAAATAAATTCTTCATAAGAACCTATAAATGATCCTCACGAATCAACTAATCCATAATGATATTTTTTCCGACTTGTTCCTCTTGCCCTGCAGCCTCAAGTATTCTTATTTTGAGCCGTCTATTGAAAAAACGGCTGAGGATCTGAAATTCGGGAATTGCCAAAGTGGTAAAACCTTATCCCAGATATCTCTTTACTACTACTTAGAAGTTTCATCTTCCTTCCTGAAGAATCTTCAAGTAGATAATACTACTAACACCACATTTTAAAGGTGCTTACTAAGCTGATAGTGTTCTGTTCATAGTCCTGTCACCCTTCTCAGAGTTATTCTGTACAAAGAGAAAAGTGCAGCTCAATATATATACTAAACAAATCTTTATACATGATAATATAAATTATTGTCATTCACATCACATTTCACATTAACCCTTCATAAGAACCTAAATGATCCTCTCGAATAAACTAATCCTGTTGATATTTTTTTCGTCTTGTCCCTCTTGTCCTGCAGCCTCAAGCAAGCTTATTCTGAGACGTCTAATGTATTTTTAATACAGGACCTTAGTGAATCTGAACCAACTGTAAGAGTTGAAAAAAGGCTTATGATCTAAAATTCGGGAATTGCCAAAGTGGTAAAACCGTATCCCAGCTATCTCTTTGCAACTACACACCACATGATAAGCGGTTTCATCTTCCTTCTTGCAGATTCTTCAAGTAGATAAGGCTTCTAACCTCATATTGTAAAGGTGCTTATTAAGCGGACAGTATCCTGTTGATAGTTCTGTCACCCTCCTTAGTGTTTATCTGTACATAGGAGAGGAGCGCAGCTTCTCTCTGCAGGGTCTCTCCTAGAACATATTAAAAGATGCTTTTAAGTATCCCTCCAGTAGAACTTGGTTTTATTGCCAGCCGCCACCTAATTTTTATGTTCATACGTTGCTGATATGCCCAAACCAGGTACAATTATTTCGCCGACCAACTTCATTCTCACGCTAATCCACCAGTTTCAATCCTTACACCCTACTGAATTCCAGGAAATCCTCTGAGGCGTCTGACAATAAGATGGCCTTCTGATTTTTTTTTTTTTTAAACATAATTTATTGAAATTTACAACTGTACTCAAAACAATACATCAAGTAAATATGATATTAGAAAAATGACATGGAAGAGACTTGTAGAAGAACTACCCAATGGTAGCACCTCCTGTAACTATTCTAAACTAGAAGGTCTCGGGGCCATCTCCTTTTCAGACGCCTCGGAGGATTGTCGGGAATTGAAGAGGAAGAAAGGATTGAAACTAGAGGATTAGGGTGGAAATGGATTTTGTCATGAAAGGAATGGTATCTATATCGGGCCAAATCAGCAACATACGGAATATTAAGGTCTTTGTGGATCAGTTTATTAGTTACAAAATAAGGAGCATTGAGAATTTTACGAAGGATTTTGGATTGTAGGGATTGGATACGGGAAGAATTTGATGGTTTAGTAGAGCCCCAAAGCTCTATTCCGTAAGTCCATATAGGCCGTATGATAGTCATGTAGATGAGCCTTTTGTAGTTAAGTGAAAGATTGGAACGTTTGTCTAGTAAGTGTTGAAGTAGTCGAAAACGTCGTGCAGTTTCTTGTCGTTTCAGTCTTGTATGAGGGTTCCATGTAAGGCGTTTGTCAAGCTGTAGTCCTAGATGGGATGAAAATAAAAAATATGAATATTTCTATTAAAAAATAGAAATAAAAAATGGGATGAAACATGGAAAAACAGCAATCCAAGAAAGCTGAAAGCGATTAAGAGAGAGCCAAAGTCTTGAAAAACACAAATCGCATCAACCGCAGGGAGGAGGTGGTCCTGGCCCGTATATAAAATTATATTATATTTATTATATAATAATAAAGTATATAAAAATAAATAAAAAATAAAAAAATAAATTCATTAATTTAGAAAAAAAAATAAATAATAATAATCATAATAATTTTAAAATAATAATAGTAAAAGAAAAATTTATATCTGGTTGTAAAAGTCCAATTCAGTAAGAAAGCACATCAATTCAATTCTATTTATATCGTTCCCCAAAGCGACCGCGACATTTTGTGGTATTTCCCTTTGGTTCAATTTTGTTGTGTAGAAGGGACATTCTTCGAAATTGTAGTAATTGTTAGGGTTCCTCTACAATGTTGACATTTTGGGGGCAAATCCTTAGATATTAAGTGCCCATGGGTTAACCTTGTATGTCCGGCGGGCCAGGACCACCTCCTCCTGCGGTTGGTGCGATTTGAGGTTTTCCAAGACTTTGGCTCTCTCTTAATCGCTTTCAGCTTTCTTGGATTGCTGTTTTTCCATGTTTCATCCTATTTTTTAAAAACATTTTCAATTATAGGTCACGCTAGTTCTTATAGTGTTAACAGTGCTTTACCACGCCCAGGGAGTGGTAAGTATATCACATCTGGTAAGTATATCACATAATGGTATATCACATCTGCTAAGTTCAAAATGCTATATCTCTGCTACCTCTGAACCAATTTCAATGATTTTTTATCCATTTTGTAGGAAAGGTAATTCTTTATGAAATAGCTCTAGGAGAAAAAACTGTTGTTTTTATTTATTTATTTACTATTTGAAAAACGGTTATTCATATGTATAGGAAATATTTCAATTTTTTCCTTCTTTTTTTTTTGTTTATCGCGGTTTACTGATTTTAAAAATATTATACATATTTATCTATATCTTTAAAAATGACTGAGTAATATACGTATTTATAGGTAACATTTCAATTTTTTTTTTTATTCCTGTTTTTTATAATTATTCGTGAGTTTCACGTTAAAAAACCCTCATATTTTTTTCTCTATCTTAAAAAATAACTGAGTTTATCAATTTAATCACTTTTGATCGGCCGCTCCTTTTAAATAACCAGCTGATATCATCGTCTAGGTGTTAGGGTCATCGTTGCATGGACTAGTAATTTTGTTGCGAATTTGAAAAAAATTGGTCCAGTAGTTTCGGAGAAATGCCGCGGACGGCGGACAGCATACAGCGGACGGCGTATAAACGGTTTTTTTTTCATTCGTTATCCAGGTGTGAACGTAAGCCCTCAAAATTTTTTTTTGTCGATCACATAGGTTCATTTTTGAAAATGATAAACTAAAATTAGCTTTCTAACGATATGATATGCATTGCATTCACATAACTACTTTTTCTATTTGCGGAAACAAATTTTCACCCAAAAACATATTTCTATTGTTTTCTCTTTCTATGATATTTATCATTTCTTTTGCAAGTATTCTCCCTAAAAATGGTAACTTATAACAACAAGATAAAACAACAGTAACAGGATAAAAGCTACTTTATAGTAAGAAATTTTAGTTATTTCGTATTTAATCACTATTGCGATGAGGATAAAACCTACATGTTATTAAAGCCCATTTTTTTTTTTTTTTAAATTCATATTTGTACTCTAATATCAATTGATTAAGAAAGTTAATTTTTAAAATATTTTAAAGTTAAACAGATCAGAGTATAACAACAAATTCATGTAGAAAAATACATTAGTTGTAGAGTTTGTTTCCAAAAAATATATTATGTAATCGAAATGAAATTCTAAATTAGATTTCACGGTTTTTTTTAAGTATTACTTCGAAATTTTATTTCTATTGGGAAGTGATTTATTGATCACTTAAGTATTCATAATAAATTGACATTGACTCATATAATTTATATTGAGGTCTGAATCTAGAATGCAGAGTTAATAGGAACCAAAAATATATAAAATATTATATATTTATCTTCAGAAAAAAAAATATGTCACCACAGTTTAAATGGATGAGGAAGATGGTTGGGAGTGCGGTCATAAATTAAAAACACACATTTAAAATAAGTGTTATTTTAATTATGTGCCGACGTTTCGGCCTATAGTGTGGGCCTTCATCAGGGCTAAAAGAAACAAGATAACAACCAATGTAATTATAGACTTAATAATGCGTTAGGTATATAATAATAATATGACAGTAATAAATTATGGGAACATAAATAAAATTAAATGTAAAATGACAATAAGATGACAATTATAAAGTATGGAAATAAGGTGACAGTTATAAAGTATGGAAATAAACAAAATTAAGATGATAGTTATAAAGTATGGAAGTAAACATAATTGAGATGATAATATTGTGATGAGAATATATAAAGAGAGACTAAGCAAATGAAAAAAATGACAAAGGAAAAATATGTGAACAATTAAAATTTTAAATATTAACAATTTTGAGTTGATATATGACGGTAATATATTAAAAACATAGTTAAGAGTATAGGTAATATATAAAAAAAGAACATAGTCATTACAAAAGAGAATAAAAATAACATAACAGTATGAATAAAAAATAATTTAAATTTTAAAATAATGTAATATTAAACTAATAATTATATGTCAGGATATGTAACGGAGAAAGATATGAGTATGGAAAGAAGGAGAAAGAAATGGGCGATGAAAAAAGATCCTTATCAATAAGAAAAAAAAATACATACTTTTTAATTTATGACCGCACCCCCAACCATCTTCCTCATCTAATTTCTCAACGGTCAACAAAACTCCATCACAGTTTAAATGGATTAGTTGTGTTCTAAAAACATAAATTAGCAAGTCTGAGAAACGTTTCCATATTTTTTTTTTTGCTATTTATGTTTTTTATTAAGATGTGTTACAATTTAACTACAGTTGGACAATAATAATAATGCTTTGAGATCACATGCATACAGCAGTTACAGAATAAACGAAAATAAAGTTAGATTACATAAAAATAAAAAAATATCAACGAATTACATATATTATTAATTAAATTTTAACGAAACAAATAGTCTAAAAAACACAAGTTCATCCGTATCTTAGATTTTTTTAAATTTTTATTTTTAAAAGAATTTCCGATATCTAAATTTAAATTATCCCTCACAAAAAAGCATTTCACAATTTCCGAGAAACCTCTCTTTCTGGTTTATGTACTAAAAAATATCAGATGCTTGTAGTCATTCCCGCCATAGTACCACTACAATGATACCAAAACATTTGAATCCATATTATTTTTAAAAACCTTGGAAGATTTTAGCTAATATTAACAACTTTTAATATCGTTTAGGATGTAGGTTGCATATTAGTGAGCTTTAGCTGGAATGAAGTTTTTTATTAATGATGATGTATCTTTCCAATTCAAAATTGTAATTGTTTTAAAAATATACATTTTTTTTTTTTTTGAAACTTTTTACAGAAAGTTATCATTAAATCAATGTATTAGGTTTTCTTCGCATGAACTGACATTTTTTTTTTGGCTATATTAACATAATTATTTTTATGTTATGGAAGAAAATGTTTTAGTATAATTTGGAGCTTTATAAAAATAATTAAAATTCTTAACTTTCGTTTTTAAAAAACTTTAATGTACTTTACAGGAAATAGGATGGATAATTTCGATAAAACTATAGAATAGTATAGAAATATGATTTCGTAAAAAATATTCTTTTGTATCTTTTAGAAATAAACTGCACAATAATTGATTTTTACGGCGTTAGATTTAAAGGATTGGGTTTGAATATAATTATGATTTTATGAAATCAGAAGTTTGAAAAGGTTTTTCTAATTAATTTTGGTGTAATTTAAATCTATGCTGGACCAATTTTAATTAAAAAATAAAATAAATAACGCTTAAATTATCACTCTGTTTGGAATCTCTTATAGAGTTAGGTATGTATTTGCTTATTGTTATGATTATTATTTCCTTTAATACTTCTCTTATCAGTATTTATTTCTTTGCCCCTCTTCTCCAAACCTTATCTTCAAAATTGTTTTTTAAAACTGTAATTGTTTACGGCATTATTCTCTTTAATGTTTAATTAATTGCTTAGTTTCTTATTAAAGTCTTTATAGATTATCAGTTTACATTGTTCCTTATATCCAAATTTTATTGTTATTACTGCCATCTTATTATTGTTTTATCTTTTTAATTTTATTGGTTATTGTTTTGTTTTTCTTAGACCTGATAGAGGCTTACAATGTAGTCCGAAACGTCGGCACACAAATTCAATAAGTGTTCCTTATCAGTCTGTTATTTTGTTATGACCCCATCCCAACTATCTTCTCTATGAATTTAAATGTTGGAAGCAAATATAACTTTATTTTAATTTGTAACGATATTACCAAAAATAAAACCAGAGGGTAAGAAAAAAAAAAAAATAAAAAAAAAAAAATAATAAAATAAAATAAAAACGATATTACCAATGCGATCAAATACAAAGTCCTACAAAATACTATTATAAAAATGCTGACTGGGACTTATACCGCAGCCAGATATGTCACCAATTACAAGCAATCCCAACTCTACAATCAAAGGAAGATATTGATGCCCAAATATCTACTTTTTCCCAAGTAATTTTAAGTTCAGCGAACGTCGCCATTCTAAAATTCTGTCCTCTACCACCTTCAATTCGTGTACCACCAGAACATATTCTACGGTTGATATCGTTGCGAAACAACTGGAAAAATAGATGGTACCGCACCAGAGACAGAAATACAAAGAAAGTATTGAATGCTCTTACTGTACAGATTCGTAACCTTATTAGCGCGTGGAAGACGACTATGTGGGAAGAAAAACTAAGAGCGGCGCATGGAGATCACCGAAAATTATGGACGATGACAAAGAGAGTGACTAGAAATTCAACTTCTATCAGAATTCACGAAGATAATAAATTATTGAGCTCAGAAGAACAGGCTAGAAAACTAGCTGAATACTTTGATACAGAAATAAGAAATAAGACAGGGGTTGCTAACTTACTCCCCCAGAAAGAAAAAGAAAGCAATTTCATGTTCGTGTCTTACAAACAATTAAAAGCGGTTCTTTGCCGGACGCACGGTAATAAGGCACCAGGATGTGACGGTATACATAGCGTATTACTGAAACAACTTCCAAGAAAAGGATTAATGCACCTAGTTAACTTGTATAATTCCTGCTTACGGCTAAGATATTTCCCTAATGCATGGAAGAGTGCAATACTATTCCCTCTCCTGAAACCTGTAAAATCTGGAAATGAGCCATCTCACTACCGTCCAGTTAGTTTATTACCCCATATGGGAAAAGTTTTCGAGAAAACGATCCTTAATTACCTAAGGATGTTCTGCGATCAAAATGAGATAATCCCACCGGAACAAGCAGGGTTTCAATCTCAATTGAGCACAGAACATTGTTTGGTTAAACTGCACAATGAGGTGACCAGAAACTTAAACTCGAACAAGGCAACTGCTATGATAGCCCTCGACTGTTCTAAAGCTTTCGACTCTGTGACTCACGAAATCCTCTGCCAAAAACTGATTGAACGAGAGTGTCCGGAACAACTGTATTCGGTCATTAAATCGTTTTTGAGCAATCGCTACTTAGCTGTAAAAGTTGCGGAAGAGCTCTCCGGTTCGGTACCACTTACATGTGGTGTTCCACAAGGAGCAGTGCTGTCTCCTATATTGTTCTCCATTTACACTTCTGACATCGTTGGAAGGAAGTACGAGAAAGCCACTGTATCAGCTTTTGCAGACGATATTGCAATCACGAGCAGCAGCTCCAATGCCAGTACGGCTCTCAAACAGTCCCAAAATGCCTGTAAAAAAATATCTTTAGAGCTAAAGTGGCTAAACATAGAAATTAATCCTGACAAAACAAAGGCTATTGTTTGTTCGTTCCAAAAGGGTAAGAAAAAACTTCCTTCAGGATTTAATCTCAATAATTGCCAAATTAAACTGTCTAAAAATATTGTATATCTTGGAATCACGTTCGACAGACACTTAAAATTTTCAGTCCACTTTTCTAAAAAAATTAAATCTGTAAGGCGAAAAATGTTTAGGCTTAACCATTTGATTTCATCTCCAAGTATATCTCTCCGACTAAAAGCGATGATATACAAAACAATTCTTCGTCCGTCACTGTTGTATGGCTCACAACTTTTTCCACACGTGGCGAAATCAACGGAGAAAAATGTCCAGGCATTTCAAAACGGCATTCTAAGAAGAATCGCAAAAGGGACGATATTCCAAAGAGTAAAAACAAAGAAATTACATGAAGAGATGAAAATGCCAACAATTAAAAACTTTATGAGTGAGAGGAATTTAAAGTTTTTCGAATCAACGAAATTTGTAAATAACCCTATATTTAATCAAATAAAACCCTCAGGAATACCTCAGCGATGGCAGAAACTCAACAAATAAATAAATTATTTTAAGTTTTAGTTGTAAGGCCGAAACAAACAAGAAGGTGAGCCCCATCACCTGAATTATTATTCATAATGTTATTACTCTCCAGATACGTTAAAGAGTTGCAACTCCTTAAAATGCACGATTGCAGAAAAAGGAGAACTTACCAGCATTGCAGGAGCTTAAAAGAAAAAAAAAATAAGGGGCTAAGAAAGAAAAAAAAAAAAAAAAAAAAAAAAACGATATTACCATTGTCAAGATACATAACTATCACAAAATGTTTTTTTTTCCCCTGGTATAAGCGATATCTAATATTAAAGGGTTTTATTTCTGAGTTAGTATGTCGATTTAACCTACCTCGGCCAAAAAAAAAAACAACAAAAAAAAAAACCTTTCTTGCCATCTCGTCCTTAGCAGAATGTCTCCCCATCCCACCTTTTCTCACAATTTCTAATCCGGTCCAGTGCTGCTCCTTATCAACTTTTCCCATTCCTGACCTTATAGCAGTTTCATTTCCTCTTGTGAAAAACTTTTTTCCAAACTTCTTTAAGTTTCCTTCCCCTTAATAGCCATGCCGGTGCCACTAGGCCTTCCTTTTGCAATTAGCAGTACTCTGTCAGGTGATGTACTTCCAGGGCTATTATAAAAAATATTTTACTGTCTTGGAACTCCTGGAAAAGATTAAAACTTTGCGAGCTTCATCGACTAGTTTGGTTGAAAATATGATTTTGTCAACTAATAAATTTATACCACTGTTCTTTCGGCGCCGGGTTCGAATTTAGTCTTTTAGATCATAAAATTACCTCCGGGTTACAGACCCTTCTGGCACATACTAAACTTCTATAAAGTGGGTTCACAAAAATTAGTATAAATTCATGCCTAGCATCTGTACGTGATATTGACCTATTAAACTGTTTGGACAATAAGAGTACGAACCCTACACTTTTCATGGGTTGTAGAGGTTAAATATATATATATTTTTTTAAATATATTTTATTTATTGAGATATATTACAATTTGTTTTATAATGAACAATAGTAATAGTGATATGAGACCACATTCATATATACAGAAAATAATGATTAAGTCAAATTACATAAAATAGAAAATAACTTAAACTTCATATATATACAATAAAATAATTATAAATAAAAAAAAATCAAAACAACAACCTATAATTGAGATAAGTACAAAGTTGGCAAATAAATAAACATCATACAAACAATGATAACTACATACAATATATACAATTGCTAAAGTGACCCTGAACTAGGAAAAAGCGGAATCTAAGAGATCCCAGCGCCTCAGATGAATTTATAGATTACAAACACTGTCACGTGAGGAGTATGAATAGGAAGACATTTTCCACTAGGATCGCGTTCATATAAATATAAACATAAATAATTTAAGAATTGAGACAATTATTTCTAATAGGCGCTATATCGATTTTAGGTTTCACGGTAATCCCAAAACTTTCTCTATTATTTGTTATTGGACTGATTTACTTGATAATTTTTTTATTATAATCTAGGGTGTTTTTTTTAACCATTTTAATAACTTATTTATCTACGCAATAAAATTATATGTTGAAAAAAAAAATGGAATGGAACTAAATGTGTGCATTTAATTAGAAATGAATGCGATTTTTAAACGCACTTTTAAAGGAATGTTTTGAAGTAACAATAAATTTAAAAAACCAACAAAAAAACTGCTTCTTGATTCATAGTCTGATTTTTATGTTTTCCATGTAAAAGAATTCGTCAGGATCATTTTCTCAATAATTCTGCATTTTCTAAAAAAAAAAAAAGTGATTGGAATTTACTCACTGTTAATTTATTAATGGTAGAAATAACTAGAAC
Source organism: Piezodorus guildinii (assembly GCA_023052935.1). Classification (NCBI taxonomy): domain Eukaryota; kingdom Metazoa; phylum Arthropoda; class Insecta; order Hemiptera; family Pentatomidae; genus Piezodorus; species Piezodorus guildinii. The sequence goes on along the minus strand of CM041294.1, from coordinate 103,390,824 downwards.
AATGTTAAGAAACGACAGAAAAAAAAATTCTTAAAAATCGTAATATACACCTTGTAAAACAACTACACGTAAGATATGGGACATGATGTATCATAAATACATTTATAAGTAACATTTTCACTTTTGACCATGAACATCTTTATTCTGGACTGGAATATCAACTTTTTACCTGCTTTATCTATTAACACAAACAAAATACAAAATAATGCAAATAAAGATTGCGAACAGTCATAGGTGACACTTAAAAATTTTCTCTACCTTTTGAGGTATTTAAGTTGAACGTTCTTAAGTCCACAACATGTATGTGTCACCGGTACTTGCGATTTGTTCTTATCTCTAAGGAGGGAACTAAACAACCTCAGACTTTGGTCTCAAACTTAACAAGATGGGGAGGAGCCATTTTCCTGGCTATCACTTATATGATGGGTTCTGACTTCAGAGTTCAGAGAGGCCTTCAGTCCATCAAAGAACTTAATGTGCCTCCGGCTAATGTACTCAGGCACTGGGTGCAACTTCTAGTATAGCACCATGGTATATCCGCAGAAGGACCGAGTTCTGCCTGCTCTGAATTTCCAAGTGTCGTTTTAAAAAAATATTGAAATGGAAATGCACCATTGAGCACAGTAGGTTTGATTTTGGCCTTATAAATCTGATATTTCAGATTTAATAAAGAGAGCTACGGTGAAATCAGCAGTAGAGCCTATTCGTCTTCTATCGGGCTAGTTTCAGTTTCCTTTGAGAAGTGATCTCTTATCTAGGGGTAAGAGATTGAAAACATTTGTTAATGATTAGCCAATGTTCTCCCATGCCAAATGTACTAGGATTGTGATCCCATGAAATTCTTTCCACCGAAAACCGCCCACGAGAAAGTCCTATAGGACTGTGGATATACCAAATCAAGATAACAGAGAAAAGAAAGGGAAGAGTGAGTTTTATGATAGCTCGAGATCGGTCGGGAAGCTTGGCAGTCCGGGGTCAGGGCACATCCACGCTGAGAGCTACCAAGGGGGATTAGAAAAAGATACATGGATTCTTAAATTCCGCTGAAATCATATAATGATGTACGTGTACATAAAAATATTAAAAGAGTTAAAAATTATTTATATTGCCTTTAAATAAACGAAGCTTTCTTCACAACAGTTTTTATATCTATTTATATTGTCCAATGTTCCCAAAACTGCAGCTAAATAAAATATATCTATTTAGAGTCTTATTAGGGGTATCTAAATGAAAAGTTAGGATCTTCACCGGAATTTTTTTGTTCCTTACTTCTGGCTAAACTGGGAACCCAAGGGATAATTACTAGCAAAAACAAAGGATCCCTTCATTTGTACTCAGATGGGACGGAAGGTCAACAGACAGCCTATTCTACGTCCTTAAAATGTTCTTATTTCTCCTTATTATTGTTGAATATTTAAGAATTAAAATTTATATATCAATTATATGTTTCACGTTAGAAACCTATAATAGGAAACTTCTTATGAAATTTCATTCCAGACCATATTTTTTTCAAATCCTTTTAGGTTATTTGGTAATTTAAAATAATTTTCAAGTATAACATCTTGCCAACCATTAATTAAATGACGAACCATTAATCATCAATTGTTGTACCGTTCAGGTTTATGACTTTTCATCATGCACTATTTTTACTTGAAATAACATTATTTTTCTCTTTTCACAATTTTTGTGAAATTTGGCGAAAAATGGCACAATTCATCAAAAATTACCAGAAGTTACCTGGTGAAAATTCCTATTGTTTTGGTAGTGGTCATTAATATTGGAAATGCCTCTATAATATTTTTCTCCTCTTGTAACTTTATGCACTTATACAATCATATATTATTATTTACTTATACTTTCTTTATAGACCTAATATATTCTTCTTTATCCGCATTCTTCCATTTCTAGAGGTTAGGAGCGTCTATCCAGCGCAGCCACTCTTCCCGGCTTCTGTGCTTAAATGCATCATTTGGTACAGGGATTTTCCTCTTCTACCTCCAGACCTCTGTATGAATTCCTGGTATGAAATTTTGTAACGGCCTAGTGGTCACTTCCCCGTTGGTCGAGCTTTTTATTATTTTAATAGGATCTATGTCATCGTTCATGCGGCAGAGATGCCTAAAGTTGTTCTGAGTTCTTGTATTTCCAGCTGCTCTTTTATTTTATGCTATAATATCTAATGCGATCCCTCCTAGTTCTCTCCAGAGATCTGCATGGGAACCTTAATGTTTTTCAGTAATGTATGGTTGTCCGATTTTTTCGCTGTTGAGTGTGTATATAAAAGAGAAATGCTTTATTTTATTTAAAGTACAACAAAACAAAACAGTACTGCTCAAACGTATTGGTTTGCTATCACACACAGCGTACTTATCAATCTACTGACATGTGATATTGATTTGACAAGTTATAAATTTAACATACATTTATTTTCTTCATCAATAGCTTTTTTATGTTATACCTCATAATATGTAATATAGTTCACAATTTAAAGCAAAATCCATGAAAAAAAAAAAAAATTGAAAATGCACACCTAAAGGACCAAACAGTATCAAAGAATCACTGACAAAATTTAAGCAAAAAGATAAGTCCACTAAATAAAAACGTAGTAAAAACAAAATAAGTTAATAATGTAGACTGAATATCTTTAAAAAACGGAAGTTCGGGCATTAGGACGACACAAGTGTAGAAAATCATCTGACTTTATTCTCATTCTGTATTCATTGATATACATCTGTTATAAAAGGTTTAATATAATTATCAACATGCACTCCGTGGGTTATGACCTCAGTTGCATTATTTTTCCTGTGTGGTCTGAAATGGAATAAGTAGAAATATAATTAATAAAGGTGTTATTGACTACTTTTTTTCTTTACATATATCCCATTAAAATGGAATTAACATTGCTTGTCTCTGTTAGTAATGTCAAAAAACGAATAATTATCTGGGTTTCTTTTTATTTAAATATACATAATGGACTTAACGATCGAAGTTAAGTTTATTATGAACTGCTTACACTTTTCTTATAGGCTAAAATATCTTTATAAACCAGATATGCCATAAATACATGTAAATAAAAAATATCATATGCGAAAATATAATTGCTCAAAAATAAAAGTATTGGGTTGATGCAAAATTAATGCAGGTTTTTAGTAGGTATTGTAAATACGCCATATCTTTACTTTAACCATATATATTTAATCAAAATAATTTCCATCTGAATCAATGCACTTTTGCCAACGTTCAACAAGCTTTCTTATTCCACCAGAAAAAAAATCCGAATCCCTGGACTCAATGAAATCACGAAAAGAATTTTCAATGTCGTCCTGGTTTTGAAAATTTTTCTCCCTCAAAAAGTTGTCCAGATGCCTGAAAAAGTGGAAGTCTGTAGGAGAGAGGTCAGGTGAATAAGGTGGATGTTGGAGAACTTCGTAGCCCAACTCGTGCAGTCATCGAAGCGTTGGTTGTGCAAGGTGTGGTCTGGCGTTATCGTGGAGCAGGATCGGCCCCTTCCGATTCATCAATGCTGGGCAAAGACGTTGAAATTTTTGATTCATGCTGTCAATTTCTTGACAGTACTTGTCAGCAGTTATAGTCTCACCTCGATTGAGAAAGCTGTAGTGAATAACACCAGCATTATACCACCAAACTGTGACCATAACCTTTTTTGGGTGCAGGTTGGGCTTCGGGAAAGGTTTTGGTTGTTCATCTTTGCCCAGCCATTGGCTAGAACGCCTTCTGTTGTCGTATAAGATCCATTTTTCATCGCACGTCACAATGCGATCGAGAAATGGATCATTTTTATTGCGTGTCACAAGCATGGAGCAGATTTCAAAGCGGCGATTTTTTTGGTGGTCGTTTAATTGGTGTGGCACCCACTTGGCCAACTTTTTTACCTTACCAATTGCTTCCAAGTGGCGTACAACTGTGGATTAGTTCACACCGAGTTCCGCCGCCATTTCTCGTGTGGTTTTGGTTGGGTCTTCTTCCACTTTTGACCTCAGCTGGTCGTTGTCCAGAGCAAGATGACGGCCCCGACCTTCCTTGTCTTCGAGGTCGAAATCTCCTCTGCGAAACTTCTGGAACCAACGCTGCACCGTGCACTCATTAATAGCCCCCTGACCCCACACTTCATTAATATTACGAGCCGTTTGCGCAGCGCTGCGCCCTAATTTAAATTCGTAAAAATAAATTTGACGAAAATCGCACTTTGACATTTTCGATTCAAGACCTTTGAACACACTGAACAAAACGATTTTACTAAACAAATTCATGGTAAAAGAGAGGGTATTAGATAAGGTTTGTTTTGGTATAATAATGATCAATGTTAGGATTAGCTTTGTTTACACAATTGGAATTAAGATATTGCAATAGAGGAAACCTGCATTAATTTCGCATCAGCCCGATATATTTACTTGTTACTTTTCATTTAAATTTATGTTGAAAATAGCATTTACATTTTTAATTAGTTTTCCTTTTAAATTTTTATTGTGTCCTCCTACATGACGAAGCAAATCGGTCGAATTAATTTGACAACAGTATTTATTTTCATAGGTAACTATATACTGTTCAGTTTCCCCAACCATATCCTATCAAACACGGGTTAGATGACAGACCTATTATGTTCCTAAATAGTTAGATTTAATAGTTAATATTGTTATGAGGAACGTTAAATATTCTCAATTTATCTTTAACAACGTGGCTTTCTATTTTATATGTTTGTGTATTTGTAGGTTATTGTGTAGATGAACATCTACGAATAAAATTATGTAAATGGGAAATTCCACATTTAAAGCCGAGAGGCGGTTATAAAAAATAGTCAATGTTTCATAACGCGAGTTTATTAGGAACAGAAAGAAATATAATAAAGAAGAAATTCAATATTTCTAAAAAAAAAAAAAAAGAAGTAAAATGAAAAAAACAAACAAACAAGACCAGCTAAAAAAAGGACCTTGTTTGTTTTCTATTAGAAGTTAGTTTTTATCATTTCGCAATTAAATAAAAAGAGAAATAGACATCATAAATAGAATTTATTCTTCCCACTATATATCTGCATTCTCTTTGATAAAATTATTTATTTTATTTTATTTATATAGGAAATTCACAGCAATGGTGATTTTTGCCACCTTAAAATATTGCTATTTCAAATATATTATTGATAATAATGCATGGTTGATATATGGAGAAGGATAGTGAATTTAATGACAAACATAATTGAATTTTGATATAAACATTCAAGGAGAATATTTTTTTGCTTTGAATAATGTGCATAACATAACTAAATTTGAAATGTATGTAATATTGTAATTTAATAAGGTATTTAATTAATACAGGAGGTTGACGCCTATAAATTGCCTGCAGTATGTTAGTTCATTTGTAAACGTTTTTCTATAATTAAGAACAAAGGTGCTGCAAGAGGATTGGTAGGAAAAGTAAACCCATAAAATATCAAGAAAAAACACAACAATTAATATAAATGAATAAATAAAAAAAATAAATAAAATAAAATATAAAATAATCATAAATGAATAAAATGAAAAATAAAAATTAATGAGAAACAAAATATAGATTAAAAAAATAAATAAATAAATAATAATAATAAAATAAAATTTTGTATTGAAACATTACCTTCTACTTAATACTTAATTTTTATTGATATGACCTTATGTTTCTTACCACATTCGTTCTTTTATTTATTATATAATCTTTTTGTTCTTGTTATATTAAATGACCATAGAATTATTTTCTGGATCGGGCGCTAATGACCTAGATGTTTTGCGCCGTAAACATAAAAAAAAACAACAAACAAAACACAACAATAATATTTTATTTCTATGTTTCTAGCTGATCAGATGTTTCTAATGAGATGGAATACCGAACAATTGCCATTTTATTGATACATAGTAATAATTATAATTACCCAATGCAAAAATACTATTGAGGAGTTAAACAGAAATTAAATATAATTTATTCCACCTCAAGATTATAAATGCGTATGAAATAATTGGATTCTTGTGGGGGACTTTTGAACTTTCGGCGAGTTATTTTAAGAGCAATTTTGCTACTGGCTGCTCCGTTGGCTCTTTTTTGCAGATACTGTGGATTCTGCATACCTAGCAATCACTTTTAAATACCTCACCTGGAAACCACTAAAATCCTAGGGAGAAACCCTATTATTGAATCCTCTCAAGCAAATTGGCACTCTAATCATTCTGTTACAATTGAAATTACAATACCAATTATCTAATGGAGAGAGAAGTTGGTATAGTGTTAGTTGTCTTCTTTGGGGTGAAAGACTTTGATCATAGCCAATAAACTTAGCGGCATATTCCCACGTAACGATGATACTACCATAGCTGGGCAATGTTGCTGTATTTAGTTCGCGAATTTTGTTTTGATTACATATATATAGAATAAACGGAAAATGCTAAGCGTTTAAGTCTTAGCATCATCTTAAGATATATTCATCAATAATTTTAAATTTAGTTCTAAATTTAATTTTTATTTTTGTTCACTGGGTTCTTAGTTTCTTGAGAAGTGAGATTCAAATTTTGAAGATGGTTATAATTACTTTGTTTTCTTGGTCGATTACAAACATTTATACTGGACTCCTTTTTTTTTCTTCTATTTTTTTAGGGTTCCCTGAGTCCTAATAACCTAGTCGAATAAAAAGGTCTGTGTATGTCTGTCTGTCTGTAGTTTTGTAAGTCTAGCACAAAAACGAAAAGTCATAATAAACTAAAATTTCATATTTAAAACAACTATGCGCCCGAGATGTTACAGTAACTCTTTTTTTTCGGCGAACCAGAAGAGGCACTTTATACCATACATTTTAGGAATATTTACGATTTTCTCAAAAGTAGCGCTAACGATTTTGATTAAACTCACTATATCGAAGTTAAAGGTTCTGGACTTTAATATCATATAAGCTTTAATCTGATTTAAATAGTCTGACAGAGCTTAAATGCCGATATTTTAATTTTTTCTTCTTTTATCGTAAATTTTATTTTATAAATTTAGAAGAATGAACCATATAATTTTTCAGCATAAATAAATAACGATTTAATATATAATTCGATATACAATGAAAGCATAAAAGAGCAATCATATTTGTTTTATGCAATTTTCGGGGTTTTGAACATGTGAACATTGATATATATTTATAATATACCGTTGGAAAGCTTAAGATTTTAGAAAAAATATTGAAATTTAAAAATATATTGTGTTAATAGTGAGTGATAAAAATTCGATAAAACTAACTTATTGTCGTAGATAATTATATAATAGATTATTTAATAAAGCACGTCTTTCTATCAGAACACCACATAATTAATTCTTTAAGCTATTTTCATATCCCTATTTGTAAAGTCTTAAATTAATATTGATAACTGAGGTAAGTAAAATTTGTATGTTACTTGCACCCTATTTTTTCCATATAATAGCGTTGTCCAATTTATTTAATAATTTATACAGCTCGTATATTTGTTGTATGAATCCCCTGTCATTATTTATTTATTCTTACGGTATTACACATTCTTCATTAATATTATTTTTTTTTTTCCGCGATTTACTCTTAGATTGTTACATTTTCTGAAGCTTCTCCCTTTTTAAGAGATAATTGTGAATTTTACTGTTCGTTTGATATTTTTTATAATGTAATCATTATTCATATATTTTATTTAATGTGAAAGATACTGTAGTTCAGTAATAATTTCGCTATCTTGAGCCCTTTAACCTTGGCGTGACCCTGAAGAAGTACGAAAGCAGAAGATGTTTTCGCTAAGAAGTATCGATCGACCCAAATGTAAATCAGTCATGATACGAAAGGAGAACTGATTGACTATTCTCAGGCACTTCTTCCGGCTAAGGTCCTTCCGAGTGAATTTTAAATAAGTGGCTGGTGTTGGGGTGTAGCCTACCCTAGTCCACAGTCCCGCCTGTCATGGCTTTCCCGCCAAATTGCTTTTCTGGCGTTTCGGAGACCCTGATTTTATTTCGTTTATTGTCATTCTTCACCCGATTCAATATATACCTTATCTCTGTCGTTTTCCGGTGATGGCATTCCTGTACAATTCAACCGTTTATTGCATTCGGGATTTATCCGGATCATTGCCTTTCTTAATAATATAAATATCTGTTTCGATTCTCACCAAACTTTTGCTTAATTCCCTACTTAAAATATCTTCCAATTTTTAATATATACAGTCCGACGAATAGTTAAATTACATATATTTTTTTCTACTAAAATTACGTTTGTTTTTTTGTAAATTTATACATGTTTTTTTATGGTTTAAAATAGCTCTCTTTTTTTCAATCAATTATTGTTTCGTAATTAAATACTATGCATTTCTTATTACTAGTACCAATGATACTACTACTACCCTAGTCCGGAGCCCCGCCTGTCATGGCTTTCTCGCCAAATTGCTTTTCTGGCGTTTCGGAGACCATGATTTTATTTCGTTTATTGTCATTCTTCACCCGATTCAATATATACCTTATCTCTGTCGTTTTCCGGTGTAGGCATTCCTGTACAATTCATCGGTTTATTGCATTGGGAATATATCTGGATCATTGTCTTTCATTATAACATAAATATATGTTTCGATTCTCACAAAACTTTTGCTTAGTTCTCTACTTTAAATAACTTCCAATTTTTTATATATATTTTCCAATGAATGTTCAAAGTATACATATTATTTTTTACCTTTCTAAAACATTTATTTATTTATGACGCCTCTACTCTAAAATATTTAAAGAGGATATTGAGTTTGTTTTCATCACTTTGAAGTATGTCTTTTAGGATCGTATCCATTTTTAGTTCAATTCTCAATTTACTAAAACATGGACAATCTAATGATACATGTTTCACTGTCCTTATTGTGTTACATTTGGAACAAGTTGGGGTTCCCCTACTTCGCAGAATGTAGCCGTGGGAGAAATCACAATGTAATATTCGGAACCTGCAAAGGATCACTTCTCTCCTCGACTTCTTGTAGGAGGTCTTCCAACGAGCACAATCTTTTTTAATTTTGATAAATTGACATTCCATCCGATTTGCCAATTTTCCATCTGTAAAGAGCTAAACTGTCTTGTCCAGTCTTGGAGGGGGATTTTGTTGATTATCGTAGCTTGCGGGGATGTTAAAGAAAAGCTAAACTAATTGCCGCAGCCATATTCACCCTGTGCGGGGACCCATATTAACACGACTTCTTGGTTCTTCATAAACACATCACGGTTTATATTATGGATTTCTGGCACTACCGGATGCCGAATCTTTGGAGCTTAAAATAGCTCATTTGTTTCCCTTTTTTATTCAATCACACAATTAATTGTTTCACACCTAAATTTTATACAATTCTTACTACCAGTAAACATGATACATGCATAACTCTTTCAAATCAACCAACAAAAGAAAGATTCTCAACCAGCGATTGAAAGTACTATACTTCATTATATCCAAATCATCAAACCGAATATATATACATACCTACTTAAACCCCTATAGACTTATGCCTCACAGATTTTTGGTCGTGCAAAAAAAAAAATTCACCTACAAAACTTATTTCAATAAAAAAATGTAAGACTCATAATGACAGCTCCTTGATACGTAAATAACAAAACCCTGCATAAGCTACAAAAAGCTGCATAATCACACAAGCTACTCACCCTGCTCACGTATACATCTTTAAATCCAAATATTCGGCGAAATTTCAACTAAAGACCAACCCAACCTTACCAATAGCAGAAAGAATGTCGTCCGTTGTTAACGAGTTAAAATTAATCAATATAACATCCATAGAAAACAAAACACCACCATGGACATTTCTGAGACCCCATGTATATCTTGAGTTGGCTAAATATAGTAAACAAAATTCCAAATTAATAAATTTTAAAGACCGCTTTGAGAAGATAATCAGCGCATTGCCCAGCCACAACCTAATTTTCACAGATGGTTCTAAATCAGACTCATCCACTGGCTCAGCTTTCGTCGCATCAAAATGCACCTACAAGTCGAAACTACATCAATATTGTTCCGTATATACAGCTGAAGTGAATGCGATCGCAATGGCCCTTGATTATTCCAGAACACTCCCAATAGAGAACTTCACCATAGCCTCAGATTTATTGAGCGCTCTAAAAGCACTACAGAATATGCATTCCAGTCATCCAGGAATTTTAAGAATCCTGGAATTAACCAAAGTAATGGCTGAAAATGGGAAAAGAATCAATTATGTGTGGATACCAGGTCACATGGGGATAAGAGGGAATGAAATGGCAGATAAGGCTGCTAAAGAGGCTCTAACTCTCCCTGGTCGTGGTAGGGCACTGCTCACACCATCAGAGCTAGCACGCCCTCTTATAGAAAATTTACGGAAGAAATGGGATGAAGCATGGAAAAATAGTTATCCAAGCAAATTGAAAACCATTAAGAAAGAAGTGAAGTATTGGAAAACCTCAAGTCGCAGCAACCGCAGGGAGGAGGTGGTCTTGGCCCGCTTGAGAATAGGGCACACAAGGTTAACACATGGGCATTTAATATGTAAAGAGTTGCCCCCAAGATGTCAGCATTGTAGGGAAATCCTAACAATTACCCATGTGTTCGAAGAATGTCCCTTCTACACTAGACAACTGGACCAAAAGGGAATACCTCACAATGTCGCGGTTGCATTAGGAAACGATGGGAATAGAATTGACCAATTAATGTGCCTCCTTTCTGAAATGGACTTTTATAAGAGGATTTGAGGACTTACTTTATGTTTATTTATTTCTATTTATCTTTATTATTATTATTATTATTTTTTTTTTCCTTCAATATTGTCTACTAATATAACTTGATATATGTTTATTCTTTTACTAACGCTGTCGTATTTATTTTTATTATAGATTATTCTTATTCTTATTATCTGTTTAAATCAATATTATTATTTAATATTGAAAAAAAAAAAAAAAAAAAAAAGTTTGTCTAAATTAATTTTCTAAAATGAGCGTATCCGGCACTACTTATGAGTGTATTATTTGTAAATTATGTATTATCTGTATGTATGCATTCATGTATTATGGATGTATTACTTATTATGTATATGATTATTGTCTATTATGTATTATTATTTGTTCATAATGTATTCGTTAATTTTGTATTATTATTATTTGTTTTAGTGTATTATTATCATTTGTTATATTGGTTCATTATTTATTTTAATTAATATTATTATTTAATATTTCAACTAAAACCATAATTGTCTGTTTTTAAAAAAAAACGTGTATCTTATAGTGAGTTAGGTGTTATATATCTAAGTGTATCTTATACTGAGTGTATCTGGCACTGATGACCAAGATGTTTTGTGCCAATAAATAAAACAAAAACCAAAACCAAACCTGCATAAGGACTTAAAATAACCAGTAGTTGACGAACACATACGAGTTCTCTATTCGCTCTTTAACAGAAAACTCCACGGTCACATTAATAGACTTGTAAACGACATATCAATAGCTGAAATGCCTGTTAGAAGAAGGTTGAAAAGAAGCTGCATGAGAGACCTGTAGGGGCGCAGCTTAGCACTTTCCTTCCCCATACTTATTATGTCCGTTGCCTATGTTTTATGTAGCACATTCGCATATTCTCACATATTGCTTCTGAGATATGCGAATGAAAAAATATAAAGATAAAAAAAATATATGTTAGTACTATAAAAAATAAATAAACCAAACCTATTCGGATAGGATTTCTCTTTTTTTTATTTAGTATTTGAGCCCTGTGAAAATATTTCAATAATGAAAAGACCTAGCTGTGAATATTAAATAGTATTCATTTATTCATTATTAAAATCATTTTAATTTGAATCGTTAGGACCGCCAAGATTATGTATGCATGGGCCTCATAACAAATCGCCTAACAGCCTGGTCTATCGGTAGCTATAGTTCTCACTAAACCCTAGACATCTTAATTCTGCCTCAACGTGTTCCAACCATTGCATTCTTTTAACGTCTTCGAGCACCTCCTGGGTTTCTGTTAATCCCAACTTCAACATAAAGGTCTGTGTGTTTTTGTGTTTGGGGTAAGTCTTGTACGAACACAAAAAGTCGTACAATACTCACATTTCATATTTAAGACAACTATAAGCCCGAGATGTCACAGCAACTTTTACATCAAAAAAGGATAACCAAAAGGGTCACTTTATACCATCCATTTTGCACCTTTATACGATTTTCTGAAAACAAGGGGCAAACAATGTTCATTAAACTTCCTATATCGATGTAAATTTAACCGTCTTTAAAACGATGTAGTTTTGATTTTGAATAGGAAAGTCTGACAGGGGTTAAATGCCGATAATTTAAATTTTTCCTTTTAAGTAATTCTTTTAATTCCACAAACATAAGATATATTATCTCATGAGCATTGATAAAAAATGGACAAATATATAAGTTGAACGAATTATAATTCCAACTTGAAAAGAAAGGAGAAAGCAAATGTTTCTGTGTGTGTTTTTGAGCTTAAGAGCTTTAATATAGATGTAAAATATACCGTTGTTTTATATATATATATATATATATATATATATATATATATATATATATATATATATATATATATGTTAAAGTTAAATATACTAGATAAAATATTATCTTATACCCAGAATTGTATAAGTTAAAAGACCGAGTAACTGTTCGATGAAATCAACTGATTACATCAGTTAATAATATAATATATTATCCAATAAAACGCATGTTTCATCTCTAACTATATTTAAAATCCTTAAATTGATTTTAATTAAGTGAAAGTCGTGTGTTGGGAACACCAATTTTTTGTATTATTCACACTCTAGAACTGACTGGTCCATGTTTTGTTTTTTTTGTATTTTAAAATTTTTGTTCTTATGTGCTTTGGCGCCCTTCCGTTTCTCAAGTGAAGACTAAGTCTCAATCCGATAGGTGATTGTTGGACGAATAATGGTCTTATAAATTATCACCTTCAAGCTCTGGTAGAGTAAAATATTTAACGATTACAATTTTACAGCTTTAGAACACCAAAACAGCAGCGATTTCCTGCTGTTATTCTTAGTCCGATTTCTTGGTGGAGTTTTTTTCCTATTTGAAGACCGAGGTATTTGAAGGCCTTACAAAACAGGAAATTGCGTCGATAGATGCTGGGGGATTGTGCCCTCCGTTGAGGTTTCTCATGATCTTCGTCTTCCTTGAGTTGATGTTAATGCGCCGTGAGCCGTTTTTGAGAAAATCGCAAACCCCTGAAAAATTGATGATATAAATCACATATCTCACACACACCATTTCATGAGCCTATGCTTTGGGAGCTCGTGAACCTTTGAACGAGCATTTCGCCTAATGAGGTTCTCACTTTCCGGGAAACAAACATATTATTAGGACCAACTTCTTGTTTGGTGATTTCTTATTGAATTTTATCCAATATTTTCATTTTACTCTTGAAAAACCATTGGCAGAATCCATACAAAATATGGATTTACTGATCTAGTTGGTATTGTTATTACTTTTGACACCCGAAAATAAACGATAGTGTGAAGTCAACGGAAAATTTTAGACGAAAACTAGCAGACGTGCCGAAAACTTTATGAGTGGGTCCAGATAGAAGAAATTTTCTTTTTCTATTTTTACTCTCCGAAAAGCGAAGGAAAAACTTCCAACTAAGTTTGAAATCAATAAGGAAGATATTTAAAAGTTTTGTTTATCTGGGAATTCACTTCGACAGTCCGTTAAAACATTCAGGCCAACCACTTAAAAAAAAAATATCGGAATGAATTAAATCGTTTGAAAAGCACTTTAAAACTACAGAACCTCTTCGATTGAAAAATTTATATAACTTTAGCCCACAGTTTTTTCTTATATTAAAGAATATTGGCTAAAATATCTACTATCAAATAAATACGAAATTATTAGAAATGTTATTAATTGATATTTCATTGACACGTGGGTGAATTATTCCAACAAACTGACTGTTAATATTAAAGTTTAAATACTACACTATTAAATGCAAACCAAAGCTGAAGTAGTGATGTTTCTTTTATCTTCCATTCTACTGAATTCCAACAAAATAAAATTTTGTTTATGAAATAAGAAAGAACATAGATTCTTATAAGATTTTTTTTAAATACTAAAAAAAATTCATCAGTGATTTAATACTTTAATAAGTAATAAATTGATAAAAAGATTAATAACTACCAAGTACTTGCAGATTTTTTTTTAAATGATTTTATAAAGCAATCGATTGTAGAGCAATAGGTTAGGTGTATTTTCATGTTGTTTTAAAATCAAAACTATTTGTGAGCTGATAAGTAAACAGTTGTATATAAATTATTAATAATTCAGAAAGCTACGATTATTGAAATTTTAAAGTCTTATAATTATTGCTAGTATTAATTACTAGCTTTAACAAGCAGTTTTTTTAATCCTATTAATTTTTCGTTTTTCTCTAATTTATATACTTTTATGGTAAGAGTAACTTATTATATATATATATATATATATTTATATTTATTATATATATATATATATATATACATATAATTTTGCTACTCTGGGAGCATTTAATTATTCAGTTGCCGTTCAATTGTCCAAGTAAGTATATTTTTTTTAATATGAAAAAAGAAGAAGGCTAAAGAGAAGCTGGATGAGAGACCTCCTCTGCGATATTAAAGCTTAGGAAGGGGTGCTGCTGGGCACTGTTCTACCACATGCCTACCATTTCTGATCTCACATTTGCTGATTGTCAGACAGTTTCTGACAGGTGTGAATAAAGATATATTGAAAGAAAAAAAAAATATGTAAAAAAATTGTACCTCAGCGACCCATGGGTCTTAGGCTCAGTTGATATAGAGATCCACACTGTTTCTTGACTGACGGCCGTTTAAGGATGTGATTAGGCCTAACCAACGGTCAACCGCCAGTTTTCCCCTTAATCCTAAAACCCCATTTGTAGAGGCTTGTTTTCTCTAAGGGGATCTCCATAACCCATGGTTGTTCCACTGCCGAAATAACGGTATAAATTATTATTCTGCCACATCCGTGAATCGAACCCAGGACAAGAAGAACAGTAGTCTATATCCACTTATAACCAGGATTACCTAAAGAATAATTTTAAAATATTCGTTTTTTATATCAATAATAAATATAAACAATGCGTAATTAATCAACATTGTATGTTAATTTAACCCATTGTCGACAGTTCCATCAATATGCTCCTTTTCATAATAATAACATAATGTTAAGGCTGACACGTATTGAGACTTCTCCTACCGGCTCAAAGCCAGTCCTACTAAATTATAGTGCCTGGGGTTCATTAGCGCACCTGATCTTAAAGTGTTGACTGATCATTGTGATTTCAGTATTGGCACTGTTCTAGATTATAGCATCCGTCTTTGTTTTGCTGTAGATAGATAGATAGATAGATGCTCATCATGGCTCCTTCTATGTTGAACATTGTTTATCTTATTTTCAATTTACTAATCAATTACAAATGTTATACAATTTTAAGTCATCTATAAGTAAAAAATCAATTTTATGATTCCGAAACTAATAGTGACAGAGAGGTATAGACATACAAAACAAACTACTTGTTTTTATGTGTATTTGAAAATGAATGCACTCTTTCACTCATTTTTCTGGTAATCGTACTATTTAAAAATTGACTCTGGTTGTGAAGTTATTTTAAAAAAAAATCTATTATTTACAACTAAAGTATGGGGTCAGAATTGGAGATTGAAAAAAAAAAAATCTGAAATCCTGCTAAATAGTATCCTTCAATGACACCCCTCTAATCTCGGTTTAAGACTCCACCTTGAAAGAGGTCTTAGTTGGAACTCCATACAAGACTGAAACGACAAGAAACTGCTGGACGTTTCTGAATACTTCAACACTTACTGGACAAACGCTCTAACTTTCCTCTTAATTACAAAAGACTCATCTGTGTGACTATCATAAGGCCGATATGGACTTACAGAGTAGAATTTTGGGGCCCTACTAAACCATCAAATACTTTCCGTATCCAATCCATACAGTCCAAAACCCTTCGTAAAATTCTCAATGCTTCTTACTTTGTAACGAATATACTGATCCATAAATGTCTTATTGTTCGATATGTTGCTAATTTGGCCCAGACCAAATACAATTACTTTCATGACAAACTCCATATCCACTCTAATCCACTAGTTTCTATCATTTCTTTCTCTTCGAATCCTTGTAATCCTCCGAGGCATCTGAAAAGAAGAAAAGCCCCGAAACCTTCTAGTTAGATATTTATAGAGTGCTTCCAATGAGAAGCGTCTTTACATGTGAATCATGATTCTTATATTTACTCACATCTACTTGCTGTATTCGTTTATACAGTTGCAAATAGCAATAAATAATTTTTATTTTAAATAATTATAAAACCTTTTACGAAATTGGTTTTGGAATAACATAAAAAATATTTATCGTCTGAAAAATTGAAAGTACTTATTTGAGAAATTATCAAGTTTCTAACCACAGGATAACAAAATAATTTTAATCAGATCAATATTTGCAGAAATACTTTATTTATAGCGAACTTATTTAAACATATTTCGTTTCACATCTATGTATCGATAGCTATTACCCAATGAAACATGTTCGATTGTAATTAATTTTTTGAAATATTTTAAGGGTTTAAAAAAGGTTCAAAGTTTAATCCACTTTTACATAAAACCTAAAACCTAATGCCTACTTTTGCTGGTTACTTTTGAAGGGATAAAATGAAGACATAAGTAATATCTTCATTTTTTGTACATAAAAATTGTTGAAAATGAAACGATTGGCCAATATAGACGTTATCTGTATTTTAGATATCTTCTCATTAATAGTATTCATGCATATTAACAAGAAATGAAATATTAGGGAGCCAACCCACTGATTAATACTAGTTGTTTTCATAAAGTATATTTTATCTATAGTATATGTATTTCTATCTTCCTGCCTTCTTTTTTTTCTTTAAGCTAAGATCTACTGATTTTTTGTTAGTGGGCAATTAAAATCGGAAAGAGTATCTTTAGCGAATTATGAATTTCTCAAAAATTCGAATTATAAAGCTAAATAAATGATTTCACCAGAATGTTATTGAATGGAACTCTAAGAAGGTTCAAAGATTGTTTTATGCTTTGATCGAAGAAAGCCGAAGGACGGTGGTTAGGCTCAACGATAAAGGAACCGCTGATATGAAACTAAGTTGTCTCGGAAATTGAATAGGAGGAGGGAAAAGGATATTTGAAAAGGTTGGCCATCTCCACTTGACAAAGTGGAAGGACTTCAATATTCTCCCATGTCAATGGTCCAAGGCTGGATTCCCATCCTTTCTAGTGGTAATTGTTCGTATATTTTCAATCACACGGAATTACACATTACATATACATTGTACATTAAAAGAAATTATTCGTTGTAGAGTATATATTTTTAATTTATTTTCTTAGCTGCTCATATATATTTCATTTCTCTGATACTTTTTGGGATAAGAGTTTTTTTTTTTCTATAGTATTCAATCTTGGTAGATCCATATTAATTAATTTTAAAAAATATACGCGTTTAATAATTAATAGTTGTATAAATACATTACTTTACCTGGAACTGTGTCTTTCTTGATCAAAATATATTTGAGAGTTTTTAGGTTTCTTACAGCTATTACCTACTTTTTATTTTTTAAACAGTCTAGGCTAATTTTATAATTTTCATTGAATAATCAGAAGTTCTTCTATTATTCAGTATTTTAAGTTATAGCTGTAAAATTTTACATCCCCTAACTTTTAATTTTACATTAGTTATTTAGATGATAATATTATTTTCATTACAGATGTTCATACAATCGCCAATATTAAGTCCTATGTTCGACATTTTTCTTTAAACCAAAAAACGATACTGGATGTAACGTGGAGAACTGATTTCTGTCCTTCTAGAACTTTTTCAGGAGGCTTCTTGATTGTGTGAATGTGACCACTAGATGACGCTATTATTGCATTCCTCATTCCAAAATTCCTAGCACAGGTCATAATACTTTTGAATTTATCTTGCTACGATTTTATCGATATTGTCATTATCCGGAACAGCAATATCGATGGCACAATCAAATTTTACACTTCGATCGATAACGATTACTTCTGGCATATATTTTGGTATCAGGTGTTCAGTAATCCGTGTATATCATTCTGTTATCACCTACGAGTATCTGTTTTGGCTCATATCGATAATAAAGAACTTGGTCTGCTATCAAATGGTATAATAATGTTTTCCTATCAATACCTGGCATCCTGATGATATATGCTGGGTAGAATCAATAGCCGTTTTACAAGGACGACATTGTTCGCTTATGCTTCTCTCCATCTTTACTGTATTTCTTATATGCGTTTGCCACAACGCAGCAACTTGATCCTGAATGACCAAGATGAACCCTTTCGTTTTGGGATACTAGTGACCTCTTATTAGCCCGAAATTAGAGGCTTTCCTGATTATTCTTGATTGGAAGATAGCGTTGTAAAATCGACCATGTCACGATGTATTTAATTTATCTACTAGACGATTCAGAATATAAATGGTATCGAGAAACGCGTGCGTAATATCCAAGGAAATTACACCGCGAGGCGCAGGCTCTGCACGGCCTGTCGTGCCATTGAAGAAGAAGAAGACGATTCATTATTAAACTCAAAAAGTATAAATAAGAACTGTAATAGCGCATGGATATTTACTACATTACCAGCCAATGGAGAGTATCCATGAAGTTTTATTTCACTCATTTTGGTTTCATGTTTAAAATTACCTTTATCGTACTAAGTGATTTCAAAAAGTTGGCCTTAATACTTACAAAATATCCTGAATATTATTCTTATGATGAGATTTCATCCATTTTTTTTTTTTTTTTTTTTTTTTTTTTTTTTTTAAACAATATTTATTAATATTTACAACTGTATAATGATATACATCTAGTAAATGTGTTACGATATTATACTGTCATGACTCCCATGTAGAGATACTACCCATTGGCAGCTCCCCCAAAATTGTGTAAAACTGGAAGGTCATCTTCTTTTCAGACCCCTCGGAGGATTATCAGGGATTGTAGAGGAAGCAAGCATTGAAACTATTGGGTTAGAGTGGGAATGGAGTGTGTCAGAAGGAGTGGTACCTGGTTAGCGCCAAGTCAGCGACGTACGATACATTAAGGTCTTTATGTATGAGTTTATTTGAGACAAAATCAGAAACATTGAGGATTTTTTGAAGGATTTTTGACCGTAAGGAATGGAGACAGGAAGAATTTGATGGTTTAGTAGAACCCCAAATCTCTACTCCGTAAGGCAGTTTTTTCTCGTTTCAGTCTTGGATGAGGGTTTCAAATAATACGTTTGTCTAGGTGCAGCCCAATGTATCGGATCCGTTCAACCGGGACTACAGGAGTGTTACTGAAGGATACACTTAGGCAGGATGTCATAGGCTTACAACGAAGGATAAAGGTTATTTGGTGGGATTTATTGGAATGATTTCATACTTATCCAACGTTATAAATTTGACCCTCAAGGGTAGAGGCGGATAAGCAAATAAAAAAATAAATAAATAAAAAAAATAAAATTTTTACAAATAATTGCATGTTTTTTTTTTCGATTATCTTAAGAATTGCTATATTTCCCTTTTCATTATTTGTTTGTCTATCATTTTCAAAAGTAATTAAAAGATATATATAAAAACCGACTTGACGACTTAAATATTTTAAGTTATCTTCATAAATATTTAAGTCGTCAAGTCGGTTTTTATATATATCTTTTAATTACTTTTGAAAATGATAGACAAACAAATAATGAAAAGGGAAATATAGCAATTCTTAAGATAATCGAAAAAAAACAAAAAAAAAAACAAAAAAAAAACATGCAATTATTTGTAAAAATTTTATTTTTTTTATTTATTTTTTTAAATATTTAAATATTTTAAGTTATCTTCATAAATGGGAGTGGCGTGGTCTAGTGGATAGAGCACTAGTCTGCTGTGCTCCGGGTCCTGGGTTCGAATCCCGGCTGTGGCAGAAATATTATTTATTCTGTTAATTCAGTCGGGGGGCGACCCTAGGGTATGGAGACCCTCCTGGGACAGACCCAGCCTCTATAAAGTGGGTACCCAAATTAATTGGGGAAAAACCTGGCGGCTGAGCGTGATTAAGGTCTAATCACCTCATTGCACTGCCGTTGGCCTAGAAACAGTACGAATCTCTATATGTACTGAGCCCAAGACCCTTCCTGGGTTGCAGTGGTACAGGTTTTTTTTTTTTTTTTTTTTTTTTTATCTTCATAAATATCATTATTCTTATGGAGTTTTTTTAACCTCTTCAAAGAACAATGTCTACAAAACTAAAATAATAATAATACATATGTTTATTTCCGATTTTATGTAACTTTACTTTATCATAATCGTCTGTATATATTGTATGAATGTTTATTACATCACTATTACTACTGTTCATTATGTAACAAATTGTAATATTTCTCAATAAAAAAAAATAAATAAAAAAATAATACAAAACTCCATAAATATTTAGTCTTATAATGGAAGATACCTTTTTCAAAGTTAATCATATCCTAGATTTTGTTTGAAATCTTCTGAATTCAAAAGGCTCTAAGAAAAGAAACGTTTTACAGATTTATTTCTTGACATTTTTTTTCTACAAATATTTTATATTAGTAACATATCCCACTTTTTAATTAGATTAAAAGTTTAGAATATAACTGACTTAATAAAATTATCTGATTATTATTTCCATCTAGTTTATTTCAACGCATAAATATCATTATTAGAACTAGTATTTATAGATTTTTTAATTGAAAAACAAAACAAAGAAAACATTTTTATTAAATTAAATAACTTTAATAAAAAGCTTTCCGTTACTTCATTTTTTTTTTTTTTAATTCGTTTTTTTCTTTTTTTCCTTCTACTTTTCCAAATTTAATATGAAAAACTAAACTCATATAATCTTACAAGTTTGAGAAGTTGAGGAATTTGATTGAGGAAAGTGTCCTTATATCATCTCATATAGAATAATCTCAACTGTTTCCTCTTCTTATTTTGTTTCTTTATAAATGACTCATCTTTTTCATATTTTATCTAAATAAAAATATATTATGAATTATCATTTTTGAATAATTTAATTAAAATATTATAATTAAATAAAAGTAATGCAATTACTAAAACATTCAGAAGCTTACATAAACATAAAAGCTAAAACTAAGACACCAACATCGTCTTAAAGAGAGGATAATAATTTATTATATTTTAGAACCATATTTTTTACATTCACTTACCTATATACGTATGATATACATATATATAATAAGGGAAAGTATTTTGAGTACCTGTTTTCAACGGATATACACGTTTTAGAGTTTCCTGACTCCGAATTAGGAAAAAATTTACTTAGAAAAGAGGTCTGTGGGTGTGTGTGTGTGTGTGTGTGTGTGTGTGTAGTAAGTATAGCAGGAAAAAGAAAAATCGTACTAAATTTCATATTTAAGCAATAATACGCCAGAGACGTTACAACAACTTTTACACTAAAATCGGCTGACCGAAAGTGCTACTTTATACCATGCATTTTGCACCTTTTTACAATTTTCTCAATAGCAGGTCAAACGATTTTGATTAAACTTCCCTTATCGATCTAAAATTAAATGAGCTTTAATATCGCGTAGGTTATATTCTGATTGAAACAGTCATACAGTTCTTAAATGGCGATATTTTAATTTTTTTTTATAGAATCAGAAGAATTAGTCATTTCACCTTTTAAGGATTGATGGAATGTGGCTAATTTATTTTTAATATGATAACTTACTATAGGAGAAAAGAGCATACATATTTTTTCAATTCAATGTTTTTAACATTTGAACAGTAATATAGATGCATAATATATCGTTGGAAAGCTAAGGGTTTTAGAAAAAATATTATCTTATTTACAAAGTTGTAAAATATAATGTAATATGTTAAATGTTACAAAGTTGTAATGTGTCATATCGGGAGTAAAATTATTACAGATTGTACGTAACAATTTGATATTGCTATGTTATTTGATCTAAATCGTATATTTCAAACGAAATGGAATAAGCATTTTATTTGATTTAACTTTAAAATATCTAATTTTAAATTGATTTAATATTTCTTAAATTGATTTTAAAAGCCGAGATAAGTTAAAATCGTGTGTTGTCGGCCCCAGATTCTTAAGGTATCCACATGATTAATATTCACATTCAGATTACTAGCAATACTGTACTAATACCTGTAAATTAATATTATGTAAGTAATAAGTATACGGTAAACGCACAGTTTACCCTTGTTGGTGCACATGAGGATAAAACACCGAAAAAATAGATGTGATCATATTTATTATCATATTTATGAATGATCATAAAATATTACTTATATAATTTAAATTTATAACTTTAAGATAATACGCAATTTTATATTATTTGGACTTTTAAATTTAGATCTTCAGTGTTAATGAATTAACACGTTAACATTGTTTAGATGAGGGTTTATCGAAGGTGCGAATCTCCCAGCGGATTGCGTTATATTGTGTAGATGAACTGATTCATATCTTGCTTGAAAACTTTACTGTTGGGCCTTGTGTGGCTTAGTAGCTGGTCTAAAATGATCAAGTGGTCTGCAAAATACAACGCCGCCCAAACCTAATCTAATAGGATTGAAAAAAAAAAAAAATTCTTCGCTCTAGAAATTCCAACTTAGTCTACATCCTAAATTACATTTTATAGATATGTTTTATCTCCCTTACTCCCTATCTACTTAATTTCAGATTATTGGGGATATATATATATATATATATATATATATATATATATATATATATGATATAAAACAATTATAAAATTTTTAAACCGATAAACGAAAGCTTTTAAAGTATTTAGGGGGGGGGATCCTCCTAAGGAATAATTGTTATTTTTGAAACATATATATTTTTTTTTTACAATAAAAAATACATACACGAATAGTTATATATTTTTATCGGTGATGATATGTAATTAAGAAATTGTACAAGGTTTGACTAAGTAATGAATTTTGATAGGCCATAACAAACGTTTTTTTATTTTTTTTTTTATGTGGATTCATTTGGAAGAAAATACTAAGTACTAACCATTGAGAAATTAATATTTACTTATGTTAGTAAAGGAAACTAAATCCCATCAGAACCTTATCCATCACCCTTATCCCCTGGCTCGATCCTTATCCAGCTCGACACATCCTTACCATCCCCCTAGGTTGAAACGGCAGTGGCCTCGAGATCTTTTGTAACACGTACATTGGAGTTCTAGCATTGGCTAGATTCTCCACTCACGTGCTGTAAACTTGAGGATTATATATAGGTATGAGTGACTTTTGTATATATTTTTATTGATTTTGTTTTGTATAATATTTTTTTTGTATTTTATTTTTTCTGATTTTGTTTTGTATAATATTTGTATTGATTTTGTTTAGTATATATGTATTGTTTAGTATATATGTATATTGTATTATTATTATATAAATTTATTGTTTAGTATATATGTATTGTTTAGTATATATGTATATTGTATTATTATTATATAAATTTATTGTTTTGTATATATCGTGTAAATGTAGTATGAATGTTGTACTTTATCACTAATAAAAATATCCTAAAATGTAATATTACTTAATAAAGAACTGTTTTTCAACTTTTAGTTAAGGAAAGATCATTTCAAGAACATAAACTATATTTTTATTCATTTCAGCTTATTTGATTTGGTTGTTTTTCATTATGCGATTCTTAAAATTAATTGAGCAATATGTAACAAAAAATTTTTTTTCTTCTTATTATTATTTTTTTAAATTTTAAATTAGGACAGATTTATGACTCATGTTCATAAGTATCATCCGATTAGCCATTGTAAGATAAAAGTGACTTTAAATGGACCGAGATGCGTGGCTGGCATGGACTGAGGCATTTCGACGCTGAAAGGCAGGAAGAAGAAGAATATCTTACCTAACTCTGAACAAACCCTTTAAAATAGTTCACGACGGATTCCTCTAGTAGTAGTAATATTACTCAAAAAAAATAGTTTCTATTTTTTTTTTTTTAATTTCTTGATATATTTTTGTAAAACATTAATTTTTTTATACCAATGGTTACTTTAAGAAATATTAGCTTGAATATATTCATAGTGTTGTCCCATGAGCATCTAAATGCTTTGAAATCGAGGAATTAAAATATGCTGAAAAACAATGTTTTGATGTATATTAATTTTAGTTCCCTATTGAAATTTAGAATTTTTTTTTTGATAGATTCTGCGATCTTCCTAATTTTTACTCCGAACAAAACTGAAAACAAAGTCATAATCTCATAAAGAGGTCATGACTGAAAAGAAGTAGGACCTCAGAGAGAGAGAGAGAGTGCTCTATTGACTTTCGAAAGCCGTCATACATCAACTGTTTTAGCCCCTCTTCTCTGAATTCCTTCTCCAAACTCGCTTTTATAACTCTGGCTTTAATCTGGAATGTTTTAGCCCTGAAAAAGAAAAATATTTTTTTCTTTTTAAAACACAATACTGCTTTGAATTTAAACTTTTTTTTTACCTATTCCCAAACAAATATTAAGAAAAAAATACGGTTATTTATATTTTTTAAATGTTTTATTGCTCAACAAAAACATTTTTGTTCAACTGTATGTTTAATTTCTGATTATCTTTTGTTTTTTTGTTGTGTTTACTTAAATCATAATATGACTACTTTTTATTAAAGATAATAATTAGATAAAAGATATCATAAGAAAACTTCGATTTAGAGAAACTTCGTATTGACAGACTGCGTTATGGAAATACTCAAATGGGAATATTAAGTCAGAAGGCTTCGAGGTCATAAGCTTTTGAGAACCGTCGCAGGATAAGCGTTAACGTGTAAAGAAGAAAGGATTATAAATAACTATTGGCTTGGTAGGAATGGAGTTTGTCACAAATGAAATGGTAACTGGTTTGGAACAAGATTATTGGTTACAAAGTAAGGATCATTTTAAGGAAGGATTTTGAAAGTTAAAAATTGGATAAGAGAAGATTTTTAATGTCTAATAAGGTCCCAAAGAATGATAGAGTATCTGTCTAGTGTGCGTTGAAGTAGCCAAAAACGGGTAGCAGTATTTTATGAGGATTCCAAGTTGGTTTCGTATGAGTTCTAGGAATCCCATCTGTTCAACAGGGATAGGCTGAGTATTATTAAGGAATGTTGTAGGACTAATCAAGACAACAGTTAAAGGTTGTTTAGATGGATTTATGGGAGTCTATCTTAATCCTCCGATTTTGATAAATTAGTTAAATGTCTTTGATGTAGAATAAATGATTTTGCAAAACATTGTCATCAGCAGTGTTATGGTTTGAGATACTAGTTGTATAAATATACCTAAAGAGACAACGAAACAGAAAAATAGATGAATATGTGTGATTTATTTTGTATGATCTGTCAGGGTAAGTGTGAGGGAATTTAAGGAATATGAATAATTTAATTTTTTTTTTTCTTATTATTATCATATGAAAATTGTTGAACTGATTTCGATGAAATATACGAACCCACAGTCGTTCAACAATCACAAAAATGCTCAGAATCTACAATCTATAGAAATTCACAAATGAAACACATGAAAACAATTGACTTCAAGTTTTATTTTATTTGTAGCGTTGTATAATTAATACTGTTTCTCTAAGCACTGACAAAAAATCCAAATTTTAATACAAAAGTCTTACTAGACTTGTGACGCTGCTGACTTAGAGGCGCTGGGATCTCCTTGCGGTGTGCCTCGACATCCACTTTCGTGTTTAGGGGTTTGATTCGGAGTTCTTATGGGTAGTATGTAAATATTGCATATATGAATGTGGCCAAGAATATTTTTTTTTTTTTTTCATTCTTTTATTTACCTTTTTTTATTTTAAGTTGTTATTTAGGTTCACTTAATTTCTTGTTCTTTGTTTTTGTTTTACTCTGTAGATATGGAATGAATGCTTTATTTTAGCCCCAATACTCATTGCCGAAGATAGTGGCGATTGTATTTTTTCTCAATAAAGCAATTTATGTAAACCTAAAAGTATATTAATAAAAATGCCAAAGACTAATTATCTTATGAATAATAACTAACCTTGGTGTCTAATAACATTACGAACTATTAATTACATTACAATAAACTATAGATGCTAAATAAACTAGAACATTTTTAAGATAAATGTGACATACTATTGACGTGTAGAAATATCTTGAAAAGAACAGTAATATGTCGTTCGTGAAAAGAAATTAGAGTCCATATTAATATTTGTAATTCGTGTTTAGACTAACTGACCGAATTGGATATATGGAACGGTTCAATCTTAATTTCTGTTGGTTTATAATTTTAACAGCAATACTTTGTAATAGGACAAAAAAAAAAAAATTGAGTGCTTACATATCTAAACGTAGAGCTCTAATATGGTATAAAAACAACCCGTCTATCTACCGATAAAATAAATTCAATTTTTATTAGATAGAGAATTAAATACCTCTCAAAACAAAAAAATAATCATTGGAATCAGTTCAGAAATGGCTGATATGTAACGTTTTAAAATTAGATATTGATCATTTTCCTTTGACTAATTTCTTATTTTTCTTATTAGTCAATTGTCTGTACACAGCTGTATACACAGTTATACCCTAATATAGTAATTTGGAAATAATAAACCATTGTGTAATAATTTGCCGCGTTTTATTTATTTATTTTTTTTTATCAGTTGTTTATTAGCCAAATTCTATTGACTTTTGCTTCTTTTTTTTATTCTTGAATCAGGTATATAGCAATAAAAATGTTATCATATAATACGCTTTTGAATGTCAAAGTGTAAAGAATACCATTAAGAATTATTACGAAGTTCATGTCTACTCATCTATACAATTTGTCTCTTTGCTACTCAACTCAATGAATACTTCTTTTTATCATTAGTCTTGCTTTTTATTTTTGAATTGTTAATGAAGAACTAACGTGAATGATTCAGTTTGAATTCTGCGTATCACGTTGTTTGTCCAGTAGCTTCAAGAGGATTATTCTAAGATCGATAAGAGAGCTTTGCAAACTACTAAAAGAAGCAGCATTCCAAGCTCATCTTCAAAATTAATGGTAAGATTCTGATAAATTTTTATCTTTTTATTTATTTCACTAGAAAGTTATGTTTCAGTTGCTAATGTTCATACAAACCAGTTTACCTACATTGATCTCTTTTTCAGATTGCTATATTCATTCCTAGCTTGTAACCAAAGGAATAAATGGCTTCTTATAGCATAATACTCATTGCCCAAGATTGTAGCAGATTGTATTATATCTTAATAAAATAATTTTTAAAAATATTTTAACCAACGATTTTATCATGAAAAGAAGAATTCATTGATGATTATAAATTAAATAAACTCTAATGTTACAGGCTGATCAGTGTAGATATTATATTTCTATAATTTATCCCGATATTGTCTATTCATCTCCCCGGCTTAGGAGGTCTGTGGCTATAGGGCTGTTATCAGCAAAGGATTCAAAGTGCAAAAGCCCTTTATCATTGAACACAAAGTGTAATCTTTTGTATAATAACCATATTCCTATTAAAGGTATATTGTTTCTACCTAGCGTTTGTTCTCTGCCTATAGACATTATAAACACAATACTCAAACGCAAAACCTAACAATGACGAGAACCGAGTTGTGTTATCTTAGTCCTTTTGGGATCTGTTGAACTGTGTCTATTGGCCTTGTTGGTAACGAAATCAGCCGGAACTTGAAACGAACTGTTAGGGCCTTTTCCGTTACCTCCTTTTGGGGAACTTTAACGATCTTCCCCATCCCTTTCTTCGTCGAAACATCGTTAACTCAGTACGCTTTTAGGCTAAACAATGAATCAATTAATGTTGAAATCACCTATTGAAAATCTTGGAGCATCTAATTTATTTCCAGATTGCTTGAGTAGATAAATGTTTATTAAATAAGATAATCTATCTAAAATAATAATAATAAATAAGGAGTACATAGTACGGCTCCTTAATGTGGCAAGTTTTACATCAGAGGTCACACTTAAACGTCAAGTATTCTCCCTCTTTATAGAGGCTGGGTAAAGGAAGCGTTACACGGTGAGAATTCAAGTAGATGTAGGTGAGGTGAAATTCGTGAAATTTAGTGACAGTGAATTACTCTTACATACTTCCAACATATTATACTAATTATTCATTTATCGAATTTCCTATATCATTTATTTTTATTTACCATATATTATAAACAACGTTTAGTATCTTAAAATCTAGTTTTTACTTTTAAAAAAAAGTGTTTTCATGATGTGTATATTACAATTGTTTGTTTTAATGTAACTTTATCATTCAGTTTCTTTATATTTAAAAAGTAATAATATTTAATGATATTATAGGATTTTTCTAAAAGTAATATTTAATGTAACTATCCAAATTTATTTTTTTTTAAATACCCTTTCCCCTCACCTGCTACTTACATGGACTCTCACAAGACCTGCTTTCACCTCACCTATACCTAACCTATTTCTCACCGTGAATCGCCGCTTTAGACCCTAGAAGTGTCATCCGACCATAGGGTCGACTCCTAATAATATAATGCTATAAGTGATAGAAAAATAAATCATCTGGGGATGCGCAATGAAGTGCCTTTATATGAAGGCCTACCTGACTATTTTGTTTGTTTGTTCATGTTTCTGACTATTCGTTTCGCGTTGGGTTTTAATTCTCAAAACCTCAAGGTCATCAATGCCTGCGCCTTTTTTTTTTTTTTTTTTTTTAACTCTAGGGTAGTATCATATAATAAAAAAAATAAAAAACATATTGAGAAAAATATAAAAGGAAAAAAAAAAAAAAGTCATGAATTGGACTTCTTCCTGATGCCCGGCATGTTATTATTTGTTTTTACTTTAGCTCATTTGTTGGTTAATAATGTAGCAAACGCCAATTAATAAAAAATGAACAGAAGAAAAATAAATGAATTTTTGTAAAGATCAATAAATGGAATGAAAATATAAAAACGGGATAATAAAATAATAATTATTGATATACAATACTAAGTACTCTGATTACTAAATTTTATTCCATTTGTTATTTATATTCAAAATTTTAATATTTTTTTCTTAGCTCCTTTATTTTAAAACAAACCAGTTACAAATAAAACAATGTCAAAAACTAAACTTCAAAATTTTAATACTGTTGATATTTCATTATAGGTGGAATAGTCAGGAATCAGTCATTTTTGAAAAGTTTTTAATTTTGCCAACGTTTCGGCTCAAGCTTGTGAGCCATCATCAGGGCTTCAAACATCAGAACAAAAGAGATACATATTAATATGATAATGAAAATTTTCTTCTGAATGTAGTGACAATGATAACATTATATATATATATATATATAAAGTTTTATATATATATATATATATATATATATATATATATATATATATATAATATATATATGTTTTTTTTTACTTTTATATTAAAGTCTAAAGTTCTGTAAAATTTGTTATGCTTATCATCATCAGATTATGTATCATATTATCATTATTTGTATCTATAATATTTAAGTATGTTGGTATATTTTCTGTTTTATTTCAAATGTTATCCTGAAAACCTTGTTATCCTGAAAAGAAAAGCTAGAAAATTATGGCAACAGACTCGTTACCCATCGGACAGACATAATTTTAATAAACTAACACGTCAGCTTAAAGAGGAAATAAGACGTTCAAAAACTGAAAACTTTAATAACTTCTTGAAACGTACATCAACTGGTGAGAAACCATTATGGAATTTGACCAAACGGATACTCCAACATCACGAAGTTTCTCATCCGCTTCGATATCCTGACGGTTCTTGGGCAAAATCAGACGCACAAAAAGCTCAATTGTTTGCTAACCATCTCAGTGGGACTTTTAAAACTCATGATGATATTAATGACAAACTATGTACAACTCTTGTTCAATCCCACCTTAACGTGCCCTTACCAATGACATTACCTCCAAAAGCAATTCATCCGTACGAAGTTCGTGATATTATTAAGAGCTTGCCGAACAATAAAGCTCCAGGGTTTGACTTAATTACGAATTTCATTATTAAAAATTTACCATGGAAAGCAATCCTTTTTTTAACCAATATTTATAATTCAATTTTCAAAATCACGTATTTTCCAGTCTTGTGGAAATATTCAGAAGTTATCATGGTGCTAAAACCAAATAAATCCTCAGACTGTTTAAATTCCTATCGCCCGATCAGCCTTCTTCCTTCGTTCTCAAAATTATTCGAAAAAATACTTCTTCACCGTTTAGATTCTCTTGAAATATTAAAGTTTATACCCAATCATCAGTTCGGTTTTAAAAACATCATTCCACTATACAACAATCTCATCGTTTGTTGATTTCATTTCAAATTCACTAGAGTCAAAAAAATATTGTCCAGGTGTTTTCCTTGACATTAGTCAGGCTTTCGACAAGGTTTGGCACGAAGGATTGCTTTGCAAACTGAAAATTTTACTTCCACCTACGTTCTATTTAATATTCCTTTCATACCTTTCGGATAGACATTTTTCTGTCAAAGTCGGGACCGAACTCTCAGACATTCAGCAAATTAAGGCAGGTGTACCTCAGGGCAGTGTTTTAGGACCAATATTGTTTAACATTTACATGTCAGATCTTCCCCAGCACAATGGGACTCTTTTGGCTACTTTTGCTGATGATACAGCTGTTCTTTGTTCAGATAAGGATCCTTTACAAGCGGCAATATCCCTCCAAAACCACCTTGATGAAATTTCTGCTGGGCTTCTAGGTGGAAAATAAAGATGAACGAGTCCAAGAGTGCTCATGTAGTGTTCACCCTGAACCACAAACCTTCTCCTCCCATTAACTTTAATAATATTCCTATTCCGCCTTCCGACGAAATTCGATATTTAGGTATTCACTTGGACAAAAGACTGACCTGGAGTACCCACATTCGACAAAAACGCAAAGAACTCAACAGACGATACGGTCTTTTATCTAGATTACTTGACAGACGCTCTAAATTATCATTAACCAACAAACTAACTCTTTACAAAGTTTTGCTAAAACCAATCTGGACATACGGGATCGAACTGTGGGGCTCTGCTAAACCAACAAGTATTCAAAGAATACAGTCCTTTCAGTCGAAAGTGCTGCGCAAAATAGTGGACGCACCGTTCTACGTAACAAATGACGTTATACATAACGACTTAAACATTCCGACTATTTCAGCCACTGCTACAGAACAATACAATAACTTCCACCAAAGACTAACATACAACACCAACCCTCTTACAGAAACATTAAAATGCTCTACGAATCCTTACAGCCCACCCCGACGACTACGCAGGCGGTGGCCAAGAGATATGCTGATCACTTAACGAACTCTGATGTGATGAGCCGCTGCTTCAGCAGTCCACAAATTTGCTTATTGCAAAGGAAATGCAGATGGCAAATTAAATTTTATGTCAAATTTTTGTTTTGTAATAAATAAAATATTTCAAATGTTATCATTGTCACTACATTCAGAAGAAAATTTTCATTATCATATTAATATGTATCTCTTTTGTTCTGATGTTTGTAGCCCTGATGATGGCTCACAAGCTTGAGCCGAAACGTTGGCAAAATTAAAAACTTTTCAAAAAATGACTGATTCCTGACTATTCCACCTATAATAGTTTCTACAGTCGACTATACACCCTCAATATAATTCACTCTACTGTTGATATTTCGATTTTATAGTCACCTAGACTGATAAGACTATCTAGAGTAAGTTCCAATGTTGTCCTCAAACTCAAAATATAGATGGAGCATTGTTGACAATATTATTACAGTGTTGTCATTTTGAAGGTGGCTGATTCGGAAAAAAAAAAATCTTGTTAAAATATCATAACTTTGAAACAACCAATGATGAGTTAACAATTTTTTTTTCTAACAAAGATTTCAGTTACAATAAAAATATCTGTTTCTGAAGTAAATAAGATTCTTCAAAGACCTACTTAATATTCTCGAAAGGTAGATTAATAATGTCTTAAAAAAATAATGAGTGTGATTTTGGCCATAAGCCTATATTCTCTGAATACCTTTCTTTACCTGTAACGAGATTTTTTTTTACAAAGAAATGAGGACTACAAAGAAAATTTAGGAGTAATCTACAGCATAGTGGTTTCTATAACAGCTTCTATGCCAAAGGTCGCCAATTCAAACCTGCAAGGTGGCCTTAAGATTTTTAAATGGGAGTAAGAAATCCTTAGTTATTCCGTCCTTAAGAGGGGTTGTAAAAAGTGGTCACGAGCCTTTGTGGTATCAGGTACTCGTAAAAGACCCCAATCCTTATAAAACTTGGATAGAAAAAATTTAAAAAAAAAATCAGTCTCCCACTGTAGCTTCGTCTGATTAGCCATAGTAGCATTAAGTGGCGTTAAATGAATAGACAAACCACAAAGTAAAATTTATCTGATTTATAAATTATTTAAATGACCTATTATTAAAAATTCCCATGTACTAAGATAATTATCTTACTGCAAACAAATTTATCAATATTATTAATATAAATAAATCATTCAATTGTTCATGCAGCTTGAGTCGGTACTACGACGCACCAAGAGTAACAAGGCTTCTGGACTGGATGATATTCCGTATGTACTGTTGAAGATGCTACCTAGGAGGGGTAAAGCCTCCCTATTAAACATTTTAACTGCTGCATGCGGATCTGATACATCCCCGATGACTGGAAGCAAGCGATCATAGTGCCGCTACATAAGCCTGGGAAGAATGGAGACTCACCAGAGCATTATCGGCCTATCAGTCTCCTTTCGCAGATGAGCAAGGTTTCTATTGAGAGGCTGATCCATCACCATCTGCTAGAGCACTGCAGTGAGGAGTCCATCATTCCACCAGAACAGACCGGGGTCGCACGAGGCGTTGAGTGCGACCATCATTTAGTGAAACTTCAAAGGCGCACCATAGAGCGTATGACGAAGAACAATGAAGCCACGGCGTTCATCTCACTGGACTGCACACAGGCGTTTGATTGTGTATCCCACAAGTTACTGCTTCGCCAGTTGGACTATCATTTTCCAGCTCCATTATGCCGATTGATCAGAAGCTACTTAAGCGGGAGATCCTTCGTCGTAAGGGTAGGCGATAAATTATCAACTTCGAAGGAAACCATTTGTGGGGTACTTCAAGGTTCTGTATTGGAACCACTATTGTTTGTGATCTTTACAGCAAAAGTGGTCTCAATGAAGCACCCAAAGGTAGTGGTAGCAGCCTACGCCGATGACATTGGCATCTATGCTTCTAGTATGAGACCGAAAAGGGCTCTCACCCTGGGCACAAGGAGCATCGACCACTATTGTAGATGAGCTAAAGGAGATCGGCATTAGGGTGAACCCGAAGAAGACAGATGCCATTGTCATGTCGTTCCAGAAGGGGAAGAGCGCCTTGCCTACTGATTTTAAAGTGAACGGAGAAACACGCCAGTCTCCAATTCCATCCTCTACGGGTCACTCTAGATAGGCACCTCACTTTCTCTAGTCACGTCTGGGAACGACTCAAACTGGGCAGGAGAAAGGGCTATAGACTTAATCTTCTACTCACGTCACGTCAGCTGTCTCTGAGGCTGAAAGGCTGACTACAGATCTACAAGGCTATAATACGTCCGACTATGCTCTATGGTGCGCCCTTGATGCGGCATCTGTTTAAGTCCACTCTCAAACAATTACAGACGTTCCAGAACTCCATCCTTCGGCGGATTGTCAGAGGTACCAACTTACAGAGGGCCAAAAACCCTATCCTACATCAGGAGTTAGTATTGCCAACAGTGCCTGAATATATCAGCCGGAGGCACATCAAAACTGAAGGTCTGTGCTAATCCATTGTTTTCTGATATCACCCCACCAACCAAGCCTGGGAGGTGGCAAGGATCACAACCTCTCGTTGACGTTGTCGCCGAGGGAAGGAGTTCGGACTATGTCTGAACTCAATTTATTGCCAAAATCCTGAAGAATGGTCCTTCCCATTTTGCAATTGATAAATAAAGGCATAGAAGCCCTTGAAACGTTAATAGTGCATGCAGCGCATATAGCAATCCTCCTTAGAATACCTTCGGGTAATAGAAGGACAAAATGTGACATGTTACATATCATATTTGTATTTATATTTTGTGTAAGTAAAACCAGAGGGTATGAAAAAAAAATTGTTCTTGTCAATCTTATATTTACGCTCTCTTTAAAATCATTTTACATCTCTTATACAAAATTCGTTATGTATCAAATGTAAAAAGTTGTTTTTATTTATTGCAGCTCAGTAATTAAGAAAATATATGTTTGTAAGAGATGAAGCTTTTTGGGAAGTGATGTTGATAACTTTACTAATTTTAAATAGCACCTGTATTTCTAAAATACTATAAATGATTAATTAATGACCGGCTATGATAGAAGAAGAAGAAGATTTATTTATTTACATAATATTTACAATGTACACTCAGTACAAACATGTTTGGTTTTATGACTTCAGTGGACCGACTATGATATATTTATTGTACCATATGTGATAGTGTTGCATAATGGGCAAAATCACCCATTTAGGTGGACAAAAGTTTGGAATTTTTCAGTGCTTTACCTTTTTATTATTAGTCGACAATTCCCTTAATACTAATATTTCCCGCCATACCGTGTTTATAAATAAATAGTAAATAAGTGAATCATTCCTGATCGCATAAGTGCCTAATAACCGATGTGGGATTATCTTTATTCGATGGCCATTTATTGTGTTCAAGGTGTGTTGAGGGCAAATTCTTTTTGCTTTTATTTAACATTGGACATAGCTGAGACAGGTAAGACATGATATTTCCAAGCTCGTTATTTAATACACATTGCAATCTACCTGTAGAGTTAATTTAGCAATTTGTAAATGTATTCCCCTATTCAATAACGAAAACTATACAACCACCAAGTAATCCCAAAGATTTGTTTGTAGGATTTGTTTCATCAACATTTCTAGTCTTAAAATATTACTATGAATTTTTGTGATACATAATTTTTTTCAGACATAACACTCCGTATAATAAGTTTTACAATCAATAATTTGAAGAGTTTCCTAAATTGGAAAAATTTGAAAACATATGGAATATATTTATTAGCAGGTTTCAACAACTCCGAGCCATAATTTTTCGTATTATTTTTCATGTATTCTGGGAAGTTTTAGATTTTAGCAAATGAATTAGATGTTTGACCACTGTGAGCTCACTAATTATGTCAAAATATTAATTAATTCTTATTTTTTTTTTTTATGATTCCAAAGGTTAAATATGGACAAGTTTCAAAATTTAGTCCACCTAAATCGGTCATATTTTCCACTGTGCGGCGTGGTCTAGTGGATAGAGCAATAGTCTACGGTTCTCCAGGGCACAAGGTTCCAATCTCACTCATACCCATTCAGCTCAATTCATACACTTCTATAAATTGGGTACCCGAATATGGGGGAAGAAAGTGACTGCTGAAAGTGATCTCGGCTTAAACACCCCATTGTACTGCCGGTGATATATAAACAGTACGAATATCGATACGTAATGAGCACCAGACCCTTCAGGACTTGTAGAGGTTCAGGTTCATTTTTTTTTTTTTTTTTCGTCTCTCAAATAAACTATTATTTTACTTTAACACTTTTAATCGTAATATTAAAAAATAAAAAATATATTTATTAGTATCGAAAGTATTTATTTACGGTACGAATCACTTCGGAACAAAAATAATAAGAGAAGGTGGACCAAATGGTGCGTAAGCCAGGATGAAATGAAGGGAGAAGAGAGAAAACAAAGCTTTGGCCATTACTGCTCAATACAGGCTTCCGTAAATTAACGAGACTCTACAGCTAATGTACGCAACTAAATCACTCAATATTCTACACCCCTTTTTCTATATTTCAAGAATGAGAGTGAAAAAACGATTCGGGAAAACCCATTTTTCCTTACTTGTGTAGGGCGAATCGATATCCATGATGAATGGGCATAAGGGAGGTAGATAAGGATGGCTATGGAAATTCCAGGATACCGTAGAAATGAGGGTATATCCAAGCGAATTTCAGAGCTATGTGGGAAAAATATTAAAAAGGTTTTGAGCCTAAAATTAATTTTAAAAAGTACTAAGAACTAATTTTATTGTATGTTTCTTACCAATAGTTTCTAAATTAATAAGGAATTTTTAATAATAAATCCGAGATAAATATTTTATTTAAAAACCAAAATTAAAAAATACAAAGTTAACGGAGTTGTATTTTTCAA
This sequence comes from Piezodorus guildinii, assembly GCA_023052935.1. Lineage (NCBI taxonomy): Eukaryota > Metazoa > Arthropoda > Insecta > Hemiptera > Pentatomidae > Piezodorus > Piezodorus guildinii. Next base: position 103,354,490 of record CM041294.1, on the reverse strand, counting down.
AATATAGTCATCTAGCATTTAAAACTTAGTAAGAAACCATTTTTAATCATTTTTTCCTCATAAGTCGCCTTATAATTTCTTGAAATGTAGTTTTTTCAGCCAGAACAACAACCCATTATATTTATTAAAATCCCTGCTTTCCAAAAAAATAAATATATAAAATCAATTCTCACTAAAATTAGTTTTAGAAAATACTATTTTATGGTGCAGTCATAATACCATTTGACAAATATTTTAATTATAAAAGTTGAGTAAATCAGTTACTAATTTAGCAGTATTAACGTAATAACAGGTAAGTTCGTGGCTGTGTGGCAAGCACACTACTTTTCCGAGCCAAAAATATTCAAAACAAAATCTCACCCTCTGTCTGTCTCGGGTATATGTGTCGCGTCTGTTAACTGGATGTCACTCACCAAAACAGTCATAGAGAATGGTGGCCCTTCACTATTACTTATCATCAAGAATTTCGATTCGGAATCCTAGAAAACTATATTGTACGACAAAGAGCTTACACGGCTTATTATATAAATGCAAACTGTGGTTATTAGAATTTTAGAAGTCAGAAGAAATATTCTAACAAGGTGGCCCTTAAGAGAACATGCTCATTTATTTTAGTATAAGCCTTATAATGTAACATTATTGTATTATTATATAATAGATAATATTATTATCAATTTAAATGTATTATAAACACAGGGGGAGGGGATTAGTACGGGTGGTTGTCTGACGAAAGAAAGCAATCAACTAGTTTTTAACTGTTTATTCAATTTTTTACTATTTAACAAAGTCCGCTATTTTATATTTAATTAATTATTTTATGTTTATCTTTTCAATATTTACTCTTTTACAGCACGAAAAATGCTCTATTTTTTATTTATTTATCTACTTTCGGTTTTCTTAGTTTTCTTTTTCTTTTTTTTTTTAGTGGCGCTACAGGCCGTGCAGGCCCTGGCCTCGCAGTGTAATCTCCTGGGAGTTTACACTCGCGTTTCACGATGTAATTTATAGTGTAGGGTCATCACTCCCTACGCCTAATTTTTTTGAGTGGCCATCCATTTAGCTGAGGGTCTCACATACCCGGGGGAGATGCTGCGACTGAATCCCCATTATATTACATCCTTATAAAAGCCCTGCCGGGTCTGGGATTCGAAATCGCAACCTGTAGCATAAGAGACCAGCGCGCTAGCCACTCAGCCACGGGCTCTTTTCTTAGTGTTCAAGTTGGCATTTTTGTTTCAGGTTTTGTACAGTTGATATTTTTCCTAATAATCTGGATAGGCGAAATGTCTATTTGTTATTTGATAATGGTGTTATTAGACATTAGGACTTGCAATAAGAATTCTTCTATTTGTTTTATATGTATTATGTGGGGTTTTTTTTACTTGTGATTTTAATATAGTTTGTTGAATACTATTATAGTCTATATTTCATAAGCGTGATTGGAGTTTTTCAGTTCTATAAAAATATTTACCATCCTTTGTTATGTAACCTCCTTTCTGTCAGTATTTTAGTAGATGTCATGGTATGATCGATTGTCTTAAGTTGATATGTCCTAATATGGTTAGTTGATATGCCTAATGTACATTTTTTAAAAGGTTTTGATGTTAAATGTGCTGATAGTTAAAATAAATAGATAAATCAATTAATAAATTAATTAAGATATCGTGATATGTTGACATAATATTATTATTAGGACGTAAACGGGAGTTTTCGCTTATTAAGCCAAATTATCAAAAGCCTTAGTCAGTTTAGTATTCCAGCATGAGAAACACAAGCGAGATAAAAAAAGGAAACGGAAATCAAGCACGTAAAAAATAAATATCAGCACGTAGTAAATTTTATTATTCCGAAAAAAAATATTGATATTAAAATGATGGTTCTTAAATCTTCCTCAAAAGTTTATATTAAGAAAAAAGATACCATAAATTTTCAAAACACCTCAGTTGTCAGCAGATACAGTAAAAAAAAAAAAATATTAATAAATCTTCCTTTATTAACCTTGATTTTAATAATATATTAATATGTTCATTTTTACAATAATAGGGAAGCCCTAATCCACTGGGGACCAAAGAATATGTTGGTTGTGAAGGGTGGTTCTCATTGTTATATTTTTATTAAATTTGTATTCACTTCTATCTAGTTTATAAGGAAAAAATTATAAATAAAATGGATATATACTTAACTCATACGTTGGTAAATAGACGTTTATGTAACGTTGATATGGAATTTTAATTAGTATGAAGAAAATTAACTTATTTTTGCAATAAAAAAAAAAAAAAAAAAAACCACTACAACCCATGAAGGGTCTTGGGCTCAGTACATATAGAGATTCGTACTGTTTCTAGGCCAACGGCAGTGCAATGAGGTGATTAGGCCTTAATCACGCTCAGCCACCAGGTTTTTGTAATAAACAATGATAATTTATTGATGTATTGTAGAGAGCCCTGAAGATGTGGGAGGCACCGAAACGTTGCCTCCTAATTGTTACTGATGTAATAATAAACTTTTGAGGAATACTTAAGAACCATATAATTATTGTGAATGTTTTATCATATGTTTCATCCAAATAATTAATTTTATTATTAGTGGTTTACATATTTGATTTACGTTTCCTTTTTTGACCTCGATCTTATACACGGTATATCTTTTTTTATATTTATTTGATTTTTTTTTTTTTTACTATTTAACAAAGTCAGCTATTTTATAATTAAAAATAATTTCATGTAAACTTTTTATAGTATGTTAATTAATTATCATTAAAAAGAAACACCAAAAATCCTGTACCACTACGATCCATGAAGGCTCTTAAGCTCAGTACCTATGGAAATTCGTACAGTTTCTTGGCCAACCGGAGCACAGTAGACTAGTGCTCTATTCATTAGACTACGCCGCTTCCTATGTTACTGATATGATAATAAACTTTTGAGAAAGATTTAAGAACCATAATGAATGTTTATGTATAATATAATATATATAATGAATGTTTATCATATTTTCATATTCTTCCGAATTATTAATTTAATTATGTGTTTTTTACATTGTTGATTATCGTTTTATTTTTTGATCTCTCATATATATATATATATATATATATATATATATATATATATATATATATATAATATATATATATATATATATATGTATATATATATTTTTTTTTTTAATTATTTTTTTACTATTTAACAAAACCAGCTATTTAATAATTAATAATAATTTTATGTAAACTTATAATGATATCTTAAATAATTATCAGTGAATATAATTCTGACTAACACTCATTATGTATCTGATTTAATTACAGTAGCTTCTAATTCCCTCATGGCCGAAAATTATAATTAATATTTCTCAGAATACTTCAGAGAGGCTTTTACCCTTGCGGAAAATAAGATGACGCCGAGTATATTAAGGGTTCGTTAGGACCGTTGTGGTGACATTCAATAGGCTGGGAGGAAGTGAACCCTCTTTGTCGTAAGATAACAGCGTCTCCCACTCACTTCTATCCTCGCTATATTAAACTGATAACAATGCCAGAAGGATTTTCTAAGGAGTGTTAAATATGAGATAATTTGTTTCAATAGCGTTTAGAAATTTATATATGAATTTCTCGGAACGATTTATCCCACTTGGAGAATTTAATTCCGATTTCATAACGCCTCTCGAGAAAAGTTCGCGAAGATCAAAGATGTTCGTGAGGAAGGAGACAATCTTCTCCTCAGAAGTTGTGATGTCTCTGAACTCTGTAACTTTTGATGAAGTTTAATACTTTCTAGTATTTGTCACGTTTTACGGTCGGCCGGAAGCTACGTTCGCACCTTATCTAGGGTAAGTTTCTGAAGTATATTGTAACATTACCTTTAAAGGAAATGTTTATACCTGATACGTTTCTAACTGATATGTTTCAAGGTAAGACACTTGGTTTAAAACCAGCCATCGCTCCGTAATTTAATGTTTTTTTGTTTTGTTTTTAATTTAAGATTACAATTAATTCCAGAAATACTAATAGGTATTTCTAACAATAAATATTCGTAATCGACTAAAAAAATAAATAAAAATTACGTACTCGAAAACGTTGAGGTCTTACGTTTCAAAATATGTGGAACCCGAAACTTGCAAAAAAATAGATGGCATTTCCTATTTGGAATAATAAATTTGCTTCTCATCTCGAAAAGTGTGTTTGACATTTCGATTTGAATATCATTTTTGGCGTGGTTACTTTGGACCACGGTGTCCATGGAGAGCAAAAGCCCTCCTATAACGGATCCTGCTTCCGATCCGAGGCTGGGACAGCTCCCAGGGACCATTATCGCCCCACATTTCAGGTCCGCGTCCTTTGCTCCCTCCCTTGAACATCCCACGATAAACGTGGTTGAAGGAATGGAATTAGAAGCAACATCGGACAAGCGGAAAATTCAGTCAAATGATGAATATATATACCCGAAGAAAACTGCAAAACCCAGGAAGACGACAGAAGTACGTCCAGTTGTTACTACTAACACTTTCCTTCCTTTAGCTACTACCAATACTAGTTCCACTGAGCCTCAAGGGCAAGCTGTCACAACTAAATTGCCGAAAGTCCCTCCGGTTGTAATGCCAGGTACCTATACATCAGCATTTATAAGAAATTACATGAGCTCATTAAAAATCGAAAATTACTTCATGCGACGCAATAGCCAAGAAGTACGTATTTTTCTTGACTCAGTCAAAGACCGAGATACGTTAAGGAAGGCCTTAGAAAATTCTAATATGACATACCACACATTTGCTGTCCGCGGAGGTACACAACATCCTCAACGATTCTTACTTAAAAATCTCGATATTCAAGAAGATCTAGAAAGTGTAAAGAACGCCTTGGCGCCAGTAGGAGTTATAGACGTAAGAAGACTTCAGAAATCGTTATCGGATGGATCAAAAATCCTACTCTCTCCCATTCTTATAACAGTACCTGCCAATGTCAGTATCGAAGATATCCAAAAGATCAGAGCGGTCAACAGGGTTCTTTTTCGCGTAGAGAAATACGTACCACAACGAAATGGTTTAACCCAATGTTTTCGTTGTCAAAAATTCGGACACACGAAGAATTATTGTGGATATGTACTAAAATGCGTGCGTTGCTCCGGACCACATGGCATCTCAGAATGCCCGAGACAGGGCAAACCCAAATGTCCAAATTGCAATGAGGAACATGTCGCCTCGTTTCGCCAGTGTCCTTACCGTCTTCAACTTACAGAACAACTGAAGAAAAAGAAAGAAGAATGGGCAATAAAAACTAGAACTACAGCTTTACAAGTTCCACCAGTACCTCCTTCTTCCTCAACCCCAAGTAAAACAACTTTTGCGACTACTCTGCTACCGGAACCTGACCCACCCCAAAGAGAACGGAAATTAAATCACATACCAGACGACGCACCACCTTCCTGGCTCAGGCAGTTTGAAATTTCCATGAATGGGTTGGTACAACAACTCATAACTTTAATCAAGTCGGTACTGAACCACGCAGCACAACAATGAGAGCCTATTCTTTGCTCAACTTCAATTGCAACGGTCTGGCAGCCAGGATTGAAGAAGTAGAGGCATTGTTAGCCATCGCCCAGCCCACCATAGCGGTTATCACTGATATTCGAACGTTACAGTGTCGTCCTCACTTTCAAGGCTATTCTGTCGTCGTTGATGAATGCCATGACCCACACGGAGGGGTATTAATAGCCGTTCGCCATGGAATGACATGGAAGAAGGTACCAGCACCTATGCGTATTGCCGATAATAGGATCAGTCACCTGACCATACAGGTTCATATGCAACAACCAACCTACATCACTGGTATCTATCGTAGGCCGCGTGCCTCTCTTAGAGATCTACGTCAACTCCTTGAAATATGTGCAAATGAAACAAACCATTGGCTTGTAGGAGATTTAAATGCTAGGCATGTCTTGTGGCACAATACTCGTTCAAACGGAGCAGGAAAACATCTGGTAAAAACAGCCTTCACGGTGGTGCATCCAGCTACCCACACGTTTCGCCACGCCGGTAATGGCTGTACCTCGACTATCGATCTCCTTCTCACTAGGCAACCCCATCGTATTACTGGTTGTTCCGCCCTCGAATTCATCACATCTGATCACCGTCCGGTGATGTACACTATTCACGGAAGGCAAGAGCAACCGAAGGCGAAAACATTTAAATATAAGGAGGCAGATTGGAAAAGATACAAAGCTGAAGTTTTCCAAAAGCTGCAAACTGTGCCTTCTCTCCGCAAAAGGAATGATGTGGATATATACATCAAGTATTTCACTAATGTGCTTCGCGAAGCCGCAATATTAAGCATACCCACTTTTCAGCCAAAACCACCTCATCTTAGACAACCCCCACCGCACGTAATGACGTTAATTGAATGCCGGCGGACTCTTAAAAATAGGTGGTATCGTACTAAAAACCGTCATGTAAAGAAGGCATTGAATTCACTCACGACGCAAATAAAGAACCTATTAAAGCAATGGAAGACAACATTATGGCATGAGCGGCTCACAGCGACCCATGGCGATGTCAGGAAGCTCTGGAAACTAACAAAAACGGCAACAAGAAAATCTTCAACGATTCGGCTACACGACAAGGACCGCCTTCTAACATCTTTTGAACAAGCCGAAGTATTAGCGGGCCACTACCGAAGGGATATAGAAGCTAGGACAGGCACAGAACCTACCCCTCAAAAAATGGCCAAGGACATAAACTTTATGTTCATTAGCCCTAAAAAATTAAAAGCAATTATTCGGAGAACAAATGGCAACCGTGCACCAGGGCATGATGGAGTGCAAACCATCTTGCTTAAGCAACTTCCCCGGAAAGGAATTGTGCATTTAACAAACCTTTACAATGCATGTCTTCGGCTCCGATATTTTCCGGTACAATGGAAACATGCCATACTTTCTCCATTGTTGAAACCGGCAAAAACAGGTGATGACCCAGACCACTATAGACCTATCAGTTTATTGCCCCACCTCGGAAAAATATTTGAGAAGATAATTCTTAATTACTTAAGAAACTTTTGTGAAGAAAATTCCGTCATTCCGTTTGAACAAACAGGTTTTCAAGCACAACTTAGCACTGAACATCACTTAATGAAATTGCAATATGAGATATGCAACAATTTTAATAAGAACAATGCAACTGCTATGATATCTATAGATTGCTCGAAGGCATTCGATTCCGTATCTCATTACATCCTTTGCCAGAAGCTAGCGGATCTTGAGTGCCCAGAACAACTCTATAATGCCATTGCATCTTTCCTGGAAACTCGAACCCTATCAGTCCGAGTTCACGAAGAACATTCTCGCACTGTTCTCCTTACTTGCGGTGTTCCTCAGGGTGCAGTTTTATCTCCTGTCTTGTTCAATATATATACTGCAGACATAATAGGCCATAACTATAAAACCGCTACAATAGCCGCATTCGCGGATGATATAGCCGTCTACAGTTCCAGTATGAATCCAACTCAAGCTCTTACTCAGGCTGAATCGGTTTGTCAAACCATTGTTCGGAAATTAGAGCAGTTGAACATCAGAGTGAATCCATCAAAAACGGACTGTATAGTGTTCTCTATCCAAAAAGGTAAAAAATCTAGACTACCAAAAGTTTTTCGAGTCGGCGGCACAGTTCAGCGACCCTCTCACGCTATTGTATACCTTGGTATCAAGATGGATCGCCATATGAAGCTCTCTGCTCATGTGTATAATAAAACAAGGTTGGTTAGAACCAAATCATACCGACTTCATCACCTTCTAACCTCTCCAGCGCTCTCACTAAGGCTTAAACTGTTAGTCTATAAAGGCATATTACGTCCTGCACTGATGTATGGCGCGCCATTGTTTACGCACCTAACTGAAGGCACACTGAAACACCTTCAGCGATTTCAAAATACAATGCTCCGAAGAATGACCCGTTCGACCTCAATGAAAAAGGTGAAAGCCGATCTCCTCCACGAAATTTTAGAAATACCAACAATTTCAGATTACATTAGGCAACGCCATGTTAAATTTTTTGATTCTTTAAAAACATTAACTAACCCACTATTCAACACGATGACTCCAGCACCAGCTCCAATACGATGGCAAAACACCACATAAATAAATGATAGTTTTGATTAGGACTTTAGTTATAAATAAGTTAGTTAAGTTAGTAATAAGTTAGTCATAAGTCTTTCATGAACACGAAAAATGGGTGAGCCCCATCAGCTCTAATCTAATTTCAATCTAATCTATTTTGTAAACAACACAGTAACATAACACCCTTACACAATCTTAAAATGTAACATAGTTACAGTACAAGATATTTAACTACGTAAATTAATAATTAAATTTCATATTGTTAATAGGGGATCTGGAAAAAAAAAAAAAAAAAAAAAAAAAAAAAAAAAAAAAAAAAAAAAAAAAAAAAAAAAAAAAAAAAAATAAATAAATAAAAAAAAAATAAAATCCGTACAAATTTATTTATTTTTTTTTTTACAAAGAAATAAAAACCTTTATAAAAGTTCGGTACAGAATTGAATTCTTTACGATACAAAAAAATTAATAAATTATCAGCCACGGGCTCCCCTAATATAATCACTTAGAAATAATAAACTATTTTGTATAGCTTTTTGTTTAACACGCTTACCCCTTTATAAATGCTCAACTGCTTTATACGTGTCATATTCAAAGAAACCTCTATCACTCGATTTTACAAAGAATTAAAGTTGCTTTACCCTACTGCCGTTAGTACTCCCTTCATTCCTCTACCAAGTTATCCGAACCCGGTGTCCCTTTCTAAAGTTTCCTACTTTTTTTATACCAGAGCGGTAAAGAAAAATTGTTAAAATAATAATGGTTCATCAGCTTATAAATTCATTTATATAATTATGATTTAGAAAAAAATAAATCCCTGTAATAGTTAAAATCTTGATCATAGGTTCCTTCTAGCTTTGCTCTACATTCGCAAAATATTTTGCATAGTTAGAACATTTATTCACGTTTTTTAAAAATTAGGTTAGGACATACAATCCCTCTTTCATATCCTGAATAGTTCTGACGGAGTAAATATTCATCGAAATAAGATGAAGAAAGCCTTAAAATGAGTTAAAAGTAAGCCCAGAACTTGGTTAAATTAAACTACAGTGAATATATGAGCTGGTGTTTTAAGTATGTAAAGGTTTTTTAATTTTTTTCAAAAATATTGTAATAAGTTTTATTCTTTTTTGAAAAATTTGAAATAATATATAATACAATATAAATTAGTAAATAGTAGGACTTGGAGCACATTCTGCGTGTTACACTAAATAACTTTTAATATTTTAACAGGAGCGGTTCTTTTTTTAATGAGATATGCTGTTTTTTTTTTTGTTTTTTTTTTTAGAGAGAGTGAAGGAAGCTGGCTTAATGACTTTACCAACTCCAATTAAGTCTAATAAGACGGGTTATCCTATAGTTTCCTAATCTATTGAAGTTAGTGTGGGAAGAGGCCCTAATAGCCGAGATAGTTCAGGTATAGTCGCCTTAGCAACTTCGAGTCTGTTCGAATAACAATTATTCTTGAATACCTCATTGACGGATGAATTTTATTCGATTGTAGTCCTATGAAACCTCAATCCTTCATGTTTTTTTTTGTTTTTTTCCCTTAAATGAAAGAAAAACAATTGTAGGATAGTTGATTCATTCTGTTGAACGGAAAATAAATGAATTTCTACCTGCTGGATATCAGTCGGTGTTGTTTGACTTGATGTTGCTAAAAAAATGCTTTACTATCCCTAACCATCCCTAGTTCTGGTACTATTAGGTATTTATTTCATCTATTATCATATTTAGTTATCCATCAACTAATAATTTTTTACTCAAATGCTATTTTAGAGGAAAGTATAATTCATCCCAATAATATGCTCTACCAAGCGAAGTCTTTTTTTTATTTAATTAAAGATATTAATATTACTATGCCTGCTTCCTATTGTATCATTAGTTATCTGTAGCTAAGCACTAACTATGAATAATGGTTGAACATTTTTATTATTTTTAAAATATCCTAGAATCCCAAGAACTACGAAGCATGGGCTCTTCATGCCTTAAGGCATTGAGTTTGAGACGATATCCTAGTTCCCTTAATTATTAACAAACTTGTACAAAGTCGAGGTGGTCGCAGTAAAAACCCGAAACTCGTCAAAAGGCCTTCTCTTACACCACTTCTTCAAGCAGATCACGTACAGATTTTCAAGCCTCTAACTCAATCAAAAGGGGCTTGCTCGTAACCTTAAAAACCGCAGGAGGTAAAGAAAAATTCCAAGCTCTCCTAAAGACATTTCTATGCGACCAATTTAATTTAACTAAATGCAAATTTTCACCAGATGTTGCAATAGCTTCCAAAAATAGTTCTGTTTAAATTTATATTTTTATCTACAGTATGGTTCTATCTATAAAATACAAATCAGAGCTTATTTGGGCCGCAGGAAATAACTAAAATGAAATGAATAAATAATATTTATAGAATAAAACTAGGAAATTTCTTGTGTAGAAAACAAATATAACTAATTTATTAAGGTAGATATTTGGGCTGAATAATTTCTTCCATAAAGACTTTAATATTTTTTTATTAAATGAACTTGAACTTTCGGGATCTTCTCCCTTCTCCAGTAGTCTACAAACTAAAAATACCAATTTCCATTACATTAAAAAAAAATCTGGTGCGGGCAACACACGACTTTCACTTACCTCCGATTTAAAAATCGATTAATGAATTTTCTAAATACAGTTAGAAATAAAAAGGAGAATAAATTAAATTGAATTATTATAAAAACATGTGTTTTATTAAAAACTCTATTTTATTGTTATCTAAAATAATCAGTTAGGTTTATCAGCTTTTTACTAATCTTTATTAACTTTTACAAGCTTGTATATAAGATGATATTTTTTCTAAAATATTTCTCTTTCCAACGGTATATTAAACATATATAGTACTGTTCTTATGTTCAAAAACAAAAAATTGCATTCAAAAATATTTTTTCAGTTTTCTCCTTTAGTTGTTTATCAAATTCGCCCCACTTGCATATTTAGGTGTTAATTGTCAATGGTTACAAGATAATATAGTTATTTTTACAGAATCTACAGAATTAAAGGTACTTTAGAGAAAGAAATTTTAAAATATCGGCATTTAAGCCTTGTTTTACTATTTCAATCAGAATGAAACCTACATGATATTAAAACGGCCAATTTTACATAGATATAGGGAGTTTAATCGAAATCGTTAGAGTCTTTTTGAAAAAATCGAAAAAAGGTGCTAAATGTATGGTATAAAGTAGACCTTCCAGGCAGCTGATTGTGATGAAAAAGATCCTGTAACATCCCGGACGTATATTTGTCTTAAATATAAAAATTTCAGTTTCATAGGAATTTTAGTTTTCGCCCGGGAGTTACCACACACACACACACACACCCACAGACCTTCTTGGGACTTGGTTATTTGGACTCAGAGGACCCTAAAACCTGTATTTCCGTCGAAAAATGAAATTTTCACGATCGCAATACTTTCCCTTACTATATATTTCATACATAGGTAAGTGAAAGTAATACTATAGTGAAGTGAATTGTTAAAAACGTTTTGTAGAAAAATATTATAAGTTAGTTGTCCATTATTAATAAAATTTAAAAATTATTATAGAGCAAATTTTAAATTCAATAGGAGGTATTAAAAACAATAATTAATAATGTTACATAGTAATGAGTTAATGCAATAAATAAATATTTTAAAATTACCTGGTTATATATTTTGAACTTCAATTACCAGCAAATTAAAAAGGAAAATCAGTAAAAAGTAGTCAATAGGTAAGAACATCAAGCAATACTCTGTTCAGATCTGATGTTTTTTGTTTTTTTTACGTTGATAATTATTGAAAATGATCCAAACATTGTTTACAATTAATATTTTAAAAATTCAGGACTTTTGTTTTAATTAAATTTTCGAATAGATTATTATTATTGTTAGTTAAGCTTAATTATCTCGCTTACCACTTCACATATTTTAAGTTTCCAAGTATTGACCAAAGCTATTTCTGCAAGAGTTACACTGCTACCATGTGTGTTACCAGCGTCCAATACCTGACGGGCTCCACATTCCCCAGGTCTGGAATTTCTGGAGCGTCCCTATCACAGGAACTAATTAAAACTGCCGATGTCAAGTGTTTAGTAAACTTCTCTAACATAGCAGATTTATGCTTGACATATGCTTTTACTTCTTTGAAAATTCTGGTGCGCGCAACATACTACGTTCAGTAACATCCGTGGATAAAATCAAATAAAAACAATTAAATGAAATCAGATTTAATTTTCTTTTTTTAAGAATTACATATAGTTTCGAAGGAAACGTTTATTTTATATAAAATATTATAAAAATTTTATTTATTTTTTATCAATTTCCATTACCTGATACAATTTCACATAATAGATTAAAATAAATTCTAAAATCTTTAGCTTTACATCGGCATATAACATATCTCAATTGCTATTTTTATTTGCTTTAGAAAAAACCTGGACGTATTTCTACTTCAGTTGCTTACCGTATTTTTTATATATCATATTTCCCCATGTTTTATCAATGCCTACGTAAAAATGATTAATTTTTAAGAATCAGCGTAATTAAAGAATTTTTTTTAATATAACAGCACATCAATCAGAAAAATATATATATTAAAGCTCATTCATTTTTACACCAGTGTTAAAATTTATTTAATCTAAATCATAAAAAAAATATGGTATAAAGTAGCACTTAAAGACATTCCATTTTAGCGAGAAAGTGGCGTTAGATGCAAGGCCTATCCCTTTCCTTAATATGATTTTTTAAAATCGTACAATTTCTCGGTTTTGGGATAGATTTACTCACGCACTCAGAACTTTCTGCAAGACTTGATCATTTGGATTTAGGGGACCCCAAAACATAATAAAACTGAAAACTCAAGTTCGAAAATTTTCAAGATCGCAATACTTTCCCGTACTACAGATCCTATATAGGTAAGTGAAAGTAAAACCAGGCTGTTATGTATATTCTGGATTAAGTGACAGAAATTAAAAATGATAAGATAATTACTAAATAAAGTAATAATACTTTACTGAATAAAGCCAATAATAGTACCTCATAGGTTGTGGTTTAGAAGAATTAAATTAGTAATTTTATCTGCTACAATGAAAAAATACGACACTAAAGGACAGTGGTGAGACTGTTTATACAGTACTGTATGGTATGCAAGTAGTCAGCCTGGGGAAAGTCCTGAGGATAGAGAGGAAAAATATAAGAGGGTAATGGGCGAAGATTTATTAAGTAAATTTACACGAATCTGGAGGATCTTTAAATAGTATTTAGGACCATAAGATTAAGGTTCTACGGGCACATGATGAGAACGAGTAGTGAGAGATTAAATGAAAATATTCAAGAAAGTGTGCAGCTATAAAAGTATGGGGAACGGGGGGTATGTTAAACAGATGAAAGAGGAACTGGGAAGGCATATAAGAATAACCCATTTTTACATCTCTTTAAACTCTTTGGTTTTCTCTCTAAACCCAGAGAACCACGAAGAGCAATAACACCCAGTCAGTAATTGTGTGATAATCTGGCCATTTCCAGGTTACCAAAATCATATAGTAAATTAATATTTCTGTCATAAAATAATTATAAAACCTACCACTCGTTGGATTATTTATTAATATGCATAAAGAATGTACATAAACGGAACGGAGCTCAATAACATAGATCTGTGAAGGTAATTTGTATCATATGAATTTATTAAACTGTTGATTTCCAAAGTATGTACCTCGCAACTGTCTGTAAACAACTACACATATTATGATACCCTGCCACAAAACTCATGAAATAAAAATTCAATATAATACCTAAAACCAAGTAAAAATATCGCTAATGTTATTGATTTTCCTTATTATTACTTTAAATATGATTTATAAACTTAATATTTCGTTTAAAGATATTTTAAACAAAGATTTTCCATAATTCATTTAATTATAGTTTCTAAAAATATCTATGTTACTTTCTATTTGGATTCGCATTTCCGTAGGATTACTGAACAGAATAAAAAATAGTATAAATTAAATAAATAAATACAAATTCACTAGATATAAAAAAAAAATCAATATCCGCTGGTTATTTGTGTCTTTATTTTCATAATAGTTTAGGAGGAAAATATATACAATATTCTAGCATTTATAATAATGCATTTAGAAAGTATTCTTGTTATTATTTTGTTTGATAAACAAGTTTTTTCTCTGCATATTATATTCCAAAAAATCAGACTTCTTTTTTGTTGTTGTTTTTTGCGTGTTCAACCTACCTTCAACGTGGTAAATGTAAAAAAAAAAAAAAATAATAATAATAAAATAAGGTATGGAATGTAGATATGTTCCACGCATTTGTGAATTTTTCAATAAATTAAATGCGAAAACTGAAAAACTTCCAATTGGCAATCGTCTGAAAATGGATCCCTTCGACAGAGAGAATTTACATGAATGATAGAAAAAAAAATGAATATTTTTTACATGATTCTTCAAGAATATCTTTTGTATATGAGAGGCCTACACTTCAGTAAAAACGTTTTATTTAAACATGATATTTTTTTCTAATCAACTTTTGTAATTTAATTTGAAAGTTTTATACAATACTTTTTTTTTAATTTTAATTTTTTTATTATATCAACTATTAAAAAGAGTTTAAAATTAATGAACACATATAAACTTTAATATCAACAAGAATTGTAAATATTCGTAAATAAAGGCTTATCATATCATATCACATTATATGATTCTTCAACGTTCAGTTGAATAGATATTTAAAATTATAAACAAGTGATTCAAACTTACATTTATGACTAAATCGATGCAAACCATTTAATTGCATTAATATTACATCTCCCCATTAATTAAGCACACATTCATATTCATAGGAAATTAACATACTGAATGCGGATGGAGGTCCATTACTATCTATTGTATTTAAGCAGAACTGACATTATTTTAATCACACGACGGTATTCAACTTTAAGCTTCACATAAAAATCAAGTTTATTTAATTTAAAAAAATCTTTGCGTAATTATTCAAATACAAAACATAGTTTTATATGATAGTAAGCGGTATAAAGTACAAGGCATGCATAACTTAGATGAATACAAAGATAAATTCGAGGGAGATTTTTTAGGGAGTAATATATTCTCATATATTTATTTTATGTGGCTAGAGAGAGGGTAGATGTATTGCTACAGTTCTACATTTATCTCAGATTTGATTTGCTCCAGTACTCCAACCCTTACATATGAAAAATTTTCTAAACATATTTTAATACTTCTTAATTGAAAATTATAAAAATGGTCCGGTTGGTGTAAGGATATCGAAACATTATGTATGATACTGTTCATATGAAATGCAGCGTGTTTTTTTTTTTTCAATCTTAGACAACGGGATTCGAGTTTAAATACATGAAATACCCGTACATATTTTTTACATTGGTCCCTACACTTATATTATTCCTCGAGTTCTGCCGGTGTCTCTGGTCGTATTTATCCTCCTAACCGTCATAAAATCCTTCTTTATGAAAACAGATATTTGTGACGGAAAGTTGTCATAGTAAAAATTGGTAAAAAATGTTATGAACAATGAAACATAGGTATGGTCAGTAATATCTGGTATTGTTAGATTTAGGCCCAAAAATCTTTCAACGGAACAGAGAAGAAGATGATATAGTAAATAGGTAAAATTAGCCAACTCTAATTTTTTAAATTATTTTATTCAATTGTTGAATTAGCATTTTCCTCTATAGTATTTAAACTTAGAAAATTTAAACTTTTTTTTTATTAATAAATAAATTCTTGTAGGGTTAGGGTTAGGGTATTGGAGTAGGTGCTCAACCTCTTGGTTATTAGCACCGAATAAATTTGTAGTAACAGATTTGTTTTACTCTTTTTTCTTCTTTTTATTTATTTATTTTTCCTTCTATTTTTTTTATTTATTTATTTTTTTTTAAATTTATTTATTTATTCTTTTTTTTATTGTTTATTTTTTTTTTATTATTCTTTTGTTGACACATTCTGAATTAGTGGATTTATTCCAATGTTTTCTTTATTTATTTATTATTTTTATATATATATATATTTTTTTTTTATTACTACTATTATTTTTTTGTTTTCTTTCTTTCTTTATTTTTTTTTCTTATAGTTCCGGGAGCAGAGAACATTCTTTGACGAACCTAATCAGTGAACTAACTGTTTCACTAGAGTCCTTCAAGCTTTCACTCAACGATCTAGCTAGGTTAAATTTATCCATTTGTACATGAAATTTGGGGCAGTTCTCAATTATGTGTTTTATTGAGAGAGGCACTCTACACAAGTCACACATTGGTACGGGCTGCCTGAGGATGAGATGGAGATGAGTAAGTCTGCTATGTCCTATGCGAAGTCTCGCCAAAGCAGTTTCCTCGCGGCGATTACTTCGCAATGATGTATTCCATGGATCAGGCGATTGCTTGATATTTCTTAATTTATTGGTGTTGTCAAGTTCCGACCACATCTGTTCCCATGCCTGATATATTTTGACCTTAAGGTAATTTTTTACGTCTTCCTTGATGTAAGTTGGGTGGATTTGGACGTTTGACAATGCAGCTTCTTTCGCAGCCCGATCCGCTTCCTCATTGCCATCAATGCCTACGTGGGATGGAATCCACAAGAACACTAGTTCTTTTTTCAGTATTTTTAAATCTCCCACATATTTTCTGATCTTATTAATTAGTCTTATTAATTAATCTTATTAATTATCAATGCAAATATTATGAATGCTCTTAAGGGCGGATAGGGAATCGGTGCATATAACGAACTTTGACTCATCACGTGACCTAATGAATTCAAGTGCATTTAATATTGCTACAAGTTCCGCAGTATATACGCTACTTAGGTTAGGCAGTTTGAATTTAAGGATACTTACAGGTGTAACAATAGACAGCCCAACTTGATCATTTATTTTGGAGCCGTCTGTAAATATTTTTGTGTAATCTGAATGATCACATATAATTTCATTGTATTTTTCTCTTAGTACATAGTGCGGTGTGTCAGTTTTGTTATACTTTGTCAGAGTTAAGTTTGTTCTTGGTACTGTTTGGTCCCATGGTGCTTCTATTGTTTCTGTTGTCTTATTGAGATGCATGTGAAGAAGTTCTTCGACGTAAGCCCTCGATCTTATTCCTAATGGTGCTGGTTTGCTCGGTTTATTCTGATAAACTATTTTGTACTTGGCTTGGTATATATATTTGTAGGCCAGTGATGAGATATAATTACATGCTAATTGCAGACGCCTGAACTTAAGTGGTGGAATTCCAGATTCTGCACACAGGCTAAGCACTGGACTTGTCCTGAAGGCACCAATAGCAATCCGGAGGCCTGTGTGGTGGATTGTGTCCAGTTGTGTTAAAATTCTTGATTTTGCTGACCCGTACACAGGACTGGCATGATCAAGTTTTGATTCGAGGATACATTGGTATATCTGAAGTAATCTAGTTCGGTCAGATCCCCAACTTGTTCCTGCAAGGACTTTCATCACATTAAGTCGCTTCAGGCATTGTTCCTTTATGTTTTTTATTTGTGAGCCCCATGTCAGCTTGGAGTCGAGGATGAGTCCTAAGAATTTGCACTCATTGTGGAAGGATAGAGCCTGGTCATATAGCTTGATTTGAGGTGGAGGGCTTGGGTGTCTTCGCTTTGAAAATAGCATACACTTAGTTTTATTTGGTGAGAACCTGAGTCCTGATTGTTGTGACCAGGTTTGAAGTTGATCTAGTATGGATTGGACAAATGCTTTATCTCTTGTGGAACCAGAGTAATTTATTAGGATCCCTAGATCATCTACAAAGAGGAAGGATTTTAAGGATCTGTTGGTGAGAGCTTTATGGATATTACTAATTGCTATCATAAACAATGTTCCACTTAAGACACTGCCCTGGGGAATACCATTTTCAATAAGTCTTTTGGATGATAGTTTGTCTGCAACTCTAACTTGGATGTACCTTGACAGGAGAAAGTTTTGAATAAATAAAGGAAGTGTACCTACCATGCTCCACTCATTTAGTTGTTTCAAGACTAGAGGGCGCCAAATCGTATCGAAAGCTTTTTCGATATCG
The DNA here is from genome assembly GCA_023052935.1 of Piezodorus guildinii. Lineage (NCBI taxonomy): Eukaryota > Metazoa > Arthropoda > Insecta > Hemiptera > Pentatomidae > Piezodorus > Piezodorus guildinii. The sequence goes on along the minus strand of CM041294.1, from coordinate 103,336,318 downwards.
AAAAATATTCCTAGGCACTCTTTCTTCTTTATGAAAGAGTTTAGCACTTCTGCTTCAAGAGCTACCAGATGATCTAGTGTTGATCTTCCTTTTCGTTGTCCACACTGAATACTAGGTAGGCAATTATTGCTGTCAAGGAACCATAAGATGCGCTTGTTTAATATTTTCTCCAGGACTTTACAGACACAACTTGTTAGAGAGACAGGTCTATACGCATTTATATCTAGTCTGTTTTTGTCGGGTTTTAGTATAGGCACTATGATAGCGGTTCGCCAGTTTTCTGGGAAGTATCCTTTTGTCCATATTGTATTAAAGATATGTAGTAGATGCTTGATGTCAGATTTGGGTAATTGTTTAAGCATTTCATTGTGGATGTCATCAGGCCCGACAGCAGACTTTTTGAGAGAGCTGAGGGCACTTTCTAATTCCTGTATTGTGATAGGGGAGTTATATGGGATATTGCTGTTTTCACTGTTAATTACATAATCTATTGGTACGTAGTTGTTGATAGTTTCCTGAAATTCTGGACTATAGTTGGAGAAAGATGACGTGTTTGCGTAGTAGTTGACGAATGCTTCTGCTAGTGTCCTTGGGTCATACGTAATTTTACCATTAAGCTCAATTACAGGTTGATCGTTACTATATTTTCCTCTTATACTATTAATCTTCCTCCAAACTGTGCGTATAGGTGTATTTCTATTAATTTCTTTAGTAAACTCGGACCATGATTGCTGTTTTTTCCTTTTGATCAAATAACGTGATTGTGATCTTATTTTCTTAAATGCAATTAAATTTTCCGTTGTTGGATATCTTCGAAATTTATTTTAAGGTTTGTTTCTTTGTTTTATGATTTCTTTGCATTCTTTGTCAAACCAGGGAGGCTGGATTTTGGATGATGGATTAGGTGATGATTTGGGAATTGATTCAGTTGAGGCCTCAATTATTCTCTTAGTGAGAGTTTCAACTATGTCATTTATATTGTCATCATCAGGATTGCTTATTTCTAGGTTTATGATATTTCTAAATTTTTCCCAATTCGCTTTGTCGATTTTCCAATTTTTTAATCTATTCCCTATTGTTTGTGGTCCTATGATGCTAATTTGAATCGGGTAATGATCCGAATTGTGGAGATCGTTAACAACGTTCCATCTGAAGAGGCCATATAGGATTGGGGAGCACAGAGCTATGTCTATGGCACTAAGTGATCTGTTTCTTGGACATAGGTGCGTCTTTTCTCCATTATTAAGGAGCAAGAGATCAAAGTTATCTTGTATTCGCTTGATAATATTGCCTCTATAGTTATTTTCTGAGTTGCCCCAGCTTTGGTGAGCTGCATTCATGTCTCCTAAAATTATAAATGGTTGCGGTAGGCTATTGATAAGTTGGTTGAGAGCAACTTCATTTATTGGTTCTGTGGGTGGAAGGTACAAGTTACAAATGTTTATGGGTACATTGAAATGTACTCTAGTGACTATTGCTTGGATGGAGGTTTGTACTAAGATTTCACTGGATACGTATTTTTTATGAATGGCTGTGAGAACTCCTCCACATGCTCGGGTTTGTGGTTCTTTGTCTTTCCTATAAATGCTATAATTTTCATAGTTGAATTTAGATGTTGGTCTGAGATGAGTTTCCTGAAGACATATCACTGCAGGCTGTAGATCGCTGACAAGAATTTTTAGTTCTTCATGTTGTAGTTTTTATACCGTTTAGATTCCACTGTAAAATATTAGTGTGATGATTCATTTTTTGATTATGATGAAGGTAGGCCTGTTTTTGTTTTATCTTACACTAGGGATACATAGATTTCGAATCATTATATTCATTTATTTGTGGTGTATTTTGATTTCTTTTTTGGCTTTTCTGCTTTTTTATTTTTCAATTTAATGTCCTTGTCTAACATTTCCAAAGAGGGTTCATTAGGTTGCGAGGGTTGTTCATTTTGGGATAGAGATAAGATGGGAGGTGGGAGAGAATTGGAGGAAGAGGGACCTGGGTTTTGGATAAGAGGGGTGGTGTCGGAATGAGAGTGGGGATGGGCTGGAGAAAATATTGGAGAAATGGATTGTTGTGATTCGGTGCTAACAACTCGAGTTGAACGTGGTGTTTTTACCTCGATGGAAGAACTTAAGTTGAGTGGGGTTTCTTTTAATGCGCTTGCATTCTTATTTATCGGTAAATCTACTTGTATCATTATGTCCTTGGTTTCCTTTTTATTATTTCGATTTTCGGGTTGAGTTACAGCTTGGGAAAAGGTTTTGGTTAGTCTTAGGGGCAAGTTTTCAAGGTATTGCTTTTTTGCTAAATTATATGATAATTTTTTAGTCACCTGTAGTTCTTTAATGTCCCTCTCCTCTTTATATTTCGGGCAAATTCTGTCGAGGCTGTTATGTTCACCATGGCAATTGACACACGTCGGCACAATGGAGTTACAATTACCTTCATGTTTAGGAAGTGCACAATGTGAGCATATCGGGGTTTTCCCGCATTTATTCTTATGATGTCCGAAAACAAGACAGGAAAAACAGCGAAGGGGTGAAGGGATATAAGGTTTTAATTTCACTCTTTCGTATGCAATTTTTATATCGTCAGGGAGAGTTACTCGATGAAAGGTCAGTATGTAGGAGTTTGTCTTTATTTCAACGCCGTCTCGTTTTATACAAATTCTTTGAACGTTTGTTACAAATTGATCCTTTAATTCTGCTAATATTTCTTGTTCTGAAACACAATAAAGGTCGGGGCAGTATATTACCCCTTTGGAATAATTTAGGTTACTGTGTGGTTCCACTTTAATATTAATTTCTCCATTTAATGAAGTGCATGATGATAGTTTTAGTGCTTGTTCTTTGTTTTTTACTACAACAAATAAGGTTCCGTTCTTTAATTTTTTAACGTTTTCTATATCACCTGCAATATTCATGATACACTTTTGGATAAGGAATGGTGAAACAGTTAAAAAACTTCCTTCATCAATTCTAGAAATGATTAAATATTTGTTAAATTGTTCTATTTCTTGATTTTCCTTATCTATATAGGCCCTTGGACGTCTAGGTTGGGGATATTCCCGTATGTCTGGGGGAGAATGGGCCATCGCTTAGGTCTTAAGATGAGTTGAGCACAAGGATATTTTCACGTAGTGATTAGTGAAAGAGGAAAGACAATTATTAAGTAATTTTAAAGGAGAAAAATATATACAAAGATAAATCCCGGTAACTCAGGAGCGACAAGTTGAAAATAGAATGTGGAAGAAATACACAAAATAGATATAGTAAAAGTTACTGAATATGAATTAAATAAAAAGAATCATAAATCATTATTTAAACCAGATAAGAAAATTAATCTAATTAAAAACACTATATATATATATAAATACTCAGTAAATATATATGTATATATATAAATACTCAGTAAATAAATACTTACTATTCTACTTACTATACTAAATAAATCTATAATTAAATAAATTAAAGCCGAGATGAGAACTAGACTGTCTATAGATAACTGTATGCTATAACTATAAGAAAGAAATTAAACTGACAATGTAAGAAGAATGTTATTAATAACTAAAATATAAGCATAATTAACCAAATATGAAGTAAAAGATAATCAAATAAGAAATAATGTATTAATAAAAGAATAAATAAAACAAAAGATTTTTTATATAAATAATCCACAAGGGCTTATCTGGTGCTGGGTAGCATCCGCTGCCGGCGCGGCTTCTCAGAAGAGTATTGTCACACTATCAAAGATGCCGAAAACTTCAAAGAACACACACCGCGATGTGAACTCCACGAAGGTTGACACAAGACTCCTAAATTCTTGTATATAGCCTTACAATACAATTAACTGGTTAATTTAAGCCATCTCGTTTCCCACGCCTTTTCTGTGATTATTGTCCTAATTACATTATATACTGTCATAATCGTTTACTCAATAACTATATAATCGAATCATTTATCATTTATTGATCTCATTTATTGTAATAAACAATATTTCAAGTATATTAAAACCAGACTATCACATATATTAATTTATTATAGTTGGCTATTATTTCAAAACATTTGTCATTTGAAATCATCTTCTTCCAGTGGCGCGACAGGCCGTGAAGGCCCTGGGCCTCGCGTTGTTAACTCCTGCGAGTTTTCACTCACGTTTCACAATGTAATTTTTAGTGTAGGGTCATCACTCCCTAAGACTAATTTTGTGAGTGGCCTCCCTTTGGCTGACGGGTTTTACATACCTGGGGGAGAGGTTGTGAGTGAATCCACATTATTATACATCCTTATAAAAGCCGAGACTGGGATTCGAACTAAGAACCTGTAGCATGAGAGACTAGCACGCTAGCCACTCAGCCCCGGTCTCCCCTTGTCATTTGAAATCATGGTTACCAAATCGTGAAAATTGTTGGAGTGAATTTTAATATTTATAAACAACCTTTAGTAAGAAGTATGATGTTATTATTATCATTAATTAAACTCCACTTTAGTTCTATAGTGTTTAATCGGACGATGTTACAGTTGGATTTCTCTATTTTGCCAATTCAGGTTTGATTAGGATGGAAATATTTAGCAAGTACTTGGCATACACATAATACACACACATCCTTACATTCCCTTCGACAGTATAACTAAGGATTTTATTTTGTTTTCTTTTTCACTTTAAATCTTTTTGTTGTGTAGGGTTTTTTTTTTTAAAAGATTTTTCCTAATGTTGTATAACTACATTAGGCTACAATAACCATTAACACCTAATGTAAATATCACTTAAGTGTAACGAGTAATTGATGGTACTCTTTAAAGATCACTGTTCTAATTAGAGCTGGAATGGAAAACTTTAGGACTCCCACTATAGCATCTCAGATTGACTTCAGCAGCATAACATGACGTTATATTAATATACAATAACAAAGTTACGATATACTAGGTATCATTTGGCTAACAGTCGAATAAAAAAATATATTCAGTTCGAGCAGTATTTGATTTATTTTTTAGTAAAAAATTTCAATATTATGCTGGTGAGTATAATTAAAGTAAAAAAAAAAAAAAAAAAAAAGGAAGGATTTTATACTTCTATTCCAATTAAAATCCTAGAGCCATCTGCCAGGTTTGAGTTGTCTTTGTATTTGAGGTTGCCAGGTGTAGCGACCTTTGACATAGAAGGCTCTTATGCTAGCCACAGTGGAATTGTTTGGTTCAGTTTTAAGCCTTAAACCCTGAAGTCTCTAACTCCTGTGTATATATATGTAGTAAAAGCATAAAAATAATATAAAAAAATGAACCCGAATTTATAGATGAATATTTTCATTAAGATAATAGAATTTATAATTTAGGTAGCAATAATTGTCGTCACCATTATTGTTATTTAGGACTCCCACTGTAGCATCGTCCGATCAGCCACAGCAGCATAAAGGGACGTTAAATAAATAAAAAAACCATTATTGTTAATGTTTTGAGCTTAAAAATAATTCAATAACTACTGAAAGTTGTCAGTTAAATTATTAAATGTATGTGACAAATAATCATTTATTTTTAATTTGTCTTAAAAATTAATAACAGTTAAAAATGTGAGAAAAGAAGCCAAACACGTGAAGCCAAAAAAAAAAAAAAATCCAACGTTATAAACCTGTAAGATAATCTAAAAGATTAAATAATAAGCCCTTGTCTGCTGGCTTATAACACGAGGACACACACATTCAGTGCCTGATGCGCTGACGCTTTGTGATGTGCTAAGCTGGTTTGGGATAATATGTTCCTTCATCCGAATCTGCCTGTAAAGGCAGCACAAACGTAGTTAAGAGGATAAAGCCTTGATAAGGCTATTAGATCAGCGAGGTCTTTTAAGTGATCTATGTGGCACTGAATAGACTTAGGTCTTTTCTCAGGCACTCTCAGGCTTGGGTATATTTCATGTTGTATTATGATCCTACTGTGTTTTTTCCACCTTATGGTATAATGAATTATTCCGTATTGGCTTTAAATGATTTTATTTGTACTTATTTTAATGTGATACCCGGCACGTAGTTCTTCATTCTGAGCAAATATATGCACATCTATATCCCATGCTTCAACTGTTTCTAAAATAACGCCTATGTCTGGTAGTGATTAGGCCGAAATCACGCCAGGTTTATCCTCCAATTTTCGGTTATCTACTTTATACCCCAGGAGATTCTCCCTACCTCAGACATAAATAATTATCCTGCCACATCCTGGGTTCAAACTCAAGACTCAAGTAACATTAATCTAGTGCTCTATCCACTAGACCACGAAAAATAAGTTACATAAACCAAACTTCAGACAGTAATTCAGGAAGAAATAAGAAATTCAATGTAATAAACTAAACATTTCTAGCTTAATTTATTATTAATAAATATTGTTATTTATGAACTACATGATAGTAGTTAGTACATGTTCCAAGAAGTTTGAAGTAGCCATGTTAGCTCGACCCAGAAACTGTAATATTCCATACTGTGCTGTATTTTTTTAATGTATTTATATTGCTGATGTACTAAAACAACGTAACCCACCCTCTCTCCCTTATACAGATAGTTAGACTTATACTATTCATCGGACCGATTCATCCATCGGGAAGAGAGTTTTTATATTATAAAGTGACCTTTTTAATGTGGTAATCCTAGTGACCAGTGAAATATTTCGATTCATATCCTTTTTAAAGGAGAATCGAGTCAAAAATGGTGGCTATTTTATATTTGTAATGGTATCCTAGTTACAATAATTGTCAATTATTAAGAATCCTTTTAATGATAATTGAAACTTTAACTTAGAATAAAAATTAAAAAAAATAAAACAGTCCTTAAAATATGAAAATCGGGTATATCCATTGAAATAGTAAAATTAGTCCTTTTCGTGCGTATGTAAGTACATAGGCAGTTTAATTAATATCGTGTGATCATTTGGTTTTACAGAAATTCTTTAGTTATTATGAAATTTAATTATAAATATCTTAAATTAAATTTATTCGATTTGAATGTATTTATGAATATATCGATTTTTATAACATTATGTAACTATTGTTGTAGTTGCCCTCGGACAAAAGAAGGGAATATTTATCAATGTTTTGTGTATGACATATATTATTTTTTTGTTAAAAAAATAAAAAGAGGTGAGGAAAAAAAAAACAAAAAAAAAACTATGATTGTAGGTCATCTGCCGTACTATTATATATCAAATTAGATATTATTTAGTTTTTTTTTCAATTTTAGTAACGGCAATGTCCATCAGCTTTCAATATTACCGAATGTTTTCTTACGTGACGCGGCTGGTAGAGAAGCGCTAGGATCTCCAAGACTTATGATTTGCCTTCTAATCAAGCAAAATTTGGCCCGAAATTATCTAGGGCAGAGTGTAACTATTCCTTATAGACATGAAATTAATTTTTTATGAATATATTAATCGAAACATTCTCCTCTAATTTGTTTATATATTTATTTATCATAACATATCAAACATGATTATTACATTACGTTTCGAGGTACCTTAAACCTCATCTTCAGATTTTCAAATATTATATTTATTTCCATATTATGTCTCAATATAGGTCAATAACTATTATATTATTATTCATATTAAGCTCATAGATATGAATAATAATTCTGTTAAATTCTATCTTTTCACTATCACATATTCATTGTTTCAACCTTTTGTGCACTCTCAACTATCATGTATACTTGATTGTATATAAAAAAATTAATTTTGTAATTTAAAATACTCTTATAATTTTATTTACTTTTAGTTTTAATGATGAGAAAAACAATAAAAACAATGTAAAAAAAGAAATAGCTATAAATTATGTATTTTCGATTTATTTATTATTATTGTTTTTTTTTTTCAAATTTTGCATATATTGAATAAATGGTGTTGAATAATGCTCTTGAGGATTAAATATTGTATAATTTTTAATAAAAAGCAAAACGAAGAAGAAAATAAACTTTTTTTACATATCTACAAAATGGCAAAATATTTCGGAGAAGACATCCTTACAATCAGCGATATGTTTTTCTTTCTTTTTTTTTTTGAAAATTATAATTAATCAGCCTAAATGAATAAATGTAATAAATTGAAACTGAAATTGTAGTCCAGTTGTAGGAAAAAAATATGCAAAAACCTTAATATGAATAAAAAATAACAGTACTTACTAAGGATTTAAGCTTTAAAAGATCACCATTAGCTCGTTTTGTAAAAAGGGGAAAGATCGGAAAAGTCTGCGTCTCCGAGCTTGAGACATTGGCACTAAAGCTGATGCTCGGAAAAACCACAGATGCCAGGAAGTGAGAAGTCCTCAGTAACAAAAACAGTTTTTTCCCATCTCGTTAAGGCCCTGGCTCCGTTTCTACTGCCCCATTTCATTCAGGAATAACTCTTAACCTCCTCACCAGTTTCTACTGCTTACAATCTCAATCTACTTTCGAATTATTTCTATTATCGTCTGAGAAATTCAGCACTATTGAAAAAATAAAAATAAACCGCTTATTTTAATTAATTCTTAGCCTAAACTGTTTTCAATATTAATGAATAACTTTATTTGCTTAGGGGTAATCCCCATACAAATGGAGTTGGCTGGTGGCTGTATATGGTACTTGTACATATATTTAAATTGTACATTAACCAAATAGGATTTGTTAATAAAACATAAGAATCATATGTTATATAAATACATAATATAGCTGGCTACATAACAATATAAAATACAAAACATATTTAAACAAAAGATACAAATTAACATCAGTATCATCTCCAAGTACATTCAGCAGTAATAAATTTCGATAAAATTTATGACAAAACATAATAATAAAAAGAGATGATTAATATAATAGTGGCCAATTTTATAATTATATAAATATATTATTTTAAATAGTACGGCAAAACACGATATATAATAATGGCGACAAATAGTTTTATTCATTTACTATAAATGGTCAAATTTAGCAACATTGTCTGGCATAATAATATTTTTCAATTCTTAATATCTTCGGTAGTAAAGAGGTCAGTAAAAAATGTGCACTTTTTATTTTTAAGGCTCTAGGTATATAATAACGGACTATATATATATATATATATATATATATATATATATATATATAATATATATATATATATATATATATATATATATATACATTAGCAATACGCATAATCTAAAAACTATATCGATTTGTAACAATGATAAGTCTTTATGTTTTATTCTTACTTAATGTCCTACAAACGGCTTTATGGCACGCTATGCTGGGACCGGATTTTTAGATTCCCTGAGAAAAAAATAATTTAACAATTTTAAGTTTATTAACAAGGGGGATGCGCATGAGTATAGCGGTCATCTTTCAAGTCGGCTCTTGGATTTTTGCTTTTTCAGTTGGATATCACTTCAGAACAGTCTTGAAAACATCACCAGGCTTCAGGATAACAACAACAGTAAATATTGGAGCAAACAACGGTAAGTTGGGCTACTATTTGCACCGTAAAGTGAATGCTGAGTCACCTCTTCATATCAGCTGATTGCCAATAGCTAGGCAAGGCTGGTCTTGCTTAACTTTTCTTAAGTTATTATTTTTTCCCCCAACATCTGGTTATTATTTAATTATTTTCCTTACATGAAATGCGATATTATCATCAAGTAATGTCCTCCAAAGCTTCAACTAAAAGATCTAGATCTAGTGGTTCAATCCCGTCTCCTACGAAACAAAGACCTCGCCGTGATACTAATAAAAGATTACAAGCAACCCCTTCGGGTACTAATTCAGAATCTGAACCACAACCTGGCACATCGTCACAAGGGATGACTGACGAATCACCGTTTTTCACCCCAAATCCTTTTCAGATTTTACATAACGAAAAAGAAAACATGGAATCTGCTCCTATACCTAGTGAACCACGACCCCCTCCAATATTTGTCAAAAATATTAAAAATTTCCAGTTGTTGTGTACACAATTGAACAAAATTACCGATTCTACCAGCTACTACTGTATGAGTAGAATTAATGACACCAAAATATCTCCTACTACTGCCGAGACATATAGAAAAATAGTGAAATATCTAACTGATACCAAAGCGGATTTCCATACCTACCAGCTACGCCAAGAGAGAGCTTTAAGGGTTGTAATCAGAAACTTACACCCCTCGACACCAGTTGAAGCTATTAAAGAAGAATTAAGGAGATAGGCTATAAAGTGCGGCAAGTCACTAATGTCCTAAAGGACAAAATTCCACTACCTCTCTTTTTCGTGGACTTGGAGCCATCGGAAGGAGTTGAACAAATCTATGACCTCAATAGATTGTACTATACCAGCGTAAGAGTTGAAAAACCTTACATAAAGAAGGAGATAGTTCAGTGCCATAACTGTCAAGCATATGGTCATACTAAAAGTTATTGTCATCACATACCTCGATGCGTGAAATGCGGTGAACAGCACAAGTCTGTGGAGTGTACAAAACCAAAATCAACACCAGCTGTATGTGCTCATTGCCTCAAGGACCACCCAGCCAACTATAAAGGATGCCAAATTATAAGGAACTGAGGACCAGGTTTCAAAAACCTCAAGTACTGGATGAAACAGCAAGACAACTAAGAAACAGAAGAGAACCCTCAAAACTTATTGATGCCAATGTATCATTTGCCCACCTACTTGGAGGTGGGAATCAAAGTACTGAAGCCGTGGCCCTGCCGGAACTACAGAATGTACCTCAATGCATTCCACATATACCTCTTCCTCAAAATGTAACCAATCCTAAAAATCCTAATCAACCTCAAATCTCTCATATCCCTCCTCCTTCAAATGCCACAGACCTTAACAGTTTGATGACATCCTTTATCTCCGAAATTAAATCCCTTGTTATGCCCCTAATATCACTCCTAACGAATCTCGTATCAAATCTCATTCCTGCCTTAAAAAAACCATAAATGACTACACCTAATTCCTTATCCATTCTCCTTTGGAATGCGAATGGTGTTAGAACTCACACTGACGAACTTACAGCCGTACTGCAAGACAAAAACATTGATGTTTCACTCATTACTGAAACTAGACTTACCACTAAACAGTACTTTAAAATACCAGGATACACGACATACCGGACAGACCATCCAGACGGCAAAGCCCATGCCGGTACTGCTGTCATAGTCCGCCGCATCCCTCACCCATCACTTACACCCAATTTCCGCCCACGATTACCTACAAGCAACTTCCATTGTTATCAAAACATTTTCCTTTCCGCTTATCATCGCATCAACATACTGCCCTCCTAAACATCCCATTTCCTCTGCCCAATTTGAATCCTTTCTCAACTACTTGGGTAATCACTTCATTTTGGGTGCAGACTTAAACGCTAAGAACCAACAGTGGGGTTCTAGAACCACCAATTCTCGTGGACGGACATTGCAGTCTGCACTCAACTCCCGACGCTTTCATCTCCTACCTCCCGATTCTCCTACCTACTGGCCAACAGATCCTAACCGTAATCCTGACATCCTCGACTTCTTCATCCACAGCGGATTAGGCTCTCTTAATTTTTCCATAGCTCGCCTTGATGAACTATCCTCTGATCATAGTCCATTGATTCTAAATGTATCCATAACACCTATTCCTAAACCTATCCCACCGTCATTCATTAGAGGCCCTGTCAACTGGAACCACTTCCGCGAAATCCTCACTACTGATATTGAGCCTCAGAGTGATTCTCAAAACCCCAAATGACCTTGACGACGCCGTATATTCCTTTACAACCGCTATTCAACAAGCCTCCTCTCCCAACAATCCCAATAATTCCTTATAAAAGCCTTTTACCACAACACCTGACAGACCTCATCAACAGCAAACGCCGAGCCAGAACATTATGGCAACGCACCCGCCACCCAGAGGATCGCCGCTCCTATAACTTTTTTTGTAGAAAATTAAAGCGGGAGTTGGCGATCTTCCGATCCCAATCCTACAATATCTACCTCTCCTCTCTCTCGACTCGTGACAATTTCCTGTGGAATGTCACGAAGAGAATCCTCAAATCCCCCCTGATATCCCATCCTCTCCGGCGTAGTGATAATTCCTGGGCTGCTTCTGACAAAGATAGGGCCCAGGAATTTGCACTACACCTTTCCAAGGTATTCACTCCTCATTCTGATCTCAATCCAACCCATACCGCAATAGTTGAAGAGTTCCTTACGTCACCGATACCAATTTCCTTACCACCTAAAGCAATCAATCCCTCTGAGGTCAAATATCTGCTTCAAAAGCTTCCTCTCCGTAAATCCCCTGGATACGATCTCCTTACTCCTCAAATCCTAAAACAACTTCCACCTAAAGCCATTACATTCCTTACATATATCTATAACTGTATCCTACGCACTACCTATTTCCCTCTGTTGTGGAAACACTCGACTATCATCCTTTTCCTAAAACCAGGCAAACCATCCAACTGTACGTCATCCTACAGACCTATTAGCCTTCTTCCGATCCTCTCCAAAATCTTCGAAAAACTCCTATTAAAACGAATCCTAGCCAATTTTCACAATTTTCCTTCACACCAGTTTGGATTCCGTCCTCAACATTCCACGGTTCAGCAAGGACTCCGAGTTGTAGACCACATTTCCTCCGCCCTTGAGTGCAAGGAGTATTGTTCGGGTGCCTTTCTGGACATAGCTCAAGCTTTTGACCGGGTGTGGCACCCGGGACTGCTCTTTAAGCTCAAAACCCATTTACCTCAATCCTTATACCTAATCCTCCGATCCTATTTATCCAACCTCTTCTTCCGAGTTCGCTGTGGTTCCGAATTTTCCGAACAATATACTGTTAAGGCCGGTGTTCCTCAAGGCAGCGTCTTAGGACCCGTCCTCTACATCCTCTACACCGCCGATATCCCTACCGATCCCAATACCTTTCTGGCAACATTTGCTGATGACACAGCCATTTTATCATCCAATTCCGATCCTGAAGCAGCATCGCTAATTCTCCAAAAGCACCTTTCCCTTGTCGAAGACTGGTGCAATGCTTGGCGCATTAAGGTGAACGAAAGCAAATGCACTCACGTCACATTCACCCTTCGACGCAAATCCTGTCCAACGGTTAATTTCAATTCCATACCGCTTCCTTCCTCAGACACAGTCCGGTATCTCGGCTTTTTACTAGACAAAAGACTGACGTGGAACCCACATACAAGACTAAAAAGAAAAGAACTCAACCGCAGATTCGGCCAGTTATACAGACTACTAAACAGAAAATCTCATGTTACAGTTGACAACAAATTACTAATATACAAGACAGTAGTGAAACCCATATGGACCTACGGACTTGAACTGTGGGAACAGCTAAACATTCTAACATCAAACGCATCCAATCCTTCCAATCCAAAGTCCTCCGAACAATAGTTAATGCTCCTTATTACGTTACCAACTGTACCCTACACCATGACCTTAATATTCCGTTTGTTTTAGACCTGGTACCATCCAAATTTTCCAAATTTCATCAGAACCTTAGTCATCATCCTAACCCTCTAGCGCAATCCCTATCCAGCACCACCCATCCCTACAATGCTCCTCGAAGATTGAAACGGCAGTGGCCACGAGATCTATTGTAAACATTTAAACTGGAGTTCTGACAATGGTCAGATCCTCCACTCATGTACGGTATGTTTGTGGCTACAGCGCCCTAACTCAGCCTCCACCGGCTCAGACCAGTGATGCGGCTGAGATAGAGGCGCTGGGATCTCTTGGACTCCGCTTTTTCCTCCACAAGTGGAGGGAAAAGCGCTTGCTGGGGTCCCTTTAGCAATTGTATACATTGTATATAGTTATGATTGTGTGTAAGATGTTTATTTATTTGCCAACTTTTTATTTATCTCAATAATAGGTTTTTGTTTCGATTTGTTTTGTTTTTTATTTATTATTATTATTATTTTATTGTATATATATGAATTTATTTATGTTTTATTTTATGTAATTTGACCATTATTATTATTTTCTGTATATATAGTATGAATGTGGTCTCTTATCAATATTATTATTGTTCATTTTGTAACAAATTGTAATATATCTCAATAAAAATAATATAATATAAAAAAAAAAAAAAATAACAGGGATCTGCTAGAACTTTATAAAAAGCTCTCATTGAAATATTGCTCGCAGGACATTAAGGTAGAAAATGGAAGCAATCCTGTAATATGTCCTCATCACAAGCTGGGCACGAGATCTGTGGGTCCAAGATATACCTCTGCGAGCCGACACTGAAAGAGATCGCGTACTTTTCCTGATCTGGGCTAAGCTCCTACGATAAGCGATGTTGCAGCTCAACATTAGGTAGCTCTGCGTAAGGTCTCTGTTAGCAAATACCCAGTTGAACCACGGACTATACGTTGATTCTTGGAGTATGACTTATAATTTTGAGAGAGAGAGGGTGTGGGATTTTAATAAAGATATATTACTTTCCCTTACTATATATAGTAAGGGAAAGTATTGCGATCGTGAAAATTCTCGAATTCCACTTTTCAACGGAAATACACATTGAAGGGTCCTCTGAGTCTAAATAACCAAGTCCCGCTAAAAGGTCTGTGTGTGTGGTAACTCCCGGGTGGAAACGGTAAGTACTATGAAACTGAAATTTCATATTTAAGACAAATATACGCCCGAGACGTTACAAAACCCTTTTCATCAAAATGAGCTTACCAGAAGAGCCACTTTATACCAATGCATTTTGCACCTTTTTTCGATTTTCTCGCTATATCGATGTAAAACTAAATGGGCTTATTTAACATTTAGGTTTCATTCGGATTAAAATGGTCTGACAGGGCTTAAATGCCGATATTTTAAATTTTATTTTTCTAAAGTACCTTTAATTTTGTTGATTATATAAAAATAACTATATTATCTTGTTACCACTGATGAAAAACAGGTAAATATATAAATTGAATGAATTCGATACCAAACTAATGAAGAAAACAGAAAAAAAAATTTTGTAATCAAATTTTTTGTTTTTGAACATAAGAGCAGTAATAAACTTGTATGATGGCCGTTGGAGAGCTTAAGATTTTAGAAAAAATATTATCCCATACACAAGCTTCTAAAAGTTAATAGAGATTGATAAAAAGCCGATAAAACTAAGTAATTGTTTTAGATATAGATAATATGATGGATTTTTTAATAAAACACATGTATCTATATAAATTCAATTTAATTAATTTTTTTATTGTTTCTCATATTTTTATCTCTAACTGTATTTTAAAATTCTTTCATTGATTTTAAAAATGAAGGTAAGTGAAAGTAGTGTGTTGCCCGCACCATTTTTTTTTTAAATAATGAAATCAGAAAATTCATAATTCTAGGCCAATAACTAAAAATTTAAAATTTTATATAGACTTCTTTTCTCATATCATAACTTATGTACTTGAATGAGAAAGAAAGTTTTACATTATTTTTTTGAGTATTAATGAAAAAATCAGGTATATAATTGTTTAAGTAAAAATCTAACTCCTTAAAAGTATCTGCTTAGGTGCCTCGACGTTATATAAATCATAATAATGCTTAAGCATTTGTAGGTAACATGCCTCGCAAGCTTACATAACCACAATCCACCCTAGAGTGTGTTAAAGGAAAGCTTAAGCAAATCATGCTTAATCCTGCCACTTACCCTTGTTGCGTTCGGCTTACCTGTTATTTCGACCCCGGAAATACCAGTCGCCTCAGGCTTCCTGTTTAGTCCATTCTTTACTTTCTTTAATCTTTGTTTTCAAAAAATTGTGGGTCAATTATATTCTGCAAATGATGAAATCCTGTGAGAAATTGCGAGAATTGTTTGGATGGAGAGGGTTTAATTTCATGTCAAAGTGAGGGTAATGTTGAGTTTCATTCAGGCACTGAGTAAGAGCTAGTATGAATATATTGAGGATGTATAGTCGACTGTAGAAACTAATGTAGGTTGAATGATCAGGAGTCAGTCATTTTTTTAATTTTGCCAACGTTTCGGCTCAAGCTTGTGAGCCATCATCAGGGCATTACTGAGCCATGTCCAAGCATAAACCATGAATAAGTTCTATTTTAGTTTTTAAAAAAAGTATCACCACTACTAAGTTCAAAACGCTATATCTCTTGTGCTATGCGTTTAGAAGGAATATGTTGATCTTGATTGAGATCTTCGGGATTTAGGATTATGTAGGAATTTGTAGGCCAAGATTAGTACTATCGGCATCAAATTTTTGCTTTTCTAAAAAAGAAAAAAAAAAAAACCTGTATCTCTACAACCCATGAAGGATCTTGGGCTCAGTATATATAGAGATGCATACTATTTCTAGCCTAACGACCGTGCAATAAGGTGATTCGGCCGGGATTTTCCCTCCTATTTTCGGACACCCACTTTATATACAGACCTGGGTCTGCCCTAAGGAGGGTCTCCATACCATAGGATCGTCCCTTGGGTGAACTAACTGAATAAATTATATTCTGTCACAGTCGGGATTCGAACCCAGGATTCCGAGTACAGTAGAATAGTGCTCTATCCACTAGACCACACCGCTTTCTCGGGTTTTCTGAGCCTATTATTTTTACAAACAATTAGAATAAGCCGAAAGCTCTCGAATGGATTTGATACAGATTTCGACTTATTTCAATCATAATAAGTACAGTAAGCTATAAAAACAATCAAAAATATAAAAAAAAATAATTAAACGTGACAAATCAGGTTTAATATATACACTGAACTTCTTTACCATACTATTTATTTGTTTCAATATTTATTGTGTAAAAAACTTTCCTTTAGCTTCTCTTATGAAAATTTCTTATTAATATGACCAATTGGTACACATTTAGTTTTGATATTTATCATATCCCTTCGTGTATATTTTAATTTAATGACTGGGGTAACCGGTCACCTCTTGTACCATTTCAAGGTAGATGATCCATGATACATTTTTATTGTTCTCAAAAGAACAATAGAAGGATTTTAAAGTAAAATGTCTTCTTTCTTATCACACTTGGTTATCTAGAATGGATAAAACAAATTTCAACTTATCGAAAGAGCAATTAATTAAAATTTATGTCTTTCTCCTACTCAGAACTGCCAGAACGAATGTTAAATTGGACTTATTAAAACTTTAGCAGTTTTTAGAGCTTCAACTTGAGCCAATAAGCTGGTAGATACGTGCGACGGAACTTTTCAAAATCACGTCCCCTCGAAGGTTATAAAGGAAGTTCTAAAGTAATGTTTTTATTGTGTAAAGCAATCTCTTTTTTTAACGTTGACTGATCTCACTTTAATTATGCTAACGTATGTTCAAAATTGATCCATAAAGTTGGGATGATGCTTAATTATTTTTAGTTAATTTATTAGTTAATTTTTTAATTTATTTTTTCCAAGTCAAAATGGTTCTTTTATTAGTTGATTTTTATTTTATTTTTTTCCAATTCAACCATTTCGTTCTCATATTCCATGTATCTGTTAATTGAATGAATTGCCTTTTCCCTTTGTAATCACATCACGCGTGAACAGCTTGACAAATTATGCTAATTCTTTATTTGTTGTGTTAATAACATTTTTATTTTTTAAATAAATATTCCAAGGTAATGATGATAATCTATTACTCTCTCTCTCTCTCTCTCTATATATATATATATATATATATATATTGTAAATCGCCTTGGTCATCGCATCAAAAACGGCATGACCAGCTATTACTATAGAAAATATTATATATATATATATATATATATATATATATATATATATATATATATATATATATATATATTTATCAAGGAGAGAGTAGGTAATGATAGTCCTTCTTTTGCCAGAAGGCTTTAGCTGAACTATTCGTTTTAAAAACAATATCTCTGCATATACAGCTTTCAATATTTTAGAAACAGAGCGTTCAGAGCCATATTTTTAGATTGTATAAAAAAATATATTTTCTTGCAGTGCATCGATTAGTTGACATTTGTTCCTACGCAGATGCAATGAGATATTTTTTTAAAGAACTAGAACTATTAGAGCAATAGTTACTAAAGACATTTTTCCTTCTAGTAATATTTTTTTTTCCGTTGATTCAATTAATAATGTAAATTAGGTAGCTGATTACAGTCAGTTTCCTGATTTGATTCTTCTCAATTTATCAATAAAATAGGTTTATTTTTTAAGGATACTGTTACTTCAAAAAGTTATCGCAATTAAATTAGAGACAATTAAGATGTAATAATTTATTTTTGGGTTGTTGGCAACCTTCTTTCCTCCAAAAATATTGCCAAATCGATAATAAAAAGCATACTTCTGTTAGTTGTTATATACCAAACATATCTATTTTAATGGTTGATATCATTTGGGTGTTACTTTTAGTTCTAGCTTCAATTTTTCCCCTCATTTTATAACATTTTAATAAAAATAAAAGGAATAGTATGCATTGAGAAGAATGATAATTTTTACTTAATTGTTTAAAAAAAAATATCGGCAAAGCTTTACAATCACTTTCAGATAATTCTGATGATAGAAATCGCTTATAGTTAATATTATGATGCCCTAATCTTGGTGACACTGATATATCTTTAGTAAAATTATTGTTATGCTAACCTATATTCTAGAGATATTTTCATGTTAAAAAAAAAAAAACGCTTGTTCCAAGCCTGACCACAGAATTTATTTTGGTGTTTTTATAAAAAAAAAAAAAAATATTTTTACTGCTATTTGCCAAACAAGCCTTGTGACGCGGTACGGGTTTCATCAACATTTGGGTTAGTAATAGCAGAATGTCTATTCTGAGAATAACTATCCTGCTTTATATTTGCCTGTGGTTTCATTAGTCCGCAACTACTCAACCATTTGCAGCCTTGATTTCGCCGTAAATTTCGGTTCATTTACCCAAGCTTTTCACGATTTACGAGCCTCTGGAATCCACAACAGATAATGGACGGCTGTACTAAGGGCTTGTTTAGTTCATCACAGAGATGGATCAGTATCTAATTAGGTTTCAATTACATTTAAGTAGTTAAAAAATAAAATTAATTAACCCAATTATTTTTTTCCTGCTAATTGCCAGACATTGCAAATTGAGCGAAAATTACTTTATCTAACTACATTAATTAGTTCAAACTTTAATCTAAAGTAATAAACCCAAAATAAAATATAATTGATACCAACAAGCTAAACCCTGTGTGAAAAATAAACAACTTTTAGTTTCACAGTTACAATTGTTTTTTTTCTTTTACACCGAAGTGCTTTCCTATGTCTAATGGGTAACGATTCCCCCTCCCCCCCCTTAATTTTGAATATGACAAAGCGTATTATTTTATCGAAAATGTGATAAAATATGATAATTTTCTAAAAGTATCTTGAGTAATTATAATCAAATTTATAATGATTGGGGCTATTACAAAAAAATGGGATTTAGAGATCTTAAAATTCTTCTATACTGATTCTCCTCTATTATAAAGGGCACGCCTAAGAACTCTGTATATTTAAAAATAAGTTCTACCGTGTTGTAACCTTCTTAACTCAGAAAAATGTCTACCATGGAATCTTCACTATTGTAAAATACTATCAACATTTAGCAGTGTGGTAATATTCATTGTATTTTACAGCGAAAATGGTTAACCCTTATAACATTATGATCATTAATGGAATCCTAATATTATTATTATTTTTAAAAGGGACCAGGCAGAACTAAAGCATTTAGATAGCTAATGAAAATATTGTTTATGATCTGAATAATGGAATTGTTCCAACGGTGAAAAAAGAGTGATGAGAACTGAGTTTTTTTTTGAGAATTCCATTGAAGTCTGGTATATAGTTTATATACCATATAAGTCATATCGTCTTAAATAAACTTTTTAACTCGTTTTACTCTTTTATTAAAATGATATAAAATCTCTCACCAAAAAATGGGAAGAAAGAAAAAAAGCGTGAAAGCAGAAAGTTTAAAAAATCTGCGTAGTTAATTTTTATATAGTTATAATATTGTTTTAAGTTGTAGTTATCCAAGTCAAGAAACATATGATATCCAAATAAAGATATAATAATAGGTATAATATATATTGTACATAGTAGTAGTTCAATGTATGAACATGTTGTACAAGCAATACCTCATGACCTTACCTTTTTACTGCTTAATTCATTAATTCCAACTCTTTAAGGTAGTCACCCCCTTAATCGCAGCAAAGCTGGAGAGAAGGCTGACAAAAGGCTCTTTTTTTTCTAAAGATTATAATGATTATTGAAAATAAACTATATTTTGGAATAGTTCTCGTAAGAATAAACTATCTCATTAACAAAAAATTAGCCTACTAAATGAAATGAAAAAAAAATGTAATAAAGTTTGAGTAAAGATAATAAACAAAAAAAATGTTAATTCTAAAGTTAAAATTTACTGATTAAAATTAATGATTTTCTTATAATCAAATTATCATGCCATTAAAATGTCACGATAAACTCCCTTCTTTTTGAAATACCAGAATATGTTGAAAAAAGAAATATTTTTTGGAGAGAGAAGAAGCATGGTGCATATTAATGGAAAGGGAGTTCCAGATAGTTTAGGAGTGGGCAATAAAAAAAAAACAATCTAAAACTTGACTTTGTGTGGCGGAATATTGTGGTCAGTTCTATTATGACTCAAAATTATGTTCATAAAAAACTTCTGTTTGTCAAAAATTCAATTTATATTCCATTTAAGAAGGTTTTGTTGTCAAATGCATCTATGTGAATCTGTACATTTAATTTAAATTTGTTAAATGTTTAATACAAATCAGTTGATGTTGAGGAACTATTTATTGATCTGCTTTTAGGCACCACACCCTTACACCAAATTGCCTGTCATTTATGGTGAAGCTGTCATAGCCAATTAAATACAGTACAATATACATAATATTTGGGATCACTAGTGGTGTAATAGCTGGCATAACAGCTTTTTATGGGCAAAACTGGCAGTTAGCTATAGGATTTTTTTTTAGTAAAAAAAACTTAGTTAAGCCGTCCTTCGGAGGGGACGTTAAAGGGTGATCCCGATTCTGTGCGATGTCAGGTACTCTTTAAAGATCACTGTTCTAATTAGACCTGGAATGGAAAACTTTAGGACTCCCACTGTAGCATCTCAGATTGAATTCAGCAGCATAACATGACGTTATATTAATATACAATAACAAAGTAGGTATATACAAATATACTAGGTATCTTTTGGCTAACAGTCGAATAAAAAAATATATTCAGTTCATGTTCGAGCAGTATTTGATTTATTTTTTATTAAAAAATTTCAATATTATGCTGGTGAGTATAAATAAAGTAAATTTTTAAAGTTTTTATGATTTATTAGGATTTGAAATTCTTATTTAATCCTCTTCTCCTAATTTTTCTTTTGTATCCATCCTATAGTCATACTTCCATTCTTTCTTCTTTTAGAGGGTATTTTATTTAAATATTCAACGACAGTCAGCATGAAGGCCACCTAATGGCTGTGAAGCAACTTCATCTTACATTAATTAGATCCCGGTTTCCCCTTTGTGAGGACAGCACCCCTGGAACAGTGATAGTAACTCAAATTACAACTTTCCGGCGGAGGCTCATCAGGAAGCCAAGAAGATCTTTGTAAATGTCTGAATGGAACGCAACAATGAACAAAGGAGCAACAACCCGACGAATCCGTCTATTAAAGAAGTTGTGTCTTCGCTTTAGGATCCTATTGTTTCTGGATGAAGGGGTTATAGTAACCGCTTCTATCTTGCGAATCATTGAGTTAATGATTAGTTCTTCATTGTATCCTTCGTAGAACATATCTACGAAACGAAGTTGATTAATAAAAAAAAAAAATGCGTTTTTATTTTGCTGTTTTTCATTAACTGTTCCCTATTTTTTTTTTAAATTTTCAGCGTATATATCGTATATAAGCAACAAAATGCCATTTATCCTTACGGATCTATTTTCTCATTTTTCTATGACTATCATTTCCATTTTCCACAAAAACATATGAAATGAAATGAAAAGTAATTTTATTCTCGGACGAGTAGTCCTCTAAGAATAACAAAAAAAGTACAATATACATGATAATTGTCTGGTCGTTTAAGACTTCAGTTTAACAATAAAAGATAGATTTTGTGACAATGAATAGTTATCATGTATAGCTTTTAAATATTACATATGTTGGGAAGATTGATACTTTAGGAGATGGAGAAATAGTTGGTGTTTGAAAGTGTTTAATGATAAGGATTTACGAATGCCCTATTCCAAAATAGGGTAGCATGAATAACAAAAGGATTTTTTGAAGGAGACGGATCTGTGTGAAGGTATATACAAATTTATGGGTTGGGATCTAGTGTTTACTGAATGTACAGAGGAACAAGTGGTTAGCATATCAAGAATATTAGGAGGTTTTTTGTATTGAAAAATCGGAAGTGACAGACACCTAGTGGTACTGCCTACGGAAAGAGGGTTAGAGCCAATTCAACTCTGTATACCTTCTAGAAACATGGGAGCGTCTGGGGATTCCACATGTGAAACTGATAAAACAATTTATAAGTCTTTTGAGTCTCATATCGTACTTCTCAGACAGCCCGTTATATACGAGGCAACCGTAGTCTAACTGGGGAAAAATGAGCGAAGAGACGAGTAGCATACGGGTTTTAGGTGGGATAGAATCACGAAATCTTAGAAATTGTTTTAGGATAGCGATGGATTTTTGGGTGATTTGAGAAATATATTTGCTCCAAGATAGATTCTGATCAATAATGACTCCAAGGTTTCTTACTGAGGTGTGGAAGTGGATAGGTATGCTATTGAGGTAAAGGAGTGGATAATATGGAAGCGAATTTACAAGGTTCTTGCAACCGATGAGAATGGCTTTGGTTTTTCCAGCATTCAACTTCAAATCATTTGTCGTAGCCCATGCGTTCATATTTTCAATATCTTGTTGTAGTTTTTGGATAGACTTTAGCATTTCGGAAGGATGGAAAGAAAGATAGATTTGCAGATCATCTGCATATAGGTGGTATTGTGAGTGGCGGATGCAGTCAGGGAGGTCATTAATATAGATGGAAAAAAGAGTTGGTGAGAGTGAGGATCCCTGAGGAACTCCACGTATTAAGGCAATGGAGGAGGAGAGAAGTTCATTTGGTATCATGACAGTTTGAGATCGATAGAATAAAAAAGAATTAAACCATATTACAACACTGTTTGATATTTGAAGGTTTTGGAGTTTGGAAAGAAGGATGTTATGATTAACTTAGTCAAAAGCTTTTGAGAAATCGAAGAGGAATAAAATATGCTGCCATAAAGTTTAAAAAAAAAGTATTTATTACAAGACAAACGGTCAAATATCTCTCTTACATAAAAAAGGCTCATGCTCCTGACTATTATAAGTTTTTTTTTTTTTATAAGTCTTTTTTTGTTATATGACTATTATAAGTTTGAAAAGAAGATAGCCGCTATACGTTCTGATTTAGAGATTTTTTTGGAGTACTACCAATAAATAGTTTCCCGATAATTTGTTGACAATCAGTTCTATATAATGCTGTCCTCAAAATAATAAAATAATAGTTTCGATAATTATCTGGATAAATACTTTATTTACATAAAACGATACTAAATTGGGTTTAAATAATTTTTAAAGAGGTTTTCCCCTAATTAAAAATATGTATTAATCCTATAATAACTATTGTAAATTTAGGTCCAATATTAATATTTAAACATCACTTGTATCATTTTGTCTGTATCAGTAGGTCTGCTTAAGAAACAAAAAATAATGTGCTATAAAAAACATAAGGAAACCAGACATTCTGTTCACTACGGGGTGATGTATATAAATCACATGACTTACACTTCCACAAAGGCTACTCTTAAATTCATTAATATTCCTCTATAAATATTGAGGTGCAATAAACGTTATAGCGATTAAGCTTGTACAATAATACAATTTATCATGACACTATTATCTTTTTCAAACTTCAATTATTTGTTTATTGTAATTCCGAAGCTTTTAATAATAGTAATGAGCACTTAAGGCCGAGACTCAATACTATCTGGAACAGCGCAGCGAGTATCACGGTTCTCCTACAGTATTGTGGGTATCAATTACCGAGGTCCCACATAGACATAGACACACTTAGAGAGGGATACATTACAAAACCTTACAGGTAACACTATCTAGAGGTATAGCCAGAGTTTGACCACAACTGGAATGCATCAACTCTGTATACGTAAACTGATAATTGTAATTAGTGGAAAAGCAAGCATTTTTGGAGAGTTTCAAGAAGAAATTCTTATTTCAAGACATTTTTTTATTTATTCCTTCGAATGGAACGTTAAAAGGTGGTCCCGAGCCTGTGTGATGTCAGGTACTTAAAGATCCCTATCCTAATAAAACCTGGATAGGCAAAATTTAGGAATCCCACAGCATCGTCCGATTAGCCATAGTAGCATAAAGTGACGTTAAATAAATAAACAAACAGAAATTTTTATTTAAAAATAGAAAAAAAATGGAAAAATATTTGTACGGCCAGCAGCAAATATTTCATACTAGTTCCTAACTAATTATTAGATATTTGTTCGCACATTTTATGTGTACTTCATATAAAACAACAACATTTTAATAATACCTTAATTAGGATATTTACTTCTTCTACTGACATAATGATCATCCAACCCTATTAACACTTTTCTTTCTACGTAGCTGATGAAATTTGTGTGATATGAGTAAATAGTGGTCATGTTACTGCATCCTAAACTTTTCAATCAGAGACCTTGAACAATAGGATTAGAATCGTAGGATTAAAATAAACTTCAACGAATCCCACCGAATAACCTTTATCTCTCGTAGTGAACATGTGACTTCCTCTCCTACGGCATCATTTAAAATATCTAATACTTTCAACTCCATCTTGATTAACAACTTACTTAGAATCTTGCCACAAGACTGAAAATACAAAAAACTGATCGACGTTTTTAGTTACTTTAACACTTACTGGACAAACGTTTTAATCGTCCATAGAACTACAAATAGCTCATATTAATGACTATCATACGGCCAATCTGCACCCAACCTGAACCCATTGTTTCGGTCCTTTCTTCCTCTTTGATGTCTGATAATACGAAGACGTGTATGAAAAGAAGATAACAGTGAGAGTTTTAGAAGGAGGTTTAGAATACTAACTGGAGTGCTGTTAATGGGTAGCTTCTCTACCAGTCTGTTGATGTCTTTAGGTATATTTTCTAGTTGTATTATGTAATAGTGTAGTGAATTCCAATAAATTTGTTTTTATTATTTTTAAGCAACAATTTTCTTTCTTATACTGCTTACGATTCATTCTTACATGATCCAGCTTGTGGTGGTAATCGATGAAAAATCCTATATAAGCATATTCTAAATATATGCACTTCTTGC
The DNA here is from genome assembly GCA_023052935.1 of Piezodorus guildinii. Classification (NCBI taxonomy): domain Eukaryota; kingdom Metazoa; phylum Arthropoda; class Insecta; order Hemiptera; family Pentatomidae; genus Piezodorus; species Piezodorus guildinii. Next base: position 103,310,980 of record CM041294.1, on the reverse strand, counting down.
TAGTCTGAAGATGTTTTAGCCTAGTAAAAGAAACTTCATTGTAGATGAATCCAAACTCGATTATACTGACCTTCTTACCTGAATGCGAGCGGTGTGGTCTAGCCACAGAACATAAAATAGAATACAAGCGTTACACTGAGTGAGATAGGCAGACCAAATTGGTACCACCTCGGATAATAAGCTCGCTAACTCATGTGACCCCCTCTTCACACAGACTTTGGATCAATCCATTCAAAATAGTTCAAACGTTGAGTCTGAACATTTTGGTTTTCATAATGTTTGTTCAGTTATTATCTATTATTTTCTGGATACATGAACATTGGAGTTAAAATATATTTCTGGCAGTTACTTTTACTGTTACAGCCGTTCTACGTCAGCTGAAACATGTGTTGGAAAATATTTCTAATTCTTGTATATATCAAATCAACCTAACATTTTCAGTGGTTCTATAAAAAAACAAAAAAAAAAAACACATCCCTTTACGAAACTTCGGGTGCTTCTGAGTAAATAATTGTGTTTAAAATAACTTACAAGCAAAAATAATAGTTTAACCAAGAACAGGGCAGGTATTATAAATTGATTACTTTCATAGAGTAGGAAATCTAATCTAATTTAAAACTCTATTCGTTAAAAAATAAATTAATATTCAATGAATTCAAATTTAAAAAGAAAACAATGAAAAGAATTCTAACAACTTAATTTTTATTGTAATAATAATAATAATGAGTTTTACGGTGTTAAATGATGAAAACTTCTATTTTTTTTTCGTTCGTATATAGACAATTTTTTTTTTTCGTTTGTAAATAAAATACATGAATGCAGGAGGATTATATGAAAAATTATTGTAATCAAATCGTTTCATGCAATTTAATGAAGAAACTTACTAGTGGAATTTTATAGCCTTCTTTGCCCCGTATGACAGCCAATGGAAGCACATTTCGTGTGAACAAGGACTTATGCCTAATTACATGGTAGTCGGCCGTAGTCTATATGTACAGGAAACCAAAACTCTAAATGGGTTGTATAGGTACTGATTTCCATTTTTTTTTTTTTTTTATTCAATTAATTCTTTTAATGGTTCTTTAAGTAGTATACATATTGTTCATAGATATATGATTATGACACAAGACTTATTAGAAAGATTATTGATAGGTGGTAAATATAGGACGTCAATAGTACATAAAAGCTAAACACAAGCAGCTTGTCGAGTTTCAAAAGGCCGTTGCATTAAATCATAGCTGTGAGGTCGTGCGGTTCCGACGCGCCACACACATCAGCTCTCTGCATATTGTTTCCCTGCCAACAGTTCTAGGGCTCTCTGTACTCATCATTCTCTCGGTGATTTCTTTGAGGGCTTGTTATCAGACCTGATTTAAGAGTATTTATTCCTTTTTATTTTTCTTCTTTTTTCGAAACGAGTTTTAGAGATCAAAGTCTCGAATCGAGCCTTTGAACAAGAGAACGAATTAAATGTAATCATTATCTGGGTAGATTAGAGCTTGGAATCGTTTGATTTTTCGGCTTTGCTTTGTTTATTTATATCGCTAACTTAACATTAATCTACCGTTGGCAAATACACACTTTATAGACATTAAGCACGAATCTATTTCTAAAATTATCTTTCTCACATTCTCCAAAAGTACTGTAAGACGTGTTAAACAGTGTACGAGAAATTTTTAACTGTTTTTCTATTTTTCAGGACACAAAACACATTATTTCATCTCTCCTTTTATGAGAGAACTCTTAGAATATTTCGAATTATCGTATTTTTTTTTTTTTTTTTTTTTGCGGGGTGGATTGTAGAAAATTCACAGCTATAAAATCCAGTCAATGATTTTCCTTATTTTTGTTTTAAGCCATAGAGCGTACCGCAATTATGTAATTAAATAGTATCTATTGTTGATTAAATAGTATTTCTTTTTTTACTTTCACTTACCTATATATGGAATATATAGTAAGGGAAAGTATTGCGATCGTGAAAATTTTCGAATTCCAGTTTTCAACGGAAATACACATTTTAGAGTCCCCTGAGTCCAAATAACCAGGTCCCGCAAAAAGGTCTGTGTATGGTGTGGTAACTTCCGCGCAGTAAACGAGAACTCCTATTAAACTGAAATTTCATATTTAACACAACTATACGTCCGAAATGTTACAAAATCTTTTTCATCAAAATCAGCCAAACAAAAGAGCACTTTATACCATGCATTATACACCTTTTCACGATTTTTTTTCAAAAATGGCCCCAACGATTTTGATTGAACTCGCTATATCGATGTAAAATTTAATGAGCTTTAACATGATGTAGTTTTTATTCTTTTTTTCATTCTGATTGAAAATAGTCTGACCGGACTTAAATGCCGATATTTTAAATTGTCTTCCTCTTAACTAACTTTAATTTTGTAGATTCTATATAAATAACCATATAATCTTGTTAGCATGGATAAATAACAGTTAAATATGCAAGTTGTGTGAATTTGAAAAATAACTAAAGGAGAAAACTGAAAAAAAATAATTTGTTTAAGCAATTTATTTGTTTTTGAACATAAGAACAGTAATATGCATGTATTATATACCGTTATAAAGCTAAAGATTTTAAGAAAAAAAATTATCTTATACACAAGTTCTTAAAATATAATCGAGACTGATGAAAAGCCGATAAAAGTGATTAATTTAGATAATAATATACCTAATAGATTTTTTAATAAAACACATGTTTTTACAGAAATACTGTTTAATTAATTATTTAATTGTTTTACTCATTTTTATCTCTTACTGTACTTAAAAATTCTTTGATTGATTTTAAAAACGGAGGTAAGTGAAAGTCCTGAGTTGCCCGCACCATAATTTCAAGAGTGTGGCGCAAAGCAGTTTTTTTCTTGATAATTTATTTATTTATTAGATATGGAAAGATAAAATTTATCATTAGAAGTTTAGATGCCAGTTTACAATTTAATACCTTAAATCGGACTAAACGTGAAAATTAAATAATTCTTGGGTGAAATAGGACCAAAGAGGCAATAGGAAGTCGTTTATCAAGAGAGCCGTTGGGTATCGTACGTCTGTCGGCTGACAGAAGCTTATCGGATCCAGGCAGCGATTATTGTGATGCCCTCTGCCCGATTCAAAAGATCGCACTCCCCTCATTTGATATGGCGCGAGGTAATGCACGTTTCTTCTAAGGACTGTCGTTGGTATTTTCACTTCAGTATTGTACGATGTTATACTTATTAATTATAAATGTTCAGTAATAGCTGTGTATATATACTTCATGAATATCTTGTGTGAGGATAGTTTCCAATTTGCAAAATCCTCGATAGAAATTATATCATCGACTGTTAACAAGTATTCGCACTGGAAAAACAATAAATCAATAGTATAAAAAAAAAAAAAAATGATTTTATATATATATATATTTTAACTTCTTTATTTAAATCAAAATACTGACATTCTACAGTGCAAGTAGAAGTCACTATCCCACTAAGGCAAGCCCGTGTGTGGGAAAGGAGTTCGTCTGCGACAATTCAATAAAAGTACAAAAACAAACAGTAAGATGCAATACAATACTTCATTAATATAACACAATTTTTTTTTATTAAGATACAGTAAAACTCTAAAACCTTCAAATATCAAACAGCGTTCTAAAATGGTTTGTTTCTTTTTTATCCTATTGATCTCAAACTGTCATCATACCAAATGAACCTTCTTCCTCCTCCATCACCTTAACACGTGGTGTTTGTCAGGGATCCTCACTCTCACCAACTCTTTTTCCATCTATATTAATGATCTCCCTGACTGTATCCGCCACTCATAATACCACCTATATACAGATGATCTGCAAATCTATCTTTCTTTCCATCCTTCCGAAATGCTACAGGCAATCCAAAAACTGCAACAAGATATTGACAACATCAATGCATGAGCTCCGACAAATGATTTGAAGTTGAATGCTGGAAAAACCAAAGCCATTCTCATCGGTTCCAAGAACCTTGTAAATTCTCTTCCACATTATCCACTCCTTTACCTCAATAGCATACCTATCCACTTCCACACCTCTGTAAGAAATCTTGGAGTTATTATTGATCAGAACCTATATTGGAGTAATCATATTTCACAAATCACCCGAAAATCCATCGCTATCCTAAAACAGTTTCTAAGATTTCGTGACTCTATCCCACCTAAAACCCGTATGCTACTCGTCTCTTCGCTCATTTTCCCCCAGTTTAATTACGGTTGCCTCGTTTATGGCGGGCTGTCTGAGAAATACGATATGAGACTCAAAAGACTTATGAATTGTTTCATTAGATTCACATGTGGAATACCCAGGCGCTCTCATGTTTCTAGAAGGTATACCGAGTTGAATTGGCTCTATCCCTCTTTCCGTCGGCAGTACCTCCTTGGTGTCTGTCTCTTCCGATTTTTCCATACAAAAAAACCTCCTTATATTCTTGATATGCTTACCACTTGTTCCTCTGTCCATTCAGTAAACACTAGATCCCAACCTATAAACTTGTATATACCTTCTCACAGATCTGCTTCCTTAAAAAAATCCTTTATTATTCGTGCTACCCTATTTTTTAATTCCTTGCCTGTATCCATTCGTAAATCCTTATAATTATCCACTTTTAAACACCAACTATTTCTCCATCTCCTAAAGTATCAATCTTCCCAACATATGTAATATTTAAAAGCTATAGATGATAACTATTCATTGTCATAGAACCTGTCTTTTATTGTCAAACTGAAGTCTTAATTGACCTGACAATTATTATTTATATTGTACTTTTCTTGTTATTCTTAGGGAACTACTCGTCCCAGAATAAAATTACTTTTCATTTCATTTTCATAACACAGTATACTGCACGAAGCAGTAATTGACTAAGCCAAAAAACCATAAGTAATACATATACATACATACTAGAAATAAAATTAATGCATGAAAATACAAGATTGAATTAAATAATAAGCAATTATAAAGAAACATTACATAGTACACAGTAAAAAACAGTAATTGACAAAATCAAAAGGCAATAAAGAATACATATTTTTGTATACAGAATAAATATCATTATGAGTGATGCAGGCTGGCATTGAGGACATGTCTATAACTATGAGTAATTTGAATTCATTAATTCAAATTATATTGTTAGTCAAGATTTAATTATGTATTTCAGAAATATCATATCAATATTCATAATGGACACATCGCAATATTCAATTATATAAGCAAAACATGCTCTTGGTATAAAAAAATAACTTAATATATATGCAGAATTCCTTCAACACAGTAATTCCAAATTATAGGTTTTCAAACACCTTTTGCGGTTTTAGTTTATGTACAATTTTGAAATTAGAAGAAAAATAGTAAATGCTTTGTAGATAAACCTTGGCAGATGAGGATTTACTGATTAAGGATGGCAAATTAGAGGCATATTTAAGACTGATAAACCACATTAGCGAGCAGATTAATCATAATGATTAATTTTCCTTCGAGATTATTAGTCTAATCTTATTAAATATGTCCACGGAACTAGCATTAAATAGTATTCTAGTTTTTTGCATAATATTACTTGCTTTCCACTTAAAATTGGAATTTTAAATGAAGTTTTAATGTAGTCATTTCTTTTGATCCTTACTTTTCACAAAAGTTTAACGTAAACTAAAGTACATATTATCTTAATGTTATCTTACCACGGGGTGCTGATATATCTTTAACAAACTGCAAATTCACACTACTTACTGGAATGCTTCTTAAACTTAGGTTATTGGCTCTTTTATAAAGATAAAAACTGTAGAGGTTGAAAAAATGACTGAGGGATTGAAGCATAACATTTTGGAGTACTTAGTAAGAATACAGTTAAAAAGATGTTTCTTATCGGCTTATTGACTGGCATGAAAGCTTTCTATGCCTAAGATTCTATGGGTGTTCAATTCAAGAAGATGGCTTCAGAAATTTTAAACAGAGTAAAAAACCTTGGTCATGTCGTCTTTCGGATGGAACATAAAATGTAGTCACATCACCCATTAAGATATCAGGTACTTGTTAAAGCCTAATTGAATCTGGATTTGAAATATAGGAATCTCCTATGTAGCATCGTCAAATAAGCCACAGTTGCAAAAAAAAACCTTGTGTAAATATATAGATCGGTATTATTATCTTCTGACAACGTTACGTCTTCTTCCAAATCCTGTTATTTAAGAATTTTAATACATTTTGAGCTTAAATGGAAAAGTTTTTAAATATATATTTTTTTTCTAAACAATGCCCATACAAAGCAATGCTTCCATTACCTAAGAAAGTTTTCACAGGTCATAACTTTGACTTCATGTTCGACTGTGCACTCAGCACAGCATCAGCAAGCAGATGCAGTTTTAACAGTTGCCTGAATCAATTGCACATGTTCACTTATTGTGTTACCGAATATCCTTCATCTTACCTGCACTATGTTAATTATGGTGACTATCCGTACCTGAATGCTCATTTTGCAAAACTTTAAATATATATATATATATATATATATATATATATATATATATATATATATATATATATATATATTTAATAACCTTAAAAAGTACCTATAGTTCAATGCCCTTAGTTACAAACTAAAAAACTAATTACATTAATAAGTTGTTTTAAAATTATTCTGAACGAAACTACTGCAAACCTACATGATATCTCTCGCTTTCAAATTTATTTAAACATGTATTTAAATTATTTTGGGGGTCTACTAAACCACATGATTCCTCCCGCATCCGATCCATACAATCCAAAATTATTCGCAAAATGCTTAATTCCTTTTTTTTTCGTGCAAATAAACTCATACATAATCCCGAAAAAGATAAACTCCCAAACTTTTTATTCCAAACTCCCTGCCGATACGAATCCCTAGCCAAACAATTGAAAAGAAGGGATGGTATATTTTGGGACTTATTATCTTAAAATAGTTAATGAACTGCTACCAATGGGTAGTTGTTTCATAAGGCATTTTTAAGACTTGAATTCTTCCTACACATTTACATATAGCATATGTTTAATACAGTTGTATTTTACTACAAATAAATAAAAAAGAACTTTGAGGAGAAAGAAAGTTATAGTATGCAGACTTAGGATTGGGCACTTCCGATTTACCCATGCATACTTTCTAAGTTTCTAGGATCACCAACTAGTGAAAAATGCAATAATTCCCAACAAACTGTGCAAAAATTGTTAATTTTAAAGAAGTTAATGAAAGAACTACTTTCATTTTAAAGAAATCTATAATAATTGCGGCGTACTACAGCCAAATGTGATTCTTTTTATCACACTAATGATGCTTAAGGATAGAACCAGACGAACAAATAAATGTTTTAAATAAAGTTCCCAATTTTGTTTAAAAGTTTTAAGTCAGGAGAAAGTCGCATTATATTGTTTATTTTTCAAAATCCCTTCTGTCTTTTGAATGTTTATATCATTTTTTATTTCATATTATGTACTTCTTATTTATTCTGTTCCATCTCAAACTTATTCTGATGGTTCCCGGAACTGTTATAGGTGGAAAGAATAAGTCATAGATACTAATGAAAAATGGTCATGTTGGTTTTTTTTTTCTCCTATTTTGATCTAAATGGCAATTATGACGTTCCCTGAGGTTCCTGACAGGAGGTGTACGATCAAAATTTATTTCAAAAGACCGACTCTTAATGTATTATCGCTTTAATGCACTCAGCCCCTCTTCAAAACACTCTCTTGAAAACAACTTCAAATTTCGGCTTACTTCTCACATTATTTCCGTACTTGTTCAGTCAACACTGAAGTTCAATATACAAACAAAACTTCATTTATCAGAAGCAATTACATATAAACAATTGAAATCATGATCAATAGTTTGATAAAAGACCATTAAGGTTCAATTGGTATGTAATAGCCAAGCCTTCAGTTGGTATCATGTTTATTCATACTGCAATATATATATATATGCAATATATATGCAATATCTTCTTTCTCCTCAAAGTTCTTTTTTATTTATTTGTAGTAAAATACAACTGTATTAAACATATGCTATATGTAAATGTGTAGGAAGAATTCAAGTCTTAAAAATGCCTTATGAAACAACTACCCATTGGTAGCAGTTCATTAACTATTTTAAGATAATAAGTCCCAAAATATACCATCCCTTCTTTTCAATTGTTTGGCTAGGGATTCGTATCGGCTGGGAGTTTGGAATAAAAAGTTTGGGAGTTTATCTTTTTCGGGATTATGTATGAGTTTATTTGCACCAAAAAAAAAAAGGAATGAAGCATTTTGCGAATAATTTTGGATTGTATGGATCGGATGCGGGAGGAATCATGTGGTTTAGTAGACCCCCAAAATAATTTAAATACATGTTTAAATAAATTTGAAAGCGAGAGATATCATGTAGGTTTGCAGTAGTTTCGTTCAGAATAATTTTAAAACAACTTATTAATGTAATTAGTTTTTTAGTTTGTAACTAAGGGCATTGAACTATAGGTACTTTGAGATGGGTTTGGCTAATGGAGGAAGATTGGATAGGCGGTTGGCTTAGACAAAGCGCGCCTACTTTAAAATCGAATCAAATCGAAAAGGCCCCTCTCAAAGAAATAGAGTCGAAGCTACTTATCAAGGAAGGGTAGCTACTCTCTCTTTTGTCTTCGTGCCGAGCCCTTGAGGATTAGTCTTACTGGTGTACTCAACTTCTTTTTCCTATTGTTCTTTTCGGCCGAACAGTCCATTATTGACATATCAAGTCAGAGTAACGCAGATCTATCGAGTTATCCCTTGATCCATTAGAAATCGATTACTAAATAAAAAAAATATCATTATATCATTATTACTCTTCATGAGTAATAAAAGGCATCAATCACTACGACCCAAGTGTTGAATGGTAAGTAATTCGGGCTCTGCTAATTGAAGAGCAACTGCTGCAGACCATTTATCCGACACCATACTTAACCAGAAGATTTTCTTCTCAAAGAAGGTATTATAGATTGAGTAAGTCTCTTGAGGTTCTATTAACTTACTGGTTGTAATGACACACAAAAAAATATCTTTAAATAGGACATAGTCGATATTTAATAATAAAGGTGTTCATTTTAGTTTATTATTTTCAAAAATAAACCTTTGTAACCGACTAAAAAAAGAAATTACTCCCTCCCTCAAAATTTAAGGGCTCACGTTTCAAGATACCTAGAACCCGAATAACGAATAAAAAAAAAACATTTTCCCGCTGTCCGCGGCATTTCTTCGAAACTGCTGGACGTTTTTTTTTTTTTTTTATTCCTATAACTAGACATTGTTATCAGCTGGATATTTTTAAAATGGCGGTTTAAAAGTAATTTAATCCAACAACTCAGTTATTTTTGAAGATATAGAAAAACGTTATCAGTGTTTTTTTTACTTAAAGGAAGGCATGATTTAAAATAAATGAAAAAAAGAAAACCTATTTATCCATGTCATCTGGGTAGCCGGATTCAGGGGACCTTTGATTTATTATTGGTTTATTTCTGTCGAAAACTTGTAGTGGAACATTTTGGAGATCACACTACCATTTTTATCTATATCTAAATTTTTCAACTGAAAATAATTATAAATTAAATATTATTAAACTATAACTAATGTTATAAAATGAATAAAATATGGAATATTATTCTTTTAGAATAAATCTTTGATAGATTTATGAATTTAAATATATAATAATAATAATTTTATTTATTTATCTTTAGGACAATCCCCATACAAATAGAGCTGCCTGGCACAGCACAATTAATAAATATATCACAAGCAAATATACATTATTAATTACAATACGAATAAATATTCAAAACAAAAACAACAAAATACATATACAGCAATAAGCATAAAGCTATTTCTATGATTAATTTCATCTAACATATACGTAAATAAGATAAATTAAATATAAGAATATCGATAAATAATGCAAAAAATAATAGTGCTAAAGCAAATAGTAAATCCTTACAAATTACTAACAAGTCCCAAAACCTTTAAGAGTGATTAACATTCTGAGAAGAAATATGTTGAAATCTTATTTTAAGATTTTCTCTGACAAAAATAAATAATGATTTCAAGTCTATTACGTGGGGTGCCGCAAGAATTTTATAAAAGCCATCAATACTCACATCGTTTATTACGGGCATAAAACGGGTTCTATTGTCGTGGTATGCGGGATATCGAGCAAAAAAATGGAAACAATCTTCCAATTCGTCTCGATCACAAACTTGGCACGGCTTCTGTGGGTCCAGATTATACTTCTGCGGGCCGACACTGAAGGTACGCCATCACTTTCCTGACAGTCTGATCTGGGCTAAAGTCCTAACATACGCGATATTGCATCCTAACATTAGATAACTTTGTGGAAGGACGGCGTCAGCAAAGACCTTACTGTACCACAGGCTATAGGTCGAATCTTGGAGCATGGCTATATCCTTCATTCTCATATATTTGTAATAGCCCTCCAAAATATCCCTCTCCCTGGTTATAACAGTGATAGAGTCGTTAAATAATAATGGGTCAAACATCCCGAAACTCTCGAAATTTCCTTAACTGCGTGACCCAGTTATACTGCCTACTCCACCTATCATCACTATCCAGGAGCATCAACTTTAGGAAACACTGCTTTACATATCGGGTATTATCCGTGTTTAAGATCTTTCTTAACGATTTAAGGGTCGTTTTCAGTACGTAATACCACACAGGCACGGATGCGACCTCCAATCTTACAATATAGTGTGGTGTATTCCGACTGAGGCACAGCAGCCGCTTGCTGAATTTAAATATACACCTAGCCTGTAGAATTTAAATATATATATAATGAAAGTGGCTAGCTCAATTCAGTTCAAGGGATGCGGGGATGCTTAATGAGTTGGGCACTGCGTTTTTTATCTTTCTGCCCCACAAATGAGCCCGGTTGTGGCAGATGATTACTTATTCTGTCCCATTCACAGTGGCTCAGCCATACAGTCAGTAGTCTCCGGGTATTTCCCTTCCTCTGCAAAATGAGTAACCCTTCTTAGTAAGGAGAAAAACCCGGCTGTGAAATTCCCGGGAATTCAAAATCTAATGATAGAAGAGTAATAGCGTTTTAAAATGTCTAAATATTCTTAGAAAGATTAAAATATAATATTCATAAAGACGTTATAAGAAACTTACTGACTTCTTATCCTACTGGAAAATTTTATCTTTTTGTATTCGGTTATACTTATTATTCTGTGTGTGTACGTCAAGTAGAGAGAGATATTTGAGCTCTTCTAATGATAACCAAGGATAACATCAAAGAACCCAAAATTGTATTCATCTCCCTTAAAGTTAAGAATCGGTCTATCGGTGATATGATTTTTTTTTTTTTAAAGTATTATTTCAAAATCGTTGGTGTTTTCTAAAGAAGCACTATGAACCTGAGTGACAAAAATATTAGGAACTGCTTAGATTCAACTCTAAAAAATAAGCATCTAATATTGATTTCCATTTTTAGAATTTTAAATATAGACATTTAAAGCAAAAGTATCATTTTTACTTTTATTGATTTATGAACTAATGTTAACATCCTACTTGGCTTTTATTATTTTTTGTTTACTATTTATTGAATACCTAGTTTAAATTATTGGGTAAACAAGCAACGATAAGAGATTTAGAGCCCCTGCATTGCCCGTTGGACAGTTGCCAAGGACGCAACTAGTTTTTACATGTAATTTCTTTCAAGTGCATTAAGAAGCAAAAAGCTTTCTGCCTACTTTTCATTATTATTATATCAGTTATCACATAATATTACTTAGTTATGTCTTTTGTTCGTATTGTACTAATACTAAGTAATTTACAGCAAAAGAGGGATTCTCTCGAAATTAACTGGATGCAATCACTTAAAATAAAACTTCATGCAGAAGTAATTATCCTGTGGATGAGAATAACTTCTAACAGTTCAAGAGAAAAGAAAAAAGGTCATACAACTGCATTTCTGCATCATGTAGTATAACTTTGAATTTCTATCTTAAAAATGTAGTTTACCAACTAATTGGAAGATTAGGACTTTTAGATTTATATTAGCTTGCACGTTTGCCATCGGTTGATTGTTTTTGTAATTCTAGCTCAAAAATATAGTTAGTTAGTGCCCAACTTAGACATTATTTCCACTATGACTATTTATTGAAAATTCTATTTTAAAAAAAAAACTATAAATGTAGGATTAAAGTCCAATAATAAAGACAAATATTTACAGATATAAGAATATACGTAACGTCCGTATATTCTTTATATGAACATATGCATTATTGTATAAATACTTTTTTTAATTCTGTGGATTAATTATTTTCAATAATGAGCCTTCGTTATGGACTAAGAAAAAAGTGACCCTTCCCTAAAACTTTAATGACTACGTTTCAAGATACATAAACCCTAATAACGAATAAAAAAAAAATCTGTCTATCCGCCTGTAAACTGTTATACCCTAATATAATATGTTATTAATTTGAAAATAATATTATTCTGTTATAATTTGCAGTGGTTTATTTTTCCTAAAGTAAGTTCATAAAAGAATCAATAAAAGATGAAAAAAGAAAAAAAAAATACATTTGTTATGTACTTCACATATTCATTACTTCCCTTTATTATTATTATAGTAACTAAAATCTTGTTATTAATCGCGTTTTCTAGTTATTAGAGGCCTGAGTAGTAATAACGTCTGCTATAATAATAACCTTTAATAGCCCTTAGCAGTTTCTTGACTTTAGTATTCGTTAAAACCCCTCAGAATTATATGTTTTATCATTTAATAGTAACCATATTTCTCTATCATACACATCATTTTTATATTGTATGATTGGTAGCTGGATCTAAACGTAAAGAAAATCAATTTTTTTTTCAACGAAAAAATAAAAAAAATATCATTAATTAAATCTTATCTGAACGTGTTTATAACTCGTACTTACAACTGGAGGATGGATTTTATATTAGAATCCCATGGGTTATCTTGAATTAGTTCAGCGAATTTAGGCCTTTAACCTCTCTAAAAAAACTGTTCAGATTGCTCGCCTCTCATGAAACAAGTATAGCAATAGAATGACATTTCAAATACATTTACACATACGTGTAGTATAAACATTACCTATGTTGTTTTTGTTATTTTTCTAATATATATATATATATATATATATATATTTTATATGAGAATAGATTGTTTCTTTATTTATTTAACGTCAATTTATGCTATTTTGACTAATCGGACGATGATACTATGGGAAGTCCTTTTTTTTTTTAATAACTTTTTCCTATACAGTTTTCACTAGTAATCTTTTTTTTTTTTTTTTTATATTTTTTTTATTTCGTTTAAATCACTATGATAAACGGATTTAAATATTATAGTCTATTGTACAAGTCTGTCTGTCGTTGGAACTCAAAATGTTTTGCGTTGTCTGTATGTTGTCTTGTAGAACGGTTGGTAAGTCAGTGTCGATTGAAAAATGAGCTCTGTGCGTATCACAAGCCCCTGCTAGCCACTACGCCACAGGTGACCCCTATAAGATACTAGTAATAGTCGAATTCAACTAATTATTTTGAATTTAGATGTTTGACATAGTGATCATACCTTTTTAGAATTCTATACCCTGAAAAGAATGCCATCAAAAAAACAATTAGGATTATTTTCCTTGTTTGGTTATTTACATTTCCATACCACCCCTCCTTTTATCAAACTTATGGAGAACAAGGAAAAGAACACCTCTAAATTAAGAAGGAAACAGAAGACCTACAGGACTATAGATCTCGAGGATTAATGCCGAAGGAAGAAGTCAGGTAGGAAAAATTGGTCCATTGAGAAAGTTTCCAGGAGGGAAGAAGGGGTAGGCAAAGAGTAAAGGTTGAAAAAAATTCAGGAGTCGCTAGTCCAACAGATGTAGCTTCATTTAACGGTTCCCACTCTCTCCCCAATAGTAGAGCTGGGTGGAGGTAAGATCGAACGATGAGATTAAACTTATTGTCCTTTTACTCTTGGTTGCTTACTTTTTTTTTTGTAGTAAAAATCGATTTTTGATCTAAAACAAAGAAAATTACCAATATTATGGAACAATGGCGTCTTGATTTAGATTCTGATAAAAACTTATCCATAAAAAGTAATTTGTTCATGTTCATGTTAACATGCTTTGATTATTTCAAAATCTTCACTCGGATATGCGAAACGCGTGAGCCAACTGGTGACCTCTTACAGAAATGGAGGTATAGAGTGATGACGTTACCCTATAACGTTTCATCCAGAATCGAAGAGTGGGATAAAATGAAACCAGACCATACGGTCAAGGGCTTCCTCGGAGTTACAGAGCCTTCCTTAGGAAAAAAAACAAAACAGATTTAGCGAATGTTAGATGATCGGTATAGTATGAATATAAATATTGATTTACAAAATATCACCGATTAGCTACTGATAATACAAGTAATTTAAATTATACAATAGCTTGTTTGTTATTCTTTGTTAATATCTAGAGGTGCTCAAGAACTTTATCTTCTAGATTGTTTTTGTTTTTCGAGATTCCTAACTAATATATACATATCTATTTATGATTTTTTATTTTACTTATTCATAGGTGTAAAAAAAAATTAATAATCCGCCATTTATCTGAAATTCCTGAGGTCCGGGAGCAAAATACTCTATAAATATTCAAAATATTATAACTGTAGTTGAAATGTTCAGATACCAAGTCTTGGTCGAGCACGAAACGTATTTCCGTGGATTTTTCAATTTATTAAAAAATGTTTTCTGCCTCCGTAACATTAACATTATCTAATTATTCCATGGAATTTTAATATTCTCTATTCTTTTTTTTCACTGTTAGAGCATGAGTAAGAAAACAGTAAATTCTAGAAATGTATCCTGTACAAAATAGATTATTTATTGACAGAACCTTAAGACCCGTAGTAAGCTTTTTTTATAAGTATAAACATACACACATAAACACACACACACACACACACACACACAACACACACATCACACCACACACTATATATATATATATATATATATATATATATATATATATATATATATATATATTTAAAGTAAAGTAAACGTTATAGCCCCGCTGACACATAATAACGTTCAATATGTCGTGTGGGAAGCCCTTTCACAAAAAGGATGAGAGCCCTGATTGGCTGCAGTCTTCTCGAGCTAGCTGATCCCGAAGGCGGGTCACGCCGCGCGGCTCTAGGTCCTGAATATGCCATCAATAGCCTTAGGCCCCAGGGTCGTCTATACAGTAGCCATATTTTCGATTGATATTTCGGTTCAAAATATCACATTAAATTGTTTGTTTTTAAATTTGATATAATTAACCAAAACTTACTATTAACAAAATACTTATGGACACACAGGGTAGAGATATGGGGCTCTGCTGAAAACTCCAAGCTAGCTCTAAAGAATTCTGTCTTTTCGGTCTAAAGTTTCAAGAAATCCACAAGGACCTTGGACATTCTCACAGTTCAAGACACTAAGATCCACCACGAATCTATTTTACCCAGTCTTACACTTCCCTCCAATTTTTGGGTGTTTCTTCACCAACTCAGATCGACAAAATAATGTCATAGATGGCTTTATGTAATTTTTCCAACGCTGTTTCAAAAGTTCAGGTGTTATTCCGCCGTTGTTGCGTTAAGCTTATTAATTGCTTCAATGACTTCCTTAAATTATGGAGGGTCGATATTCCCATCTTTACCAATGTCTGTGCCCTGTATTCCTTCAATCCCTTGAAATCATAGTATCTCACCCATCTGGTCAGAATTTTAGACCGATCTGTTTTTAAGGAGGCATCCTCATTTCTACATGCAGTTATACAAGGTTTGAACGTACATTTGCTATGTTATAACAAGTGATAAAACATTATGACATCATTCATACCTCTATATTCCTGTTTTTTCAAGAAGTTCCAACTCTCGATGCCTTTTCTTTCTTCTATAAATCCTCTTCTTATCTCGATATTTGGCTCTATGTTCCTCCAAGGAAAGCCGCGTGTGCTTTTTCTGAACCATGTTCTTATAGGCCATGTTTTTCTTCTTTGTAACAAGTGCACATTCATATTTTCAGCTGTTCTAAGAGTTTCCCTAGCCGCCTCTTTGATTATTTGTGAGTAGACTCTCCACTGGTCATGAGTTGAGCCTTTCATTATTGTTTCTGCAGGAAGTATGTCCGATTTCTACCTGCAAAGACTGTTTACTTCTGGCTTCTACTAACTTTTTTCTGTTTATTGCCTCGTACCTTTCTTGCATTTGATTTCTGTGTTCTGAATTTAGATATCACTAAACAGCGATCAGTAACCATATTAGTGCATCTTTGTGTTCTGCAGCTAATCAGATTCAATTTTTCCCAGGCACTAATGAGAACGTGGTCTATCTGGTTAACGCCTTTACCCTCTGGTAACCTCCATGTTCCTTTATGTATATTTTTTCCTGGGAACATACTGCTTCCGATCACCAAATTCTTCTACTCCGCAAAATTAATTAGTAATTGACCGTTTTCAATTGAGTTTTGATGGAGACTGTATTTCACTATTATCGATCTTTAATTAGACTAGACTCCTTTCCTCTTTTTGCGTTAAAGTTGCCAAGAACTATTTGTATATCACTTTTAGGGAAGCTGTCTACAGTTCGGTGTAAGAGGTTTTCCGTCCTCCTCTGGCGAAACCACTGTCGGAGGGCATGGCAGCTAAAGATGATGTTATTATAAAATTTTCCTCAAATGCGGAGATTAACTGGCTTGAGGTCTAGTGGTCTAAGTCGCGGTCCTTGACTCTGCCCTTAACTACAAATCCCGTTCTAATAGCACGATTTTGCTCCTGGCAGCTGTTGTATATGATGTGAAAACGCTTCTCAATAATAGCTTGCCTTTCCATCGTACTCCCTGGATTGCAGCAATGTCTGTATAGTATCTTACTAGTTGAGATAAGAATAGCCGAAACAACACTATTCGGTGTAGGGATAAACTATCTCATTGTCCTATGTTTAAGTCCCGTTGGCGAATCCTGTGACGTTTTCTATTTGTCAGCTGGCTATTTTTGTCTGAGGTTTCATGATTAGTTAGAATTTAAGGAGAGTCAGGAATCAATCTGATCTGCCCCTGAGTCAGGTGGAGGGGCTGCCTCCTCTAAGCTCCCTAATTTGCTCCCACGTCCGGGGTGGCTACCTAGGTAAGGTTACCCTAAGGTATGTACTGTTAATGACCTAAGTCTGTGGGTGTGAGGGTGAGTAGCTTGCTTAGATAGTATACTGTTTTGGTGAGGTGGGCATGGTTTACTGAAATCGGGATCTTGTTGGAGTTACTCACAAGAGGCGTTCATGCCTGGTCCCTTCCCTTTAGAAAATTCTAAGAACAATACTTAACATAAAAATCAACCTACGAAAATCTAATTTTTCTAAGTAATATCAAATGTAACAGAACACTTTATGATAATAGTTAATCATAGTTTGTGCAAAATAAAAAATATCTACCATAAAATATTGTAAATTTCTTGAATTGTTATCCAAGATAAATATTAAATATGTGGTATAAAATCCCAAACCTTTCAATCATCAACCAAACATAGTTTAGAAACTTGTTATCAAGAAAAGGAAACCATGATAATTGTATTTAAAATACCACATTTTTTGCTTTCTCTTAATTATATATAAAATAAAAAAGGCAGAAATAGTTCTTTCGATTTGGAGGGACTTTATCACACGTTCTATGGTCCCCTGAGTTCAAAAAGGAAAGTCCGCAAAAATGTTTGTGGGATGTAACAGCTAATTTTTCATCAACGAAATCGGCGATATGCTATTATACTCGATATTCTGATGTAAAGTTAATGTGCTTTACAACTATGCAGGTTTCATTCTGATTCAAGTAGCCAAAGAGCTTTAAATGCCTATATTTTAAAAATGTTTCCTCTGATGTACCTTCTATTTTGTATATTCGAAAATATTTGCTGTTTTTTGTTATTGCATTGATAAAATACGGATAAATATTCAAGATTGATGAATTGGATACCCATCTAAAATTGAAAAGAGCAAACATATATTTTTTTTTCGAAGATAAGAATAGTGATCATAATTTATATTTTTAGATTATTAATCTTTGACCGAGTCTGACAGGGATTACTTTACAAACGCTGCGAATTCCTCCCTCCTAAATACTGTCTCATTAACCAGTCTTACCTCTCCAGAGGATACTTCAAAATAAATCACAATAGCTCCTATTCCTCCCTTTTTACTCTAGTCTGCTGGTATACCTGAAGGCAGCCTCCTAGGACTCGTTCTTTATACTGTCTATACAGATGATATCCTAACCCATCCTAACACTTTCCTTTCTACCTATGGTGATAACACATGTGTGCTATCAGTAGATGATAATCCATTTACTGCCTCCCACACTCTTCGATCCCACATCCCCAGATTCGGAGGATTAAAATTAATTCTAACAAATTAAACCAAATAACCTTTACCCTTCGTCGTAAACCAATGACTTCTTGTCCTACAATATCCTTTAATGATACTCTGCTACTCCATGTTGGTCAGATTCCTTACCTAGGACTCGATCTTGACAAACGTCTGACTTGGATTCCTCCATACAAGACTAAAACGACAAGATGCTCGACGTTTTCGACTACTTTAACACTTAATGAACGAACGGTCGAACCTTCCACTTAATTAAAAAAGACTTATTTACATGACCATCTTAAGACCGATATGGGCATATGGGTTAGATCTATGGGGCTCTATTAAACCATCGAACTCTTCTCGTATCTAATCCTTACAATCCTTCGGAAAATCCTTAACGCTCCTTGCTTTCTAACGAACAAACTTATCCATTTTAATACCTTAATGTTCAATATGTTACTGAATTCGCCCGAACCAGACATCAATCATTCCATGAAAAACTTCATTCCCACTATAACCCACTATATTTCACTATACTATTATTCTCTTCGGTTAATGATTATCCTCCGAGGCGCCTGAAAAGGAGATGGCCCCGAGACCTTCTTGTTTATAATATTTTTAGAGTGCTGCCAATGGTTAGCGTCATTACATGTATTTCATGTCAGTTTACTATGTCCATCACATTTATTGATTTATAAAATACAGTTGTAAATATTTAAAAAAAAAATATTATTAATCTAAAACATTTTTCTTACTCAATTAAAAAACTTATTTTAACAGTGAGGTAAGTGAAAGTCGTGTGTTACACTCGCCAAATTTTTATAATGCCCATTATGATTTATTTATAACTCTCAAAGTTAAATATGTTCAGATTTGTACGAATATACAGAATATTTAAAAAAAAAATATATATTTACTGGAAAAGTAAGTCATTCGTTGAAGGAGATTTCAAAGTCTCTTATTATTTCTATAGCTGAAGTCTCAGTATCAGCTTAATTTTTATTTTCTATAGGTAACAAAAATAAAAGAAGATTTTTTTAGCAGCATATGCATTGGTTTTTACAGCATGAGGAGGATTTCCAACTTTTATGTTTTCCAACTCAGTAGAGGCATTTCTTTCTAAAAGTGCGTTTCTTTCTATGGCAGTTGGGAAAGCAATCGAAGTTGTTGCCCTGCGGGTCGGAAGTCATCCATGTCTTAAAATAGTCTTGGATTTAGGCCTAGAGGCTCTTCTCGAACATCACGAGTTCGGAGAATGGTTAGCAAAACTCTGGACTTTCATCGTTTCGCAATGTATTATTTTTTATAAAAGTAATGCTTGAATTAAAGTTTGCTCGTGTTTAAAAACATTTTTGTTGTACTATGCTTAAAATACTAAAAACCAAACCTATTTTATGTTGTATCAACGTAATTCGTTTGAAAGTGTAGTATTAAAAAGTGCAATTTGGAGACCTTTAAAACAATAAATATTCGTTTTGATGACTGCACCCCTAATTAACTTATTCTCAATATATATATATTATATATAATATATATATAATATATATATTTTTTATTCAATTTATTTTATATTTATATTATATTTATTTTTATTTTTTTTATTCAACACCCTATCGTAATTATTATTAGTTTTACATAATTTCGATGTTTTTTTAATTGTGATGATCAATCAATTTTACTTGATATATATTAGCATATATCACATCGGCCAAGTCAAATATTTAATTTAAAACATAAGAATATATCCAGTGTTATTGGTAAAAAATATTATGTAAGGTATTTTAACCTTACATATATTATATATATATAATATATATATATTATATAATATTATATATAATTATTTTTTTTTTTTTTTTTTTTTTTTGTTACACACTTTAATAAGCACACCTTAATTTCCTTTTGTTATATATTTATTTTCGTTCATAATTTTTTACATCGGTTTTCAACGTTTCGGGGTTGAACTTCCATGTAGAGGAATAGCAGTAAGCTATAAAGTGAAATAATGAATGATAAATGTAAAAGTGTTTTCAAAAAAGTCTTGAGAATGGGGAAAGAACCCCGAAACGTTGAAAACCGAGGTAAAAAATTATGAAAGAAAATAAATATACAACAAAAGGAAATTAAGGTGTGCTTATTTAAGTGTGTAATATTAAGAAAAACTTCCTGAAAAATTAAAAAGAAAAGAAAATATATATTTGTTTTAACTTCAATTTTTTATTGAGTAATATTACAGTCCGACGTAATTTGGAAAAAAATAATTTGTATGTATATCAATATATTTTATTAAAAACTGATTAGTCTAGAGAATGATTATCTATGAGTCCATGCCAAGTTTCACAATTAATTGCAGTTTTATTTTGAAAGTTGATAAATGTGGGTCAATTATAAAGTTATGTTATAATTTTATTTCCAATAAGTCTAGAAAAAGAGTGCTATTTTTCTTGTCATTTTGTATCATCGAAATTATTTAAAAATATTTACCAATTAGTAGAGCTTTGGGGCTCTACCCAACCATCATATTCTTCCCTTATCCAATCCCTACAATCCTAAATCCTTGTGAAATCCTCAGTGCTCCTTAATTTGTATCTAATATACTGATCCATAAAGACCATAATGTTCCGTATGTTGCTGATTCGGCCTGAACCAGATATCATTCTTTCATGAGAATTACATTCCCACTCTAATCCTCTAGTTTCAATTCTTTCTTCCACTTCAATTTCTGATAATCCTCCGAAGCCTCTGAGAAGAAGATGGCTTTGAGACCTTCTAGTTTAGAATATATTTAGAGAGCTTCCATTGGGAAGCTTCTCTACATGTCTTTTTCATGACTATTTTCTTTTAGCCTATTTACTAGATGTGTTGTACAATACAGTTGTAAATATCAATAAAAATTTTTTAAAATAGTTACAAATTATTCAAGAATTACTAAATAAGTAACCAGCTGGTAGTAAATAATGGACATTCAACATCCACTGTAAAACAAGGAAAGTGAAACCGGCTGAGAGCTCGTCGCCTAAAGTTCTAACAACTGTTGCCAGATAAAACTGTTTTCAGGCATTATCACGTACTAATGTTACTGAAGAACTCTCCGCCATCCAACTGGCATAGGTTGAGGCACTTACCTAACCAGTATACTTGAAACATGTGCAAAGCTGTATAAGTCATCTCAAACCTCAAGTACTCATCATACATTTATATTTATATTTATTTGGCTTTATACTTCGAAAAAGGTTAAAATACCTTACATAATATTTTTTACCAATAACACTGGATATATTCTTATGTTTTAAATTAAATATTTGACTTGGCCGATGTGATATATGCTAATATATATCAAGTAAAATTGATTGATCATCACAATTAAAAAAACATCGAAATTATGTAAAACTAATAATAATTACGATAGGGTGTTGAATCATAGCATTAAAAATAATAAATAAAGAAAAGTGTTTAAAAAGAGAAATGCAAGTAATTTATTATTAGGAAGAAAGCATAAAACATCTAAATGAAACTTTTAATTGATTTTGGGAAAACGGAGTGAAGAAAATTACACCAAAAAAAGTGAAGAATGCTTTTAAGATGATTTTATTTAATTATAAAAAAAATAAGATATTACTACCAAAATTTAAAAAAAATAACGAAATGACCTTTTTTTTTTAGCTAATTAAGTTCAGTATGATAACATCTAATTTAGTACTAATTTAAAAAAATCTAGTGCGGGAAACACACGACTTTCACTTACTTTGAATGTTAAAATAAATTTGAAAACTACTAAATATACTTTAATTTGAAAAAATGTTTGAAGTTGATTTTAATTAAACATGTATTCATTTTCGTTGGATACATATGATTTAGATTAAATAATATAACTATATTAAATTGTTCATTCGTGATAAATTTATTCCCCATTCGTCACTTCATATTTGCTTTCACAACTTTAAGTATCAGTTAATATTTTTTTCTAAAATCTTTTTCTTTCTAACGGTATATTAGCATTAATAGTAATAGTTTATCTTTTTTATCCCCTATTAGGTCATTTTTTTTTTTTTTCTTACCCTCTGGTTTTATTTTCGAACAAAATACAAATGTAGTATAGCTGTCACAATTGTCCTTCTGTTACCCGGAGGTATTCTAAAGATGATTGCTATATGCGCTGGATGCACTAGTAATCTTTCAAGGGCTTCTTCTATGCCTTTATTTATCCATTGCAAAATGGAGGGACCATTCTTCAGGGTTTTGGCAATAAATTGAGTTCAGACATAGTTCGAACTCCTTCCCTCGGCGACAACGTCAACGAGAGGTAGTGATCCTTGCCACCTCCCAGGCTTGGGTGGTGGGGTGATATCAGAAAATAATGGATTAGCACAGGCCTTCAGCCCATCAAAAAATTTAATGTGCCTCCGGCTGATATATTCAGGCACTGTTGGCAATACTAACTCCTGATGAAGGATATGGTTTTTGGCCCTCTGTAAGTTGGTACCTCTGACGATCCGCCGAAGGATGGAGTTCTCGTTAGAGCCGATTTTGAGAAAATCATAAAAAAAGGTGCAAAATTCATGTTATAAAGTGACTTTTCTGGTTAGCCGATTTCGATGAAAAAGTTGCTGTAACATTTCGGGCGAATAGTTGTCCTAAATATGAAATTTCAGTTTCTTAAGATTTACCAAACACACACAGTTCTTTTTTCGGGACATTGTCATTTGGACTAGGGGACCCTTAAACGTATATTGCCGTCAAAAACTGGAATTAATCAATTGAAAGTATCTGGAATATCAATTGAAAGTAAAAATAAAAATAAATGATTAAAATTAACAACACAAAATAAAGTATAAAGAAAGGAATTAATATAAACCCTAAATAACACAGAACATAAAAAAAGAATCACTTGTAAACAAAAATAACAGAAAATAAATACATAATACATTAAAACTAAATGTATACCAAAGTAAATAGCTAAACCTTTCACAAAATATGCACATGTCAGTTTAAAAGTATGGTTATCTACACCAAGCTAATAAACCAGAATAATTCAATAAGTTATATGATGGACAACATGTAAAATCGAAAATGAATTGTTGGGACAGTAAAATTTACATAGCAATACACATATTTTATATCACGAAAATATCTTACAAATTTGATATTAAAAATATAAAATACATATGATAGACAGCGCTTGCACTGCACAATATAAAAAAAAAGATTTGTAAAAGGGAAGATGTAAGGAATAGTATATTTTGTAAAAATAAATAAAGTTTAAAAATAGATTCCAACAACATGAGTAAAAAACAAGCAAGCTTTAAAAAAAAAAAAATTAAATATTATATGGTGAATTATAGCCATAAAGAAATTGGCTACGTATTCGATTCGAAGTTTCTATTATTTTTTTTATAATTAATATATCATCCCTTATAATATTGTAAAAAAAAAATCCTTTTATATAATTCAATTTATAAATTTAAAATATATACCCATGCCATTTTTCTTAATTTAAATTTATTATGAAAATAGCAATAACTTTCGTGTTTCTTTTTTTTTTTTTTTTAAGTGAACTTTGAGCGCCATTTTCATTTATATAAAATATCTAAGAGAGGTAAATGATATATATTTTTGTGTATTACAAGAAAATCTGCTTAATAAGAAAAAATAACTTTCTCCGTAAGATCATCTATTTTAGAGCCCATACATTGTATATAAAACTTATAACATTCCTAGAAAAACAAGGTGGTCAAAAGCATCATCTCCATAAATCAAATATATAAAAACTAATCCTGAAAGATTGGATACATTGCTGACTTTTGAGAGACATACCTGAGAGCTGTCTTGTGAGATATTCTCTTCTTATGCTTTTTATTTATGTTTCGAAAGGGGAATTGAAAGAAAGCATCTTTGAAATAGAACTCTGATATTATTCATAGACCAAAAAGAATAGTTTCGTGAGGTATTACTTTGACAATTTTATCAAATTTACAACTTTAATATATTCGTAATCTTTCATAAATGATTTTAAATAAAGGATTGTACAATTAATGGAGAATACCGTTATTGGTTTAATATTTATTCAAGTGAGAATTGTTTGCTCTCTACTTGATATTACTGTCAGTTTTCTGAAGAGAAAAGCAAATTTAAAATAATATTCCGTTTATGAGTTACATGAATAGGCATATTATTCTTTTTTTTTTTGGATATTTATCTTGATATTTTTATTGTTTTTACTATGTCATTGTGATCTTAAAGCAATTCGAATCCGAATTATCAGGAGAAATAAGATAGATTCCCTATTATATTGGAAAACGTAGATAATTATTTGAGAGTGGTAAGTGTTAATCGTGTTATTAGTGTATCACTGTAAAATATTATCAAAAAAGTTTTTTTACGTGTTGTAACGTTTGTTTGAAATTGAAAGAGTCAAATTTCATATTCCACTTTATGTAATTTTATTTTTTCTGTTTATTTGTTTTAGTTTGAATTCAGTATCTGCAAGCGCGACGGTATTATGTTTGATGGATTGTCGATTAGCTTTTTAGTGACCGCTGGCCAGCGTACTATATATATATATTATATATATATATATATATATATATATATATATATATATATATATATATATATATATATATATATATATAGTAATAAAAAATGAAACTAATAATCGATAATACCAAATTATTTAAAAAAAATACCTTTACCGCTACAACCCATGAAGGGTCTTAGGCTCAGTATATATAGAGATTCGAACTGTTTCTAGGCCAACGGCCGTGCAATGAAGTGATTAGGCTGAGATCACACTCATCCGCGACGTTTTTTCCCATATTTTTGGGTGCTCAATTTATAGAGGCTGGATCTGCACCACGAGGGTCTTCATACCTATGGTCGCTCCCCGGCTGTATTAACCGAATAAATAATATTCCGCTACAGCGTATATGTATATATGATATATTTATATGCCCAATGTATGTTTTGTTGGAAAAATAAATGGAAGATAAGAAAAAATATGTACAAAAAAACTACAGACAATCGACGGTAGCAGCCTACGCTGACGAATATCTCTATCTGCAGCAGCAATGTGAGCTCTAAGAATGCACTTAAACCGGCTGAGGAAACCTGCAAATATGTTGTTCAATAGCTAACAAATCTTAACACACAGGTTAATCCCAGAAAAGAGATTTGATGGTTTTCTCACAACAAGAAGCCAAAAAATCAACTCTCCGTGTTGTGATCTCCGTCATGTCACCATCAAATGCAATAGTATACCTATGTATGACATCAGAATGTAACATACATACCAGAAGATAAGAAAATAAAAATTCATATGAAAGAAAAATAAACCAACGGAATTTCACAAAATACTCGACCTCCCAACGATACCAGATTTCATTCCAAGAAGACATATTAAAGTTTTGAACTCTCAAAAATATTTAACTAACGGCCTCTTCCAAACCACCTCCACCATGTAGATGACAGGAACTTGTTGGAATAACCATCTGATATGGACACAAATTTTTAGAATTAAGGTTTTAATTGTTCAGTTCCTGATCACAGCCAAAAAGTGTGGCACAGCACTTTACCCTTAAAAAAACGGAAAAAAATCTAAATAATCAAATATCCTTAAAATGAAGCCATGCTTCAGCAATAGAAAGTATACCCAGTAAATATGATAATTAATGGTCTATTAAAAAAAAAAAAACAGAAAACATTTTTTGGACTAAGTTTATTTTCATGAGGATTGGGTTAAGGAGATTTAAAAAAGTTTCTAAGTCAAGTTTGAATTTCGTTTATTTATTTATTTATTTTTTTTTGATAAATTAAAAGAATACTTTTATTTTCCGCAGCATTTAATTAATTTAAAATTCTTAAAATGTTGGTTCTCATTCACTTATGTTCTCATACGGATAGAAGATTGTACTTTTTTTTCGAAAAAAAAAAAAAAAAAACTCTCCGACTCATGGTCGTTACTTTTTTCCATGTTGACGGTAACTCTTATCGACGTTGGTTACTCGGACGCAGTAACGCTAATGCAGGGAGATATAACATTGACAAGCTATGTAATTGCATTCCTTTCCCTCACATTTTTCTTCGAGCCCATTTCCATCCGAGGTCAATTGTCTGGACGTAATAGAAAGTAGTGAGGCCAACGAAGGCTGGGACGTTCAACATTGCTCACATTCTACGGTTTCGTAGATCTAGATAACTTGTCATAGCACTTCATATTTAAGTGCTATTTCAGCATCTAAATATAAAATAAATAAATAAAATATTTTAGTAGCACCATCTAAGTGTAAAATGAAAAACGCTGCGAATTATAACACAATGATTTATTATTTCTAAATAATTATACTAGGGTCTAACTGTTTATACAGATATTTACAGGTAATTGACTTATATGAAAAGCGATAGACTAATGAAAGGAAAATGGCCACTCATCTCTGTTAAAATTCTCTGTAGCCGTATCTCAGTTATTTCTTGGATCTATTTAATGGCTTTTTATTGTTTTCATTGAGGTTAAATTCTCTATCGAATAGCACTAACTAATTAACAATACATTAATAGAAAAAAAAGTTGCAGTTTCAGATGGATGATTATGAGAATAGTTTATTATCCAAATAAACCCATCTTAAACATAACTGTATAATATTTTCTTTTAACAAAAAAACAAAACACTGCCGACAAAATTTCGAATGGAAAATTCACATTTCAAAATATCTAGAAATACAATCTACTTGGTTCTGAAACATGTTAGAAATTTACAATTTAACAAAGAACAATAATATCATTTTGAAATTATCAAAAGTAAGACAAACAAGTACAAGACAAACAAAATAAGACAAGTAAGACAAAGTCCCATAAATTTAACCACCCCTAAAATACTCCAAATCTAAGATTCAGATAAAAACTTCTAATTTACTAAAATGTAATCAGACTTTTTCTATTGTACCTAGCCCCGTTACTACTCCATTCTTCAGAAAACTGAAAAAATAAACTACTGCTATTACAATATGAAGTATTATAGAAAATTGCAAGTAGAATTACCTTTGAAAAAGAAAAGGCAGATAGACTTCATATATCGTATTATTAAATATTCCGAAAGTGACTGGATCCGTTGAGAAAAGAAGAAAAAACTTTTATAATTCATTAGAAGATCTTTCAAACCCGCTTTTTAGTAAGATTAAGGCTCCACCCAGCTCCTCAGCAGTAGCTACATTGTGCTAAATTAAATGTTCATTATTATGATAATTAAATTTAAACCCTGGAGTTAAAGGTTAGATTAAAGTCAGAAATGATCTTTACCACCAACAACATAACAAATATGTGATAGAACTTTAATAACATAATAAGTTAACAGAAAGATTCTTAAAATGTATCTAGATACATAAAAAGGAAAATATTCAGAAAACGTTTTAGCAAAACGTAAAACTAAATTAGGGTTTAAAAAATGTAAAAAAAAAAAACAAATTACCTGTTTTACAGTCTGTAGCGTATTTTTACAATATTAACAAGTTGGATCCTTCAAACCTCTGCGGAAATAGTCATTGGATTCGACAGGTAAATTCGAAATCTACCTGATATGTTTTTTTCTCTCCTAGATTTCCCTGATCGGGTGACCCCCTTTTTTAATTTATTTTTATATCAAACTTCGATTGGCTTATTTTCCAATCTATCTCCCAGTTTTTTAAATATAATTAACTTTAGTTGGTGTATCCAGTCTTTCCTAGTGGTTTTTAAACTTTTTTTAAATTTATTTATTGTAATTTACAACTGTATTAAAGAACACAATAAGCAAATATGAGGAATGAAAAAAAAAATGTCATCAAAATGTCTTGAGAAAGAACTACCCAGTGGTAGCACTTCACTAACTATTTTAACTCAGTAGGTCCCGAGGCCACCTTCTTTTCAGTCGCCTTGGAGGATTATCTTGGATATCTAAGGAAGATAAATTACGAAGTGGATTTGTATGGGCAGGGAGTTTAGAATGAAAAGAGGAGTATCTACCACGGGCTATGCCTGCAACAAATGGGATGCTAAGGTCATTATGAATGAGTTGATTTATAACAAAATAAGGAGCATTCAGGATTTTTCGAAGGATTTTGGATTGTAAGGACTGGTTCCGGGAGGAATTAGATGGTTTCGTAGAGCCCCAAAGCTCGATTCCATACGTCCAAATAGGTCTGATAATAGTGATGTAAATGAGTCTTTTGTAATATGCTGGAAGTTTTGAACGTATGTCTCGTAAGTGTTGTAGTAATCGATATCTTCGAGCAGTTTCTTATCGTTTCAGTCTTGCATGGGGATTCCAAGTAAGGTGCTTGTCAAGATGGAGACCTAGGTATCGGATTTGCTCAAAAGGAGTAAGGGTAATGTTATTTAAGGATACTGGGGGGAAGGAACTCATCGGTATTTTTTAAAACTAAAAATCTTCATTGGTTGTTTTATATAGCTCTGATTGATAAATAAAAAAAAAAAAAACAAAAAAAAAAAACTTTATACTACTAAAATAGTTTATTATATAGGATGATGGTTTATTTCAATCAGTTTATTAGGATGGTAAATTTCAAAATTCCCTTCTGTTGAACTAGGGAGCAGTGTTGTCTGGTAGATGGAACACTGGTCTACTACTCTCCGGGTCCTGGGTTCGAATATATAGTAGCAGAATATTATTTATTCGGTTATTTCAGCCATGTGGCGACCCTAGAATATGGAAACCCTCCCGGGGTTGACCTAGAATCTATAAAGACGTCTAATCACGTCATTGCACGACTGTACGAATCTCTGTTTGTACTGAGCCAAAAACCCTTCGTGAGTTATAGAGGTATAGGTTATTTTATTGATTTTGATGTTTCTTAAGAACAAAACTTCTTATATTATAGCTACCTTCTTATATTCTGTATTATAGCTAAATTTTATTTTTATATGACCCGTATTATTCTAGATTTTCTTTTCTGCATATACCATTTTAGCAGGTAATTTCTTATAAAAATAATCTCTAATAATTGTATTTGTAAGTAAGGCAAGTTACATAAAAAGCAGTCAATCTATACATCTCTTTATTGAGGCACAATTGTAGCTATGTGCTACGTAGCGTCATTTCCTTTTGTATTATTATTTTATTTTTTATTTTTTTTTTTATAATGGGTTAAAAGATTAAACAATAATTTAATACTTTTTTTTTTTTTTTTTTTTTTTTAAAGGGATTGCCATACAAAATGTTAAGAATCATCGCCTTTTTAGCAATCGTCACCGTATAAAAGTCATCCAAGCTATCGTTTGCGGTCAAATTCTAAAAATTGATAACAATGAACTAGTAAAAATTGTTTTTAACTTTAATTTTTATTTAAATACATTTAATGTATGGCTTACTGTTTTTTTATTAAAACATTTCTATTTATAATTTCGTGGAAAGTAGACAGTAAACAAATACATGCCAAGAGGATCTAAATGTATTAAGGGAAACAATTTTCTCCTCTCGAATTGTGAGCTAAATTTCAGCCTTATTTTCATAGCCTTCATTAATTGCAAAATAATTATCATTTTCGTACCTCCTTAAAATTTTATAGTTGTAAAACATCAAAAATTTAACTTCCATTGTTGAAAAGAACCGGGATAACTGGCGATAACGTTTATTTTTTTCTCTTTCAATTGGTCGGCTAGAAGAAATGATTGCTTTATTCGAAAATCATCTGCAGAGAGATAATATTGGTTGGGAATGATGGATGTAGAGGGGTGGGTAAATGACATACAGCGTTGGTCGGGATTAAAGATGAATCAGGAGGCACACTGCAGGGGTAACAACCTAGGTGGAGGTTCAACGACTCTATATTGCGAAACAAGAAAGGAAGCTAATTGTAATTTATTTTTTACAAAATAATTATAGAACTAATCTAATAAACATTAATAAACAACTTGGTTAAACTAAACATAAACATCACAAGGATAGCGTCAACAGTTTAGACCTTGCTATATATTTGACCTTCTCACTCCTCGCTCATTCGTACATATTCTGAATACAAGATCTTAACCTAGTGATTTATATGTTCTCCGTCACGGAACAGTATCCATTGAAAAAGTGCTTCGTCATCCATGCTACTTAGAAACTCACTACCCATCTCCGTTCGTAAATTATCATACTTAACCACATCCAAGCACCAGTTATTTTTTTTACTAAAATATAAAACTTCCGCACACATGCAAATTATCTCGACCTAATTATGCGCTACTTAATACATAAACTTTTCATCTGTTTTATTTATTTATTCTACCTTTTTTTATTTGAAATTGTTGTTATAATTGTTTCATTATTTTTAGGGGAAAAAATGTCCCAGAATAATAAAAATTATTTTAATTTCGTTTCATCTGTGATCAGAAAGCATAGATAACTCTTGGAGAATAAATTTGAGACAGGTTAAAAATGATACCAAGATCATACCCATCACCTACCGCTTTTAAAATTACAATCGATTTTGGGCAACATTCCGTTAGAAAATATTCAGAAAATGTTTTAGCAAAACGTGAAACTAAATTAGGATTTAGAAAAAGAAAAAAAAGAAATTAATGAAAAACAAATCACATGTTTTATAGTCTGTAACGTATTTTTACAATATTAACAAGTTGGATCCTTCAGACCTCTGAGGAAATAGCCATCCATGGAGGATTCGGCAGGTAAATTCGGAGTCTACCTAATAAAAATGTCCCAGAATAATAAAGGTTATTTTAATTTTGTTTCATCTGTGACCAGAAAGCACAACTCTTGGAGAATACATTTGCGACAGGTTAAAAGTGATACCAAGATCATACCCATCACCTACCGCTTTTAAAATTACAATCGATTTTGGCAACATTCCGTTAAAAACAAAGGACTTGTTACAATAAAATATGAGGGTATTTAATCAGTTTCATAGTAAAAAAAATCGGATACACGCCACAAATGAATTTTACTAACCTCTGTTGTTAAAATCAATTTTAGAACTTTAATATAAAGATAATGTGGAAGAAAGGTTAAAAATTTACATTGCGTTTTTATGAAAAAATGTGATTAATTAAATAATCCACTATACTATCATACGCAACTGTCAGAACTCCAATCGTATTCAATACATCTTTATTCCTGTTCTTACGACTAAAAAAAACATAAAGAAAATAATATTTTTGCTTTGTTTTCCTTTAGATGGTCATCAAATTAGTTAAACTTATATATTTAACCTTTTTTTTTTCATGCTAACAAGATTGCATGTTAATTTTTTAGAGGAGAATCTATAAAATAAATAATCTTTAGAGGAAGAAAATTTATATTATCTGGATTTGAGCCCCATCTGACTATTCCAATCAGAATGAAACCTACGTCATGTTAAAGCCACTTTAATTTTACATCGATAGCCAGTTTAATTAAAATCGTTGTGGCCTTTATTTATTTATTTTTTTTCGTAAATTGTTAAAAATGGAAACATGCATAAAAGAAAGTGGCACCGATTACTTTTGTTGGCCGATTCTGTTGAAAAAGTTCTGCAACATCTTAGGCATATGCACTCCTAAAATATGAAATTTTAGTTTTATAAAACATTTCGTTTACGAGCTAGAACACACACGCAAACACATATTTTTTTGGAACTTAGTCATTTGGACGAAAGAGATTATTAAAGGTGTACTTTCGTTCAAAATTAAATGACAAATTTTTATGTATAGGCAGGTGAAAGTAAAACCACTACGATCCATCGTCTTACCAGTTAACTCTAAAAATATCAGAAGACCATTTATTACTAACAACAACAAAAGCAACGTTTATTGTATTATATTAATACCATTATTATATAGCATTCATTGTGTTTATTTCATAAATACGTTATGTCAGAGTATTATCATGTATATTATATAAAATAATAATTTGAATGGAAAATAATGAATTTTGATCCCGAATGAGAAATATAATAAAGGAAATTAATACCTACCCTTACAGGTATTTCACAGCCGTCATGAAACACAGGTAATTGGTCAGATTTTGGAGCAGGTTCTAAGAATTAGATTCATGAAATCAGAATCCTCTCGGGAGTTTTAAAGGAAAAATATTCAATTATCAGGAAATAGCTACTAAGTAAAGGAGGTACCTAAAATTGAGGAAAAACCCTGGCGGTTGAACGTCCTCACTCGTACGTCGGTCGCCAAAATGTACAAGTCTTTCTATGTACTGAATCCAAGACCCAGTATGTGTTCTTCTTTAGTTGGTTATCAAATTCGTTCAACTTGTATGTACGCGTTTCTTATCAATGCTAACAAGATGGAGTAGTTATTATTATTATATATATTTTTTTTTGAAACCATACAATTAAATATACTGTGGACATTTGAAAAAAAAAATAAATAAATACATCGCCATACGTCTTACTATTTTAATCATTCTGGATCATTTATGATATTTAAAGTTTACAAAAACCGTTCTTCTTCTTCTTTTGGTGCCTACCGTTTCGGATGTTGGCGATCATTAAGGCAATGCGCACCTTATCTACTGCTGCACGAAAAAAGGCCCACTGTTGTATTATACCATTTTCGTAAGTTTTTCAACTAGGATATCCTTCGCCTACCAAGCCTCCTCCTGCCCCCCACCTTGCCCTGTAAAATCAACTGCAACGACAAAAACCATAGCTAGCTTAATCAAAGTCTCTTTAGCCGTTTTTTAGAAAATTGTAAATATGTGCGAAATAATGTATAAAGTGGCTTTTCTGGTTCGCATATATTGTTGAAAAGTTGCAGTTACATCTTGGAAAAAGATAAGAAATTTTTGTCCAATATAACTTATTGTTTTCATGCAAAACTTACCGCATATACAGACAGACCTTTTTGCGGAACTTGCTTATTTGTTCTAAGGGTGCCCTAAAACATATATTTCCGGAAAATTTAAACGTTTTCACCATCAAAGAAGTGCCCCATCTTCATCTCTGCAAGAGATGACTTTTGGTGAGAATGTTTTCCTTCCATCATTGACTCTCTAGAAGAATAGTCTGGACTCGTTAGTTTTTTTGAAATTTTCCATCTCTTCAAACTTTTTATTTTCCCAGTCTCTCTTCTTTGTTTTTCTTTTTTTTTTTTTTTTTTTATATAATATCAAATGACAGCTTTTTTGCGGGACTTGCTTATTTGGCCTATGGGGACCCTAAAACATAAATTTCCAGAGAATTTATGAGTTTTCACCATCACAATTCCTTAATACACACATCATAGATGGGTAATATAAAGTAAAAACTTATTCAGTTATTACAATACAATTTTAATTTGTTATTTTATTCGAAGATTTCTGTCATATTAAACCTATTATATAATATTCGATCGACACGATCTCAACTGGTAGATATAGATTTCTGTCATATTAAACCTATTATATAATATCGATCGACACGATCTCAACTGGTAGATATAGATTCAATCCCGTTCCTCGAACCCTTTTACGTTTAAGCTGCTCATTGTCATGTAGTTGGTCAAAACAATGTATCAATTAAAACTTTATCACCTAGTTGTTCCTTAGATTTACTGTTTAATAAGGGATTGGAGTTTAGTTATATTCAAAAGAGCAAATTAGATCGAATTCTCGGATCGGTGGAGAATCGTAACTTGAAGGGCTCGATGAGAGACTTTCCAGGAAATTGGCGAGCTGAGTTTGTGCAAATCCTCTGCCTGATTGTTTCAACTTGCTATTTAAATGATTTTCAGTTCGTTGGAGTGGGTTCAACGAAAAATCCGTTAGTCCTTTTTCCGATTTTTGAAGTTGTGCCTCCTTGAATGTTGCTCGAAAAAAAAAGAATGAATTCTTCGGGATATTTAAAATTTGATGAAAGTTATTTAATTAAGAGAACAGTTTAACATGACCTACAGAAATTCAGATGTAGTCAGACCTACTTACAATGCATAGTTGCAGAAAAAAGAGAAGCCTTAGATGAATTAGCCATTGAGATGAGCAAAGAAAAACATAACACTGAATTAATGTTTTTTCAATAATATATTTTACTAATATAAAATATGTTCGAATTCCGCTTTGTAATAATAAATAATTCATGTGTTACAATTATATTTATCTCTATAAATATTTGTGTCCGTTTGTTACAATACCTTTTTTGTAGTAACAAAATTAAAAAAAATTACCAATATTCGCTCTGTACTCAACTTATTTATTATCCTTTGATACCTAGATTATTTTCAGTTCAGATGTCCAGATGTGTGAATCCAATATGAGAAAACCAATGTATATTTTTAGAAGTACCTTAGAGGAATCACATTGCTTTTTCAATTTCAAAGATAGGTTGTTTGTCGGGGTAGTGTGCAGCAAAGAAAAAAACATATTCCTTTTGAAGGTTCCATTTACTTCCTCTCAAATGTAAATATTAATAACTTTATCTAAACTCAAAATAACAATTTTTACCTATAAAATAAAAATGCGTCCCTCTAGTTAATATTCTTATGCATTTGCTTGTCTTTTCCAAATAATCTGGTATACATATAAATAAATACATGTTTTCTCTTATCTTCATAAATAAAGTTTTTAATATTTTGTCTTTTTAACCGTTTCCGATGATCATTAATGAACCTTCTGTTACATTAATGACAAAAAAAACAGTTTGGTTAGTAGTATCTGCAGTAAACCGGACGGATAATTTTGAAACTTTACTGCCGACTACTAGATAACTCATTAGTTGTTTACTTGCAATTTAGATTTTTTTTAAAGGTAGAAGAAAGGTTGCTGAATAAAGATTGTGGCATGGTGTGGATGACTTATCTTGCTGTTGGTTTATCGCATTATCTCGTATAGTTCTATCTATTTTAACTATTCTTTCTATTTCTAAGCGAAGAAAGAAACGGTGAAGATTTCTATCACCTAGGCGAACTACGAGAGCACTCAGTATATTTTAGAAAAAAATATTAATTTAGTTTATGTATATATATTTAATATATTTTACGTTTTTAATGATATATTCTGATTGAATAAAATTGGTTTCTTGGACCGAAATTCTTGTTAGTGCCATGGCAGTCGACATTTTAATTTATTTATTCGCACTTGTCACAGATTATGGTGGCAATAATAAAATGTGCTGGTGGATAAAGAAGAATGTACTCCTTTATTGTCATGATTTATTATTTTATTGCGAAATTGCGAAACGGGGTTGTAATAATGAGATCCTTCATCTAGCTCATTTTCGGTCATCTTCTAATGTTATTTGTTTGTTATAAAAATGAAAAAAAAATGGACGTATGTGCTTGTTTCTGTTTGCTGAAAATCGTTATACAGGGTTTTGTTTTTTTAGACATGATATTTTTTTTTTAATAAACAATTCTATGTCATTTCCAGAAATGTAGCAGAATAGATAGTAGAAATCCTCAATTGTTTGCCAATCTTCGTAGATCAAGTAAGAACCTTACAAAGATATACTCCCTAAATACTAAAGGTTATGACCTCTTCACTGACCATTGAATAAGCTGTAAATTACTGATGTCCTTCGGGGTCATTGACTCTAGCCTGTTGCGGTCGCTTTCCTGACTACTAAGTTCCCAGGAGTTGATGAAACTTAACATCAAAGGTTCTTCACGACTTGAATATTATATGCCCGCTAGCATACTGTCATAGGTCCAGAATTTTCTAATAAAAAATAATACTCGGAAACAATAAATAAAAAAACCAAAATTTCACGGTTTATTACTCAAATAATAAACTAGTTCTTTTCATCACTCTCTATTAACTTTTAAAAGCTTGAGTATAAGATAATATGTTTTCAAAAACTTTAGCTTTCCATCGGTATATCATACATATATTTACTGCTCCTGTGTTAAAGAAAAAAAAAATCTTTAAAAATATATTTTTTCAGTTTTTTCCTTTATTTGAGTGTCGAATTTATTCAATTTATATATTTACCTGTTTTTCATCAGTGGTAACAAGATAATATAGTTATTTTTATAGAATCAACAAAATTAAAGTTACTTTGGAGAAAGAAAATTTAAAATATCGGCATTTAAGCCCTGTCAGACCATAAATGATTCAGAAACCTAAATGATATTAAAGCCCGTTTACTTTTACATCGATATAGCGAGTTTAATCAAAATCGTAGGAACCGTTTTTGAGAAAATCGAAAAAAGGTGTAAATTGCATGGTATAAAGTGGCTTTTCTGGTAAGCTCCTTTTGATGAAAAACATTTTGTAACGTCTCAGTCGTATATTTGTCTTAAATATGAAATTTCAGTTTTATAGATCTTACCGTTTCCGTCCGGGAGTTACCACCTACACACAGACCTTTTTGCGGGACTTGGTCATTTAGACTCAGGGGACCCTAAAATGTGTATTTCCGTTTAAAACTGGAATTCGAAAATTTTCACGATCGCAATACATTCCCTTACTATATATATTAAGTGAAAGTAAAAAAATATGGGTTCGTGTTAAAAGTCACATGTGATCTAATTTCTCTCTATATAAAATGGTTACGCGATTTTGGTTTCCGTTAACTCCTTCTAAGACAGATTTTGATACTTTTTTTCATCAGAAGAGCATTTTAAGAGCATTGTTTCCTGCAGGTTTAAGTAAAATATAATGCAATTTAGCTTTTTATTCACCGGGTAATAAAAAAATTATTCCTGAATTATAAGTAGTAACATAGGCGTGTAATATATCGTTGGAAAGCGCAAAAAATTAGAAAAGTTACTATGGAATAAAAGAAATCGTACGAGTTAATAAAAGGTTGTTGTAAGCCTGTAAACTTATGAACTCTCTATCTCTCTATATACATCAAATGATAACGCGATTTCGGTTTCCGGTAACTCCTTCTAAACCAAAACACGGATTTCGAAATGGTTTTAACCATCATTTCAAGCATTCTTTTCTGCAGGTTTATAAGGAAAATACACTGAAATTTCGTTTTTGTTTAACTGAGAAAAAGAAATTTTCTATAACTAAGTCATCAAAAATTTATTCCTGAAATGTAAGTTGTGATATAGGCGTATAATATACCGTCAGAAATAGTTATAAACCTAATAGGATAGGAATATTTGTTATTTATGTAGTTTTTGAATACATACATACCAATCAAGTTTATTTATGTAGGTAAACTAAGTTTTCTGTTTTCATTGTTTCGCTGTAAAGTAACAAACAAATAAATTTAAACAATTATACTTTTTGTTACTGTAAACTAAAACTCGTATGGCGATAAACTCTAAATCGGTCGGATAGAGGTTTTTTTAAAGAATAAATGACACCTCATTCAAATCGCACCTGTGCGAAGCAGGGATGGGTCCGCTATTATACAATAAAAAAAAATTGTTACTTCACTGTTCACTGATTTTCGCCTAAAATATAAAGTCGACCTCCTTTTTTTTTAAATAGCTATACAGTAACTCTATGATCTATGATCCTAGTAATTCGGCGTGTACATATTTATATATATCGATTTATCAACCTTAATGATATTTGATGTGGGACGCAATGCTCTCATTATTTGGTTACTTCAATATTTATAGAAATAATTAAGGAAAATGTTTCTTGGGATTAGTAATTAAATAAAAGCAGGAAAATTAACAAGGGAAACGCATATACCGTAATAAGTTTATTATTATGAATAATAAACAATTGAAACGAATAACAAAAGAAAAAATTAATATCTAATAAAAATGTGAGGTTTCACGTTTCAAGATACGTAGAATCCCGTTTTTTAATTGAATCCAATTAACTTCCTCACGAAACTAAAATTTTCATAACCATTAGTCAAGATATTTTGAATAGAATTGAACAAGAAACTTTTCTGGGACAATAGCCCTTAAAAATAACATATATAAACAAAGTAAAAATTATGAATATATTATTCGGAACTATCTCTTCTAATTTGTTTATACATTTATTTATCATAACATATCAAACATGATTATTACATTACGTTTCGAGGTTCCTTATGCCTCATCTTCAGATTTTCAAATATTATCTGAAATATGATTGAATAAATATTATAAGCAATTATAAATACATTAACATCACATTATTAATAAATTAGAATCAATTTATCATTTAAACAATTTACAATCTGTTTATTATTAGAATTCTACTTACATTTATTTCCATATTGTATCCCAATATTAGTTCAATTACTATTGTCATAATGAATAATTCTTTTAAAATTTATCTTTTCATTATCACATATTCATTATCTCAATATTTTTGTTGCTGTGCACTTGCAACTATCATGTAGACTAAAATAGCATTTATTAATTCCTTTCTTGTGCTATTCAATGCTTTAAAATAATTCAAGTAAAAATTGTAATTGGCCTAAAACAATTATCTGTGTAGCTATTATAGAAAAGGATATAAAGTAAAATTAGTATTGATCATACGTAGAATAATGTTCTGCACATATTTAGATTGTAATTGATTCGCATTTCTTTAGATATTCATTTGTAAATATTACATGAATGAGGTTAATATTACCATACATTATTATTATTCTTTATATCTAAACAAATAGTAAAATATCTCATTAAGTTATTTTTTTTAAATCTTAAACATATCTGATTCGCGTACAAAAGACAAAATATTTGGTATGAAGTTGCCATCGAATCCGAATATTGTCACGGGCTCAGTAGCGAGACCGTCAAGGGTATAGACACGACAATAAATTATTTTAAAAAATGCTATAAAAAGCAACAAATTATAATCTTGATAATTTATAATTTCTTTAAATTATGAACCATCGTGTATTTATTGCAACAATAAACTTTGTCTATACACCATTGAATTATTGATTGTAAAACCCTTCTTTCCAAATAGTCTCGTTCTTTGCAAAATCTGAAACAAGATGAGTAATTTGATTTTAATTATTTAAGTTAATGAAAACAAGAGAAAAAAACATTCAAAATTTCAGGTATTATGTTAGAACTTTTGTGTAATAATCGACTCTTGTGAGAAAATATTGAGTGTTAGAAGGGACCGGCCGTAATTACGGAAATTCCATCTATCTTTATCATAAAATTTATGCACACCTGGATAATTAAATTGTTATTGAAATGACATCTAGTTGAGCAATATTCCACTTGAATGATATAGCTGCTTAACGATAAGCCTCAATGCGTTTTTAAGCGGCTTGATGGATTCGTAATATATCCCTTAGCAAAAGTGTCCTATAGTAATTTTCTTTGTAAGAAGTCGAATTTAAGAGCTACAAAATTTAAATACAGGTAGTCAAGTTTGCTCAATGTACCCCATAGGTGAGGTAAGTTGAGCAAGGGTATGGGACAAGTTGAGCACTAAGAATGTCTTAACCAAACCCTGGGTTCAATTTCGACCAGAAATAAAGTAAAATATGCGTTTAACAATCAGCTCTTTATGTATCATGTGTTTTTGACAGAACGACAAAATTTAAAGTAATTTTCTTTGAATAATTAACCAAAACATTAATGTATCTTAAGATTAACTTTAACATTGGATTCAGTCTTGCTATTAGAATCAGACATAAATGTTTATATTATTACTCGAATAGCTTATAAAAAAATTAATGATTAGATCTTTGGAACTTAATGATCATTGTCACTGTTGCCATTGACAAAAATGAAAGCAAGTTAATGAAAACAAAACTTGAAGTAATTTTCTTTGGATAATTAAATAAAAACTATTCATATAAGGTTCTAGAGGTGAGATTTATTAGAATTAAATTCTTGACACTTGAAGACGGGAACGGGTCGATCAATATTATATTAAAGGTTTAATATGACAGACCATATTCCTATTGTATAAAAAATTAAGTAGATAGTTATCGTTAGATGATGCCTTAAATGCTCAGAGGAACATATTTTAAATTTTACTATAAACCTTTAAATTTTACTATAAACCTTTAATAAGTTAATCTAGATTTTTCCCTCATTTTTTGTGAGGCAGATTTAATTTTCATCACTAAAATATACCAGATTCTCCTTCCCTACTCTTTACATACAGATTATTTTTGCAGTTTTTCTTATTTTGCCTTTTGAAATTTTCTGTTTATTTACGTATTGTGTTCCGTGTGGGAGTTTATTTTATAGGAAATTAATTGACAAATCAAGTAGTAACGTCTCTCTGAGCTAGTTATCTAATTTTCTTCCACAAATTACAGTTATATCATGATGGATTCACTTGGCATATCAGAAGGTTGACCAAGGTTTAGCTAATACATCCTGTCATTCTCTTGCCCCGATCACATTATCGGTCTTCAACATGACTGTTTATCAATTCATAATTTAAATTGAATTTTCGGATTGAATCTTCAACCTCAATTGATTCGTTACAAGCATGATGACTGAATCAAAATTTCCTAGTCTATTAATCTCTATCTATAATTATGTAATGTCGGTGTCCGCAAATACTCCAACCTCTAATGTTGTAACATGTCTGATTTGTAAAAACAATTAATGTTCCATGTGATGTAATTGGTTTCGACGCTTCTGATTTAATAATACTTTAGATACGCATAACCACGCGCAGCCATAATTTTCTACCAG
Organism: Piezodorus guildinii; assembly: GCA_023052935.1. Classification (NCBI taxonomy): domain Eukaryota; kingdom Metazoa; phylum Arthropoda; class Insecta; order Hemiptera; family Pentatomidae; genus Piezodorus; species Piezodorus guildinii. The sequence continues at coordinate 103,270,101 of CM041294.1, read as the reverse complement.
AGAAGACTTCTCTATTAAGATGCTTAGAAAACTATTGAATGAGCCTGGTTAGTGTATCTTCCAATTTTATATGTATACTTATAGGAAATTGTATACCAAATATCATTTTACTTAATTAGGGCTGATTGGCATCTTGTTATTTGAATGAACAATATTTCTACTTCATTTAAAAATAAGCTTAACTATAATTACTTATTTATAGTATTATCGTTAAGCTTAATTCTTATTTTCATTCTGTCATCATTTTGTTCCATAATTACTTATTTTATAATTGCATTTGTTTATCTGGTTACAATGTTGCTAAATTACGTGATTTACTGAGTGTATGGAAACAGTTTCAATAAATGAAGAAATAAAACCTATCTTGAAGATACAAAGGATGAATGATTGCTCTAAAAGTTGCAATATTAGTTTTAATAAATGAAGAAATAAAACCTAGTTTGAAATACAAGTGATGAACACTTTTTTTATAAGTTGCAATATTATTCTGCAATGAACTGACAATCTTTTCGTTCATAAGTACAGCTTTATGCTAATAATAGTCTCCTTTCCTTTTATTTTATTAATTATTAGTATTGTTATGTTTACTAAGGATATTATTATTAGTACTTACCTACTACAATTTAGCTTTAAAAAATCAATAACTAAAATTATTTTCTGGAATGACTTTAGCTGGAAATAATTTATGACATGCATTCAAACAAATACTATTCTTCGTCCGTCACAGTTATTCGGCCCACAAATATTTTCACACTTAGCACAATCAGCTTTTCCAGTCATTTCAAAATATCTTGATAGGAACAATCGCAAAAGGGAAAAAAGTTCGACGCGTAAAAACTTAAAATATAGAAATAGAATTAGAATAGTTACTATTAGAATAGCGCGAAATACTAACAATTAGAATTAGTTTAACTGAGGGCAACCTAAAGTTTTTTTTAATTAGCGAAATTCGTAACTAACCCTTTATTTAGTCAGGTTAAACACCCTGGAGTACCCCAGTGATAACAAAAACTACTGAGTAAATAGAGGAAGAAAGTATCTGACAACATGTCGTCTGACATTAATTTTTAAATAAAAATATTGGGTGTCAGGTCCCGCCTATAATTCGCTGTAAAGATGACCCATATTTAATTGTTTCTTTTACCGACCGCAAATTCATACCGTTTGTAATTCTTAACGATCAACTATTTATATCAATTAATGAATAAATAAATGTCAGTTTAAATTGAATTTCGTAAAGCCAAAACAAACTAGATGATTAGCCCAATCACCTGATTTATTGTTTAAAAATACTGTTAACCTTCAAAAGTTACGTTGAAGAGTTTAACTCCTTAAAATGTATCTTTGCGGAATAAAGAGAATCTACCACCACTGTAGCTATCAGAAGAGAAAAAATGTGCTTCAATAAAAAAAAAAAAAAAAAAATTTACTTCTTAATGAATAGGTGTAATAATAATAGTGTTTATTAATTCTATAATATTTATTTATTGCTATTATATGTTTTTTATTTTTTTAACTATTGTACATCCACAGACGCCAGATATAAGCGTTTAGTGATGCTATTTAAGAAAAAAAAAAAAAAAGAAATCAATAAAAATGTACACATCTGAATATATATTTACATCTTTCTCTGTGAATACTGATTCCCAATTCGAATAAATTTTTACATTCGGCAGGAGCATGAAAAGACAAACCACATTTATTCGCCTTATAAATTTAGGAGGGAGCGAAAGTGCCAGGGGTTTATTTAAGGGAATCACAGGCCGACTTTTGTTCCCTCTCCGCGGGGAAAACTTTATTTCTTCATTTTTAACAGCTTAGCCCCTGAATTGTAAAAGCCGTCCTGTTTATGTATTTCCTCTCTGGGTGCAATGTTACTGAAATACGGGATTTTCTGGAGAATATGAAAATAGTTTTGATAAATTAAGTAATAATACCTCTTTTGAAAATACTGTGGTCGAAATATTGCTCTTAAAGTTGGAATAATACCATGCAATGAGTTAACAGTCTTTATTTTTCGTATATATAGATTTATATCTGTTGGGGAGAGGGGCGACAACACACTCGCTCGCAGCCTCAACCCGAACGTTAAATGTGAGTCGCCGAACTTCTTATACTTGTTTAGGTTTCGTTATGGGTTTATTCAGATTACTAACTTTGTAAAACATATATATTGAGGAAAACAAAATACAAAAGAACAAATAAAATTAACTTATAAACGTGAGTGTACTGTACTTAAAGTCACGAGGACGATTGCGGGCGACGATGGCGAGCGACGAAGGGTAGTAGCGACTGCGAAGCGACCTTTCTCTCTTGGCACCCAGAGCACTCTCTCTCCCGAGCGGTCACTATCACTTAATCCCTTTTAGGTAAATAGTGCCCCCCTCTTGCGTCTGAACTTAATATTTACTAAATATATACAAACATACATACATATATATATATATATGTATACACATATATATAAACTAAATCAGTATTTCTCAATTCTTAACATGCCGCCCACCAATTTTATAATATAAAATTTAAATTTTGGAATTGTGACATGGGACAGAATTAAGTGATAAAAGTAAGTAAAGTACAGCGAGGATGAGCGATGTTTGGTCGATGATTCTTCCAGGGTGGTCCGATGAGGCGAGGAACGCTTCTTTAGACACATCTGAGACTACTAATAGAGCGATCTTGTCCTATTGGTAGATGTATATGTTAAACCAAAGATATTTGTCTTGTACTATAGCGAGGCATTTATTCTGCCGCCCACCTTGACGAGTCCTGGATTGCAGAATTTAGTCAGTGAATTATTTAAGGGACGATCAGTTTCAAATTCTTGGTTATTCTTAGCGTACGTGATATGCGAAGTTGTTAACGTGTCACTTACTAGGACCAGTTATGACCAAACCAAAAATCGTCTTTAATCCATTCGGAAAACCTGAGGAAGTGTTGATGGTTTCTCCTGTAAATATTTTACTGAACAAATCAGCTCCGAGAAGAAAATCTATGTGACACGGTTTGTCAAAGCCAGGATCAGCTAGATCGTATTTATTAAAGATGTCTTTAATTTTTGGCGATAAGCAGCAGGTGGGTAATTTATCGGTAATATGCGATATTAATATGGCATTAGTTTCCAATAGTGGTTGATCCAGTCCGCACGGGCGTAAAATACATTTTGTTTGGTGTTCTCCACCACGAATTTGACTATCTGCAAAGCCACTGATCTTATGAGGGTTTCTGAAAAGGGGTAATCCTAAGCGTTGCGAACAATGAGTGGCTATGAAAGATCTCTGTGACCCACTATCTATAACTAATCTTATTGGATGGTAGTTACCCTCTTGGTCCCTAATTTCGGCGCAGGCAGTTCCAAGTAGAACATTAATTCCTCCATTATTTGCTGTAGAAAATACTACTTCCTTTAAGTCATTTGAAGTTGCTGGTTTGGCGTCCACGGGACAAAATGTTTTAGGCTGGCTGATACATGAAGAGCGACTGATTGAAGTTTGTTCGTTAGCGACCTGTTTAGAATGAAATGCGAGACGATTTGATGGCGAAAAATGTAATAGTGTGTGATGTTTTCTACCACAGGAACGACAGGAATTGCGAGAGGGGCAGCCTTTGGCAGGGTGGCCCGAAGACAAGCAGTTAAAGCATCGATTAAGTTTCTTGACTTCTTCGTATCTTTGTGATTGACTTAAAGTTCTGAATTGGGGGCATTCATAAATGCGGTGGTTCTCTTGGCATTTAAAACATTTCAGAGAAGCATTATCGGACCTAGTTGACATAAAGACGCGTCTTGGTTCAATGAAATATTTAGATTTTTGTTGCGGGACTATTAGAGCGGTTAGAAGTTAAGGCTTTGGTTTGTAATTTTATGCAAATTTCTTGAATGAAGTTCTGAAAATTATGAAGTGTGGGTAATGTGGTCGAAGAAGAATATTTTGTCTCAAACTGATCGCGGGATTTTTCATCTAACAAAGTCAAGCCATACGTCATAAGAATAAATCCCGCCGGATCCTCTAATTTCAAGTTCTAAAATAAAAAATATTTTCTAAAACGACATTTGAAAAGGTTTCCAAGGAAGCCAAATTTTGATTTTTAAGGGATTGAAATTGAAATATTTTCATAAGAAATGTAATGGCTTGTGATCTCTTGTTTTCATATCGTTTAGAAAGCGTTTCCCAAGCATGCAGGTACTCAGCGTCAGACATCGGAATAGAAGCTATTATCTGAGCGGCGACCCCCTTTAATGCAGACTTTAAATAATGAAATTTCTGTACATTAGGTAAATCATTGTTATGATGAATTAGCGAAAGATAAGTATCCTTAAATGGCCCCCAATCTGAAATATTACCGTCGAAACTGGGCAAGTTTATAGGAGGTAGTCGTAGAACGGGCATACAATTGATTGAATTATTCTTCATAGAGATTTGATCTTCGTGTTCATTGTAAGACAAAGCTTCGTAGTAGGCTTCTCGAGCCTCATGTTTCATTTTTATACATAGCAAAGTATCATAACCTTCTATTCGTGTAGCAAGCGATTTTATTTCTCGAAATATTTGAGAAAACTTCTCAAAAGTACTATCAATACGCGATAAGCGCGCCTTAAATAATGTCCTCTTAGATTTATCTGTGGCGGAAATAAAACCTAGTTTATTAGTGTTTTTAATGTCCTCATATAAATCACTAAATTCGTCCATTAAAAATTGTAATTTAAGTTCATCGCTTTCTGAATTAGAACCTTTATCAGCTTTGGGCGGCATATTAGATAACAATAATTTTGACGGAAATAACTAACTTAAATCAAAGAAAATATTAAAATAGAAATAATTTTCTCAAATTAATTGCAAACTAATTATAATAAAGCTTTGGTGTGGTGTAGTTAAATAATAATCAATCAAATATTCAATGGAGATGAAAATAAAAAATGACCTACAAAATATTATAAAATTAAAATGAATAATGCCTAGTGAATAATTAAATTAATATGCATTAAAGTGACTTACGTATAGTATTAAAGAAATAAACATATACTTTATAATACACAGTGAGTTAATAAAGAAAATAAATATGTACAAAGTGCACTACGTAGTATTAGCGAAATTAAGATTTGCAATAATCAAATAAATCATTGAAAAAACAAACATATATATAAAGATTTAAAACAAAATGAAAAACATATATATACAAAGAATTAAAAATAGAATGAAAGCATGTATGCACAAAGATTTGAAATAAAATGAAAATAGTTCTCTCTACTATATTATACACAAATAAAATTTATAAAATAAAAGGATGCTAAAGATTAAGAAACAAATTAACTGATAAAACAAATGCGAATAAAATAATGCGAAAGCGTAACCTATTAAATCAATTTAATTTCAAAGCGATAGTCACCAAAACGAAACCTAAACAAATCGAGAAAATTCGGCAATCTCGCCGGTGCCTCCAAATTTATGTTGGGGAGAGGGGCGACAACACACTCGCTCGCAGCCTCAACCCGAACGTTAAATGTGAGTCGCCGAACTTCTTATACTTGTTTAGGTTTCGTTATGGGTTTATTCAGATTACTAACTTTGTAAAACATATATATTGAGGAAAACAAAATACAAAAGAACAAATAAAATTAACTTATAAACGTGAGTGTACTGTACTTAAAGTCACGAGGACGATTGCGGGCGACGATGGCGAGCGACGAAGGGTAGTAGCGACTGCGAAGCGACCTTTCTCTCTTGGCACCCAGAGCACTCTCTCTCCCGAGCGGTCACTATCACTTAATCCCTTTTAGGTAAATAGTGCCCCCCTCTTGCGTCTGAACTTAATATTTACTAAATATATACAAACATACATACATATATATATATATGTATACACATATATATAAACTAAATCAGTATTTCCCAATTCTTAACAATATCATTTTATATATGCATGTATTTACTGGGTTTTTTCACATGAAATGTCCGTTTTTATGGTTTCTGAAATACATAAAGAATTTTGCAGGCCTCTGTTGTTTTCTTCCGAATGTTTACATATTTAAAGTAAACATTTACTAATCCTGTACCTTTGTATTATAAACATTAGCTCCCCCATCAATTACCCACTTTTTAGTATACCTCCAAATATGAACATGGAAACACGCGATTTTCGAGTAATATTTTTGTACGAGTTTAAACTCGGCCATTCTGCAGCTGAGGCCGCTAGAAATATTTGCAAGGCACTTGGGGAAGGGAGTGTTAGTGAACGGACCATTCGCCGTTGGTTTGCTAAGTTTTCAGCTGGGGATACCGACTTGGAAAACTTAAAAAGCCCCGAAAAAGACCTCCGTCCGTAACAGACAACGATGTCCTCAAACATACAGTAGAATAAAACCCCTACCAAACAGTTAAAGGACTCTCAGCACAACTAAATGCAACTGCATCTACTGTTTCTAGACATTTAAAGTATATTGGGAATGTAAAAAAGCTCGATACATTTGTACCTCATGATATCACTAAGCGGCATGTTTCAAAACATCTTCTTCTTCCATTGGCGCGACAGGCCGTGTAGGCCCTGGGCCTCGTGGTGTAAACTCCTGCGAGTTTACACTCACGTTTCCCGATGCAATTTTTAGTGTAGGGTCATCACTCCCTACGACTAATTTTGTGAGTTGCCACCCTTTGGCTGACGGGTCTCACATACCCGGGGGAGAGGCTGTGAGTGAATCCCCAATTTTTTACATCCTTATAAAAGCGCCGCCGGGACTGGGATTCGAACTCAGAACCTGTAGCATGCTAGCCACGGACTCCCCTCCGTTTCAAAACATACCGTGTAAAAATTGAAAGAACTGGGCTACGAAGTTCTTCCGCACCCACCTTATTCTCCCGACTTGTATCCAACAGATTACCACCTGTTCAGGAATTTAGACAACTTCGTCAAAGAAAAATATTTTGAAAATGATGATCAAGTGAAAAGTGCGTTTTTAGATTTTATTACACTTCAAAGCTCAGAGTTTTAAGTTCGGGTATAAAAAAGTTGGTGTCACGTTGGGAAAAATGTATAGAAAAAGAAGATAAATACTTCGAATAAAATTATCTTGTTTTCATATAGTATTTTGAATAAAAATCCTTAACCTTGAAAACGGACATTTCATGTGACACAACCCAATAATATAATTGTCTAATGATACATTTTGAATTAAAATTTTATTAGTAGTGTATAATTTTTTTAAGTCTTTATGCTTTATATTATTAAAAAAAATGAAAACAATTAAGAAAGATTGAATGAAATGCATATATTCTAGTCATCAGATTTAAGACGTTTTTAAGTTCCCGACCATATCCGTTTCGGTCTATCTTCTGATAAAAGGTTAAGTCAAGACCGCCTCTTCCTCCATTCTAGTCACATGACGGGCCCACCGCAGTTTGCCAAGATGCATTCTGCCTATATACATATATATATATATATATATATATATATATATATATATATATATTACTAAATATAAAAATAATATTCAAAATTTAATAGTAGATTATAGTGGCAAAGTAGATCATATGTGTTTTTAAACATTGGGTAGGTTTCATGTGATCTATGACGGTTTGTTTTTAGATAAAGTAGAAAGGGACTTTTTATTAAATTTGTTATTCTTGAATAAAGAAGGCTTTAGACTATTCTAAAATATTAGTTTATTTTACATCAAAATATACAGGAGTAGATACATACAAATCGACTGAAGTCACCGTTATTCAAGAATCACATCGATACGTATATATATATATATTTTTTATTTAATACAATTTGAAGAAATAAACCTTGATGGTAAATTAAGATTAATTTGTAATTCGTTTGGTGAACAGAAAATATCTTTATAATTTGTAGGGTTAAGGTTCGCCAAGGTGGTATTTTGTAGTTTCCCTATCACTATTAGTACACAATATTAAAAAGTGATTATATTAGATCATGTGTTAGTGAAATGTTCACAACGTATCAATTTGTTTATGATTCATGATTATGTAACTGATATTTTTCCAACTTGATATTTTTCTTGTTCTTTAGCCGGTAAATTGCAATTTTTAGTTAGTCAACATCATCTAAATTCTAAATATTTCTAAATTTTAAGGCCGTTTTAGTCCAGTAGTGGAATATTCCTTTTTTTGAATTTTGTTATAGCTGGTTATTTAACTGAGTTAATAAAAGTTCCACTAATTGAAATATATTGTGTTCATACTGTGAAAACCTAAAAAGACACTGTTTAATCTACTGAGAAAAAAAATAATTCACCTCTTTCAAAAAGAAGATAAATCTGAATACACGAAACGATTTCTTTTTTTTAATTTTTATTCTTACTATATCTTTTATTACGTTCGACAATTCCCTCTTAATTTCTTCTATGTCCAAGTATTGAAAGTCATATACTTTTATAATTCCTTTGCTGTAGTTCAGCGTGTTATGTGGCGTTACTTCGATGGGAATTTGACCCTCAAAGTCTAAAATTTTTAAAAAGGTATTTAATTGTGTGCCCTTAAAAGTTTCCACGAGGAGAGAACCATCTCGAAGATTTTTAATGTTTTTAACTTCCCCAATGATACCTGTAATAAATTTGTTAATAAAGAATAGGGATACTTTTTTTAAATCGTACTCATCTTTACATTTAACTATAAGAATTGTGGAAATTATCTACATTTTTTCTATCAAAGAAGTTTTGTCGGGAGAATTTTTTATTCTACCCCGAGGTCTTTTTCTTTTAGCCAAAGGGCTGTTAGATTCGTCAGGGTCGTTCATTATAGAGGAAACCCAACAACGAAGAAAATAAAAGGTAATAAGATAAATTTAAAAAATAAAAATAAATCGAATAATAAAAAGATAAATAAATAAGGAAACTTATATGCCCAAAACAAAGGAACTAAAATCTTCTTATTCTAAATAGAATGATAGAAAAATAGAAAATATAAGAAAGTAGTATAGAGATAAAAAACTTAATGCTAAACTTAGCTGGTACTGAGAGATCCTTCTCGTACGGAGTATAAACTAACACTGCTGTTTTGTGTGTTTTAAGATAACAAAACGTCGTACGAAACTGAAATTTCATATTAATGACATATATACTCCCTAAATGATACAGCAAGTTTTTCACTAAAATCAAATAATCGGAAGTACAACTTTATACCATGCATTTTGCAACTATTTACCGTTCTCCAGAAACGTTTGAGCCGATTTTGATTAAACACGCTTAATCGGTGTAAAATTTAATAGGGTTTATAATCACATAAGTTTTATTCTGATTAAAATGGTCTGACAGGCCCTAAATGCAATATTTTAAATTTTCTTCCTCTAAAGTACCGTTAATTTCATAGATTCAGAAAAAATAACCAAATCATCTTATTAGGAATGATATCTTCTTCTTTTGCTTCTCCCTTTTGTGCCGTATCAGCGTAGGGGAGCGTTCAGCCACCGGCTCCAATCCTCTCTATTCCCAGCTAGGTTCCTGGCATGGCGGAGATCTTTCCCTCTTCCTCTGTAAAGCCTGTCCACGTACTCCAGGTAGGACATCCTTGGTCGCCCCGAAGCCTTCTCCCATCTGGCACGTAATCCATAGTTTCTAGAGGATAGGAATGATATCAAGCGGCTAAAAATAAAACTTAAACGTATTTGATGACTAACTAAAGTAGAAATGAGCAAACTTATAATTCCAATTTAATCTTTGTTTTTTTTTTTTTTTTAACATAAGAATAGCAACTGAGATGCATAATATAGCATTAGAAAGCCAAGGATTTTAGAAAAACGTATTATCTTACGAAGTTTTAAAATGTAATGTAAAGTGACAAACTAGGTATAGATAGATAGATAAGTATTTTATTTCCAATTAAAGTTACACAATTAAAGTTTCAAGCAGGATGGGATTTATTACACCCTAAATGTAAGCAATTATTAGAATACTATAAATACGTAGAGAAAAAATATGTAAACAAATAATTAAATATCAAAAAACATAAATACAAAAAAATTAAAAAAATCACTCAATACTACTATAGAACAATAAGTTATTGATAATAGAATTATTACTTAAAATTATGCATAACAATATTATATTGATTTATTACTAAATATAAATCATATTAAATTATTACAACGAAACTGAATAAACTTTTTATTTGAATTAATTTTAAAATTTTTATATTTAAGTTTATTTAATAGTTCTAAGATTGATTTTAACAGCCAAGGTAAGTGAAAGTCGTATGTCGTTCGCACCAGAATTTTTAAAAATAATTTTCGAGATATATTGCAATATGTTTCTGTATGAAAAATAATAATAATGATATGATACCAGATAAATACATATCATAATATTTAGGGTAGAGAATCGTGTCTCTATTTTTAATTAAAAATAGAAAATTGCTGAGTTGGAACAATAAAAACAATGATTTGTCTAGAAAATGTTTAATTCAAATCAAAAAGTCTCTATATAGCTGACTTGATGCTGGTCCTTTAAGGCGACCGCAAGCTACCAAGTCCCAGCCACAATACATTGTTAAATGACCTCAAGTAGAAATTTCTCAGCAGAATGGTTCATGCTATAGGGCTTTATTAATATTACTGTAACACCGACCTTTGTTTCACTTAATCCTATTTGTCTCTGATTAAGGTAACTATTTATTTGGTTATGTGAAAGTAAGAATGCTAATCTTCAATATTATAACTGTGTTTTATTTATTTAAATTAGCATTTCGTTTTTATTATTCTTATGAATATCCTTTTTATTTGAAGTTTAAAAATTAAATATATCAAAAGAAGTTTATTTAATCCATGGGATCAATCTTGTGATGTGGAAAAGTATAAATTATATACAACAGTATTGATGCGTCATAAAATTAAATAATTTAAATCAATTTACCTCCTTACATATTGTACAAGTATACCATCTGATTATAATCTGTATTTAAAAATTTAACTATTTGTAAAATGTCTGTTAGTTCTATGTCTTAGTAACAATTTTCAGCACCTATCTCAAAAAAAAAAAAAAAAAAAAAAACTAATGGTGTACTTATGTTTAAAAAAAATAATAACTGTTATCTGAATGAGTTAGGTTTTCTTATTGATCGTGTTTTAGTCAAGTAAATTTCTTATTATCGTGATATTCCGATTCCATATTGTTTATTATATATATATGTTCATTTCCCTTCTTTCTATTACATTTGCTTGTTGTAAGGTGTGTTCAGACAGGTTCGAATATAAAAATAGAAGACAGAAAAAAAATCTATGAGCATTATAACATTGTACATCCGATATGCAGAGCAGAAAGCTACATTACATTATTAGATTTTTTTTTTTTTAAATATATAGTCTCAAGTGAAAAATCGTAAGAAAATATCAGTGGCCCATTGGCAATCCTAACGCATTAATTCCAACAGCTGGGAATGAAAAATTATGATGAACAAAATTCTACAATAACATTAATTATGTTTTGGGAGCTAGAGTACAACATAGCCGGTAGTACTTGTCTGTTGTGCGGGTTGAATAGAGGAAGTATTTGAAGGGGCCAACTAGTTATTTTTAATAGTTTTTTTTTTTTTTTTCTCTTCATATCTTTATTTTCACCTGTCAGAAGATGTCTAACAATCAGCAAATGTGTTGGACAAATGTAAGATCAGATATGTAGGCATGGGGAAGTAAAGTGCCCAGCAGCACCCCTTCCAAGGCTTTAATCTAGCTGAGGAGGTCCCTCTTCCAGCTTCGTTTTAGCCCTCTTCTGACCGGCATTTCAGCTACTGACATGTGGTTAATCAGTCTATTGTCGTGTCCATTAAGTATGATGTGAAAACGAGAATAGAGTGTTCGTATATGTTGGTCAACTGTTGGTTGCTGGAAGTTCGTATGTGGGGTTCTGTTGTTTATGTACCAAGGAGCTATTTTTATGAGTCTTAAAATTTGGGATTGAAATGATTGCAGTTTTTATATGTGAGTCTTTTTTGCTGAACCAAAAATCTGTGAAGCATGGTTCCATATTAGCTTAAGACGGTATGTGTGTATATTCAGTTTCTGTCTAATTTTTAATTTTTATGATTTTGATAAAAGAGAGTACAGTACTTTTAGTCGGTGGTTGAGAGACTGTCTTTTCATTTTGACATGTAGTCCAAGTAGCCAAGTCATCCTTCGATCGAGTGTCAGTCCTAGGTAATGTACGGAGTTTGTCTGAGTTATTATTTAGTCTTATTATTATTAAAGGAAGATACTGGTCTTTGCATCGTTTTGTTTTATCTCAGAATTGTTGTCTGTATTTTTTTTTATTAACTAGTTGATTTTTTACGTTTCAGAGAAAACTGAGATTTATATGAGAAAAAAAAAAATCAAATAAATTACTAAAATGCATACTAAGCCTTTTTGGAAGTATGGCTGTGTAAAGAAAAATAATAAATTGAAAATCTGTAGGGTCATGATAGGTTCTTATTAATATCCAAGCATTTCTATGCCTACTAATATTTGTTGTTATTAAAAGAGTAATGAATAATTTTAATTTAAATTATTCAATTAATGTGGCGAGAGGTCGCCAACTGGATTCTCATTTGGCCCAGACTGTTTGTTCTAGAGTGAGGGTCAGTAATTAAATTTATATGGCTCTTTATCATAGCCGGGAGCACCTGCCTGGCCCTCGCTATATTAAGTTCAACGTCTGAGTTCCTCCTCCAGAGTCTATGAATTAATACGGGCTGAATAACAGGTTCCTGTGGGGAATCTCGTAAGGGTAATCAACCAGTGCATGGTTGAAATTCACATTTAATCTGATTATGTTTTGGAATAGAATGCTGTTAAAATTACTATTCCCTCAGTCCCATTCCTAATAGAGGAATTTGTTATAAAATAACATTAATGATAACCGTCCTATTTCTTGGTCACTTTTTTTTAAACATTTTTATTGATATTTAAAAAAAATACAACAAGTAAATGTGATAGTTATATAATACAATGACATGAAATAAATGTAGAGAAGCTTCCCATTGGAAGCACTCTAAAAATATTCTAAACTAGAATGTCCCGGGACCATCTCCGTTTCAGGTGCCTCGGAGGATTAAATGGAATTGAAGAGGAAGAAAGGAAAGGATTGATACCTGGTCCAGGCATAATCAGTAACATAGGGAACATTAACATCTTTATGGATGAGTTTATTTTACAGTTCTGACACCATAGTTCTAGTTGATGTAGGCCTGAAAAGTATGTGAGGCAATTAATGGATCTTTATGAACTGATAACACGCAGGGTTCATCAGCATATGTCGTTATAACACTTTAAATATATAACATCGGAAAAACAAAGATTTACAACTTTCAAATGTCCTTTACCAGAAAAATAAATGTTATTTACAGAATATTAGGTTTCTATTAACCACCTCTTTTAACACAGAAAGTATTGCGATCGTGAAAATTTTTTAATTTCAGTTTTCGACGAAAATACACTTTATAGAGTCCCTTGAGTCCAATTAACCAAGTCCAGTAAAAAGGTCTGAGTGTTTGTCTGTGTGACCGTATATTGGTGGTAACTCATTCTGATTGAAATAGTCTAGCTTAAATGGCGATATCTTAAATTTTATTCCTCTGCAGTACCTTAATCTTTTTAAATTTGAATGGATGAACCATAACATCTAGTTAGCATTGATAATAAACGGATAAATATAAAAGTTGAAGTAATTCGGCATCCAATGATAGGAGAAAAGAGTAAAAATATGTTCGTGTATAAAGTAAATTTAGCACGAATAACTGTTTCGCATAAACAATTTCTTGTGGCTGAGAAGAGCAACTTCAGGTTTGAATAAAAGAAAACAACCTTATTTTGTACAATATATGTGAATTTTAAGGTACAATAGTGGTGCTCACAACCTCAAAAATTCTGTAATTGTGAAGATAAAATTTATTATCCGAAAAATGTATAGCCGATGTTTTCTATTACCTTTTACAACGTACTACATACCTTCATATTACTCCTAGGCGTATTAAATTTGTGATAAAAACGACTGTTAATCGTATCATTAATTTAACAATAACATGAATTTAATATAATTCTTTATAGCAGAGCATGCAACAGAAAATTGGCTTAATAGGCTTCTTATTCATTTCTCTGTTACTTTTAGAAATACTCTCAGTATGTTTCATGGGGGCATGTTAAGAAATTTATTTTGTTTCTTCAAAAACTTCTCTCAATTTCGAATTCAGATTGAACTTAATTTTATTTACAATGTATACAATTTTTTTTTAAGTACTGCAGAACGGTTTTACTTTTTTGAGATGGATTTTTATTATGTCCCGTAAGTGGGTATACTTATTTTTACAAGTTCCTTTGTCGTTTATTTTTTACAATAGTAATCACATTGAAAAATGGTTATTATAATGCCGTGAAAAATAATTAGTAAATAATAAATCCTCTTTTCTGAAGTTCTGAACTTATTTGAGTAATTATATATATATTTTTTTTTTAAAGAAAAAGATAGTTCTAGGCTCAAAATCAGTCCAAATGAAGAGGATGAATACAAACGAAGCCCGCCGGTATCGAGGCGCCAATGGCTGCTCAATAGTCGCTCTATCACCCGGCTTGTCTATACTCATTCTGTTATTTTTACACAAAAACTCATTATGTTTTCAGGTATAATTTTAGTAAATTGTAAAATAACATTCATACTAAGTTGTACGCCACCCATATTTTTTATATAATAGCAGAAAATTTATTTAAGCTTTTAAACATTAGTTTACCATCAAACTCTGGATTAAAACATTAAAAATCAAATAATTAATTTTTATCCTTAATTAGAAATTAATTTGTGAAAGCAAAATTAAATAAGGTCCATTTTTTTCACTACCATTTATAGAAAGAAACATTGTCTTACTTTTCATTCCTAATCACTTTTAATGCACCAGAGATTTTATTTATAATTTTCAGTTCGATATTCTTTGTCAATATCTTTTTATCTATAGTATAATACTAAAAGGGCTGTTTTTTTTTTTTTTTCACTTTTTATGCGCAATACAAATCTGACGTTTTTCATCAATCAACGTTTTATTTTATTGTTTACTGCACATACGTATTTAAAAAAAATCGATTATAACAAATAGATCAGACAAATCATTTTCGTTCACACAATAATTGATTTAAAAGTCACACATACTTATATTGAAGTTCGTTTACGTTGAGTCGTTTATATGTTTTTGTTTGTTATGCCAAAAAAGAGGAGATTAGAAGAAAAAATCGTTCAGTTCATTCCAGCAACCCCTTATACAATTTGTATTGAGGATGTATAGTCGACTGTAGAAACTATCATAGGTGGAATAATCTATTATTATTATTATTATTATTAATTATTATTATTATTATTATTAATTAAATATTTTCATTATAAGTCAGGTGATAAATGATTCATCTACTTTGTTTTGGTCCTGCAAAGTTTAACTAAATTTTAGTTAACAAATAGCTTTGCCATAGGTGGGGTATTTCATGAAGTTCGATTTGACTAAATGAGGTGTTGCTTACATGTTATGCTGATCAAATGTCATTAGTTGGTTTCTCTCAGTTAAAAAAATCTGATTGTTGGGGTTTTTAACGAATGTTACATTGAAGTGTTAAGAATTAAACCCAAGTCAGCAGCATTTGGGACATTAAGTTCTTTATAAATGATTTTATTTCTGGTAATGTAATAAATTAATCATAAAAATGCCACTAAAAGATATTATAACTACAATTATTCATAATTCAATTAGCAAAAAAAATATTTACATTTACATTTAAGAATTTATAAGTTACTTTTTCTAAGTAGCGAAAAAAAGATACTCCGACAATTTTCTATTTGTTATATCAAAAGTTTTGTTCCGTACGTTAGCGAAATACGAATAAATAGAAAAGTGAAATATATATTTCAGATCAATTACCAGTTGAAACCGCAGTATGCTTAAATTTTAATTAGTATACTGTGTTTAAGAGACATAAGGAATAATCATTAAAAAAAACTCATTTCATAAAATTCAAAAGAAAATTTCTAAGCAATTAAATTAATTTTATCAAAGTTTTAACTAAATAACTTCAGATTGATATCTGGTCTCACAAGAACAAAATATACTCTCCTGTTTTTGCTAAATTTTATAAAAATACCAAGGCTTCTAGAAGAAAAACGCTCGATCCGGCTTTTCTCCGGTGATTGATTGAGTGCACTGTAGGTCTTTCAGCTTAATTGAAATCGCCTCTGATATAGCTAGTTATAGGTGAACTTGGAGATAGATAGACCAGTTTCAATTAAGCATTAATGCGGTTACAACTGAACTCCTGAAGCCGATTGGCAATAAATAAATAGTAAGTAATGACAAAACTTTGCGGCCGTCTTAATCTCACTATTTCTGAATCATTGATTAGTGGTCGAACCTTTGAACAATCCTAACTAACTTCCAGACAAACATAATTTAGTCTCAGAATAACCATAATCATTAACTAAATTAAATTTTATTCTTATGGATGTCTAGATGTATTTCGAGGCGTTTAGAATAATAAGATATTTTATGAAAACATCTTAAAAACGTTTTAAAAAGGCTGAAAATAATATAATGTCAGTTATGCGTTATATACGTAAGTCATTATAAATTTGATACAAGTCTAGCTCAAAGGCTTATCTTTAAATTCAGGATTTTTCACCCCACACACTATAGATTTTCATTTTTCCATTCGAAATAATTTTCTTCATCAGAAATTTATATTATTCTGCTATTCATGGTCTGGATACCTCCAGAATTTATTTTTACACTATATACTTTTTGTGACAGGGAAATAGTATGCTGCTTGTAATATAATCGTAATACATATTATAAAATTGATGCTTCGATGAGATTTGAGTCCAATAGTTAATGTTTTCTGAGATGGACGCAGTTATTTAAACCAACATTTTACTAAAGAATAGAATATCATAAAGAAATGTAAATAAACGTTGAGATAATATGAACAAAAAAATAGTACTGTTACTTATGTACGTTATGTGATTTCCATCTGAATCTTTATTACTCAAATATGCACTAAAAAAAAAAAAAAAAAAAAAGAACCCTTCTAAAACACCTTCTACCGCAGATATAATCACCTCCAGCCTGCTCACGTGTTAGGAAAATATTCCAATAAGTGGGTGATGGGTCCTCGTTACCCGACAGCCACCTCAAGACCCAGATAGCAGAACTTATTGAAAAGAAAACTATGTATGTTTTCAAATAAATTTTATTTTAAACTAGCTGGAAATTTTGCACCAACATTTCTATTAAAGCTACCCTAGATTTGGCATTTTAAAGACCCATATCGTTTTCAGTGATGTGGGTTTGTACATTTTATCTTGTATTATGTTTTCCCTCTTTTAATTTTTCTTAAGATTATGTCTTGGATTAAAACAGTACGGTTGTAGTCAAAGCAAATCAGCGAAGTTGAGCAACCACTCGAATTCGTTACTTCCCTCTTTAACATTGATAACTAACTTGGAATCCGCACACAAGACTGAAACGACGAGAAACTGCCCGCCGCTTTCGCTTACTTCAACACTTACTGGACAGACGCTCCAACCTTCTACTTAACCAACTACAATAGGCTCATCTATATCACCATCATAAGGCCTATCTTGATGTACGGAGTTGAGCTTTGGGGCTCTACTAAACCATCAAATTCTTCCCGTATTTAATCCTTACAATCCAAAATCCTCAATGCTCCTTACTTTGTCACCAACAAACTCATCCATAAAGACCTTAATGTCCCATAAGTTGCTGATTTGGCACGTACGTGGTATCATTCCTTCCATGACAAACTCCTCTCCCACATTGCCCTACTACTAGTTTCAATCCTTGCTTCATCTTCCATTCCTGACAATCCTCCGAGGCGTCTGAAAAGGAGATAGCCTCGAGACCTTCTAGTGTAGATTTCCTAGTGGAGTGTGGCCAATAGGCATATTCTGTTCATGCCTTTTCTTGTATAGTATCTATATTATTAGTCTATTTACTTGATGTATTTACTAATACAGTTGTAAATTTCAATAAATTAATAAATAAAAAACAAAACATTAATAACAGAAGCTCATTGCTACATAAAGCTACATATTAATTAGCTACATTTAACAATATTTTCTGCATTTATTATTAACTTTCCTAGGGTATAATAAAAGAAGAGAGATAAGTTATTAGGAAAACATAGCCAATTAAAGACTGCTGAAAATGAACTAAATGAGAGATCTTTCCTGAATCAAGGGAATAATTTAAAATCGGAAAATCGTACTGGTGGGTATTAATTTGAAGTGTGATTTATATCTTTTCACCTTTACTAACCTCTAATTCAATTATTTTTACCTTATCGTCTGCTAATTGTCAATCATGATCTATGACAATAATGAAGGAATGAATGTTAAAAAGAATTAATAAAGAAAAACGTTTGTAGCCTGATAATATTTTATTTAATATAGAAGTAACCCATAGAAAGAAGTGAAGTTTTTGGATAACATTTCCAGAACTTCGAAGTACAGCAGATAATAAATAAATTATATACACGATTTTAAGGGTTTACTATCAATTCGGCAACATAAAAACAAGGAAATGAAGCTGACGATTTTCAGGTTTTTTTATTATATTCGTTTTAAGCTTATACAATAAATAAAGTAATAAAAGAATTTCCTAAACTTGAAAGAATTTAACTACGGCCGCCAGGCTTGGCTGGTAAGCTGGGTTTAGGATTAGTGGGTTTGTGTTGGTTTAGAGTTTGTTGCTGGAAGATACTCGTATCTCTTTAATGCCTTAAGTTTAAGAAAACACCAAGTTACATCATAATGGATCATTTTGCTTAAAATTAGTTAACCACTCTAACTGTTACTATAACTAACTTCAACTTCAAAATATTTCTATGTAAAAAACTTATATCATGAAGTTATTATTTATTGGATCGTGGAGCGTCATAATTTTTTTACGAATTAAGAATTGTAACTTTGATTGATTTTCTCTTGTTATTCAGTTCAGTAACTATTATTGTATTAAATATTTCAAAAATGCTCACTTGAGTCGTGACCGAATACAAGAAGATGAATTATTTAATTATATTGTTCATTGCCATTGTGACTATCATTATTCATGTTACTGAGTTATGAGAATAAATAAACCATTCGAGGTAACTTGACATAAAGCCAATAGTAATTTGCTTTATTATTAAAGAAAGAACCCCCAGACATTCAGATCACCAACTTGATTCTACCAGATGGTATATCCATAGATCAGAACATCTCTACCTTTGTATTTCTAATGTAGTCTTCTAATCTTAAATTCGCAACCTTCATTTTCCTTCTCTCCTTCTCTCTTCTCTTACCCTCATAGGATGTTCTGCATGGATTCTATCCTGAGTCCTCTCCGCTGCTCATCTACGTCACAGGACTTTTCTTACGGGTCATGCAACTCACCTCTGCTAAGTGATAGGTGTGGGTTCGTCCCCTACCTGACAGAGTATCCTTATAACTGGTGCTGCGGTACGGGCTTCTACTACGGCTGGCTCCAACCTACATCTTACTCTCTTTCTACTATGATTGTCAAGGCTTTCTGACAGACCCTATCTTACCTTATTAACCATGCCTCGACAAAATGTTAATCACTAAAAATTATTACGTGGATTAACCTTCATTAAAATTGTTGAGGTTAGTACTGCTAAGAGTGCTTTTCATTGTTCAGGAGATGGTTTTATATTATAGATCTCATTAGTGAGAAAGTATGCTTATACCGAAAATTATTGACGAGTATTGATGAAATAAGTTAAGTTTATCGTAATGGGAGTGCTTGTGGGTTAATAACTTATAAATCAATTATTTAATATTAAAATATATACAATTTTAGGTACTAGTCGGTTATACTGGCCATATTGAAATAACTTTTTTTTTTTTTTTTTTTTCTTACCCTCTGGTTTTATTTTCAAACAAAATACAAATACAAATGTAATATGTATAGAAATTTTATTAATAAAATGAAATAAATTTGGTTTATTTATTGTTTACTATTTTAAATAATTTTTGCGTTGGTTTAACCTCATTGAATTAATTGGGTTATTCGTTCATTATATGGTTGAATTTTCACAAGCTATTTCATTTGGTAACAGAAGGACAAAATGAAATAGCTTGTGAAAATTTAACCATATAATGAACGAATAACCCAATTAATGCAATGAGGTTAAACCAACGCAAAAATTATTTAACATAGTAAACAATAAATAAACTGAATTTATTTAATTTTATTATTAAAATTTCTTTTATATTTTTCCGGTGACGCAACAGACCGTGTAAGGCTCTTGGCCACGCGGTTTAATCTTTTGAAAAAATACGCTCGCGTTTCTTGATAAAATTTTGTAGGGTAGGGTCATCACTTCGTAGGGTGATCACCAGTCCCACATGCCTTTGGGACAGGCTGTGATTGAATCCCTACTTAATTAAATTCTTGAAGAAGTCCCTTCCGGGACTGGGATTCGAGTTCACAACCTTTGGCGTGAGAGACTAGCGCGCTAGCCCCTAAAGCGACGGGCTTTCCCTATCATTATCATTTGGTATCTTTAAAAATAAATTTTCTCAATTTTTATTTGGTTGCCTCCATATGTATTCTGCTAATATGACGCTAAGAATTCTTGGCACGTCCCTTTTCTTGTCTTATCCCTCCTCCCCCCCCCCAGTTTGCATTACCTTTGAGCCTTTCTGTCCTTTGAGAATTTTAAAGTGTTTGAGGATCAACTTTAAATGTGTCTTCGGGTATACCTAGATAGTTAAATATCGTTATGGTTAATTCCTTTGACAGCAATAAATGAATTAAACGGATTTTTCTCTATCTAACCTTGATGTTTCTAATTAAATATATTTTTTTATCTCCTTCTTTTCACAACATCCTCTGACATTGCAACGCTAAATAGTACATTCCCCAACTTATGTCTCAGTGTCTTGATTGTTAATACCTATTATTTGGTTTGGAATAATGCCTTGCACCTGAAGAAAATCTCAGCTCTTTTCTCCCTATTAAATTTACTAAAAATATCTTTTAATGTATTCCTATAAATACGGGTAAACTGTCTTAATAAGAAAAAATGTAAAAGGTAATCATTCATATTATCGACTTTTCACAAGCTATTTTGATGTGTAACCAACTAGTGCCCAACTTGAAACAACTTTAAAGTATAAAGGAATACAATCTTCCTAATTGAACAAGATGAAACGACGAGTTTTAGGAAATTATAAGAATGTAGGAAAACGTTTTTATTTTTTCGCCTTATTAAAAAATATACCAATAATGATTTTTCTGGTAAACCAAGTTTTTATGAGATGTTAATTCCATGGAAGAAATAGAGTGCTTTACCTATTTTTGTTTTCTTTTTATCATTCATACTTATATTTCTCTCCCTTTTTTTTATTACGAATCTTTTAGTGTAATATTTAGGTGAAAAATGTCCTAATTAAGAAATATTATAATATTACTAAATAAAAATTGTTACTGGAAAAATAAAATATAGATTTACGTGAAGATGGCACTACGAATTTCGCTAATTCCCCAGTCTATTATCTAGATATCACAGTAAATCGCAGGCAGAGTATAACTGCATTAATATCCATCTTATTTTGGATATCTGAATATGTATTCAATGAAATATAAATTATTTGTACAACTGATTTTGTTTGCTTAGGTTAAGCGAATGAATAAATAAAGTTACCCGAAATACACACTGTTTAAATTTGAAAGTTACAGTACTTTGCGAAATATGTGTTTACAACTAAAGTAAAACTTATCTAAGCTCCATAAGTTTAACTTCACATGAGATTTAGCTTTGTTTTAGCAGTTGAAGAAGGAAAATGGAGAAAGAATTATTAAGGGAATTCCAGGTGAGGTATGCAAGGCCTCCGGACTGTTAAATACCTCCACTCACTGCGGGTCTCTTGAGAGTCTACCCTTTGACGACTTTTATCAACATGAGAGAAATTCTCCTCCTTTCGAAATTGTTTTTAACGTGTTTTTTAAACCCCGAGAACATTTAGGATCAGTTAATTCCTAAAACATTTCTAGTTAATTTTATGTTACTCTTATCCAGCGCCATAGTTTAACCCGAGAAAATATTTAGTAGCTCCCTTTCAATAATATTAACGATGGAAAGGAGACTTAAATTTCATCAATATTTAACATGACGAATATTTGCACACTCACAAATTGTATAAATTACATATTGAAGTGTATTCTTAAAAATAATACAACTTTTTTTTTTCCATCCCTGCCTTACCCTGTAGGTTCTATAGGAGTTTCTTGGGGCAGGAGGAGAGGGCGGGGAGTTAATACCGAGTTTAAAGCCTCAGGGTACCGAGATGCAAACTCGTAATTATTTTTATTCAATTTTTTCGGTCATCTGGCAGGCAACACGAGTTATTAACAAAGCGTCCAAACACATTAGGCCATTCTAAAAAGAGTAAAATCAACAGATAATTGTTGTTAAATATTCCTTAAGGTAATAATAAAGTAAATAAACTAATCCTAAGTAGAGTATGAAGAACGATATTATCCATCTGAGTCTCAACTACTATACTTTTGTGAGCGTTCTTTTTTTTCTGTTGTTTTTTTTTTAGAAATAGAAATAGAAATAGAAAATAATCTTTATTCTGGGACATAGTTGCTTAAGAACAACAAATATGTACAATTAAAGTATACAGTGTGTCTGGCCAAAAGACCAAATGATCATGATTAATTCTTATTTACAATGGTGTAAGAAGTAATAAAATTAAAAAAAAAAAAATAAAAAAAAAGGAATATTTTCTATACAATAAAACAAAAGAGTAAAATAAATAAACTTCTTCAGATGCATACTTTTGCTGAACAAAACTAAATTTAAAAAGATTAATAAATTAAATAAGGTATGATCAATAAATAATATTTCCTTTTTACATTCAAAATCTGATTTTTGATATAAAACCTCATTGCTGTTGAGCGTCTGTTTGGGAATACAGGAGGTATTGGAACAGTTGGGACTTGAATGATGATAGAGATGAAGCATGGCGGATATGAGTAGGTAGGGAATTCCAGAGATTTGCAGAGCGGACAAGAAAGGAATAATCAAAAGTTGTTGTTCTATGGGTAGGAATGTAAAGGTCAGAATGGCGGGACCTTGTTTCAAGGGAGTGGATTGACGATTTAAATTGTAGAAGACTGTGGATATAAGGAGGGAGCTTGGTGTTAATGGTTTGGTAAAGGAATGATCCTTTTACATTATTCCTAAAAAATGCTGTGTATACAATTAGGTTTAAATAATTTTAGATGATGGTTTTGACCTGACTATATTTAAATTGGGTTTAGTATAGAATTCGTGGCAGATAATTATACTTCATCACTATTTTATTAAGATGCTATCTTCTGGTGCAAGCGCAATTTTTTACCTGTAAATACTAATTGTCAATCTCCAATTCTATGTTTACATACTTTTTCTTGAGGATAGGGATTATCTTATGTGTATCTATAGATATGTGAGAAGTATTTTTTGTGAAATTTGCTTCTGCGACGGATCATGGTCCTCGCTATATCCATTCTTGGAATGTTCTTCACGAATTCTTGAATATGTTGTAATTAATAATTAGTCAAATGTGGTTCTGCTAAGACACCCTCCACACCCGAGCTTATTCGTGGAATAAGCCCCAGCTTTGCAAAGATCTGATTATAAATGGCAAGAAAACCAAGGTTTACTGAAGAGATAATAAACGTTCCCTAATCTGTTCTTTGAGAGAGCCTGTAAAGAGGGAAATCACACCCTTCTCTTAATTAACAAGGTCTAGACTATCAGCTTGACGAGCACCTCTACAACATGAGGTTAGTTGCCTCATGCGGAGTCCGAATAAAAACGAAACTGCCTATCATGTGATATGCAGTTCGAAAGAAATATCTAAGTTACGACTTAACCACTTCAGATTGTGAAATGATAAGTGCCTGCAGTTTGGCCAATTTCACAAAAGCACTACATTTTTCTAATTACTGAGAACCGACTTGGACTTTGAGAAAAGGAAACATTTTTGAATATCAAACCTAGCCAATCCTTTCAGTCTTGTCTGAAGTCCTTAAAACAATAGTCGATACTCCATATTATATCACAAACAAAACCTTACACTATGACCTGAATATCCCATTTGACCTTGATCTAATCCCATCCTGATTCTCAGGACTAGTGACGCAGCTGACTGAGAGGCACTGGGATCTCCTGGGATTATTCCCCGACTAGTGGGTCTCGGATCTGCTCCGGAGATCCCAAGGGCATAATGTAAGTATTGTATATAGGTATGAATATGGCTAAGGTTTTTATTATCATTATTTTTTTTATTATTTTCTTTTTAATTTTTTGTAACTTTTTTCTTATTTGTTTAGTCTTTATTTAATTCTTCTTTTAGTTATTTGTTTATTTGTTGTTTACTTTGTAAATTTGGGATGAATGATTTCTTTTATCTATAATATATATTGAATCAGAAGTTGGCAGAATGTATTATTTCTGAGTAAACAAGTATTAAAAAATATATATTACGATTAAGTTAGTAAGTAATATTCTTGAGTTTTACATAATAATAAAAAAGAAATCGATTATAAAACAAAAAAAAGTAATAAAGGATGCAGGTTATAAAGCTAGGTTTACAATCTGATGTCTATAATTGATAGGCCTTGTAAAGACCACGACAGTGTATCTTTTGAAAGCTATGTCTGTCGTAAACCCTGATCTTATGATTATTAAATATACTTTTAATTGCTGTTTTTATTCATAGTTTCACAACTCATTAACCCATTTGAAATTTTATCACACAGTGAATGGATTACATTATTTTACGACTACATAATAAACTAATCCTTGAAAGCCACATTAAGACTTTACAAGATCGACTTTATTAATGTTGTTTGAACCTCTATTGAATTTTTTTATTCTCAATTTAAATTCGGTTCTCCTAAAACTCAGTTATTATTGAAAATAGATGAAAAAAATAAAATACTTTCGAGATCAAGACAACGCGATGAGCAAAGAAAGAAAATATAAAAATAAAATTAATCTTATAGGTCAAGCCAAAGGACTTATTTGGTTCCCCTATTGCTCTGGAATTGTTATTTTTTTTTTTTTTTTTAGTAATAACAATTTTTATTGAGAAAATTTTACAATCTGTCCCAATTTGGACATTAATAGTATTGCTGAATGATATCAAACATACTACATTCATACAATATTTACACAACATAAAATTACAATAAAATATATACACAATAATGAATCAATACAAAAGTCAATAATTCACTTATACCTATATACACATACACACACTCATACATACATCACATTGAGTGGAGAATCTAGCCAGTGCTAGAACTCCAATATATTTACAAAAGGTCGCGGGGCCACTGCCGTTTCAACCTTCTAGGTGGGTTGTATGGATGAGTGGAGTTGGATAGGGATTGAGCTAAAGGATTAGGATGATGAATGAGGTTCTGGTGGAATTTGGAAAATTTGGATGGAATTAGGTCTGAAATAAATGGAACATTAAGATCGTGGTGCAAGGTATAATTGGAGACATAATAAGGAGCATTTACTATTGTACGGAGGACTTTGGATTGAAAGGATTGAATGCGTTTGATGTTAGAACGTTTAGCTGTCCCCCACAGTTCAAGTCCGTAGGTCCAGATGGGCTTCAGTATTGTCTTGTAGATTAATAATTTGTTTTCAACTGTAAGTTCAGATTTTCTGTTGAGTAGTCGGTATAACTGTCCGAATCGTCGGTTGAGTTCTTGTCTTTTAAGTCTTGTATGTGGGTTCCAAGTCAATCTTTTGTCTAACAGTAAGCCAAGATACCGGACTGTATCTGAGAGAGGAATCGGTAATGAGTTGAAATAAACTGGCGGACAGGATTTTCGTCTAAGAGTAAAGGTTATGTGTTTACATTTGGCTTCGTTCACCTTTACACGCCAGTTATTACACCAGTGTTCGATAAGGAAAAGGTGTCTCTGAAGGTTTAAGGATGCTGTTTCAGGATTGGAACTGGATGATAGGATGGCGGTGTCGTCTGCAAAAGTTGCCAGAAAGGTATCAGGATGTGTAGGAATATCAGCAGTGTAAAGGATGTAGAGGATGGGTCCCAAGACGCTGCCTTGAGGAACACCGGCCTCAACGGGATAAAGGTTAGAAAATTCTTCACCACAGCGAACTCGGAAGGAACGGTTCGAGAGATAGGATCGGAGAATGAGGTATAGGGACTGGGGTAAATTGGTTTTCAGCTTGAAGAGTAATCCAGTGTGCCATACCCGGTCAAAAGCTTGCGCAATGTCCAGAAACGCACCAGAACAATACTCTTTGCATTCAAGAGCTGAGGAAATATGGTCTACAACTCGGAGCCCCTGTTGAACTGTGGAATGCTGAGGACGGAATCCAAACTGATGGGAAGGAAGATTTTGAGATTCTAATATGGGTAGGATACGTTTTAGAAGAAGCCTTTCGAAGATTTTTGAGAGGATGGGGAGTAGACTAATAGTCCTGTAGGATGAAGTGTTGTTGGAAGGTTTACCTGGTTTTAAAAAAAGGATGATGGTGGAATGTTTCCACAACAGTGGAAAATAGGTGGTGCGGAGGATGCAGTTGTAAATATAAGTAAGGAATATAATAGCTTTCTGCGGAAGTTGTCGGAGGATCTGGGGAGTAAGGAGATCGTGTCCAGGAGATTTACGGAGAGTCAGTTTTTGGAGAAGATATTTGACCTCAGAGGGATTAATAGCTTTAGGAGGTAGGGAAAGTGGAATCGGTGACATAAGAAAGTCTTGCACTTTTGCGGTGTGATTGATGTGGGATGCCGGGTGAGGAGTGAATACTTTGGAGAGGTATGTGGCGAATTCCTCGGCTTTATCTTCATCAGACGCAGCCCAGGAGTCATCACCACGTCGGAGAGGATGGGAAACATGATGGTATTTTAGGATCTTTTTCGTGACATTCCACAGGGAATTATCACGAGCTGATAGAGAGGAGAGGTAGGAATTAAAGGACTGGGAACGGAAGTTCGCCAACTCCCTCTTCAATTGTCTACAATAGAAGTTATAGGAGCGGCGATCTGTTGGGTGTCGGGTGCGCTGCCATAATGATCTTGCTCGGCGTTTGGTGTGGATAAGGTCTATAATAGGTTGTGGAAAATGATTTTGGTCTGGATTTATATTGGAGTGTTTAGGAGAGGAAGCAGTCCAGACAGCTTGTTGGATGGCGGTGGTAAAGGAATAGACGGAATTATCTAGGTCATCTTGGGTTTTGAGGGTTACTCTGAGGTCAATATTATCGGTCAGGATTTGGCGGAAAATGTTCCAGTTGACAGGGCCTCGGATGAATGATGGTGGAATGGGTTTTGGAATTGGAGTGAGAGATACTTTTAGGATCAGTGGACTATGGTCTGAGGATAGTTCATCAAGGCGAGTTAAAGACAAGTTGAGAGAGCCTAGTCCGCTGTGGATAAAGAAGTCGAGGATGTCAGGATTGCGGTTAGGATCGGTTGGCCAGTAGGTAGGGGAGTCAGGAGGCAGGATATTAAAATTTCGGGAGTTGAGTGCAGACAGCAAACTTCGTCCCCGAGAATTCGTGGTTCTGGAACCCCACTGCTGATGCTTGGCGTTTAAGTCTGCACCCAGAATGAAGCGATTTCCTAAGGAATCCAGGAAGGATACAAATTCAGAATTGGAAATGGAATGTTTAGGAGGGCAATATGCAGATGTGAGGGTTACCGGAAAGGAAAAAGTCTTGATTACTATGGCTGTGGCTTGTAGGAAATCATAGGTGGGAAGTGGGAGTAAATGATGAGAGAGGGATTGGTGGACAATGATAGCAGAACCGGCATGGGCTTTACCGTCTGGGTGGTCAGTACGGTATGTCATGTATTGCGGTATTTTGAAGTACTGTTTAGTCGTTAGTCTTGTTTCAGTTATAAGTGCAACATCGATTGTTTTGTCTTGCAACAACGCTGTCAGTTCGTCAGTATGATTTCTAACACCATTCGCATTCCAAAGGAGAATGGATAAGGAGTTAGGTGAAGTCATTTATGGTTTTTGTAAGGCAGGAATGAGATTTGATACAAGGTTCGTAAGGAGTGATATTAGAGGCATAACGAGGGATTTGATTTCGGAGATGAAGGATGTCATGAGACTGGTAAGGTCTGTGACATTTGATGGAGAAGGGATATGAGAAATTTGATGTTGAGGAGTTTTTTGAAGAGTAGGTAAACTTTGAGGGATAGATTGTTGTACAATAGATTGAGAAAGTTGAGGAAAAAGTTGTTCCGGCAGTGCCTCGACTTCATGATTCTGGTTACCACCTCCAAGCAAGTGGGCAAATGACACGTTAGAATTTACAAGTTTAGATGGTTCTCTTCTGCTTCTGGTTGGTACAGCTGTTTCATTCGGATCCTGAGGTTTTTGGTATCTGGTTCTGAGTTTCTTGTAGATTTCACATCCCTTGTAGTTAGCCGGATGGTCCTTGAGGCACAGAGCACATACAGCGGGTGCTGATCTTGATCTTGTACATTCTTCTGTTTTATGCTGTTCACCGCATTTCACACAGCGTGGTATGTGATGGCAATAACTTTTGGTATGACCATATGCCTGACAGTTATGGCACTGGACTATTTCTTTCTTTGTGTAAGGTTTTTCAACTTTTACACGGGTATAGTACAGTCTGCTGAGGTCATAGATTTTTTCGACTCCTGCTGATGGGAATTGTTATTAATAGAGAAAAATGTGAAGTGTTCTCGAACCATGAATTTTTAATTTAATGAGGATAAAAAAAAAATAGATAAGGAAATAGTAAAGAGGTCTAGGATAAATGCTTTTTGTTTGTTGTTTTCAATAAAGAGCCTTTTTGACTAACCAAAAACCAAAAATAATTTGTTTGATACATTTCAGGATACATATAGTCTGAAAAACGAATAAAAAATCCTTCTGTCCGCCGTCCGAATCAATATTTATTTTATTTTTTTTAATAATTTATAAATTGATAATTATTAGTATTGCTTTTAATCAGTGAATTAAGTTTGCTACAAAACAAAAAAGGAATCATTGAAATCAGCTTAGAAATAGCAGACCTGCAGCTTTGTGAAATTAGCAGTGGTGATAAGGCATTTTTGGAGGGGGGATTTTTTCGTTATAGATATAATTTAATCGCGTACACAGTAATATAAATTGATATGCCTTGATATAATTATATGATATTAATTAAAATCATGTGATTGGTTATAACCTAGTTTCGACATTGTTGACTTTAATAAAAGAAACATGAAATTTCCCTTGAAAGGGTGAATCCAGGCATCTCATTACCGCTTAGAGGAAAATCACAGTATAAGAGATTGTTCTAATTACAACTGCTCACACCTCGAGCAACTTTTGCTTCGACTGAGTTTCTCATTTAAGTTTAATTGCGCTCTTCATTCAGACACCCTCATCATTTAGAGGAGCAGGAAACAGGAGGCTTTCTTTTTTATTTAATTGAACCTTTATACTATTTCTATTCCTAATTTAATTTCAAATTTGAAGCCCCCGAGTGGATGTTTTCTCTACTTGATATTCAATATTCTATTTCGATCGAACGAGTTAATATTTTTTTTCAGTGGCGCGACAGGCCGTGCAGGCCCTGGGCCTCGGGGTGTGATCTCCTGGAAGATTTACTCGCGTTTCACGATGCAATTCGTAGTGTAGGGTCATCACTCCCTACGCCTAGGCTGTAAGTGAATCCCCATTTAATTACATCCTTATAAAAGCCCCGTCGGGACTGGGATTCGAACTCCTGTAACATCGAACCTGTAGCATGAGAGACTAGCGCGATAGCCACAGCCGCGGGCTCCCCTAAAGAGTTAATTACATAATTGAAATGAGCATAAAATAAATTTAGAATAATTAACTAATCAAGGTAAAGATATTTTTAAATTATTAAATTTATAATTACACGCTATGTAGAAAAAAATATTCATTAATGAACTATTGAACGTTAAAATATGTCAGAAGTTTGAACGTATCCCCGCCTTAAGACATAAAATATAATAGCTTTGCCATAAATAAATATCTGTGAGTAGTTTATATCGTAGTTTGGTGAGGGATGGAATCTTTAATATAATTTATAGTTATTTGGTTAAATGTCATTTTTCTAACTGATAACATATATGTCTTTTCTTATGCAGTGCGTATTTTTTTCACTAGGTAAATTTATATGTTTTCAATTTAACAGATATATCAAAGGCCCTAAAAAAAAAGTAAATAATAATATTAAACGTTCATGGCGATTTTTATATATTATGTTTTTTTTTAAATGCCCATAACAATATCATGATCTATTTTTGCTCCACATTATTTTTTTATTACACCAACGGCTCGGCATGAGGTTATTATCAAGTTTATATCCAATTCAACAAAATTTATATAAATATTATGATTATATTTTGTTACGTATAACGTCTTGAACATTAATTATAAAATAAATCTGTCATTATTTTTTTAAAACCTAAAAACAAAACGAGGATTAATTAAACGCTTTGATGATTTCTAAAAACAAACCAAGATGGACTAACGATTTTTACCCCGTAGGCAAATAGAAATTTCTCTTCTTGTGATTTAAAATAATTTTATTTATTTAATTCGATGTGTATGTAATCAATTGATTTGTTTATTACTTTTATTTTATAAAAATAAATTATTTTATATAAAAAACTTGTCAGATGTAATTATAATTTATACAAGATTAATAATAAGTAAATTAATGAAGTTATTGGTAATAGTATGAATGGTGTCATATTGTATTAGAACGCTTAATATTCAAGATTTTTTATCACATCCAAAAAGTGGACCACTAGCAGGAGGATTTCAAGGAAAGAGGAAATAATATGATGCCTTCTGCGTATTGGACCCTTCCAATTTACCCTTGGTTACCTTCATAGAAAACTGGATGCGCCCACCTGTGAATATTGTGACAACGTTTCACAAACAGTCGAACATCTATTGTTAGAGTGCCCCTTATTCGAACCAACATGGCAAAAGATTAAATAGGCAGGAACCCAAAAAAATGTTTTGCATGATAATGAAAATAGTTTAGAAAAACTGTAAAACATAAAAACAGAACTTTAGTGTGTTAGAGTAAAAACATAAAACAAAAAAAAAATTAATAGAAAATGAAAAGTGAACAATAGTGATAAATGAAAAGGTAGTTTGTAATAATTATAATACTAATCATTATAACTAGACAAAAGTTTTGAGGAATTCTCCTGGAACACTATCTATAAGTAAAAGCTTATGGTTATGAATCCTTAGCTTCTTGGTTGTTTGCTGAAGAGGGAAGAGACCGTGGGATCAAGGATATCATTTATAAAATATTAAACAGAATTAATATGAGTATAAATAGTATTAAATCCATCCCAGAACTGAAAATGCCTTACTGGCTAAAAATGAGACCGTATATAGATAGATCAATGGCGAAAATAAGGAAAGCACTCCCAATAGAAATTAGAAACTCTTTTCTCAGGCTGACAGAAAAATATCAAGACTTCGATATGTTGTTTACTGACGCATCCAAAATGGAAGACAGAGTTGGTTGTGCTGTCTACAGCAGAGAGCAACAGCTCATGTTCAGTCTGCCAGGCGAGAGCTCCGTCTTCTCCGGAGAAGCCACAGCCACACTGAGAGCTCTCAAATGGATTAGAAGCTCAGAAAAAATGACATGGACTATCGTTACAGACTCGTGGAGTGTTCTTGCAGCCATTGACAGCCAAACATGTTCTAACGCCATAATTAGAGACGTAATAAATGAATGGTGGGAAACAAAAATAATGTCCAAAGTAGTGATTATGATTTGGGTACCATCCCACTGTGGAATTATTGGGAACGAAAGAGCCGATCAAGCAGCTGATTCAGCCAGAAAAGGTGAAGCCGAAGAGATTACTCAAATAAAAGAAACCACAATGGAGGATTGGGTGAATAGCTACAAGAAAGTTCTTCTGAAAGAGTGGGAGGATGGTTGGAGAGAAAAGATATCAAAGTTGAGAACAATTAAATCCGACTGTCAGAAATGGAGAACTAGTGCAAGATCTTCAAGGAGAGAGGAAATTGTTGTATGCAGACTAAGAATTGGGCACTGCCAATTTACGCATGGTTACCTCTTGAGACGCGTGGAAGCGCCAACCTGCGAAAAATGCAACAATTCCCCTCTAACCGTAGAACACTTGCTGATTGAGTGCCCGCTTTATGAGCAGTCAAGAAAAGAGTTGAATCTAAAGAAAGACATTAAAGAGGTGCTTAAGGATGAGGAAGAAAGTGTTAACAAATTGATAGAATTCACTAAAATGATAGGATTCTACCATAGAATATAATTATTTCGATCACGCCAATGACCCTCA
Organism: Piezodorus guildinii; assembly: GCA_023052935.1. Lineage (NCBI taxonomy): Eukaryota > Metazoa > Arthropoda > Insecta > Hemiptera > Pentatomidae > Piezodorus > Piezodorus guildinii. The sequence goes on along the minus strand of CM041294.1, from coordinate 103,237,733 downwards.
AGGGTAGAGGCGGATAAACAAATAAAAAAAAAAAAAAAAAAAAACTAGACAAAAGATAAAACAGAAAAATATGTCCATATGTACACAATTTTAATTAATTAAATATGCAGGTGCACCACAATGTAAGATATTGTATTTAAATAATCGTTTCTATATGTTTTTATTTAACTAATTTAAATTAAATTTGCAAATCTATTTAGGGTTCTTTGAAAATTGAAAAGAGAGGAAGTGATCGAATAGACGGGATTTGAAGGTCTGAAGAGTATCAGAATGTCGGATATATGAAGGAATGGAATTCCATACGATATAGAAGCGGGTTAGGAAGGATCTGTCGAAGGTTACGGTTCGATGAGGCGCCACATACATGTCTGAAGGCCGTGAACGAGTGTTGCGGGAGTGACTGGAGGATTTGAATGAAAACATATCTGAGATGTAAGATGGGTGGTTGGATTGGAAAACTTGGAAGAGGAAGTTTGCTATAAAGTATTTACTACGGTAGGAAGAGTAAAGCCACTTCAACTCTCCGTAGAATCTGGTAACAGAAGTGTCCCTGGATATCCCAAAGATGAAGCGAATGAAGCAGTTAAATAGTCGTTTAAGTTTAGTTTCGAGATCTCCAGAGACACCCCAATACACCGTAAAGCAATAGTCAAAGTGGGGAAATGATAAGGAACATCTTGTTCCTCTGCATTCGGAAAGACCTATCATTAACCTATTTAAACGTCTATAATTTCAGCACTTATTCATAAATTTTCGTCCAAACAGATGTAAAATTTAACGTTATGGATTCCAGTGACGCGGCTAATAGAGAGAGAGAAGCACTGGGATCTCTTGGATTCCTCTTTTCCCTCCACATGTAGAAGGAAAAGAAGCCCAGTTGGGGTTCGTTTAGCAGAATGTAAATATTTTATATAGTTCTGATTGTGTGTGTGATAATTTATTTCTCAATTTGTGAATATAACGAGTTGACCGTTGAGAATTACTGGAAGGAATTAGTCCGGATGACGGTCATTAAATGAAACAACTAAATAGTTTCAACTATTCATTGATTTCCAACGTTTCGACCCCCATTTGAGGGTCATCATCTGGGCGCATGGTGGGCGAGTCGAAACTCAAGTTCCAGGAGTCGAAACGTTGGCAAAGAATAAGTAATTAAAACTATTTAGTTGTTTCATTTAATGACCGCCACCCGGGCTAATTTCTTCCAGTATTTCTTGCTTTGTGTTTTTCGCAATTATAGGTTGTTGTTTTGTTTTTTATTTTCATTTGTTTTTTTGTATATATATTATATTTTATGTAATTTTAATTATTCATTATTTATATATGTACCGTATATAATAATTTAATCATTTTATGAATTCTCGCCTGATATTTTATCTTTATTTTCAACATTTGTGTTATTCTTAAGGGACTAATTCCAAGACTAAAATATGTTTCTTTTATATTCTAAATCCTTCTTCGTTTTCCAACCAGGTTTATGAACTTAAAATTTTATTTCTAAGAAGTTGTACCGGTTAAATGAATAGAAATGAAAGATATTTTATGGAAATTTAGTTGTTAATTTGGTATATTTAAATGTATAGGAGATTAGTGGGTACATGTTCCGGCCCCGACTGAACAATAAATTCTCTTTAGAGTTCCCTAGAGAAATGACCCAACCCCTTATTGCTGCTTTTAGAGCTCTCAGAGCTTCTATAAACGTGTTGTCTATTCTTTGAGGAGGTAGTGGTGGGAATGTTACACTGAACATTGTACGTGAGAGAAAAAACAATGTATGATAAAAAAAATCATTTTACAATTAAATTCTCAACATTCTTGTTATAACGGTTCTGTAACAGCTTTCAAATGCTGAAAGGTAAGTTAGTTACTTTGTAGGCGATTAATTCACTAATGTAGTTATGTCTTTTTACGGGCCTTTTCATTTAGAATTTTATTTTTTAATAGTGAAGTAATGCATTTGAAATAACGCAAAACAACCGATGAATTTGCTATAATTTCATATGATAGAAATTCAGAAACTTGTTTTGATATAGTTTCTGCCATGGTGGCACAACGGTATATTAAAAGTTAAGAGATCACCAAGTGATTATAGGGTAGTTGCTGACAAAATATAATAAGTGTCCTTAAAGAATTACGGTTGAGTCCGATATAATTTTATTTTCATTTAAATATAAAAGTTTAGATGCTTTTACTCTACGATTACGAACTTAATGCCGTATTCAGTAGGTTTTCCCTTGAAATGAATGAAAGGAAATAAACATATATTTTAATCTGGGACTTAATATCCCTTGACAGTAACAAATAAAGCACAAATTTATTTACGTTTGTCGGGTCTTTTTAAGGCTTCGGCATTGCATTGGTACATATACTATAACTTTGGTACTAATATATAACTTTTTTCTTTAATATTTTTCCAGATATATTATAATTTGTTTCTAAATGAACAGAAGTAACAGTGATATAAGACCGCAATCATACTATATATACGGTGCATATATAAATAATGATTAATTAAAATTACATAAAATATAATATATATATATATATATATATATATATATATATATATATACAAAAAAAAACAAATGAAAATAAAAAAACAAAACAACAACCTATAATTGCGAAAAACACAAAGTAAGAAATACTGGAAGAAATTAGTCCGAGTGGCGGTCATTAAATGAAACAACTAAATAGTTTTAATTATTTATTGTTTGCCTACGTTTCGACTCCTGGAACTTGAGTTTCGACTCGCCCACCATGCACCCAGATGATGACCCTCAAATGGGGGTCGAAACGTTGAAAAACAATGAATAGTTGAAACTATTTAGTTGTTTCATTTAATGACCGTCACCCGGACTAATTCCTTCCAGTAATTCTCAACGGTCAACTAATTATATCCACAAATTGAGAAATAAATTATCACACACACAATCATAACTATATAAAATATTTACATTCTGCTAAACGAACCCCAACTGGGCTTCTTTTCCTTCTACATGTGGAGGGATAAGAGGAATCCAAGAGATCCCAGTGCTTCACTCTTCTCTCTCTCTCTCTCTCTCTCTCTCTCTCTCTCTCTCTCTCTCTCTCTCTCTCTCTCTCTCTCTCTCTCTCTCTCTCTCTCTCTCTCTCTCTCTATCTCTATCTCTCTCTCTCTCTCTCTCTTTCTCTCTCACCTCTCTCTCTCTCTCTCTTTCTCTCTCTCTCTCTCTCTCTCTCTCTCTCTCTCTCTCTCTCTCTCTCTCTCTCTCTAATTACCTGCCTGCAGAACCGAGACCTTTAGAAATGCTTTCCACGCTGCGGCCGCGAGAGAGCTCAACATGCTTCCGGTGGAGATCAGGTTCGGATCCTCCTTCCGCAGGGCATGCATTCGACTATTTCTAGACGGAGACTCGACGAGTGCGCCTTGAAGCCTTATGCTCTCTGTAAACCATTTGCCATTCCCTATCCCTTTCCTGATATTCCTTCTACTCAATTATTCCTATCCATTATCCTTTATTATTAGCATCATTCCTTTTTTTTTTTTTTCTTTTTTTATCTTCCTTCAGCATATTGCCTATATTTTATTTCATATTTTTCTAAAATTTGGAAAAGATAATATGTAACAATTTTTCTGTTAATTATAAACTTAACATTGTAAAAATTAGTAGATAAGTAATTTAACTATATTTTAAATGGCACATTTGTACGTAAAAAGTTTATAATTTTGTCTGTAAGAAAGGGCCTCTGGCCCTAAGACAATAAAAATCAATCAATCAATCAATCTCTCTCTCTCTTAGCCGCGTCACTGAAATCTATAACGTTAAATTTTACATCTGTTTGGACGAAAATTTATGAAGAAGTGCTAAAATTATAGACGTTTAAAATAGGTTAATGATAGCTCTTTCCGAATGGAGAGGAACAAGGTGTTCCTATACAGGATAGTATGATTTTTTGAAGGAGGCGTATCTATGAGAAGATAAATACAAGTTTATTTGGGTAGGGGCGGGGTGGTCGAGTAAGTTAACATGTACCCAACCTGCTAACTAAAATTTGGGGTAAAATAATTATAATTTCGTATCTCGGTGCAGGAGGGCTTTTAACTTAGGCATAAATACACTTCCTTCACACCCTGACTTGCGAAATCCTTCCTCCCCCTTCCCCGTATAGACTAAAAAGATAAAGGGTGATGAACAAAATAAAACAAAAATGCGGGTTGAGATTTTCTGTTAACTGAATGGATGTAGGAACTTGACGTGAGGATATGAAGTCAATGAGGTTGTGAACTATTGGAAAAGAAAGACTTTAAGGAAATATTGTTGACGAAAAAAAAGGTTAAAGCTACCTTTTCATAGCTACTGGAGATATGAGAGACTCTGGAAATGCCGAATATGAATCTAATTGAAAAAGTTCATTATTATCTTACGTCTCATGTATAGCTTTTAAAAAAACCTCATGCACTAGTCAGCCATAGTCAATATAGAAGGAAACTAGTTTTGGGTAAGTTAGAATCACGAAATACCAGCCGAATGGATTCCTGGATAATTTAAGTAATATGGTTACTCTGAATCACTCAACTGAGAAGTTTCTAACTGAGGCGTGGATGTGAAAAGCAGCTATTTAGGTAAAGCAAGGGATTAGGCATAAGAGAATTTAGAGGGTGTTTGGAACCGAGGAAGATGGCTTTTCTGTGTATTTGATGTCTTGTGATTCCTACTGAATCTTTTCGGAGAATAATTTCCGACTAATCTAAAATATTTCTGCGAGCTGATAAGCTTTTTGAGGAACTTAAGCGTAATCGGCAGCCCAGCTTTAACTCGCACAAGATATGTTTTGTAATAGGGCTTTAAGGGCTCATCTTAATTATTCGTTCTTTGATTTAACATTGCTTTTATTTTCTGACTAATGTTTACAGCAAAATAAATTGTCAGTCAGAATCATTATGTTGGTACTAACAATTCTTAAGCGTAGATTACTTTTTTCCTTGATTGCCTGTTTAAATTTTAACGGTGTTTGAAGTTTCCGTAAGCCCTGAAGATATAACGCAATGATTCACAACTTTTTTTCTTTAAAAAATTTTTTATGTCCTACCTATTATATACATATTTCTTTGATATTAATAGGATTGAACAGCTTGAAGAGAAATTATTTATTTTAGAAGAACAACCACAATACCTCTTCTCCTATGTTTGTATTGTTAAATTAATTATCCACAATCCCTGATTCCCATTTAATCAGAGCAGCCTGATTCGCGCATGTTGCTTTTAATTACGACAGGAAAACGAACATGGCTTGCATAATTAAAAATCGTTTCATTTAAATTCTATATTGTTGATTAATAATTCTGATTTATGGCTATGTTTGATGTAAAAAGTAATATAAAACGTGACTATAAAAAATTATATTGTATCAATTACACAATGAATCGAATAAAATAATAATAATGTTTATATTTATTAGGATTAAATAACAAGCAAATGATTGTTTTAGAGATAAAAAAATTAATTTCTACATACAAGATGTGTTGGATAAAAACTATGCGATATATGTTTATTAAATCCTTAGAAGGACATTTTAACCCGCCGTTAGATGCTGCGTAAGATTTCCTCTCATAGTTGTATTAAACACCTTATTTCTTTTTCGCCAAAAGCGTCTAGCCTCGTCTATCTGAGCTCTAGGAAATTTGACACACCTACGATCTGGTCTTATCACTTTCTTCCTCTCAGTTTAGCGACAGCACTTGTTTCGTTATGACCTGTCTCTAGGTGTGAGAGATTCCCCCTCGTGCGACCATCCCTGTTCCTAGCTTTTTGTTAATGGTGGCAGTTTTTCTATCATCAGTTATTCTCACTGTTTGCATTTTTTTTTTTTATAATATGTTTCCAAACAAGAAAAAGGGAATCCTACTAATATTATTCAGTAAGGAAAGGCCCTTGTTTGGACAATGCTTGCATACTCAGATCAGTATCAGAATACTAACATCATATAAAAAAAAAATGCCATATGTATTCAACTTTTCATGACAATGGAAATTTAGATGAAGAAACGGAAACATTATATAAAACTGAAATAATTCCAATCTATAACCTCATAAGGGTGATGTAGATATGGCCGACCAGATGAGTCAAATTATGTTTCGAGAAATAGGTGTAGGGGGCCTATGACAATTTTGATACTATGATGAATGTTGCGGCAATAAATAGTTAAATTATTTGTTTCTGTAACATAGAACAAAAAATCTCAATTAAAGAATATTAAAAAGTCCTATCATTAAACTGATGAAAGCCAACCAAAATTGTTGGTTTGGATTATATTTTTTTGTTGTATCTTTTCATAAATCTTGACTTTTTAAACTCAATAAAACTCGTATCACTGTAAATCGTTTGTCTTAAATGCCTAATAGTAAATTTACAATTCGTTTCTGGTATGTTTTAGTAATTTGTATGTATTTTATGAAAATTTAATTATGCCTTCTATTCATTATTACTGCTATACTATAAAGTAAAATAAATCAATTTATATTTTATTAGGAAACCTGTTTCATTTTTTTTTTTTTTTTTTAACCTCAAAATGTACTCATGTGTTTTATATTGTTTTAATGATATAAGTTGTTTTAATGGATACCAGGTTCTAATGTGAATCATGAAAAAATTGATATTATAGACTATTAAAGAAAGTTTTTATTTGGGGGGTGTTATATTGTTCTTAAAAAAAAAAAAAAAATATATTGTAATGTTACCCATAAATACTTCCATAACTCGGTTATTTTTGATAGAGAAAACAATGTATGGTGTTCCAAGACCGCGACGAACAAATATGGGAAATAAACGAAATGAATAAATATATATATATATATATATATATATATATATATATATATATATATATATATATATACACGCTTAAAACCCAGTTATTTTTGAAGATAGGACAAACCCTATACAGTTTTACAGTTACCGACGTCGGCCAGTGAAATAATGAATAAATTATAAATGAATATTCCTACAATACGAAAAAATATTTATTGAAATAGCTTAGGAAATAGCAAAGATATAGCGTTTTAAAATTAGCAGTAGTGGTACCCCATTCTATTTGATTGATTTGTCGTTTTTCATATTAGTTAATTGCCTGTAAACAGTATATTAACATTTAAACCTAATATAGTTATATGGAAATAATAAAAAATCATGTAATAATTTGCAGGTATTTTTTAACAAGAGCAAACATCAAATGATTTACGATAAACTTAACCAATTATCAACTTATTTTTTATAATTTCATTTTAAAAGAATTAATAAGTTTTCATATTCAATCAATAAGCAAGGATATCCACCCATCTATCCAAAATAAGGATCCAAAGATTGATCTTAAATGGTAGTAGCGATATCGAACCTGTCAGTTGATATCTGTGTTTGCACATACAATTAGTCGGCCGATAATTGGCTATATTGCTGGCAAACACCAGTCTGTCAACCGGTCTTCGATAGGTCGATAAGGATGAGTGGAAGGGAGTCGGGGAAGGGGTTTCATATCACTGGCACAATTATGCTTATAATTGTCAATACGTTAACCAAAGTATTTTTTATTTAAAGTTTTAATCGTCAATTTAAAACTTTAACAAAATTTAACACTTAACTCTGAAGAAATACATTATTATTAACATGACAGACGTGTATAAAAACTGCCTATAAGTAGCAATCGATGCAAACAAGAGTTTCTTTGGAGTCAACGGTTGGTATATTGTATGTTCTAAATAAACTCTAAACTATTTTAATATTGATTTTGGTTAAATTTACTTAACACTTATTTTAAATTCAAACAAGATTGCAAAATCTGGACCACCAGCACAAGAAAATCAAGGAGGGAAGAAACTATAGCCGACTTGAAATAGGACTGTCAATTCATCCATGGCTATTTTCTCAGTTTTGGAGGCTCCAACATGTATAAATTGTAGCAACACGTTACAATTAATTAAACATCCTCTACTAGAATATCCTCCATTTGAACCAAGTCGACGAAAATTACATTTACCGAAGACTATTGAGCAAATTTTAGAAGATAAAGAAAAATCAACAGCAGAATTATTCAAATTCCTTAAAGAAACGAACAAAAAGTTTAATTTTCAGAACATGTCAATGACCCTCTGGGGTAGAGGCAAAAGAAATCAAGTAAAAAATAAATAAATAAACAAATCACACATTATTCCAAGCATTTATTTAAAACGTCATATTTATGTTTAATTAAGTTATCATTGATTTTTATTTATAAAAATGTCGGCTTCATTGAGGAAATATCGTGGAACTCGTTGGTACCTGTAGGTGACTAAGAAAGTGCTCAGCTTAAATGTTTATCTAAGTTAGTAGATCCCGTGGCTTAGAGAGTTGTCTGGGCTATGTTGGAATGATAAGTTGCGGGTAAAGGGTTCGTGTGGGTAGAGATTTTGGAATAGAGAGGGGTATACCATTTGTGATAAGTCTACAACAATAGGAATATAAGGTCATTACAGGTGTTTTATTTCTGACAAAATATTGAAGATTTAGCGAATGTTATGTGTTGGATCGGAAGGATTGAATGCAGGAAGAATAAAATGGTTAAGTAGAGTCCCAAAGCTCCATTCGTCAATTGTAAGATGAATGAACTTTTTGTAATAGAGTAAAAGTTTTAGACGTTTGTCGAGTAATTTTTGTTGGTCAAGGATCTTACTTGAACAAGTGGAAATATTTTGTAATTGGGAAGATCCACTTTGTTTGACGGGGTTCAAGTCGAGAAATGTAAGTGTGACTGAAAGAACAGGATAATGAATGTTTGTATATGTATTTGTAATGACTTGGCCATTTTTACTCAGAGGACCCTACAACAAGTATTTCCGTTGAAAACTAGAATTCGAAAATTTTCATTATCATGATAACACGAGTTATATAAAAAAAAAAAGTTAACTTCAAGTATCGCTCCCTCAGACCTTCTCCTACGTCGTGTTAATTAGATTAAATAAATTTCTTGGTGGAAGAAATTATAGGTGAATGAAAGCTTTAATAAATAACTCTATGTTTATTAATTTAAGTCGCTCACCGTAAAATGAAAGATTTTGACTTAAACACTTATTCACGACCGCCACATATATTGCATATATAGGTAAGCGAAAGTAATAAATAAAACGAAGTTAGTTCCTAATTCCATTTATGAAAATTCATAAACCAGCAAATTTTAACCTAAAAATTCACCATATTTTTTTTTATTCAAATATGTAATAACAGGGGAAAAAAAAAAAACACTGAACAATTCAAAACTAAGTTAAAGGACCAATTAACATCCTTAGACACAATGGATTTAGATTAAATACGTAGTTGGAAAAACTCTTATAATTTATTAACTAGAACTGCTTAATAAAAATCTGTTTATAAAAATTTAATTGAAATTTATTTCATTAAATCGAATTACGTATCCAGTTTAAACGTTCGTATTACCTAGTTAATATTACCTCTGTATTTGTTTAATTATTATATACATAAAAATAAAAGAAATAAATAAAAACATGAATGCCAGTTAATATTTAATAAATCAAATATATAAACTATATAAAATATCCAACACTCAATATTTTTTTTTCCTGTATAATCTGATAATAATCTGAAGCTTGCTATATATCTTTGCTATCTCTGTGGACATCCTATGAAAGTTAAAGTCTGAAATAGTGAGTTGGTACAGTACTGGAGGCTATCAGTGGTTCTTATTAATAATTTGAATCGCTTAAAGCGAATCCATAAAATTAATTACAATTATCTGCAATTCTTCATAAATTCTGAGAAGAAATTTTTTAATTAAATTAGAGAGTAATGATTCCATTCAACGGGAAAATTATTATTATTTATTCTTTCACTTCACTTAATAATCAATTCCTATTATAAATATTTTTTTTTCTTCTAGAAAAATAAAACCTTGTTGCTTCTGAAGTTGTCATAAACGTGAATTCATATAATGTTTTTCAAATCCAGATGGATAAAACTATTATCTTTATAATAGAATAATATATGTCAGAAATCAAAAATGAAATACGAGCACTTATAGTGGAAACAAAGGTCTTTTAAGAACTTGTTGTAAATTGGAAAACTTTTAAACTATTATCCCTTCGACTAAATTAAATCTTACTTTTCCTCTTTTAAACATTGAACATATATTAGATTTATTTACTGAACTTTGTTCAGGTTGTTTTCAGAGTTCACTTAAGTTTTATGCTATTCTTGATTTAGGTTTTCATTACGTAAAAAAAAAAATAAATAAATAAAAAAACTACCTATGAGAGAATAACGAAAAAAATTTTGTATATTACTTTATTCGTCACATTAAAATACTATTATTTTATGTTACTGATATTTAATTAGTAAGTATAATAACTATCTTATGAGCGAGAAACGAATAATGCGAAATCCTTTAAATAGTATTGAACACTAGCTTGTTCCTAAAGTATTAGAATATGTGTATCAAATAGTTATACTTTTCATAAATATAAATTCTGGTGTTTAGGAAAAAATTAATTTTATAGCCAGGCAAAGTTAAGTATATATTAGGTGCTATAGGGCTGGTCATAAGACCTCATTCATCATGAAAATATAAACAAATAAATATCTGTTTTTACTAAAAAAACTTTATTTTAATTGTGCCTACCTAATTTTAGGATTTACTAAAAGACAAGCATTTTGTTTTAATTAGCACAAATTTAGCATTACATAATTATATTATTTGTAATTTATATGATCTCTTTCAAGCCCTGTTTGTTTCTACTGGCAACAATTAGAAAAATAAATAAAAAATCAGGAACCATCAAAACGACTTTTTTAATAGTCGAAATATCAGACATATAAATAACTATCATAGACAAGAAGATGACTATTTTATTTCAAGAAGGGTTTTATTTTGTTGAAGATTGTTCCAAAAAGCATTGAAAGAAAGTTACCTCACAAATCATGCGAAAGAGGAATTGCAATAAAGGATTTAGTGAGGTTCTTTGGCAAATATATTTAGAAAAAAAGGCGTTTAAATGTTTCTGCCGATTCTATCGAATAAATTTCACAATGAGAGAGCTGATAAGAATAATACCATTTTTTTCTAGTTAATATTGATCTCTTCTCATATCAAAGATATCCGGCAACCTTCAACCTTCTTTAATTTCATAACAAAAAACTTTTTTTTTTTTTTTACTATAAACAAAAACATCAACATGCTAAACAAAACTCATAAATCAAAAATTGGTGATCGTATTTATTATTAAAATTAATTTTTATTAACTCTTTTCTGTTCTTGCGCTCATGAAAGATCCGACGCGGGCGAATAAACCACCAAAAAGGTATGGAACCATTAATTAATTTAATATAAAAGCCAATTAATTTCTTATTAAACTGGAGGCGATACTCAAATGAATAATAAAACTGCCCCTTCAGCTTTATTCCTAAAACACTTCCCTAAATTAATAATCGAGTAATAAAACTTACTATGGCTTTTTTATGTACACAAAGGATGTTTGTTCTTATCTCAACAGTTATAATGAGTTCCAACAAAAATTTTAATTTTAGGAAGAGAAAGTTTGTTCATATAATTTATCAATATAATAACATCGATCTATTGTGATTTATGTTCTCATTTTAAATGTTCATAATTTCTTCAGCATACTAATGTATGCTTGATAGTTTCTTTTGGAGTACGGAGTTATCAGTAATATATTTGTAAAATGGGATAGATTTAGAGATTTAAGATTTATAATGATTTTTTACTAAAACTTAAACATAATAGAGTAGAAATTAATTTTTATTCTGGGACTGAGTTACTTAGGAATAACATAAAAGTACAATAAAAATGTACACTGCGTCATGCCAAGAAGCCAAAGGAACTTAATTAATTGATATTTAAAACGGTGTGAAGATAAAGAGGGAAAATTCAGAAAAATAAACCATGAATAAGTAATTTCAAGTTAATAAATGTGTTGAACAAAGCAATAAATAATTATTTTATTCTGCTTAATGTCTGATATTAAATTTGAAACTTCAGAATTCTTGAGGGCCTACTTGGACAGAAGGTATTGAAGCAGCAGAGACTTGGATGATGATATAGAAGCATGAGGAACATGAGTAGGTAGGGAATTCCAAGAGTAGTCGAGCACACATGACTATGAAGTATATTTGCCACGAGATGTAGTATCTTCGAGGACCACACCACGATTCACCATGATCCGTTATATACTAACCCGTTCACACCCGGATGGATATCTACGTTTTTTCGCGTGAGGCGGGACTGTGGGCTTACGCTTCGAGGGACGGGGCGACACTGTTCCAAACGTTTTTAATGTCAATTCCATCGTGTTTAATGCCAGATCACAACAGTTCAAGGCTTTCAACGCGCTAAATGCGAGATTGTAACAGTTTTGACATACAAATAAGACTTGAAGGAAAAATTATAGATATACTCAAAACTGATATTGATATTGTCAGAATTAGGAATAATAATATGAAAATACATCACAATGTCTATTTTGATATTATAAAAATTTATATAAAAGAGTCCTTTGATGGGGGATGTTGAAGGTTATAAAATATAGCTTTGTTTGTTAATTCCTACATCATAGAATGTTGAGAAAAAATAAAATAAACTTATTTTTTTAAACGATTTATCTGAAAATAAGTGACTCATCTTTTTATTCGACACATAAATAAATAAAAAATGACTCACCTGTGATGGACGTCGCCCCACGGGATAGCTAAGTGTGACCCACTATTGCGTCACACCGCTCCACGGAACAGTCAAGTGTGAATGTGCTAATGATGAATCCTTTAGTTTTCTCTCTTCCTACTTTGGTCATTTATCATATATTTCTTAATGACATGATTAAATATTATTATTATTTTTGAAATAGGATTAATATATTTTATCTCCTAATTATCATGTTATATGATCTTTTATTTTATTCATCAAGACAATCCACAACAATGGTGATGTTTGCAGATGTACAATATTGCTGTTTCAAAGATATTACTAATAGCTGTCCATAGTTCATGTGTAGGGAAGGCTAATAAATGAAGTGCTATTCAGAATAACAATAAAATGTATGATTAGGGCACTTTATTCATATAACTTAATTAGTTTTATATTATCAAAAAATCGAAATTTATGTACTATTGCAATTTAATAAGGTATTTAAATAATATGATAGAAATTTGTTTACTATTATATTTTTATTGTTTTAAAATGACCAAGTTATTTAATATTTTTTACCATGTGCCTGTAAAGTTTACCTGGTATTCAATCTACATTTCAATGTTTTAAAATATATTTGAAAAACATAGTTGAATATATGTCTTCATCAACTGATCACAGTATTGGGTTCAGTACATACTTAGTAATCCTTTTTTCTGGACCAAAGGATGTACAAGGTGATGATTTGGAATAAAACACGCTCAGCTTCGAGGTACAGGTTCTCCACTACGGGTTAGACCCAAGAGAGATATTCGACTTATGTCGTTAAATAAAAACATGGGATATTCACTAATGTAATCCATTTATGCTATCTGGCAAAGTTCTAGTTTTTCGAGATCTTGATTTTATTATATAATTAAATGAATGCGTATTGAAAACTCAAATCTACAATGAATTGAAAATCTACTATCTAAAAACAAGATATTTACAAGATCAAACGAGACGCAGCATAACATTAGAATGGTGATGAAAAGAAAACCTTATTCCTTATTCATGAGTTTCCTATTTGTCGTAAAACCAGGTTCCGTGACAACGTAATAAGGATGAAAAAAAAATCTGAAAAAAGGATTAAAAAAGAAAGAAACAGTGCAAATAAAATAAAAGAGAAGAGACGAGCTGGCACTAATAGGATCGGTTGGGGGAAGTTAATCCTCGAGTCCAATTCCTTCCCCACGCCCAATACACTGAGAAATTAACTACGGCTTCCAACTTCTTGTCACTGCACCCTTTCAGTTTGTTTATCTAATGGTTTGATGCTCCGATCTGTTTGTTCAATTTATATGTTGGAATTTTATTGCAATAGTTAAGGAATGGTGGTAGAATAAACTGTTCGGTATACCACGTTGCGAGATATAATTAATATTTAGTTTCCTTAAGGATTTTAGACATACTAATAATTAATTACATTGGTATGTTATTTTAGTATACTTATCAAAAAGCTTTAAAGATCAATTTTGCAGTATTTTACTCTAACTCGAAAATCGGTGTCTTATTTGATTCGTTTACCGATATCAAATTTTTAACAATCCTCCCATTCAGGATTCTCGTAAAAACCTGCGACAACTTCCCATACATTAATAAATGTTAACTGAGAAAAAGAGAAATATAAGAAATCCCAAAGAACTTAAAGCGACAAGATCTAGTGGATAGGGTACTAGCCTACTGTTCGTCAGGTCCGGGGTTCTATTCTCAGTCATACCCAGAATAATTATGTAATCTATTATTTCAGTTATGGGATGACCCACGGGTATAAAGACCCTCCTGATGTTAACGCAGCGTCGCTACGTAAAAATGGGGGAAAATCTGGCGGCTGAGTTTGATCTCTGCCCAATCATCCCGTCGCACGGTTGTTGGCCTAGGAACTGTAAGAATCTCTGTATCTTGAGCCTAAGAACCTTCATGAGTTGTAGAGATTTATTTTAATTAGACTACTATTATGATCATTCCTTTTCATTGCTTTTATTGAAAAAAGTTCTATCTCTCTCTATATATATAAGATGGCTTCACTGTTCTTGATTTCTGCCAAATCCTTCTAAACCACGCGACAGTGCCCAAAAATTGGGGGGAAAAATCTTGACCTGATCACCTACACTGCACTAGCGTTGCTTTAGAAACAGTACAAATCTCTATATGTACTAAACAAAAAACTCTTCATGGGTTGCAGAGCTTCCATTTTTTTTTTAAATTTATAGTTTTTACTGATGCAATGATTATTATAACCATTACAATTTTTTTTTTTTTTTTTTTTTTTTTTTTATTGAGATATATTACAATTTGTTACAAAATGAACAATAATAATATTGATAAGAGACCACATTCATACTATATATACAGAAAATAATAATAATGGTCAAATTTCATAAAATATAACATAAATTCAAATATATACAATAAAATAATAATAATAAATAAAAAACAAAACAAATCGAAACATAAACCTATTATTGAGATAAATAAAAAGTTGGCAAATAAATAAACATCTTACACACAATCATAACTATATACAATATATACAATTGCTAAAGGGACCCCAGCAAGCGCTTTTCCCTCCACTTGTGGAGGAAAAAGCGGAATCCAAGAGATCCCAGCACCTCTATCTCAGCCGCATCACTGGTCTGAGCCGGTGGAGGCTGAGTTAGGGCGTTGTAGCCACAAACATACCGTACATGAGTGGAGGATCTGACCATTGTCAGAACTCCAGTTTAAATGTTTACAATAGGTCTCGTGGCCACTGCCGTTTCAATCTTCGAGGAGGATTGTAGGGATGGGTGGTGCTGGATAGGGATTGTGCTAGAGGGTTAGGATGATGACTAAGGTTCTGATGAAATTTGGAAAATTTGGATGGTACCAGGTCTAAAACAAACGGAATATTAAGGTCATGGTGTAGGGTACAGTTGGTAACGTAATAAGGAGCATTAACTATTGTTCGGAGGACTTTGGATTGGAAGGATTGGATGCGTTTAATGTTAGAATGTTTAGCTGTCCCCCACAGTTCAAGTCCGTAGGTCCATATAGGTTTCAGTACTGTCTTGTATATTAGTAATTTGTTGTCAACTGTAAGATGAGATTTTCTGTTTAGTAGTCTGTATAACTGGCCGAATCTGCGGTTGAGTTCTTTTCTTTTTAGTCTTGTATGTGGGTTCCACGTCAGTCTTTTGTCTAGTAAAAAGCCGAGATACCGGACTGTGTCTGAGGAAGGAAGCGGTATAGAATTGAAATTAACCGTTGGACAGGATTTGCGTCGAAGGGTGAATGTGACGTGAGTGCATTTGCTTTCGTTAACCTTAATGCGCCAAGCATTGCACCAGTCTTCGACAAGGGAAAGGTGCTTTTGGAGATTTAGCGATGCTGCTTCAGGATCGGAATTGGATGATAAAATGGCTGTGTCATCAGCAAATGTTGCCAGAAAGGTATTGGGGTCGGTAGGGATATCGGCGGTGAAGAGGATGTAGAGGACGGGTCCTAAGACGCTGCCTTGAGGAACACCGGCCTCAACAGTATATTGTTCAGAAAATTCGGAACCACAGCGAACTCGGAAGGAGCGGTTGGATAAATAGGATCGGAGGATTAGGTATAAGGATTGAGGTAAATGGGTTTTGAGCTTAAAGAGCAGTCCCGGGTGCCACACCCGGTCAAAAGCTTGAGCTATGTCCAGAAAGGCACCCGAACAATACTCCTTGCACTCAAGGGCGGAGGAAATGTGGTCTACAACTCGGAGTCCTTGCTGAACCGTGGAATGTTGAGGACGAAATCCGAACTGATGTGAAGGAAAATTTTGAAATTTGGCTAGGATTCGTTTTAGTAGGAGCTTTTCGAAAATTTTTGAGAGGATCGGAAGTAGGCTGATAGGTCTGTAAGATGACGTGTTGTTAGAAGGTTTGCCTGGTTTTAGGAAAAGGATCATAGTTGAATGTTTCCATAAGAGAGGAAAATAGGTAGTGCGTAGGATACAGTTATAGAGATATGTAAGGAATGTAATGGCTTTAGGTGGAAGTTGTCTTAAGATTTGGGGAGTAAGGAGATCGTATCCAGGAGATTTGCGGAGAGGAAGCTTTTTAAGAAGATATCTGACCTCAGAGGGATTAACTGCTTTAGGTGGTAAGGATAGTGGTATTGGTGACGTGAGGAACTCTTCAACTGCTGCAGTATGGGTTGGATTAAGCTCTGGATGAGGAGTAAAAACTTTGGAAAGGTGCTGTGCGAATTCCTCGGCCTTATGCTTGTCAGAAGCAGCCCAGGAACCATCACAGCGCCGGAGAGGATGGGAAATGGTGTGGGATTTTAGGATTCTCTTCGTGACATTCCACAGGGAATTGTAGGATTGGGAACGGAAGATCGCCAACTCCCGCTTTAATTTTCTACAAAAAAAATTATAGGAGCGGCGATCTTCTGGGTGGCGGGTGCGTTGCCATAATGTTCTAGCTCGACGTTTGCTGTTGATGAGGTCTGTCAGGTGTTGTGGTAAATGGCTTTTGTAAGGAATTATTTGGGATTGTTTGGGAGAGGAGGCAGTCCAGGCGGCTTGTTGAATAGCGGTTGTAAAGGAATATACGGCGTCGTCAAGGTCATTTGGGGTTTTGAGAATCACTCTGAGGTCAATATCATTAGTGAGAATTTCGCGGAAGAGGTTCCAGTTGACAGGGCCCCTAATGAATGACGGTGGGATAGGTTTAGGAATAGGTGTTATGGATACATTTAGAATCAATGGACTATGATCAGAGGATAGTTCATCAAGGCGAGCTATG
Organism: Piezodorus guildinii; assembly: GCA_023052935.1. NCBI lineage: Eukaryota > Metazoa > Arthropoda > Insecta > Hemiptera > Pentatomidae > Piezodorus > Piezodorus guildinii. Next base: position 103,220,268 of record CM041294.1, on the reverse strand, counting down.
GAAAAATTCAGAGAGCCTAATCCGCTGTGGATGAAGAAGTCGAGGATGTCAGGATTACGGTTAGGATCTGTTGGCCAGTAGGTAGGAGAATCGGGAGGTAGGAGATGAAAGCGTCGGGAGTTGAGTGCACACTGCAATGTCCGTCCACGAGAATTGGTGGTTCTAGAACCCCACTGTTGGTTCTTAGCGTTTAAGTCTGCACCCAAAATGAAGTGATTACCCAAGGAGTTGAGGAAGGATCCAAATTGGGCAGAGGAAATGGGATGTTTAGGAGGGCAGTATGCTGATGCGATGATAAGCGGAAAGGAAAAGGTTTTGAAAACGATGGAAGTTGCTTGTAGGTAATCGTGGGCGGAAATTGGGTGTAAGTGATGGGTGAGGGATCGGCGGACTATGACAGCAGTACCGGCATGGGCTTTGTCGTCTGGATGGTCTGTCCGGTATGTCGTGTATCCTGGTATTTTAAAGTACTGTTTAGTGGTTAGTCTAGTTTCAGTAATGAGTGCAACATCAATGTTTTTGTCCTGCAGTACGGCTGTAAGTTCGTCAGTGTGAGTTCTAACACCATTCGCATTCCAAAGGAGAATGGATAAGGAATTAGGTGAGGTCATTTATGGTTTTTTTAAGGCAGGAATGAGATTTGTTACGAGATTCGTAAGGAGTGATATTAGGGGCATAACAAGGGATTTAATTTCGGAAATAAAGGATGTCATCAAACTGGTAAGGTCTGTGGCGTTTGAAGGAGGAGGAATATGAGAGATTTGTGGTGGATTAGGATTCTTAGGATTGGTTACATTTTGAGAAAGAGGTATATGTGGAATGGATTGAGGTACATTTTGTAGTTCCGGCAGGGCCACGGCTTCAGTACTTTGATTCCCACCTCCAAGTAAGTGGGCAAATGATAAGTTGGCATCAATAAGTTTTGAGGGTTCTCTTCTGTTTCTTACTTGTCTTGCTGTTTCATCCAGTACTTGAGGTTTTTGAAACCTGGTCCTCAGCTCCTTATAGATTTGGCATCCTTTATAGTTGGCCGGGTGGTCCTTCAGGCAATGAGCACATACAGCTGGTGTTGATTTTGGTTTTGTACACTCCACAGACTTGTGCTGTTCACCGCATTTCACGCATCGAGGTATGTGATGACAATAACTTTTAGTATGACCATATGCTTGACAATTATGGCACTGAATTATCTCTCTCTTTGTGTAAGGTTTTTCAACTCTTACACTGGAATAGTACAATCTATTGAGGTCATAGATTATTTCAACTCCTTCAGCTGGTTCCAAATCCACAAAAAAGAGAGGTAGAGGAATTTTATCCTTTAGGACGTTAGTGACTTGCCGCACTTTATAGCCCATCTCCGTTAGTTCTTCTTTAATAGCTTCAACTGGTGTCGAGGGGTGTAAGTTTCTGATTACAACCCTTAAAGCTCTCTCTTGGCGTAGCTGATAGGTATGGAAATCTGCTTTGGTTTCAGTTAGGTATTTCACTATTTTTCTATATGTCTCGGCAGTAGTAGGAGATATTTTGGTATCATTGATTCTACTCATACAGTAGTAGCTGGTAGATTCGGTAATTTTGTTTAATTGCGCACACAACAACTGGAAATTTCTAATATTTTTGACAAATATTGGAGGAGGCCGTGGTTCACTAGGTATAGGAGTAGATTCCATGTTTTCTTTTTCATTATGTAAAATCTGAAAAGGATTTGGGGTGAAAAACGGCGATTCGTCAGTCATCCCTTGTGTCGATGTGCCAGGTTGTGGTTCAGATTCTGAATTAGTACCGGAAGGGGTTGCTTGTAGATTTAATCTTTTATTAGTATCACGGCGGGGTCTTTGTTTTGTAGGTGACGGGATTGAACCACTAGATCTAGATCTTTTAGTTGAAGCTTTGGAGGACATTACTTGATGATAATATCGCATTTCATGTATAGAAAGTAATTAAATAATAACCAGATGTGGGAAAAAAAACAATAACTTAAAAAAAGTTAAGCAAGACCAGCCTTGCCGGGCTATTGGCAATCAGCTGATGTGAAGAGGTGACTCAGCATTCACTTTACACTGTAAATTATATCACAACTTACCGCTGTTTGCTCCAATAATAACTGTTGTTGTTATCCTGAAGTCTGATGATGTTTTCAAGACTGTGCTGAAGAGAAATCCAACTGTAAAAGCAAGAAATCCGAGAGCCGACTTGAAATATGACTGCTATACTCACGCGCATGCGCAGAACTCGATTACAATTAAAATAAGAAAATACTCTCATTCATATAGCTCAAATCATTAGAAGTCGCGCCCTCCCATCTTCCTTTCGGAAAACCTAAAAAAAAAAAAAATAACAACAACAGCAAATTTTGGTATTAAAATAAGAGCTACGTTTACAAATGATTTTCACTTCCACCTACGAACTTATAAAACAAAAAAATAATAAAATAAAATAAAATAATAATAAATAAAAACCTTTTCCTCTACAACCCCTGAAGGGTCTTGTGCTCAGTACATACAGTTTCTGGCTCACGACCGTGCAATGAGATGATTAAGCCTTTATCACGCATAGCTGCCAGGTTTTTCCCTAATTTGGGTACCCACTTAAAATAGACTGGGTCTGCCCCAGGAGGGTCTGCATACCCTTGGGTCGCTCTCCGGGTGATTTAACAGACTAAATAATATTCTGCCATAGTCTGGATTCGAACAAAAGGAACCGATGAACTGTAGACTACTAATCTATCCACTAGACCACGCCTATTTGTGCCTTCGCCTTTACCCTACAGGGTCATTGGCGTAGTATCCCGCAACCTTTATGAAGCCCAATAGTATGGATACTTGTTTTTCTAATGTTTGTGGTAATCTAACTTTACGAAAATGCTCATGTGGGAGCACATTATTAGCACGTATTTAACCGTTTGGAGGACATTTTTTAATTTTACCCAAGTGTGTATTTCAAATTGATAGTCACATAAATTGTGCTTGGAAAAAAAAAAAAATTAAACCAATTTGTATTTGATAGAAATTTTATTTCTTAATTTTTTTTCGTTTCTTTTGTTAATGGTATGATTAAAATAATCATAACAGACTTACTGGAGAAGATTAGGTCGTATTACGAAGGTTGCTTGGAAGTGATTAAGTTGTAATCCATTTGCTGGACTAGTAGCTCTAAACACTTGCTGGTTGCTATGCGGATCGGAGGGGGCTCAAGACCCTTTCGGGTTAACTCTATTGAAATGATCCGGGCCTGTCCAAGTGGCCGCAAGTCTAAAGACGGCAGGAGACCCTTCCTTTGTAGCGATAATGCCAAGTGGTTAACCCGCTAATCAATGTGTACTCAGTCCGTTACATCTTGAGCAGATTTGCAAAAACATATTACTAACAATTTTAGTGTGAAAGAATAGTATAAATTTTTACTCTCACTTATCTTTAGATGAAATATATAAGGATAAGTATTGCAATCATCAAAATGTCTTGTATGCGACCTTGTTATTAAAGAATTCACTTATTAACAGAAATACGTTTTTTATTGCAATTTACAACTCGAAAAGTTTTTTTTCTGAAACCTCCATCAATACAGACGGTGTAACAAAGAATATTACATCCTTAGCATTACCAGAGGTTCAGGAGCATTACCAGACATGGAACAAGATAACAAGGATATATTTTCGTCTCTGGACATCTTACAAATATTTAAAAAAAGAGAATATTATTAGAACTTTACTTACAATATGATATAAAATAGTGTCATACATCGACATTTATGTATACTATAAACTTTGAAAGAAAACTGAAGTAAGGATGGAAAGGTATGGAGAATTTCCCAAATTTATGACGTCAGGAGTTTTCATGATGAATAATTTTGGGTGAATGATATTTGTATGTATGTTTGTTTGAAATGATTAATGAGGGCAGTTTGATCTGGTTTATTAGGGCTTTTTGTAATTGAAGTACAGCTATATTTGTGTTTATACACTCTTCTTTTTAAATATTGTTCAGATGTTCCTAAATAAGACTTTTAACATTTGTCTTCACAAGGAATTTCGTATACTACATTTAAAAGTAATCGCAGAATCACTAATTTTTTTTTTTTTTTTTTTTTTTGTTAATGTTAAGTGCTTTAGCAAGTTTTCGGAAAGCGTTTTGGTACAATGATATCTGTTTTAGAAGTTTACAAATAAGTTTATGTGGATTAATATTTTTTGAAAGGAGATCAACTACTTGTTTTCCGCGGTTTTTGCTGTTCTCTCGGTTTTTTGGTAATTTTCGAAACGTTGTATAAATATAAATGTTTATTTATTGACTGAAACCTAATAACAGCAAAAAACTTAAATTATCAATAGTCGAGAACTAGTCAACCAATATATATATATATATATATATATATATATATATATATATATATATATATATATATATATATATATATATATATATATATATATATATATATAAATATAGTGTAATCTCTCAGGAGGTTATACCACGGGGCCAAGGGCCTACGCGGCCTGTTGCGCCACTGTATATTGTATATATTGTTATGTTTTTGACCTGGTGCTTTTCTAAGACAACTCGGTAGCTTCAAAATTTGCATTAATTAAAATATAATATACTTATCATTTGTATTTCCTGGAAACATTGGAGTTCTTTTCCATAGGTGGCATGCAGGGGAAGATTGAATGAAACAGGTTTTGATAAATGGCATTATTATTAGTATTAGCTTATACGTATCCATTCTATTTACAGAATGCCTGGAGCTATGATTATGAGAATACTGAGGGACATATTACAATTAACTTTGCTCAACAATATTACAACGAAAAGTTACCATAAAAACACTTAGCTGGCTGACGTAAGTGAAATTCGTCACTCCTTAGTTTCATCCCCTAGCATCTGGCTCGACTCCTCTACCTGCATTCTGACTCCCGGCGAACTTCTCCTGAATGACTTGAGCTCTTCTGTCTCTCCAATGCCACTGACCACTTTTGCTTTTCTATTCTCACCCTCGAAACCTCTATCCTCTCTTTTTTTCAAAAATACTATAGTTTGGAAATTTCCGGTCTCCTACCGGTGGCCACGACAAAAGGGCAGCGGGACTGTTATGGGAAGTGCCTGAAGTCGGCGGTCAAGCCTTTGTCCACACTTGATACTCCTGTCGGCTAGTAGCTGGGGTCTAGGAAGTTCCTGAGATATGGCGAAGGGGACCAGACCTATCGTTATCTATAGGAATATTAAAGGATTCATGATAATTCCTACTTTCGCCGTGTTGGTGAGAACAGTGCATTCTAGTAGGATTTGTTCCAAGGTTTGGAAAAACATTGTTGCAATATTCGCACATTGATGTCCATGAACTTGTAATATAATGGACAAGTAAATAGCCATGAGTAAAATGGCAGTTCCTAATACGAATTCTACATAGTCTTTTGTTATGTCTAACACTTACACTTGGATTGTCTTGTTCTCTATCGCTCTTCGCAATTCTTTTATAATTTACTACACCGTGCATCCAAATTCTGATAAGGGTGAGGCTACTGTTTATAAATTATTGACATAAATGATTTCAGAATATGCTTGTGCCTAACACTTTCGATCATAAGTAACCTTTTTGTATTTATTTATTTATATTTTATTGAATTTTACAGCTGTATATAATATATATACATGTAAAAGTATTGAAAGTAAGCTTTATAACTAAACTTGTAAGATTAGTGATTTTTTTAAAGTTCGTTGGTTGGGTAATTGATAATAGTGATCTTGAATTTAATCATATAAAATAAAAAAAAATAAACTTGAACTAAATTTCATATAAAGTTTTATTATAAAGGTCCATTGAAGTATTGAGGGTAATAAGAAAGATAAAGATTTTTTATCTGCTTTCCTTGATCTCCTTGTGATGGAATCTTTTATTGATCAATAAGATTTCCGCTCTTTATACTAGCAGACTAGGATGAATAAGTTTTCTTTTCCTTGAAGTTTTTTTTTCAAGAACTGCTTCAAAGTGGCCTTAGGCAGAGGATTTCTCCTAGTTGCCCCACTAAGCCCTATATCCCCTCTAATTACGCCTTAAACTGTCACATGAAGATCTTCTCATCTGCAGAGTAAATAATTTTCAGGATAGGATACGATTCCATGAAATAACGTCTCTTAATTATTGACAATATGACTGGAATATAATTGACAGATAATGTCCTATTTCGAAAATATCTGATGAAATACATACATACATAACCAATACATAGTTTTTTATTTTATGTATTGGGTTGATGCAAAATTAATGCAGGTTTCCTCTATTGCAATATCTTAATTCCAATTATGTAAACAAAGCTAATCCTAACATTGATCATTATTATACCAAAACAAACCTTATCTAATACCCTCTCTTTCACCATGAATTTGTTTAGTAAAATCGTTTTGTTCAGTGTGTTCAAAGGTCTTGAATCGAAAATGTCAAAGTGCGATGTTCGTCAAATTTATTTTTACGAATTTAAATTAGGGCGCAGCGCTGCGCAAACGGCTCGTAATATTAATGAAGTGTGGGGTCAGGGGACTATTAATGAGTGCACGGTGCAGCGTTGGTTCCAGAAGTTTCGCAGAGGAGATTTCGACCTCGAAGACAAGGAAGGTCGGGGCCGTTATCTTGCTCTGGACAACGACCAGCTGAGGTCAAAAGTGGAAGAAGACCCAACCAAAATCACACGAGAAATGGCGGCGGAACTCGGAACTCAAAAATTACAACGTCTTTGCCCAGCATTGATGAATCGGAAGGGGCCGATCCTGCTCCACGATAACGCCAGACCACACGTTGCACAACCAACGCTTCGACGACTGCACGAGTTGGGCTACGAAGTTCTCCAACATCCGCCTTATTCACCTGACCTCTCTCCTACAGACTTCCACTTTTTCAGGCAGCTGGACAACTTTTTGAGGGAGAAAAATTTTCAAAACCAGGACGACATTGAAAATTCTTTTCGTGATTTCATTGAGTCCAGGGATTCGGATTTTTTTTCTGGTGGAATAAGAAAGCTTGTTGAACGTTGGCAAAAGTGCATTGATTCAGATGGAAATTATTTTGATTAAATATATATGGTTAAAGTAAAGATATGGCGTATTTACAATACCTACTAAAAACCTGCATTAATTTTGCATCAACCCAATATCTACAAAAAGATGAGCAAATGCAATGGTCTCAAAACACCTTATTGCAGAAATATTGACATATTCATCAATAATTAAAATTGTTAATGCATGTAGGAATTTTATATTTACTATTGGAATATATAAAATAGGCCTCTAAGAAACCATAATGTACGAAATAAACGGTATTTATCTAATCTTTGAAGGCTACAGAATACAAATGGATCAGATTTGGTAACAATGACTAGTTTTCATCTACAGCTTTAAATATATCATTCGTTAGGAAGATTGATAATTTTGGAGATGGATGGATAGCTGATGTTTGAAAGTAGTTAATGATAAAGCTTTATTGAGGTGTGGAAGTAGATACGTAGGCTACTGAGGTAAAGTAGAAGATATCTCAGAAAATAATTCAGAAGGTGCTTGCACCGGATGAGGATGGACTTGGCTTTTCTTGGATTCAGCTTCAATTTATTAGTCGTAGCCCATATTAGTCGTATAATTGATATTATCAATATCCTGTTGGAGCTTTTGGATAGTGCATTCAAACATTTCGGAAGGAAAAATTGTTTTAAATTATTGTTGTCACGCACATATGATTTATAATTACGTTTCATTCGATATTGTACATTCTGGTATCTTTATGTGGGTCATATTAAATGATTTATTATTATTTTTTTTTGGTAGATTTCTAATTTATTTATTCGGATGTATTACAATTTGTCACAATGGAACAATAATAATATCGCTACAGGATCACATTCATACAATATTTACAATATAAACAAAAGGAAAGTCAAATTACATAAAATGAAACTAAAATAAAGAAAAGAATATAATACCATAATCTATAATTTAAATAAATACTAGATTACAAATAAATAAAGAAAGCATGAACACACTCTTACTTATATACAATATTTGCAATATGCTGAAGAGCCCAGCATCCCCCCTCACTTGTGGAAGGACAAGCAGAATCCTAGGGATCCCAGCGCCACCCTCTCAGTCGCGTCACTGATCAGAGCCAGCGGAAGCCACAAATACACTAAACGAGTAATAGTTTTATTTATTATATCCTACAATACTCAAGCGACTTTGGTATTATTCCTGAAATATTTATAGATCGTTATTTTACCATTGCACAAGCATCTTCCTACTAATAATTTTTATATGGCAATTACAATTTTGTAAAAATATTTAGATCAATAATAAATTATATGCAGAATCAAAAGGATGTGATTATACATGTAAGTTTTTTAGTCATATTACAAACGCCTTTCGAAAATGGCTACACTTAAAGCAATACTTGTTTATTAAAAAAAAGTAACTACTGAAGGAATTAGTCCGGGTGGCGGTCATTAAATGAAACAACTGAATAGTTTCAACTATTTTATTGTTTGCCAAACAAATAAAATGGCAAACAATAAAATAGTTGAAACTATTCAGTTGTTTCATTTAATGACCGCCACCCGGACTAATTCCTTCAGTAATTCTCAACGGTCAACTAATTATATCCACAATGATAAAAAAAAGTAAATTTATTAATGCCACTTAGGGATATTTTCATAAAGTATTGTTAAAAATTAGGATGTGGTTTAAATTTTCACACTGAGGAAAATGTACTGAAAATATGAAATGATGTAAAGAAAGGAAATATATAATGATCTGTCCTTTGCGCTTTCACCCACGTTGACTTTGTATTAATTATCACCAGAAAATTCAAAACAACAAACACACACACAAAAAACATGACAAATACTCGTATTTCAGCCTCATTCATACTTTTTCAAGTAACATCGTAAGAACGAAAATAAACTTTTATAATTGAAAATAATTAAAACCCTTTAGTATGTACAACATTGAAATATTTTGAATAATAAAGTTTCTTTAAGAGATATGGGGGTCATGACGACACGCGCAAAAGTTGACATTGGAAAATCCTTGGTCATCAATTTTTAAAAATCTCACCAGTCTCTTATCGATCCGCTGACATTAAACCGAATTTGAAAACTTCCTACCTTTTCAATAACTCATCTTGAAGTTGTAATAAGGATTTAAGCATCGAAATTGGAATTTAATTCTCTTCTATATCGTTTGTCCGTGCCTTCTCTTTCTGAATGCGTAGAACAGATTTATTGCGGGGATTAAATTATTATAGTGATTTGTGAGAGAGAGAGAGCCCATGGGTGTGTGGCTAGCGCACAAGTCGACCACGCCAAAGGTTGTGAGTTCGAATTCTGGTCTCGGAGGTACTTTTCCCTGCATTTAATTAAATGTTGATTTACTCAAAGACTCTGTCCTGTTTAAGTGACACCCGTCAGCCAACTGGTGGCCAATCACAGATTAACGCGTAGAGAGAGATGACCTGCCCTACCCTATAAAATATTGAGAATCGTGAGTGTATTTCCCCAGCCGATTACACCTAGCGGCCTAGGGCTTATACGGCCTATCGAGCCATAGATAAAAAAAACAACAATTTGTGAACCTATTTTTTTTTTATGTGAGTTCTACCACATTTCTTTGTGTAAATACAACTTTTACTGTTTCAGTACAGTTTATGGTAATGAAGGTTATTTCAAGTCGTTGTCATCAAAATATTCTTGATCTCTTCAATCCACCTTATAGTTAGTTCTATTGTAGTATCACTGACAAGTTATCAGAAATATTGTGCAATAAATTTTTAATAAGTCGTAAAATTACTAATCATTCTTTTGTTAATAAATCCATTTAATTTGGGTGAGTTAGGTAATTTTCTATTTCAATAGGCATTTATTGGTTATCTTTATTTTATTTAGATTTTATGGTAATAAGCAAGATGTATACATTTATAAGGGAGCGATTTTAATCTGAGAAGGAGATTCAGGGTCGTTAGTTGCTGAAGTTTTTACGCCATGTTGGCCAAATCGAAAATATTGCTATTTTTTTATAGTCTTATATATTGATCCCTATCGAGCCATTACTTTTTACTTGTTTTATTGAATTAATACAGTCTAAATTTCTTTGAATAAATAAATTTAAAAAATCCTATAGTACTATAAACTTGTTAAATTGTGCGAAAATATAAATACAGGAAGCAAATTAATTATTAAATTTTCAGAGACTTTGAAGACTTTTTAGTTATTAAAACGACTGCAGTTACTGGACGAAATAAGAAAAGCATCTAAACTATCTACTTTTATAGACTGTTGGGGATTGCCATAAAACTTTCTTTGGTGTAATTTCTTGACGAACTTCCTTATTCTCTGGCATTTTGACACATGACCTCTTTCACCTCCTCCCTCATTTGGTATTCACAGCAGAGTTCGGACCATCAAACATTCCGCACTGAGTCCTAGATCCTTTTCGAGTCTGTCCTCTGTTCGTGTTTGGTTATTTTCTTTAAAAAATTCCTATATTTTTTTTTATCATAGAGTAGATCTGGCGCTCTGTATTTTGAATAGGTATATGTTTTATATAGTACAATTTTTTTAATAATTATAATTGCCTATATACACTTTTATGAACAAGATTATAAAAACTGAAGTGTTTTCTTTTAATTTTGCTATTATTTTTATAAAATAATATATAACTCGTTAATAGATTATCGTGAAAGAAGAAGTATCTAAAGAAACGATTTTTTTCTATAACGATTCGAATAAAACCGATGTCTATTTCAACCATTATAAAACTAATTCCATTTTAATTACAACTTCTGAACAGTCAAAATTCGGATTCGCTCTGACTCGAATATGTGTGTTCGACATTCTTATTAAATAATTCAAATAAGTCTTCTTTGCATATTAAGCATATAGAAGCATGCTATCGACCATTCACTCATGTAGACATCGCAGTATTTAAAAAATGACCATGTTTATGACGCTAAAATTTGTACAAGAGGTAACCCTTTCCGTCTGCATGTGTAAGGTCTAGTAATAGGTTTAGGAAAGTTCAGGTTTCATTTTTATTTAATTCAAATTATTATACAATTCAGGTTCAATTATTATTGGTTATATTTTCAGTTAGATATATAATAATTATAGGAAATTTCTTAATTCGAGTTTTTGTGTCCTGTGAGTCTAAAAGAGGACAGGGTGGGGTGGCCGAGTGGGTGCAGTGCACCTTGGTGCGAATGCGTGTCCCAGCACCCATAATATGACCCACATGACCAGAAGCTTAGAATAAAATAGCTACTTGTTCGTGTCTTGGTGCCGGGAGTCTTTTAACTCGGCATTTATAACCCACCCTCAGCCCCTTTTTCTAAGAACCACCGTATAGACTTCAAATGTGAGGTAGGGATGGACAAAAAAAAAAATCCACTAACAATTTCTGTGTGTGGGTAAGTCTAGCACGAAAACGATAAGTTGTAAAAAACTGAAATATAATACTTTTGGAGCTCATGTTCCTGAAATATTTCAGACACTTTTTCAACGAAATCGGTAAACCATAAGAGTCACTTTATTCCAAGCATTTTTCGTCTTTTTACGTTTTACTAAAAAATAATACTAATAGGAAACAGTTATATTAACAGTCAAGTCGCTATATCGTTGTAAACATTGATAGGCTTTAATATCATGTATGTTACATTCTGATTCAAATAGTCTGATAGGGCTTAAATACCGATATTTTAAAGTTGCTTTATCTAACGTACCTTTGATTTTGTTAATTCGAAAAATAAAATAATTGAAAAAAAATGGAAATTAAAAACTTGGTCAAACCGAAACGTAAAACATCTGAAAAAAAAAAAGATGGGCTGTAATATATTATTTAGTAGATTTAAAAAAAAAAAAAAACGTTTGGAAGCTAACTTAGCCAAAGTGAAATGTGAAACATTTGGAAACAAAGGGAGCTATAATTATCTTAGCATATACACAATATAGCTTCTTTTTACTTCCTATGGAATGCAACAAATGAAAAATTAAATTTTCTTATTACCAAAATGGAATGGACTTGGAATAAATATTAGCACCAGAAGTTTTTTTTTTCCAAAAAAACCTTCCTTTCCTATAACAATTCACACTCTTAACTATATCTATCTTGTCAAAATAATAAAATTGAATTCGTAGAACTTCAAAGATTTTAATATAAAATACACAAATACGTTTAACATGTATACACTTCCAGGTATTCCAGTAATTACCTTGTATCCTTACCACAGTAATATTCATTAACACGTAATATAAACAAAACCACATAAATTGATTTGCTACACCTATTTTTTTTTTATTTATTTAGAAATAATACAATCTGCCACAATCTTGGCAATGAGTATTAATGCTATAAGTAATCATTCATTCCTTATGTAAAACTAAATAAAAATTGAATGAATACAAATAAATAAAACACAAAGAAGAATAAATAACCGTAAATAAAGATAAAAAGAAAATAAAAGAAATAAATAATAATAATCTTGGTCACATTCATACATATATATACAGTATTTACATACTGCCCCTGGAAGCTCCGATTCAAAACTTCGGGGCCCGAGGCTAGGAGATCCCACCGCCTCTCAGTCAGTCGCGTCACCGGTCTAGTAAGCCAGTGGAGACTGAGAGAGGGCGCTAGAGCCACAGACTCTCAGGCATGAGTGGAGAAGCTGGCCATTGCCAACACTCAGCATTGCTTAGTTATAAGAGGTCTCTAGGCCACTGCCGTTTCAACCTACGAGGAGGGTTATTGGGATGGCTGGGACTAGATAGGGATTGGGATAAAGGATTAGGAAGGTGAGTAAGCCTCTGGCGGAAGTTTAGGAATTTAGATGGGATTAGATCGATAGCAAATGGGATATTCAGATCATTGTGTAAGGTCATGTTTGTAACAAAATAGGGAGCATTGACTATTGTTCTGAGGACTTTGGAGTGAAAAGATTGGATACGCTTGATGTTCGAAAATTTAGTTCGAGTCCGTAGGTCCAAATCGGTTTTAGAATCGTCTTGTAAATTAATAGTTTATTAGCAACAGAAAATTTTGATGTTTTTTTTAGTAGTCTATATAGTTGGCCGTTTCGATATTAACCTCTCTATTTATTTCTTCTACCTTATTCTTCAGTGTTTACATATTTTAACATGGATATGTGTTTGGGCTTAATTGACAATGTTGAGGCTTGATTTACACTAAGGATTATGAAAAAAAAAAAGCCTCCAATAATTTTTCCTATGTTCCTTTAGTTTGTTGTGATATACTCGGACGCTCAAAGACCATCCCTATCTAGAGGCGACAGATCTGGACAGAGATACCTGAGCACGAAGGAGGCAGGGCCAGAGGCATGCCCCGTAGCTATGGTAATGCTCGAAGCTGGAGCGAATACATTTGCATGGGCTAATTCCTTCCATTGTTTCCAAGAGGACAGATGTTTTCCGTTTCTGAATTACGACCGCTTGCTCTCTATTTAGCATTCAGCGGTAGCAATACGCCTTCCACTGATAAATGCCCAGGCGACAGTTGCGGTTACTGCTTGGTCAGCAATATCTGTTGTCATCCAATCCACTGGTATTTCTTATTTGAACATCAAACTACACTTGCTATATCTTAACATATGATGGGTAAAGGAAAAGAGCAGGAAAAGTCACTTTTTGATTTTTTTTTCCAGCAGAGCATTTTTAAACATCACCTCTTCTCTACATGTACTTTGAGTGTTGTTTTTTTCCATTTATGTGGATGTTATTAGCATGTTCAATGCATTTTAAAAAACACTGAAATAACTGTTACTAAAATTCATGGCTTCATATTGAACTTATAGTTAAATTTGTGAAGAACACCATGGATATTATTCGTGAATTTCATGATTTTCTCGTGAAGTTAATTTAATGAAAAAATACACCGTTGTTAATAAAATAATAAGTTTACATTTAAAAAAAAATATAACCATTAAGCTAAACATAAAATTACTTAAACATAAAATGATTTCTGTTATGATATAATAATTTCCATATTGTGTGATTTGTTTAATAAATAAATGGAGAAAAACAAGTTCTTATAAGTTAATTCGTAATAAATTATTTAATAAAAAATAAATAATTTTAAAAAAATAATTATTTTTATGTCTGCTGTTCGCTCTTCGATATATATATATATATATATATATATATATATATATATATATATATATATATAAAATGTATACATTAATTCTATAAATATCGAGTGCTTATTTATTAATAACTAAAATTATAATTTATGCATCAATTCACAGTTTCTCTAGTTACATTAATGAATGTAAATAATTTTACACATAATGATTAGAAATATATAAATTTCATTAAACTCTAAGATTCTAAATATATTTATGGTGCTTCATTAGATTATTTTATTTTTTATTCATTCTTTATTGGTTTATTTATTTATAATTAAATAAATGGATTGATCTTTTATTTTATTTTTTTTTTTTTTTTATTATTTATTACGAGATAATACAATCTGCCACCTTCTGGGGCAATGAATATTAAAGATATAAGAAATCATTCATTCCATATGTACACATCTTTTATTAAAGGCAAGTTAATTAGTAAAATAACGGAAAGATTATCAACATTATTAAGCTAAACGGGTAATGTGCGAATTCAAAGAAAATAACGAACGAAAGGAACGACGAGCAACTATGATTGAAAACCGTTGGTTTTCTGTCTCGGCTTGGTTGCAGAACCGTCCTTTAAACCGTTCAGTTTTTGACCTTACACGATAGTTCATGTCGTCGGTCTTCAACCACGGGTCGAACCGTTGTTCCAAATCGTAGTTCAAGAACGATAGTCTAAGTTAGCATTAACGAAGAACCCTGAAAGGCCGGCACTTTCTTGTGAACTGTTGAAAACACATTCGAAACCAGAAAACGGTGATGAGTATAAAAAACATATAAATATAATAAAATAGATTTATATTACTTATAATACAATTCGCTTAGTGCAGTTCTACCATCCTGGAATTCACAGCGTTTGTTTATTACGCGGTAAAAGGAAGCTGAAGTAGGGAGTCTTTCCCAACTAAAAACAACTTCAACAAAAGCCATAATAAGCGAGCCTTAAGTTGTCGCTGAAGTCAAGTCTCGCAGAAAACAAGAGCTATCGACTTGGATAGAGGGTCCTCTGGTCAAAGAAAGTCCTTTTTAAACCATTCGTTTATGTTTATGTTACGTTATGTTACATTATACATTTAATGATAGTATTACTTGAATTAATCAACTTTGTCATCTTCAATGCCTTATCGTAAGGTTAAAAGGAACGGACGGAGTGTGAATTGGGAAATTCACCTTATTTTTTTACTTAATGAATTGGTATGAATTATCTTACAGGATATTGGAAATAACGTGCAACACACAAAGTTCACATATCTCCTTTGGTAAGATCATTTGAATAGTGTTTGAGTCAAAATAAAGTAAGATAATTATATTAAGTTGCCATAGAAACATGTGTATTGTTAAATAATCAATCACATTGTAATCTACAACAATCACCTCGTTTTATCCGTTTTCTTTCACTATCTATAACTTTGTACGACTTTGTGTTTATGATTATATTTATTTATAAAATCTTTGGAATTCCAATGTTATATTATAAATCAATAATACTTAACTTATGTTTAAAAAAAAATCTTAAATAATATTTTGCTCGTTTTTCCTTTGTTAGCTATCAAATTCCTACAACGTATATATTTACCTTTTTTTCATCAATGCTAACAAGGCGATATGGCTGTTTCTTTCAAATCTACAAAAAAAAAAAAAATATTGCTATCGAAGCCCTTTGAGACTGTTTTAATAATATTAATCCTAAATTATATTAAAGCCCATTATGTAGTACACCGTTATAGCTAGTTAAATCTAAACCGTTATAGGCATTTTTGGGAATATTATAGAAATGTGCTGATTGCATTGATATGGCTATAAAGTTGCTATTGTGGTTCGCTGGTTTTGTTGAAAAAGTCACTGACACATCTCAACTTTTCACCTACACAAATTTTGGGGGACTTGGTATTTCAGGACACGAAATTGGAATTTTTAACGATCCCAATACTTATCCCTACAACATATTCCATTGGTACGTAATTAAAAGTAATATTTTAAAACAAATGATTCGCTTAAGAAAGGATTATTTATGTATTTTAAAACTGCTTAATTCAAATCCTATATTAATAGCCATAAGTGCAATCTGTGTTAGCTCTTCAAGAGTGACGGGTCACAGGTAATCTGGTATCAGTGCTTTGTTATCGCCGATTTAATTTTCATAATATTATTATAATATAATGTAATCTCCACCGTAGTATAACGTATTGCTGGATATTTAAAAAAGTTGGGATTTTTTTTTTTTTATTATCAAATATCTATAGTCGATTTACGTTGTCATATTGTTTTTCCACTTGTGAGTAACATACGGATTAAAGAAAATTCTTAAAATCGCCATCTTAAACAAAAAAAATGTTTTTTAAATTGTCCTAATTCAATTAGTTATTTAAGTTTCATTTTATTAATCAGGGTAGTTAAAAATAATAAATAATTTCAAATGAGTCGGTTGAAGGTGAACTCTGGGAACTTTCCAATCATTCGCTAAATAACTACTTCTTTACGAACGGTTAGCACCTAAAAAATAATAAAATATAACAAATAAAAAATCTTTGAGTATCAGGGTAAGAAAAATTATTGTGTTAAAAAAAAGATTCGCTGACTTGAATGCTCTGTGATTTTGTATTTTTTAACTTAAACGACAAGTATTGGGTTGATGCAAAATTAATGCAGGTTTCCTCTATTGCAATATCTTAATTCCAATTGTGTAAACAAAGCTAATCCTAACATTGATCATTATTATACCAAAACAAACCTTATCTAATACCCTCTCTTTCACCATGAATTTGTTTAGTAAAATCGTTTTGTTCAGTGTGTTCAAAGGTCTTGAATCGAAAATGTCAAAGTGCGATTTTCGTCAAATTTATTTTTACGAATTTAAATTAGGGCGCAGCGCTGCGCAAACGGCTCGTAATATTAATGAAGTTAGGGGTCAGGAGGCTATTAATGAGTGCACGGTGCAGCGTTGGTTCCAGAAGTTTCGCAGAGGAGATTTCGACCTCGAAGACAAGGAAGGTCGGGGCCGTCATCTTGCTCTGGACAACGACCAGCTGAGGTCAAAAGTGGAAGAAGACCCAACCAAAACCACACGAGAAATGGCGGCGGAACTCGGAACTCAAAAATTGCAACGTCTTTGCCCAGCATTGATGAATCGGAAGGGGCCGATCCTGCTCCACGATAACGCCAGACCACACGTTGCACAACCAACGCTTCGACGACTGCACGAGTTGGGCTACGAAGTTCTCCAACATCCGCCTTATTCACCTGACCTCTCTCCTACAGACTTCCACTTTTTCAGGCATCTGGACAACTTTTTGAGGGAGAAAAATTTTCAAAACCAGGACGACATTGAAAATTCTTTTCGTGATTTCATTGAGTCCAGGGATTCGGATTTTTTTTCTGGTGGAATAAGAAAGCTTGTTGAACGTTGGCAAAACTGCATTGATTCAGATGGAAATTATTTTGATTAAATATATATGGTTAAAGTAAAGATATGGCGTATTTACAATACCTACTAAAAACCTGCATTAATTTTGCATCAACCCAATAATTAATTGAAATCTATCTACAAACTTAATTTCCAACCTGATTTCGCCAGGAAACAAATAATATCTGCCAACAAAAAATATAGGAATCAATTTTAATGTTTAATAAAAGTGAGGAACACATAAATTTCTCTTTTAAACAACTGGTTACTTTAAAGCACTATAGCAGTAGCACATATTAATATTAATCGCTGCGAATTGTTACACAATGGTTTATTACTTCCAAAAAACTATATCAGGGTATAACTGTTTATGTTTTCGATTTTTTTCTACTTTCAATAATTAAGTAGAATTTCATCTATTATAATTTGTGACTTGAATATATAGATCAACTTTTTTTTTTCTGTTCACCGCGCTATAATGAGTCTAAACCTCGCTACATATTTTTCTCTATCTTCAAAAGTAACTGAGTTAAGGGCGTATTTATGAGTGAAATTTCAAAATTATATTATATTCTTTTTTTAAATTATTCACGTTTTTTCGGTTAAAAAACACTAGTATTTTTTTTATCTCTGTCTTATTATTACATTCAATTAAATCACTTTTAATTAGTTTTCATTTTAAAAATGACCAGCTGATATCAACTTCTAGGTGTTAAGCTCATTGTTTCATATCCTAGTATTTTTGTGACGAATAAAAAAAAAAAAATCGTTGAGTGGTTTTGGAAAAATGTCGCGGACAGCATACGGGGTTTTACGTATCTTGAAACCCTCTTAAATTTTAAAAAAATGGAGTATTTTTTTTATTTTTTTTGGTCGATTAGAAAGTTTTATTATTAAAAATAATAAACCAAAATAAAATTTATTTTGTCAATTATAAAAAGATGTCAACGGTGAACTTACTATTGTATTAATATAGGGCATAAAAAAATTAAAAATGTTTATTTTAGAAGGAAGAGAAAATTATTATGGCAATGAAATTATCGTTAAAAAATCAAATATTTTAATAATTAAATAAATTGCATATGAATAATAGATCATTTAATTCGAAGCTTTATCCTAGAGATATCCCGTCATAAAACCGTTATAAAAAATCGATTATACATATAGTGCATTATAACTAAAAATATAGAGTATATATATATATATATATATATATATATATATATATATATATATATATTATAAGAGTATATATATATAATATATATTATTTTTTTTTTTTTTTTTTTTTTTTTTTTTTTTTTTTTTTTTTCGCTGGCCCAACAGGCCTTGTAGGCCCTTGGCCTTGTGGTACAATCTCCTGGGAGAATATACCCACGATTCACGATGTGATTTAACAGGGTAGGTACATCACTCCTCACGCCTATTTTTTGTGAGTTGCCACCATTTGGCTGACGGGTCTCACATACCCGGGGGATAGGCTGTGATTGAATCCCTACTTATTTATATCCTTATAAAAGCCCCGCCGGGACTGAGATTCGAACCCGGAACCTCTAGCATTAGAGAATAGCGCGCTAGCCACTCAGCCACGGGCTCCCCAATATATATATATATTATTTATTAACTGATATTTACAACTGTATAGGAATAATAGAACAATTAAATGTGAATAAAAGAGCATTTAGGATCTTTCGGAGGATTTTGGATTGCAAGGATTGGAAGAAGAAATTTGATGGCTTGAAAGAGTATAAACAGGAATTATTTCGGTTTGTTTTTATTTAATGTAAATTAGAATATGAGCGTTTAGTCAGTAAATCAATAACTTAATGTTGGTCAATATTTATTAATATAGTGCCATTTGTTGATCTAATCAACTAATAAAAACTCAGGACGTACCTCTGAAAACTCTCTGCTACCTCAAACTCTTACCTGCTATCGTGATAGTAAATATTTAAATATATATGTATATTTGTATGTAATGCAAGATACTTTTACTTGTATGTTATTGCTGGTGGGTACAATCGATAGGCAAAATACTAATGAATTATTTCTCTTTTTTAGTATGAAATATATTTAAAAGTTTGTATGCGAATTTATTTAATCTGTTTAAGCAGCGAATCTATTTAAAGTTTTTCGACTGCTATCACCCACCATCATCAACAATTCATATTGGTGATACTTTTTGGTACATATTCGTTATTAAATCGCGCTTCGTATCTTGTAGCCAATTTGCATATTCTTTACAATTACGAAACATAAATGATTTATGATCGAATGTTATCTTGGGAAGGTTTACAATTAGTGAGTCATGAGTTTGGTAGTTGTTTGTTGGCAGTAAATATTAGCCGCATGAGAGCATACTCTAATGACGCTGTGGATGAACTTAGACTATTAAAACTATTTGATGGAGATTGAGCAACTTTGGAATTATTATCACCGAAGTCCTAAACACAATGCATCATGCATAATGATATGGTGGTAATTAATTTACGAAATATGCGTGCACTAGCACTTCAATTGACCTCGTTAATTGCAGGCCTTACGGATAATTGAGATATTGATCGCCTAGGATAACATAACATGACATACTACCTCCACCAGGAGTTAATTGGAAGCTTATAAATTATTGTTTAATGTTTGATAAACGGTAAATGTCAAATAATCACCTATATTTTTTAGAACATAGTACATATATGTTTTTAAATTAGATGATATTGAAGCTTACTTAATGCTTTAATTCTTCTAGTTTGATTTTTTTTAAAAATATCAAAATTAAGCAAAAAATTACTAGCAATACATAAAGTTAATGATGAAGCTTCTTAGTGAAAAAGCATTGAGGGCGATAGTAGGTGAGTTCATGTCTACCTGAAAAGAAGCAACGAAAGTTATCCCATAGGGAAGTGTCATGGGCTGTACTTTATTTGCCATTGCAAGAAACTCAATAGTCGATACAATTCCATAGCCAAACAAAGCATTTATTTATGTCGATGACTTGGAAATCTTGCTAAGGTTTAACACATGAGTAAAGGAGCAAAACTCATCAGAATGTATCGAACCATTTGTAAGTTAGCTTCGAGTCAAGAAATTTACTATTCTTAATTGAATAGACAAAATGTGTTTCATTTTCAAGAAAGAGAACTCCAAGCCAAATACTTCAGCATAAATAGAATTATCTTGACGTATTGCGATAACACCAGATTTCTCGGATTAGTTTTGGACATCAGATTAACATGGATAAGCCTGAGAGAAGAATGTTTTAAAATATTAAGATTAATGAAGGTACTAGCAAGAAGTTACTGGGGAGCTCATCGGAAGTCGATGGTTTATAGCATTATGATTCCGACAAGAAAGATTACGGCAGCATGGTATATTTACCAGCAAACATAAACCATCTCCTTCTCTTAGAGCGCGTTTCAACTGCACGCGTTTTGGGGGCTGGTTATTTAATCCCAGGAACCCGCTTCTATTTCAGCCCCTAAAACGCTTGCAGTATAACTAGGCTTAGACTATATTCACCACTCTAGGATAAGACTTGCTACTGGAGCAATCAGGACCAGCATAAGGAAAGCTTTTGTGCCAAGAATTACATCGCAAAACTTAAACTCTTGACAACAAATACTTCCTACTCACACATATTCAAACCCCGCAGTACCAGGAGTTATGAAGTCAACCCAAGAAACACTGCTGCATTGGACATGAGGTAATAGTCGTCAGACAAATCCATCATATGACCACTGAGATTCAAATTAACTCACCTCCATGGAAACACTTAACTTCAACAACAGATTTAACTTTGAAACACAAGAGCCCAGAATACATAAATGATCAATTCCGCAAAATAATACAAAAATCTGGATTTGAAATAATGTACTCGGATGAATATAAAAAAAATATAATGTCGGCTTCTCACTAATTCAGAATGGGACGTCAAAGAAACACGAATCGCCCACCAACTCATCAATATATACAGCAGAAACGTGCTACAGCACTTTACTTATCAATAGGCAGTAACCATTAAACAATTCTCAAATGTACAGACTCAATCTTAGCTCTCTAAAGTATTGGAATTAAAAAAACCGGTCGGATTATTAGTCGAACATTCTCAAGTCCATCGCATGTGGTAGATGCGACTGTGCGCTTTTGCCTCATATTAAATAAAAAATCTATTTTATTTTTTAATGTCCTAAAACAAAGATACGAGAATACATACAAGGTAATACATATTAATAGAGTACTGATCTTGTGTATGCCTCCTTTTGCCGAAGCACAGCTTTATTTTAAGGATGTTTGATCATTTAATATGGGTTAGTGATTATAGAAAATGTTGGTATTGTAAAGAACTATTATTAATAACGTATGTTTTTATTTATTTCCCAACTTGCATTATTCTCTACTACAGGTTGTTGTTTTCATTTGTTTTTTGTTATTTTTTGTTTTTATTAATTGTTATTTTTTTTGTATATATTTGAATTTATTTATTTCGGATTTTAAGAAATTTGACTTCATCATTATTTTTGTATATATTGTATGAATGTGTACTTCATCACTATTACTACTGTTCATTATGTAAATAATAATAATATTTCTCAATAAAACAAAAAAAAAATAGTGATAATAATAGTGATAGGGATAATGATACGAAACGTAGACTCAAAATACAATAAAATTGTTCACAAATAAATTGTATGGGAGAATTAAGAACCGTTATCATTCATCATAGCATTATTAATTCTTCAAAGAGAATACTAGGTTTATGTCCTAGTTATTATAGATACGCTTCAAAATACAATTAAGCAAGTCACGTTTAAGACCAGTAAGACCGGGCTATAAAACGTGTAAATTATGCAATGTTTTGAAGAATATAATTAAACCATAAAAATGTTGAACGTTCATTTCTTTACAATATGACATCAGATTCCTTTTTTGTAAGGGATTTTTTAAAATAACGCATCCCAATCTACTTCTCTTATAAAAATGTTTTTTAACGAGCACGAGACTTAAACAATACAAATATATAATTATGAACCATGTTACTTAAAAAAAATCTATTTTATTTGTTATACGATATAGTTAAGTTGAATGCATTGATCATGACCCGTTTAAGCTACTCATGATATTAAGCATTCATTAATCAAGATCCCTTTTTGACATATAATATATAAGTCCCGTAGTACATGACTTGGTTAGCAACTCATATAAAAACACCTACAAATTATTATTATATTATTAATATTAAAAAAATATATAATGCAAATTGCGATTACTGGTATGAGCTTCTTGTGTTTTCTTAGTTCTAACAAGAGCTCTTTTTTCGTAATGGTGAATTCTAAATGGTAGAAGAAAGTGAACCTAATATCATTCTTATTCCAAGAATTGTTGTTGTTAGGAAGCACTTTATTTTTTCTAATCCTTTTATAGAATAAACGTCATACTTCAACAAGATTGTAGACTCAAATCACTTGCCTTATAGTAGTATCTTCTTCGATCCATTTCATCAGTTCATTTGCAAACAAGATTCTGTATTGATAATATTCATAGTATTGCTTATAGAGCATTAAGTTATCCAACATTTATTTCTGGCTAAATCTTCTTATTTAGCTCCGTCTAAATGAAATGTAGTTCACTGTGAATACTTGATTTATCGATGTTAGTTGTAAATAATTTATTTTGGGATTTATTGTTTTTTAGTTCAAGGATTTTCTTTGTTTTATATGTACCGTTTGATGATTATCTTCCTATAAATGAAAAAACTGTGTTTGAATTTCAAATACTTAATGTGGTAAGAGAAATCTCTTTTTTTCATGTAAAAAATATTTGGCGAGTCCTTTCCACCCACCAAACAAAATAACCATTTTACAATAATTTGCAGCTTTTTACTCATGTTATATCGTTTCGTCATAAAGGAATATCTGTTATGTAATACGTTTATTTCGGTATAGTATAAATCCTATAATTATTCCCATGTTGTTTTTTATTTAACTCCTTACATGCCACATACATTATATTACATTTCACTCATGGAAAATTAATCATGGCTAGTTACTGTTCGTCCTGTTATTTTGGAGCTGACTTATTAATAGATAGATGGTCCCTTACTTACATTTCTGTAGCTGGTGAATTTAAAGTTGTGACTGTTTTATTTCAAGTACAATAATACAAATTTCATGACTGACAATACATTAATAAATTAATTACAAATTTGAAAATCGACAAGCTAAACAAATTAATTGTGGCTTAGGCGACATCTTTGTAACTTCGAGTGAAACCGAAATCCAAACTCCAGTTTGAATCCGGCCAGGCGGGTTGAAATATATGTCGTGTTGGTATCATGATATGAATTTTCACCTTCATACTCTCATTAGAATTAAAACTGGTGTTTTAATTCTAATTTTTAGCAAATTAGCTTTCTGTTGAACCTGGCCAATGTACTCAGTGGGCCGAGACGGCAACTCCACGGTGGTTAGAGGAAGAATAAGAAGTATTTTATTTCACACAATTGTATTAACATTTTAAATTTATTTTAATTAGCATTATATATATATATATATTATTATTATTATTATTATATATATATATATATATATATGAACATTATTTCTGTTATTATATTTTTTTTCGTTTTGGCCAGCTGTGTTATTTTAATCACTTGCATCCTTCAGCTTTCATTTATCCTCAGCACTCACTCATCCTTATTCTGTTAGTCTCATTTCTTGTAGTAGTTTTATAAATCATCCATTTTCATACCGATAAACAGCTTACTACAGAATATCTAGAATATATCTTGTATTTATCACGAACAGAACCTTACACCATGATCTGAATATTGCATTTGTACTTGATTTAATTCCGTCTAAAGTCTTAATCATCCATCAGAAGCTTCCTCACCTTCCTTATCCCTTGGCACAATACCTATATAGCTCCAACTAACCTCCCTCGTATGATGTATAGTGTGGTAGATGGTTTTATGTCTGAATTTATCAATTAATAAAAAACAAATGTATTTAGTAAGTAATTGATGATGTGCCTCTGTTTCAGATCCCGATGATCTTAGGATGAGAGCTGCGATCGTTCTAATGTTGCTGCTCTCCGGGTCCCAGGGCTGGGGGGTGCAGCGGAACCAATCAGGTGTCCGGATCGGACAGCGGCAGACCAGCTACCTCGGGGGCAACAACGTGAGGGGGAGCGGGGTCAAGATAGGGGTCAAGGACAAGGGGTTCACGAGGGTGGTCACCACCACGCCTCCGCCGCCCCCGACACTGCCGCCCCCGCGGACCCCACCGTCAAGAAGATGGTCAAAGTTGGTCTCCTCGTTCCCAAGAGGCAATTCGGGGTGAGTACAAACTGTTCTTATCCTCAAGTTGTTCTTTATTATATATATAATCCTTGTTATAATCTCTATAATACGTAATACAATCTTCACAAATGAAATATAAACTTAAAAATAGCAATGAATATCATTTATAACGACCTCTTCTATAAATGAATGTTTCTGAAATCGTTATTTCCAATACCCGAACCATTTTTTTTTTCTTCAGTATTTGATACAACAACCACAATTATAATGAATGGATCTACCATAGCTACACTTTTTAATGATATCTCGAATTATAAAGGATCGGTTTTAGAGTTCCATGAAGTCGTGGGAGGAAGACCTTGCGAATGAGAAACGTAACTTTTTAACGTCAATTTCTTTTTCTTGGAATCCCAGCTTTAAAATGGATTGGAATTATTCGTTTCCATTCTGTGAGTGCTACACTAGAGAGACTTTAAATTTGCTGCTGCTATAAAAAAAGACCCTATACCGTCAATTCGAACTTAGGTCATGTAGAAAAATAGGATTTATTAGTCATTAACAGTGAATATAGGCAATCCAAAGAAAAGAAATTTTTTTAAAGTTGAAAATGCTCAATATTTAAAAACCTTAATAAAATAATGTTCATAAACTATCAATGCTGATTGAGAACTTGTATTTTATCTAAGGTTTTCTCCTAAACCAAAAGATAAAATTTAAAGATATTGAACAAATTTTGTTCTGAACACTTTTGACGTGACAACGTCTTATAATTCATTTTGCTGGTTGGCATGTTAGGAAAAGTGTAGCGTTACGGAAGTGGGTAGTTGGTGGAGGTAAGTAGTATTGTAGTAGTGGGGGAATGACATCATGAGAGTCAGGAGTCATGTAGGCAAAAGTGTAGCGTTACAGAGATGGTAGTGGTGGGGATAGACTAGTATTGTAGTAGTGGGGGAATGACATCATGAGAGTCAGGAGTCATGTAGGCAAAAGTGTAGCGTTACGAAGATGGTAGTGGTGGGGGAAGGGTGTCTTAGGTTATCGTCAATTTGTAATAAAACACACGGTTCTATAGAAACTTAATTTAATTAATTTCACTCATTTTTATCTCTAACTGTACATCATCGTATCATCGTCCGATTATGAATAGAATATTAGAAATAAAGTCTTAGCATTAAGTATACGTGTATAAGTAATATGTATAATGAAGCAAAAATAAATGTCTGTATTAAATGTGTGAATTGGTTTATTATTTGATACAAGTACATAAAATTTGATAGTTGCGTTAAGTATTAAGTAGTAAGCGTCAAGTAGTAAGCGTCAAGTAATAAGCGTCAAGTAGTAAGCGTCAAGTTGTCACGCCAAGCGTGTTTCTAAACTCACACACCGGTTTTTTCGTAGCTTTATCTCACATTACAAAATTTAAATGATTTTTCCCACCCAAATACAGTACCGAGAGATAAAACAGAAGATCAATTCTAATTTTTGAATAAAACTTCCTCTAACACATCTGTGAAACATTAGGCCCAGACTATATCATTGATGATGTTGGTCCACTAAGGTTGTAGTGATACACTAAACGATTGATAATTAACAAATCCACGAAAAGGCGTGCTCATAAATTTACCCAAGGAACTGCAATAAGAATCAGATTCTTCATGCTGTCTAGAACATTTTGTTTTTCCTTAATATCATGTATCATTATGCATGTTTATAGCCATAATTACTAACCATACAGAATGTTTGGTCCATCAGAGGTCGTAAACAAAACATGTTGTTATTAAAATAAATTTGTTTTTTCCTATCCCTTTTATTGTTGAAAAAACTCTAGCAACAAAGAAAACAATATTGCAGAAACAAATTAGTGCAACAATACAGGCCTTATCGATACCTTCGAGGCATTTCAAGTTTGGCATTCCTAAGTCCACTGTATGTGGTGATTCTGACTGCAGAATTTCGCCTCAATAATACTGGATGGGAAGAGACCATCTTCCAGGCCTATGAAATAATGGATTCAGACTGCAGAGTCCAGGCCTGGGTGGTGGTGCAATATCTCTGAAGAGAGAGTTGTCACAGGAAAACGTTATTACATTTAGGTATCAAAATCAACAATGTTTCATAAATTAAAATAAATATATTAAAAACGAATAAATAATATATTATTACCTTTTATCAAAACGGTTTCCTATTTGCTAATCTATTTCCTCATTAATTAAAAAAAAATTAAAAGATCAACAATTTTAAATTTATATAAAAGAAGGCACTGCCTAAGATTTTTGGCCCCTACTGGATGAGGGTTAGAACTTAGATCGCTGGTTTCTATTTAAAATTTTGAATTTGAAACAAGCCCAATTTTTTCTACACCAATCACAATTAAAATGTTTACTCATTTTATGAAATTAAATATCACGAAGTAATAAAAATGTGTGGAACCAAATTAACTAGCTGTCGGCGAACATTGGATATAGTGTTGTCATGTAAAGATGTGTTCATGCTAGATTGTTTCAATTAGTGTATGCAAATATGTGAACTGTTCGGAATGCTTCCTTCTGACATGTGAAATTCCCAAAATTTACCATCTCTAGTTCACTATTTTTGGTGCCAAGATAACACAAAAATGCTTAATCTTCTATTCCTTTCTGAAAGAAAATTGTTTCCTTCCATTTCTTTTTAGCTATATGAAGCTAAAGCTTTTCTTGAGAAAATATTTCAATGTTAAATATTAGATTATTTTGTCAAGAAAGCAAAGAGGTAACTAATAGAAGCAAGATAATTGTTCAAATAAGTAAGATAGAACTATAAAATAAACTATAAAATGCTATAAAATAGATGGTATTTTATTTATCTGTTGAGAAAAGCATATTAATAGTTACACTATCACAATTGTTTTTACTTCTAATTGAAGCAACCACTAATAAAAATATTTATAACATCTACTATCATAAAAACCTCATAGATAAGACGCTTGGACGGCTATTTGACATTACAGAAAAACCTCAAGGGGATTCCCGATTAAAGTATAAGGTGTAGGGTCATTATTCAGGTAGAATGACGGGCCTTACATTTCCGGAGAAGGGTAATAAAATGCCTGGGGTTTCCAAGCTCCCAATAAAACATCCAAACTTTGAAATGATAAGCGAGTGAACTTCTGCAAGCAAGGTAATCTGGTTAACCATTCTGCTCTTACTTAATTAATCATGGCTTCTAATATCTTATTGTTTCTCTGTACTCTTGGCTACACTAAATTTAGGCTAGGGAACAAGATACATGGCTAGTTAGGGTAGTTAATCATAATTTAAGAGAAGGTGAAATTAAGAGGAAGTAAAGCTTTTTATTTTCATTTATCTATTAAATATCTATAGCGATCTAGTTTAGAGTCTATATACAATCTTAGTCGTAGCAAATATAAAGTCGGTCTTAAAAGATTTAAAATAAATAACTTTACACATCACACAAAAACAACAGAAAAAAACATTATCAGCTGATGGGACCTCTTACTATGGATTTGTTCCTGAGTTAGAAGAAAATGATATACGGAAAATACAATAAGAAAGAACAGGCTTAAATAAATACAAATATAACAGGTTGCCGCAATGTTCTTTGCTGGAATTTCATATTAGCAATTTTATTTTTGCATTCTGCGCGGTCCTCGAAACTGCCTATGTTGTGCTGTTGTATGTCCCTCTGAACCTCTTTAAGCCATTCAGTGCCGCATTTACGGTTTTGTGTTCTCAATCCTATAAATGTGATGATTTTCCTAATTTCCACATTTATTGTGTTAAAGTTTTAGTAGAGTGTACATACGGAATCTTTTCCATCCAAATTCCGTTCCTGATGATGACCCCATAAATCTTTTTAATAATCTTTCACTCCTTTTTTCTATCTCACTAATTTTGGAATACACATTGATTTCTACAGTTTCGGATGCGTAGGTAGCTTCTGGAAGAATCCCTGTTCTGTGATGCCTTAATTTTGGATTTATAGAAATTCGTTTTTTGCTGTGAGCCCAGGTAAGTTTGTAGGTCATCTGAAGGTTGGTGATTCTTTGTTCATTGACAATTCGGTTTAGGCCTGAGGATTGCGAAATGGCAAATCTGTGAAATTTTACATTTTTTTTTTTTTTTTTCAGAGAGGGTGAATTTCCGGGTCTTCTTTCCCTGTATATATATATATATATATATATATATATATATATATATATATATATATATATATATATATATATATATAAATAAATAAGCAGTAACAAATCCATTTCACATAACTT
Source organism: Piezodorus guildinii (assembly GCA_023052935.1). NCBI lineage: Eukaryota > Metazoa > Arthropoda > Insecta > Hemiptera > Pentatomidae > Piezodorus > Piezodorus guildinii. The sequence goes on along the minus strand of CM041294.1, from coordinate 103,191,141 downwards.
CTTCGCTCCCATCAGCTATCCTCACTCCTTGGCACACAGCACCCCTGTTACATTGCATAAATGACTTGAATGCGATCAATGTTTTCCGTAACCTTTAAGCTATAACTACTCAAGAAACAATACATTTTGAAAAAAAAAAACTGTGGTATTGCTTCCAGTGTTCGCCGAAACTCACCCTTAATAATGAATTGTCTTTGTTAAGATTGCTTTGCAATATAAATATTACTATTTAAATGGTATTGTATATAATGGCAATGACAGTTAGTATAAAATCATAATTCTTTAATTACGTAACTAAATTATCAAATTAATAGTATAAATTAGTTTACTTAAATATTCTGACTGCTAAAATACTCAGATAGTATAGCCCGCATTTTGGCTGGTGACTCTAATGTACCTAGAGTGCTCTGCATAACTCCTCAGTACTATTTGTTTTCTCCTTGTGCTCAGAGTGATTTTCGTTGATTATGTAACTAGTTTATTTTATAGGTCTATTAGCGTACAGTTTTTAGGAGGAGGTGAGATTAAAAGAAACAATATATTTTTTTCAATATCAAATCATCAATCAAGAGCCCTTGCGCAATATAAGGAAATTAAGTTAATAAGAAAATAAAATAAATACATATTTAAAAAAAACGAAATAAGAAACATATTTAATCCAGTGACGAAACCATTATACGTAACCTCTTTTCTCATCTCACTTCTGTGCTCGCAGCACACGCGTCACAAGTTAATTATCAACATATAATATATATTTCGGTATTCATTTATCTTGACTCGAGGGCGCGGTCTTAAATTCTTTGATATGATTTTATTTTACTACTAAAAACATACTAAGAGACTTCAATATAAAATAAAAGTTGTATATTTCAACTGTGCAAACCTGTTATTTTTAAGGGATCCAGTCCCAGAATAAAAATTATTTTATATTCTATTTTGTTCTAAATCTGAAGAGTTAAATGCTAATTGATAACATGATAAAAAATGGGGCCTAAATAACTAATTAATTGACCTCAAAATGGTCGCAATCTGAACTGTGTTGACAGTAAACCTTAACCTTACAGCTTTATGGAATAAATTACGCAAATACTCAAAGTAAAGTTATTTTGATTACATAAGGAAAGTAGAAAGTACTCTGGAGGAAATATGATTACTTTTCTTACTTTTCATCTAGCAGCTGGAGTACATCTTCGACTCTCAAAGTACTTGATCTGAGGATTCGATTAAAAATACACCGTACTTTTAAATTTGAACATTTTCTCATTTCTAGAAACAATTATCAGTTCCACCAGTAGGGTTTTCTCTAAGAACTATTCAATGAATTATTGATTTTAGTAAATTTTCGAGGTTACGATGTCTTTTTTATCATTTTCCAGTCCCGTGATTATCAGAAGTCTGTGAACTCAGCCCTGATGAGTATCCAACGAGCCACCAGGGGGCGTCAGCTGTCTTCCTTCAAGAGCTTTGACTTCCAACACATCACTGTCATGAACCCGTACACGCCGAGTCCGACAGGTTAGTCCAGTATTATTGTTATTGAAAACTTGTTATATTATTGTTTTGTTTTTCAGATTCACAACACACTTTTTAATTAAATGTTTTTAGCTATAAATATTTAATATTTTTTTCGTTAGCACAATTTATCATGTCATACAATGTCTTGATTTTAGGTTTTTTTTTTGCTGTATCTAGATAAATCGAAAGGTTTTCTGTTATATAGTTATTTTATTAAAAATAAGTTCTTTCTTGTGCTGATAATGATCACCTCTAGTCTACTTTACAACACAAACTTTTAATTAGATATTTTTCAATGTATGAGACTCCAAGAGAAATATCATTATTTAATATACTCTTTTAAGGCTTCTGGTTTTAAAACAAACGATTTTGCAGACTTACGATAGGAAACATGCCAGTACCTTTATTGCCTATGCGATAATTTTGTTTATTCGTATTACAATCACAATTATACAATTATCAACGCCATTTTTTTTTCTTTCCCTCGTTTGAGTTAAAAATGAATCACAGATAATACGGGCGGCATAAACATAACAATATGTGCTGTATGAACTTTAGACTTAAGAGCTGGATGGCTTGATTTTCAGATTGTGAATAGGGAGAGATTATTCTTCGGGCATCGTTGTGGTTGGCTCAGACTGCAGTTTTCAGAAACCTTCCCTCGTTACCAGGTCTACCAATAGGATAGTTCTTTGCCACTTCTCAGGTCTAGATGGTGGTGCCAGAGCAGGTTCCCACAGGCCTTCAACCAAGAAAAGAACTTGAAATGCTTTTACCTTATATACTCATTCGCTGACGATAGCTAGAGCTCCTCGTGCATTGTGGTATTTCTCGCTCTTCGAAGCATAGTACCTCTGACAATCCCACGAAGTCTTTTACTAGTGGCCAAGTTGGGGTGCTCCTTTTTAGACCGTGCACCTAAGAGCAGAATAGGCCTGAAAGCGGTCTTATATATTTGTAACTTTAGCCGTTATAAAAGCTGCGGCGAGGTGAGCAGATGATAGAGCCTTGCGACTCCTTCTTCTTCTACTACTCAACAGTAAAAGGTGAGCTTTGGCTACTCCAACAATGCTTCGCCATTGTTCGCTCTCCATGGCACGCCTCCTCCGGTTGGTCCCGGATCCCATTTTAGAAAGGTCCTCTTCTACGTCCTTAATCTAACATATACACCGGCGTCCCCTCTTCTTATTCCTGGAAATGTTTTGCGTAGAACTCTTTTTGGGTATCCTTTCTGGCATCTGGCATTTGATCGAAACGACCCTATTAACTAATTCTTCTAAATTTTATAAACCTTAATATATCTTCATGCTTCATCAGGTCATCTAATTCTTGGTTACGCCTAATACGCAAATGCCATGTTCGTTTATAAGACCGATATTTCGTCTAATTATTTTCCTTTCGAATATTCTAAGGGTTCGCTGGTCTGCTACTTTAAGGGTCCACGTCTGTGTGTCATAGCACGCGACCGGCCTAATAATGATCTCATATCTTTTAAGCGTTGTGCCTTTTGATAGTAGGACCGATTTTATCAATCTTGAGAGACCATTGTTGTCACACATTATCCTTCTTATAATCTCGTCACTCACATTAACCACATTATCTATCTCAGGGCCAAGGTACGTGAAGCGATCAACGGCTTTGAATATATGGCCATCATACCTAGAATCTTGTTTTGTTCTTCTTTTCTCAGAGCTTGATTCTATCATCTATTTGGTTATACTTTCATTTATCTCAAGACCCACGATTTTACATTCTTGCACAATCTTTGCTCGAATTTCCATTAATGCCTTCTCACTTCTAGCCAGAACCACAGGTCATTATTCACAAGTATTTGACTATGCTAATTCCTTGACTTCTACCAGAGACGATGTTTTGTAGTGCTTTATGTAGTACAAGATCAAACAAAACTCCATAGAGGGAGTATCCTTACCCCAAAGACAAAATTTGTATTTTTCTAGTAATCCTATTGCCAATGATTACGCTGGCCTGTGTCCGGAACATTGTCATATTTATGAAATTCATTAGTTTAGTTTAGTTTATTTATTTAACGTCACTTTATGCTACTATGGCTAATCGGACGATGCTACAGTGGGAGTCCTAAATTTTGCCTATCCAGGTTTTATTAGGATAGGGATCTTTAACGAGTACCTGACATCGCACAGCCTCGGGACCACCTTTTAACGTCCCCTCCGAAGGACAGCGTAACTAAGGATTTTTTACTCCCATTAAAAAATCCTAGGACCACCTGCGGGTTTGGAAATTCATTAGTTTAAACGGAACTTTAAAATTTTTTAGGGCATTAAACAGTTGAAATATATCTATAGGATCAAAATCTTGTTAAACATCAATAAATAGCGCGTGTACATGCTTGTTAAGCTTACATTTTTCGAGCACTTGACGAAGTAAGAAGGGTAGTAAATCGTGGTGTTCAAATCATCAACTGAAGTGACTAACGTCTTAGAGACGCTTTGGCCAGTTCCAAGTACGTCCTCAAAATGTTTCGCCCTTCAATCCGAGATCTGTTTCTCTTCTCCAAGAAGAAGCCCTCCTTACCGCGAAATATGTTTACTTTAGGTTGGAATCCAGTTCTTAGTTTCTTGATAGAGTGATAAAATCGTCTGATTTTATTCTCTCCTTCATTTCAGTCCTTCTAGGAGCCATATCTTCCTTCTATAACACGTTCTCTTTTTGTTCGAATACAAATTAATGGCCCTCCCTCTTTCTGCTATCGCGGCACTTTTTCTATTCGATCTTGTGTCCTTTTGTAACATTACGTACCTCTTAGCGTTCTTTTGTTCAGACACAACAAACAATTCACAATTTCTTTGGTACCTATTTTGCCATAGAACTAAATCAGCCGTCTCCTCCATTATTTGCTTTAAATTTTTAAACTTTTCTTCAGTGTTCCTTTTCTCTTCGAATTTCTGCAGCTTTTACTTAAGAGTGTCTTCAAATATGACCTTATGCTTTTCGACCTTCAGAATCTGTGTCTCAAAAGAACTTTCAAGAGATAATGATCAGTCATAATTTGGTCGCATGCAGGTTCGAACATAAATGATCGAACATCATGTGGAACATCTGGAAGATACTGACACATGATAAAGTTTTCAAGCCCAGCGACTTCATCCGGGCTTAATTATCTCCTGGGTATGACCAATAACGCATCTTCTTTAAGTAATATTTAAAGTGGTGAAATCAAAAGGGCTTACACGTTTCCTCTCTTACTTATTTTGAATTAAATGTATCAAGCTTGGTTGAAAAAGTATTTATATTAAATAAATTATGATAAGTTGAGAGCGGTGAGATCTTGTGGATAGATTATTAGACTACTGTTCTCCCCGAAGAACCCGTCTCAGATTTGTACCTCGACAGAGACAGAATTATTTATTCTTTATATCAGCCTTAGAGCATTCCTGAGGTATGGAGACCCTCCTGTGGTACACTCAGTTTCCATGAAATGAGTACATAAAAATGGCAGAAAACGTAGGAAAAGCGTGATTCAGACTTAATCAACACCTTGCATGGCTGTTGGCAGCATGAATCTCTATAATAACTGAAATCTGACCCTTAAAGAGTTGTAGATGTACACGTTTTTTTCCTTTTTAATTAAGATAATTTACATAATAACTATTCAAACTATTTATCATGATTGGGGTGATACAAAAAATAATATATTAGTTACTTATAGAAGATCAATTTTTTTAACGAGTTCAGAACAAGAAACTTGTCCTTGGATAACTAAATTTACGAGAGTTACATTTTGAAGCACTGCGTAAATACAGCAATGGAAACCATAAAAAAAAGAAAAGAATACAATGAAGCTTAAAAAAGAAGGGATACTAAAAAGGTTACACTCACTTTTGTTAAGTAGCATTATAGTATACATGGACATTGGTTTTGTACGAAACTCGTTCAGCAGAAGAATACTTCGACCATAATTAATCCCATCCTAAGGAATTCAAATCTCGAAGCTATAAAATTGGACTGTTTTTAATTGCTGCCAAGTAGCAGTTGTAAATATTGGAAGATTCCCTTTATTGTAGATGTACTCGTCTGATTTAACTTATTATTAGACGTTATTCCATAGCTGAACCCAAGCGGTTATGGAAGTACTCCTATAACCACAAAGACACACTGACACAGATACAAACACACACAGATACATATATATATATATATATATATATATATATATATATATTATATATATATATATACTATATACATATATATATATATATATATATATATATATATATATATATATATATATATATAATATATATATATATATATATATATATATATATATATATATATATATATATATATTATATATATATATATATATATATATATATATATATATATATATATATATATATATATATATATGTGTGTGTGTGTGTGTTTGCACACATACGCACATATAGTTATATCATAGTTATATAAATACACCAATGTAGATGAATTTTGCAAAATTCGCAGAAGTTTAAGCAAAGTTACATAAAATTAAATAAGATATTTCCGTTTCGGAAACGATTCATAAACTTTCTTGGAACCTATCAAAGTCGAAAGACGTAATAAAATTATTGGGGATCCATAAAATGAGTAATTTAGTTCTATTTTAATCGTTTCCAATGATGCTAAAGTTGGTCTTTAAAGAGAGGGAATCTAGCCTTTTAAATATAGCTTTATTGCAGAGGAGGTAGGTTTTTCTGGTGGGCTGAGATAATTGTAGCAATTAGAGTTTATGACACCCTGGGGTGTCCTCAGAGCCCATCTATCAGCTGAAAGGCTTACCTTTACAGGCGACCTGTGGAAGGTATTATAGGGTAACTCAATCTGTTGACTTCAACTCCAGTTTCCTCTAATGTACGGAAAGCGTTAGCCAAGGTGGGGTCCTTGGATTTCATTATTGGTTCTGCTTTACCCGAGGATCATGTACTTAGTGCATGTTGGTTCGTTACTTCATATCCATTCCAGCTTATTGAAATATACTAAAAAGAGATACGAAACTGATGGTTCATGTCTCGTTATCTTTTTTCTGAGCGATCTTTTTTATATAACTTTACGAATGATTTTAATTACCCACCGTGGACCTTAAAACTATCAATGCTGGACTGGTCTCTCAACAAATACAAGAAAAATAGTACGTCAGAGGTAATATACTTGTCAGAATATTATAAAATTAAAAACAAGTATAACAATAGCATATACATATACACTGATGGCTCCAAATCAAATTGTGGCGTTGGATGTTCTATCGTAATAGACTCCAATATATTTAAGTTCAAGCTTCCACCTTCATCTATCTTGAATCTTATGCTCTTAGCGCAGCATTGTATCAAATTATGCAACGTGAAGAGGAAAACTTTGTTATTTTCACCAATTCCCTATCAGCTATAAAGGCACTTGGTGATATGTACTCAACTGACCCAGTGATAAAAAAAATCTCAGCAATACTCATAAAAGATTAACGACTTAAAGAAAAAATTGGTAATTGTTTGGATTCCATCCCATGTGGGGATCAAAGAAAACGAAATCGCTGATCAAGCAGCAAAAGAAGCAGCAATCTCATCGACTATAGAAGAGATTAATGTTCACACCCCATCCGACATAAGCAGCTTTCTTAAGACCCAAGCTGCAAAGATCTGGGACCACATTTGGGATACAGAAGAATCTAATAAGTTAAAAAGCATAAAAAAGATAACCATATCATGGCATAGCTCAGATCGCAGCAACAGGAGGGAAGAAGTAATAATTACTAGAATGCGAATCGGGCATACACGGCTAACACATGAGTTCTTAATAAAAAGAACTACACCACCGAAATGTGATTTATGTGATGTGTGCAGTTGAGGACCGTCCATATCCTAGGGGAATGTCCGTTATACCGTTACTTGAAGATAATACCAATAAATTAGGGAAAACGATCAATATCCTAAAAAAAATAGGTATTTTCAAGAAATTGTAGAAGAAAAAGGAATATATTAAAGGACACTGAAGACCCCAGCTGTTGAGTGTCTATAAAAAAACTCTACCTACCTACCTTCAATCCATAACTATCATAAACTTCTTGTTGATCCTTGAAGCCTAGAATCCAAGCTACATAACAATTGCAACTCAATCGTTTCCATCCTTGCTTCCTCTTTGTTGCTTTATAGTATTTCGGGGTGGAAGAAAATCAAATGACTGTGATACCTCCTGATTTAAAAATGTCATAGGAGTGAAAAAATGTTCATTATAAAACGATAATAGCAATTAATAAGTAGAATTTCTTCCACTGTTTCTTCTTCTTCTTGCTTAAAGATTGATTATTTTCAAAGTTTTCCTTCTCCTAAATCACTTTAGGTTTACTTAAAACAAACAAATGTAATTAGATAGACGCTTATTAAGTTTTAAGCTATCAGCTGATGTCTTCAAGAAGGACCTATATCGTTTTTATGATGTGAAAGGAGGTGACCAAGCCAAATATAAGATTTTCCAACTTGAGGGGGCACATGTTATAGAGCCTGGATTTATTTCGGAAAGGTCTCCTGACCATGTATGTAACAGAATTGTGAGTAACCGTGTTTTCTGCTAGTAAATGTATTTAGAAAAAACTTATCTATAGAATGTCTCAGGAACAGGAAGGAAATTTTCCAATATTATTATATTCATACTTTAGTTGTATATAATTATTATCTGGTTTGAATTAGTTAAATCATGGTGTAGACTTTATTTATTTTTAAACCATTTTGAGAACATTCGACTTTCATTTAGCTTTAATGGTGTGGGATTAGGATTTATGAAAAAGAAGTCTACTGAATCAAATTAAACGTAAATATAATTTGATCGGCTCTTTTGTGGCATAAGATAAAATTTTACCGACAAAATCTCTTTCATGAAATAAGAAACGTTATCGGAATATGGCATTATTATTTGATAAAGAGAGTGCTAACGATAAAGAGGTCTCAACACGCATTTAAATAAATATAAGATGACAAGGTTGAACATAAGGAAAAAAAATATATATATATATATATATATATTAATTACTAAAACATTGTAGTACATGCTTTTATGTATGACCTAAATTAGTAGTTATTTGATTAAAATACAAATACTATACAACATAAATATCAACAAGTGGATTTTTATTGATGACGGAACTACAGAAACAGATGAAGAAATGTTTTTTATTTATTATTCAAGTAATAAAAAATAATGAGAACAGCTTTGCAACTGAACTATATGATGACGAAAAATATGTATTCCTTAGATAATAACATCAATAACCCTCTTTCACTGTTATTATTTGATGGATACATCTTTTTTTTTCATCATATACTTCAACTACAAAGCTGTTCTCATATTTATTCTTTACTCGAAAAATGTTCTAAAACCACATGAGGATTATTTTTTTTTCTTTCCTATTACATTCAGGGCTGTACATAGGTAGGTATCCGATGAAGCAGCCTAAAGGATTAGGCTGAGATGTTATCTATTGGGAGGCAGTAGGTAGGGTACATCGGCTCCACCGGTCGAATCCTACACCGCCTAACGAAAAAGGATCTCTGTCCAGCTTTGGATAATGGATGGTCTCTTTTCCTTTTTAGACAACCTTAGTAGCTTTACCTGGTGAGCCTAGGTTCAATTTATTATTTCTTCTTACTTCTAAGGAAGTCTAGAAATATTATTTCAGCTTTATTTCTTACTTATTCCCTAGGAATACGCCATAAGCAATACACTCATTGCAGTAAAAACCGTTATTTAGGAATAAATAATTGCTTTAATCTATTTTGGCATTTTTGGATTCTGGTCTAACATCTAATAAGCTATTTCAAAATCAACAAGTACATTTAAATTGTTATTTAAAAATCCAAAACATCCGAATTGAAATATACTAGTGTCGACGATATATAATATAATAGAGAGAAATATATAGACTTTTCTTTATATCCTATTTAACGTTTTTCAGTTTATGTCGATAATGAAAAGGCTACACTTTTTGTTGGAAAATGTTAATTTGACTTTTGTGACCTTTGGCAAATGTTAGATTTTTCAACTTGTACTGTCGAAAAAAAAATAAATAAATAAAATTCTGCTTTACAAAGGATGAGGAAGGTGTTCCCAAAGGATTATTACTCCCAGTCAATACAGGGATTCGATCATATTGACAGAATGAATCCCATTTCGAAAGTTAGGTCTGCTTGGTCAACATATTAGATTTGCTTTTGAGCTTCCAATACTTCATCAAACCATCTGAAAGGACATTTTAAAAGTTAGTATAACATTGTTCGTCTCTTGCGGACTGCGGTGGCATTACTCTGTCATCAGCTGATATTGTTTTGAAATCAGCGAGGGAACCTTTTACTTAGGTCTATTTCGCCTTTTGTAGTGTTTGTAGATGGATCCTTATTTTTTCTAAGCAATTTTTAACATAATTGATTTTGCGAGAAATCTGAACGCCAACACATTATCGTGATAAATTTAATAAACCAAGTACCACGTGGGAGGCTTTACCTTAAAATAGCGATGTGACACCTACCAATCTGCGATGTTTCGAGGAAATAATACTTGGTTTCTGAACACCTACAAGAGGCATGTTGTTTGAAGATATTATAATTACTTTTAGGTCATCTTGTTGGAAATTGTTTTGTAATAGAATCACTGAGATGTGATTTGCTAGCAATTCAGTCTACCACAGTAATTCTCCTTGATGCTCCAAAAGACCTCAGAGCCTTGCTAATGGTAATGAACAATTATTCTTTTAGAGCCATATTCGAATCTCGGCACCTCGAGGTAACTCGAGACGGTACTCTATCCTCTGAGCTATCCCACTCCTTACATATCGCACATTGTTCACATTGCAAGAACCCTGTTTTTATGTTTGTTACTTGCGATACAACGCGTATTAAAATAACATTTTTTCATTGATATAGTTTGTACAAAAATAAATAAAAATGAATAGAAAATTAAATAAATATAGTTGTTATTAGACCGGCCCTCCTATATGGAGCGCCAAGGCTATCAAATATATCACCCACAACTGCTTAGAAACTCTAACAGTCTTAGAATAGGGTGCTAAAGTGTATTTTAAGGCATAGCTCTCTGCAAAGAACAAAAACGGAATCATAGCATAATACTTTGATACTCCCGACTGTGACAACTTTATCTGATTGATACGTTAATTTTTTTGAAAGCCTCTTATACTGTACAAACCCATTATTTAACATACCAACTCCGTCAGGATGACCACAACGCTTGCAGAAATTTATTTGTACAAATCCTCGACTAGTCCATACTGAGTAAAACTAACTTATTGAAGAAGCACAAACAACTACTGAGCCCCATCACAAGAGACTGAAAACCTAATTGAGAAATATTCCCTTCCAGACCTCGTACATTAGAGCCCTATTTAAATGCATGCAATGAAGAAGAGACCATCATAAAAAAATCAATTTCTACCACGAAGATTGGATCTTTTTAAGATAGGTATGAAATTAACAATAATTTAAAAAAAAAATAAAAAAAGATAATCTATAAATTTTAAATATGCCAAAAAAAGAAAAAGAAGCTTCAGGAAAGGTGTCAAAAAAATAAATAAATGCCAAAAAAAAAATAAGCAGCATCACAAAATAATAATAATAAATTAATAGGTAAATAAAAAAAACAATGAATTGAATTATTTAATTATTAACACAGAACCAAATATGCAACAAGAATGCATCAAATTCCATTATGTTGGATCGAAAACAAAAGTTAAACGACTTGACTATCACATTTTAGCCTTACGTTCTTCAATCTATTCAATTCCCTCCTTCTATGTTTGAGACGGTTTTGCCTTCTTGCGGAACTAGCAAGACTGAGGAGGGGCATTCTAAGACTAAAGACGGCTATTTATTAGGACCGCTGTCACATAACCAGTTTTTTCTCTCAACGGATAGAACGTTATAAAGGCTGAGTTACTGCGTAAAGAACAGGAGAATCTGAAAAAGTGTATATGTGAAATGAATAACCTTCTAATAAATTAACTCCTTCAAAGAAGGTTCTGACCCGGAAGCACTTTAGGCAGTTTGATGTTTTCGTGAGCAAAGGAGATTATTCAGAATTTTATATTATATTATCTGAAAAAATGCCTTTATATTCGATCTCTTACTTAACCTGCTTTCTTTGTTGAATTATTTATTCTCATTTCTTTTCTTTTTTAACCTCAATAATTACATTTTGTGTAGATTTACGAAAAATCTCTTCTGTTAACTCCCTCCTTCTTTTTTTACTTCCATTAACCTATCTTTGCGAAATACAGTAAGGGAAAGTATTATAATCTTGAAAATTTTCGAATTCAGGTTTTCAAACCAATTACACCTTTAAGGTTCCTTCGAGTCTAAAACCAAGTCGCGCGAAAAGATCTGTGCCTGTGTGGTAAGTCTTGCACGAAAACGAAAAGTTTTACGAACCTGAAATTTCACTGTAGCGTTGGAGCGTATATTCCAGAGATGTTACTGCAACATTTTTAACAAAATCAGGAACCCAGAAGAGCTACTTCATACCTTGAATTTTGCCTCCTTTTTGGATTTTCTCAAAAACTGTTTAAACGATATTTTATAAAACTCGCTTTATAGTTGTAAAATTTAAATGGAATAAAAAGTATGTCGGTTATATTCTGATTGGAACAGTCTGGGTGGGCTTAAATACCGATTATTGATATTTTCTTACTCTAAAGTACCTTAGATTTAATAGATTTCTAAAAAATAAAACAAATCATCTTGTTAGCATTGATAAAAACGGGCAAATACATAAAGTAGACGAATTCGATATTCAAGAGGAAGAAACTGCAAAAAAAAAAAAAAAAAAAAAAAAATGTAATTTTTAGTTTTTAAGATAAGAAGAGTAATATAGATGTATAATATACCGTTGAAAAATTTTTAAATAGAATTTTAGAGAAATATTATATTTTAGAAACAAATGTGAAGTGTAAGTGAATGATGAAAAGTGAAAATTAACTGATTTTTGCAGATAAAAGTATAATCGATTACTTAATAAAACACAAATGTGGTTAAAACTAACTAAACTAAACATTGTTATTTAAGCATTTTTCAACTCTGACTTTGTTTGAATGTTCTTAAATTAATTTTAACATCAGAGGTGAGTGAAAGTCGGGTGTTGCGCATGCACTACTTATTTTCTTAATTCATTTATATATTTTATTATTAAGTAATAGTAACTGAATGAAATAAATTTAATTATAATATATATAAATATATATATATATATATATAATATATTATATATATATAAGTTACAATTGTGACAAATGATTATCTTAAAAAAAGGGTGGATTCGGGCATAGAGACGACACAGGTGTATGTTAGCAACTGACTTTATTGATTCTTTCATCCTATATATATATAGGGATGGAAATGATAACAACTTAATCTTAATACTCTTTTACATATTTGTTATGATTCCTCTCTTACACACAGCTAACTCCCTCCCTCCAGTTCCTTCATCTGGAGGAACTCACAAAGAGAGAGAAATCAAAACAAAAAACAAATTACAAGGATACAAAATAAAAGAAAATACATACAGTGACCTTAAATCTAAGAATATTTACACTGTTAACCAGAAAATGCTTGATAAAAGAGAAAAGAAAACAGAATACTCCACTGAGACCTAAAATTAGACATGAATACTAGAACAGAAAAAATAAACTTGCTTCACTACAACTTGGTGCCTATGGCAAACAATATAATCACTTGACAATGTTATCTCCTAGGAGTTTCTTGAGGAGCGCCACCGTCCGGCACGAGGTCTGACACCATGCGGGGAACCCGAAGTTCTTCTAAATGGACAGTGCGTGACCGAAAAGGGTGATTAGTATCCCGAATGGTAAACAAGTTATGTTCGCGAATGGCCGTAATAGTGTAGGGGCCCTCAAACCACGCCGCGGTCTTATTGCGCGCCGTCCGCAAGCGACGATATACCAGCGTTCCTAACTGCAACGGGCCCTTTTTATAGACCACAGACCGGTTATTGGCCTTGTCAACACGCGTCTGTTTCTCGCGGATGAGTTTGTCCCTAACTCGCACCCACGTTTCCCGGCGATCCGTTCGTGATTGGAGCAGTTGATTTCGCAAAGCGTTATTGTTAGCCGTAATGAGGTCTCCCTTATCGCGTCTACGCTGTCCAAAAACAATTTCGACAGGGGACAATCCAGTTGCTGCGTGTATCGTGTTATTATAGGCGATCACCGTGCGTGGCATCGCATCATAAGGGTCGAGATCGCGCCCCAATTTTAGTAAACGCAAGTGTTCACCTAAAGTGTTATGCAATCTTTCAACTGCGCCACTACCCTTGATGTGATGGGGAGTATTCAACCGCTAACTAAAACCCAAAGTCCTACATTCATTCCTAATCAGGGAATTGTCGAACTCCTTCCCGGTATCCGAGACAACCTCGTCCGGAACACCATAAGTCGCGCACCAGTGTAAGATCGCTTCCCAGACAGATTTAGGTGTTTTGTCCGCAATAGGGTAGGCCATCGCGATTTTGCTAAAGGAATCTACTGCCGTCAACCACGACTGCCCTTCATTCGAGTAAATATCTACTTGTACAGCCCTCAGAGGTTCCGTCGCGGTGGGTGTGGCTACCTGCGCCGCTACTGGGGGTTGGCGATCATATTTCGCCCGTTGGCATATGTCACAGCGGGAGATGCAGTCACGTACAGGATTACCCATCGACTTCCAATAGTACAGCAACTTCAATGCACGGAGTGTCTCGTCGATACCTCGATGATTAGTCTTACCGCTATGATGATCGGTCACGAGGCGTTGTTGAACCGCTGGGTCGGTAACCGTTTCGACCTGCCGGAGGCAACGGATTAAGGGGTATCCCACCCCCACACGTTCCTGCCTAAAAAGTCTTTTTAACTTGTCAGCGATTACTCTATTACCAATGTAAATATGGCAACCCCGACCCGGAGTACTAAATTTCAGGAGCAGGCGCTCCAGCTCTGCTTCGTCGATCGTAACGGGGGTGCGAATGAGGACCGTCGAAAGGCCTTCATACATGGACGCACGCGTCTCTATTCCGTCGGCCTGCTTCGATGTGATAATGAGCTGGGTTTTCTTGTCATTAATGATTTCGTCAATTTCAGGGAGCTCCGGTGGTCGGTCACCAGGGGAAAATTCCGCCGCTTGGTCCGCCTCTACCAGTGGAATTTCCGGCCCGCTTTCCGCCCAATCGCGTAGATACCGTAAAGCAAACGGCTCCCCTGGGTTTTGGTCATCCTCGATGGCGTTTACGACAAGATCTCTCGACAACCAATCGGCTACCGCGTTCTGGACCCCTTTTTTGTGCACAACGTGAAAATTATATGCAGCGAGGCGCTCCTTCCAGCGCGACACTCGTGCCGAGGACTCCTTCAATGTCCCCAAGTGCAGGAGGGGCTTATGATCGGTATACAACTCGAAACGCCTACCGTAGATGTAAGGGCGAAAATATTCCACCGCCCAAACAACGGCCAGAAGTTCACGTTCGATTGCACTATAGCGCCGTTCCGCGTCATTCAGCTTCCTTCCCGCGTATGCAATCGGTTTTTCACCCCCTTCAAAATTCTGCGATAAAACGGCCCCGATAGCTATCTCACTAGCGTCCGTGGTGACCCGAAAGGGACGATGGAAATCCGGAAATGCCAACAGTGGCCGCGTTGTCAGAACTTCCCTACACCGCTGAATACACTCGAAATGTTCGGGCTCCAATCGGAACCTTCTTCCTTTCTTTAAAATGTCGGTAAGAGGGTGAGTGAGCTCCGCTATTCTAGGAATGAATTTTCGGTAATAATTGATCATGCCTAAAAATCGCCTAACCCCACGTGCGTTCTGGGGAAAAGGTGCCTCCAGGATGGCCCGTACGCGCTCCGGATCCGGTTGAACGCCAACACGCGAAACGACGTGTCCCAAAAACCGTATTTCCCGCAACCCGAATTTAGATTTTTCCAGCGACAGCTTAAGCCCAAACTCGCGAACCCTGTGAAAAACTTGACGGAGGTGTTGGACGTGGTCGCTCTCGGACTTACTAAAAACAATCAAGTCGTCCATGTAAACCTGAGAATAATCCTCACCTAAACCCCGTTGGAATTCGTCCATGAGACGTTGAAAGGTCAATGGAGCTCCTTTTAACCCGAACGGCATTCTAACGAACTCAAAGTGCCCTCGCTCCCAAAAGAACGCCTTTTTGCCGATATCTTCCTCATCCATGCGAACCTGGTGGTAACCACTTTTGAGATCTAAAGTACTGAAAACAGTCGCCCCCGACAGATGGTCTAGTATGTCTTCCACACGTGGAAGTGGGTACCGTTCATCTCTAGTCGCCTCATTCAGTTTACGGTAGTCCACTACCACGCGATATCGTTTGCCGGCCGTACCTGGAACTTCCTGTTTCTTCTCGACAACCCAAAGAGGACTGTTAAAAGGGGAGTTGCTGGGACGGATAACGCCCTGTTTAAGTAGATCCTCCAACTGGACCCGAATAATATCGCGCATGGCCTGAGGGTACCGCCGATCTTTAACATAAACAGGTGTTTCCGATGGTGCACTGTCTTACCTGTAGTAGGTAAGCAATCCCCGTCCCGATAGAAGAGGTCCTTATTCTGATCCACGATTTGCATGAATACATTCGGTACGCATTCCGCAGCCCCCACTGCAATATTCCGGCTGTCGCCTGCGACTGTGCTGCTATATAGCCGCTGCCCTATCTGGTAACGCCAACGGCTCCCATGGACATCCATACTCAAACCTGCCCTTTGGAGAATATCGCACCCCAGTATAATGTCGTATCCCGGCATTAGTGTTTCCAATATGTGGATTCGCATTTTCCCTTCGACCCCAGTTAAATCATAAAGGTTAAAAAAAGGTTTCTCCTAATGTTCGACATCTACCGTTAACCGTCGAGACCGCACACTGACATAGCTGATGGCCATCCCAAATACCTAATTTCACTTCCCCTCGTTTGCTAATTAAAGAATTTGTACTCCCCGTGTCGATTAAAAACTGAATTCCCGATTTCCCCAGACTCGCCACGGGCAACCTATTATATTTTCCTTTTTCCACGCTTGTATTAGTTAAAAGATCCCCTGATTGGTTGCCCCGCCAATTGCCGTACCCTCAATCTGAACGGCCCCGCCGCGTCACTACCTCTACCCCGGACGGCCCTCCTCTCCAATTATCCACTCCACTTACCCGGTGTCTCCTTGTAGCAGGGGTGCTGCGCTCCGAGCGGATGCTCTCCTCGCCCGATGACTCCTCGCGGCTATTACGGCCGCTGCTCCTCCTGTCATGTCGTCGGCCGCTCCAGTCCTGATTGTTGACCTCCATCTGCTCCGGTGGCGGGTCCCTCCTATTCGTCCTGGAATTCCGTCTCGGACATTCTCTCGCGACGTGTCCTTGTTTCCCGCACTCGTAACAACGGGTCAGGTTACATTGGGCTGCTACATGTCCAGTACGGTTACATTCGTAGCAACGTCGTTCTGGGCGGCGTCTCCGCTCTTCTGGGCCACTACCTGGCCGTTTCTCAGTATTTTTATTGAACTGCCTGGGACGGCTTCGATTCCTCCTTCTGGGTGACCGCACTTCTGTCCACTCGGTTTCTGTTTTCTCGAAGCGGGCTTCGTTCCGCTCTCGTGCATCTATGAGGTCGTGGGCGCACTCCACGAAGTCGCGGTCTCTTGGAAGAGAACCTGGACGGTCCATATAATGGTTAAGCTGGACCTTCATGATACCTTTCAGAAACTCGAGCTTCTGTGCTGCTTCCGCCTGGCCAAACGTCTCCACCATTTTCTCGACCACCCTGTTGTATAGGACGAGAATTTTCTCGGTGAATTCGCCCTCTGATTGGTCCTGGTTCCGCTGTTCTTTCAGCACGTAAAATACGTCTTCTTCAGGGGTCCATCCCCCCCTTCTTCAGCCTAGCCCTTATCGTTTCCCACGTGTGAGAGAGGTCTCCTTGTATAGCGTTTAAGACGCGTCGTGATATGCGGCCGATTAAAGATGCTTCTAGTAGGCGAACGTCAGACTCCTGAAGCGTGCCTATCTCTTCCCGAGAAACTAATAGCGCCTTGATTTGGTCTGCCCCCTTAATGAAATGCTCGAGGTCACCAATCACTCCGGTAAAGGGCTCCAGTTGGCTGATCACCTCGTGGATGAAGTGAGAATTTTGTGTTCTTATTTTCACCACTTCAAACTGCTTGACTTCCTCGGCCTTCGTGAGTTGCGCCTCTAATTTCGCCCTATCTACCGACGCCTGGGCCAACTGGTACTCAAGCTTCTTTATTTCCTCAGCGGGATCAGTCATGATATCTCACTCTTGTATCGTACTTCCGAATCCCCTATCACCGATAACTAACGCGATAATCCGGATGGCTCCCGGGTTTCGGCACCAGTTACAATTATGACAAATGATTATCTTAAAAAAAGGGGGGATTCGGGCATAGAGACGACACAGGTGTATGTTAGCAACTGACTTTATTGGTTCTTTCATCCTATATATATAGGGATGGAAATGATAACAACTTAATCTTAATACTCTTTTACATATTTGTTATGATTCCTCTCTTACACACAGCTAACTTATATTATATATATATATTGTATTATTATTTAATAAGTTTATTTCTTTTTAAATATTGTATGAATGTTGTAATTTATCAGTACCTAAATGTCTTAATAAGGACAGATTGTGATATCACTCAATAAAAATAGTTTATTGCAAAATCCTTCAAAAATCTGAATGGTTATTTTTCATACAAGTTACCTTCGTTATTTAATGCAGTTTAATCTTTTATAGTCTACAAATCTAAAGTAAAAGGCTAGATAACTGAAGAAAATTTCAACTTATTCTAACCGGGTTGATTTTTATAAGCATGTCTTTAAGATTTATTTAGTATACTGTTTGTTCGTAACTCGAATTCGAGTTCTGAATGCCTCTAATTGTTAATTTATTCTCACAAATACAAAT
Organism: Piezodorus guildinii; assembly: GCA_023052935.1. Taxonomy (NCBI): domain Eukaryota; kingdom Metazoa; phylum Arthropoda; class Insecta; order Hemiptera; family Pentatomidae; genus Piezodorus; species Piezodorus guildinii. The sequence goes on along the minus strand of CM041294.1, from coordinate 103,172,625 downwards.
TGTTGGTATATTATTAATTAGATATCTGACGGAATAAATAGTGAAATGGCAATCGAAATTATTTATTTTTTTGGAGGTCTAACGACATTCACTTAAAACAAAAATGTAATATACTGATCCTCTTTTGTTTAGTTACTCATCACTACTAGCTATGGTTTCTGAAGCGTACATTTCTTTATTTTTACCATTCTTAACATCATTATGTATCATGTATCAGATTTCTGGAGGATTCGTTGATTTTGAAATCCATATAAAATCAACGAATCCTCCAGAAATCTTAAAACAAAGCTTTCTAGCTCTCTTAGCCACCTATCAAGATTATACCTGTATTTATACTGACGCGTCTAAACATCTAGATAAAGTCGGTTGTTCTGTCGTTTTACCTAATGAGACCGTTCGGTACAGTCTCCCTTCCATTTATTCGGTATACACGTCCGAGCTTTTTGCTCTTTACCTATCTTTGACTTTAATTGAAGACTTAGCCCACAGTCAGTTTCTAATTTGCAGTGACTCCTATTCGGCTCTCCAGGGAATCCAAAATTTTCAATATTCAGGAAATCAATTAATATTTCACATTTCGAATTTAATATTTAAAACAAAAAGAACAATTATATTTCTCTGGGTGCCAAGCCACGTAGGAATTACGGGGAATGAACTGGCTGACACAGGCGCAAAAGAAGCAAGTTCCATCTTTCCTATTCCCAACGTCAAGACGATACGGACTGACTTCAACTCAGCCATACTGAAGCAATGCAAAGAAGCATGGTGCACCTATTGGTCTAAGGTTCCGGAGAACAACAAGTTAAAGCGAAACTTCGGAGTTTCGCGACCACTACCCCAGATAGTTGGACAACGCAGGGAGCAATCAATAATAACACGATTGAGGATTGGACACACTAGACTGACACATGGGCACCTGCTTGAAGGGAAACCTCCGCCGAGATGCCTGCGCTGTGACTTAGAGCTAACTGTGGAACACATCCTGATGGAATGCCCACTGTATAGTTCAGGCAGAACATGGCCTCTTCTACAAAGTTATAAGGAAACACTGGACCAAAAGAATCAAGAAAGTTTGTTCATTTTTCTGAAAAAAAATAAATTGTTCCCATCTCTGTAAATAGTTTATGACCACGGTGCCTCTAACCTTTGTTGTTGTACACGGCACCTAAAACTGTAATCAAATAAATAACATCATTATGACCATCATTGATCGATCACCCTCATTATTTTTACAAAACAATTTTAAATCAATTAATCCATAGGCGTCTGGGAGCATAACTCTGACAATGAAAAGTCTTCTATCGGTCATTATAGTCAAGATGAAAAAGTAGTTTTATTTTTCTAGAGTATAAATCTGAATTCACTGGCTTTTTTTTTTTTTTTTTTTTTTTTTTTTTTTTCTTTTCTTACCCTCTGGTTTTATTTTCGAACAAAATACAAATACAAATATAATATGTATAGCTGTCAGATTTGTCCTTCTGTTACCCGGAGGTATTCTAAAGAGGATTGCTATATGCGCTGGATGCACTAGTAATCTTTCAAGGGCTTCTTCTAAGCCTTTATTTATCCATTGCAAAATGGGAGGGACCATTCTTCAGGGTTTTGGCAATAAATTGAGTTCAGACATAGTCCGAACTCCTTCCCTCGGCGACAACGAGAGGTAGTGATCCTTGCCACCTCCCAGGCTTGGGTGGTGGGGTGATATCAGAAAATAATGGATTAGCACAGGCCTTCAGCCCATCAAAGAATTTAATGTGCCTCCGGCTGATATATTCAGGCACTGTTGGCAATACTAATTCCTGATGAAGGATATGGTTTCTGGCCCTCTGTAAGTTGGTACCTCTGACAATCCGCCGAAGGATGGAGTTCTGGAACGTCTGTAATTGTTTGAGAGTGGACTTAAACAGATGCCGCATCAAGGGCGCACCATAGAGCATAGTCGGACGTATTATAGCCTTGTAGATCTGTAGTTTCAGCCTCAGTGAGAGCTGAGGTGACGTGAGTAGATGATTAAGTCTATAGCTCTTTCTCCTGGCCAGTTTGAGTCGTTCCCGTACGTGACTAGATAAGGTGAGGTGCCTATCTAGAGTGACGCCCAGGTAGAGGATTGAATTAGAGACTGGCAGTGTTTCTCCGTTCACTTTAAAATCAGTGGGCAAAGCGCTCTTCCCCTTCTGGAACGACATGACAATAGCATCTGTCTTCTTCGGGTTCACCCTAATGCCAATCTCCTTCAGCTCATCTACAATAGTGGTCGATGCTCCTTGTGCCAGGGTGAGAGCCCTTTTCGGTCTCATACTAGAAGCATAGATGCCAATGTCATCGGCGTAAGCTGCTACCAGTGCCATTGGGTGCTTCATTGAGATCACTTTTGCTGTAAAGATCACAAACAATAGTGGTCCCAATACAGAACCTTGAGGAACCCCACAAATGGTGTCCTTTGAAGTTGACAATTTATCGCCTACCCTTACGACGAAGGATCTCCCGCTTAAGTAGCTTCTGATCAATCGGCATAATGAAGCTGGAAAACGATAGTCTTCCAACTGGCGAAGCAGTAACTCGTGGGATACGCAATCAAACGCCTGTGTGCAGTCCAGCGAGATGAACGCCGTGGCTTCATTGTTCTTCGTCATACGCTCTATGGTGTGCCTCTGAAGTTTCACTAAATGATGATCGCAGGCTACGCCTCGTGAGAACCCGGTCTGTTCTGGTGGAATGATGGACTCCTCACTGCAGTGCTCTAGCAGATGGTGATGGATCAGCCTCTCGAACACCTTGCTCATATGCGAAAGGAGACTGATAGGCCGATAATGCTCTGGTGAGTCTCCACTCTTCCCATGCTTAAGTAGCGGCACTATGATCGCTTGCTTCCAGTCATCGGGGAAGTATGAGATCCGCATACAGGAGTTAAAAATGTTTAATAAGAAGGCTTTACCCCTCCGAGGTAGCATCTTTAATAGTACATACGGAATATCATCCAGTCCCGAAGCCTTGTTACCCTTGGTAATTGCATTGCATATGTAAATGCAACATAGCCAGTTATCACTAGTGCTTCACTGGCTATGTTGCATTTACAATAAACATTTATATGAACCTCATTTGCACCTGTTTATTATATTACTCGCCATAGTTTAATTTTTTAGTGGTTTAAGTATTTTAACATTTAAGAGATTTCAGTCGTTTAATCAAATATATTATTTTTATTTTTTTTAGATATACTCGTACAGCTACAATCGGTCTATCTTTATATTTAATTGAAAATTTTATTTGATAACCTAGTCGATGAAGCGTGGGGGATATGATTCTCATTGTTTTTGTAAATGAATAGAATACATGCAAGGATTTTTGTTACACCAGATAGCATAGCTGGAAGGTAGGTATTTACTGGAGCCCCTCTTTCCGCAAGTTGGTCGGAGTGATCTCTTTTCACGTCACATTCCAGGCGTCCTCCAGCACAACTTGGGGAACTGGTTAGGTCCCATTGAAGTAGCATTCTATTCAGGGAAGCCATCTCATGGGCCTTTATCACAAAACGGAATCTCTAAGGGAAGGAGAATAAGGTAACGTACTGGATACAACCTTGTGGAGGAAGATACTTAAGAGAAAACTATAAACATGAATATAATCAAGAACTAAAAGGGTTTGATTTTATATATATAGAGCTATATATATATATATATATATATATATATATATATAGCTATATATTTTTTCTTTCATAACCCCTTCTCTCGGAATGCTGTTTTTTCTCATATGAATGATTTCAGAATGAAATTTATTTTTTTTTCTCTAACAATTTCGATTAAACTTGCTGCATCGATTTTTTTTTTTTTTTTCCTTATCCCCTTAATTTAAAATTCTTAATTAGTTGTTTTCGTTACTAAATTATTCCTTTTTCTGTAACTTGCATACATTTTAAGGAATTACGGAGTTCTTAAATGTTTTAAGATTATTTTCAAAATGAAGTATATCTGCGACGGGGCTCGCTTCTGGCTGTTTGGTGTCCTTAAAATTACCTCTTAAGCCTATCTTATTCTATATTAACTTACTCAGATAAAACAGCATTTTGCCACCGTTTTGGGGCTGGTGGAGGTACTAAGCTAGAAACTAGCGGATTCGCAATTTGTTTTGTAGTTTCAAAAAACTTAACCTGGCGTCGCTTCATAAACTCTTGTACAGTTGGGATGTTCAAAATTGTGTGGACATTGAGAGTTTTTTCCCTCCAGAGTGAAGTGCTTCTTCATATTTTTTTGACCACCCCATTTTGAAATTGCTGTAATTTCTTCGCTGTGTGCTGTGTGATATGAGGAAACATAGGAGCACCGTACAGCAGAGCTGGCCGGATGAAGCTGCTGTAAATAATGATTTTCAGTCGCAAACTTAAGTGCGGCGAGGTGAGGAGATGGGCTAGTCTCCGATCAGATTTTTTAAAAATAGAAAGTTGTCTGTTTAAGTGATTTTAAAGACTAGCAGTCAGCTTTAGTTAATCTCCTTTTAATAAATTTTAACCTTTTTATGTAAGTTATTCAATACATTAATGGGACACGATCAAACCATCCTAATTTGTCTAGTTTTCTTTTTCCTGTGAAATTTCAAACTTTGTATGCTTTGTTTGAGACAAGTTTTTCAACTTTAAATTTCTCTTTACTATTCAATAAAATACTTCTTGAGACACTTAAAACAGTAACAGAAAATTTAGATTCCGTACACAATATTCAACCATTAATCAACTTCATAAAGTGGCTGACTGCACCGACACGAGGAGAAATCGTATGCATATCCTTAATAAAGAAGGGAGATTGTACAATGCATGAGGTGCTAACAATACGAACATACCAGAGCCTTTTGCCGCCATATACCAAGATGTGTGAAGTGCGGTGAAGACCATCCCAGTGATAGATGCCAAAAGCCACGAGAAGAGCCCCCAGTCTGTGCGTTGTGCGGTGGCGCTCACCCAGCGAACTACAGGGGATGCTCCGTACACCTCGATTTACAGAGAAGATGACTCAACGTGCGAAGCCAGGGCACTTGGAGGCGAGAAGTAACAGAAGTTCTACCTCCAGAGGTGGGAGACAGACTTACTTACCCTCCTCTTGAAACAGAAGAACATCAGACGGTATGTAATAACCCTACTTACAACTATACATCAACACAATATCCAATTTCTCAAAACACAAAACCTCATTACGTAATACCTCAGTTGGTAAGACATCAACATTCACCTCTGCACCACACTACACCCCAAAATACAACTCCTCAATACTCAACACCTCAATACACGACTCCTCAACACACTAAACCCCAGTATACAGTACCTCAATACACTGCCCCGCAACACATAACACCTCAATCTACGAATATGTCCCCACCTTTTTCAACACTTCATCACACACAACCAAAATTCATGCCTTCATCTCAGTCAAGACCTAATAACACATCACCTCATGCACAATCTACCCCTCAAGATTTCTCTTCACATTTCAATTCCTTTCAAAATGAATTTAAATCGATGATAAATCCACTCATAACTTTGCACACCACGCTTGTTAATAAATTTATTCCAAATGTCACCCCTTAATTATATTAATCAACATTCACTAAAACTCCTCCTCTGGAATGCTAATGGTGCCCTACACCGAAGAAACGAACTTGACATATACTTGCACGAACATGACATAGACATAGCACTGCTAACCGAAACTCACTTTACGAGGACCATACGATTTTATATACAGGGGTATATAGTGTACCGTGCTGATCATCCAAGCGGAGCTGCCCGTGGGGGCTCGGCGGTAGTTGTGAACCGAACATTGTATCACTATCCTCTACAAATGACAGCCTTACCTGAACTTCAATTATCAGCAATCTCAATCGAAATTGACCACACAACTATTTCTATTGTCAGTGCTTATTGTCCTCCGAGATAGAGACTATAAGATATACTTACTGACGTATTTACTGTTTTGGGACCTAAATTTTTATGTGGGGGGGACTTTAACGCCAAACATCCTCGTTTCGGCAATAGGACTCAAAACCCTAGAGGAAATGCTCTTCTTAATACATGTCTGAACCTTGACTGTGACTTCATTCTACCACCAGAACCGACTTACTGGCCGACAGACATTAATCGACAGCCAGAAATACTGGACTTCTTTATCACTTCTCGCCTAAATACTCTAAATCATCACATCTCTATTGACAATGACCTTTTATCTGACCATTCTACAGTTATGCTTTCTCTCTCTAGACACATCTTATCTACAACCCACATGCCTACGTTAACACCTGGACCAATATTAATTAGTGAATTTCATAGTGCCATAAACAATAAAATTAACCTCAATACTAGCCTAAAGACCTAGGAAGAAATCGACAATGCTGTAGATACACTTACTTAGACTATACAAAATGCTGCCTGGCAATCAGCACATAAACCTGATACAGACAATAACAAACAATATTTACCCCCTGAAATACGGTCACTAATGGTCGAAAAACGACGGGCTCTTAACCAATGGAAAAGATCTCGCTATCCTAGTGACAAACGATTACTTAACCAACTTACTAACAGATTGAGAAAACTTATACAACAATATAAACACGACACTTACAACACACATTTGAGTAACTTACAGACTAGTAACAATACTCTCTGGCAACAAACAAGAAAGATACTACATTATCACCATACAAAGAACCCTCTCCGTAAACCTGACAGCACATGGGCTAGAAGTGATAAAGAAAAGGCAGACCTATTTGCTGGACATCTTACGGAAGTATTTCATCCTCATGATGACTTGCTAGACCAACAGCACTGCTCAGACATCCAACAAATTCTCACTTATTCTCCTCCTCTTTCTCTACCTCCACCACCTATTACTCCTTCGGACGTAAAATTTTGCATTAAAAACTTACCTCTTAGAAAAGCTCCTGGTTTTGACCTAATCACACCTAAAATTGTACGACTTCTTCCTAAGAAAGCCATAATCTTCCTGACATCTATTTATAATTCTATCCTCCGACTGACTTACTTTCCTCTAGTATGGAAGTTTTCAATTATAAAGATGATTCCTAAGCCAAACAAACCGTTAGATCAAGTCACTTCATATAGACCAATTAGTTTATTACCGCTATTTTCCAAAATGTTTGAAAAAATATTATTAAAGCGATTATATCCTTTCCTAGAGTCCAAATCCGTAATTCCTAACCACCAATTTGGCTTTAGACCTGCACACTCGACCATACAACAATGCCATAGAGTTGTTGATTCGATTGCTGTGGCATTAGAAAAAAAAGAATTCTGTACAGCAGCATTTTTAGACGTCGCACAGGCATTTGATAAGGTGTGGCATGATGGCCTCCTCAGTAAAATCAAATCAATTTTACCGCATACTTATTATTTAATAATTAGGTCGTATCTTGAGGATAGGTTTTTTGTAGTCGACCAAGATCGTAAACATTCCGACTACTGTCGAGTTGGTGCGGGAGTTCCGCAAGGCAGCATTTTGGGTCCAGTTCTGTATACTATATACACTTCTGACATACCACAAACACCCGACACATTACTTGCAACATACGTAGACGACACCGAGATACTCTCAACAAGTACTGATCCGACCATAGCCTCACACAATGTTCAAACTTACTTAAATTTACTTCAAGATTGGCTTGATAAATGGCGTATTAAAATAAACATACAGAAATCAAGTCAAGTAACATTCACGCTTAGGCATTCTGATTGTCCTCCACTGACACTTTATAATGCTCAGTTACCCAAACAAACAGAAACAAAATACTTAGGACTCACAATGGATAGACGCCTGACATGGAAATCACACGTAACTACCTTAAAAAAAAGACTGAATCATCGACTATCAATACTTAGACGACTTCTTCACCATAAAAACAAACTATCACTAATCAACAAAATCATTATATACAACATGTTACTTAAACCTATATGGACGTACGGTACTCAGGTGTGGGGCTCATGCGAAAAATCACACTTGCAGACAATTAAAATCTTTCAATCTAAATTCTTCCGCTTCATCACTTACTGTCCCTTTTACGTAACCAACAAATTATTACACGAAGACCTCAACATACCAATCGTAACGGATATCATTAAAAAATATTACAAACATTTTCACGACTCACTCGCTGGACATCCAAATATACTGGTACAAACATTACTGACTGATACACTACCACAGAAATACACTACTGACTGAAACGCCTCTGGAGCAGAGACCTACTTCTTTAGCAGATCTTCCACGCCAAGGAGTGCCTTCACTGGGAGGTTTCTTCGCTCACGAATTCATAAGAATCCTGAAGGAGGTTTTTCGTAATGGTCATCAGTGTTACAATATATGCCTAAAGGCATTTGTATATTACTTGTTGTCAAATAAATAAAAAAACAGAAAGGAATATTATTATACATAAGAACCTTTACTTACCAACAGCCAATGAACAGATTCTCTTCAACTAAATCGGAAAAACCAACTTAAGGGTTTGTAAGTATTAATTAAATTATCAAATTAAGGGCCACTTAATGACTTAAAAATTGATTCACGTAATGTTTATTTTTCTAAGAAATTTTTGCCGTTTGTTAATCACTGCATGAGTATTTAGGGTGAATGGTAGGGCTTGCTGAATCTTGTTACTAAACTTAAATCGAAAGAAAAATTAAATACATAAATATTCAAATTTAAAACCTTCTAAACATAATTTTCATAATTAGAGCTTGAAAAAAAAAAAATATAAGAATAAAGTTTAACACGCTGACACTTGACGAACATATATTGGTTATTTTTTTGTACTATTTGTATTTCTTGTACGGTTGTATATTTGTGTATTTATATATATATATATATATATATATATATTTTTTTTTTTTTTGTCTTAAACTACTTCGGAAATACCATGTAAGTTGAAGATTTGGCAGCCATTGGCCTTTATCAAAATACTACTGAAATTAAAAAGACGTTGAATTAGATATTTTGTCGTTGCAATAATATTTTAAAATACCTCAGATACCATCTACAACGTAAGGTTTTCTGTATTTTTCTACTTTCTAATGAATCCAATAGGGTGATTCCATAAATGTTTACTGGTTTTGAAGATATTTTTTGCTAAAATGCTCTATCAATAATTTTATAGAAATAATAAGTAGAATATTTATTTATAATTTATTTATTGAGATATATTACAATTTGTTACAAAATGAACAATAATAATAGTGATATGGGACCACATTCATACAATATATACAGAAAATAATAATAATAGTCAAATCACATAAAATAGAAAATAAATAAATTCACATATATACAATAAAATAATAATAAATAAAAAGAAAACAAACAAATCAAAACAACAACCTATAATTGAGATAAATAAAAATTTGGCAAATAAATAAACATCGCGACTATTAATAATCGATTTATAATTTAATCGTAACAACCATTAAAAATAGTCGACCATAGTCTAATCATGTTTGCAGTATCATTTCGTAATTGCACGGTCACATCTATAATATGAAGATTAAATTGCCTCCTGCGTGAAGTGGGATGTTTGATGAAGATTATATTTAATGATGTGGTTAATTGTCAAACAACCAACTAAACTCGATTTCAAATTCACCCCTCACTTTGTTAATAATAAATTTGATTGAACATTTATATACAATAAAATAAATATGATAAATGAATTAAGCACCATATAATCATTTATTTAAATAGCAAATGCTTAGTACCTTGTTTATAATAAGAAGCTATCATAGCTGGATCACATCATCAAATAATTTGTGGGTTAGTTGCTATTTTTTTTTTTTAATGACTGTTGTATCTATGTAATGAATAGCTTGTTTAATTTTGTGAACATCACCTTTTACTTAAACTAAATATTAGCTTACCCCAAGGAATTGACTTATCAGTAATTAAAGCATTAATGGACCAAATGGTGTTCACCCGTAGCATGGTGGTTAGCATAACTGCCTACTATGGCCAAGGTTCCGGGTTCAAACCTGCAGGTGGTCCTAGGATTTTCATAATGGGAGTAAAAAATACTTGGTTATGCCATCCTTCGGAGGGGACGTTAAAAGGTGGTCCCGAGCCTATGCGATGTCGTGTACTCGTTGAAGATTCATATCCTAATAAAACTTAGGTAGGCAAAATTTAGGACTCCCTCTGCAGCATCGTCCGATCAGCCACAGCAGCATAAAGGGACGTTAAATAAATAAACAAACGATAGACCAAATAAAGATTAATGTTTATAAAGTTTTCGAATCCATATTATTATTCCAAGAAGCGATCGGATTTTGGATGTAAAAGGCATCTTAAGATGAATATAGTCTACTCTGTCTTTTCTCTGATTTGATTCATGAACATGTAATGAAAGGAGGTATCTTATTCATACATTTTTTTTTTTTTTTTTTTTTTTGGTCTCTTTCTTTGAGTAATGGACTGTTGTGATACGTTGTATCAGGATGTAAGAATATCCTTGTAGTTTATGATGAACGTGAGAATACAGAGTTCATTGTGATTGTTTTTAATTTGACAATACATTTTAGTGAGTGAAGTATAGTTTCGGAAAACAGTATTAAAATGCTTTTAGCTAAAAGATAATAATAAGATTTTATAACTAATAAATAGCTAAAAAATGTATTAGGATTGAAAATTATATTGATATTAACAGCAGATTCGGTTGTTTAATTTCGAAAAACAAACTTTAAAAAAACAACAGTTTTTTTTTAATTAAAAGATAATAATAAGATTTTATCATTACTAAATAGCTAAAACATGTATTTGGTTGCAAAATTATATTGATCTTAGCAATACAAGTGTTTCACATAGAACATGAAATCGAACTACATTGCTCTAACAAGCACCTGGCTACAATGTTGTAAGGTGTCTACATCCTTGTCTCTCTTCTTGATCAACATTAGTCTGATTTCCCGTTCCTATGAATTTTTTCTTCCAGTCTTCATACATCTTTATTCATACCTGTCAGAAGTTATCTGGCAATCAGCAAGTGTACTGTATAAAAAGTATGATCAGACATGGTAGGCATGGGGAAGGAAAGTGCACAGCAGCATTCCTTCCTTTGCTTTCATTTTGCAGAGAAGGTACCTCGTTCAGCTTCTCTTTAGCCTTCTTCTGACTAGAATTTGAGCTATTGATATATTGTAAATCAGTCTATTGTCGTGGCCGTTAAGTTTATTGAGAAAACGAGAATGGGTTGTTCGTATATGTTGGTCAACTGTTGTATGTTGTAAGTCCGTATTATGTTGTATGTTTTCTTGTTTACTATACGTACCAAGGAACTGTTGTTATGAGTCTTAAATTATTGATTCAAATGATTGCAGTTTTTGTAAGTGAGTCTTTTTTTGCAGAACCAAAAATCTGTAAAGCGCAAGTCCATATTGATTTAAATAGGTTTGTGTATGTATTCAGTTTCTGTCTAATTTTTAATTTTGATGATTTATATAAAAAAGTATTGAAATTCCAGTCGGTGTTTTAGAGTCTGTCTTTTCATCTGGATTTGGGCCGGACCAGGTATCAATCCTTTCATGACAAACTCCACTCCCACTCTAGCCCACTAGTTTTAATCGTTTCTTCCTCCTCAATTCCTGATAATCCTCCGTGGCGCCTGAAAATGAGATGGCTCCGGGACCTTCTAGGTTGGAATATTTTTAGAATAGTTTAGAATATTGTATTATATAACCATCACATTTACTTGATGTATTTTTTTAAATACAGTTGTAAAAAAAAGAAAGTCTTTTCATCTTGACGTATAGGCAAATTGGCTTTAATTTTTATAAGTTATAAAACCCTATTTATAATCCATACACAGTAATTAAAACGTAGTGGCATAAGCAGGCTAGGCGACCTAAATTAATTAAGAATGCCGATAAATAATTCTCTCTGATATATGGATGTGATAATCATCGGTTGTTTCGGCGTTAACCCAAACCCATTTATATTCCCTTCATGAGTAGCCGAATGAGTAAATTGTTAATTATATAGAAAGACTATTACTTTTTCCGGATACCAGTGACGGAACTGTTTCATGTTATGATGTTACCTGATAATACATAACTGTAAAACTAACGGTATTTATGTAATCATTTTTTAAAATTTGAAATCGGGTAGTTAGGCTAATATCGAGAATACCACGACCTTAATGTTCCATTTTTTTCAGACCTGATTCCATCTAAATTTTTCAAATCCCACCAGAACCTCATTTATCATCCTAATCCTCTAGCACAATCCCTATCCAGCTCCACTCATCCATACAACCCTCCTAGAAGGTTGAAACGGCAGTGGCCCCGAGACATATTGTAAAACATCTATTCTGGAGTTCTGACACTGGTCAGATTCTCCTCTCATGTGCGGTGTGATTGTGGCTGTGGCGCCCTCACTTAGCTTCCGCTGGCTCTCACCAGTGATGCGGCTGAGAGGGAGGCGCTGGGATCCATTGGACTCTGCTTGTCCTTCCACAAGTGGGGGGACAAGCCCCGTCCGGGGTTCCCGAGCTGATTGTAAATATTGTACATAGGTATGAATGTGACATGTTTTGTTTATTTATTTGTTAACTTCAATTATTTGTATTTATTTTGTCTATAAATTTTGTTATTGTATACGTTTATTTATTTTGATTTTATTTTATGTAATTTGACTTTCCTTTTGTTTATATTGTAAATATTGTATGAATGAGATCCTGTAGCACTATTATTATTGTCTATTATGACAAATTGTAATAAATACGAATAAAAAAAAAAATATCGAGAAATGTCTAGAACAAGAAGCTGGATATGAAAATCAATTCACTTTAATCTGTTTTTTTTATTTAGAGCTCCTCGTCATTCGCATGATAAGATGAATTTTTAAACGATAAGTAACCCTATAGCTTAAGATATGATCAGGTGTGGAGTGCCATTAATATTTGACAGAAGTATGAAGGATTTGAAAGAATATAGCTGAGGAATTCAGAATGGAATTAAATAATTTAAATTTACTGGTGATGTTAGTACATTTTGTAGATTACCACTCCTGGAGGTAGGGACTGTTAGAATAAGACTAATAAATATTTATTAGAAACATTTAACATAATTATTGCTGTCTATAATAACTATTCAGTGTAGCGAAATATAGACAAAACCAAAAATAAGTTGTTCAAGAATCCTCCTTGAACAAAGGCAAAATGTAACTGATGATTGACTTTGGATTTTTATTGAGAATCTACGACTTTTTGAGTTTTCGATTTTGTTAGCTAGTGGTGATCTAGCTAAGAAAACGTAAGAGTTGGTTAAGGGAACAGAGAACTTTGCAAAATGTTCGTGTACAAGAAGCGGAAAGGAGACTGAGAAGAGAGAATAAGCTACAAGTAAGAGTAAACACTACATTTAGTTCACACTCAAGCTCGAAATAAAAATAATAAATTATAAATTAACCCATAAAATTATAAAGCAAAGTAAAATATTATAGTATTTTTTTAAATAATATATTAATTTTGTATTTGCTGTGTCATTGACAAAATTTCGTAAATTTATTTTCTCTTTCTAACGATTAAGTACTTCTTTATCTGCAATCGTCGGTCGATTCACGGGGAATCAGATACCATTCGTCTGATCTCTTTATTGCTCTTTTCCTCCTAAACGAACCAAAACATTTGAACGTCTTATTTATTTCTGTTTCTTTATTTACTGTGAAAATCGAGTCTTATTTTGTAAGAACTACATAATTTTTCTAAATGTTTAGAATATTCGTGAATCATGTCAAGGTTTAAAATTATAAAATTTGCCATGCTTAGCCTTTCCATCTCCATCTCCTCACTATTTTTTGCATAATTTCTAGATAAAATAATTTCACCGCATGTTTATGGTGGGTTCCTGTAGCCCTTAGGGATTCTCGACAAAAACACCTTAATTTCCCACATGGTCAGTGATTAATTAAGGGATATTCTGGCGACAATACTCTTCCATTAGCCGGACGGATAAAGAGGTTACCCTCCTCCGGCGGACACCCTCCAGATCAATATGGAGCTGGAGGATTCCCCAACCTCTGGAACGAACCCTGTTTGCCCTCGACCTCCCACAGATAAGGCTCGTACCGGCTCCTATTGTTATCCTTATCACTCGGCCCAGATGTCCAGTCGTCGTCCGAGATTTTTGTCATATTTTATAACTGAATTATTCATGGAACGTGTGGATGGAGTTTTTTTTTTTTTTTTTTTCAAAATATAAATTTAATCTTGGTACCGTAGGTCGGTTCTCGTGCTTATATAGTGTTCTCATATTTCTTCTATATCATTGTATGGATCTCGTTGCTATTCGACCAAGCCCTGCATTGTTATGAAATGGTTTTATATAAAACTTTGTGATTTACTGAATGAAAAAAAAAAGAAAACAAAATGATTGATATGGGTTAGAAATTCCTAGGATTTTTATGGTATTAAATGAAACAAAAACATTGATGTCAAATATTTATCAATTACTTCTATTATCTGACATGCTTCGTGACTTGTTATTATTCGTTTTTCTCCCTATTACACTAACAACTGTTTATCACAATTTGCTGGCATTTTTATGCTTAAATATATGTGCCTTTTTTAAAGATATGTAACTTGTTATCGCAAATGATGTAATTTTTCATATTCATATTTCATGATTTTGGTACTTTTGTTGTTTAAAATCAAGTATTTTAAAAAAAATTACAGCTAATATCATCTTTTTTTTAAGCGTCAAAATGATAAAATATAATCCTGGAAACATTTAAATCTGTAAATACATTAGTACGATTTGAGCCTGCATTTGTTTTAAGTCTAATAATGAGTGATTATACGAAACAGCATATAAAATTGGATCAAGTTATATTAGGATGGGTATAGTATATTAGTATTGGGTTGTGTCACATAAAATGCCCGTTTTCAAGGTAAAGGATTTGTATTGAAAATACAACATAATAATATGAAAACAAGATAATTTTATGAATTAAAGCTCAGTGAGATCATGAAGTACCCATGTATTAAGCTTTTTTACTTTCCCAATACACTTTAAATGTCTGGAAACGGTAGATGCACTTGCATTTAGTTGTGCTGAGAGTCCTTTAACTGTTTAACTGTAGGGGTTTCCTTCTACTGTATGTTTGAGGACATCGTTGTCTTCTACGGAAGTCTTCCTCGGGGCAAGTTTTACAAGTCGGTAAAACTCGGTCCCCAGCTGAAAACTTAGCAAACCAACGGCGAATGGTCCGTTCATTAACACTCCCCTCCCCAAATGCGTTGCAAATATTTCTAGCGGCCTCAGCTGCTGAATGGCCGAGTTTAAACTCGTTAAAAAATAATACTCGAAAATCGCGTGTTCCCATGTTCATATTTGGAGGTATACTAAAAAGTGGGTAATTGATTGGGAAGCTAATGTTTATAATACAAAGGTAGAGGATTAGTAACTGTTTACTTTACATATGTAAACATTCGGAAGTAAACAACAGAGACCTGCAAAACCTTTATGTATTTCAGAAACTATAAAAACGGACATTTCATGTGAAACAACCCAATACAAATATATTTAAGCTACAATTAATGTTAATATATTGACCTGGATAATTTTTTTTGGAGAAAATTATTAAAACACTAAATAAAAAGACTTATTTATTGTGCCAACATTTTTGACCAATTTTATGTAGACTGGGGGAACTACTCCACAGCAATCTTTATAATAAAATAAAAATTCTATTTAAAGTAAGTGGATCTAAGAGTCAATTGGTAGCTTATTATGAGTAACATTCTACTTTACGTAAATCGATAGTAAGTAAGATTATTTAATGTAAGAAGCGATTTTCCTTTAATTCACTTGATTCATCGGATATAGACTGATGAGCCGCGATGATAAGTTGTCGGCTAATTTCTCATCTTAAACAAATTGTGGAAGACAACATCAGCCACTGCATAACAAAGCCTGCTTCCAAAATAAACGAGAATTCAGGCGCGTAGAATATGAGCCGCCCTAAGGGACTCCAATTATCCTTCATCATGCCATATCCTTCTCCATCATCCTTCGGTTTCCTCTTCTATTTTCTCACGATACATCTCCCCATTCTGATATAGTCCTTTTGAAAACTTTCGAACCTACAAACAAAGAACCTAGGCTTGGGTTCAGAGAAGATATTTTCGTTGTAAATGTCGAAAAATACATTTTAGTTTATAAAATTTTTCTTAGTTTCAAAAACTATATCAGGAACCAAAAGAATACCACTGTCCTAGAATTGTTTTGTAATGATGGAGTTTTGTTGACCGTTGAGAAATTAGATGAGGAAGATGGTTGGGGGTGCGGTCATAAATTAAAAACACACATTTAAAATAACACTTATTTTAATTGATTTTTATTTTGATTACTTATTTTGATTTTTATTATTTTATTCTTCGGTAAGGCGTAGAAGACCTAGCCAGCGTAGCCTGACGGTCGTGCGCAATTGCATAACTTACGCGCCGCGGAACATTCAGTGTACTCAAGAAAAAAATCTATTTTAGGTTGTTAATAATCATTAAATAAATATGCAATAGTTGGCCTACGTTTCTATGTTTCATTTTTCTTATACTCTTGCCATTACAGTAAAATTTTCTTCTTTTAATGAAACTGTACAGTAAATAAATGTCGTGATTTGCAATATAAAAATGTTAAAAATTATGGTTTGATTAAACCCAGAGTATAAAAATTGCGTTAATATAAATAAATAAATTAAAAGCACTCAATGGGTCTAATTATTTCACAAATTCTATTTTTTTATATTTTTGGGTTTTATTATAAGTTAGTAGCGTTATTTAATATATTAATTTAATCCTTTCTGTGTTTATAAAATAATGTTTTTTTGGTAAAAATGTTTACGTGTTCTAAAAAAAGATTAGTTAATGTGCTTTCATATTAATGATATTAATTCATATTAATTCTTATTAATGAGCTTCAAGCGAGATTCCTTATCTTTAAGTGGTATTTTGCTGGCTTAAAATGGAAGAGAAAATAAAACATTTTTGTCATTCAATAATATTTTATTTCCATCATGATAACCCCTGTTTTCTCGTGTCTTTGCAGACCTGGCAGAAATTGTTGGAGTTTAGCTAGAATGTGATCCCCCACCCATCTTATTCACCAGTCCTTGCCTCAACTAATTTTCAGTTATTTTGGCTGTTTAACTCTCTTAATGGGAAACACAGGACTGCAATATGCACAAAGAGTTCATTGCGCAAAAATCAGAGAAGTTCTGGGAGGACGGAATTAAAAATTTGCCTGAAAGATGACAATATGCAATAGATGAAAATGGGCTATATATTATTTATTAAAAGTATTTTCAAGAATTTGAAGTTTTTATTGAAATCATCTGTAAAAAAACGCTATGAACTTATTTTACAACCCAATAAATTGTCATTTGGGGGTCTTTCTCCATCTTCATGACAAAATACAAAATCATAAAAATAAACAATAAAAATTATTTACATACATATTTACTTTGTCAATTAAATAATGGTTAAAATGTATACTTTGTTCCATTATAAATTTTGGAAATCTTGTCAATCGATAATGAAAATAGGTTATATAACAAAGTATAAATTTTAACCAACATCCAACAGATAAACAACTTTTTATTTTTTTAGGCTTTTTTGCCGTTCGTTTTATTATTGGGTTTGAATAATCTTGTCATGCCCTTTTTGAGCCTTCTCTAAGAGCTCCCTCACCTCAATGAAGCTGTCAACCCTCGAAATGGCTCCTTATCAAATAACGATTATAGGCTCATTATCAATCTGAAACAACATAAAAGACTTTAATCATTTAGAAAATGCTGAACAACATACATTAAAAAAAACTGGCGAGAAGACGTGCTGCCTCCTTAAATGTCTTTCCTCATGTCTGGCATCTTATTATTTTGCGGAATTCTTAATCCTATTTGCTAATTGTTACAATACTGATGACATGTGCAAATAAATAAATAAATAAAATTAGTAGGTATTTTTTTTTATCTACACATATTTATTTTCACACCTGTCATGTTGTTGACAACCAGTGAATGGGATAACTCAATAATGTTGACGTGGCTTGAAAGGCATGATGGAGAGAGGATGCTTAGCGGTACCTCCTCCTCAGTAGGTAAGTGTAAATGTTTAGTTTATTTTTAAGTTTTAATTTTTAACGTTTTGAGATAAATGAGTATAAAAATTTAAAAGACAAAATTTAAACTACATATTTATAATGTGTTGTTAAAAAACCTTACAAATTATGAAAATATCGTCATGTACCTTTAATTGAATAGCAATGAAAAGAGCAAAAGTTTCTATTGTTTAATAAAAATATAATTTTAATGTTTATTTTAAATAGGAAATTATGTAAATTTAAAATGCACATTTTGGAAAAAAAATATTTTAATTATTTTTAAGAATTAACTAAACGATTATGAATTAATTAAATTCAAGGACAAGAAAAACTTTTAATTTCAGAAGCTCAACGAACCTAAAAAGCTTTTAAAAGCCCCGAAAAACTTGATATTAAATCAAACTTCCTTGATGAATATGAATCCTTTTAAAGTGGCAATCTAAGACCATATCGATTAATTTTTATATTATTAAATTATTAAACAGGGTAAAGAGGCACGATCTTTAAAGAGTTATCTTTTTCTGACATAACCATAGCTATTCTGAAGATTGAATGTAAATATACAATAAATTGAAGGACCTGAGTACTATTAGTATTTCTGTATTTCTCAATGCTTGTTTTTCTCTTATTGCTTGTTCATTTAATTGCAGAAAAATATTTGGACTATTGATTTAGATCATTTTTTTTCAAACACATACAAACCCACACACAACCTCAAATATTTTCAAGGCTAATTTATAGTTACCAAAACTTTCTTTGTTACATTTGTATTTATTGATTTCCTTTTCTTTTTTTCTTTTTTCCTTACTTATTTCTGAGATGTATTGAAAAATCAACATTCAAAACATAACTATCGAGGTGTAAGGTAAAATATGGACTTTTTTTTTTTTTTTTTTTTTTTTTTTTTTTTTTTTTTTTTTCTTACCCTCTGGTTTTATTTTCGAACAAAATACAAATACAAATATAATATGTATAGCTGTCAGATTTGTCCTTCTGTTACCCGGAGGTATTCTAAAGAGGATTGCTGTATGCGCTGGATGCACTAGTAATCTTTCAAGGGCTTCTTCTAAGCCTTTATTTATCCATTGCAAAATGGGAGGGACCATTCTTCAGGGTTTTGGCAATAAATTGAGTTCAGACATAGTCCGAACTCCTTCCCTCGGCGACAACGTCAACGAGAGGTAGTGATCCTTGCCACCTCCCAGGCTTGGGTGGTGGGGTGATATCAGAAAATAATGGATTAGCACAGGCCTTCAGCCCATCAAAAAATTTAATGTGCCTCCGGCTGATATATTCAGGCACTGTTGGCAATACTAATTCCTGATGAAGGATATGGTTTCTGGCCCTCTGTAAGTTGGTACCTCTGACAATCCGCCGAAGGATGGAGTTCTGGAACGTCTGTAATTGTTTGAGAGTGGACTTAAACAGATGCCGCATCAAGGGCGCACCATAGAGCATAGTCGGACGTATTATAGCCTTGTAGATCTAGAGTTTCAGCCTCAGTGAGAGCTGAGATGACGTGAGTAGATGATTAAGTCTATAGCTCTTTCTCCTGGCCAGTTTGAGTCGTTCCCGTACGTGACTAGATAAGGTGAGGTGCCTATCTAGAGTGACGCCCAGGTAGAGGATTGAATTAGAGACTGGCAGTGTTTCTCCGTTCACTTTAAAATCAGTGGGCAAAGCGCTCTTCCTCTTCTGGAACGACATGACAATAGCATACTGTCTTCTTCGGGTTCACCCTAATGCCAATCTCCTTCAGCTCATCTACAATAGTGGTCGATGCTCCTTGTGCCAGGGTGAGAGCCCTTTTCGGTCTCATACTAGAAGCATAGATGCCAATGTCATCGGCGTAGGCTGCTACCAGTGCCATTGGGTGCTTCATTGAGATCACTTTTGCTGTAAAGATCACAAACAATAGTGGTCCCAATACAGAACCTTGAGGAACCCCACAAATGGTGTCCTTTGAAGTTGACAATTTATCGCCTACCCTTACGACGAAGGATCTCCCGCTTAAGTAGCTTCTGATCAATCGGCATAATGAAGCTGGAAAACGATAGTCTTCCAACTGGCGAAGCAGTAACTCGTGGGATACACAATCAAACGCCTGTGTGCAGTCCAGCGAGATGAACGCCGTGGCTTCATTGTTCTTCGTCATACGCTCTATTGGTGTGCCTTTGAAGTTTCACTAAATGATGATCGCAGGCTACGCCTCGTGAGAACCCGGTCTGTTCTGGTGGAATGATGGACTCCTCACTGCAGTGCTCTAGCAGATCGTGATGGATCAGCCTCTCGAACACCTTGCTCATATGCGAAAGGAGACTGATAGGCCGATAATGCTCTGGTGAGTCTCCATTCTTCCCAGGCTTAAGTAGCGGCACTATGATCGCTTGCTTCCAGTCATCGGGGAAGTATGAGATCCGCATACAGGAGTTAAAAATGTTTAATAAGAAGGCTTTACCCCTCCGAGGTAGCATCTTAAATAGTACATACGGAATATCATCCAGTCCCGAAGCCTTGTTACCCTTGGTGCGTCGTAGTACCGACTCAAGCTGTCCGAAGGTGGAGAATATCCTCTTTTCATTAGGGGACGTTGGTCTTCCCGCAGGAAGTGTGGGAGCATTTAACAGCCGATCATCTTCCCTCGCCTTATAAGAATCGGCCAAGAGTTCAGCCTGTTCCTCAGGGGATAATAGGGTGCCACCTGATGTAAGGTGTACACTCTTCCTCTTAGTGACGTGTGACCTCACAAGTCTCCAGAACTGACGATGATCATCATGAGTCCTACGGAGTTGCTCGTGCCATAGGAAAGTCTTCCATTCACGCATGAGGCTGGCTATCTGCCGGAAGGTAAAATATGGACTTTTGTAAGAACTATTGTTATATCGCCAGACTCGTATTTACAATTGGAGAGACTGGGCATTTTCCCAGTGTATAAGGTTTTTATTGAGGCGAAAGATTCGAGATGCCAAAAGCTATGTTTTATGTTGTTCATATTTCTTTGTATAAAAAAACGAAATTGTTTACTGTATATTTTTCTTGTAGAGAGGGACAAGTAAAACATTGTATTGTATAAACTATCGTTGTATTGTGCAATGTTCCAAGCACAAAATCAAGTAAAAGGTTTGAAAATCGTTGATAAATCTATGTTGCTCAAAGCTGGTGTACTCAACATCATAACAATATATTAAACAACAAAAAAGATAAATGTGAGTACCATTTTATCCACATTATTTCGTATTAGGAAGAAGTGAAAAAGAAAGGGAACAGTCACAAGTTATCTGCCGGAGAATCTGTTCACCAGAACTAGGAGTCTTCACCTAGAAAAATTTAAGAAGTACTTCTTTTTTAATGAAATTATAATAAGTCTCATGGATTTGTTGATTATTTTTTTCACTTCCCTGATTCCGTTTTAATTATTTTTTTTATACAGTTGATCTTTATTTTAAATGGACTACTTTCCATATTTATTTCTTAAGGAATGTTAGGATTTTAAACGTGATACCGACAATAGTTTCGGTAATATTTACATAAGGTAGCATATCTAATAAATTGGGCTATAATCTATAAGTTAAAACCAAATGTATTAAAAAACAAAAGCAATTGTAATAGGATCCCGTCACCTTCTGGAAACTGTTCTGACCCGGTTCGTAAATATTTTTTTTTTTTTTTTTTTTTTTTATTCGTATGTATTACAGTTTGTCACAATGGACAATAATAATACGTAAATAGTAAT
Organism: Piezodorus guildinii; assembly: GCA_023052935.1. NCBI lineage: Eukaryota > Metazoa > Arthropoda > Insecta > Hemiptera > Pentatomidae > Piezodorus > Piezodorus guildinii. The sequence continues at coordinate 103,150,750 of CM041294.1, read as the reverse complement.
CCTATAAAGTTCTACCTGACCAGCAAGTATCTGAGAGTAACTTTCGATGAAACACTAGAATAAGTTTAGAGAAGGAGTTTTTCAGACGTTTCTGATGATTACTCAGGCAGAGAAAGGAAGTATTGAAAATAGTGGATTAGATAGAAAATGAAATTTTTTAAGAAGGAGAGGTATCATAGTTGCTTTAAATGAAAAAGAAATTTATAATAAAGTAAGGATAACTTAAAATTTTGAATTTCAGGCATTATGTATTGTGAAAATTCAAATAGGCCATCATATAGGTTTTAGAGTAAGTGTTGAAGTAACTAAAAATAGTGGCTATTGCTTCTGTTATTGGAATTTGTGTCAAGTTGAGAATTTGTTATCAACGATTTAATATCTATGCAGCTACCGACAGTATGTTTTAACTTATAAATATATTATATAAACAATAAATACACCAAGAACAAACTTCATAATTATGTATTAATTAATTTTTCCAATTTTTTTTTTTTTTACGATTTTTATAACCAACTGAGACTCCTGTCACCCTTGCCTCATGTTTCCCTCAGTGACTATAAATTTATCGACTCTTGAGCTGCATCAATAAAACTGGATCCCATAAAGTAGAGTGCGCTCATTTTATTGCCTAGGGCCCTAACTTTATTGGCTCCTTATATAGGCAGAAGGCCCTGGGGTTAGGTAATGTGTAGGGAGGTTTTACTAATCCTAGTAAGTATATGCCATTGATCCTTATTGCGTCAATCATTGTGTGTTTTGTTAAAATAATGTTGTTTTTTTTTCAATTTAAGGAAAGCTATTTGTTGAGCTAAGTTTAAAAACTTACCTTTTCTTTTACACGTATTATGAACGACTATAAGGAGTATTTTTTATTTATATTTCCCTATTCTTACATACAATTACCTATATATATTTTAAGTCCCATCTCGGATTTGTAGGCTATACAGTAGTATTTTCGGGTCATAAGGTGAATGCGAGAGATTAATTCCCTTCAACCCTTGATTTACTGTACATATATGTGTGAGATAGAAAATTAGAAGTAATAGTGATCATAAAATTTTTTGAGTAAGAGATTTCAATGAAAATAAATATTTTTGAGCCATCTGAGCCATAATAAACAAAAAATTCTAAAACTGTCTTTTCACGTTAAGCGGACGTGCAGTGATAACTGATGTGCAGTGATTCCAAAGGCACTTTTTTGGAACAAAAGTCTGCATTGGTCGTTCTATTTAAATTATATCAGCCATTTTAACGTTATTTTGTTCCTTTGTGAATTCACTTTCAATGGTAGTACTGGAATTTGTTTATCTCAAATTTATGTTTTAACAATATATATGTTTTGTCAATAATATTAGAGACTAGCTGTGAACCACAGCTTTGCTAGCGAATATTGTATTTCGTATTAATTTATGTGCGTTTATAGTAAGAGTGGCTATAATAAATATGAACTATCTGCTACTGTTTGTTATTATTTGAAGCCCGATCTAGACTTCTTCCTGTCAAATTTACAATTTCAACCACTTGTAAGTTAAAGATTTTCAAACCCAGCCTTATTGCACATCTAGACACGAAGACGAACCTCCAGGAAAAATTTTAGCTTCACAACCATAGTCATTTTTTAAATACTGCGATGACCAGAAAATTGATTGATATAATTTATAAATATAGGCATATAGCTAATAAAAGTCCTAAGTATGATTAAAATAATAGTTCTTATTATTATACTCGAATAATTCAAAAGAAATAATAATTGTTATAATTTATTTAAATTTATAAATGTATATGCTTCAAGGTAATAACGAATAAAGTTAAAAATGACTCTTGAAATAAAACATGACTTATATAATAATATAGATTGATATAAATATAGTCTCCGCAACCTTCTTTACACCCTAGTGGCCTCATCTCTTTTCGGACCAAATATTTTGCCTGTAGTACCTTATTTTCGAAAATTTCAGCCGTTGTTCGTCCATCAAAGTAAGCGGCCACGTTTCACATCCGTAAAGGACCGTCGGAAGAATAATAGTTTTATAACTTCTAACCTTTAAGTTTTTAGACAGAAGCCGCGAGCCAAGTAATTTCGCAACTGAATAATAACATGCATTTCCCGCTTATAACCGGGACTTTATTTTCTCCTGGACTTAGTTTTTCTCGTTATCATTGAACCTAAATACTTAAATTTCTCTACGTGCTCAAAAGTATGCCCTGATATATTAATATCATTAAGATCGCCACCGTCTCTGCTACTAATCATATATTTTTTCTTACCGGTATTTATTTCGAGTCCTATTTTTTTTACCGGTTTTTATTTTATTAGTTTACATGTCTTCCCCTAACAGTACCAAATCATTGGCGTTTCGCAGAACCGGAATTTTTTCTACCAGATTTAATCCTTTCTCGGTACACGTCACCTTTTCTTTGACATATTCTAAAGCGATTTCGTCTGCGTCAATTTCTGTTACTATGATCGCTATTAAGAAGTTTTTAAAAGAATATATTTGAAAGAACTTCCGCGTAAATGACATTTTTAGTTTTATTTTCATGTGGCAGAAGAACATACTGATTTTCTCCGCAACCCGATCTTGGCGTAAATCAATTCCTACGTGTTTAAATGTTTGGCCCTGTGATTTACTAATTGTTACAGCAAAAGATAAATTATGGGGAAATTGAATTATTTTAAAAATAAAAAGTAAATCATTTGGAATCATTGGGATGCGAGTTTTTTTCCCCCTAATTTTTTCCGTTTTTTCCCAGATTTTCCACTGATTCTTCCCTCCTATTGGTCTCAGCGTGATGTTATATAGCCTATAGCCTTCCTCGATAAATGGACTACCCAACACAAAAAGAATTTTTCATTTCGAACCAGTAGTTTCTGAGATTAGCGCGTTCAAATAAACAAACAAACAAACTCTTCAGCTTTATAATATTAGTATAGAAATATCTCTGTAACTAGATATTCTCCAAAATCTATACTGACTTTCAATGCTAATTGATTTTTGTGACAAAGTTCCTGTTAGCAGGTTCTTGTATATAATATGTTATGTCATAAAATTCTATAGATTTTGTCAATAACTTCAGATAAATATCTCTGTAACTAATTATTATCATACATAATATATCTTTATTTCCTGCATTTAACTTTGTTTAAAATCGTTACTAGATAAGTTTAAGAAAACTTTGGGTTTTATATAACGACCAGGGCTTACTTTTGTCTTGAAAAAGTGCATTTGCAACCACTGTGTGACATAACATATTTAATAGTTATATACATATTTAATAGTTACAACAAGTTTGTTACAAAAATCAACTAACATTAAAGGTCATTATGGATTTTGTGTATTTTTACTATTTATTCGAAAGCTTAAATTAAAAACAACTTTTAAAGAAATTAAAATTTATAAATTTTTAATTTAATAAATGAGTGGTAAGATATTTGTTAGTTGTGTAAAGCGAGCACCAGATTTGTTCGTATAAAACTGTTCGTTTGTTCTTATGTTATTCTTATATAATGGTTCTTATTTTACTTTATAATCTAACTGTATATTATTACCATGCTTTGTATTTAAGAATCCCTGTATGTTTGTTATTTATAAGATAAATAATCAATACTAACTTTGTCATTGGGGTAACTCTCTATTTTGATACATCTTATTTTTTTTTTAAATTTATTATTCATTTATTTACAACTGTATTGATTAATTTGTCTAGTAAATTAGCTGTAAGATAAAAGACATGAAGAGAAACTGCCCATTAGCAGCACTCCAATAGGTAATCTAAACTAGAAGGTCTCGACGCCATCTTCTTTTCAGACGCCTCGGAGCATTCGATACGTATAAAAATTCAATTTAAGTTCATACAATTAGTATGTTATTTTACCTTAATTAAATAAATTATTCACTTCCATTTTGTTTAAAGAGGTCATAACATTTTTTTCATAACCTCAAGTAATAGAAAAAAACGAACGAAAAATAGAAAATCAGTAGAAAAAACCTCAATGTAACATAATTTTACATTTTTGATCATTTGAAAACAAATAATATCTCAATCCCTCCAGAAATCAATCTTCAGAATAAATGTAAACACAAAGTTAAAATTATTTTACTTGTCTTATTCTTTTCGAATATGAGGACCACTTTAATTTTTTTTTTAATATAATTTTATCATTATAATATTAAGCATTATAATGATAGTTTATCTGGATATGCACACAATTATTTTATTAATTTATCTTATATTTTTCTTTTATATCTGATTAAATCCATATAAGTATAATCTTAATATTATTATTTTTCATTTTTCCGTACACGAGACTTTGTTTTTGTACACTACAATTCTTAAGAGACTGAAAATCCCATAATTAAATTAACTATGCATTCTTTGTTCTTTCTTTTTCTGTTCTAATAATGTCATTTATTACTTCTTTTTTTTTTGAATTTTAATGATTATTCATTTTTTTTTTATAAAGGTTGTGATTTCTTATTTATCTTGTTACTGTAATAATCATATTCCAGTGTATTATCAAGTCTGGTTACAGTTGAAATGTTACATTGTAAAATACGAGCTGTGTTGATTCTGCTCATTAAAATATTACTCATCAAATTAAATTCGTTGTGGCTCTGTTTGTGGAGTTCTTTTTTCCTCTCATTCAGTGTGAAGTTAATGATTCTGTCGTTAATTAAAACACAACTCGATTTTAATAATGATAATTGATTTGGTAATTTTAAGCTCATTATTTCTGATTATTCAAGCGAAATTTTTAATTACGCCTTCATGGGTAAAATCATTCACTATATCCTTTCGGTATTCCTGTGCTGAAAGTAGTTTGATATACTCATAGCGGGTGCCTAAAAAATAATTTAGCCGCTTCCCTAACTAACCTTTTGATGAAAATCTAATCTTCTTTACTATGGCTCGTTGTTTAGAACACTAAAAATCTTTAATTCTTTTTCTCTTTTTTTAAATCAACATGAATGATGATCAAAGAAAAAAAAGGCTGTCGAGAAGATTTTTTATATTGTCTTGTAAGTAAATATGATAATAACAATAAAAAAAAATATCTTCGTAGCCTTTTAACAGATCTAACTAAACTGAACATTGAAAAATTGGCCGTATTTATATGCGAAAGAATATAGACTAATAGTTATGAATGTATATAGTTTACACTATTTCAGTAAGATTCATTATCGATTTTAAGCAATTCCACGTTTCATAATTATTTTTAAATACTTTAGTTTGAATAGTTTTCCTTACATAATTAAAGAATGTACGATTTCTATGTAAATCTATTTAATTGACTTACGGAGTAGAGCTTTGGGGCTCTACGAAACCATCAAATTCTTAGTTTAGTTACCTAGTGGAGTGATGCCAATGGGCATTTTCTCTTCATGTTTTTTTTTTTCATGTATTTTATCATTACCAACATATTTACTTGTTGCATTACAAAATACAGTTGTAAATCTCAATAAAAATATCAAAAAAAAAAAAAAATTGACTTTGAGGCCCTTCAACAAATTTAGTTATTTTAGCTTTCAATTAAGAAAACAATCATTTAAAACAAGTAAATAAAAATAGACTATATTTAGGAAATTAAAATATCTTTTCTACTTTTTAATCTTAACATATTTCTATTCATACCTGTCATGAGATAATTCGGAAGAGAGTTACTGCTGTATATGTATGCTTTTTATTGTTAAAAAATAAATAAATATTTTAAATAAATAATAAATATTTGTTATAATTTTTTATTTTAAAGCATTTATTATTAGTATACGGGCTAGTATGTATATCCCTCTAATTGGATCTATCCCTCTTTCCCTCGAAAACACCTCCTTGGTATCTGTCTTTTACGATATTTAAAAAAAAAAAAAAAAAAAAAAAAAAAAAAAAAAAAAAAAAAGACCTCCTTATATTCTAGTTATGCTTACTACATGTTCCTCTGCTTATTCAGTAAACACTAGATCCCAACTTATAAACTTGTAAATTCGTTACCACAGAATCGCCTCCTTTCAATTTTTTTTTTTTCGTACTCCTCTATTTTGTAATTCATTGCCTATATCTATTCGTAAATCTTTATCATTAACCACTTATAAATATCAATTGTTTCTCTATCTCCTCCTTAACCATGAATCTTCTCAAAGTATGTAAAAATGTATCTCCTTGTTACAAAATCCACTGTGTTGGCCCGGGGCCTCGCGGTGTAAACTCCTGCGGGTTTACACTCACGTTTCATGATGCTATTTTCAGTGTAGGTTCATCACTCCCTACGACTAATTTTGTGAGTGGCCACCCTTTGGCTGACGGATCTCACATACCCGGGGGAGAGGTTGTGAGTGAATCCCCATTTTTTATATCCTTATAAAAGCCCCGCCGGGACTGGGATTCGAACTCAGAACCTGTAGCTTGAGAGACTAGCGCGCTAGCCACTCAGCCACGGACTCCCCTTTTATGATTAATATATCTTTTTTTTTTGAGCCGTCCTATTTTATTATATTATTATAGTATACGGGCTAGTATGTATACCGAATTGAATTGGATCTATCCCTCTTTCCGTCGACAACACCTCCTTGGTATCTGCCTTTTCCGATATTTCAAAAAAAAACCTCCTTATATTCTAGTTATGCTTACTACATGTTCCTCTGCCCATTCAGTAAACACTAGATCCCAACTTATAAACTTGTAAATTCGTTACCACAGAATCGCCTCCTTTCAATTTTTTTTTTTTTTTTCGTACTCCTCTATTTTGTAATTCATTGCCTATATCTATTCGTAAATCTTTATCATTAACCACTTATAAATATCAATTGTTTTCTCTCTCTCCTCCTTAACCATGAATCTTCTCAAAGTATGTAAAAATGTATCTCCTTGTTACAAAATCCACTGTTATGTTTATATACTGAATGCTTAAAAGACCATTTGTATTATACTTTTTTGTTATTCTTATTTATTTGGTAGGATTTATCTGGGTTCAACCATGGGTTGGTTATCAACCTGTAATCAGGTTATCAGCCTGTAAGGATGTTAAACTTTAATGTCATTAATCATCACTTTATTATATAAAAATTGTATAGCTTTGATAAAAGGTTTAACTCCTTAAGGCCTTTCAACATACCGCTGGTAATCCTTTCTTCGTCTCCCAGAGCCACAGTTACATCGTGGGCTACCCCATGCTCAGAGAGTGTTCTGGTAACAGGATAGGTTTCGATCAAGTTCATTACACTGAGCTTTTCGTCGCATTTCGGCCATATTGGTGGCAGTTCTCTTTGGTTAAAGTGTTGGTGGGTAATTCTTGTATGCCAGATATTGTTATTATTCTTAGAGGACTATTCGTCCTAAAATAAAATCATTTTCATTTCATTGATGTAATAATTGACATGTCAAGCAGATCATTACCTAACTATATAAGTTAATTTTACTTGTGTCAGGTTTCATGCCATGCAAGAATTATAAACAATGTTTTTATACTTACTGTTTTAATGAAGTAAGGTGAAAGGAATTCGCGCAATGCAGGCACATATATCACTCTCTTGTCCTCAACAGTAGCTACTGGATGTTCATTAATTCAAAGCAAAAGAGCTATGTGAAGTCAAAGAAGGTCTCTTTGCTCCATTGAATGGCGGGATAGTGAATTTGCAGTTGAATAGCTGCCTGTTTGGTAATACAGGTCCCTTACTAACCTCCGGCAAACCGTTTCACTTCTTCCCAATAATAGACCATCGGACAAGTTGCTCTAACTAGTCACTTGTCCGTCAATAACGAGCAAATCATAGAGTATTCAACGTGATGAACGGATGAATGAAACTATTGAAATTAACGAATTTCTTTTGCAGTAGAAACTACGGTGTGTATGCCTGTGTCTCTAGTCATTTTTATAAACTTATTAGAATAAATTAAATGGAAATGTTACAGTATTATTCTTTCTTAATGAACATCATTTTCCAAGACCTCGCTTGGTTAGTGCGTTATAAAAATTGGTTGAATGGAGTTTTTTGATGCTCCATGCACATGACAAAATTTGAATATAATTAGTTGTTACTTTCACTTAATAATGTATAGTAAGGGAAACTATTGAAAATTTTATGATTTGATTTTTCACTGAAAATTTACGTTTTAGAGTTCATATGACCAAGTCCCGCAAACAGGTCCTTGTGTGTGTAGTTAGTCAAGCTCGAAATCGATAATTTTTTTAAACTGAAATTTTATATTTTAGGACCGAATATGCCCGAGAGTCACACCAACTTTTTCAACCACTCAGGCGAACCAGAAGAGTCACGTTATACAACGAATTTTACACTTTTTTTACGATCTTATAACAAATGAATCTAAACATTTCGATTAAACTAACTATATCTATGTAAAATTTAATGAGCTTTAATAAGGTTTGATTATGATTGAAATAGAGAGATATGGCTGAACTACCGATAATCAAATTTCTTCTGAAGTACCCTTTGTTTGGATTCCAAATAATAATCGTAGCATTGATATCAAACGGCCAAATATACTAGTTGATGATACCCAACTAAAGGAGGAAAGAGCAAACATATTCTTAGATAAATTTGTTTACTAAACATAATAATTTTTCTTTATATAGATCTAAAAATATAAAGTTCGAAAGCTAGATATTTAAGAAAAAATGTTACTTTATAAAAAGTTGTGGAAGGTAATGTTGAGTGACGAATAGGACATACAGTTCAGTGATTATTGTACCCAAAAATTTAATATTGTAATTTCATTGAATATAAAACATATGTTTCCAACAAAAATGAATAAACTTTAAATATTTTTCAAATATAACTTTATTTAATAGTTCATTAATTTATTTAAACAACGGAGTTAAGTGAAAGTCGTGTGTTGCGTATATCAGATTTTTAAAATGATTACTGAGTTTATCTAAAATTAATAAGTCTCAAAAGACACTTTGCAATTGTTATTTGTTCTTTAAACTTTAATAAATCATAAATTTCCTTCGACTTAATAAAACAATCCTTTTTTTTTTTTTTTTTTTTTTTTTTAACTCATGTTCCATAGTTAATTATATTATTTAATAGTGTTTACCAACAACCATTAACATAGTATCCTCAAATAAAACAGTATGTATTTTCAACTCTTTATACCATGCCCAGGATATGAATTTCGTTCATCTTAAATAATAATTAAGACATAAAATATAACGGAGTACTTTTCTTTAAAATTATTATTCTAAAATATTATTATTCTTTTTAAAATCAATCTTCAAGGCCGAATCATACAGTTAATAAAAGGAATACTTTACATCATTTTTTTTTTTTTTTTTTTTTTTATTCATTGAGCAATATTACAATCTGTCCAATTCAGGACATTTTTAATAGTGATAAAGTACAACATTCATACTACATTCACACGATATATACAATACTATAAATTTATATAATAATAATAATAAAATATACATATATACAAAATAAAATCAATAAAAATATATACAATAGTCACTCATACCTATATACAATTCACAAGCATACAGCACGTGAGTGGAGAATCTAGCCAATGCTAGAACTCCAATATACATGTTATAAGAGGTCACGAGGCCACTGCCGTTTCAACCTTCTAGGTGGGTTGTATGGATGGGTGGGGCTGGATAGGGATTGAGCTAGAGGATTAGGATGATGAATGAGATTCTGGTGGAATTTGGAAAATTTGGATGGAATCAGGTCTGAAGTAAAAGGAACATTAAGGTCGTGGTGCAAGGTATAGTTGGAAACATAATATGGAGCATTTACTATTGTACGGAGGACTTTGGATTGAAAGGATTGAATGCGTTTGATGTTAGTACGTTTAGCTGTCCCCCACAGTTCAAGTCCGTAGGTCCAGATGGGCTTCAGTATTGTCCTGTAGATTAATAATTTGTTGTCAACTGTAAGTTCAGATTTTCTGTTGAGTAGTCGGTATAACTGTCCGAATCGTCGGTTTAGTTCTTGTCTTTTAAGTCTTGTATGTGGGTTCCAAGTCAATCTTTTGTCTAATAGTAAGCCAAGATACCGGACTGTATCTGAAGGAGGAATTGGAATGGAATTGAAGTAAACTGGCGGACAGGAGTTTCGTCGAAGAGTGAAGGTTACGTGTTTGCATTTGGCTTCGTTCACCTTAATGCGCCAAGCATTACACCAGTCTTCGATAAGAGAAAGGTGTCTTTGCAGGTTTAAGGATGCTGTTTCAGGATTGGAACTGGATGATAGGATGGCGGTGTCGTCTGCAAAAGTTGCCAGAAAGGTATCAGGATGTGTAGGAATATCAGCAGTGTAAAGGATGTAGAGAACGGGTCCCAAGACGCTGCCTTGAGGAACACCGGCCTCAACGGGATAAAGGTTAGAAAATTCTACACCACAGCGAACGCGGAACGAACGGTTTGAGAGATAGGATCGGAGAATGAGGTATAGAGACTGGGGTAAATGGGTTTTCAGCTTGAAGAGTAATCCAGTGTGCCATACCCGGTCAAAAGCTTGCGCAATGTCCAGAAACGCACCAGAACAATACTCTTTGCATTCAAGAGCTGAGGAAATATGGTCTACAACTCGGAGACCCTGTTGAACTGTGGAATGCTGAGGACGGAATCCAAACTGATGGGAAGGAAGATTTTGAGATTCTAATATGGGTAGGATACGTTTAAGAAGAAGCCTTTCGAAGATTTTTGAGAGGATGGGGAGTAGACTAATAGGCCTGTAGGATGAAGTGTTGTTGGAAGGTTTGCCTGGTTTTAGAAAAAGAATGATAGTGGAATGTTTCCATAACAGAGGAAAATAGGTGGTGCGTAGGATGCAGTTGTAAATATAAGTAAGGAATATAATGGCTTTCTGCGGAAGTTGTCGGAGGATCTGGGGAGTAAGGAGATCGTGTCCAGGAGATTTACGGAGGGTAAGTTTTTGGAGAAGATATTTGACCTCAGAGGGATTAATAGCTTTAGGAGGTAGGGAAAGTGGAATTGGTGACATAAGAAAGTCTTGCACTGTTACGGTGTGATTGGCGTGGGATTCCGGGTGAGGAGTGAAAACTTTGGAGAGGTGTGTGGCGAATTCCTCGGCTTTATCTTCATCAGACGCAGCCCAGGAGTCATCACCACGTCGGAGAGGATGGGAAACTTGATGGTATTTTAGGATCTTTTTCGTGACATTCCACAGGGAATTATCACGAGCTGATAGAGAGGAGAGGTAGGAATTAAAGGACTGGGAACGGAAGGTCGCCAACTCCCTCTTCAATTGTCTACAATAGAAGTTATAGGAGCGGCGATCTGTTGGGTGTCGGGTGCGCTGCCATAATGATCTTGCTCGGCGTTTGGTATGGATGAGGTCTATAATATGTTGTGGAAAATGATTTTGGTGAGGATTTATATTGGGGTGTTTAGGAGAGGAGGCAGTCCAGACAGCTTGTTGGATGGCGGTGGTAAAGGAATAGACGGAATTATCTAGGTCATCTGGGGTTTTGAGGGTTACTCTGAGGTCAATATTATCGGTCAGGATTTGGCGGAAAAGGTTCCAGTTGACAGGACCTCGGATGAATGATGGTGGAATGGGTTTTGGAATTGGAGTGAGAGATACTTTTAGGATCAGTGGACTATGGTCTGAGGATAGTTCATCAAGGCGAGTTACAGAAAAGTTGAGGGAGCCTAATCCGCTGTGGATAAAGAAGTCGAGGATGTCAGGATTGCGGTTAGGATCGGTTGGCCAGTAGGTAGGGGAGTCAGGAGGCAGGATATTAAAATTTCGGGAGTTGAGTGCAGACAGCAAATTTCGTCCCCGAGAATTCGTGGTTCTGGAACCCCACTGCTGATGCTTGGCGTTTAAGTCTGCACCCAGAATGAAACGATTTCCTATGGAATCCAGGAAGGATACAAATTCGGAATTGGAAATGGAATGTTTAGGAGGGCAGTATGCAGATGTGAGGGTTACCGGAAAGGAAAAAGTCTTGATTACTATGGCTGTGGCTTGTAGGAAATCATAGGTGGGAAGTGGGAGTAAATGATGAGAGAGGGATTGGTGGACAATGATAGCAGAACCGGCATGGGCTTTACCGTCTGGGTGGTCAGTACGGTATGTGATGTATTGCGGTATTTTGAAGTACTGTTTAGTCGTTAGTCTTGTTTCAGTTATAAGTGCAACATCGATTGTTTTGTCTTGCAACAACGCTGTCAGTTCGTCAGTATGATTTCTAACACCATTCGCATTCCAAAGGAGAATGGATAAGGAGTTAGGTGAATTCATTTAAGGATTTTTCAAGGCAGGGATTAGATTTGATACTAGATTTGTAAGGAGTGATATAAGCGGCATAACAAGAGATTTGATTTCGGAGATGAACGATGTCATTAGACTGGTAAGATCTGTGACGTTTGATGGTGGAGGGATATGAGAAATTTGATGTTGAGGAGTTTTTTGAAGATTAGGTAAACTTTGTGGGATAGATTGTTGTCATGATTCTGGTTTCCACCTCCAAGCAAGTGGGCAAATGATACGTTAGAATTTACAAGTTTAAATGGTTCTCTTCTGCTTCTGGTTGGTACAGCTGTTTCATTCGGATCCTGAGGTTTTTGGTATCTGGTTCGGAGTTTCTTGTAGATTTCACATCCCTTGTAGTTAGCCGGGTGGTCCTTGAGGCACAGAGCACATACAGCGGGTGTAGATCTTGATCTTGTACATTCTTCTGTTTTATGCTGTTCACCGCATTTCACACAGCGTGGTATGTGATGGCAATAACTTTTGGTATGACCATATGCCTGACAGTTATGACACTGAACTATTTCCCTCTTTGTGTAAGGTTTTTCAACTTTTACACGGGTATAGTACAGTCTACTGAGGTCATAGATTTTTTCGACTCCTGCTGATGGTTCCAAGTCCACGAAGAATAGAGGCAGTGGACTTTTATCTTTTAGAACGTTGGTGACTTGCCTCACTTGGAATCCTAATTCTGTCAGTTCTTCTTTGATAGCTTCAACGGGTGTTGAGGAATGTAGGTTTCTGATTACGACCCTTAATGCTCTCTCCTGGCGCAGCTGATAAGTATGAAAGTCAGCTTTGGTCTCAGTCAGATATTTTACAATCTTTCTGTAGGTTTCAGCAGTAGTCGGAGATATTTTAGTATCATTGGTTCTACTTATACAATAATAACTATTAGGATCAGTTACTTTGTTTAAATGCGCACACATCAGTTTAAAATTTTTAATATTTTTAACAAATATTGGTGGAGGTAGTGGTTCCCTGGGTATAGGAGAAGATTCCATGGTTTCTTTTTCATTTTGGAGGATCTCAAATGGATTCGGTGTAAAAAACGGGGATTCATCAGTTATTCCTTGTGATGATGTGCTGGGCTGTGGTTCAGATCCTAATGAGGTAGCTGACGCGGTCGCTGGTGGAATTATTTTTTTATTTTGTTCACGGCGGGGTCTCTGTTTTGTAGGAGACGAGTTAGAACCTGCAGATCTAGATCTTTTAATTGCAGACTTTGAGGACATGACTTGATGGAAATATCTCATTGATTAAGAAAATAATAATAATAAATAAATAATGAGATAAGAATTAAAGATAAAAGAAAGATAAGTTAACGAAAAGCAAGCCCGAGCTTGCCGAGCTAGCGGCAATCAGCTGATCAGTGACCCTCCTTTCACTTTTTCGTGATTGTACAAAGTAAATTATAACTTTGCTTACCGAAATTTCTCCAATATTCACTGCCGTAGTATTCCTGAGGTCTAGTGATGTTCTCCAGACTGAATTCAAGCGAATTCCTACTGAAAAAAGCAAAAATCTGAGAGACGATGTAACGTATGACTGTTATCATCGAGCGCATCAGCTGATCTCCCTAACTACGTGTATGATATATTAAATTATATTTTGGACTATACATTAATAGTGTTAGAAATGAACAAAAAATAAAGTGTAGCGTAGGAATAACCAGAAAATTAAAGAATTAAAGGTAAATAACCTCAATGAGTTTTTTTTTTTTTTTTTTTTTTTTTTTACTGGATTATATTACAGCACTTAATTTAACCGAAAATAGATTCAGGTTACTACACGTGGTCTAATATCTGATAAAGTCGAATAAATCGTCTGACTTAAATTGAATAATTTATCTTTCCATACTCGTAAGGCTTGATGTATGAAAAATCCAAAAGCTATAGTGCCTAGGATCATTTCGACCCTACGCCATAGTCGACATTTTATCTCCTTTTTCTATATTTTAATTTTTGTAATAAAACATTATCCAGCATTTATCCTTTCTAATTTTATTTTTAATTCAGAGGTTATAAAATGGTTGGACAATGCTCTTCGATCTTATATATAACAAAGTTATATATATAAAAAAAAAATACAATACTTCGTTGAAATAAGCCGTTCCCTCTCAATCATTATTTTAGCGATTGTGAATAGTACAATATATTATTGAATAATCTCTATTCTCTTGGTTTTAGAACACTGCATTTTAATTAGCCTAATTTACTTTTGTTTATATTTCTACTCAATATTTAATACACTTTATTTATTTTTATTATTAATATATCATTTTTTTTTTTTTTTTGAGCCGTCCTATTTTATTATATTATTATTGTATACGGGCTAGTATGTATACCGAATTGAACTGGATCTATCCCTCTTTCCGTCGACAACACCTCCTTGGTATCCGCCTTTTCCGATATTTAAAAAAAAAACCTCCTTATATTCTAGGTATGCTTACTACATGTTCCTCTGCCCATTCAGTAAACACTAGATCCCAACTTATAAATTTGTATATTCGTTACCACAGAACCGCCTCCTCTCAAAAAATTTTTTTTCTTACTCCTCTATTTTGTAATTCATTTATATCTATATCCTATATCTATTCGTAAATCTTTATCAATAACCACTTATTAATATCAATTGTTTCTCTCTCTCCTATGGTTCTACTTAACCATGAATCTTCTCAAAGTATGTAAAAATGTATCTCCTTGTTACAAAATCCACTGTTATGTTGGTATACTGAATGCTTAAAAGACCATTTGTATTATACTTTTTTGTTATTCTTTTATATAACAATGTTATATATAAAAAAAAATTACAATACTTCGTTGAAATCAGCCGTTCCCTCTGAATCATTATTTTTGCTATTGTGAATAGTACAATATATTAATGAATAATCTATTATCTTGGTTTTAGAACACTGCATTTTAATTAGCCTAATTTACTTTTGTTCATATTTCTACTAAATATTTAATACACTGTATTTATTTTTATGATTAATATATCTTTTTTTTGAGCCGTCCTATTTTATTTATTTTTAATAAATTT
Source organism: Piezodorus guildinii (assembly GCA_023052935.1). Taxonomy (NCBI): domain Eukaryota; kingdom Metazoa; phylum Arthropoda; class Insecta; order Hemiptera; family Pentatomidae; genus Piezodorus; species Piezodorus guildinii. The sequence goes on along the minus strand of CM041294.1, from coordinate 103,135,469 downwards.
CAAATTGAATCTTCTCTCTATATATATATGAATGTATACTTTTTCTATTTGTTTTGTTTAATTCTGTAGCACTCGTACAAATTATAGGTAGATGAATAAACAGCTCTTTCAGGATTTTTTTTTTTTTTTGCTAGCTTAATTATTTTTATTTTCACATACCACATTAGTAATTTAGTAAATCTGCTAAATTTGCGTAGACTAGGTAAATGAGATTAATTAGTACTGTATTCAGTTTTATAGATTGCAAAACAAAAGTGAAATGTCTTATTATTTTACCAAGAATCTTAACGCTATTTATTAAAGCGTATATTTATAATAACCTGTGAAAATAAGTATGTGAGTGTGGATTAACTTTATTTTGTATTAAATTATTTTTTTAATTATCCTTTTGATAGTAAACCGGAGCTTAAGATTTGGAGAAAAATTTGTTTTACACAAAATATTAGAAGGCATTGTAAAATGACAAAACCAAAGCTAAGGATGTGACTCTTAAATAATTATTTTTAATGTTATATTTTTGAATTTGAAACAATTATTTACCCAAAAACTTAATGTGATATAATAGAAAATTTAATTTTTTACTTTCACTTACTCATATACGAAATATATAGGGATCACTTGTAGCTGGGTGGTTAGCATAACAGCCTCATATGCCAAAGGTCACGGGTTCAAACCCGCAAGTGGTCCTAGGATTTTTTAATAAAAAAAAAACAAAAAAAATAAACCTGTACCACTACAACCCATGAAGGGTCTTGGGCTCAGTACATATAGAGATTCGTACTGTTTCTAGGCCAACGGCAGTGCAATGAGGTGATTAGGCCTTAATCACGCTCAGCCGCCAGGTTTTTCCCCAATTAATTTGGGTATCCATTTTATAGAGGCTGGGTCTGCCCCAGGAGGGTCTCCATACCCTAGGGTCGCCCCCCGACTGAATTAACAGAATAAATAATTTTTCTGCCACAGCCCGGATTCGAACCCAGGACCCGGAGCACAGCAGACTAGTGCTCTATCCACTAGACCATGCCGCTCCCTGTGGAGGTCCGGTGCACCCCAGTGTCATGAAACTGTCAAATGGTTAAACAGACAAAAAATGATTAAAAACTGATTAAGAGGGAGGATTTTTTAATGGGAGTAAAAAGCACCCTATCCTAATAAAACCTGGATAGCCATAATTTAGAACTCCCACTGTAGCATCGTCCGATTAGCCCCAGTAGCATAAAATGACGTTAAATAAATAAACAAACAAACGAAATATGTAGTAAGGGAAAGTATTGCGTTCATAAAAATTTTCGAATTTTAGTTTTCAACGGAAATACCCATTTAAGGGTCCTATGAGTCTCAATGACCAAGTCTGTATGTTCGTGTGTTTTTGGTAAGTCCAGTACGAAAACGAAAAGTCGTTCAATACTGAAATTTCGTATTTAAGACGAAAATGTGTCCTTTTCACCTTTTTCACTACCTTGTCGCTTACCAAAATTGCTACTTTATACCTTGAATTTTGCACTCTTTTACGATTTTCTCAAAACTCGCTAAATCGATTTAAAATTAAATGGTCTTTATATTTTGTAAGTATTATTCTGATTAAAAGAGTATGACAGGGCTTAAATGCCGATATTTTAAATTTTCTTCATCTGAAATACCATTAATTTTAATTAACTATAAAACTGGTAAATATAGAAGTTGAATTAATTTGATGACCAACTAAAGAAGTAATGAGTAAAAATATTTTGTTATGCAATTTTTGTGTTTTTGCACATAAAAACAGTAATATAGATGTATAATGTACCGTTGGAAAGCTAAAGATTTTAGAAAAAATATTATCTTATAAAAAATCGTAAAAGTTGCCGGAGAGTGATAAAACAAACTGATTGTTGTATTTATATAATAGATTAGTTAATAAAACACATGATTCTATTAAACTTAAAATAATTAATTATTAAAAATTTACTCCCCTCTTTAACTGTATTTAAAAACTCTTTAATTAATTATAACAACGAAGGTAAGTAAAAGTCGTGTGTTGTGCTCACCAGATTTTTTTTTTATTTAGTGTTTATTATTTGAAACGAGAACTAAATATTTTATATTGTAATTTGACGAAATATAAATTATTTCATTAAGCAATGTTGATCTAAAATTTATTATAGATAACTTAAGAGGATTAAAACTAGAATTACTATCTAGGATCTGGTATCCGGATTATACCACTTATAGCTGTGAAGGAGAACTCGAGTGGTTGGAAACTACCCCGCTCAGCGATACTCGAGGGTAGCTAAAAGCCGATTATCCTCTCTTAAAACCCTTAACGTGTATAGTTATTTCATATACATGGTTAGCGGTAGATATGCGCATATATCTGGGATAGCTGTGTATATAAATGACTTCCTAGTGGTGTTCATGGGGATGATTTGCAGCATTAGCGATCTCTGTCCGCGGAATCCCGAACTTCATTCCAGCACAACCTATCGGCGGCCGCTTGAATTACCCACACAGGATCTACAGTATTATTTTATTTTATTTTTTTTACGATAGTATAGAATCAGTGTGGTTTTGATATTAGAATACAATAAAAGTTAATTAATTTACCTTTCTTGATCCTTATTCCGTACAGGTGATTTTCTATTATAATAATTTAGGTACGTTATAGATATATTTTTTCTCTTTAGTTCTCACATATATCAGTATATATTCTTCTAGTTTTTGTTATTTAATTCGGTTTAGGTTTTTAAATGTTTTTATTGAAATTACTAACTCCATTAAAATTAATACATTAAGTAAATTTATTGATTTAAAGTGTAATATTTGATATAATGAAATTTGATGTATTGTTATTTATACTTTCTTTATTACCGCGTATTATAATTATATTTAATTGATTACTCAGAAAGATTGCATAATTATAATTCAATATTTTTTACTAATAAAAAAATTGTGACCTCTTTTCAAAAATGCTGTTATTTCATGTGTTCGTTCGGATCGAATAAAAAATAGATTTTCTTACCTTAAATTAATAAGGTTAAAATATAATTGAATACGTTAACTCTTAAAATTATATTCTTATAATAGTAACAGAACTTAATGCGTAGTAGTATTTTATCTGAATAAATATGTAATATAAACTAGTGGATATGAATAGGTCCGGAAAGGAATGTTAAACATGGTTCGAATTCAATCAATATTTACTAAATGTGATTTTTAAAGAATTCAACAGTGAGTACATTCGATTTTCTGCTTTATATTAATTAAAAGAATTCGTAATTATTAACCCTCGTTTTCCCTAAGGTGACATCATTGTCCTTTTCCCCAAAATGTTTTTCTTAACCTTCTTGGAAAATTTGTTGATATCTGGTTTTCATGTTTTCTGGTAGACCTTCAGATAAAATGAACTGCTGTAATTTTGCATCTAGGGTTTTTTCTAAGCTCGAAAAATTCGTTTAAAACAGATATTGCAAAGATTCTTAAATAAGAGAACTTTGAACTGCATGTAAAAATAATGTCGAAGTGCATCATTTTTAGGTTTCATTTCTGTTTTTCATTCATTGAGCTTTAGTTCAGAAAATGTCTACGTTAGTTTCTCAAAGTGAGTTGGTTTAACGGAGGAGTTTCCTATATTTCATTTTCTCAATATTTTCCAGCTACTATTTATCATATTGAAGCAATATACAATATTTAGCATAAATTATTATATAAAGCGTTTAAAACAAGGTGCGCTACAGGATACAATAAATATCTCTGAAGGTAAAATTAGTGTTGGAATTTTATCGCTGACATTGTTTCTTAATTTTATTCAGAGAAAACTGAATATTTTCTGCTTTTGGAATAGATTTTCGTGAAACATACACTTGAAATTTAAACCTTCACAACTACGTTTTAGCTTAGGTGAGATTTTATGTACATAATAATTACATTCTAATTATCATGTGCGAAAGCGTGCTTTATCTGTTATATTTATTATAACGCTGTGTAAATTAGTAAGTTAATAAACGTTATATTAAAAGTTATTTAGTAAGTTATAAAAAAACATATTGTTTTCCTTACATAAAAATTATAGAGCGTTATTTTTTTCTATCTTAAGATGTCTGTATTGTTGAAATCTAGATTTTTTTAATTTTTCTTAACATTGTTATCGATAATTTGATTTTGGTCATCCGATAAATTATTAAATTTTGGTTTTTCTGCGAACCCCACTGTTTGTGAATTAAATTAATTTATTAACATTTTAACATTACCTTTATTCTTTTGTAGCTCTATTTATTATTTATGTAAGTTATTTGAGCAAATAGATCTGGGAACTCTTATATTGTTCTGTTAGTTCCAAGATTCGCCGTGTGGCAGCACCAGTTACTGCTCTGTACATCCTACAGACTGCGCTGCATTCTTCACTGTATTATTTCATTAAACAACAAACAAGTTTAAATTTGGTTAATATAATAAAATGAATACTTCATAAATTAAATAAAGTGTAAGTATGAAACATATTAAAATCTTACTAATAAATGGTGCCTAAAGTTAATTAATAGCTGTTATATTTGTGTTATATAGTGAATGTACAACGATGATGCTGTAATTTTACTAATAAAATACTTTATATTGGAAAAAAATAAGCCTGATAAGCTGGCCCAGTTAATCAGTTCTAGACCTTTAAGTCATTTATAATGTCGATGGTTAATTTGAATTTTAAACATCACCATTTGCTTTTGTTGCCTCTAACATTTTCGACATAGGTACTTTTTTTTTTTTTTTTTTTTTTTTTTTTTTTTTGTCGTCACTTTTTAGTTCGAATATCTTTTATTGTGTTAAAAAAAAAAACAGCGGGGTTCGTGTATATTGATCCCTAGACTAAGTAACCCAGTTGTTTACTTCTCTACTTCCAACGGATTTGAACTCCAACATTAGGAATAGTTTAAGTTATTTTTAGGAATTAGTGAAAATTCTTATGGTTTAATGTATTTTTTATTGTAAAATCGCAGTAACTAGACTTCTTTTCTTGTTATTTAAACATTATTTTAACATCTGTATGAATGACTGCGAAACAGTATCTGACACCGTTTTTAATGATAATATATATTTTTATTTTGTTGAATATGACGTTTTGGTTTTTCTTCAGATAGTTTCTTTTAAATCTAATATTTTCTTGTTGTACTAATCCGAAATAGTATTAAATTTTAAACTGAAATTCGAGTATCAAAACTGATTACTTTGCAAACAATATTATTAGACTACACATAACTTTTTATACAAAAGATGTTGGGACTAATCGGGTTATCCAACGAAATAATTGATTGGATACAAAAAAAACTAGATTTTTCTAAGCAACATGCTATATAATTTTCAATTCAAACAATTTTAACTATTGCAATATATCAGGTAAATTTTTATATTAACAACGTATAAGCGTATGTTGAAATTAAAATAGTTACAATCATCAGGACAGTAATAATCAACTTAAATAATTTATAAGTTTTCATGCTTTAGCAAGGCACAATACTGCCCTGATAATGACTCACACTTTTGAGCCAAAACGTCAGCAAAATTACAATATTTTTTATTAGATATGGTATACTACACCTGACTATGTCTACCTCTTTTTTGAAATTTATTTATTTATTGATATTTACAACTGTTTCGGTTAATACAACAATTAATTAGCTATGAGATAAAATACATGAAAATGACATGAAGAGAAACTATCAAATGGCAGCACTCCAGTTGGTGATCTTAACTAGAAGGTCTCGAGGCCTTCTTCTTTTCAGATGCCTCGGAGGATTTTAGGAATGGAAGAGGAGACAAGGATTGAAACTATTGGGTTACACAGAGAGTGAAGTTTGTCATGGAAATATTGATACCTTGTTCGGAGCAAGTCTGATACCTATAGAACATTAAGGTCTTTATGGATGAGTTTATTCGTGACATAGTAAGGAGCATTGAGGATTTTTCGAAGGATTTGGGATTATAAGGATTAAAGACGGGAAGAATCTCATGATTTAGTAGAGCTCCTTTTCTAGCTATTAAATTTAAATATTAGTTATAAAAATTAATCCTGCCTTAGCAATCTTTTTAATCATGGGACTGTATTATCTTGACATAATTGTGTAAAGTTGTACTATGTATTAACACATTATATTTATATTGGGGATCACTTGTAGCTGAGTGGCTAGCGTAACAGCCTCCCATGCTAAAGGTCACGGGTTCTAACCCGCAGGTGGTCCTAGGATTTTTTAATAGGAGTAAAAAATCCTTAGTTACGCCGTCCTTCGGAGGGGACGTTAAAAGGTGGTCCCGAGCCTGTGCGATGTCAGGTACTCGTTAAAGATCCCGATCCTAATAAAACCTGGATAGGCAAAATTTAGGACTCCCACTGTAGCATCGTCCGATTAGCCCTAGTAGCAATAAAGTGACGTTAAATAAACAAACAAACAACCAATTATATTATTATTGAAATGGGATTTTTTTATTCAATAAATATTTATTTTTCTTAGTCATAACTAATTGTGGACCAATTTTATAGCAATATAAAACAGTGTTATTTAATAATGTTAATAAATATTACAAATATCAAACTGAAATTAGCCTTGCAAACATCGAATTATTATTAAGCTTAAATAATTGATAAAATAATATTTTTTTTCGAACAAATTTATTAATTACTTCATATTGTTAAATTTTATATTTCGATTGATCTATCATTGCCTATGATAGTGGGGGAAGGATGTGAGGAGACATATGAAACAGGAACTGAGCAGCAAGTATATTGAGGTGACTTTGATGAAGAGCCTAGACTTGGATGTTGTTCGACTTCTCAGAGGGCGGGCACTTGAGGAATCCGCTATCCATCATAATGACAAAGTCATCCCACACATCATCAGTACCGAGGCATCAACTTCCCAACAGTGATCGAGAGCTTCACTATGGGGAATATACAAAACAGGACTACAAGCTGCAGCTTCATAACTATAGTCTGAACTTTAGTGCGATTCTCTCTCACATACCGACATATCTTTTTTCTTTTTTTTTTGTAATTACCGTTACGTTTCATGTTAATATATAACATAAGGCCTTATCTTCCAATAACTTTATTTTCTAAAATACAGAAAAGAAGAGAAAAACCAAATGCTTCTCACCGATTTTTATGAAATTTTTATTTATTATTTTAAATAATCTAGCTTTGTAATCGACCAAAAAAAAAAAAAAAAATTACCCCTGCTCTAAATTTGAGAGCTTACGTTTCAAGATGCGTAGAATTCGAATGACGAATAAAAACGCTGCAAATTATTACACAATGTTTTATTATTTCCAAATAACAATATTGGGGTATAACTGTTTTTAAGGCTGTTGATAGGCAATTAATTAATATGAAAAGCACTAATTCAAAGCATCATATCATATCATATCATCCTAGAATATTAAATTAATATGTTTGTCGATATACGCCTTGAGGAAGGGGAGGAGGGGTGCTGCGAGATCTCTACAGAGAGGGTCTGCACAGGTCTTCAGCCTATTAAAGAACTTGATGCGTCTCCGGCCTATGTAATCAGGGAAGGGGGCGTTGGAGCTCTTCGTTAATGTCTCCATTTCTAGGCCTCTGGAGCGAACCGGACAGGGTTCTGGTAGCTACGCAGACTCTGGAGATTTATGTTGTAAAGATGGTGAAACAGTGGTGCACCATAGAGCAGGATATAATAATGACCTCAGAAATCTAAAGTTTCAGACTTATAGAGAGCTGTGGCGACGTCAGCAAATAGAATATATGCGTCTAATTGAATCTCTATAGTTATGATTGTGTGTATGATGTTAATTTATTTCTCAATTCGTATTTATCTCAATTTTAGGTTGTAGTTTTGTTTAGTTTTTTATTTTATTTTTATTTATATTATATTTTATGTAATTTGGCTTTATCATTATTTTCAGTATGTATATGTGGTCTCATATCACTATTATTACTGTTCATTTAGAAACAAATTGTAATATCTCAAAAAATATTAAAAAGTACAAAAAAAAACAAAAAACAATAGAATCTATTGTGTGAGAAACAGGTAAGTAGTATTGGCCCCAGCACAGACCCTTAAGGTACTGAAGGAGGAAGTTGGGAATTAGTGGTTTCGTAAAAGTATGATAAAAGGAAATATTGTCTGCTTGAGTAGGGAATAAGTCACTTTATTTATTCGCTATACCTGAAGGCAACATATGACCTCTTTGAAGTGCCGAAGACAAATCTTTAAAACAATGTTCATAATTTCCTTCAGTTTGTTCCCAAGCACCTACGGTTCAGGTTGTATTATATCAACAATCATCTACCTTGTGGCTTAATTATTTAATTTTTTCTACTCGACCAACGATAACATAGAATATTTAAATATTTGAAATAAAATAACAAAAACAAAATAAATATTGAAGGCAGGCCAGGGTCACTGTATTTAAATCGAAATCACGACGCATAAAAGATGCAATAACGGTAGGGCTTCCAGGCGCCCCAGTTTCCTACAAGCGGAATGGCCGGAATTCGAAATACCATTTGCAAAGTAGGCGGAATCTCTTGTGTCCTCTTTACATTTATTCCAGAAGATTGCTTTCTACTGATTCAACTTAAATCCAATAATGATAAAAATTTAGCAAAAAAGATCCTTTATTAAATCTTATAAGAGTGTGTGACGCTTGAATGTTTGACTTGAACTCTGCTCATATTCTTATTCTGAAATTAAACAGAAATGACAAGCAATGACCTATACAATTAAATGAAAGCGCCAAGTTCATAATTTATGTCGCAAGAAGATACAATTAATTTTTTCAATAACGTTGTTCTAAGTGTCATTAAATTAGAAAGGTTTCTGACACTAAAGCTTTGCGAGTTTTTTGTTTGCAGTGAGTAGCTCAATGAATAGAACACGGAGCTATGGGTCTCAGAGTTCCAGGTTCGAACCCGACTTTTTAATATAATTGTATAATGGAATAAGAAATTATTCTAAAAATGTGGATAAACTCAGCTGGTCGTTCGTGATTATTGCCTAATTACCTTCTTGAACAACCGTAAGCTCGGAAACAGTACGAAGACCGACAAAATTGTTGCTTACTCAATACGCTATTCTCATATTGTATATATAAAATTAAATTATCTTATTACATTGTTTTAAGAGGTAATAAAATTAAAATAATAGGTTTATCCACTTTAGGAAATGAAAGTTTTATTCTCTAGATACGCGTTTTGCTAATTGTTCAGTAAAGCATGATCTGAGTGCTGCCATATCTTTGATAACAAAGAAAAACTAATTAAACTTAAAGAGGCAAGTACTTGTACAGGTAGGAGACAAGGTTTTGTACCTTTGCTCTTAAAGTAGTTAACTAAGAAATAGAGTTTTTTTTATTATTATTATTTTTAGGATGCAATCATGCAGTTGTAATTGAGGCGCTACCATCGGTGAGGAGACACCAATCAAAAGGAGCGAAACTACTCTCACAGTTGTATTAGTATCCAATATCCCCTGATAACAGGAATGATAATAAACCAATGATCTTATATTGATATTTTAAAAGCTTAATGCACAGTTCGGGTCTTAAATAGATAGACCGCAGGTTTAACTTTTTCAAACTTTGGCTAATAAAAATTCATACGTTAATATCATAATTCAATATTTTTCTGTTTGCTCAGATCCTGAAATTCAAGTATATTTTATAAGATTTTTTTTTCAGAAACAGTTCTTTATTGAGCAATATTACAATCAGCCCAATTTAGAACGTTCTTAATAGTGATAAAGTACAACATTCATACTACATTCACACAACCTATACAAAACAATAAATTTATAAAATAATAATACAATATACATATTTACAAAATACAATCAATAAGAATATATACGAAAGTCACTAATACCTATATACAATTCTCAGGAGAATCTTGCCAATGCTAGAACTCCAATATAGATGTTACAAGTATTTTATAAGATTAAGAAATAAATTATTCTTTTCTGAAGAACTTAAAAAATAATTGAATATCAGCTTTGAAATACCTAGAATAATTATTTTAGTAGCCATTGTGATGTTTAGTTCGTGGTGAAATTTTTTAGAATACTTACTTCTTGCTGTAGTAAATTAAAAGTAAATTTCTTGCTTGCAAACGCTAGAGATAAATTAAAGGAGTTTCCTTTCGAATTTTATATTTTTTTCCTTTATCTTCTCCCTTTTCCCCCATTTTTCATTGAAAATGCTGCCTTAATTGGACAAAGAAATAAGTAGGCATTCGGTCCTTCTCAGTTAATATCATATTCATCCAGTAGGATTCATTACTTGATTTTTTCTTCTTCAATTTAAACACAATATCCCTTTCTTACTAATGGAGATGATATAAAAATGGAAGGGGGATACATTTTGTTTTTAATTTAATGTTGTTACATTTATAACTGTAATGTATTGTGTGATCATTAGTTAGTATTATTTTGAGAAAAAAAGTTGGTTATACAATGTATATACATGTTTGTATTCGTTGCAATGTTACCAATTATACATGGGGTATAATGCTCAAAAAGTAACTCGTTTATGAAAAATAGCGTCATGAAATATTTCTTGAAAAAAAAATTTTATTCCCCCGTCCTTACTGAATTCACTTCGTGAGGAAATTTCAATAAAAGAAAAGTCGGAGTCATAAACTTAAAAAATTCTGTTAAGGTAAACGAATGCGAAAGAATAATGAATTCATTATTTCTATCGCTCAATCACGATTAGCAATATTTCCACTTTTCAATTCATATAAATACCATACTTTATTCTTCACTATGCTAAACCGAGGGATGATATTTTTTCTTAACTTTTAACTAAAATTCAAGATATATGATCATTTTTCCTTAAGCATCAAGTGGTTTAGAGATTTTCTTTTAAAAACAAACAAACTGTTGAATCACTTGTAAAATAACGTAATAAGAGTCTATCTGGTTTACTTTACTGTCACACATTTCATTCATTATATATTTTTTTTAAATAAATGAAACTTTATTCCATTAAATATGCATATTTAAAAAAAACGCATTTTAATTAATACCATTTTGAGTAATTTATTTAAACAAAAATAAATTACATGGCCTAAAAAAAAAATAATACAATTAATTTTAAGATCATATTTCCTTGATCTCTACGGTTAGTAATCAGAAGGTACAACGAGTTATTTGTGTCCAAAAAATAAATTACAGCAATAATTGACATGCATCCGATTTTAATTCATAAAAAGGCCATCTCGTGTCGAATTGGCATATTAAAAAAACAAAAAAACTACCTAATATGGGTAGAAATCAAATAAAGAACGTGTTAAATAAAATGACTAAAATCGAATAAATGAAACAAAACAGAGACGGAAAAGTGTAAGTCGCGAATGAATAAATTGAATAAATTCAAGCCAAGCCTAAAGAGAAGCGCGGAATACTGACGAGCACCATTTATAGGCCGGTTCTTATTCATTTGCCAGGATCGCAAAAATATAAAAAAAAAGTAAAAAAAAAAAAAAAAAAAAGTGAGATTTTAACATCATCATTGGCATTCAAAATACTGTTGTCAAATAAATTTGGTTTATGAATTATTAGTTAATTATCTTTTATATTATTTGTGGAATATTTAAAATTTTTACATTTTGCCTACAAATACGGTTCAATAATATCAGAAGGGTAAGAAATATATAAAAAACATTCTAAATATTCAGAAATATTCAAATTTTGGACTTTAACGAAAATATCTTTGTTGAAAAAATAAATTTAAAGTTTTTTTTCAATTTAATTCACGTCGCATTATTAATACAAAATATTTACAATATTTTTTATAAAAAGTCGTTTAACTCTTTGTTATTATCCCGTAGCAATTATAATTAAAATGTTTGAAATAATTTCTGATTGCCTAATTTCTAAAACATAGTTTGGCAATTCATGATTACTGGTGTTCCTGAAAGATACATGTTAATGTTTTGTCATACAATTTTTAACAATAAATCTAGTTATTTAATAAATTAAAAACACATCTATTTAGTTCTATTATATTTAAAGCTCTTAAAATTCGTGTTCCTCGATAAACAGAATAAAAACTAATGTCAGTGATGTAGTTCTCACTAACGTAAAATTAACTAACTAATGTTTTATTTTATATTCGTACCTTTTTTTTAAATTTAAATAATTTTATTTAGAAATAATACAATCTGCCACAATCTTGGGCAATGAGTATATGTACTATAAGAAGCCATTCATTCCATATGTACAGTAAAAAAAAAAAAAAAGGTATATTACAAATAATAATAAATAAACCTAAATGAACAGAAAAATAAAATAAATAAATAATAATAATCTTGACCACATTCATACATATATACAATATTTACATACTGCCCTTGGGAGCTCCGAATCGAACCACTAGTGGGCATCGGGGCCCGAGGCTAGGAGATCCCTGCGCCTCTCAGTCAGTCGCGTCACCGATCTACTAAGCCAGTGGAGACTGAGAGAGGGCGCTAGAGCCACATACTCTCAGGCATGAGTGGAGAGGCTGGCCATTGCCAACACTCAGCATTGGTTATTATAAGAGGTCTCTAGGCCCCTGCCGCTTCAACCTACGAGGAGGGTTATAGGGATGGCTGGAGTTAGATAGGGATTGGGATAAAGGATTAGAATGGTGAGTAAGCCTCTGGTGGAAGTTTAGGAATTTAGATGGAAGTATATCGAGGACAAATGGGATATGCAGGTCATTGTGTAAGGTCTTGTTTGTAACATAATAGGGAGTATTTACTATTGTTCTGAGGATTTTGGATTGAAAGGATTGGATACGCTTGATGTTCAAAAATTTAGTTGTCCCCTACAGTTCGAGTCCGTAGGTCCAAATCGGTTTTAGAATTGTCTTGTAAATTAACAGTTTATTGGCAACAGAAAGTTTTGATGTTCTGTTTAGTAGTCTATATAGTTGGCCGTATCGTCTGTTGAGCTCTTGTTGTTTAAGTCAAGTGTGTGGGTTCCAGATTAGTCTTTTGTCTAGTAAGAAACCCAGATACCGGACTGTGTCAGAGCAAGGAAGAGGTATGGAGTTAAAATTGACTTGTGGACAGGATCTGCGGCGAAGGGTAAAGGTGATGTGCTTACTTTTTGATTCACTAATTTTGATACGCCAATAAGCGCACCAATATTAAATTCAGAATAGGTGTCTTTGCAGATAGGAAGATGCCATCTCGGGATCTGAATGGGTTTATAAAATGGCAGTATCGTTGGCAAAATTTGCTATGAAGGTATCAGGATCCGTAAGTATATCAGCTGTAAATAGGAGATAAAGGACGGCACCTAAGACACTGCCTTGAGGTACACCAGTCTCAATCAGGTAACTATTGGAATATTCTGAACCAGTGCGGACTCTGAAGGAACGGTTTGAAAGGTAGGATCGTAGGATACGATATAAGGATTGGGATAAATGGGTTTTTAGTTTGAAAAGCAAGCTATCGTGCCAGACCCAGTCGATTGCCTGAGCAACGTCCAGAAAGGCACCAGTGCAATATTACTGGATTTCAAGTGCAAAGGAACGATTGTCGACCACTCGTAGGCCTTGTACAGTGGAGTGCTCTGAGCGGAATCCGAACTGATGGAAAGGAATTTCAATTAATTGTAGGATACTCCTAGGAAGGATTTTTTTCAAAGATTTTAGAGAGGATCGGAAGGAGGATTTATATATATATATATATATATATATATATATATATATATATATATATATATATATATATATATATATTTTAAACATTATTATTATTAGTGCGATATCTTCCTAAAAGGAAGGTGCTAACCATTTGGGTCTGTATGGTTTCTGGTTGTTTTGCTCTAGAGCCACTTTCCATTTGTTTACTTTGTCTCTAAATATATTTCTATCTTAGATTTCATCTTGTCTTATGTCTGCTCTTCGCTAAGTCTTCTCGTGTCTGTTTGACCCAGTTCGTAATGCTTTTGAGTGTCGCCGTTGCTTCTTGTATTTGATGTGTCAGTCTTGTTTCAGGTAGTCTTTGTATGTGCCCATAGAATTTCAGTCTTCTTTTCCTGATGTCTGTCTCGTTGTTGGCGTGTTTTTCTGTTGTTTTCTTCCTTTCCAGTCTGTATTATATATATATATATATATATATATATATATATATATATATATATATATATATATATATAATTTACGTTAGATAGTTATTGTTTTTTTAATGATTTTAGTGTCTTGGCCAGATGTAGCTATTTTACCAAATCAAATTTGGTACTAAGTCCCAGACTAAAGTTGTTTTTTTCTTTCCTTCAACAGATCATTAGTGGCTAACGTGCTTAAATTTAAGGTGAATTTAAATTGAATTTCCCAAAGAAAATATTTTAGATTGAATTGATTATAATTAATAAAACGAAGTATAATTTATTGATAGATGACATAATGAAGGTTTGTTGGCTCTAAGGTGTTGTGCCAAGAAAACAGTAAATGTAATGGACAAAGTTTTAATAGTTCAATAATGTTACACGAATTTCAGGAGTTTCTGGTTGAGCGCCGTTTATCAAAAGCCTACAGTATATCAAATTACCACTCTCGGTTGGTTAGCTTCCAAATGCCAGTTATTTTAAAAATTGATTCAGTAAAAGCTTTTCACCTGTTGATAAATACAACTTTCAAGATAAAAAGCATTGCAATTACTTATGTATATTTGTTTCGATTAATGGTGTTCAACTGATGGATCTGAAAAAATGATTAATTAGTGAATTCAATGTGCTTTTTATGTATATTTTTAATACGTTTTTATTAGTGAAATTAATTACAGATACTAAACACATCTAATTTCTTAACTATTGTTTTGGCAATTATTGTGTTGCTTGATATTATTTATAAATTATTTACGCGAGGCTTACTTTAGCAGTTTATATTATGCTTCTGTTTTGCCGATATCTATTGAGAATTAATTAATTAATCTATTTGCAATTAATTTGAAAAAATTGCAGATCTTAGAGACTTTGCAGGTAGCTAGAAACGATGATTTAGTAGGATTGAGAGTAGGTGTCACATAAAGTTATATTGGTGATCCTATTGTACACATAAATAATTATTTAAGGAGGAAATTAGTTCGGGTGGAGGTTAGAAAATGAAATAGACTAAACTATTTATTTTGAGGCAAATCGTGCACTTTAGAGCTCCTTGAAAAAAGACAGCTGTGAAAAGGATTAAGAAAAACTGAACTGAGTTTCTTTTTTCCTAAATGGAACTGTTTCTTTCATTTTGTTTTGTTTTTTCATTATCCCAATTTAGTTACATTTTCTGCTAAAATAGTTTCTGAATATTTTCCTTTTACTGTATCAAGATGCATTTTAAGGATGTTTCTGTTAATATATTATGTTATTAATGTGCTATCACCGATTTTGTATTTCTCTTGGTGGTATGGATCTCTTCAATCATGACACTTTTTTCCTTAAGCTAATCTTAAACTCTATCTTAGACACTATGTTGCCTGCCACCTCTGAGGAACTGGTGGGACCTTAAGCATACTTAAAACTGGGTTTGAAAGCACTTTTAAGGAATTATAAAAATTATGTCTTCTTTTCTCAAGGGATTCAGTCACTTTAGGAATATTAAATAATGAATGAAGTTTTTCTGCCTTTTTTTTTTTAAAGTAGTTTTTTTTTTGCAATTTTCTTTAATGCGCTATTTTGGAATTGCTGTATTTCTTTATTAAATTTTCTAAATAAGACAATAGGGAAGTTCTGATCACACTTTTGTAAATTATAACTTTCAATCTGAAACTTAAATTCGGAGTTTTTAAGAGATGTTTAAATGTTTTAGAGATGTTTAAAACCTTTTTTGTCTTACATTTGATAATTTCGGATTGATAACATGATTGTTAAATTTTAAATGTCTATTAAGTTTCCTACTCAAGCAGGATGTTTCTCGATATTTTGAAGGGTGAATTATCTATTTGAAATTTAGTCGGTAGTTTTTTCTTATTTTTCCTAAAGAAAATATGATGCAGTCAATTTTAGATGGGTTTATTGGGATGTTTAAGTTTTCAGTTGGTTTTATTGGTCGCTATACTCCAGGACAGATGTATTTCTATAGTTCCTGCTAATTTTTTCCGTGGTGTAGATATTGAATAAGGTGGGTGAAATAACTGCACCTTGCGGTGCCCCACAAGTTATGCGTACCGTTTTCGAGAAACTATTGCCTACTAGTACGGAAGGACAGTTGGTAACGGATGTTCCGTAAAAAAGGAGAGTTAGAAAACAGGTTCGAATCGTATCCTAGTTACAATATATTTCAATTGTTAAAAATCCTTTCTACGACATTGGCGGCTTTAACTTAAATAATAATGTAAAACAGTTCTTAAAATATGAAAATCGGGCATACCTTTCGTAAAGTAAAATTAGTCCTTTTTGTTGCTTCCCTTAATGAAGAAGCCTGATGATGGTCAAAATGATAAATAGATTAGTTTATTTATCTTTCTTTTTACCACCATCCGGACTTATTTCCTCCTGAATCTTCTATAGGTCAACAATTAATTTTCATAATAACAGTTATTTTTATTTAGTTATGTTTTTAAAAAGTCAAGAATTTTCACTGAATAGTGATTTCAGTTGAATGACGGTTAGCATAGACATCTAAACAGCATCAAACCTCTCCAATAGGTGAAAATCTAGCCATTACCTCCAAAGTTACTTTTAATCTCTTCCCTGCCAGCTAATCGTTTATAGTAAAGACAAGGATTTAAAAAGTATGGCTATATAGATTCAAGCATGTATTTCTGGTTTGGAAAATAAACGTGATCAGGAAAGATTGCGTTGTTATATTATATATGCTTTTTCTACATACAACTTAAATGATAATCCTGACTATTTATCTATAAACGTCAAAGTGTTGTTTTTTATTTCATGTATTCAAGTGGTTACGAAATAATCGGTGTTTTTTAAACCACATAAACAAAAAATAATCTGTAAGAATCATTTTTAACACTAATTTATAGGGAAATCATAAAGCTACTTATTGAGCAGTCAACTGTACGACAATGCCGAATAAAAATAAAAGGAATGAGTCCTATTGGTGGATTCTCCTGTTTTATTCACGGCGCAAACTGTCAGAGAACAACTTTTGTTGGGAGCGGTCCAGAACTGTCGAGTTTAAATTTTAGTCGCATTTGTAACCTTCGTTATTTACTCTCTCCTCTCTCCAGGACTGCTAACGAAATCTGAATAATAAATCAATGCATTGATAAACAGAATTTTATAATATTGCTTTATTGAGAAATAATACAATCTGCCACTATCTTGGGCAATAAGTATTAGGGCTAAAAGAAGTCATTCATACCATATGTACAGAGTAAAAACAAAACAAAACAGACATAACAATAAAAAAAAAATAAATAAAATAAATAAAAAAAAGTAATAATAAAATAATGCATAAATAAATAATAATAATAAACAAAAAAAAAAAATATATAATATATATATATATATATATATATATATATATATATATATATATAATAACATAAGATGAAATAAGATAAGTAAACTAAAAATAAAATATAAAGTAAATAAAATCTTGGCCACATTCATACCTATATACATTATTTACATACTGCCCCTGGGAACTCCGAATCGAACCCCTACACCCAGAAGTGGATGGAGTGGCACAACACCATGAGTTCCCAGCGCCTCTCATTCAGCCGCGTCACCAGTCTAGCCAGTGGAGACTGAGTGAGGGCGCTAGAGCCACACACTCTCAGGTATGAGTGGGGAAGTTGGCCATTGCCAGCACTCCAGTTGCATTTTTATAGGAGATCTCTCGGCCACTGCCGCCTCAACCTACGAGGAGGGTTGTAAGGATGGTTGGTACTAGATAGGGATTGTGCCAGAGGATTAGGAAGAAGAGTAAGTTTCTGGTGGAAGGTTGAGAATTTAGATGGGATGAGATCAAGGACGTAAGGGATCTTAAGGTGATGATGTAAGGTCTTGTTTGTAACATAATAGGGAGCATTGACTATTGTTCTAAGGACTTTGGACTGAAAGGATTGGATACGTTTGATGTTCGAAAATTTAGTAGTTCCCCATAGTTCAATTCCGTAGGTCCACATTGGTTTGAGAATTGTCTTGTAAATCAATAGTTTGTTTTCAATGGAAAGTTGTGATGTTCTGTTCAGTAGTCTATATAATTGTCCATATCTTCTGTTGAGCTCTTGTCTTTTAAGTCGAGTATGTGGGTTCCAGGTCAGTCGTTGATAAACAGAATTAAGACTTTTTTAAAGCATTATAGACAATCTTTGCTAAATTATTCCAAAATCAAATCTTTAGTATAATTATATTAATATTATATATGTTTCCTTTATGGTTGTTTTTCTAGTATCAGAATCTGTTTTGAGCGGTAATCAAGCTTTTTATTTTTAGTATGTACTCAGACATAAATTGGTTTCCATGTTATATATTTTTAAGATATACTACTTGTATTTGTATTAAATATCCATGTGAAGCAACATGTTCATTTATTAAAAAAAAATATTATTATCAATGGTTACACAACATATATTAATATTTAAGTTTTCAGAATTTATGCCATTGCACAACATTTTTTTATAAGTATACTATAAATATATTTAAATGAAACAATAATAACAAAACAGGCATTCTCAATATAATATACTTTTACAAATTTACTCTTCTTTCCAACGAAATTCCAGTGCAAATCGTAAATTTAAGAAAAAGTGTTAGAAGTGGTCCCTATGACTACCTAAATTTAATTTTTTGTTTTCGGTTATCTTTTACAGACCTTTAGCCGCAGCAATCAGCCCGTTTCACCTCTGCCTATCTTGATCACCGTCCCTCCAGTTTACTGCGTATAATTATTTAACATCGTTCTTCATACGGTCGACCCAATCTCATTCTCAGTCTTCCTCTAAACCTATTTGCGACCACCATTGGGTTGATAGTTTTGAAGGAAGCACCGGATAAATCACTTCTTGAAATATGTCCTGCCCATCATAACATCCTTGCCTATTTGTCATGTTCAATCGACTGCTTTGTTTTATCCACCAGTTATGCTTTATTCTTGCGTATACACAATCCTGCATCATGATCCCATTTAGGTCATCGAAAACGATAAAAGGGTATTTCTTAATTAAAAAAATATATTAGAGTAAATATTTCTTACTTTTTCCCAGTTGTTTATTCATCAAATTCTTTCACAGTTTATCCTAGAACAATGGAATACGGTTATCTATTTCTCAAAAGGGTAATTTGATTGATTCGAGGAATTTTAATAATTTTTAAAATACGCAATTTAATCCCATTCAAAGAGTTTTAAGTACGATTAAACCATGATGCAGGTTGTTCAAAACTATTCAGTTATACGTCTAATTTCCGAGCTCAGTCACGATATTTTTAGAGATATTTATAAAAAGGTATGAAAACCGATTCCATAAAATGGAACCTCTATCAGATAATTTTATAAAACATAAACTGTAATATGTGTAATTGTTTTAAATATGAATCTGCACATTTCTAGAGATTTGTTGTTATTATATGCGTTAGGTTGGGGTCGCGTATAATCGTAGATAGGATCTTGGACTGTTCTCCGGGTTTCGGGTTCTTCAATTACTTGGTTGTGGCTGGGTAGTTATGTATTCTGTTACATATAAGTCAGTTATATATATCATTCGTTGGTCGATTCTGAAGTTGTTAAACATCCCGGGACTTATATAACCTCTAGATAATTAAATAAATTCATCAATTTATTTATCATTAATTCTTAGCCAATTCAAGATCCTTTATTATAGTAAAGCTTATGTAATTCTTAGAAGACTAAATATCAGAATAAAGTAAATATTCATTTATTACTTTTCTTCTTTTTGTTTTATATTTAAACTCATTTATTTTTCATTTTGTTCAACACAATTATTTTCTGAGGATTGTTTGTATTTTACTTCTTTTATTTTATATTGTTTTATGTATATATTTATTCATAATTGTAAATATTAGTTAATTATGTTCATTTTGTCTGTTGGCCGTGTTGTATATTACAAACTGTACAAATCTATTATTCTCAAGGGACACAGTCCCAAGTTTAAAAAAAAATTTCTATTCAATTTTATTTTAAATAAACTAATTGAAAGTAATAATTGTAGTGATTTTATATATATATATATATATATATATATATATATATAATATATATATATGTATATATATCTATATGTAGAATTAATAGTTCGGTTTGTTTTTATTAAAAGCTATAATTTAGTTATTTTATTTAGGTTAAGCTTAGTTTGAGCATTGCAGATTAAGGTTTTACAAGCAAACTTTTGATCTATGAGCTGACACCCTCTTGTTGAAGGTTTAAGCAAAGACTAAAGAATGAAGCTTACTAAGGACACGCCTAAAGTTAGGGAATAAAGGATCAGATAAAAACAAACTCTGTGGCAGCAGGATAAAAATTTAACTGCCTTGATAGCCAACTATTATCATTTATGGCACAAGCCGCAGTCAACGATAGTGGTAGCACCATTTACCCTCAGGCATCTGAGTGTAATTCCCTACCCCGACTTCCCTTTGCGACTATTGTCACTTATAAAAAGATCAAATACCACATTCAGGACGTTGGTACTTGTTGTTACCTGATAATTTTACTAATGTTTTAACCTTTCCAATAGTATATTATCTTATATATATGTTTTTTATTTTCTGGAAATCAGTCAATATCATGACAAAACATTTATTATTTTTTTCTCTATATTATTTAAGAATCGTTATTTATTTATTTATTTTACATTTAGGTGCCGTGTACCACAGCATTAGGTTAGAGGCACCGTTCGTTGTATTAATTACAATTTTTTGTATAAATTAATCTTTTTGATGAATTCTATAACTGTATTGTGGAACTTTGTGTAATCTCCTAGTAGCTGTTGTAGCTCCAGCCCGTCGATTCCATTTTTTCTTTTTTCTTCTTGGCATCTGATATTGTCAACCATTATGTGTTTTGATGTGACTTTTATCTTACAATGTTCACATATTGGTGGAGTTGTGCCTTCCAATAAATGACTGTGCGTGAGCCTTGTGTGCCCTATCCTCAGTCTGGTTAACACTAATTGATCCCTTCTTTGGCCTGAGATGAGGTTCCAGGGCGTCGCGTGGGTTCTCATTGATTTAAGCAAGTTGCTTTCCTTTACCTCCAGCCTATTCCGGTCCCAAGCTTCCTTATTTTCCTTTCTTATTTTTGACTTGAAGTCGGGCAAGGGAATGGAAATTCAGGCCTCTTTAGCAGCGATATCCGCTATATCATTCTCCTCTATGCCTGCGTGCCCTGGGATCCACATGAAATTAATAGCTTTGTTTTTTCTTATGGTTTCAATAAGCGTAAAAAGTTTTAATAAGATGTAATTGTTATTTGTTTTATTTTTACTGATACTATTGAGGGCCGATAGGGAGTCTGAACATATTAAACATTCATCACAGTTATTCAAACATAATATCGACTCTAACGCCAAGCTTATTGCAAACAACTCTGCTGAGTAGATTGTAAAAATATTTGGTAACGAGTATCGAATAATTTCTGTGCCAATAACTACAAAACAACCCACACCATTATCAGTTTTTGACACGTCTGTGATTATTAACTGATTTTTTTTTATAACTCGCGGTGTATTCTGTAAAGTAATTGCGTGTGTATATAAGGATGTCTATGATTTTTAGATATATTAACCAGTTAGAAGTTAAATTTTGATGAAAATTGATGCCAAGGTGGAAGAGGGTGTGGATGGACATAACTGTAAGGAAGAAGAGTTATTGAGCCAAAGTGTTGAGGAGGATGAGCGGGAGATACATGACTGATGCCCTAAATCCTGGAGTTACCTTTAGTCTAGCATTGTAAGCTCTTCGTAAAGGTAGTGACCACTCCTCCGCATCACAGAGCAGGCTTGCCGTTAGGCTAGTTCTTAGTGGTCCTGTCGCTAACCGTACCATGGAATGATGAAATGCATTCAATTTGTTTAGTAAGGTAGGAGAGGCACAGCCATAAAGGGGAGATCTGTAGTCAAGAATTGGCCGAATTAGTGTCCGATATATCATGAGGAGTGTTGTCCTATCACTTCCAAAATTAGCGTGAGACAGCTTCTTTAGTAGATCTTGTTTTTTGTTTCATTTAGATAAAATGAAATCTACGTGGGGTTTCCATGTTAGTTTGTTATCGAATAATATACCTAGATAGGAAAATGAGGAAACATGTTTGATAAGATGATTATTAAGAATAATTTATAGTGTCCGATTGCATCTCGTTTTACGGCAAAAGTGTGAGGAATCTGTTTTAGAAGAAAATTTGAATCCTGATTTCGAAGCCTAGTCTTGCAGTTTATCGACTGTGTTTTGCAACACCGTTTGCCCGAAAATCAAGTCAGTGAAAGAGATGTAAATCAATAGATCATCAGCAAATAATGAGAAATGAACCGGAGGGTCTATAAGATTTATAATATCGTTTATTGCAATATTAAAAAGATTAAGACCAAGCACGGAACCTTGAAGAACTCCGTTGAAAATATTGTAACTTTTTGAAATATATGTTTCAATTCATACTTAAAATTCTGAATAAATTGCAACATATTGCCATTAATTCTCCATTCTTTTAGTTTCTTAATTATGAGAGATTGTCTCGTAGTGTCGAATGCCTTTTCAATGTCAAAAGAGACACAAAGTAAGTGCTGTTTAATTTTAAATGACTGTTCTATTGCGAAATTGAATTTAATCAATTGGTGCTGCGTTGATCTTAAAGGTCTAAAACCGCATTGATTAGGGGATAGCAATTTTCTTTTTTCTAATTCCTAGACTAACTTTCGGTTTACCATTTTTTCCATAATTTTGCAAGGTACGATAAGGTAAAGTTAAGGATATGGGACGATAGTTATCAATTTGCTGTGGGTCTTTGTTCGGTTTAGGTATAAATATTACTTCAGCTGTTTTCCAGCTATTGGGAAATTTTCCGCCTTGCCACAGTCTATTGATTAAATTTAGGAACAACAACAACGTTTGATTTGGAAAATTTTTAATAAACTGTACATGGATTATTTCTGGGTCTGGGCTTGTACTGTTCATGTGTTTTAGAGCAAGGTTAAGCTCATCTATTGTAAATATCTTATTATATGGTTCGATATTTAAGAAAACTTAATTTTCCGTAATAGGACTGGTATGTATAAGGTTAGTATTGATAGGAAAACCTCGGGAGGAATCGGAAAAGAAAAGTCCGAACCCATTAAAAATTTCTGAAATGCCAGTTAATTCAACAATACCATTTTCTAGTTTAGATGGGAAACCATGGAAAGGTTTTCCAGATATTTGGTTGATTTTATTCCCTAGTAATGATGAAGGGGTCGAGCTAGTTATGTATGAAGTTCTGCGCTTGCGCTAGTTTATTAACATACGTCGTTATATCGTCTCTTCTTTATGAACAGTTTTTAGTGTGTAATAATTGTTTTTATTACATATAAACAATTAGTGATTGTGCAACAACATTCGTTGTCAACAATGGACTATTCCTACAGACTGTAAGTAGTAATATTTACGATTACTTAGTTGTCGTATGAAGTAGAGCTGAGAAGCCTTATCTTTTTCGCCATATTGCGATCCCCACTCAGCTTCCTCAGCTCGCCAGTCTTCCACTGACCCGTGTAGGGGCCACTTCGCGCTCCGGACGACAAGGTCAAGGTCGCGCGGACGTATTTTTTTTTTTTTTTTTTTGTTTTATTTTTTTTTATTTTTATGTATCAATGAGATACTATCACCAGGTCATGGCGGGAAAGGCAAGCATTAAACGCTCCAGGTCAGCTGGCTCTTCTGCTTCCCCGGTCAAGCAAAGGCAAAGACGTAATAACAAACGCCCTACGCCCCCTTCATCAGCTGCTTCTAACGAACAGGAACCACAACCCGGGACTTCAACGCAAGGGATGACTGAGAAATCTCCCTTTTTTACTCCTAACCCCTACCAAGTACTCCATATCGAGAAAGAAGTCATGGAATCAGAATCTACACCGAGAGATCCCCGCCCTCCTCCCATATTTGTTAAAAATATAAGAAATTTTCAACTCCTATGCACCCAATTAAATAAAATCATTGATAGCAAAAGCTACACATGTCTAACACGTATCAATGACACAAAAATATCACCCGATTCAGCTGATGTGTACCGCAAAATAGTAAAATATCTTAGTGAAACAAAAGCTGATTTTCACACGTATCAGCTAAGAGAGGAGAGGGCATTAAGGGTGGTAATAAGAAATTTACACCCCTCTACACCAGCTGAGGAAATAAAGGAAGAACTGACGTCTCTTGGGTTCAAAGTGCGTCAGATAACTAATGTCATGAAAGATATTATAGAAGAATCAGGTGACAGGAGTAAAATTCCTTTACCTCTATTTTTTGTGGACTTAGAACCGTCTCCAGGAGTAGAAAAAATTTATGAAGTGGAAAAACTCTATTACACGAGAGTCAAGATTGAAAAGCCATATGTAAAAAGAGACATTATACAATGCCACAATTGTCAAGCATACGGCCACACGAAAACGTATTGCCACCACATACCGCGCTGTGTTAAATGTGGTGAACAGCACAAGTCTGAGCAGTGCAATAAATCTCGTATAATCCCAGCAGTTTGCGCTCTGTGCCACAAGGGACATCCGGCGAATTACAAATTCTGCGAGATTTACAAGAATCTCAAGTCAAGATTTCTGAAGCCCCAGCGCCAAGAGGAGACTAGACCGAGGAGAAACCCATCAAAATTCGTCGACCCGACAGTTTCGTTCGCCCAACAACTTGGTGGTGGTTACCAGTCTACTCAATGTGAGGCCACGCCGATTCAACATACACTCAAACATCCCGAACCTGAATCTCAACCACCTCAAAATTTTAATTCTCAAAAACTTCCCCAGCATCAAATTTCTCCTATCCCTCCTCCATCAAATGTCACAGACCTCACCAGTTTAATGACATCATTCATCTCAGAAATAAAATCAATAGTTATGCCTCTGATATCAGTCCTAACAAACCTAGTATCAAATTTAATTCCTGCCTTGAAAAAGCCCTAAATGATTCCATCCAACTCCATTTCCATTCTCCTCTGGAATGCGAATGGTGTTCGAAATCATATTAATGAACTAACTTTATTACTACACGACAAACGTATTGACGTAGCTCTTATCACTGAAACACGACTAACTAACAAACGATCATTCAACATCCCAGACTACCAAATATACCGAACTGACCATCCCGATGGAACAGCTCATGCCGGCACTGCTGTCATCATCCATCGCTCCCTCTCCCATAATTTATTACCCTTACCAGTCCATAACTTCCTCCAAACCACTGCTGTAATTATACAAACCCGTCATTTTCCTATAACAGTAGTTGCGGCATACTCTCCTCCAAAAATACCTATTTCCGAAATCCAATTTAATTTATTCCTTAATTCCTTAGGGCATCATTTCCTCATAGGTGCGGACTTAAATGCCAAACACCAGCAATGGGGAGCCAGAACTACAAATTCTCGCGGGCGAACATTGCTGTCTGCACTCTATTCCACTCACTGTAATATCCTCTCCCCCGATTCCCCTACCTATTGGCCTACTGATCCTCACCGTAACCCCGACCTCCTCGATTATTTTATCCACAAAGGGCTGGGACCTTTAAATCATTCCGTTTCCCGGCTCGATGACCTTTCCTCATCTTCATAGCCCATAGATCATAGCCCTCTTACCCTAACTCTCTCATTATCTCCTATTCCCAAACTCCCTCCACCATCATTCCTAAGAGGCCCAGTTAATTGGAACCTCTTCCGCGAAATAATAACGGATGGAATAGACCTCAGAGTATCCCTCAAATCTCCACAAGATCTTGATGATGCAGTTGATTCCTTTACTACCCTTATCCAACAAGCAGCCTGGAATGCATCTTCACCTTCTCCTTCCCCAAAATATTACCAGAAGAATCCTATACCCCAAAACCTCCTAGATCTAATCCATACCAAACGACGCTCTAGAACCCTCTGGCAAAGAACCAGGCACCCAGACGATCGTAAATCCTACAATTATTACACCAAATTAGCTAAAAAGAAATTAGATACCTTTCGATCCCAATCCTACAATTCCTATCTTTCTTCACTATCTATCTGCGACAATTCCCTCTGGACAGTAACCAAAAAAGTTCTTAAATACCAATTCATCTCCCATCCCATCCGACGTGAAGATGGATCCTGGGCTTCGTCGGATGAGACTAGAGCGGAAGAATTTGCCAAATACCTTTCTAAAGTTTTTATCCCACACCCCGAGCTCAATCCTGCCCATACAGCTAACGTAAAGGAATTCCTCTCCTCTCCAATTCCTCTCTCTCCACCCCCTAAAGCTATTAACCCCTCTGAGGTCAAATTCCTCATAAAGAAACTAAAACCTCGAAAAGCTCCTGGCTACGACCTCCTCAATTCTAAGATCCTTCGTCAACTGCCCCAAAAAGCAATTATATTCCTTACCTACCTCTATAATAGTATCCTCCGTACAACCCACTTTCCTTTGGTGTGGAAACACTCCATCATTCTCCTTTTTCCCAAACCTGGTAAACCTCCCAACAACACCTCATCCTATAGGCCTATTAGTCTCCTTCCGATCCTTTCAAAAATCTTTGAAAAAATCCTTCTCAAGCGTATCCTACAGTTAATTGAAATTCCTTTCCACCAGTTCGGATTCCGCTCACAGCACTCCACTGTACAACAAGGCCTACGAGTGGTTGACCATATATCCTTTGCACTTGAAAACAAGCAATATTGCACTGGTGCCTTTCTGGACGTTGCTCAGGCATTCGACCGGGTCTGGCACGATGGCTTGCTTTTCAAACTAAAAACCCATTTACCCCAATCCTTATATCTAATCCTACAATCCTACCTTTCAAACCGTTCCTTCAGAGTCCGCTCTGGTTCAGAATTTTCCAATAGTTACCTGATCGAGGCTGGTGTACCTCAAGGCAGTGTCCTAGGTCCTGTCCTCTATCTCCTATTTACAGCTGACATACCTACGGATCCTGATACCTTCTTAGCAACTTTTGCCGACGATACTGCCATTTTATCAACCCAATCAGATCCCGAAATTGCATCTTCCTATCTACAAAGACATCTATCCTTGATTGAATTTTGGTGCGCTAATTGGCGTATCAAAATTAATGAATCCAAATGTAAGCACATCACCTTTACCCTTCGCCGCAGATCCTGTCCACAAGTCAATTTTAACTCCATACCCCTTCCCTGCTCTGACACAGTCCGGTATCTGGGATTCTTACTAGACAAAAGACTAACGTGGAACCCACACACTCGACTTAAACGACAAGAACTCAACAGACGATACGGCCAACTATATAGACTACTAAACAGAACATCAAAACTTTCTGTTGCTAATAAACTATTAATTTACAAGACGATTCTAAAACCGATATGGACCTACGGACTCGAACTGTGGGGGACAACTAAATTCTCGTACATCAGGCGTATCCAATCCTTTCAGTCCAAAGTCCTTAGAACAATAGTCAATGCTCCCTATTATGTTACAAACAAGACCTTACACAATGATCTGAATATACCATTTGTCCTCGATATAATCCCATCTAAATTCCTAAACTTCCACCAGAGGCTAACTCACCTTCCTAATCCTTTATCCCAATCCCTATCTAGCTCCAGCCATCCCTATAACCCTCCTCGTAGGTTGAAACGGTAGTGGCCTAGAGATCTCTTATAACTAAGCAATGCTGAGTGTTGGCAATGGCCAGCTTCTCCACTCACGCCTGAGAGTCTGTAGCTCTAGCGCCCTCTCTCAGTCTCCACTGGCTTATTAGACCGGTGACGCGACTGACTGAGAGGCGCTGGGATCTCTTAGCCTTGGACCCCGACGTTGTCGGGGTTTAATTCGGAGTTCCCAGGGGCAGTTTGTAAATATTGTATATATTTGTATGAATGTGTCCAAGATTATTATTTTTTTTTTTTCTTTTTATCTTTATATTTTATTTATTTCTATTTATTTTGTATTCATTTATTTTTATTTCTTTATTTTGTGTACATAAGGAATGAATGAATTCTAATATCACTAATACTTATTGCCCAAGATTGTGGCAGATTGTACTATTTCTAAATAAATAAAAGTTAATAAGAAAATAAGTTATGTATGAAAGAAAAGCAAGAATGTTTCTTTGCTTGTTTTATTGTCCATTTTGCGACAGCCCTAGCTTTTTAGAATAGCAAGTGATTTTCCAAAGTAGGGTGCCGTTTGAGTTGCTTCAATGTCCTATTCCTTGTTTTAATCACTAAACGACATTCTGTAGTCCACCAAGGTACTGGTATTCTAATTTATTTTTGTGGTATGGTCTTTGTAATAGACTTTTCGGCTACTTTGAGTAGTGAATCAGAAAATGATATAGGAATCGGCGGCGTCATTACTGGTTTGAAACCCCGAAAATGAATTGAAACAAGATTGCTGAAACACTCCCCAATCTACAGTTTTTAGGTTCCATCTCTCTCTCCTCGACGTTATTTCATAAGACGTCTGTAATGAAATAATTATCGGATAATGGTCGCAACTAGCTAAATCATTATGAAGATACACCAGAGGTGTCAAGGGAAAACTACGAGATGTAATCACTAAGTCCAAAGTGGACCTAAGAATCGTTATATTTCATCCTTTAAATTTATATATTTATAGTAACATTAAAAAAAAGTGATCTCGTTCATATAAATAAATAAAGGAACTTTGGAGAAAGAAATTTGGGAGTTTCCGCATTTTGTTCCATATGTAATAAAACCTTTCTGCTATTAAATTCCAATTGCTTACGGAATATTTTACGAGATTAATCAAAAGCCCGTTTCAAAGAATATTGTAAAAAAGAATTCAAATTGCTATATTTTATATAAAATTGCTTAACTAGTATATAACTTTTGTAATGTTATATGTTACATATTTTAATGCATTGTAGTGAGTCCTGAAAATTAGGAGAACCCCTGAAACTTTGACTCCAAATAATTACTGATGTAAAAAAAAATTGGGGGAAGAACTATGAACTAATTATTTATCATTAAAAGATGTTTCATCCGAAAAATTATTTTTAAAAAAATTAATTATATTTTACAACAGTTTCTAACATTATTCCGGATTTAAAAATACACGATCGGCAAAGTAAAATTATTTTAAATTTTGTTAAACATGATTATTGGAGTTGTAGTGTTTTTGGAAAATGAGAAAAATCCTTCCGGTTTTATATAAAGAAAAAAATTAAAAGCCTCTTCAGCTGCTAGAGGACACTTTAGCTGTCAAGGGCACAAGTTCTAGCCAGCAAAGAGAAGGAAGCTCTTAGCTGATTGGTCCATTCAAGAAGGGATTAGCTGTCAGATATGTCCCCTAGTTTTCTTTTGATCGCAAAAGAAACTCCTCAGCACTTACAATGCAGCTTTTTTCCCAGGTCCTGTTGTCCGAATAAAGTAGTTGAAAAACATTTGTAAGTACTTGCATTTTCTGCAGTTAATTTTGTTTTCTGTTCTTCATTTATTTTATTTTTTTAAATTTATTTATTGATATATATTACAATTTTGTTTCTATATGAACATTAGTAATAGTGATATAAGATCCCATTCACACAATATATACAGTATACAATGATAAAGTCAAATTAAATAAAATATAATATATATATATATTATTATATATATATATATATATATATATATATATATATATACAAAATAAAAAAATAACAACTGGAAAAAGTGGAATCAAAAAGATCCTAGCGCCTCGCTCTCAGCCACGTCACTGGTGTGACTCAGCGGAGGCCGAACTAGGGTGCAATAGCCACTAACATACATTACATGAGTGGAGGAACTGACCAGTGTCAGAACTCCACTTTAAATGTTTACAATACATCTCGCGGCCACTGCCGTTTCAATCTTCGAGGAGGATTGTAGGAATGAGTGGTACGGGATAGGGATTGTGCTAGAGGATTAAGATGATAACTAAGGTTCGAATGAAATTTGGAAAATTTGGATGGTACCAGATCTAAAATAAACGGAATTTTAAGGTCGTGGTGTAGGGTACAGTTGGTAACATAATAAGGAGCATTAACTATTGTTCGGAGGACTTTGGATTGGAAGGATTGGTTGCGTTTGATGTCAGAATGTTTAGCCCCACAGTTCAAGTCCGTAGGTCCACATAGGTTTCAGTACTGTCTTGTATATTAGTAATTTGTTGTCAACTGTAAGATGAGATTTTCTGTTTAGTAGTCTGTATAACTGGCCGAATCTGCGGTTGAGTTATTTTCTTTTAAGTCTTGTGTGTGGGTTCCACGTCAGTCTTTTGTCTAGTAAAAAGCCAAGATACTGGACTGTGTCAGAGGAAGGAATTAAAATAAACCGGATTTGTGTCAAAGGGTGAATGTGACGTGTGAGCACTTGTTTTCATTCACCTTAATACGCCAAGCGTTACACCAGTCTTCGACAAGGGAAAGGTGCTTTTGTAAATTAAGCGATGCTGCTTCAGGATCGGAATTGGATTACAAAATGGCGGTATCATCAGCAAATGTTGCCAGAAAGGTATCGGGAGCGGTAGGGATATCGGCGGTGTAGAGGATGTAGTGGACGGTTCTCAAGACGCTGCGTTGAGGAACACCAGCTTCAGCAATATAATGTTTGGAAAATTGTGAACCACAGCGAACTCGGAAGGAGCGGTTTGATAGATAGGATCGGAGGACTAGGTATAAGGATTGGAGTAAATGAGTTTTGAGCTTAAAGAGCAATCCCGGGTGCCACACCCGGTCAAAAGCTTGAGCTATGTCTAGAAAGGCACCCAAACAATACTCCTTGCACTCAAGGGCGGAGGAAATGTGGTCCACAACTCGGAGTCCTTGCTGAACCGTGGAATGTTGAGGACGAAATCCGAACTGATGTGAAGGAAAATTTTCTAATTTGGCTTGGATTCGTTTTAGTATTAGTAGGAGCTTTTCGAACATTTTTGAGAGAATCAGAAGTAGGCTAATAGGTCTGTAAGATGACGTGTTGTTAGAAGGTTTGCCTGGTTTTAGGAAAAGGATGATAGTTGAATGTTTCCATAAGTGGGGAAAATAGGTAGTGCGTAGGATACAGTTATAGAGATATTGAAGGAATGTAATGGCTTTAGGTGAAAGTTGTCTTAAGATTTGAGGAGTAAGGAGATCGTATCAAGGGGATTTACTTTGAGGAAGCTTTTTAAGAAGATATCTGACCTCAGAGGGATTAACTGCTTTAGGTGGTAAGGAGAGTGGTATTGGTGACGTAAGGTATTCTTCAACTACTGCAGTATGGGTTGGATTGAGTCCAGGATGAGGACTAGAAACTTTAGAAAGGTGCTGTGCAAATTCCTCGGCTTTATCCTTGTCAAAAGCAGCCCAGGAACTTTCACAGCGGTTGAGAGGATGGAAAATGGTGTTGGATTTTAGATTTCTCTTCGTGACATTCCACAGGGAATTGTCACGAGTCGAGAGAGAGGAGAGGTTCGTATTGTAGGATTGGGAAAGGAAGATCGCCAACTCCCGCTTTAATTTTCTAAAAAAAAAGTTATAGGAGCAGCGATCATCTGGGTGGTGGGTGCGTTGCCACAATGTTCTGGATCGGCGTTTGCTGTTGATGAGGTCTGTCAGTTGTTGCGGTAAATGGCTTTTGTAAGGAATTATTTGGGAGTGCTTGGGAGAGGAGGCAGTCCAGGCGGCTTGTTGAATAGCGGTTGTAAAGGAATATACGGTGTCGTCAAGGTCATTTGGAGTTTTGAGAATCACTCTGAGGTCTGAATAACTAATACCTAAAAATAACTCTGTTATTTTCGAAGATAAAAAAAAAAGTTGTACCAAAAAAAAACAGGAATAATTAAAAAATGCAAAATGAATATTTAAAAAAAATTGAAATTCAACCCTTAAATAGCCCATAACTGATTTATTTTTTATGATAAGGAAAAATATGTAGAGAGTTTAAAAATTAGTAAAGCGCTTTAAACAGAGAAAAAAAATTGGTCTAGCTGTTCATTCCAGTCAAAAATTATAATAGATGGAATTGCACAAAACTCGGTTGTTATTGAACTTCATAAATACGCAGAACCCGGATAACGAATAAAGAAGAATCCGTTTTTCTTAATTAATAAATAAATACCGAAGAATAAGAAATTAATGCCAAAAATTCATGTGATTTAGAATCAAATTTCCTATAAAATAATAAAAGAATCATTGAAATCGGATCGGAACTAGGAGAGATATAGATAGCATTTTGAATTTGGCAGTGGTGATATACTATGTTCGTTTGAATTATTTTCTTATTAGTTAAACAGTTATACCCAAATATAGCTATTTGGAAATAATAAACCATTGTGTAATAATTTGCAGCGTTTTTATTTTTAAATCTAACAATAGAAATTATTATCTACAACAATCACTTAGTTTTATTCGCTATTCATCACTCATTACCCTTCGTAGTTTTGGATAAGATAACTTCATTTTTTTTTTAATCTTGAAGGTTCCCAACGGTATGTATACATCTATATAACTATTATTATGCTAAAAAAATAAATAAAAATAACCTAAAAAATATGTTTGTTCTTTAGTTATCAATTATTATTTACTAGATTTTTATTAATCCTACTAACTTTAAATAGCTGTTGATTATGAATTTACAAACTTCAAGAAACAAACTTTTTAAAAAAATAGGCATTCAAGCTCTTTCAGATTATTTCAATCGGAATGAAAATTACATATTATTGTACCCCACCAATTTGAACAACTTTACTTCTTCATTTATAGAGAAGTATTTTATTCATGCAGGAATATGTATTTATTTTGGGGAATGATTTCGTTGTCAACTTTATTTTAATGCAAAGAGGTTGGATGATCTACCTGACTGCTCTCGTATTCTAACAATATCTGGAAAAAGTAATTTATTCCTGAGGAGCTAGTTTGGTTTGTTGTGAAATACATGTGGCAGACATTTGACCTTTTTCTATTCAATATTTTTGACAATGTGCGGGTTATTGCCTAGATGTTCACCCATCAATTTTATCAAATTCCGCTAACTACTGTCGCTTATGAACGGAAAAATTTTTGGGTTCACTTTTATTTAAAAAAAAGAAAAAGCAAGTTCCATTTCTATTAAATTAGATACACTGCTTTTGATTTCCCATTCACAATAATGTATTTTTTTTAATCCTGAATTTTATTAACGGTTAGAGAAAGTAGTGCTGTAAGTGTTAGAGTAATAAGTCTGCAATGGTACAATGTTAACTAATAAAAATTCATTTGTATTAAATGCACAAAATATATATTGGGTTTTAAAATAAGTTGTTAGCCTTTTTACTGGTAAATTAAAAAAAAAATGAGATGTTTTCAGGTAATTTTTTTAATTCCGTCCTCACTAATTCCTTAATCTTTTAATTTAAGAACGACCTGAGCGTTTTACGTCTTTCATGTAAAAATTTCCGGTTCTTTACCAAGCAAACCTCTTACGAACGTTGCTTTCTCCTAAAGGCATCATTGCCATACACACTGCTACTTTTGCTTACCGTCTGAGCAGCGGTTTTTCTTTTTGAAAATTAAACATCATTAAATGACGAAGATGTTTTTTTTCTCTTCCGTTTGCAAATACCACTTAATGATGAGGAATCTCGGTTGAAACTGACGCGTACAAGCACCTTTTTTGGAATATGTAAACCTTATTGACTAAGTAAAATGGCTTTAAAAACACAGAGAGGATTGTATTGAACTATTTAAAAATATTAGGAACTTATTTTACAACTCAATAGGTTGAAAATTACATATTTTTTTTGAACATTTATTGGTGATGTCTATGAACATATTTTTTTCTATTTAAACATTATATTTAATTCAATACTATAATTAAAAAATACTATCTTACTATGTTTATCAGCGGAACGTTCTATCTCTTGAGAATTTAGAACGGCCTAACATTTTTTTTTTTATAAACTTATTTATTGTAAAAGTGATTAAAAAAAAAAATTACTAGGTTGATTCGTTTAGTGAGATATCCTGGAAGTATAGGACATTTTTAATATCCTTTCAGTTGGTCCTAAGCTGACCTTTAGCATGGTCCATTAGACTGCCCACGCACCCTAAGTAGCTTACCCTCCATTTTCCAAAAATGGCCATCACCTATTTTCTTTATTTTTAATTTTTTTTAGTTCATAGGTATATATTTAAACATAAAGTCATATATATTATTTTTATTTTGTTGTTTGCCTCTACCCTAAAGGGTTATTGGCAGCTGAGGCTTATCAGATTTGGCTGTAATATTTAATTTCTTAGAGTGCTTTATACTTTTTTTACACTGTCTTTATCATCATTAAATTTTTTTTTGGATTTCTGTCAATTTTATTCTTCGGCTAGTTAATTCAAATAGGAGACACTCTAGCAATAGATGTTGGACAGTTTGTGGAACGCTATCGCAATATCCGCAGGTGGGTCTATGAAGATTTCTAAAAATGTAACTTTGGGTAAATTGGCAGTGTCCAATATGAAACCGGTTATATTATCACCATATATATATGTGTGTGCGAACAATTCTTGAAAGAGGCCATGAGTATAAAACCAAAACTCACCATCTTTTCATAGATTTCAAAGCAGCGTATGACAGCATAATACGAGAAGAGCTGTACATTGCCCTCAGAGAATTTAATATACCTGAGAAACTTACACGCTTGATAAAGCTTACCATGAAGGAGGTGAGATGTATGGTAAGAGTAAACGGTGACAGGTCCAAGAAATTTCGTGCAGATAAAGGACTCCGACAAGGGGATGCACTAGCCTGTTTGCTGTTTAATCTAGCACTTGAGAAGGCCGTAAGAGATGCTGGTTTACGCGAAAGAGAAGGGAATATATTTACCAGACTTGTCCAGCTGTTCGCTTAAGCAGACGACATCGACATTGTGGGACGCTCTCTACAGTCCGTGACTGATGCCTTTCTGGCTTTGATGGGTCCTTCCAGCAGACTTGGACTGAACGTTAATGAGTCCAAAACAAAATATATGGTAGCAGAAGAAATCCCAATGCTAGGCGAGACGGTCACTATCGGGGTTCATAAGTTTGAGAAGGTCTCAGAGTTCACATACCTGGGATCAGTGGTCACCCAAGATAATAACCCCGATATTGAGATAAGGAGAAGAATAACTGCAGCCAACAAATGCTACTTTGGGTTAGGCAAGCAGCTAACCAAGCGGATACTCTCTAGACAGACCAAGCTCCACCTCTATAAGACATTGGTGCGTCCCGTACTGCTCTATGGATCAGAGTGTTGGGCGACTTCAAAGGCGACCGAGAAGGAACTCCTAATTTTTTAAAGAAAAGTTCTCCGCCGTATTTTTGGAGGAGTGAAAGTTGGAGAGGAGTGGAAGCGGCGCACAAATCAGGACCTCTACAATGCTTTTGGAGAAGGTGATGTGGTCCGGGCTATGAAGTTAAGACGCCTAAGATATGCAGGACATATTGCCAGGATGGAAAATGGAGAAATGCCCAAAATATTGCTCACTCAGCCGATCCATGGGATAAGAAGAAGAGGAAGACCAAGGTTGAGATGGTCGGATAGTGTGGCGGCGGACGCTCGCATGTTGCTGGGAGTTAGGAGCTGGATGGCATCGGCTCAAGACCGTGATGATTGGAGGAGGCGATTGGAGGAGGCCAAGACCCGTGACCGGGTTGTAGCGCTGTGAAATAATATATATATATATACTGTCATAATTGTTTTCAATTAATTTAAATTTAATTTTCAGTAAGCAAATACTATTTTAGTATTTATATTGCTACTAATTTAGTATTTATTAATATAACATTTATGAACTTAAAATGTTATCATTCATCTTTTTATTTCATGGCTAGATGGATAGTTAGTTTTTATTTTACAAAACCGACTACACATTTATTGTTAATCAATTGTTTTTTAAATTATTTATTGCTCAATGTTAAAAGACATACTTTTTATTCATGGTCAATGACCCTCACATTGTTTGATATCCAAGTGTCCTTAACCATTTAAAACTTACGGATTACCGTAAAATATCATCCAAAACTCATTCACACGCCATTTCTTTCGCACACATGTAATCAATTTTGATTATATCAATCAGAGGAATCATGTACGCCATATTAAATCCTCCTCTATACTGCTGCCTTTGACAAGTCCTTTCTAAAAACTCTCTTTGGATTTCTATCCCTCCTGAGATCCGTCATATAATCACTGCTTCCTCCTTAAAATCGCTCCTTTTCAACTACCTTCTCCTTACCCAGTCAAACAGACAATAACCTCAAACTGCAGATGCTAGAAATACCATCTGTGTATATTATTCAAATTATCAGTGATAAAGTAGCTATTTCTGTTTTTTTAAAATTTCATTATAAGAGTTTGTTTGTTGCAACCTAATTTTTTACCTAATTACAACCTATTTTTTTTTTAATACCATCGACAAGCGAAAACATCTGCCACACTTTGGGATATTATATATATATATATATATATATATATATATATATATATATATATATATATATATATATATATATATATTATATTATAATTTATGCATTAAAGCAAACATAAATCATTCATATCATGTGTACAAAATAAATATAAATATAATCAAAAGATACAAAGAAAAAAAATAATAATAACACAAACACTTTTTATACATTTATGGTTTTTATTAGCAGTTTGTTGTTCTTTGAAAAATTTTAATTTCTTTTGAGTAAACTAATTAGGTGGCCGTACCATCTAGTATTTTGAGTCCATTAGGTGTGTTCCATGATTTAAGATGTGGATTAGATGAATCTTTCATAATATAATTTATCGTTGAATACTGTAAATTAAAAAATAAAGACCACAACATTAAACCATTATTTTTAAACAATCACTTTTCATTGTTTAAAACCTTATTCAATGAAGTTAAACTGATATTCAGAATAAAAATAAATTACTATAATATTCCTCTATCTGGAAATGATAGGGAAGCGAATTCTATTATGTGATTAATTTTCATTTTACCATTTTCTATCCATCAAGTTCTAAATGAAACGTTTGTTGTTTTCCATCACGGAAGTTGTGAATGTGGTTCACGTTTGTGTCACTGGACGTGTCGCTACAGGTGGTCAGTTAACGAACTCAATTACTCAGGCCTATACTCGCCAGTATAAAAATCTTTTATACCTATTTCTCAGAGCGCTCTGCTGTCATCTCAGACAATTCTATTACGTCAAATCATAGGTGTAAAATTTTTTATCCTCAGATGTAAGTTTTATTCACTTCCTTTTTCATACTGATAATTTTTCATTTTTTTTTTCATTTTAAACATATTTATTGATATTTACAACTGTATACAAAATACATCAAGTAAATGTGATGGACATATGGTAAATTGACATGAAATACATGTAGAGACACCACCCATTGGTAGCACTCTGATAATTTAAGCAGAGATTGTTGCATCTGTTATATTACATTCACTTACCTATACATGAAATATATAGTAGAAATATATTGCGATCGTGAAAATTTTCGAATTTCAGTTTTCAAAGGAAATACACATTTTAGGATCTCCTGAGTCAAACTAACTAAGTCGCGCAAAAAGGTCTGTATGTGTATGTGTGTGGTAAGTCTAGCACGAAAACCATAAGTCGCTCGAAGCCGAAATTTTCTATTAAAGACAAGTATACTAGAGATGGTCTAACAACTTTTTATCAAAATCAGCTGACCGAAAGTGGTACTTTATACCATGCATTTTGAATTTTTTTATATTTTACTCTAAAACGGCTCAAACGATTTTGATTAAACTCACAATATTCAAGTTAAATTAAATGAGCTTTAATATGATGTAGGTTTCATTCTGATTGAAATAGTTTGATAGGGCTTAAATGGCGAATAGTTTTATTTTCTTTCTCCAAAGTACCTTTAATTTTGTACATTCCAAAAGATTAATCACAACACCTTAGTAGGATTGATAAAGAACTGCTAAAGAACTAAAGAAGAAAAGACCAAAAATATTTTTAATGTATTTTTTGTTTTGTTTTTGTAATAAGAACAGTAATATAGACGTATAATATACCGTTAGGAAGAACTAGAGTTTAGAAAAAATATTCTTATAGAGAAAGTTGTAAAAGGTAATGTAAATTGACGAAAAGGACATTAACTTATTACTACTAACTATACTGTACAATTAAATATGGGTATATTATTTAATTCAAATCATATGCTTTTCGACGAATACAACTTTTTTTTCTCCTTTAAGTTTATTTAATAATTCTTAAATTGATTTCAAAAGCCGGGGTAAGTTAAGGTCGTGTGTGGCCCACATCAGATTTTTTTTTATAGGAGATTCGAAAATTCATATCTTCATATTATTACAAACTTATCATTTCCAAGGGCTGAATGTATAAAATATCATTATCCATAAGTTTCTCCCTAAGTTAAATAAGCTTCTGATGACGATAATAATTTATTTAGCATGATATAGTTAGATTTAGGTGAAGATAACCATGAAAGTAGAAGCCAATGTAATAAAGAACTTCTAGAAGAACAGTTTCTCATTATTTTTTTACTTTCACTTACTATATATAGTAAGGGAAAGTATTGCGATCGTGAAAATTTTCGAATTCCAGTTTTCAACGGAAATACACGTTTTAGGGTCCCCTGAGTCCAAATAACCAAGTTCCGCAAAAAGGTCTGCGAGTGTGTGGTGACTCTCGGCCGGAAAGGAAAAGTCCTATAAAACTGAAATTTCATATTTAAGACAACTATACGCCCGAGACGTTACAAAACCTTTTTCATCAAATTGATCATACCAGAAGAGCTACTTTATACTATGCATTTTGCACCTTTTTTCAATTTTCTCAAAAAGAGTTCCGAAGATTTTGATTAAACTCCCTTTATCGATGTAAAATTCAATGGGTTTTAATATCATGAAGGTTTTGTTCTAATAAAAATAGTTTAGGCAGGGCATAAATTCCGATATTTTAAATTTTCTTCTTCTAAAGTACCTTTAATTTTGTATATTTTATAAAAATAACCATATTATCTAGTCAGCATTGATAAATAACAAGCTAAATATGCAAATTGAGTAAATTTGAAAAGCAACGAAAGGAGAAAACTGGAAAAAAACATTTTTAATGCAATTTTTCGTTTTTGAGCATAACAACAGTAACATATATGTGTAATATACAGTTGGAAAGCTAAAGATTTTAGAAAAAAAAAATTATCTAATACACAAGAGCTTGTAAAAGTTAATAGAGAGTGATAAAAAGCCGATAAAACTTATTGATTGTTTTAAATAATAATATAATAGATTTTTTAATAAAACACATGTTTCTAAAGAAATTCCATTTAACTAATTTTTTAATGGTTTCACTCATTTTTATCTATTACTGTTTTTGAAAATTCTTCAATCGGTTCTAAAAACGGAGGTAAGTGAAAGTCGTGTGTTGCCCGCACCAGATTTTTATCATAATAAACCTAAAACCGTAACCTAGTGCAAATGTTTGATCTATTACTAGAGTTTATATTTTATTCTTAATGGTCTTGAGGAAAGGTTCCTAGTAGTTAGGAATTTTATATGTAAAATTCAGAAAATACAAAAATTAAATTCTCATAGCTATACTACCTACGATCGCTTGCAACTTATAAGTTATTAGTGTGCATCGGAGAAGTGCCCTGCGTGTCGCTCGAGCTTTTCGCACTGTGTCCTACGACGCTGTATGCGTCATCGCAGACATGCCTCCGATTGGTCTTTTGGCAGATGAACGTAGAAGGATCTACCGAAGAAAAGAAGAGACGGATGCTCACTGGGCTTCTTTAGCAAAACAAGAGAGAGTTCATACACTTGATATATGGCAGAGACGCTGGAACGCTTCATCTTCTAGAAGATGGACCTACCGCCTAATTCCCGACATATCGACATGGTTATCCCGGAAACATGGAGATGTAGATTACTATCTCACTCAGCTGCTTACTGGGCATGGTTGCTTCAGAGCGTAGTTAGCCCGTTTCAAAATAGAGGAAAGTTCATTGTGCCTATTTTGTGATCCCATAGAAGAAACAGTGGAACATGCATTCTTCTCTTTTTCGGGATTCGTTCGAGAAAGATCGGAGATAGACGCTAAATTTAGTACAAGAGCATCACCCGAAAATTTAGTCTCCTTGATGATGGCTAGTCAGGAGAGTTTGAGCGCTGCAGCTGATAATGCAGCACAAATCTGCAGAAAGCTCAGAGTACAGGAGCAAGAAAGGAGAGGCGGGGCATCGGCCTAGCTTAAATCAGATGTCCAGTAAAGTAGCTTGCATTTAGCCCTTCTGCCCCCCCCCCCCCATGAAGTAATACTTGACAGCGGTTCCGTGGGGTGGTAAAGACGAATTGGGAGGTGGTTTTTTAGTGAGTAGGAATCTCACACTGTTGTGTTGCCTGACAGTTGCACTTCGTCTGATGAAAGATTTTTCCCCTACCCGAAAAAAAAAAAAAAAAAAAAAAAAAAAAAAAACTTACTAAGGGGTAAATAGTAACCTCGTAGTTGATTGCCCAAATAAAATAGTAATCTAATCCAATAACTACT
The DNA here is from genome assembly GCA_023052935.1 of Piezodorus guildinii. Taxonomy (NCBI): domain Eukaryota; kingdom Metazoa; phylum Arthropoda; class Insecta; order Hemiptera; family Pentatomidae; genus Piezodorus; species Piezodorus guildinii. The sequence continues at coordinate 103,094,865 of CM041294.1, read as the reverse complement.
CAAGTATCGTAAGTAATTTTTCATAAACCTCATTGACTTCTGTTCACTCTGTCCTACACCAATGATTTACTTCTGTTTTGCAAGATACATACTATTAATTATAAAAAAAAAACCTCAGAAATTATTTCCTAATACATCCATCCATTTAAATTTTAACGCTTTTGATTTAAAATGTAACATTGAACTTTCGCTACATGCCTTGATTCAATCCGTAAACATGATATTTAATTTTAAAATAATTATAACAATAAAATAGATCCCTAGTTTTACCTTTTTCTAACTTGTAAGGCATGAACAATAGATTCATAGTTACTTGAGGCTTCGATACCTCTTACTGTTGTTAAAGGTCTGCTGATATGCTGTACATTATTTTGCTTTAGTTATAACCTACAATTTTGTAGTCATTCGAATATTATTTATGTGTGTTTTGAGGTCGTCTGTATATCTGTGAAACGGAGGTCTAATTACGTTTTAGTGAGTAAGTCTGTCTTTTGAAGGTTGTGTTGTCTATGTTGTATAAAAAAGTTAAATAAGTACAGTAAAGTTACTCCTGAAGCTAGTCTGTCTTTAGAGGGTTGTGGTGGAAGAAACAAGTGATATGTAGGAGGGAGTAGTCTTATTTTTCAAGCCCCAGATGCCAGATCCTATCGAATGCTTAAGCGACATCTAAAAATACTCCTGTTGCTTACGATTCCTGCTCTCGTGCCGATGCAATTTAGTTTGCCACGCGGTAGAGTCGATAAATGGTCGGATGTTGTGTTCTGAATCCCAATTGATTGTCAATCTATGAAAGTTCTTCGGCTTTTAAACGTTATTAAGTCTTGACTTATCTATTCCAATTCAACTATTACAATCGGCAACCTACTTTTTTAAAGTAATAAATTATGGAATTCATCCTTTCGCCTAAAAACAGGCTACAATCATGTGGTTCAAATTCTATTAACCGACGATTTTCGCTTTTTAACTAGTCGATTAAATAGAGACAGAACCCTTTGAGATAAAATTAATTGCGGGTAGAAATGCCAGGGTAACTGGTGAGCTGTTGTATTAGTGACTCAATAGGGAATGGCTCCAGTGACCCTGAGACTAAAATCCCTCAAAGCTATTCACTAATGATTTACTGCTCTAGTGCCTTTCGAAAGCACTTGAACCCCTGGATAACACTTCCTCGGTCGGAGGTCAGACCTAAGTGGGCCTCTTTGCATCCAGAGAAATTTATAATCGCCAACCATTTCTCGAAATCCATTCACTATTGCTGAGGCAGGAAAAGTGTCACTTTAATTCACTTAAGGGGCAATGAAGCGAGAAACAAAGAATATTTGTTGTAATAGCAATTGATCTACGTTAGCAGATGGATTGTATTGATATCGGAAGGAGCTCATATATTTTTTTTTATTTTTTTTAAATAAGAAAATAGAGCACCAATACCTAATTTATTTGAGCCATTGTTAACTAAACTGTTTTTTTCGAAATTTCTTTTAGCGCTATTATCTAATAGTTTTAGTTATCATTACTTATGATTTCTAATAATCGAAATATATTTTTTTATTTAAAATACTAAGTTTAAATCATTTTATAGCCAATGTTAATGGTTAGTTAAAAACTTCCAAATTTATTACGTCAGATTCTTTTCACTTACGTCCAAAAAGATAACCAACATTTTTCCATATTGAGTATTAAATAGTTAATTGTATGGTGATTATGAGAGGGTTCGCATGGAGGTAAACAAATCATTACAAAAAATAGTGAAAAATATTTATTGTGCAACCTACGTTTCGAAATACATTGCAGTCTTTCATCAGAGCTTCTTTAGCTCAATATCGAGAAGCGACTGACCGTTTTTATTTTATAGTATAAATAAATAAGCTATGACCGATAAAAAAAATACATAAAATTGTAAATAATCGATGTATATAATTAAATATAAAATGAAGGCATGTCAGGAACAGCAGGGTCTCTGGAGTTTGATTAATTTTTAAATTGCTTATAAATCACTAAATCTATCACTCGGCTCCTTTTTAGTCTCCTCTCTGAAATATATTTTTTTTTAAATTTTCTGAATAAAACACTGAATAACCATATTTAACATCAAATAAATTTATAATAATTAACCTTAATTAGGAACCTATTGAAAATACCTAATAACCTGTTATCGTAATTTAGGTATATCAAATTTATTAGTTATTCGTTTTTTATTTATTAGTTATTGTTTTCCCTGCTTGCTATACTAATGTGGTTAATATTTAAAATAAAAATCCGCTTATCTAGAACTGATGTTGTAACAATGTTAATTTTACTATAAACTAAAAATAACTACATTGTATGTTTTAATATTACACATACCTAGAATATTAGAATAGTTATTTTAATATATTATTACTCCCAAACATACGATCTTATAACACATATGTAAGTTAAATATTTTTTTACACCTGTTTTTTTATACCTCTAAAGGTATTTAAATTGCCTATGAATGTTTATAAATCGAATAAATGAGAAATTTTTATCTTTGGACTGTTTTAACCTAACCATGTTCATTAATAAACATATTTTTCAAGCAAGTTGGAAATGAATTTATAATAAATTATTCAATGACAAACGTTTCATTGTTTTACTAAAGGTACATGAGATGCTTAACCTGGAATTTCCTGGTTAGTACGACAAATATGATGAGTTATAGATGTCTGGGGGTGTTTAGTTGTCACATGACCAACAAAAGGTGTTCTGTGGCTATGACAAACTAACTTCTTCACCGTCTAGATACAAAAAAAAAAAAATATATATATATATATATATATATATATATATATATATATATATATTTTTTTTTTTTTTTTCAGTGTTCTTTCAAAGCTTGTAGGCTAAACATGTCTAATTAAGACACTATTTTGTCCAAAATTGTAAGTAATTTTATAATAATATCTTTAATGTAAATCCTAATTTAAAATATCTATGTACCTACTGTATGATTATTCATTGTTCAATGTACTCTTCTTTATATCTCTAACAATAACATCATATATTAATTATTGTATAATAATATTAATGTTCTGTTTTTTTGTTTTTCCACTGTTAAGGCATGATTATGAGAACAATAAATTCTCGAAACGTCACATAGATAAAAATATTTATTTATTGACTGAAACCTAAGAACAACACAAACTTAAATTATCAACAGTCGAGAACTGATCAAACAATATATATATATATGCTTTTATTATCATTATAATAATAAATGTTTTAGTAATGATATAAATATTAATCTCCACATGCATTAGTAAATAATCAAAACATTCTTACCATCTGTAACACCAAGAGTATGCGTGATATGAACATTCAAATGTAAGGATATATTAAACCATATATATGGCATATATTATGAACTATCAAAGCACACGAGCCACTACTCCACAAGTTTGATAGAAAAATATACAGTCAAATATGCATTTGTATTATTGAGAAAGCCTACTGGAAAAGAAAGACGAAGAGTAAAGAATATGAAGAACCATTTAGGACTGTATTTAGACATACCTACATCCAGAATCCCATTAGAAAATACTTAAGATCCCATGCAGCGTTCGGGGTTCTTTATAAATATTGCATAATTGCAGATATTTTTATTTATTTCTCTCCATCTTATTATGATGCTAATCCGATATTATTTGACGTCTTCAGTTTATTACGTTCTTTCTGATTATTTATTGGAATTTGATATAATCTGATTCCTATTGGAAATGAATAGAAGAAAAGGCCTCTTGTCCGCTTATAAAGTTGGATTGATAAATTTATAGAAAAAAAAAAAAAAGCGGAATTACGGAGTAGTTAGTCATCCTTTATTATTTTAAAGGAATATGTTTTTAATGTTATGGATAATGTAAAGACCGTTATTTAGTTGATATTTTTTTTTTATAAATAATAAATATCCTGCTTTATGTCCTTAGTACTTTAATTTATTGATTCATTTGCAAATTTGGATGTTATAACAAAATGATCCATTCTGTTCATTAAAAAATAAATAAATCTGGTGCGGGCAACAAACGACTTTTACTTACCTCGGCTGTTAAAATCAATTAAGAACTACTAAATAAACTTAAAGTTAAAGCAATCTTAATGTTAATTTAAATAAAACATTTATTTAGTTTCGTTGGAAATATATGATTAAATAATTTAACTTTCATCAAATTGTCAGGTTTAATTAACAGTTATAGCTTTATGCCCTATTCGTCTCTTTACATTATCTTCTAAAAGTGTGCATATAACATAATATTTTTTATTAACTTTTTAGCTTTCCAGCGGTATATTATACATCTATCTTACTGGTCTTATGTTTAAAAATAGGTAAATTTGTTGAGAAGTTTATAAATTTGTTTAAAAATTATTGAATTGATATAAATATTGGATGTAAGTGTAAGTTGTCTGTTGCGCGCCCTAGATTTTTTTCCTATTTCATATGCATTTATTTGTTCAACAAAACATGCAATACAAAATGAAATACACCGTATATAAACAGATACAGTCCTTTTTATGCCCGAGGGCATACACATATAGTGGCTAGCTTAACAGCTTTCTATGCCAGAGGTCGCGGGTACAAACAGTTATTTTTTTTTTCAAAAAAATACTTCTCACTTTTATATGAACTCATGCAACAAAATCCATAAAAAATCGAAGTTTTATTAGATTGGATTTAGAATCTCTCTGCGAGAATCTAATGTAGATTTTTTTTTTTACTTTTAATGTATAAATTGTTAGGCAACTTTCGGAAGATCGGCAAATGGCAAATGACAGGGCGTAAGAGTGGTCCGTTTTAAGTCAGTCCAACCAGTGTGTAAGAGTCTGTTGAGTGTGTAACATCGTCTCCTTGTTAAACGTTTATAAAATCGGTTATAGTGAATAAATTCAAACAATATTTGACTATAGTGTAATTTAATAACTCGGGAGGTCAGTTACGAAGTTTGGAAGAAATCTGACAAGGGGAAGAAGTTTTATAGCCTAATATATATTCGCAATTTCAGGTAAATTAGTTATATTTTATCTTTGCGATCTATACCTGATTTATCGTGAACCGCCCCACCTACGCTAGCTCCGCCCATATCCCAACCTCTTCTATATCTCAGTTCATTCATAGATCTCGAACGGAAGTAACTACGACCGTTACGTGTTATATACAGCGCTTCCACTTATTATCTTCATCCTTTTACATATAATTTTAATCATAATGACAACCATAGAAGAAAAATTTAATATTTTAATAGAAAAGATCTCTGGTTTGGAAACGAAATTAGACGAGAATAGGAGAAAACAAGAAGAGGAAATACGTGAGATAAAAACTCAGTTTAGCGAATTTACAAATAATATGCAAACTCTTAAAGAAAGAGAGGCAAACTTTTCTCTTAGAAAAAATATAATAATTTTCGGATTAGACCGAGAAAATTTCTCAATAATGAATAACAAAATAATAGAAATATTAAATTATATCGTGCCACACTTTAGACCATACGATATTTCTGAAATTAGGAAGATTAACCCCAAAAATAAAGATGGTCCCGTAATAATTAAACTTAATTCTATATTTTTGAAAAAAGATATTATGAAAAATAAATTTAAGTTGGCTAAATCTGAAAATCAAAGATGACATGCCAAAAGCTGTAAGAGAAATCCGAAAAGAACTGTATCCATTCATGAGAGCTCATTGGGAGAAAGGCAATAAGGCGACTTTGAGATATGACAAGCTTCTCATAAATGATCAACTGTTCACATTAGAAGATCTCCAATCCCAAGAAACTATTAAGAAAAAACGGGAGAGAAGTGAAGATAAAGAGAGAGAAGAGACTTTCAAAAATACACAAAAAAAAGTTGAATCAAAGCATAAAGAAAAAAAGAAAGATGTCAAAACCCACTACAGATCTATGAGTTTGGAAAAATTCTTTGTGCCTCATGGAGAAGGCAAAATAGAAATAAATAAAAATGAAACTCCTGGCACTAGTTCATAGCCGATACAAAACTCGATATCTCATGGCGATAACATAGGCACTCCCACGGTTAGTACATTAAATGTCCAGGCATTATTAAGGAAGGAAAAACTGGAGGAACCCAATACATTTATTAACAAACTTGCAAATTACCATAACCCGGTTAGTAAAATGTTAGTATGGGACTGCAATGGTTTAAACAGGGTATCTAGTTATGGAAGCTACTCAGATATTGATATATTATGTTTATGCGAAACACACCATATGCAGGCACCACCTTTCTACAATACAATTTTTGAGGACTTTAATTATATCTCTGTTCCTGCTGTAAAAGAAAAAAAATTCGGGAGAGCAAGTGGAGGGTTACTTATGCTTACACGAAAAGAATTATTTAATAATACCCTTATCGAGGCTTCTAATGAGTGGATTTTTGCGAAAATCTCTAACCAACACCTAATATTTATTTTAGGCCTGGTATACTTGAAGCCAAAAACTCAATTGGAGACTATATCGGGAAAACTTGAAGAATTATTAAGATCTCTTCGGAACAGATTCAGCGACCTTCCGATTATAGTCACTGGTGACTTCAACTCTCGTATTGCAGACCTGAATCAGTATGATGAGTGTGCTTTGAATACAACAACCCTAAACCCAGAGAGAAATAATATGGATGTAGTGATGAATGAAAAAGGAAAATGTCTTAATGAGGTTATGGAACTAAATTCTTTCGTTTTGCTGAACGGTAGAACCAGTGGAGACTGTCAAGGTAACTATACATATACCAGTGTCCTAGGAAGCAGCACTGTTGATCTTGTCTGGTGTAATTTTTCTATGCTTAACATTATTATAGATATGGGTAGTTCAAATCAAGATTACCAGTTCAGATCACTTCCCGCTACTCGTATCACTGAACATTCCAGATTTTGATTTAATTAAAAAAGTCAATTCCAATATTCTCTATCAGACTTCAGTCCGGCTGCAATGGAATGAAAATACAAGAGAACATTATCGAGAAGCAATGAAATATTCACCCACCATCTCAATCCCATTTGATACAATGTCATTGAATAATATTTATAAAAATATCAGTAGCACGATTTACTCGATAGCGCGAAATCTTGGGATGATGAAATTTATCAAGGCAGGAAAAGCGAACCGTAGCAAAAACAAATGGTTTGACAACGATTGTCAAAATAGTAAAATAATCTTAAAAAATCAACTAAAACTTTGTAAAAAGAACAATTTCAATTCTGATTATGTTGCAAACTACATCTATATGAAAAAGAAGTACAATAACATATTAAAAGCTAAAAAATGTACATACTTCCAGCATATAAGTGACAATCTGGCAGAAAGTAAAAACCCACAAAACTTTTGGACAGTGTTGAAGGAGGTTAGAGGCAAGAAAACCAGTGTATGTCCTATTTCAGAAGTTCAATGGTTTGAATACTTTCAGAACCTCTACCCACCCAGGACACATATTGATACTGACTTTGTAGGTGTTTTCCACCCACTACTTGACACTGAAATCTCCTCTGAAGAAATCCAGTGTGCTTTGAATAAAATGAAAAATGGAAAAACAGGTGGACCTGACATGATCTCTTACGAGTTTTGGAAGAGCTTGCCACAGAACTGGATGCTATACCTGCAGGTGTTTTTCAACAAAATCATGGATCATGAAAGGATACCAGCGGATTTAACCAAATTAGCGAATATCATGATTCATAAAAAAGGCTGTATCCGCTCACCAGATAATTACAGGAACTACTAACTAAAGGCAAATAGTCTTTTAAAAGTTTTCACTCAAGTGCTACTGGAAAGACTTAATATATGGGCAAATGATAAAAAGACAATTCCTGAATGTCAGTCAGGATTCCGCACTGGTAGGGGATGCATTGATAACATTTTTGTGGTGACCTCTCTTGTCCGAATAATGCACTCAACCTCAAAACATTTATATGCAGCTGTTGTGGATTTCCGGAGAGCTTTTGACTCTGTCAACCATAATCTGTTGTGGCAAAAACTTTTTGATACAGGGCTTAGCTGTAAGTACATCAGACTATTGCAATCACTTTATGGCCAGGCCTCTGTGATTATTAAACAAATAACTGAAAATATTGTTCCTGTAAGTGAAGGGGTTCTACAAGGAGAAACTCTTAGCCCTACCTTGTTCAGTATTTTCCTAGCTGACATCGAATCTTTTTTCCGATCAAGGGGTAGGAAAGTGATAAAAATTGATGTAGATGTAGACATTATGGTGCTCCTCTATGCAGACGACTTAATAATATTTTCAGACTCACACTATGACATGCAGGAAAAGCTTTTCGTGCTACATGAATATTGCGTTGTAAATAAACTTGAAATTAATGCGGTCAAAACCAAGGTAATCAAATTTCAGCAAGGAAGACCAAAAAAAGAAAACAGATTTGTTTATAATGATCAGATCATCGAAATGGTTGATAACATAAATTACCTAGGAGTCGTTTTATCAAAGTCCGGCTTATTTTTAAAAGCAGCTGAGCAGGCAGTATCAAAGGCCAACACCGCAAGTGGAGCCACGGACATCCTTGCTAAGGCGAAAAGTAAAGATTGGGGTTCAAAGAGAAAACTTTGTGAAGCGATGGTCCTCAGTGTTCTACTCTACGGTTCGGAGGTGTGGGGGCTGCGCTATCTACCGATACTAGAACGAAGTCAGCTTCAATATTACAAGAGAATACTGGGATTACACCGTACCACACCAGACTACATTGTCCGACTTGAATGTGGAGTCCTTCCTGTCTCAACTATCGTGCTCCGAAAAGCGCTGAACTGGACCGATAAAATATTAAACATGGAAGACTCTAGGTATCCAAAAATATGTCTTAGCAAACTCAATAAATTAGCTGAGAAATTTCCGAATACCACAAAAAAGAATTTTTTACTACAACTGAAACAACTAATCAGCACATGTAAAGAAAAAGACACGATTATAAATTGTAAGGATGCAAAAGAGAGGAAAAATATAATTCAAAATTTAATTAAAAACATAAAAATTTCTTAAAAATGTCTGACTTAACCAAAATGGAAATGTCGAATTACTGTCCGAATTATATAGAAATGTTTGATGGAACCCAAATCACTCAAATGTACCTCACAACCAACCTGCCCTTTACGCATAAAAAACTTATGGCTCAAATCCGGACTGCTAACAATAAATTCCAGCAAATCACAATGAAAAACATAACGCACAGATTCAATCCAATAGAAAACTGCACCATCTGCAATAAGAAAGAAGCTGACAATATTCACCATTTCTTCACATCATGCCCAGCCTACTCCTCCTACCGCTCAACCAGCCATAGCCCAGTTAACACCTTCAAACTTCAGACTATATCTCAAAAATATAACCTCTGAAAATACTAAAAAACTTTACTTTTACACCAGAGCAAGTATAAATTTAAGAGGTTTTGTGATAGATCACTAACTTAAAAAATGTATCTCAATTTATTTATTATGATTTTGTTCTGTTCTTGAAGTCATAAGAAATGGATATATATTTGTTTGCTAATTATTATTGTTTACTTTATTTTGTTTTGTTTTTTTATCGTGGCTAAATTTATTTTTTATTGTACTCTTATATGACAATTTACATATATTTATTATTTTATATTTTCTTTGGTTTGTTACACCAAAAAGTAGAAAATTGTTTATAAAAATATAATTTATGTACACACTCCTATTGTATGGGGACATCCCCGATTGCAATAAAAGTATATTCTATTCTATTCTATTCTATTCTAAGTCAGTCCAACCATCAATAGGTTCATCGATAGATTCTCAGACGATTTGAGGGTTCAAATGCACTAAAACTCAACATGAACTATGGATCGAGATGTTGCGTAAATAATGCTGTTGGAGAGTCGAAAACCCATACATTTGTGTTGGGTAAATGTCCACATAACATGCTACTCGTTACACACCGGCACAGCCACATAAAAAAGGAAACTTTTAGCAACTATAAATACTTTTGAGAAGCCTTTTGCCTTGAAACCGAAACCGCATTTAGTGCCACAGAAAATGAAGCACTGATAGTAGATCCTCCGATAAGACATGAACCTAATGATTGAGAACTAGGCGAAAAAAATCAAGAATATAAAGGAAATATTTAACCATATTTTTTTTATTACTTTCCAGAAATAATTTGTAAAGAGTTCAGTGAAAGAGGTTTTACAGTTAAAGGACATTGATTGGGAAAACCAGACCATCCCGTTAGCTTCGAGAGTATTTTTGGAAATGTATTGACTTGCAATAAATCAGTTCCAAAATATGGCGGAGACTCCATTCCTGGAATAGCTAGGAATTTCGATCTGTATTAAGTCTTGGCTGGATTTGTGAATTTCCAAGATCAATTCTAATATACGTAATATAGCTATGTATATTTATTTGACAGTTTTACCTTTTTTTGTTTCTTTGGCATTGTCCTCAAGATTGATTCAGTATGTTCTATATTCATAGCAACTCAGCAAAATTGAGCAGCCGATCACATTAGGGTTTTTCCCTTAAACATTTCATATCCATTTGTCTTTTAAATTGCAACTAAATAATTAAATACGTAATATTAACATTTAGAAGCTGTATTTTATATGTATCATTGGAAAATACTTTGTTTCCCCCGTATCTTGTATCTTGTTTCCTTTAACCGTAAAAATGAGTATATTTTCTTTTAAACACAGAATAAAACGAATTGTTAATATTATTTCTTTGTCTTTTAGAAACTAGTTACGCCGATGGTCATTTTCACATTCGAAAATTGCAAAACGTGTTTATATTATTCGATTTAAAGTTAATTTCTTTCCTTTATTTTTTATTATGTTTAATATAATCCCGAATGCTATTTTTTATTTATACATATTATTCTTATATGTGTTTAATTATTTCTTTCAATTTTATAGTTTCACTTTGTATACGAAGAATGTAATCAATGAGGTTTTTGATCTCGAACAAGGTAGGCTGTATTATGTTAGGCATACCTTAGTGAAATTTTAGTATTTTAAAAAAAGGTGAATCACATTCTGAGTTTATCTGTTTTATATTAATAAAAACGTAACTAAAAAGACGATGAACAATGTTTTTTTGTCAACACGTTCTGTCAAGCATAGAAATTAATTTTATCATTTCTTATTAAAGAACTTATTGTTTCTTTTATGCTGATAGACTTAAATTTATGTATTGCAAATAATGCGTAGATCATCTGTAGAATGCTTTACGCGTATATAACCTGCTCCACTAATATGTTTGGAATGTGGTTACCTAGATTCTCGTTACGCCAGAATCAATTCTAGGTATTCGTTTGATTAGCTGGAGGTTTCTAAATAGCACTTCCAATTTATTTCAGCTTCCTCAAAGCGGTTATATTAGTCCTGTTTTTTTTTTGTTTTTTTTTCTTCTCAAACAAGCTAAAATTTAATCTTCATGACAAATAATTAAGTTCGTATTAGATGTTACTCCTAGACTGAAATAATGTATCTTCTGTCGTCTCCATATCGGGTACTGCGGATTCCCTAAGGGTTTGCTGCTGAGAGGGTTGGAAATCCTAACCCTGCATTTATTCCTTAAAAATATATTAAGTCACCTTATGTCAAAACCTTTTCTAACCTAAGGCTTGCCTCGAAGATTGGTAAAATGGGATGTTTCGATATACCGAATTGAATAAAAATAAGAAAACATTTCGATTATTTTACAAGATCAAAATTTTAAACTAATCATTACAGGGATATGAGAAGGAGAATAGGAGGATGATCTCATGGGAATCATTTTAGCTATTTCTAAATACACTACCATGGTAAATGGTTAGGCCAATGGGCTTGGGGGACTGAGGCGGAAACTCCACATTTAGCGGCAACCAGGAGTTAAAGGAAGAAGAAGAAGAAATACACTAGCAACAATTCTTTAATAGAACACTCCATATTTAGCGGGAAAGGAGACAAATGAATACGGTGCTCCAACTACCAAAACCCTTGGTCCAACCTACCCTAAAAATTGTTAAGGGGAGGAGATAGAGTTAGACGAGTGATCTCTAAAAGTATGTGATGAGTTACCATCGTGATGTTACTCCATTATCAGACTACTAATAATAATTATACTGTAATCAAATTTGGAATGTACAATAACTTCATCGTTTATCTTTTGTAACTTATTGTAAATTTTAATTTTGTTTTCAATATTCGTTTTCTAGATCCCAAAAACGTTTTCATAATTTTTATATGACATCATGTTGATTTTACTTCACCATTTATGTGTTAATGCTTTTACTAAAATAATATTTCGCATAATAATTTTTTTCCAAGGTAATATTTATAATATTGTTCTCATTTTTATTAAACCTTGTGTACCCCTACTTCATATCTTAATTGATTCTTATGAGTAACTTTAATTTGTCATTTGTTAAGCTACAGATGAAACATTTGTTGAGTGCCTCAAGTGCACATGCGTTTTTAATGTTTAATAGAGAAAGATAAAATAATTGGGTAACCTGATCATAATGTTAATAGTTTTAAAATTCGGCAGATGAGAACTAGAATGTTTTTTTATGAAACGTAAGAGGAGAAGAAATTCTTTTTTTTTTTCTACCTCCTGCTTTCGATGCCACCTCACTTAGGTACTTACAGCGTCTCTCCACGCTCAAAAGGAAGCGAAAAACGTGCCCTTAGTGCCTCAGGAAAACGTTCACTACTATATATTTATGATTTTAAATCTTCGCTTTGCATTATTTATTATTAAATATTTATTTTATAGACATTGACTCTTTGACAAAACCTCAAGTACTTCCAAATTATAGATGAAATATTTGAATATAGATGATTATAGATTGTGATAATAGATGACGAGGAAAGCAATACTGATTCTCAATATTGATAATATTCTGTATATTAAAATAAATCTATACCTGAGCGTCAAAACTAGAAAATTACATTATTTTAAAAAAGGTACGTTTGATAACCTAATATTGCACCACAGAGTAGAAGACGCCCGATAAATAATAATAATAATAATAATAATAATAATAGGCAAAGGTTCGATGACGATACCACCATATTCCGTCTACAAAGACTCGTCCAATGTTCTCCCTTCAAGCCCAAGCCCCCAAGATCAGTCTTAACGCAATCCTCCCATCGACGCTTCGGTCTACCTTTCGGAAGCCTACCAGTCGGATCAGCAAATACCAACTTTCTCGGAATCCGTTCCTCACCGAGCCCAACAATTTTACTCGCCCATTTGAGTCTCCGCGACGCTATCAACTCAATTATATTCACAGGATGCAAGTTCCGCAATTCCGCGTTGTGCAACCTTCAAAACTCCCCAGTGCCCTCATCTCTCTTCGGACCAAATATTTTGCGCAGTACCTTATTTTCGAAAACCTTAAGCCGTTGTTCATCCTTCAAAGTAAACGGCCACGTTTCACATCCGTAAAGAACCGTTGGAAGAAAAATAGTTTTATAAATTCTAATCTTCCAGACGCCCGATAATATAAAAATAAATGAATTATTGATTAAGGTTCTTAAAATCTTTAGTATTTTTACAATAAGAACTTTTTTAATCTAATTCAGATAATCAATAAAAATAAAAGTCAAAACTCAAACAATAAAGATTTAGTGTTGACTTTTATTTAACGCTGTCAAGTATGGGTTATTTCCTGACTTTTATTCAGTACGAGAGAAATTTTATATCCATTCCATGTTTCCTCTTCATCGTTATATTGGTTTCTTTAAAATATATTTTTACTCCTTTCGTATGTGTTAAGAAAATTTCTGTTTGCATGATAAAGTGTCTGATTTTTAAATTCTTGATTTCTGTAAGCAGATCTAATCAGACTTGTGCAATTGTGTTCTAAATGCTCCAGTACTATTATTATTTTAACTATAACCCTAATGTTTAGAAAAATATTTATCAAATTAAACGTAACAATTTGTATCTGTGATGATAGTGCTATCCCCTTCGTCACTATTCAACCGAAGTCAGGGCTAAAAAAATCTAATATTAATCTAGCAATAGGCAGTAGATAGATCAATGTTATTTAACCAATTGAAATATATGAAGTAACCGTCATTTTTAACATTTGTGAAGCTGTTTAAGGGAATCAATGACAAGAAGACCGAAATGATCGGTTCAAATATAGCATGTTATATTCTATTTCCGAAAATAAAAATTAATAGACTTATGGCATTAAAAGATGAAAGAGCTGCAAAAGTTGTCCCACCCTGGCAGACTCGATAATCCCGCAACACTTCTTCAGAAAGCGAATTTCCGTCATGTTGATAAAGGAAATTGGAAATGAGAGAAAACTGATTCATCCACGCCGTCCTGACATTTCTTGACTTATTGGATAAATGGTTTCAACCCTAAAGTCGGGGTAAAAAAAATCTAATATCAATCAAGCAATAGGCAGTAGATATTTCAATGTCATATTTTCAATAGTATCCCCATTTTATTATTTTTATTTTTACCACTTTGGTTTTATTATTGTACACATTTTATTTTACAGGTGATGAAGAGCATCTATAGATGCCTTGGCTTAGAGCTTATATTATATAAATTTATAATATTTTCTTTCATTTTTTTGCAAGCAATAAACATATTTTACCTCACATGCTATGCCATAAAATGATTAAATATTTCATACATTAAATTTAATTTTAGTTACAAAATTATGTTTAATTCGGATTGGTTTAAATCAGTAGAAACTTTAAAAATCACCATGTAAATATTATAATTTCATAGTTGTTTTTTTAAAGATATCATCATAAATGCTTCTCCCATGGCATATTCCGTTTTATTTTATAAAATTATGTTTAATTATTTGTCTGGTTTGAATCAAGTAGTGGGTTGAAATCAATTTGAAACGGAATTAATAAAAAACGTTATCTTAATAAGCTTCTTTTAAAAGCTTGAAGAATTTCCTGAACAAAAGTGCAGTAAAATGTTTATGCCTTGTGGAATTGAGCTATAAAATCTTTTAGAAAGTTTATAAAATTAAAATTTATACTACATAATCTGTGTAATACAGAACATGTTTCATGAGTCTTATTTGATCAACAACATAAAAAGGTGATTCAATTAAATAGTAAAAACCGAAGATGTAAACAATTATTAAGTATAAAACTGATGAGATGGTTCGTGTAACTGTTTTAAAAGTTTAAAAAAAAAAATGTAAAAAAAATATTTCTCTCTCGAAATTGCACTCCTTAACTTCCTTTCATTACACATGTATTTACAATTTATTACATAATTTTTCTTTCCATATTATATGAATTTAAGAGTCAGCAAATAAACATCCAAGAGGACGAATAGCAGTAAGCTAGAAATGTAAAATAATGCGTTGTGTGTTAAAAAGTGTTTTAAAAAAGTCTTGATAATGGGGAAAGAACCCCGAAACGTAGAAAAACTATGTAATAAATTGTGAAGAAAAATAAATGTGTAATAAAATGAAGTTATGTAGTGCATTTTTGAGTGTGAAATATTAAGTGAAACTTTCTAAAAAATTACAAAAGAAAATAAAGTAAAAAAAATATCCACTAACCAACTTTTCGACTCACGTTGTGGGTCCTTTGTTACAAAAGTCTGCCAAGATTGCTCCGATTTACACTGATTTTATTTTTTAAATTTTCTATTAATTAATTATATTTCAAAAGAGAAATACGTTTTAACCCTCAACTTATATGGAGAAGACACAGTAATAAGATAAGGAAAACTTATAAGGATCCTGAAATCATTTTCCTGCTTAATTAGCATATAATTCAATTTGAAAAATCTTCATCTTTAAGTGCGGAAAAGTATGTGGGTATATCTAAATAGATATCTCCTTAATATTCGTGTTTCCAGAAGGAGGTTAAAAGACCCATATAAAATGCAGCTTGATCTCTCTTCTATGAATTTCAATGTTGCACCTATAACATGCTCTAGAAGCTGCAGCGGGCATAGAACTTGAACGAAGATAGGACCAAGTACATAATTTCGGATGAGGCTCCAAGATTATTATAATCCAAGGTTTTTTTTTGGCAATACGAGTTGAGCTTGTGTCCCAATTCGTATATTAATAAATCACAACAACGAAACTGCAGCTGAGATAAAAAAAAAATTTTGGCTGCAAACTTCGCTCTAAACACACCTTGAACACAATAAATGGCCATCGAATAAAATTAATCCTACCACCGGTTATTAGGCACTTTTGCGAACAATGTATAATTCAAAGAGCTTCCTAGATGATATAAAATACATTAATTAGCAGGCTTCAGCATCTCCGAGCCATAATTAGATTTTTGTATTACTTTCTCTTATTCCGAGACTTCAAACGTAAAATGTTGGGAAGTTTTAGATTTTAGCAAATAAATTAGATGTTTGACAACTGTGCGCTGGGCAATCGTGTCAAAAAATTATTTAGTATTTATAAATTTTCTTTCATATTCTTTTCCGTAATCTGGCACGCCAAAGGTGAAGTTTCAGAATTTTGTCTAGCAAAATCGGTCATACTTTCCACCGTGCCGTCTGGGTGAGCCCCAGAAAAATAATGTCTTTGCAAGTACACATTATCGGAATTGATCTTCAGAGGACTGTTTCAACAATATCAGCCTTGATTACTTTTAGATCCCCCGTTGTGAAAGGCAATTTAATTCCAACAATCCTCAAAGATTTTTCTAAATGGGTATTGGCCGCAGTGAGACGAACCGGCAATTATCTGAAAAAGGTAATCACCTTCCCTCAGCGGTTTAATAGGCGAGAGTTTCAAGCCGATGAGCAAAAAGCTCTGATTAAAGACTCAAGCGGTTTGTCTTCTCCACTAATTTAAATGCCGATAATCTTATTGTTAGGAAAACTCCTGTCTAGTGCTTCTTTGTCCTTTGTAGAAAAAACATTTAATCGCTTGCGGCTTAGGACTTGCAAAGAACAGCGGGCTTCAAGGCTCTTAGAAGAAGCCGTCGCAAAGAAAGTTTCTGCTTGTTCTTGGGCATTAATTTGATAAGGTTTCAGTTGATAAATTGTATCATTTTAAAGCAGATTGCCTGCACTCACGCCTACTTATCGTTTATCACAGTAATGAAAGTTGACTTTTTGAATGGCTTATTCTATCCAGTTGGATAATTAATCTTTTATAGTAATTTCCTCATTAAGAATATAAGACCATATTTCATTCAATACTTTTTTAGATACCTACACTTTACAATATGATTAAAGATTGAGGAATAATAATTAAACCATACATGATTAAAGAGTTTTGAATTCGCACACTAATTTGTTTTCGTAAATTTATGTTGTTTTTTTTTAAGAATATCCGGTCTAAAAGATACGACACAAATATATACACAAAATAATATAATTATGAGCTCTGGATGGCTATATTTAATGTGGAAAAACCTGGCTGCTGTTCCTTTTTACCTCCTTGTTGCTCAAAAAAACCTTTTAAATGAAAAATAAAAGTTTTTTATACTCCTGAGTTTATCATTAATGACTGATTAGCTTAAATTAAGAATAATAAAAATAAGGTTACTCGGGACTCAACTGTATTTTTTTAAATTAATACACTAGAATTTCTTTAATTCTTATATATTTCTTGATAATTCTCATAAACTTACTCATTCTTAGAAAATCTATCTTCAGTTTAAATTAAAATAAGTCCTGTCTAATAAAAACCAATTCTATTGAGGATGTATAGTCAACTGTAGAAACTACTATAGGTGGAATAATCAGGAGTCAGTCTTTTTTTTTTTTTTAATATTGTATATCATATTTACTTGATGTATTTTTTTGAGTACAGCTGTAAATTTCAATAAATTATGTTTAAAAAAAAAAAAATATTGTCAAGATTGTTAGCCATCATTAGGGCATTACTGAGCCACCCTTTATACCGTTTTTAAACAGAGTTTATGCTTGGACATGGCTCAGTAATGTCCTGATGATGGCTAACAAGCTTGAGCCGAAACGTCGGCATCATTACAATACTAAAAAAAAAAAAAAAAACGACTGACTCCTGATTATTCCACCTATAAAAACAAATTTATTTGTGCTTCTTCTTCATCTATAATCACATAAATTTTAGAAAAACATTTAGCTTATTTTAGGCCAATCTCTGTCATTCATATATCCTACAACCTGAAAAACCTGTAAAGATGCGTAGCCACTGTATATAAAGTTTATAAAAAATAATAACATTATATATATCATTATATTTAATGACATATTTGTTATATTTCAAATAGTTTTTTTCTTTCAATCGGTACTGAGGCGACCGAAACTATTAGATTTTCCTTATCACCCCATTCCATGTTAACTGAGTGAAAGAAAATAATATAACAAAATAATTGGGATTACCCTGGCATATAACGAAAACAATCTAAAAAATCTGGTGCGGGAAACACACGAATTTCACTTACCTCCATTTTTAAAATCAATGAAAGAATTTTCAAATACAGTTAGAGATAAAAATACGTGAAATTATTAAGGAATTAATCAAATTGAATTTATATAGAAACATGTGTTTTATTGAAAAATCAATTATATTATTATCTTAAATAATCAGTAAGTTTTATCTTCTTTTCATCAATCTCCAATAACTTTTAAAAGCTTGTGTATGAGATGATATTTTTTCTAAAATCTTTAGCTTTCCAACGGCATATCATACATGTATATTACTGCTCTTATGTTCAAAAACGAAAAATTGCATTAAAAATATATTTTTTCTGTTTTCTCCTTTAGTTGGGTATCGAATTTATTCAATTTATATATTTACCAGTTTTTCATCAGCGTTAACAAGATAATCTAGTTATTATTATTGAATATACAAAATTAAAGGTACTTTAGCGGAAGAAAATTTAAAATATCGGCATTTAAGCCCTGTCAGACCATTTTTATCTAAATAAAACCTACATGATATTAAAGCCCATTAAATTTTACATCGATATAGCGAGTTTAATCAAAATCGTCGGAACCGTTTTTGAGAAAATCGAATAAAGGTGCAAAAAGCATAGTATAAAGTGCCTCTTCTGGTAGGCTCATTTTTATGAAAAAAGTTTTGTCACGTCTCGGGCGTATAGTTGTCTTAAATATGAAATTTCAGTTTCATAGGACTTACTGTTTCCGCCCGGGAGTTACCACACACACACACACACAGACACACACACACACACACACACACACAGACACACACACACACACACACACACACAGACACACACACACACACACACAGACCTTTTTGCGGGACTTGGTTATTTGGACTCAGGGGACCCTAAAACGTGTATTTCCGTGGAAAACTGGAATTCGAAAATTTTCACGATCGCAATACTTCCCCTTACTATATATAGTAAGTGAAAGTTAAAAAGGTGTGATTTATCTGAATATATAAATAATACTAATACTACACTATACGAGTCCAAATTGTGTTACAGTATTCATAGCAGAACTGGGTAGGTGGACCAATATGTTTCACTGAATAGTTCAGTAGGGCACTGCTAACTGATCTTCTGATCACTGGTTCAAATCCAGCTGTGGCAGGATAATTATTCATTCCGCGAAGTCCTTCCCCAACCAGGAGACAGATTGTTATACGGTCTTCACTTTATTTTTCAACTTAACTGCAGAATACTTTTTATTAATAACATTTTTCGCCAAGACTAACAGTTTAGGAGCTATATTGGCTTGAATAAAAAAAGTCTCGTTTTGGTAGACTTATTAAGTGTCGGGGCTTTGTTTACATGCTCTGCGTACGTAAACTGTGGTTACAGCGTTGAAAATATGAACTTATTTTCGTAGATACAATTTTTCGCTCTTTTTCGTCGTGTCCGAAATTTAGAGGAGACTATTTTTGTTTTAAAGCATTTGTCGGTAGGGCCTACCTTTAAGATGCTATTTTGGTTATAATTAAAATAGTTACCAATAACGTTTGTAAGTAAATTATTTCTTTACCATCTATAATTCACCAATCAAATCGTTCGTCCGCAAACTCGGTTTTGGTCTGTCTAGGAAAAGCAGTAAATTGTTAATAAACATATCCATGATCTATTGTTTTTCCTAGACTGGGGGTACGAAAGCCACAATTTATTTCCTGGTTAGGAAAAACAACGGATAACTCCGTCTCAGTCACTCTTCTTGCTAAAAGGGACGATACTAGTGTGTTTGTCAGATAAGAGATAGCAGCAACTTCAGGAAAATTATTTTTTACCTTTAACTCATCGGAAAAAAATGTTCAATTTTTATTTCAAAATATATTTTGTTGTTGTTAAGAGCAGATGGTTGGAAAAAGTTTTTAAAATTTTTGTACATTTCTGTATTTAAAAAAATTAAATCGAAAATAAATAATCGATAAGGTGTGATTGAGCGACATTCTAGAATAAAATCTTGAATGCAATGCACCTTTCAGATTTGAAATCCATCGAAAGATGCCGCCGGAAACAGAAATTTCCTATATCAAAAGAATATTGCAGCTGCATTCACTGATGATAGGGGTGCAAAGGAAGGCTACGGGAGCAAGAAAAAGGTACAGTTGAACATTCAGTCCAGGACATTTTTAGAAATGTCCCGATGTTTCCTTTAATCATACCCCACTCATCACTGTAGGACAAATACGATACCTTGGACTTCATCTTGACAAACGTCTAACATGGAATCCTCATACAAGACTTAAACGACAAGAAACTGCTCGTAGATATCGACTATTAAAACACTTCCTTGACAAACGATCAAAACTCAATCTTTACTTTAAAAACTCATTTACACAACCATTATTAGACCAATTTCGACTTATAGCATTGAGCTATGGGGGTCCACTAAGCCATAGAATTCCTCCCGCATCCAATCCTTGAAATCTAAAATCCTTCGACAAATCTTCGACGCTCCTTACTTTGTTACCAATAAACTCATCCATAGAGACCTGAATATCCCACCAGTTGCAGAAATTGCCCAAAAAGGTACACCTCCTTTCATTCCAAATCACCCGCCCATACAAACCCGCTTGTCCGTATCCTCTCATCGACTTCTATTCCCGATAATCCTCCGAGGCGTCTGAAAAGACGGTGGCCTCGAGACCTGCTGAACAAATAAACATTGAAGTGCTACCGCTGGGTAGATACTTCACATGACTTTTAAAGCCTACTGTCTGTAAATAGCACATTTACTTATTGTACTACGTAAATTGTACAGTTGTAAATTTCAATAAAAGAACTAAAAAAAAAAAAAAAAAAAATTAGAAATGATGATTTGTATTGATTTTCCTCTAAAAAATCCAAGTTTTTGACCTTACGCCAAAGTATACTTTTTTCGTACGATTTCGAACGTAACATTTTCTTCTAAAACCTTGACAACCGTGTGAATTAACCTGTGCAATCACCATAAATCACCTTTCTTATTCACAACATTACAAATAACATTTGTGATAAGTTCATGCGCTTATAACATTTTTCTATTTAAAATTCTGAGAGAGAGAGAGAGAGATGTACAAATTTTACATGGCCTAAAGATAGAGGGGTGCAATTGCTGGGGATCCCTCATTTTTGCCTTATAATACACGAAGTTTCTTAAATTGCATACAAAAAAAATCTGGTGCGGGCCACACACGACTTTCTCTTCCTCGACTGTTAAAATCAATTTAAAAACTATCAAATATAATTCAATTTGAAAATATTCTATGTTGATTTTAATAAAGCTTGTATTAATTTCCGTTGGAAACATATTATTTAGATTAAATATTATTATTATTATAATTGCTAATCGGTAATAAGTTTATTCCCTATTTGTCACATTATAGTACTATATATAACTTTTTGTATCAGATAATATTTTTTTAAATCTTTCTCTTTCCAAAAGTATATTATAAGTTTATGTTACTTTTCTTAATATCAAAAAACAATAATTACATAAAGAAAGAGTTTTTCTCTTTTGTTGTTTAGTTAGTCTTAAAATTCGTCCAATTTGTATATTTCGCCGTCCTTCATCAATGTAATTAAGATGATATGGTTAATCTTTTAGAAGGTAAAAAATTAAAGGTACTAAACTGGAAGGTAGTTTAGAGGAAGAACATTTAAAATATTGGCATTTAAGCCCTGTCAAAGTATTTTAATCAGAATAGGACCTATATATTAAAGCTCATTAAACTTAACATCAATATAGGGAGTTTAATAAAAATCGTTTTAGAAAAAATCGTAAAAAGCTGCAAAATGCATGGTTAAAATAGGCTTTTCTGGTTAGAAGACTTTGATGAAAAAGTAGCTATAACATCTCTACTTGATTTTTCGTTTTTGCGCTAGACTTACAAAACACACACAGACCTTTTTTTCGGGACTTGGTCATTTGGACTCAGGGTACCTTAAAACTTGTATTTCCGTCGAAAACTGTAATTCGAAAATTTCCACGATCGCAATACTATATTGGATATTTCATATGTAGGTAAGTGAATGCACTGTAGTGGTAAGGGTAAGGGGAGGTTTCATTAGTCATTTGATTTCTCTCGTATTCTCATTAAGAGACCATACCATACATACCCCATGCTATGTAATCCATTAGGTATTATTATGTACTGAGAATACTGAGGGCTCTGAATTCATTATTGAATAATTAATACATTAATCAAATAATTATTTATAAATCTTTATGGGCAAAAGTTAAAAGGTTTGTACCTAGCCCCATTTCCCATGGGAAGTCCGTGATACCCCAAGAACTTTCTAGACGCCAGCTACTGGGATGGACAGAGACTGGACTGGGCACTTCCCATATCAGCCTCGCCTACCTTTGTCCGATATGAGATCGGAAATTTCCAAAACATGGGACTTAAGAGAAAAAGAGGGGAGAGAAGTGAAGGGGGTGTTCCATCCACACGAAGAGTCAGTCAAAGTCCAGCAAGAGAACAGTCGAGTTCCATCCTCAAGAAGAAGCGGGGTCCGTTGGGGGTCAGAGAGAGCAGCTGGAGTATGAAGCAAAAAAGTGACGTCTGAGACAATTTCCACCTCCACAAGCCGACTAAGTTTCAGAAGATAATCTTTTATTGTAATATTGTTTGGCAAGGTCAACTGTAAGAAGTCCCTTAGTATTCTCAGGCATGGTTTAAATAAATTGTATATTTATAACCTAAGTTAATTTAAATAATAATTGCATTTATTGTTACTTGTTTAATTCAATCTTCCCCTGCACGCCACGTATTATGATTGGTAAACACGATACCCCTGGAAAAGAAATCCAATGGTTTCAGTAATATTAGCCTGTACATATATTAAATATATTAGTTTTTGAAGCTAGCCTTAGAAAAGCAGTCGGTCAAAAACATAGCAGTATGTAGTAGTGCTTGAGATGCCACAATTCTTCATTAGAAATTCATCTTAATATGTCAATTTATCCAAACCTAGACCTTTTGAGGTGCCTTTCCGACTTAATACTTTATTCCTTTTGTTTGTATTTGTTGATAACAATGTTGGACTGACAGTATGTTGTTGGCGGCGACCACCAGAGGGCGGGGCAGGGCAGAGCGCTGGCGCGGGAGGAGAGGCCGGCAGTCGCGCTCCGGATGCGAGGCAGGTTCCTCGTGCTCCTGTTACTGGGGGTGGCGAGTGGGGGCCCGAGGCGGGGCTCCGAGCCCCCAAATCCCCCCTCACTATCGGCCTTATCCTCCCCAAGACGTCCTTCGGGGTGAGAGGCTACAACAAGGCCATCACCGAGGCCACCGTCGGCCTCACCAAGCCGAGGGGCCCCAAGCTTGAGTTCTTGAAGAAGTACACCTTTACCGCCGCCCAAGTCCATAACCTTATGGTGGAACTTACTCCAAGCCCCACAGGTATTATATAGTCATAAGGATCATTGAAAAAAATCGCTGCAAATCATTACACAACGGTTTATTATTCTCAAATAACTACATTATAGTATAACTATTTATACAACTATTTAAAGACAGTTAATAATAATAATAATACGAAAACATATAAGTAATTCAAAAGAAAATTGCCTAAAATAGTCTATCATGACTGCTAATTTCAAAACATTTTATCTCTACTATTTCTAAACCGATTTCAATTATTCTTTTTTCGTTTAGTAGCAATTTTATCCCTCTGTCGAATAAATAACTGTTATATTATTGGTATTTAACCATTTTATTTATTCGGCTAAACGGATCTTTTTATTCGGTATCCGGGTTGTACGTATTTAAAACGAAAACCCCCAAATTTTGAAAGGAGATTTTTTTTGGTCGATTATAAAGGTTCATTATTGAAATAATAAAAAATTCTCCCCGGCTTTGAAAAAATATAAGACATGATGAGACAATATATGTTTACCTGTAATCTAATTCTTTTTGTCAATTTTAGAGCTAATAAAACGTTCGAATAACTTAAATAATTAATTAAATTCGTTTTATGATTGTTCGAAATAAAACTTATTAGAGAAAATATTGGCGTCAAACAAGATTTTTTGAACAGAGCATTTTATAAAGCCTCGACACAATAAAGTTAAGTATTACGTGACTTTTAGTTTATTATTTTCTACAGCGAACCTTTATAGTCGATCAAAATAAAATTAACTCTCTTAAAAACTGAGTTCTTTCATTTTAAGATACGTAGACTTAAATAACATTTAAACGACGTACGGCTTCCGCGGCTTGTTTCCAAAACTTCTGGAAATTTTTTGATTCTGCCTAAGGCATTAATTAAGCAATTTAAAATACTAAGGTATCCTATGATGATCCTAACACCTAGAGGTTGATATCAGCTGATTAGTTTTAAAAAATGGCGTTCGATTAAAAATGATTTAATACAATAGGTCAGTTATTTTTTATGGAAAAGATAAATTTTTATACATTTTTTCTTCAAGAAACCGAAAAATAAAAATAAAAGAAGATAAAATTGTAATTTTATTTATAAATAATTATCATTGGTGATAGGCCAATTATCCTTTGATTTATTTATTGCATTTCATATTAGTCAATATTATCTACAAAAATTTTGACTGAAAATTGTGGTCGAAATTTCGTTCAAGCAACACCAATAGTGCATGGGTGTGAAAAAAAGTTCCACAATGACAAGTTACAGACCATAGGCAAAGTAAATATCCATGTCAAAAAACAACAGAGACATATGAGCTACAAAACATTATTGAAATTCTTTTAAAAAATAACAACTATCACACTATGTTCTTTCGTAAAGAACGAATTTCAGAAATAAATTGAATATGAAATGTATATTACTTCTTGTTTCCTCTCGTACCTAACCCTGCAATTGAGACATCTTTCATCCGCACCATCTTTCGACATAATGCATATTATAGCAACATATCTACAACTTGACCAGTTCCACTTGAATAGTTTAATATATAATAATATAATATATAAAAATAATATATAAAATAATCTATAAAAGTATAATTTTTGAGGTAAAACTAAATAAAAAAGCATATACATGTTACACGTAAAAAAAAACTAGTTGCGAGTAATTAAAAAAAAAAAACTTTAAATACTGGAATGGTACCAACTAGCAGTTTCTTGTCACTGTTGGATTGTATTTATTGTTTTGTAATCTTTACGTTGTAGGATGAATGAAGGAAGAAAATAAATAAAAAAAGTTAGTTTTGCTGGTACTGTAACTAACTGCAATTGGAATTTACTGAGTATATATTTTAGTCATTGTCATCCATTATATGTATCTAAAATTATTCATCATTAAAAAAAATAAGGTATAATCAAATCTTCTTCTTTCACAAGCTCCTTAGTGCCTTTCAGCGTGGAGCACCAGCTTCAGTCCATCGATTCCACTCATCCCTTTAAAAGGCCATATTTTTCATTAGGGTAACTGATTTGCCTCTCTTTCTTCCATGTCCCTTCAGGACTGTATATACGTAGTTCTGGGTCTGCCAACCATTCTCTTTCCTATTGGTTTGGCTTCCATGAACCATTCACTCTTCTGTCTTCTGGGAGTCTGCGCAAGTGTCCAAACCAGCGTAGTTGGCGTTCTTCTATTGTCTCCTTCAGTGCCACCACTTTCAATTTTCCCTGATGACTTCATTTCTAACGCAGTCCCTTCTTGTTTTTCCAACTATCCTTCGCAGGAATCTCATTTCTGAGGCCGTCATTCATTTATAACTTGCTTTGGGCCTGTCCAGTGCTCAGCTCCATACACCAGAATAGGAAGGAAAATTGTTTTATAAAGGACTAATTTGGTGGCATTAGTTATTTCTTTTGTTCCAATTATGTGACTGATTTGATAGTATGCGAGGTTGGCCTTTCTAATCCGGCTATTTACTTCATGTTCTATCCTTCCATCATTGCTTACGGTTGTGCCCAAATACTCGTATATGTTTACAGTTTCGAGCAATTCACCATTGTAGGTCCCATTCACGTTTGTTTCGTCTCGCTCTACTTTTACGATTTTGCTTTTCTGTGCATTTATAGCCATTCCATTGCTATATAGTTCTTCTCTCCACTCATTAACTGCTTGTTGTAGGTTCTCCTGTGAATTTGCTACTAGAACTATATCATCAGCGAAAATCATGGCTTGGGCTGATACAGGCATAAAGTTGCTATTCCCCAGGGGTTCGTGTAGTCCTTCTCTTACACATTTTTAATATTTCGTCCATGAAGGTTATAAATAGCAAAGGATTAAGGCTGTCCGCCTGTTTGACCCTAACATGGAAATAGAAAGGCTGGGATTCTTATCCATTTATGCGTATTACTCCTTTTGGACTCCTTTTATACTGCAAAGCTGCCCATACTTCATCCCTCGGCACTGAATTGAATGCAGCTTTGAGGTCTATAAAGGCCAAATAAATATCCTTCCCTACTTCCCATGTCTTTTCAATTATCATTTTGAGGGAGAATATATGGTCTTGTGTTTGTCTACCGGGTCTGAACGCTGCCTGTTCCTCTTCCAGATCTTCCTCTATGAGTTTCCTCAGCCGTTGTTCTAAAATTCTGGTATATATTTTATACACAACTGGTGAGAGACATATAGGCCGATAGTTTTCACATTGGGTTTAAGATCCTTTTTTATGAATAGGTACAATAATATTGTACTCCCGATCTCGGGGTATCTTCTTCTCATTCCATATCTTTTGAAACAGCACTTGGAGTGTCTTTGTTATTTCTTCGCCTCCATGCTTTATACATTCAGGCACTATGTTGTCTCTTCCTGAGGCTTTACCCAGTTTTAGTCTCTGTATTGCCAGTTCAACCTCTTCTTCACTAATACAGTCATCCATATCCTCCACATCTCTTTGTCTTACTCTTCCTTGGTCACCATTAGAAGCAGATCTTTCAGCAATTTCTTGATAGTGTTTTCTCCATTCCTGAAGTATCTTCTCGTCTCTAGTTACTATCAATCCATCCTTATTTTTAATGCTTCGGACTGGCTTTCCCTTTCTACCCCTCAGCGCTTTACCAGTGTTCCAGAACTTTCTGGTATTGTCCTTGTAGTTGTTTTGCACAGACCTTCCGAACTCTTCCCACGCCTTCTTTTTTGCTTGTTTGTTCACCAATTTCTCACGGTTTCCTTTTTCAACATATACTTGCCTTGCTCGTGGATCTTTATAATCAAAGCACACTAGAATAATGAGTAGGTTCATCAAATATAAACAGTGAAAATCAGTTTGAAAATTAAAATGTAAAAATAATTCTAAAGTGAATATTAACATATTAAAAAAGTAAACGTAAGAAAAACTTCATCAAGTTTACATGCTAAAGCAAATACATAGAACCGAAGTATAGAAGATGGTTGTGGTTTAAATTTCTATCTAATTGATAAAAAACTCTAATCTTATCAATAAAAATCTTATTGATAAAAGGAAATTCATATGTTTTATTTAGATTTTCTACTGAAATTGTTTGTTTTTTCTTCATGCGTACACAGATTTGTTATCAAATTGTACCTCTAGTACATGTTTCTGCTTACTGTCGGGATAGTTTTTTATTTGAGTTTACAAGATGCCTAGTTTGCCAAAATAAATCTTATGAATCAACATGATAAAATTCTTATATGACTATAATAATTATAATTTTTTTCTATTTTGAAAAAAATATGACTGTTGTTGTTACGGAAAGTTATTATTTCATATCCTATCGTTATTTTGTTGATTAATTCTGGTTTGATTAAAGTCATGTTCAAAATTATCTGTATATTCATTTTGTCGAGTGTTTTATATTTTTATGTGGCTAGTATTTCCGTTAAAAAAAAAAAAAAAAATGTTTTTCTGTTCGTGGGAGCGGCGTGGTCTAGTGGGTAGAGCGCAGGTCTATTGTGCTCCGGGTCCTGGGTTCGTATCCAGCTGTGGCAGAATATTATTTATTCTGTTATTTCAGCCGAAGGGCGATCCTGGGGTGTGGGAACCCTCCTGGGGCACACCCAGCTTCTATAAAGTGGGTATCAAAAAATGGGGAAAAACCTGGCGGCTGAGCGTGATCCCTACATGTACTGAGCTCAGGTTTTTTTTTCCTGTTGGTAACATCTAGAAAAAACTGAAAAGTTATCCTACCAAGCCAACATATAATTCTTGGTTAATGGGAAACCAGGTCTCCTGATTTGAACAATTCTCCAATGGGGCACCAATTAAACCGTCCGAGAATAATTTGAGAGGTAATTGTGTTATACAGAAAATGATTATCTTTGGGTTAGGTTAGATTTATATACCTAGTAGCCGTATATGTATGTATGTGTATATATATATATATATATATATATATATATATATATATATATATATATATATATATATATATATATATATATATATAATGGATGACAATGACTAAATATATACTCAGTAAATTCCAATTGAAGTTGGTTACAGTACCAGCAAAACAAACTTTTTTAAATGTTTTTCTCTGGCTCAATTGCATTGCATTTAAAACTAAAAACTAAAAATAACATAATCTAATATATATATATATATATATATATATATATATATATATATATATAGGTATAGTGGTAACGGCCACTACAAGTAATCTTCCATAGCGTACAGTGGCCATGGATTGAGATTTTCTTTATGTTGTACGCACTAAAAATGGTTGTAAAGGATTTCCCAACCTTATACCCGTTTAAAGGTTTTTGATAGAAAGGCTTACTAGGAGTTAAGGGGTGTTAGGGTTTGTTGTCAGTGTTTCTTGAGACAACTTTACGTTATTCAAATTATTATCTGAGTTTTGGTTTATTATTTTCAATAATGAACCTTTGTAGTCTACCAACATTTGAGGGCTTACATTTCAAGATGGGTAGAAATAGAATAGGGAATAAATAAGATCCTTTTGTCCGACGTTCGCCGTCCGTTGATATATATTACGTTTTTGTTTTTGAGTAAGTGTATATATTACTACAAAATAAAAAAATAATCATTTAAATAGGTTCGGAACGAGCAGACATACCTATGGCGTTTAAAAATTTCGCAGCGGTCATATTCCATTTTCCTTTTCTTTTTGTATGGCTTTTTATATTAGATGATTGCTTTGAAACAAGTATATAAACAGTTTTACCCTTATGTAGTTATTTGGAAATAATAAACCACTGTGTTATGATGTTTATAGACGTGTACCTAAGATTTATGTAATTATATAGTTTTAGGTTTAGAAATTTAAGAAGTTCATTACAGATATAATCAATATATTGGGACACAATGAAGCAACAAAATAAAAAATGGGGACGTTATGTAGTGTAAATAAATGATGGAACGAATTGATTTGTAATTAGTTATAGACATTTTTATGTCTATTTTACCTTAGGCGATGAGCAATATTCCAGGTTAGATATTCAGGGTCTAATTGACAGAACGTCCTTGAACTGAATCCTCACAGGACATCTCAACGTCTTAATAAACCACAACACGATTCCCGATTAGTTAGACAAGGTGTTGCGTTACTATGCTAGACTGGTGTTCGGTATCCCTAGAATATGCTAGTGGACCTCTATCAAAATTAATTTAGTTAGCTTACATGCGTGTGTGTGTATACATATATATATATACGTACGTACGTTTTATGTGCTTGTCTTGTAATAATAATAATAATCTTGTTACATTATGGATCTATGATTATTCATGCATCCCTTAATTTTCCAGTGAATAGATTTAGAATAAAAAAAAAAAAAAACACTTAAAGTTGTGTTGCCTAACTGCATTTGGTTGCTTTACCACAGCATACTACATTCATTTCTTCAAATATATATATATATATATATATATATATATATATATATATATGGTATAATATAGGATACATTAAAATTAAATGAGATTATAAATGTTCAAAAATCTTTATTCTTCATGCCCATAATAAATATATATAATTTATTTATTTGCTTAACATACTGGATAACCGTAGGGATCTGTCCCATCAGTGTCAGGAGTGTTAATTTTAACATGAAAACACATAAATGAATAAACATGTAAGTACAATTTAAGGCGTGATATATATGATACAACCTAATAAAAATGATTCATATTCATATTTATATCCTATTTGCTGATTGTTAAAATAGTGCTGACAGGTGAAAAAAAATCCTCTTTATTAATTTTTTAAAATTTTCTTTATTAATTTTTCTTTAATTTTTTTTAATTTTCTTTATTATTTTTTTATTTTCTTTATTAATTTTGTTTATTTTCTTTATTAATTTTATTTTATTTTATTTATTAATTTTTTCAATTCTATTTAAAATGTACATTTGGGATGAATGATTTATTCTATCTGTAATACTCATTACCCCAGAAGGTGGCAGATTGTATTATATCTTAATAAAAAAATTTAAAAGAAAAAAAAAAGTGAAAAAAATATTTATAAGAAAAATATTCTAAGCAGAATATATTACTATGTTATACATACCATAAATTCAAGTGCAGGATTGTTTAAAATCTAAGGGGTTACATTTGGAGTAGTGGGTAAAATATACTAAATTAAAAATAAAATATATTTTTTAGTTCTTTAATGAATATATTGGACTATTAAAACCACTCATATAGCCAAAATAATGATTTCCTGAAACTTTCGATGGTTGGCGACATTGCCCTTCAGTTCAAAGGGCCGGTGAATGAGATCTCATATCCAGTACCTTACATACATCTTTAATCTACAACGCGGAATTATGGAGCTTGAACTCTGTCAGTATATTTGACTAATCTCTTGCGAAAAGTTTTTTTTTTTTCTTTTATTGAAATTTACAACTGTAAAATTTACTTAGTACAATACGTAAATGTGCTTTTTACAGACAATTGGCCTGAAAAGACATGAGAAGAATCTACCCAGCGGTAGCACTTCAATGTTTATTTGTTCAGCAGGTCTTTTCAGACGCCTCGGAGGATTATCAGGAATATATGTCGATGAGATGATACGGACAAGCGGGTTTGTATGGGCGGGTAATTTGTAATGAAAGGAGGTGTATCTTTTTTGGGCAATTTCTGCAACAAGTGGGATATTCAGGTCTCTATGGATAATTTTGTTAGTAACAAAGTAAGGAGCATCTAGGATTTTTCAAAGGATTTTGGATGCGGGAAGAATTCGATGGTTTAGTAGAGCCTCATAGCTCTATGTCATAAGTCCAGATAGGTCTAATAATGGTTGTGTAAATGAGTTTTTTTTAAGTAAAGACGGAGTTTTGATCGTTTTTCAAGTGTTTTAATAGTCGATATCTAAGATCAGTTTCTTGTCGTTTAAGTCTTGTATGAGGAATCCGTTTTACATGGTTTGTCAAGATGAAGTCCAAGGTATCATATTTGTTCTACTGTGATGAGTGGGGTATGATTGAAGGAAACAACTGGCAAGGTTTACGTCGTAGAGTAAAGGTGATTTGGTGGGATTTATTATGATTAAGTTTGATTCTCCAATTGTGACACCATTCTGCAATGGCGGATACATGGTTCTGTAGGAATTGGGAAGCAACAATATGATCATTATTTACGTATAGCAAACATGTGTCATAAGCGTAAGTAGAGAGGACAGTGCTTGGATGGATAGGGACCTGTATACACCGAGTAGAGGATTGGACCTAGGATACTACTTTGAGGTACACCGGCTGACTGATTGAATACTGAGGAGTAGGAGAGGTTATGATTAACTTTTAAAGGTTCTATTTGTAAGGTAGGAGCGGATTATTAGGTAATATGTCGGTGAGAGGAATTTGCGGAGTTTGTAGATCAGTCCTGGATGTCAAACTCGATCAAAAGCCTGTTCCACGTCTACAAAGGCTACAGTGCAGTACATTCCGCCCTCCAGTGTAGAGGATACTACATCCGCCACACGATGGCACTGCTGAATAGTAGAATGGGATGATTGAAATCCAAACTGGTGGTCAGGAATGACATGATTTGAATCTAGGATCGTGTATAACCTTTTTAGAAGAAGTTTTTCAAGAATTTAGCCCATAATGGGCAAAAGGGATATAGAACGGTACGAGGATGGGTACTCAAGTGGCATTTTGGGCTTAGGGATCATTTTCATAATGGACAGTTTCCAAATGTCAGGAAAATAGGTTGAACGGAGAGTGGCGTTGTAGATATAAGTAAGGAACAGGATGGCCTTTCGCGGGAGCAGTTTCAGGATGTTGGTTGTAATGAGATCGTGGCCTGGAGTTTTTTGAGAGGTAATTTACGAAGGATGTTGATGATTTCTACTGGATGAAAGGCTTTAGGAGGAGGATACATTTGGACTGGAACATGTTCATTATGGATTGGGTTAATGATATCGGGATGAGGATTAAAAGTTTTGGATAGGTGTTCGCCAAAGATTTGGGATTTTAATCATCAGTTCTTGTCCAGGTCTGGAATTCAGTGAGGAGTGGATGATTAAAGGTTTTGTATATCAGTAGTTTTGCAGTTGTTGTCCATAAAGATTTGTCTGACGTGGTTAAGTTTTCTGTAAAGTTCTAAAAAATTTTAATTTTGAGTTTTCCTATTTCTGTCTTGAGTTTGTTAGTCAGTTTACTGTTATGGGTTTTGTCCGAAGGGTATCTGGTTGGTTCTATGCCACTTCGCTCTAGCTCTGCGTTTTTCATCTAATAAGAGTCGAATATGACTTTGTAATTTTGTGTCATAAGATTTCCTATTTGTAAAATGAGATGTGTTGTTGTCTATGGCTCTTTCTATTGATTTTGTTAGTTCATCAATGGCGGAGTCTATGTCCTGTTTGGTTTTTAACGGAATTTTTATGTCGAGTTTGTTCTCTAAATCATAACGAAATTTTTCCCAGTCTATGTGTCCTTTAATCACGGAAGGAGGAGATAGTTTGAGAATAGGATTTGAAGGCATGAGAAGCAGTACCTGCGATAAGTTAAAAGGATGTTAATGCAGGGATCAAAAATAAAAAAATAAAATAAAAATAAAAAAACAACATAAGTGCGTGTAGCCTGTACGCGAGAGTGAATTAATCTATTATTAGATCAAAAACGATATACGGATGATTATATTTTTTTTTAGTTTCGTGCGTGATCATCATATCTTAGATTTTATTCACTTAATGCTGAATTGAAGTTTTCATTCCTGTTTTTCATCAATTATCAAGTATTTTTTCAATTTTTATTTTTTTTTTTTTTTAGTTTCACTTACCTATGTATGAAATATATAGAAAGGGAATGTATTTCGATTGTGAAAATTTTCGAATTCCAGTTTTAAACGGAAATACTCGTTTTATGGTATCCAGAGCCAAATAACCAAATCCCATAACAATGTTTGTGTGTGTGTCTGGTAAGTATAGCACGAAAACGGAAAGTCATATGAAACTGAAATTTCATATTTAAGACAACTATACCCCTGAGATGTTACAGCAAATTTTTCACTAAAATCGGCTGACCGGAAGTCTATCTTCTTACTACGCGTTTTGCATCTTGTTATGATTTACTCAAAAAAGACTAACGATTTTCATTAAATGATGTTAAATTTATTGGGCTTCAATATGATCTAGATTGAAACAGTCTGACTAAGTTTAAATGGCAAAATTTATAGCCTAATTATTTTACATATCTCTTGCAAAAAGTTAACAGGATGTTAATGCAAGGATAAAATCTTACTAGAAACGAAGTAAGATATTGAAAACGTAGAGATGATCAATTTAATGGGCTTTAATATGATGTATGTTTCATTCGGATTGAAGCTGTCTGACAGATATTAAATGGCGAAGTATTATCTTCCTCTAAAGTACCTTTTATTGCGCACATTCCAAAGTATTAACCATATCATCTTATTCGCATTGATAAGGAACGCCTAAATATACAAGTTCAATGAATTTGATGAGTAAGGAGAAAATAGCAAAAATAATTTGTTAATGTAGTTTTTTTTTTTTTTTTTTTTTTTTTTTTTTTTTTTTTTTTTTTTTTTTCTGATCCTCCAACTTTATTTACAAAATAAACACACAAACATTTCATGTATATAAAGCAACAATAGTATATACAGTCCACGGCTCAGGCCTCGTATATGCCCGTTGGCATTACGTTAAAATGTAGTTTTGATAATGAAAACAGTAATATAAACGTGTAATGATGATCAGTTGGAAAGAGAATTATTTTAGAAAAATATTAATGTATGCACAAAGTTATGAAAGGTAATAAAAAGTGACGAATAGAGCTTAAAGTTATTACTTATTACCATTTATTATTGTTAATCTGAATCATATGTTTCTAACGAAACTGCATACAATTTTTATTTAAATTAACTTTTTTTTTTAAGCTTATTTACTAGTTCCTAAATTGATTTTAACAGCAGAGGTAAGTAAAAGTCGTGTGTTGGCCTCACCAGTTTTTTTTATATAGGTTTTACTAACTTCAGTATAAAGATACAAATAAAGAACCGTCTTTAAACGATTTAGTAGTAAGTCATTATTTCATTTAAGGTAACAGCTCTAAATGATTCTATTTAATGTATGACAAAGTGGAACTGTTAGACACGGAGAGTTTAATGGTTAGTACCTGTTGGCTGACAAAATGACTCCTAAAATATTTATGACTCCGCTTGGCATCAAGCTCTATCGTTAGTTTCCGCCATAAGGTTATAGTTCTTAGCTTATCAGCTGTATTGAAGGTATTTATTTTATTACATTCCGATTATATGGCTTTTATTGTTTATTACTGAATAGTAATATTAATATTATTATGAATATCGTAATATTTTATTTTCAGTTTTATGGACTAAAAGTTATGTTTCTTTTGGAGTTAGCAGTTAATAATAGGAACAGTCTGTAGTAATGATATAATATATAAAAACTTTATGTACTCTTGACACATTATACAGTTTTTAAACATTAACAAAGAGTACTCTATATACGCAGCTATTATAGGAATAATTTATGTTTAATATTTTATTCCGTTTTCTAATCATTATTTTTATATGTCTTCTCTTTTAAGGTATTGTTTTCTTATTATATTTTCATTGAACTTATTTTTT
Source organism: Piezodorus guildinii (assembly GCA_023052935.1). Classification (NCBI taxonomy): domain Eukaryota; kingdom Metazoa; phylum Arthropoda; class Insecta; order Hemiptera; family Pentatomidae; genus Piezodorus; species Piezodorus guildinii. Next base: position 103,059,547 of record CM041294.1, on the reverse strand, counting down.
TTTTTTTTTTAGTAAATTTGATTCGAATCCATCAGTACATTATTTAGAAAAAAAAAATAATACAAATAATAAAATATATATGACTTCAGAAAATTACTTAAGATTTTATTCTATGTAATAAACGAAATATTTGACTATGGATTATATTACGGAATAAATATTTTATTCCGTTTTCTAATAACTATGTTTATATTTATTCTCTGTTTAAATAAATTTAAATTAAAAAAAAAAATAAATTTGATTTGAATCCATCAGTACGATATTTAGAATTTTAAAAAAATAATGCTAATAATAAAATAAATATGACTTCAGAGAATTACTTAAGATTTTATTCTATTACATTCGTTTATGTAACTACCTCGGATTATTCGATACTGGAGTAGATTTGGATTTAGAGTTTTTTTTAGGGAAATTAGATTAAAACCGAATATTTTTTATTATGATACTCAGCATTCTTTGTGTTTTCAATGTATGTGCCAACTAAGATTAAAAATTACATAAAATAGTTACTAATAGTAATTTAATGGTCGAAATGTTGTGATTTTTATTAGAAAAAATCCTCAAGACCTGCTCTTAAAATAAACATTGATGTATTACCAATGGGTAGATTATTTAAGTGACTATTCATGCTTGTTATTGTAATTCAGCCATTTTACTTATTGCATTTTTATATATAGTTGTAAAAATTAAAAAAAAATATATTATTTTTAAAAATCTAGTGCAGGGAACACACGACTTTCACATACCTCCGTTTTTAAAATCGATTAAAGAATTTCCAAATAGAGTTAGAGATAAAAATAAGTGGAAGCATAAGAAAATTATTTAACTTTAATTAATATATAAACATGTGTTTTATTAAAAACTCTATTATATTATTATCTAAAATAATTAGTTAGTTTTATCGGCTTTTTATCACTCTTTATTCAATTTTACAAGCTTGTGTATAAGATAATATATTTTCTAAAGTCTTTCTCTTTCAAACGGTATATTATACGTCTATATTACTGTTCTTATATTTAAAAAGCTGTGCTTCATTGACAAGCCGCCAGGCTGCAGCACCGTCAACATGAATTTTCCTTTTCGGGAACCCAAAAAACATTTAGTTTTATCAGCTTTTCATCACTCTCCATTACCCTTTACAATTCCGTGAATCAGATAATATTTTCTCTAAAATCTTTAGTTATCCAAAGGCATATTATACATCTAAACTACTATTAGAGGAAGAAGAAGCCCCATCAGACTATTTCAATCAGAATGAAACCTACATGATATTAAAACCCATTACATTTTACATCAATATAGCAAGTTTAATCAAAATCGTTAGAACCGTTTTTGAGAAAATCGTAAAAAAGGTGCTAAATGCATGGGATAAAGTAGGACTTCGGACCGGTCAGCCGATTTTAGTGAAAAAGTTGCTGTAACATCTCGGGCGTATAATAGTCTTGAATATAAAATTTCAGTTCCATACGACTTTTCCTTTTCGTGCTTGAGTTACCACACATAGACACACAGACCTTTTGCAAGACTTGGTTATTTGGACTCAGGGGACCCTAAAACGTGTATTTCCGTTGAAAACTGGAATTATAAAATTTTCATGATCGCAATACTTTCTCTTACTATTTATAGTAAGTGAAAGTAAAAAAACGTTATTCTGCAATCCAATATTATATTGTTCTATAGATGCACAATAAAAAAAAATGAAGAAAACGAGAGAGGATTTTTGCCAACGACTCCATCCTGATATGCGTCATATGTAAGTAATGCTTCTATGTTTTGAGAAGACGAGGAACCATTTGTAATCCAAGGCTGCCCATGCTAAAAGATTGCTTTTAGGAGACTTCGGTCGAGAAAATACTCCCACGTAAGGACCGAGTGGGTGTGAAACTTCAGCTGAGAAAGCATTATAACTTATAAATAATTTATCTTTGGATTTTCGAAGAAAAATGATTTATATATGTTTTTATTCTATAGTCATATTAGTTTTTGCCTATTCAATTAGATATAACAGTGTTTTCTCAAGGTTTTGTTTGAGAAGTCCGATTTTTTGGAGGCTTGGTACAGTCTCATAAACGACTTAGGATATTTAATATAAGATGTTTAATAAACTTTTATTATTGCTATGTTTACAATTTCTCCATTTTTTTATTTTACTTCCTCTCTTATTAATTATGCATTAAAAATAATTTATATGTTGAAAAAAAAATAAAAATAATAATTCGATATTTTAATATATCTGGCCGTTTAACTTGAGTGATTAAAATACTTATAGAAATCAACACCTTATAATGTGCTATAGCACATTCTAGCATCAGCTCCAATCTACACATGGATCTTACCTTCTTTTAGAACATAACTTAAAAATAAATTAAGTAGTTTGTTAGCTATAAGGCTTTTATTAGCGAAAAAAGGATGAGCCTCATTAGCCCTATTGTTAAATTCATCATACTATAATTGATGTAAACAATACGAACATTATTATCATAAATTGCTGTCAAAATGTAACATAGTTACAGTACAAGTTCCTTACATAAATAAACTGTGTATACATTATTGTTGTAAATTCGAAATCACATTAAAAGAAACACATATGCCTGAAATATTAAAGTAGTTTAAAATCGATTTACATAGATTATCAATTAAGCACTGGTTAACTGGTGTACCTATTATTATGTTACCGATTTTTAAATAATTTAATACTGTTCTGAACTTTTACACAACAATCATCAGCCAAATAATCATGTAATAATAAAGTTGTTACTACCTACACGCTTCCAGAATATTATTTTATGATAGTAGAATTTAGAAACGAAAAAAAAAATAGCAGCAAAAAAGCCATTAATATTTAAAATTGGGTTTTATATCACCTGTTCATACTATTTAATTTTAGCTTATTCAAGGAAAATGAATGAAATTTCTGGAGACAATTTCAAATTTGTTCCCAACATTATACACTACATAATTGTATTCAATGTATTTTTGAGATAGATGTTAAAACTTTGTACTGCATTGCAAATATTATATGTAATTTATGTGAATGCTTTAAAATACAATAACTAAAGGTTGTTTGTGCGAACCAACTTTTTGTAAATAATGTAAATAATATTTTTAATATTAAGGAAGTAGCTTATTATTATAACAATTATATATATTTTCTTATTAAAAAAGAGTAATTAATACAATCTGACCATAATTCGTGTAAGGGGTGAGACCAACCACATCAACTGTCTATATATTAAAAGCATTAAATTCAATTATTCCTTAAAATATATTTCACTACTACATACTAAATTTCAAGCGTTATTTCCTACATGTTTTTGTCCTTTTGATCTACTTGACGTTGATGTATATAATGAGCCACTTCGGGCAATAAGGAATGATTTGCCTAAATAGCTTTTTTTTTTATTTTCATATAATTTTTCTCCAGGTTTCGATTTCATAATGTGGAAACTTGGCTCCATATAAGTCACAAAATGTGATATGTAATCGCAGTATATTCTCAATTCACGAACAACCGAGGTGCGACAGCTATGGTCGTTTTCCAGCACTAATTTATCATATTAAAAAAAAAAAAAACCTTTAAGTTTGAGAAGTATTGTACCTTTAAATTGATATGGACCTATATCCGTTGTAACAGACAGGTATGAATACCCAAATCATTTTAGTGCATGTAAATGCTTTACATGAGGGAATATACCGTAAATTCACATAAGTTATAATTTCATCTACACAAAGGAGCAATGGAATATTTGATATATTGACCAGGTGATTGATGCATGTTAAACATACTCAATAAGTTCTTTTGTTTTTGAGGATATTATATGGTGAGATCGGTTTTCTGATCCGCCAGATTGTTTCCTCAATTTAAGTTTTAACTTTATAAAGGCAAGCTGAGATCCTGCCACTATACGAATTAAATACAGAATAATACTTAAGATAAAAGTTTTATCGAACAGTGTATATATATATATATATATATATATATTTATACTTTTTGTTTTGATCTGTCTTACTAATTGAGAACAAATTCTATGTAGCTTGTTCGTTATGTACAGATATTACCGGCCAGCAGATCATTAGTGTAAGGAAAAGGAATATTTCTAACGAGTTTTTTTATCAAAGGTTTAATTGGCTGTTTTAAACTTACGCAAGGCATCATAATATTCCAGTAGATCGATTTTTATTGGATAAAAAGTTAATTATTCATTATGTCTTGGCTCTCCACTTGAAAACTTATTGCTCCAGTAGAAAACAACTCAAGCCGCCGATAATTCGATTGCCCCCTCTCGGCAGCCTCATTATCCAGGTTGCAGATTCCTGGGCCCTCTTCGGCTCCTGAATTATGGATGAGGTTTCTGTCTCGCCCTTCCTCTTGTTGAGGGATGTTCCACGCATGCCAACTCAACCCTTCTTTGAAATGTTCTTTTAGGAAGTCGGGCCTGTGTTGTTGATCTAAAAAAGTATATATTCCTCAGCTTATCTAACATATTATGCATGTAAAACGATAGTACGATGGTCCCTAAATATATTCAACTGAATTTTTAACATACATACATATATTGTGTGTGTGTATGTATGTATATAAGATGTGTCTATAGTTCATCTAGAAGGTCACATGCTACAAACCTATACAGCGAGTAAAGTGGCTCCTATCTCCACTGAATATTTCTTAGGATCATACCTTTACCAAACCATTAACTCCCATTGCCTACCCTATATCGATAGTCTCCTTCAATTTAAATCCTCTGTTCACTCTCTTGAAACAAGATCGCGCCATTCTGACCTTTATGTTCCTACCCACAAAACTAAAACTTTTGACCGTTCCTTTATTATCCGCTCTACTACCCTCTGGAATTCCCTACCTTCCCATATCCGCCATGCTGCTTTTCTATCCTCATTCAAATTCCAACTTTTTTTGTACCACCTATCATCCCAAACAGACGCTTAATAATTATGATCATTGTAAATATTACATTACTATTGTCTATCTCTATTATTACTGGAGTTCTGCGCATGCGCATGAGTATATCGGTCATCTTTCAAGTCGGCTCTTGGATTTCTTGCTTTTTCAGTTGGATATCACTTCAGAACAGTCTTGAAAACATCACCAGGCTTCAGGATAACAACAACAGTAAATATTGGACCAAACAACGGTAAGTTGGGTTACAATTTACACCGTAAAGTGAATGCTGAGTCACCTCTTCATATCAGCTGATTGCCAATAGCTAGGCAAGGCTGGTCTTGCTTAATTTTTTTAAGTTATTTTTTTTTCCCCCACATCTGGTTATTATTTAATTATTTTCCTTACATGAAATGCGATATTATTATCAAGTAATGTCCTCCAAAGCTTCAACTAAAAGATCTAGATCTAGTGGTTCAATCCCGTCTCTACGAAACAAAGACCTCGCCGTGATACTAATAAAATATTACAAGCAACCCCTTCGGGTACTAATTCAGAATCTGAACCACAACCTGGCACATCGTCACAAGGGATGACTGACGAATCACCGTTTTTCACCCCAAATCCTTTTCAGATTTTACATAATGAAAAAGATAACATGGAATCTGCTCCTATACCTAGTGAACCACGACCCCCTCCAATATTTGTCAAAAATATTAAAAATTTCCAGTTGTTGTGTACACAATTGAACAAAATTACCGATTCTACCAGCTACTACTGTATGAGTAGAATTAATGACACCAAAATATCTCCTACTACTGCCGAGACATATAGAAAAATAGTGAAATATCTAACTGATACCAAAGCGGATTTCCATACCTACCAGCTACGCCAAGAGAGAGCTTTAAGGGTTGTAATCAGAAACTTACACCCCTCGACACCAGTTGAAGCTATAAAAGAAGAACTAACGGAGATAGGCTATAAAGTGCGGCAAGTCACTAATGTCTTAAAGGATAAAATTCCACTACCTCTCTTTTTCGTGGACTTGGAGCCATCGGAAGGAGTTGAACAAATCTATGACCTCAATAGATTGTACTATACCAGCGTAAGAGTTGAAAAACCTTACATAAAGAAGGAGATAGTTCAGTGCCATAACTGTCAAGCATATGGTCATACTAAAAGTTATTGTCATCACATACCTCGATGCGTGAAATGCGGTGAACAGCACAAGTCTGTGGAGTGTACAAAATCAACACCAGCTGTATGTGCTCATTGCCTCAAGGACCACCCAGCCAACTATAAAGGATGCCAAATCTATAAGGAACTGAGGACCAGGTTTCAAAAACCTCAAGTACTGGAGGAAACAGCAAGACAAGTAAGAAACAGAAGAGAACCCTCAAAACTTATTGATGCCAATGTATCATTTGCCCACCTACTTGGAGGTGGGAATCAAAGTACTGAAGCCGTGGCCCTGCCGGAACTACAGAATGTACCTCAATCCATTCCACATATACCTCTTCCTCAAAATGTAACCAATCCTAAAAATCCTAATCAACCACAAATCTCTCATATCCCTCCTCCTTCAAATGCCACAGACCTTACCAGTTTGATGACATCCTTTATCTCCGAAATTAAATCCCTTGTTATGCCCCTAATATCACTCCTTACGAATCTCGTATCAAATCTCATTCCTGCCTTGAAAAAACCATAAATGACTGCACCTAATTCCTTATCCATTCTCCTTTGGAATGCGAATGGTGTTAGAACTCACACTGACGAACTTACAGCCGTACTGCAAGACAAAAACATTGATGTTGCACTCATTACTGAAACTAGACTAACCACTAAACAGTACTTTAAAATACCAGGATACACGACATACAGACAGACCATCCAGACGGCAAAGCCCATGCCGGTACTGCTGTCATAGTCCGCCGATCCCTCACCCATCACTTACACCCAATTTCCACCCACGATTACCTACAAGCAACTTCTATTGTTATCAAAACCTTTTCCTTTCCGCTTATCATCGCATCAGCATACTGCCCTCCTAAACATCCCATTTCCTCTGCCCAATTTGAATCCTTTCTCAACTACTTGGGTAATCACTTCATTTTGGGTGCAGACTTAAACGCTAAAAATCAACAGTGGGGTTCTAGAACCACCAATTCTCGTGGACGGACATTGCAGTCTGCACTCAACTCCCGACGCTTTCATCTCCTACCTCCCGATTCTCCAACCTACTGGCCAACGGATCCTAACCGTAATCCTGACATCCTCGACTTCTTCATCCACAGCGGATTAGGCTCTCTTAATTTTTCCATAGCTCGCCTTGATGAACTATCCTCTGATCATAGTCCATTAATTCTAAATGTATCCATAACACCTATTCCTAAACCTATCCCACCGTCATTCATTAGAGGCCCTGTCCGCGAAATCCTCACTAATGATATTGACCTCAAAGTGATTCTCAAAACCCCAGATGACCTTGACGACGCCGTATATTCCTTTACAACCTCTATTCAACAAGCCGCCTGGACTGCCTCCTCTCCAAAGTACTCCCAAATAATTCCTTATAAAAGCGATTTACCACAACACCTGATAGACCTCATCAACAGCAAACGCCGAGCCAGAACATTATGGCAACGCACCCGCCACCCAGAGGATCGCCGCTCCTATAACTTTTTTTGTAGAAAATTAAAGCGGGAGTTGGTGATCTTCCGTTCCCAATCCTACAATACCTACCTCTCCTCTCTCTCGACTCGTGACAATTCCCTGTGGAATGTCACGAAGAGAATCCTAAAATCCCACACCATTTCCCATCCTCTCCGGCGCTGTGATAGTTTCTGGGCTGCTTCTGACAAGGATAAGGCCGAGGAATTCGCACAGCACCTTTCCAAAGTTTTTACTCCTCATCCAGAGCTTAATCCTACCCACACGGCAGCAGTTGAAGAGTTCCTTATATCACCAATACCGCTTTCCTTACCACCTAAAGCAGTTAATCCCTCTGAGGTCAGATATCTTCTTAAAAAGCTTCCTCTCCGTAAATCCCCTGGATACGATCTCCTTACTCCTCAAATCTTAAGACAACTTCCACCTAAAGCCATTATATTCCTTACATATCTCTATAACTGTATCCTACGCACTACCTATTTTCCTCTCTTATGGAAACATTCAACCATCATCCTTTTCCTAAAAACAGGCAAACCTTCTAACAACATGTCATCTTACAGACCTATCAGCCTACTTCCGATCCTCTCAATAATTTTCGAAAAGCTCCTACTAAAACGAATCCTAGCCAAATTTCATAATTTTCCTTCACATCAGTTCGGATTTCGTCCTCAACATTCCACGGTTCAACAAGGACTCCGAGTTGTGGACCACATTTCCTCCGCCCTTGAGTGCAAGGAGTATTGTTCGGGTGCCTTTTTGGACATATCTCAAGCTTTCGACCGGGTGTGGCACCCGGGATTGCTCTTTAAGCTCGAAACCCATTTACCCCAATCCTTATACCTAGTCCTCCGATCCTATCTATCAAACCGCTCCTTCCGAGTTCGCTGTGGCTCAGAATTTTTCGAACATTATATTGTTGAGGCTGGTGTTCCTCAAGCCAGCGTCTTGGGACCCGTCCTCTACATCCTCTACACCGCCGATATCCCTACCGATCCCGATACCTTTCTGGCAACATTTGCTGATGATACCGCCATTTTGTCATCCAATTCCGATCCTGAAGCAGCATCGCTTAATTTACAAAATCACTTTTCCCTTGTCGAGGACTGGTGTAACGCTTGGCGTATTAAGGTGAACGAAAACAAGTGCTCACACGTCACATTCACTCTTCGACGCAAATCCTGTCCAACGGTTTATTTCAATTCCCTACCGCTTCCTTCCTCTGACACAGTCCGGTATCTTGGCTTTTTACTAGACAAAAGACTGACGTGGAACCCACACACAAGACTTAAAAGAAAAGAACTTAACCGGAGATTCGGCCAGTTATACAGACTACTAAACAGAAAATCTCATCTTACAATTGACAACAAATTACTAATATACAAGACAGTACTGAAACCAATATGGACCTACGGACTTGAACTGTGGGGGACAGCTAAACATTCTAACATCAAACGCATCCAATCCTTCCAATCCAAAGTTCTCCGAACAATAGTTAATGCTCCTTATTACGTTACCAACTCTACCCTACACCACGACATTAAAATTCCGTTTATTTTAGACCTGGTACCATCCAAATTTTCCAAATTTCATCAGAACCTTAGTCATCATCCTAACCCTCTAGCACAATCCCTATCCAGTACCACCCATCCCTACAATCCTCCTCGAAGATTGAAACGGCAGTGGCCGCGAGACGTATTGTAAACGTTTAAATTGGAGTTCTGACACTGATCAGATCCTCCACTCATGTAATGTATGTTTGTGGCTATTGCGCCCTAGTTCGGCCTCCACTGATTCACACCAGTGACGCGGCCGAGAGCGAGGGTCTAGGATCTTTTGGATTCCGCTTTTTCCTCCACAAGTGGAGGGAAAAGCCCAGTCTGGGGTCCCTCTATAGCACTTGTATATTTTGTATATAGTTATGTTTGTTTGAATGATGTTTGTTTATTTCCAAATTTATTTATCTCAATTATAGGTTAATGTTTTGTTTTGTTTTATATTTATTATTATTTAATTCTATATATATCATTTATTTGTATTTATCTCAGTTATAGGTTGTTGTTTGTTTTCTTATTTTGTATATATATTATATTTTATTTATTTGACTTTATCATTGTATATATTGTGTGAATGGGTTCATATATCACTATTACTAATGTTCATATAGAAACAAATTGTAATAAATCTCAATAAAAAATAAAATAAAATAATTATGATATTGCAATTCTAAGTATTAAATTTCGAATGAAGAAAATAAGTAAAAAGCCCACTATTTAAATGTATATATTGTTTATCAATTCATCTATTTTTCATTCTGTTCAACACTCTCGTTTTCGGAAGATTTCATTTTTTATTTTTTGTTGTATAATATTCTCACTTATATCATTATTTTAAATAATAACTAATTATGTTAATTTTGTCTGATCACCAGATACATTATATTATTTTATATTTCAATGCACAACCTGTTATTATTAAGGACCCAGTCCCAGAATATTTTTTTTTTTTTAATATTCTATGTCATTATATATATGTAAGGTGTGTGAGTGTTTATGTGCTACATATATTATATTGAAATTGAAATGGATATAGATTACTTTAGAATACTAAAACATATAAATACCTATCTGTAAAAGTAATCGTAAATTACTGCATGTATTGGGTTGTTTCACATGAAATTTCCGTTTTCAAGGTAAATGATTTTTATTAAAAATACGATATGAAAACAAGATCATTTTATTCGAAGTATTTACCTTCTTTTTTTTACTCATTTTTCTCAACGTGACAACAACTTTTTTATTCCCGAACTGAAAAACTCAAAACGCACTTTTCACTTGATCATCATTTTCAAAAAGTTTTCCTTTGACGAAGTTGTCTAAATTCCTGAACAGGCAGTAATTTATTGGAGACAAGTCGGGGGAATATGGTGGGTTCGGAAGAACTTCGTAGCCCAGTTCTTTCAATTTTTGCACGGTATGTTTTAAACATGGGGTCTTGCTGCCGCTCAGTGAGATTATACACTTTAAATGTCTGGAAACGGTAGATGCACTTGCATTTAGTTTTGCTGAAAGTCCTTAAACTGTTTGGTACAGGTTTCCTTCTACTATTTGTTTGAGGATATCGTTGACTCTTACGGACGGAGGTTTTCCTCGGGACAAGTTTTCCGAGTCGGTATCCCCAGCTGAAAACTTAGCAAACCAACGGCGAATGGTCCGTTCATTAACACACCCTTCCCCAAACGCCTTGCAAATATTTCTAGCGGCCTCAGCTGCTGAATGGCCGAGTTTAACCTCGTACAAAAATATCACTCGAAAATCGCGTGTTTCCATGTTCGTATTTGGAGGTATACTAAAAAGTGGGTAATTAATTGGGAAGCTAATGTTTATAATACAAAGGTAGAGGATTAGTAACTGTTTACTTTAAATATGTAGACATTTGGATGAAAACTACAGAGACCTGCAAAATTCTTTAAGTATTTCAGAAACTATAAAAACGGACATTTCATGAAAAAGAACCCAATAATAAGCCTGTTTAACTTGAATGAATTCGGTAAATTAGGTTAGGCCTCCTATACAGCCTATATATACAGCATAGAATAAATAGGAAGAGAACAAATAATGGCTTCGTTATATTGGGTTTCTGAAACATTTCAAAAGTAGATGTTTCTAGTGGGGCACTGAGATGCTGCTTTACAAGACTCTCATAAGGCCTGTACTTGCTTATATTTCAGAATGTTAGACGATCTTTCGAGTTCAAGAAGTAATATGAAATCCTAAGATTCGAGAGGCGGATCATTAGAAAAATACTTGGCCCAGTGTTCTGTGATAATGTCTGGCAACATAGAAAAAAATCCGAAATAGGAACAATACATAAAAAGGCAAATGTCGTCAGATTGGAAGGCTCCGTTGGGCTGGATATGTTGAATAATCACCAGGTCCCAAAGAAACTTTTATAAAAAAGGATATATGGCAAGAGAAGTATTGGAAATTCGATATTACGATGGGCCGATGGAGTGGCAGTGGATCCATGGTCCATCTTAGCAGTAAAAATCTGGAGGAAATTATCGACGAACTGAGACGACCGGCTGACGTTGCTGGAGGCCTTGACTCATTACTCAGTTGTAGTGCCGGAAGAAGAAGAACTTTAGGCATCCTAAACCTTTCCCCTTCGAAAGCAAAATCCCTAAAATTAACAAAGTTACCTCCAAAATCTGTCTCTAGATCTGTCACTGAAAATAACTACTCATTCTTAGCACTTCTATTACTAATTTATCTAATTGGGAAAGTCTGTTTTCACAGAATATGTTATGTATAACAAATTTAAGAAATCAAAACTGTTTCTCTTAACGTTATCAACATTCTAATCCAAGTACTGAAAATTCAGAGTTTTTTTAAGAAATTATGTCTTCAAATTTTTCATATTTATTTGCGAAACTTTTACCAGTAAGGAAGTAGACAACATTTTTAAAAACAAGCTGAAATATCTTGAGGATAACTCTGTGGAATAAGATGGGTATTTGTTCACTGTTTAAGAGTACAGACATTTTCCAATAATTAAATGCACAATCTTCAATGGTCCATGTTGGAATCAGGGTGCATTAAAGATAATGGATAGTAGATGGGCAGCAGTTAGATTGTGGATCCAATTAGACCTGATGATAGTAATGTAAATGATATTGTTTTGTTAATTATAAGTATTGGGCGTTTCGGAAGTAAATGTTTTTGTAGCCGGTATCAGACTGTTTCTTGTCCCTATATGCTTGGCTGAGTTTTCCAAGTAGAACGCTTCCTAGTGGATGTTTTTCAACTGGCGGAAGTGAAATATTATTAAAGAGTGACGTTTCTTATACTTAAAAAAGACTTGTACTTTTTTTTATGGATGTACCTTAATTTATTTTTTTCTTAATCGAAATATCTGTACATACATTTCTATTTAATATCATATATTTCCCTTTTCAATCTTATACCCTTTGTCTGTTACTAGTAAATCCAATCATAGGTGCATATTTTTCTTTGTTGTTTCTGCTTCCTTTCAGGGAAATAATAGGGTGTTACGTTTTCCTGTAACAATGTATGCATGGTTTCCATCTTCATATCCTTGAGAACTATGTTCTAGTTTTCTTTCCTAGTTTTCTTCTAGCTTTATTTCCATTGAAGTTGTTTTTGATCTTTTTTGATTGTGTAATGGAACTTGAAAAGTCCTATAGTGCAAGAATATACAATATATTATTGAATCATATCTTGTGACATTATGGTTTTCAATTCTGTGTATTTAGTATTCCTGATCTCGAATTGAGAATGCTTGATCGAATTGATCATCAATGTTATTAAAACACTGCAGAAGGTTGAATCAACTAATCGAATGTTGAAGATTAAATATTTACTTTATATTACAATTCAATAGGCTTAGTAGTTAACTTTTATTTTTTTTTTTTCTCTTGAGACAGTGCCAATACCGTTTTCACTATCCATAACAACACGAACGTTTCATATAATTGAGTAATATTCGAAAATGGAAATCTTTCAGGTTTTTAGGGATCAAAACCTCGAGAAAAAAGTGATGTTTTTTAAAATTTGTGCTGCTCGCCCGGGCAGTAATTCATCTGCTAGTTACAACATTTGGTTTCTTACAAAACAGTACTCAGGTTCTGTGCATTCAGAACTCACATTCTGTGGTATGCGGTCAGAGGTTAAATAATCCCTCATATGATCAGCTTCCATTTGCCATCAACCACATAGTAGACACTTGGGAAATAGATAACATGGATTGGTTAAATGAGGGTTGGGAGTTTGTCATGCTCATTTTTTTTTGTCTTAAACATTGGTTTTTAAAATATTTTCAATGTGCTGATCGTTTTTATATTTAAACTATAAACTTTTTTTTTTTTTTTGATCGACCGAAAAAAAATTCATCCACCCTCAAAATTTGAGGGCTTACGTTTCAAGATACGTAAACGTTTCAAGATACCCGAAACACGAATAAAAACGTTTTTCCGTTGTCCACCGTACGCTGTATTCCTACAAAACGATATGCTATAAACAATATTTACTCTAATATAGTTATTTGGAAATAATAACCTATTGTGTAATGATTTGCAGCGATTTTTTATTTATATTCCTGTTTCCATACCACCTAAATTAATAGCTATCGTGGTAGTTTGATAACGAAACTACTATATGCACTTAGCACTAATTACTTACAATGTGATCTAACCATGTATTTATATAGTGCCTAGTTTATTTCAAAATTATTCATTGTAGGCACTTTTTTTTTCATTCAATTAAACAACCAAAATGAAAGTTTACATGATTTACAAAATAGTAAAAATTGTAAAATGAAGCTTTGATTCAGCTGAATTTAAAATAAATACTTAGTTATTAAAGGACATATTTCTTTTGTAACGAGTGACTTAAAAGAACTTTATGTGTTATGATTAATTGTATATATACATATCTTATGAATATATTTGTTATTTTATAAGAAATATTTTTTCTTTTTTTCAGGTATGGATAAGTTATTAAGACGAAACAGGCTATAATACAAGAGTACAATTGGTATGTAAAATAATTAATATATCGATAAAGCGAGTATTTTTAAAGCATATTTAATTTTATAATTTGCAAGCAGTTCAGAGAGCTACTTTATTTACATTATTATTTTGCTAAATATTATATTTATTATTATTTTTTTTTTGTTTATCTACGCCGATCTGATAGGCGAAATTCAGGTTTAATATAATATGATTTATGAGATATTTATGAGACAAAAGAGCTCATACGAACTTTGAATGTATGTTTTTGAATTCAGATTTTTTTTAGGAACCGTCGTGATTAATTTTCTTTAAATAATATAACATGTTAGAGTGTCCATTATATTCTAGATGATTTTTCTTTTTGAGTTATTTTTCTGTTTTAAAAGAACTTAGTATGTTGGATGAAAATTCATGGTGGTGTCATGTTATTCTATTCCTGCATGACTATAAGCATTGTGGGAAATTTAACCACTAGGATTAAAATGACACAATCAATATCCAACGATGATATTCAAGTCATACCCACTGTTAACATATACGCAGATAGAATCCAGAATGGATAGAACAAATGATGATATGCACATATCCATTTATTAGTCTACTGTTATAACTCCACGGGGACAAATTTACAAAACATTTTGTGATAAATTAACCTATAAGTCACACATTTCTCTTAAAAAAATAAATAAATGGTCCTTCGTAGTATTACAGAAAATAATCTAAGACATTCATCACTATACTTTCACATACATCTTTGCTGGAAATAAGTTTTAAGAATTAATATTTTTTTAGTAAAATAAACGGAAAATGTTTGCATGAAATTCAATTGAAATTACTTCGGAAAATATTAAAGAAAACAAAAAACAATAATAACAAAACTATATTATTTATTAAAAGTTTAGTTCGGTTTTTTTTTTTTTTTTTTTTTTTTTTTTTTTTTTTTTTTTTTTTTTTTTTTTTTTTTTTTTTTTTTTTTTGTATTCAAGCTTTCTTTATTTTATTTTTCAATTATTTATCTTAAATTTTTTCTTCTGTGTATATTTTGTGCATGGAAGTTTTTATCACCGTGACCATTGTCCATGAATATGACTGGATATTATAAGATAATATTAGAAAAATGAGGGAGAGAGGGAGATATACTTCATTGAACAAGTGGTGCTGCCCGACTTAATTAGGTTCCTGATTACACAGCTTACTTTGTTTTTTTTTCCTTAATCGACAAAATTATGTTTGATAAAAACATATTAACATGCAATACACATAAAAAAAGATATTTTTTTTTCTTTTAACATTTTTTTCCTTTTATTTTTTTTTTCTTTTAACACTTTTTTTTTCCTATTAACATTCAATTATTAATATTTTTTTCTTACCCTTCCAACTTTATTTGCAATAAAGACATGCATAATTAACCTACGTATATACAGTATAGATTATAACTAATATATATATTCTTCGGCTTAGACCTCCTTCTGCCTGAAGGCATACATTCAATTAAAAAAATAAATAAATAAAGGTTCACTGAATAAAGACATTTTGAATATTCAAGATTAAAGTCTTGACAGAAAAAAAAAAGATCCTTTATTGTAACTTTAATTTTTATTTATTTTTTAATACAATGTTCGAATAAAAACTTAGGTTGATTGATATATTCGGTGATAAATTAAAAAAAATTGAGAGTCGGTTACCAATACACAGTTTAGGTATTTATGATATGCTAACACATACAAAAAGTACCTCATTATACTATGGTATAATGATATATGTATTTTTTCCAATTAATATTAATTTTGATTTAACTATTAGATTTTTTGGAAAGTGTGGTGTGTGATCATGTAAAAACACAATGATTTTATTTATTTACATCCTATCTTCCCTTATTTTATTTTTCAATTCGTTCTCTTATTTTTTTTTTCTGTTTAAATATAGTTTGCATAATAATAACTCTAAATTAATAAAAAAAAAATAATAATATAGAATGAAATTCTGAATAATCGGCATCAAAGTCTTGTGAGACTAATTTAATTAGGACAAAACCTTTTTCATTTAAATATTACTTAATCATTTATTGATTTAATAATTTAAACAAAATTAATATGAATTGAAAAAAAGGAGAAAATTTATGGTATACTGTGGTACTTTATGTCATTGATTTTATTTAGTTGCTTTGACATCTCTGAAATACCTTAATTGGCATTACCAAACGACTTTTTTTTTATTTTTTGTTTGTTAAACCTATCACAGAATATCAATCAACTTAAGTAAGATTTATTCAAGGTCATTGCAGTATGCCGAGTCTTACATATATTAATTTAAAAATGTTAATAGAGTCTGATAGAGTTCTTGTTTTCATTTAAATTTATATTGTTAATATTCTTATCAATTCTCTATCTCCGGGAGTTAATCTTGTTCACGTCAAACACACTCCGTAAACTTCCCCCGTTCCTAGAAATAAATACAGTATTGTGATGAGGGTCTTAGAAGATTGGACTCTTGCCTTGGGTAAACAGGGTAGTAATTGCCTCCGAGCAGGGAACGGTATTAGAAACCGCTTCCTTAGGAACTGGCTCAGTAATAAACTGCGATTCAGCAGGGAAAAAAAAAATAATCATCAAAACGGAGAGCTTCTTATTATGGGAAAATCGAGTCAAGTTGAAATTATTTTCTTAATAAATAAATTATGTTTTGCAACCTAAATTTTCGTAGCACACAACACATAAAAACTAAAAAAAGAAAAGAAAAATAGACTAAATCTAGACGCAGTTTTTCTATTTCAAGAAGATATTAAAAAAATTAACAGAATAACGTTTATATGATGTTATATTATTTTTGTATTAAAAAAACGCTACAAATTATTACACAACAGTTTATCATTTCCAAATAACTATAATATATAGTTGTTTACAGGCAACTAATTCTTATGAAAAGCGATAAATCAATCATAGAAAAATGGTCTATCTCTACTGCTAATTTATAAACGCTATATCTCTGTTATTTCTTAATCGATTTCAATGAGATTTTTTTTTTTTACGAAATTAAATTTTTAAAATTATGGTGTATTTATATTTTCGACTCTTAACTATATAACTCTATAGAATTCCTCCTATCTATGAAAGCAACTGAGTTATGATCGTATATAAAGGTAATATTTCAATTTTCTTTTTATTACGTTGTCCAGATCCTAAAACTCTAACAAATTTTTGTTTATTTTAAAAAATAACTTGAGTTATGGGCGTATTTATGAGTAAAATTTTATTTGTTTTTCTAATTATTTGCGGTTTCTTGATTTGAAAACTCTATATAAAATTTTCTCTACCTTAAAAAATATAGAGTTATTGAATTAAATAATTTTTAATCACCCGCCATTTTAAAACTAATCGGTTGATATCAACGTGTTAGGATCATTATTGGATGTCCTAGTATTTTTGTGTCAAATTTCGAAAATATTGGTCCTGTAGTTTTCGAGAAAAGCCACGGACGGCATCCGGCATGAAATCTGATTCGAAATTGGTTGGCGTTTCGCCAACTTTCGATCTATTTTTTTTCAAGTTAGTAAAGTAAGGATATAATTCATTTTTGCGAGATATTGGGTAAGACGCCTCATAATTTTTAAAAATTAAAAATAAATATACCGCGGCAGTTATGAATTCTAAAGCCTGTACGAAAGCATTCAATTTTGTTTGTTCATTCTATAAAGTCGTTTTTGTATTTATTTCCAAATAATCCCGGTCTAGGTATACGAGAACGTAAGGACCATTAAACTAATATGCGGTGAATTACAGAACAATTAAAGAACTGTACTTTTTCTTCTTCACTACGGTCTTAATGAGCCATAAATATCATAAAACAACTGTCGAAGTGAACACGAACAATACTGTTTTAGTGCAACATAAGTTCTAGTAGAGTTTAGGGATCACTTGTAGCTGGGTAGTTAGAATGACAGCCTCCTATGTCTAAGGTCACGGGTTCAAACACGCAGGTAGTCCTAGGATTTTTTAATGGGAGTTATGAAATCCTAAGTTATGCCGTTCTTCAGAGGGGACGTTAAAAGTTTGCTCCGAGCCTGTGCGATGTCAGGTACTCGTTAAATATCCATATCTTATAAAACCTGGATTGGCAAAATTTAGGACTCCCACTGCAGCATCGTCTGATTAGCCATAGTTGCAAAAAGTGACGTTAAATAAATAAACAACAACAAGTCCTAGTAAAGCACTTACTGAATCTTTAAGGGAATGAGGAAATCATTAAATTAAAACGTCCGAATATCTAGAGAAATCTAGCCGAGACGGACTGCGGATTGTTCTCAATACAGACAGGGAAGTGGTCTAAAATTTAATCACTTTAAAACAAAAAGAGACCAACATATGATTTCTGTCAGTCCCTTTTTACAATAAGGTAAGACCAGTAATAAGGACGAAATTGTAGCGAGGTTTCAACAACTAATCCTATCTCTCTCTTTATCATTGCAGCTCAAAATCCATTCATATACGAAGTTCCAATATTCATGCCATTTTCAGTTTCAGAATCCTTTGAAGATTGGGGGGATCAACATGGAAGATAAATGCGAAACAACTCCACGAATTAAGTAGGGAGCATACCAAATTTTTCGTTAATAAATCCCATCTTTAGGATGCTAACATATTCTGTGCTGGAGTCCGTAAATTTTCTTATTTTTGTAGGACATATAACGTAAGAGAAAAAAAAAATGATGCGTAAGTTTGAGCCTAGAAAACATCCTACCAGAGGAAAAAAAAACATTGTTTAAAATAAAATGTTTTTGATTTTGACAGATATACTTCTGAAAAAATTGATACAGATAAAAGAGATTAGTAAACTTTACGGTAAATGCTTACATTAAACATTCGACAGTTCTCAGTTTAAATCTAGATGAGAATACCTCCTTGCATCAACATGTCTTCTACACCTCTGAGACTGATAATGTTTGGTTTGACAATAACATTTCCAACTGTCAATTTTGGAAACCTGTGGAAGCCGAATCTTGGCAGAAACAATCTATCCAACAGGTGTCTTATATAAACCACCCGCTATTTTATCAAGCTGTTGATGATCACTTGCGACTATTCTCAGAAGTATTCTCATTTGTAATAAAAAAAATCTGGTTCAGGCAACACAAGACTTTGGCTTACCTCGACTCTCATAATCAATTTAAAAACTATTTATCAATTTGAAAAATAATTTATGTTGATTTAATCAAAGCTCAAATAAAATTCATTTTTGTTTGAAACATTTAATTTAGATTAAATAATCTAACAATATTCAATTTTTAATCAGTAATTCGTCACTATGTATTACTTTTTACAAATTTGTGTATCAGATAATATTTTTCTAAAATATATATCTTTCCAACGATGAATTATAAGTCTATTTTACTGTCCTTATTTTCAAAAAACCAAAACTTATGTTCAAAAATAGTTTTGCTCTTTTATCCTTTAGTTGATCATCGAATTCGTCCAACTTGTATATTAAGCCGTCCTTCATCAATTTCATTAAGATGATATGGTTAATCTTTTGGAATGTACAAAATTGAAGATACTTCAAAAGAAGAAAATTTAAAATATCGGCATTTAAACCCTGTTAGACTATATCGATCAGAATAAAACCTGCATGATATTAAAGTTCATCAAATTTTGCATCAATATAGCGAGTTTAATCAAAACCCTTATACTTGTTTCTTAGAAAATTGTAGAAAAGTGCAAAACGCATGGTATAAAGTGGCTCTGCTGGTTAAAAGATTTTATTGAAAAAGTTGCTGTATAGTTGTATTAAATATTTTATTTTTTTTAAATAATATTGCTTTATTGAGAAGTAATACAATCTGCCACTATCTTGGGTGATAAGTATTAGAGATAAAAGAAGTCATTCATTCCATATGTACAAAGTAAAACAAACAAAAAATAAAATACCTCAATAACAAATGAAAAAATAAATAAATAAAAATAAAATAAAATAAATGAAATAAAATAGAATAATTATTATCTTGGCCACATTTATACCTATATACAAGATTTACATACTGCCCCTGGGAACTCCGAATCGAACCTCTGCATCCAGAAATGGGTGCTGAGGCACAATGTCAAGAGATCCTAGCGCCTCTCAGTCAGCCGCGTCACCAATCTAGTCAGTGGAGACTGAGTGAGGGCGCTAGAGCCACACACTCTCAGGCATGAGTGGAGAAGTTGGCCATTGCCAGCACTCCAGTTGCGTATTTATAAGAGATCTCTCGGCCATTGCCGCCTCAACCTACGAGGAGGGGTTGTAAGGATGGTTGGTACTAGATAGGGATTGTGCCAGGGGATTAGGAAGAAGAGTAAGTTTCTGGTGGAAAGTTGAGAATTTGGGTGGGTTCAGATCAAGGACATAAGGAATCTTGAGGTCATGGTGTAAGGTCTTGTTTGTAACATAATAGGGAGCATTGACTATTGTTCTAAGGACTTTGGACTGAAAGGATTGGATACGTTTGATGTTCGAAAATTTACTAGTACCCCATAGTTCAATTCCGTAGGTCCACATAGGTTTGAGAATTATCTTGTAAATTAATAGTTTGTTTTCAACGGAATGTTGTGATGTTCTGTTCAGTAGTCTATATAACTGTCCGTATCTTCTGTTGAGCTCTTGTCTGAGTCGAGTATGTGGGTTCCAGTATTAAATATTAAATTTCAGTTTTGTTCCACTTATCATTTTTGCGCTGGACTCACACACCCACATTTTTTCGCGACCTGGTGATTTTGACCCAGAAGATCCTAAAGCATTCCGTCGAAAACTGAAATTCGAAAATTTTCATGATCGCAATACTTTCCCTTAATATATATTTCATATATAAATAAGTAAAAGTAATAAAACCTGGATATTTTTCAATTCTAAATGAATTGTTATTGAAATTTGAAAAGTAAAAATTATATATATTACATTCCTTTAGGTTTGTTAGTATTTCCTTCTCCTTTTTAACCGGAAGAAAAGATAAATCCATCTGTCTTTTCTTTCGGCCACAGTGGATGTGACAAACAATGGCTCAATCGATGGGGAACTGGGACAAAGAGATGCCCACTTTGAGCTTCAGTTCCACTTCAAGAGATTCTTACTATAATTGTACTTGTTTAAGTAATGCAGCTCATGTGATTTATAACAATCTGCATTTATGATTTTATTATTTCTAATTGCCTTCATGACTTTAAGAATAGCTGATAATTTTGATCATATATATAATCATATATATACTCATATATATATATATATATATATATATATATATATATATATATATATATAAAATGAAACTAACTCTTTTCATATTTAATGTTATCTAAATTATTATAAAATCTTCCTTTTCCCCCCTCCGATTCCAGAAATATATCCTTAATTGTTTTAAAGTCTAATAATGATGAACTTAACGAATGTTAAACAAATGTTTGCTTCTAAATTCACAGTTACTCGGATGTTGAACATGATAAGGAGTAGGAAATGTTCTGCATTTTGTTCTCAAACAATTTATTAAATCAAATGTTACAATGGGTCCCTGCGCATAGTGGCATATATTGCAATGAAAAAGCCGATGTCGTGGCAAACTCAGCTCGTCTCTTAACTTCATCTCAAGTTACGATAATCAACAAAATCTCTCTACAAAACTGGACGAGGCAATTTAGCTCTCTACAAAAGGAAAAGTTGAAAATCGGGTGCATTGTGAACCCATCAAAATTAAATGAAATTGTTAAAAAATATTAAATAACTATTTTTTTTTATTTATTAATTTATTGAAATTTACAACTGTATTAGTAAATACGTCAAGTAAATTGGCTCATAATATAGATAATATACATGAAAAGACATGAAGAGTATATGCCCATTGGCAACACTCCACTAGGTGTTCTACACTAGAAGGTCTCGAGGCCATCTTCTTTTCAGGAGGATTGTCAGGAATGGTAGAGGAAGCAAGGATTGAAACTAGTGGGTTAATGTGGGAGTGGAGTTTGTCATGGAAGGAATGATACCTCGTACGGGCCAAATCAGCAACATATGGGACATTAAGGTCGTTATGGATGAGTTTGTTGGTGCCAAAGTAAGGAGCATTGAGGATTTTTCGAAGGATTTTGGATAGTAGGGATCGAATACGGGAAGAATTTGATGGTTTAGTAGAGCCCCAAAGCTCAACTCCATACGTCCAGATAGGCCTTATGATGGTAATATAGATGAGCCTTTTGTAGTTAAGTGGAAGGTTAGAGCGTCTGTCCAGTAAGTGTTGAAGTAAGCGAAAGCGTTGGGCAGTTTCTTGTCGTTTCAGTCTTGTGTGCGGATTAAATAACTTTTAAATTATTAACAAATATTCCCGTCGGAAGACCTCCAACATGAAGTCAAAGAGAGAAGCAATCCTCTTCAGGCTTCAAATAGAGCATTGTGATTTCACCCATGACTACCTTCTGCGAGGTCTTGAAGCCCCAATTTGTACTGTCCAATTTTCAGTAAATTGAGAAATGAACTAAAAATGGATAATACACTAAAAGACATGCTTAAAGGTGGCGAAAAAAGTCTATATCTTCTTCAAATATTTGAAAAGAAGTCTATACTATAATAGAGTATAAAATGTAAGTGTAAACGCCAATGACCCACGGGGGTAAAGGCGTTATAAATAAATACATTTTTTTTAAACATTGTTATTGCGTTTCGTGTTAGCATACAGCGTAAGTTAGTACAACATTATAGGCTAAATTTGGCTCTTGTTACTTCTAAATACCTGTTTGGGAACGTGTTGCGATCGTGAAAATGTTGCAAAAACAATTGTCGTAAGATAAGAAAAAAATTGATGCCAAGATGAATTTCTTGTTGATTATGATCTTGGATTGTTTCCAAAGTTAAAAACATCTACTAATAATTTAAAAAATCTGGTTATTGTTTTGTTTTATTGAAAAAATACAGTCTAAAGTAACTGCTTTAGACGGCAAGAATAGTGAAACTTGTGAAGAGTATAATTATTCAGTTATTTATAATATAGAAATAATTTTAGGAAAGGAAAAACGAATATATTTTATGTGTGGCATAAACGTTTATTTTATACGGATCAGAAAAGTCTAATTAATTCTTTTTTTATTTATCTAAATAAATCCATTCGATCTAAAAATTCGTCTTTATATAAAATTATTTAAATCATTAAATATTATTAAGCTGTGCTATGTCAGCAATAATTGGAGAATTCCGTTTCGGATTAGAGGTGTTTGTGTGAGGAGCAAGTTTGTTGTGCAAGTTCTCTGGAGTTGAATCAATTGGAGGGAGACACCTTCGCCTCAGAATGTTCCAGATGGGATTGTTATAGCTCAGGTATCCTCATCGCCTACTATAATCAATGAACCCATATTCAAAATGAGAAACTGGAATTTTATTTGTTTTCATTAATATAAAATTATTTTCTCCTTTATTAATAAATATTTATGGTTCATTTAATGTCGATGATAAAATTTTCAACTATTCCATTGGGATAAGATAAATAAATTAAAATTATCTTTGTGAAGTGAGAAAGGTCGACTGTGTATACACACAGTCGCCCTTTATATAGTATATATGGGAGAAATTATTTCAGGGTGCAGTCAAAAGAACACACAATGAAGTATAAACTTAATTAACTAGTGCCGACGCTTCGGCCTAAATTATAGGCCTTCTTCAGGGCGATTGAAGAAGAGCGTCACAACAATGAAGCAGTTATTGTTATTATTATTATTGCTAATATTGTTATTATTATTTAATTGCTTCATTGTTGTGACGGCTGAAACGTCGGCACTAGTAAATTAAGTTTATACTTAATTGTGTGTTCTTTTGGCTGCACCCTGAACTAATTTATTCCATAAAATTATCTTTGATATTAGGATAGCATTAAAATTTAAATAGCAATAATAATAAATAATTTTATTGTGAGGATCATGTTCTTTAAAAATTTAAATGCCGCACAGTAAATAGACTCTTCAATATATCATGCTTGGCCGAGAGGACAATAAAATCAATTTTTATTTACAAAGGTATAGAAACAAATCTACGCAAACACACACACAAGAAAAATAAATAAGTGAAGAAAAATAAATAGAAACAGTGTGATTTGAATGAGATAAGGGAAGAAGCATGGAAAATTTAAGTATGGATTTAAAATAAACATTCAAACTTTTAACTCGGTGGGTAGGAATGCAAAGGTAAGAATAGCGTGATCTAGTCTCAATTGCGTAGACTGAGTGTTTGAATTCCAGGATACTGTGGAGGTACGGAGGTTGTTTTGAGTTAATTATTAGGTAAAAGTATGATCCGAGGAAATATTTTCTCCGTAAACGAGGACCAACTTCAACTCAGCGCATAAGTGGGTCACTGGAGAACTCCTGGAGGTACCAAAGATGAATCTTATAAAAATTTTGTAAATATAAAATTAATTAATCAACATAAATATGGAAATATGATCTAGACGAAACATAGCATGGGTAGAAGTGTAGTTTATGATTCCTACAAAAATGACTTTGAGTGTAAACAACTGACAGTTGATGGGCGAAGTAAGGGAGACTCAGTCTAAGCATCCATTTGCAACCGGCGTTAAAAAGTACTTAAATGTAGTTGTGCTAAGGCGGATTCAATGTGCCATTAGAAAGAAATTTCAGCAAGAACGTTCGAGTTGTGGCGCTTAACTCATTCCAGTGAAAAGTTTAGTCCGAAATACAGAGGCACCAAATTCGGATGAAACATTCTTTTTCAATATTGTATGTAGCGATTAGACATGTATGATATTCTCTTTATTTCCAGTTAAAATTTCTTTTTTTTTATTCATTGATAATTTTATGGCTTTACTTACATTTTTAGAACAAGAATTAAGTTGTGTCGCTACTTAAAATTCAAATATTTATATTACTAGTATTCAACTCCAAATGTTGTACACAGCTTAAAAAAAAAAGAAAAAAAAAAAAAAACGGTTGCGCTTAACATACGACTTTCAATTACGTCGGTTGTGAAATGTAAGAACTTGTAAATAAAGATAGATATGAACAAAAAAGTTGAAGTATTATATTGAGTTTCGATACAAAAATAAGTTTCATTAAATAATCTATTATGTTTTTATTAACAACATTCAGTTTTTTTTTTTTCGCTTTTGATCACCCTCCATCACCTTTTATTGCGTTGTTTATAACTGTTAGCTTTCTAACGGCAAATTATACATTTGTATTTATGAAAGTATTGCGATAGTGAAAATATTCGAATTTGAGTTTCAAGCGGAAATACACATTTAAGTCAAAATGACCGCAAAAAAGGTGTGCGTGTGTGTATATTTGTGAGTTCTCGTCCGTGTGTGTTAAGACGAAAATTTTAATGAAACAGCAATTTCATATTTAAGACTATACTATGTATTTTGCTCCTTTTTACGGTTTTATGAAGAACGGTTCAAACTATTTCGATTAAATTGGCTATATCGATGTAAAATTTAATCCTCTTTAATATAATGTAGATTTCATTCTGATTTAAATAGTACGACAGGACTTAAATGTCGATATTTTAATTCTTCTTCTTTCGATATACCACTAAAAGAGAAAACGCAGGTGGTCCTAGGATTTTTTAATGGCAGTAAAAATCCTTAGTTATGCCGTCCTTCGGAGGGGACGTTAAAAGATGGTCCCGAGCCCGTGCGATGTCAGGTACTCGTTAAAGATCCCTATCCAAAGAAATCCTGGATGGGCAAAATTTAGGATTCCCACTGTAGCTTCGTTCGATTAGCCATAGTAGCATATAGTTACGTTAAACGAATAAACTAAAAGAGAAAAGAGCAAGAATATTTTTTTGTGTTTGAACAAAAAAAACAGTAATATAGATGTAAATGCTAAAGATTTTAAGAAAAAATATCATCTTACACAAACTTGTTTAAGTTTCTTTTAAACTGATTTTATTAATCTGCAAAGATTAATTAAATTACACGTTATTCTATAACGGTCAATAATACAATGATACAATAAGTCACCAGCTGGAAATTACACCTCCCCCCTGAGCTGGCTTTTCTTGGAGAGAAAAGAGACAGTTTGCTACTGTGAAAGACTTTGGATATTTTTTTATTTTTTCCACAGCTGACCTCATACATCGAAGAAGATATCCTCTTTAGAATTTTGAACGGTCCGATTCTTACTTTATTAGTCTTTCTCCTGTTCATCTTACTTCCATTCTCAACGTAGACAGAATCTCCAACTTTGAATTCGAACTCCCTTCTGTTTTTGTCCACTCTAGCTTTGTTTTTCTCAAAACTTTTTATCGAATTTCGAAATGCTTCTTCTCTATCTTCGGCAAGATTGCCTTTTTTATCCGACTGGACAAATCGAGGATGTACTTCCAAAAATCAAATAGTCTGGTTCGAATTTTGTCGAAGAGTGAGTAGACTTATTATATTCCACTACACAATTTTCGGCTACTCTACAATACAATGATACAATAAGTCACCAGCTGGAAATTACACTTGTAAAAATTAACAAGGAGTGATGAAAATCCGATAAAACTAACTGGTTGTCTAAGAAAATTATATAATAGATTATTTAATAAAACACAGCTTCTATTGAATCTCAATGTATTCAATTATTTAACAATTAATTTTCGTCTCTATTGTATTTAAAAATTCTTAAGTTTATTTTAACAACGGAGGTAAGTGATAGCCTTGTGTTGCGCGCACTAGCTTTTTAATTTACATCACTATTTATGGCTATTAATGACTAAATTAATTATTAATTAATCAAGCATGTTCGATTGTTGGTATTATCGTGAAGAGGAAGACCTCCCTTTCAATGAGTACAGTCATTGTCGGATAAAAGTTAGTAAATGCAGATGCAGGAATGTGTTTTTCGTCTACCACTGCAGTTCCTGTCCCCTGGTTTTATTTAGAAGTCACCGTAGATATCTGGATCTTGAACAGTGATATCTTAATTTCGTCTACGATGATTGCTCCCATGGAACCAACATGCTTGACAGCAGGTGATTCCACTAAATACAACGAATACCTTTTCTGAATTGGCAACTTAAGATTGGTTCATAACTTAAACTATGCAATACAGTAAAGCATTCTAACACTAAATAGATTAAATTTATCGAATACTAAGTCCCGAGTTTAACTAGAAACATCATTATGCTTCTGATAAAAAGAACTTAATTTTTAATTTTTAAGATATTGTTCTTAGTAGCTTTAATTATGAGTAGTAGATCTTATAATACGCTAAACCTAATACTTCCAAAACATTTACAGTTGTACTACAAAGCGCTCATTGTTTCTTCTCTCCCCATTGATTTTTCTGGTAGATGTTAGAGGTGGACCGAAAGAAACAAAAGAGTAATTCGACCCTGAGAAAGAACAGGACTCAGAAAAAGACAAAGGAAGAAATCCTCAAAGGATAAGATCTCTTGAAAGGGGAGGAGGGGCGTGCTTTTCGAAAACAGAAGGGACCCTAGGACTGAAGAAGTTAGTGAATTAAAGTTCTAATAGCTTCTTTCAAAAGAACTTCTATTTAAAGAAACAAGAAATGAATCGTAGTTTTGAAGACTGAATAAAGGATAGAAACAGAAATAGCCGCAACGTGCCCACAGCAACCTAAATATTCTGAATGGTATTTAAAAAATATTTTATATTTAGCCAAGTAGAATAAGGCTAAAATTCAAGGTTTATGAGAATTAATTCGGGAAAAGCTGGAGATATTTTTAACAACTCTTTATGGTCCTAAATAAAAGAAATATGAGTGTGTACCATCACAGGTGGTGAGCTTAACATAGGAGCCGGAAAACCTCGCATTGTTCTCACTTTTTTTCAGTTTTTCACCTATGACACAAACCTACAGAAAATATTTTTCTTTTTAAAATGATTGATCGTTAAAATGTCGTTCTAAATATCACCCTAGTGATTGAATTTGGTTTAGTAATATTGCCGCAATCGTTCGTCAGAAGTAGCCATATGATTCGAGTTATAGGTAAGGAGTTTTTCGGCTCCCGAATGTTTAGCTCAACACCAACGATGATGCAAATGCAGATTACTTTATTTAGGACCATTAAGAGGCATTAAAACGATTTCCAGGTTTGTCTCTATTAATTTCCACAAATATCCTTATTTTACTGGGCTATTTGTAGATTTAGGATATAAAACATCTATTTAGATTATTTTGTAAATTTTATTACTGTATATGTACCTTAATTCATTTTTTTTCTTTTTTTTTTTTTTTGTATTGATTGATTATAAACAGCTTCTGAATAGGAAATCAAAATTAATTATAAGACCGGTAAAGAGCTTCTTTTACATACCTTTATTTTAACAATTGCAAGAAACAGAAATTACTATTGTAAAAAGAAATATCTTAAATAAAGTAGCATTTAAAAAAAATAATGTGTTAAAAGGTGTTGGAAAAGATGGAAAAATTTAAATTAAAAAATGTGGTTTAGTATAACTCCCTGACAGACATAAACAATTCAGACGTAGATTTCCAAAAGATACTACAAGACATTTTTTTTTTTCGAAATTGATATTTTAACATTTTTGTATTCCATAGTTTAGTTCCATCTAAATCCATCATCAGAGTTTACCTTAAAAAACTTATTTCAAAATTGCATTTCATTCTAAAAGGTACTAAATCCACATTTCATTTCATTCCTTAAGGTACTAAATCCACATTTCATTCCAAAAGGTACTAAATCCACATTTCATTTCATTCCAAAAGGACTAATCCACATTTCATTTCATTCCAAAAGGTACTAAATCAACATTTTATTTCATTACAAAAGGTATTATATTTCCTACTATACAGCAGAAGCATCTAACCCCGTAATATATTACTAATAATTTGTTGATTTCTTCATTTTGTGGATTTTATTGGTTCATTTAGCAATCCTTGAGTCACTGTTATTATTTTAATCAATGGTTTTAGTGTAATAATCAGTTTTTAGTTAGTTTTAACACGTCCACACTGCGACGAATATCTTTCGCGCAGAGTTTTTTCTTGTAAAGCGGGACTGTACTGGCTACTTACGCTTCGTGGTGCGGGGTCATTACACCGTTGCAAGTTACATGTTTAATGCGAGATTACAACAGTTCGAAGCCTAGAGCGTGCCAAGTGCGAGATAGGAACACTTTTGACCTACACATATGACTTGAAGGAGAAATTATGGAAATTCTTAAAAAATGATACTTATAATTTCAGAATTTGGAATAAAAATATGAAAAAAAATCACGCACAGCTAAAGAAAATTCTTAAAGAAGAGTAATCAAATGAAATTAAGCGATAACAGTCCTTTGAGGAGAGATGTTGACGGTTATAAAATATATAATAAATAAACCCTTATGCATGTTAACTACTACATCTAATGTTGAGGAAAATATAATAAAACTTATGTTATTAATATTTACTAAATACAAGTGATTTACCTGTGGTGCACGTTCGAATAGTTGAGCGTGAATGTGTTGAGCAGCTTTGGTTCTCTTATGTTTATAATTTAAGTAAGTTTTTTCATTTTATTTCCTCTTGCATTCACATAAATTTGGTTATTAAATTTTCAGAAACTCACATTTTAATAGAATAATGGTATTTAATCCAGAAAATGGTTAGAATAAGCATTCCCTGACGAGAAGAATAAAAGACGAGAAGAAAAACCGTGCCTGATCTAAACTGATAATTTTGTTTTGTTTTTAAAGTTACCATGACTAAAAAAAAAGCCTAAAAGTTATTTAATTATCTATCTCTATAGTTTAATATTGTTTATCCGTAGTTAATAAAAAAATGAAATTGCTAAACTCACATAAATAGTAAATACAAATTTGAATCTTCGCTATTGAATAGGTGTATGATTTGGTGGAAATATTTAATTGAAAAAGTAGGTTAAGTATTACACCCTGACGAGGATAAACAATTGATAATGGATATGTCTATTTATAGTCCATTGCTTTTTTTCCCTATGGAAGAAATTGAATTAGGAAACGAACGGGAAGATTGATGAAGTATAGAAGGAAAAGAAAGAAAGAAATAACTTACTAAGAAAAAATGTTTGTTTAGTCGTCTATGAACATTTAAATAATTATAGATTAGTAATTTTTTCAATCAAACCAATATACTAACTCTATCTCTTAGCGAAAAGTGTTATATTTCAAAGAATATTTTACATAGTAATTTTTGAAACTGATTGTAAATTTTTCATCCGAACATTAAAAACAGAACTACACCTTGTCAAAATATCCCAAACACTTGAAACGGTTGGCAAAACGTTTTTTTTTTTTTTTTTTTTTTCATTTAAACCAATATAAATCTTAAAGGATAGGCCTTAGCAACATATGATATATATAAAAAAAATACTTTTCACTAAACTTCTCACGAGGAAACTGTTATTATAAAACCCCAGCTAAAAGACATATCCAATTCGAAACCATAGGTCTTTTGTTTTTTTAGCATCTCTAAGTCTTTATTATCACATTAGTACATAACATTACTTAGAATCCCTAGTCAAAGAAGTGCTATTTACCAAGTTTCTAACTTTAATTTCCTGACTACAATTAAGAGCTCTGTATTGGTTAATATTCAAAATCGTCAGTTTATACCGTTAGTCAGAGCAGCGTCACTACACGGTACACTGACAGCTGGCAAAATAAAGGTTTCAGAAAGTTAAACAAAAAAAAAATAAGTCAATAACTATTCTCCGACGCAACAAATAACGTATTTGAGTTGAATTTTATCTTGGACATTAATGTTGTTTCAGTAGCAAACCAACAACTCTATTGGGAACTGAAAAAAAAACCCAGTCGACTAACCCCAATCCTGACAGTTAGCCGCAAAAATATTCAAGATAAACGCCGAAAGTTTCCTCATTCCAAGAACAACCTTGTTGTGAATGTATATTTAGGAAATTTATCGGAAAACCCGTGTTCGAGAAATGCCAGAAGGGAGACTACAAAAGTATTTACATTTTTATATATATATTTTTTTTAATTAAATCTTTAGAGATTATATAGAAGTGTATTGAATATTATCTATTGATAATTACAAACATGACTGATTTTCGAACACTTAAAATTATTTATATTCTTTTAACAAACCGATGTGACATAAATATATAAAATTTTGCTATAAGAAAAAGAAAAAAAAAAGGCTATTTCTAAATCCATGAAGGGTCCTTTGTTCATTATACATAGAGAGAGATTCGTACTGTTTCTAGGCCAACGGCCGTGCAATGAGGTGATTAGTCCTTTATCACGCTTAGCCACCAGTTTTTTCCCAATTTTCGGTACCCACTTTAATGAGGCTGGGTCTGCCCCAGGAGGGTCTCCTCACCCTAGGGTCGCTCCCAGCTGAATTAACAGAAGAACTATTATTCTGTCATCACCGGGATTCGAATCCATGACCCGGAGAACAGTGCTCTATCCACTAGACCACGACCTCCCTACAAACTTTTGCTAGAAATAGATAAATTAAAATGAATTAACGATACTTGTATAAATATTCACAGTATTTATGTAAATGTAAACACGTAAAACTTATAGGTACATATATACTACATTATTGTTTATGTGAGCTCATATGGTCATAGTGTGTTAGTGGATACGTATACATAGACTGTTTCATGTGAACCATCCTAGTGCCAGAGATATAATACAAGATTATTTCAATGAGATTATTTATACTTCAGTCCAGCTGGGCGACGTGCAGGTTTTTTAACGCTAACCACCAAGTTTTCCTCTTCTAAAAAATCGCTTAGCGCGCTTAAAGAAAAAAAAAGAAGTTAAGGTTATATTATGATGTAGTTTAGTTGACCGTTGAGAAATCAGATGAGGAAGATGGTTGGGGGGTGCGGTTATCAAAGAGAAACACGCATTAAACTTGGTGATATTTTAATTATGCCGCCGTATGTGAAGTCTTCTTTAGACACCGTCTCAGAGTCAACCCTGAATAAGGCCCACAAAGTAGACCGAAACGTCGGCACATAATTAAAATATCACCAAGTTTAATTTTTGTTTCTCTTTAATGACCGCACCGCCAACCATCTTCCTCAGCTAAGGTTATATAGGTTCTCAATTCCGATTTCGAAGGTGTTTATTTATGTTCACTTCATGCATACAGGTTGTTTCTTCTAACTCTAAGGGCGCGTTAATATCTTTTTATATTTAAACATATTTATGTTATAATAAATATACATTTAGATTTACGCGTTTTCGGGGCTGGAGCGGTAGCGGGATTCTGGAATCATATAGAACCATCTACCGCTCAAGCCTCGAAAACGCTTGAGTGTGGCAGATTGTATTATTTCTCATTCCATAAAGAATTTTGAAAAAAATCTGAGACAAATTGCATTATAAATATGCATTATATGTTTTGATATTACTGGTTATTAAAAGGATGGTAATTAAAATATGCAGTTATGATTAAGTGTTCATCGTTCTTAAAACCGTGGACGGTATGTAGGTATTGTGGAGAAGATAAGCCGGGTCTTGTGTTATCAAAACACTTAATCAAGTAGAAACTAGGTGATCTGATGACTCCACCCCGAATTTCTTCTACTCAATATTGTGAAGCATAGCTTTAGAACATAACATTATAAATACCAAAGAACCCTTGATAGATTTGCTAATTTCAATCAAAATAGTAAATTTAGTTTATAGAAAATCTTATTTATTTATTATTTTGTGTATTATTTCCAAATTTACCTCTATTTTACAACACCAATTTCACGAACATTATGAATTTCCTTTTAATTAAGGTTATCAACATGTAAAGATATTTGTATTTTTTTAAAAGTTATTATTAAAAACTCTACAAAATCACTTAATACTACTACAAAATTGGTACCCTCTATGCAGCATTCACACTGTGACAAAACACTAGCCCACTTTTTATCGACAACAGCCAAATTCCTCAGACTAACTCTGTACATTACCTAGGACTGACACTCGATTGAAGGACGAAATGTGGCCTACATGTCAAGATGAGATGAAAATACAGACTCTAAGCCACAGTGTGAAAGTACTATACTCGTTTTTACCTAAATCATCAATAAAAAAATATTAGACAGAAAATGAATACATATACATACCTACTTAAACAAATATGGACTAACGCTTTACAGATTTTCGACCCAGCAAAAAAGACTCACATACAAAAAATGCAATAATTTTAATCCATAATTCTAAGAATCATAACTGCAGTTTATTTATTTAACGTCACTTTATGCAACTATGGCTAATCGGACGATGCCACAGTGGGATTCCTAAATTTTGTATATCCCAGTTTAATTAGGATTGGTATCTTTAACGAGTAACTGACATCGCACATGCTCAGGACCACCTTTTTACGTCCCCTTCGAAGTACAACATAACTAAGTTTTTTTTACTCTTACTGAAAAATCCTTGGACCATCTGGGGTTTGAAGCCGTGACCTTTGGCATAGAAGGCTGCTACAACAGGTGATCATTGTTTTTAAAATTAAAATAATTTTTTTACGTTTTTAAAATATAGTGGTTAGAAAAGCTGGTTGTACTTTCAACCGAAGTGACCCTTGGGAGCAAGTGAACCCAGTAGCTCGGTAATCCGGTTACCAAACCCTCTACTATTGATCGGGGATAGAAACGCAATTATGGAAGCCATCCCTAGCAGATGACAACATGGAGCCAAGGAATGGATATCTCGCTCCAGAATATAGAGAAGTTCGCTCTGAGATCGCCGGTGAATCGTTCTATTCCTGCAGCAATAAAAATAGAATTGGTTTGATAGGGCTATTCCTGTGGAACTATTTCTAGAACTGATTGAGAGTTGAAGAAACAGCTACTGTCTATCAACCATTATCCTATATTCTTAAACTTCTCGAGAGGGTTATTTTGTATTTTCATAAAAAAGTATGATTAAAATAACTCATTTACTTCAAATTATTGGAGAACGACCCATCAGTAATTCTAATTAATATCCAATGCAAATAATAGTTTATTAACAATTTGTTTAATTCTCAATTGTAAAATGTAATTACTTTTAAAATTAAAGTAAAACTAATCTATATTAATAATAATTAAATTTAGTTCATTAGATCACCACAATCTCAGAGATGCATTGCAAGTATGACCTTCAAATGAAGTGTAACAATAAAGGTCCCTAACCACTGTGTTAAATGAAAACTTCAAGAATACTAGAGCAATTCTCTTTCCTCTCTCAAGACCCTAATTCCCATCATCTGTTCCACCTACAATTTTGAATAAAACTTGCCTAAATGAGAATTCAATCAATCTCCATTTCTTTCTGATGAAGTAAAAACAAAAAAAAACAGGTTTGATTTTATAATTACTTCGTCTTATACTTCCAATTTCCAGTATTTTCATATCTAATCAAAATACGACTTGCATTAATGACTAACTTCCTCATTTAAAAAAAAACAAAAACAAGATAAAAAGTTCTTTTTTAATTGAAGATGAAATAAAATAAAAATTATACTTGTATATTTAAGGAAATTATTGAACCAGTACCAATTATTATATTGATTTATTACTTTAGAAACATTTCATTCAATTCCAGACTTCGTGGTTTAGTAGATATGGGGTTCTACTCCGTAAGTCCATATCGGCCTTATCATAGTCATGTAGATGAGTCTCTTGTAGTTAAGTGAAAGGGTTGAACGTTTGTCCAGTAAATGTTTAAGTATTCGAAAACGTCAAGTGGTTTCGTCTTGTATGAAGATTCTAAGACTTTTTTTAAGATTTTTTCTGAATTAAAATGAAAAGTTATTGGTTCCTTGTGTTTCATAACCTGTCCTTTCAAACAAATAAGAAGAGTTATCCTTCATGTAACCAATCTATTGTATTTTTATTTTAAAGAAAAGATCGAGAATCGTTCCGTAGACCGAGAAACTTTTTTCCCAGGTTACCAGGTCACCACGGCCTCAAAATTCCTCTTAAAACCAAATAATGTATGGGATGGTAAATTAATGTTAAAACGTACCTGTCTTAAATACCTTTTTAGTGACTGCTTTGTATACCAGAAAAAACCTTGTTATCCAAGAGAAATATAACAAGATTTATTTAAGACCCGACATACGATCCTGTCTTAACTACGAATATCACATGCGGCGTTGAAATAAGAAACCTGTTGGATGGTATATATCTACACCCTGGGTGCTTTAGTTAATTCACCAAACTTAAAAGCAATTTTATTTGTAATCTATGTATATAGAAATAATATTAATTTTTTTTTTTTCTATAATAAATTTTTTTTACAATCTGTCCTAATTAGAGCATTTATAATAGTGATAAATTACAGCATTTCATTCATACTAGAGTTATAAAATATTTACGAAGCTATTAAATTATTAAATAATAATACAATATATAAATACAATAAAGAATCTGTGAAAAAAAAAAAGTGCCATATAACTTTCTTTTTTTTTTCTTTTATTAGAATCTTCTCCTGAGTGTTACAAACCCAACAAAATAAGAATTAGCAAAATTGTTCACAGCTGTTCACGTGTGATTTCGTGACCAAGGGAAAGATGGGGGGGAGGGATTTATATATATGTATATAGATCAGATCAGAAACTGAATGGCTGCAGCACAAGACAGAGCCGTCTGGTGGAGAATGCTCTGGGAGGCCTAGATCCGATAAAGGGTTGTTGCTCCGAATATATATGTAGGTATGATTGTATGATGATAGGGGTGGGATGATTCTGGGGTAGAAAAACGACTCACCCCATGTCTTAACTCGGGCTCATTCAGGATGTATTAAGAGGGTACCCCTAAATGAAAGAAAAATCTAGAAATCCTGCATGATTTAGGTCTATTTACTACTCTGCACGACCGAAGGGTCTATTCATAATAACCATGCCTGCATGTACTGAACCTATGACCCTAAAAGGGTAGTACTGCTACAGTTTTGTTGTATTTTTTCTAATAATAATGAATAAATTAAATGAAAGTGAATGTAATTTTGCACTGTTGGTTTATTAATTCGTGTGAAAAATATTTTTGTAATTTATAATACAACTATAAATATATTGAGAAATAATTTAAGTTAACTAGATAAAAAAAAAAAAAAAATTTGAAGAAAAATGACAGCTTTGGATTTACAAGATTATTTCCTCAGTTATATATCTCGGCAAACTGTCTAATCAAGCTTGGCAGATGAAGAGTTATAGAAATACAGCCACGCTCTGCAGAACTTAATGAACCCATGACGTCAGGGAACTTGGAAGTTTGAACCTCAGCGCTGTTCCTAACACTTGATTAACTTATGATTTAGTACTGCGAAATTGCGGAAACGTT
Organism: Piezodorus guildinii; assembly: GCA_023052935.1. NCBI lineage: Eukaryota > Metazoa > Arthropoda > Insecta > Hemiptera > Pentatomidae > Piezodorus > Piezodorus guildinii. The sequence goes on along the minus strand of CM041294.1, from coordinate 103,023,188 downwards.
CCTTCATATCTGTTCACTATTATTCTATCTTGTCCTTAAATCTAAATAACATTTAATTTTTTTTTCGAATAATTTCTGTCAAAAAAATAATCAATTATTTCTGCTTAAATTGTTCACCAGACTAGGAGATCAGTAATACAGTTGCTTTCCAGGTTTCTACTGTGTTGTTTGGTGTGTGGGTCTAATTAGTAACTATGTATGTCTGTATAAGTTATCGTGAAATAATTTACATTCATTTCTTTATGTGATGGCTTATAGCCTTGGTCATATCTCTAAAATGTATTTTATTGATAATTTACTAAGTAATTTTCAGTCCATACATTCATTTATTTTTGGCTCTTCTGTTCACAGAAGAAAAATCATTTAGAGCTGTGTATGGAATGTAAGATAATCAATACAAACTTAAAATTTTATATCTTACTGGCTTACACAATTAACGAATTAATTAATTTTTATATGCTAAAACATATTTACATGATTGAAACCTTACATTAGTATTTGAATACTCCATTTATTCCTCTCATGCCTTCCTCACACTTTTGTACAGATAAAAATAAATAACTAATTACAATGGATAAAGAATTAAAATTATTTGTGATATAAAAAATCATTTTATACTCAATGTCACTCATTTCGATTGCAAGTAATTAAGTATTTTTCTAACTGACGTTGCTTAATCAACTCCTACTTATTATAATAATAAATTGTAGTTACTTTTAAATATATTCAGAATAGTTTTAGTAACATATAATAAATAAAACAACATAAGTGTAGACCGCTAGTGGACGTTTTTTTTTGTTTTGTTTTTTTTTACGTGACTTATGAGGCATGTGTTTGAATCAGCTGACTAAAAACTTCATTTGTACAATTTTTTCTGTAAAAACGTTTGTGTTACAAACTTCAAAAATAGTTTTACAGTATACAGCTTGTATCGGACCTACTTCATGAATATGTTTAGTAAAAAAATGTATGTGTATATATATAATAAATGTATATTACCATGCTTGTCAACATTTTAATATTAATCAATAACATTTAATTATCATATAAATTAAAAATAAATGTGTAATTTTTTTTCTTGTTAGAAATCATTCTTCTGCTAGAAGTGCTATAAAACAATTATTATCATTATTATTGACACCGATGTATAAAATGCCACGGTGCAAATATATACTTCAAATTAATTATGATCTATTAAATAATTTCGCATTACTTAATTGTTAATTCGACTATCCTCGACAGACTATGTTAAATAATGAGTAAAGCAGGAAAAATTATGTTTGGTGGACAGTTTTGCCTACTGGTATGCTGACACCCCCATACTGATGGTTAGTGATATCTAGTTTTTTTTTTTTTTTTTTTTTTTTTTTTTTTTTTTTTTTTTTTTTTTTTTTTTTTTTTTTTTTTTTTTTTTTATTGGAAACGGCCTTATAGACCACGCAAATATTATTTCCTCCCAACTTTCCCCACACATTTCCCTCTCTTCCTCTCTTCCAACCTCTTCTACATTCTTTCAGACTGTACTCTTGTTTGTTAATACTCCATACTCTCCCCTTTCTCACCTCTTTGGCAACCACAAGGATGAAGGTGGTTATCCAATTTTTCCCTATATTCATTTCTATTAACACAATCCTGATTTGAGATTACCAACCTCACTGTGTTATCTATGTATGTAACTAGTGATATCTATGTTAATATAATATGTTTTTCTTGTTTTTTATTCTATTTTTACATATATATTAAATAAGCCAATTATATTAACTTGCCCTAATCAACACAAACTACATGATTACTACATATAATGCTTAAATCGGCTGAATAAAAACCTCGCTGTTGCTAAAAACACACTTCAATAATTTTATGCTTTATAAATAGTCAGACAGGATTCATTTAACAAATTTCATTGAGATTTTCCTTTTCTTTATTACATGCTTGTTAACATTGTAAATAAGTAAAATGACATTTTAAATCAAATTTATTTACTCAGATATCAACATAATTGTTAGATTAAAAAAACAAAGGAAATTGGATCCTGCATGATGGATTTATTTTTATAGAAAAAAGAAAATCTTTGTATACTTCCTCTAAACCACGCTACGAATTTGTATACGCTTTCTCTTAATCATTGAGGACACTCTTTTCTCGACAAAATATATTGCAATTAATTTTTTTTTTTTAATTTTTATTAGGAAAAATTCTATTTTCTGTAATATTTCTTGTTATATATATAGTGGTATAGACTAACAATACTCCTTTAAAAAGCCAAAGATTTTAGAAAATTTAATATACAACAAAATAATTCGTATACTTTAATATAATTCTGATAAGCTTGTAAAGCTATGGATATCTCTGCTTCTCTAATGAAGTGATGTTCTCTATGCGATAAAATCTGAATCGGTCAAACAATTCTTTCTAAAATATAAATGATATATTCAAATTACATCCGTGTGAAGCAGGAACGGGCCACTGGTTATCTTAATAAAACCTGTTACAGAATATCACAGGTTTTAAAAATCCTGATGATGTGGTTGATACTCTATTCCGGAGCAAACTTTGAGGATCTCCTCTTTATTAATAATGAGGAAGGAAAAGCGGTTGTCTTGGCGTGAAGGAACACGACCCACCCTTAACCCGACAAATTTAACTTTCTGCACCTACTGTCTGGGGTCATTTCCTTCTAGAGGTTAACCCTTCATTATGGTCCTCAACAAGGTGTCGCATTTATAAGTCTCTTTTATACTTTAGGGATGTGGTAACCTCGTATAATCCTAGTATGGTACTTTATATACATACATATATATGTATTTATCTATCTATTATTTTTCTATCTATCTATCTATCTCTCTCTCTCTCTCTCTCTCTCTCTCTCTCTCTATGTATATATATATATATCCTTCCCTCCTATAGTAACCCCAAAAAAGGAGAGTTTATTATTATTTATTATTGTTATTATTATCATTTATTCTAAAATTTATCGGGTGTTAGATCTTTAACAAATTGTTAACAGATAAATTTTAGAAAAAAATATAATATAAGAAGGTAGATGATTTATGTTGTTGTAATATATATATATATGTATGCGTGTTTGTGTGTGTGGTTCGAAAAACAAAACATCTGTTGCGCGATGTTGCGATTTTCACTTTCCTTCTTTGTTAAAATCAATTTATAAACTATTAAATAAAACTAGAGTTAAAAAAAATTAAAGAATTATATTGTTTCATTGGGAACATATTTTTTAGATTAAATAATATAACAAAATAAAATTGATATGTACAATTATCACTTTATTGTGTGCTAACGTGACCAATAAAAAATACAACATTTTTACAACTTTATATATGAGATAATATTTATGCTAAAATATTTATTATTCCAACTATATATTATAGATCTATATTAATAATAATAATAATAATAAATTGTTTATTTATTCTGGAACTAGTCCCTCATATTACATAAGGGATAATAATACAATAATATTACAATAAAATTAAAATAAACACTTTAGAGTCTTAGAGTATAAAAGCATACAAAAAACCATACAAATTACAAAAATAATAATAATAAATTAAAAGCAGCTTCAAATAAAAATATTGAAAATTAAACTAGATCATAAACAAAATAAGAAATATGTACATATATACAATTTTGATGAAAAAGAAATTTACATTTATTATTTTTTTGGGGGGAGGGTTAATAATATAGTAATAATATAACATGTGCAAAATACACCATAACATGAAATAGAATAAAACAAAGTAAGGATATTATCCGTGGATGAGGCACTCAAAATAATAGTAAACATGTCGGGGAGTAAGGAGTAGAATAGAACTAATCCTAAAAATGTTAATAATTTATAAGTCCTTGGTATCTGTCGAAAAATGAAGCAATAGATATTTAAATTGATGACAGAACTTTAGACCGAGGTTTAAAAAAAAAAAAAAATAATTAAATGTAAGGAGCTAAAACATATAGGAAATAATTATTAGAACACTCAATTATAAATGAAAATAGAAAATTATAACAAATAAATAGTAGATAAAAAATTAAAATATTTCCAAAACAAAAATAAAATGTCTTCTTTAAGGAAACAATATAAATGCTTCACAATAAATCTGTATGCTCAAAACAAACCACAGGCAAAGTCATCTGTATATTAATTATTATTGATAAGTTTGCCTGTCTATTAATTATCACCGCTGGACACTCATCAGCCTTCCGTCTCCTCACCCTACCACCACTGAACCACACATATTTCATCTTAGCAGACACTTTTTTCTGCCTGGCGAGCCAGTATAGGTGCTTGTTGGCCGGCGTCATCGCCTCGATAATGTAAACAGGGTGCGTGTCGTTCTTCTCCCAGCCTTGGTGGCGCGTAGAAAAGCGTCTTTACCCATCTATGCCGCACCCGGTCATCTTCACTGCTTAGTGAATGAAGCGAGCGATGATGGTGCCCGGGGTCCCAGCTTCTCTAGGCTTGAGGCGTACTGCGTGGTCCAGATCTCTAGGGCACAGCTTCACGCCCAGGCTGCCCCGACGCTTATAATGGTCCCAGTTACATTTTCACCTGGTCTCTCCGCTATACCTCTGATTTCGAGACTACTTTTTAATTGGTTAATATAATAATTATTTTACTATTCTTATGTTTAAAAAAAAAAAAAAAACTTACTTAATAAAATATGTTTGCCCTTTTTTTCTTTAGTTCGTCATCAATTCGTTCAACTTTATTATTTAGCCGTTTTTTATCATAGCTTATAAGATAGCTTGGTTAATATTTTAGAATCTAAAGAATTATTGTACTCAGACTTTTCAATCAGAATGAAACCTACGTGATATAATTTTATACCGATCTAGTTAGCTTGAAAAAAATCGTTAGAGCCATTTTTAAGATAATCTTAAAAGGGAACAAAATTCATTGTGTAAAGTTCCTCTTCTGGTTTGCCGATTTTGATAAAAAATTGCAATAAAATAATCTTGGGCGTATAGTTTTCTTAAATATGAAATTTCAGTTTCGTACGACTTTTCCATTTCGTGTTGGACTTTCGCGCGATTTGATTATTTGAACTTAAGGGATTCTTAAACGCGTATTTCCGGTTAAGATTGAATACGAAAATCGCAATACCTTTGATATATAGGTAAGTGGAAGTAATATAAGATATATCGTTTGTTACAAAAAATGTATATATATTTTTTTTTGTAATGGGAAATTTAATAAAATATTCTGGGGCAATTTATTAGATGGAAGAGGGAGATGTATTTTATAACACTGAAAAAAACTTTGTTTTGTCGCCATGTAAACAAACTAGATTCCTAAAAAAACTAGAGCACTATATTAATTTCGGTTAACGAGCTTGACTAAAGGAGCTGAATTGTAAGCGGACTTAGAACGGGCCTTTGACTAATGCTAGTGTTTAGTAATGCGGCGCCTTTGGGGCTACATAAATATTAGACTTAACAAATACTTTAGAATAGTTCTTTGTGCTTCCATTAGTGGGACTTAAGTGGCTACTATATTCATCTGCTGGTCCCTCTTCACCGATGTCTCGTCAACCTAACGAAATTGTTTGCTTTACTGAAGTGCTTATTTCCTTAGTCTAGTTTCTTAGCGAAAACAAATATATCATTCTATTTTACTATAAAACATCGAAAATAATGTTTTAATCACATTTCTTAGTTTCTCAACATGCATTATGTTGTGCATTTAGTTGCAACTTTAACAGTATTATAAATACATTTAAGAACTAATCACATGATTGGGGTTGTGCCATTATGCTCGAAATCTATTATACTATGTTTAGATGTTTCATAGCATTTTTAAACGTTAATCTTCTAGTTATAAATTGTAGTCTTGCGGAAAAAGCATAATCTGTTGTAAGGAGCAAGGAGCATAAAAATAGAAAAACCTTAATTTTTGTCTTTGGGAGTATCGATCGATTATAAAATGTTGTTCGGGAGTCTACTCCACAAAACGAGGAACATTGGCATGACAACAGCAAACAATCTACTTCTTTTTTTATGAGAGATCGTAGAAAAGTTTTGAGACTGTTGTCTCTGCTAATATAGTCATTGATTTAAAATAAAATAATCATTGATTTTCGTTTGTATTACATGAAGAAGAAAGTGTCACACTAACAAAATCCACGAATAAACAGTATGCTATCGGCAAACTAAATTTTCGGCCAAGCGAAGAGCAGCTGGATTCCTCTTTCTCTATCTCCACTCCTTTCTACTTCATGTCATTGAAAATCATATATTTGTTAAATCTAATTAGCTACTCTCACTTTCTTTTATAATATTAGTCTAGCAATTATTAATTTAATTATTAAAAAGTTAATTTTTGTTTTCATTCGGTAACTACGATTATTTCTAATATTCTAAGCACTGAGTATATATATATACATTATTGATAAATATATATATTATATATATATAATATTAATAATTATATATATAATTATTATTATATTAATTTTATATATTTAATATATAATAAATTATTAATATTATTAATCTTTCCTATGGTAACCTTAAAGAAGGAGAGATTATTGGTCTTTATATACATGTAACCTTTGTTAAATTTACACAAAATATTTAGTTTACATTGTTTTCATCTTCAGTTTAAACATTAAATATGTCATAAAATAAAAACTAACATTATTCGAAAAATAACTAACAAAAGGAAATAGCTAAAAAATAATGTTAACTACATTTTAAAATAAAATAAAACAGCTAAATATATAGATACAAACTAAATGAATTTAGCACAACAAGAATTACAAATACATAACTGCCTTCCTACAATCTGTATCAAGTTGGTTGAAGTCTATTTTGTTTACGAAATTTATAAAATACTTTTTAAATTTTGTCATCAATCTCTGTTCTGTTTTTGGCCATGTCCCATATAACGTTCTGTATCAGTTTTCCTCGAATGTCTAATTTTTTACAGTCGAAGAGTAAGTGTCGAAAATTACGTATCTTACCATCGTAGGGACATTTTTCGTCTAGTAGTATGTTAAAGCGTTATAAGGAATGTTTTGTTTGTACATGTTCAATTAGAAATTGTGTCACTTTGTAGTTTCAACTTACTAAGTAGTAAGTATGTTTTTGTTGCTGCGGTGTGTAATTAGGGAAACAATATATGAATGCTTGGTGACTTGAGTGAAGCAGCCTAGGAACGATTCCATTTGACTATCGTTTCCTTTCTCATCTCCCCTTTGATGTAGGAGTTGGGAACCGTACAATAGGATATCGGAAGCTTATTCTGTGCCGCTATCTTCGCGAGGTTGTCCTTTCGTCCTTAATGTTCCTTAACCCACATGATGTTAAGGTTTTTATTTTGAGTTTGTAGATTGATCAAATTAATTCGAATTGACTCGGTTAGCCCGTCGTGAATTTTCGATGGAATGTATAACGTTCATGTTTTGTTTTTTTTGTATTTTTATATATATTTATTTATTGAGATTTATTACAATTTGTTTAAAAATGAACACAAGTAATAGTGATATGTGACCACATTCATAAAATATATACAGAAAATAATAACAAAGTCAAATTACATAAAATATTTGGACATTTATAAGGATCTGACCAGTGTCAGAACTCAGTATAAATGTTTATAGAACCTCGCGGGGCTACTGCCGTTTCAATCTTCCAGGAGGATTGTAGAGGTGGGTGGAGCTAGAGAGGGATTGAGCTAGAGGGTTAGGATGATAAAGAAGGTTCCGATGGAATTTGGAAAATTTTGATGGTACCAGGTCTAAAATCAATGGAATATTAAGGTGGAGTAAGGTACAGTTGGTAACATAAAAGGGAGTATTAACTATTGTTTGGAGAACATTGGATTCTAAGGATTGGTTGCTAGAATATTTAGCTGTCCCCCACAGTTCAAGTCCGTAGGTCCATATAGGTTTCAGTACTGTCTTGTGTATAAGTAATTTGTTTTCAACCGTAGGATGAGATTTTCTACTTAGTAGTCTCATTGGCGGTTGAGTTCTTTTCATGTTTTTAGTGTAGATAGTCGTGTCCGTAAATGTACCAGTCATATTGCCAAGGAGATATTCTGCTGGGTTCTTCGCCTGGTTGTTCGAGCATTCTGACTCAGACCCCTATATTATATATATATTATATATATATATATATATATTATTATTTTTTTTTTTTTTTTTTTTTTTTTTTTTTTTTTTTTTTTTTTTTTTTTTTTTTTTTTTTTTTTTTGAGCCCTATAACCTATAATAGTCAGGAAGAATCTATTGAAACAGTGTTGCGTAATACTGCCAGGTTCCGAGAATAAATAAAATTCCAATATTTCATAGTGGTCAAAGTGCGATCCTGGTGTTGTATTGTTTTAATAAAACCTCGGTTTTATATGCTTTGGCTTTATTGCGAAAGAACGCAATTTATGTTTTGGCTTAAACCTTATCAATAAAGGAATATAGAACTGTTCACTTTATAAGGCCGTTTTACGTTCATGGCATGAAATCTCATTCTAGTTTATTGAATTTATTTACAATCCTGAGATCCTTTATAAAAAGCTAATATACTGACTTTGGAGATTATTTCTTTTATTGATTTATTGGTAAGAATGCTTTTAGTGAGGTTCTTTTTATTTTTATTATTACCAAATCACACAATAATATATTTTTGTCACATATTAATTTTTCTATATGTTTTGTGATATTTCCCTATGTAGAATATCTACTTAATTATTAAATGAAAGTATGGCAGTGTGAACTGTTCTCTAATGATTTCTGAATTAACATGGAATGTAACCCTAAAAACAAGATTCTTTTTTATTATTACCTTCGTTTATGTTAGTTTAGTACATCAATAACGAAGACGTAAGTTCTGTGTTCACATTGACAATTTTATTAAAGAATTACTTCAGTTTTTTTCATATTATCGGGCCCAAAAATGTTGAGGTTTAATAAATTAGTGATTCCCACTGCTTCGATGGAAATTTAAAATAATGGCATTGTTAAAAAAGTACTAAAAGCTTAAAGAATTCGTTCAAACTATTTCGATTTACCTTTGAGGTTAATACACTCGAAAGACAATGAATATTCAAAAATAAAAAGCCTGAATATTTTTAACTTTTTGGCTTACCATTACTCTCTACTAAATATAAATTGAAAAATATACTGGTGATGTACGGTCAGACGATATTTAGAGAGTTGTATGAGATATTTATTAAAATTTTAATTTTCTTTTATCTATAGAACAGCGAAGTATTATACTGGAACATAAAAATATATCGTCATGAATAATTCAAAGATTCCATTTCTTACTGAGAATTCTTGAACCATTCTAATTTTAAATTCAAATTTCCTTAGGTAAGCAGTCCTGTAGCTTCTAGTGAAGTAATTTTCTGAATATATAATATTACATAATGATATAGTCCTTGCTAATGAAGATTAAAACGTTTTTATAATTGAAAACGACATTTTATTTGTTTATTGCATGTTCCTTTTCTTTTTGGATAATGCTATTCTACGATTAATAGTGTTAAGGGGATACACAATTTTACAACTTGACATACAATTTTTTTGATAGAATTTATCAAATAGATTCTTCCAATTTTAAATTCAAAGGTTAAAGTTTAAGTCCTCCTATGCCGACGAATAAGACAGGATTAAAAGTTAGGAAAAAATCATGCTTACTGATGATATTTCCGTTTAAAATACGCCGATGAAAGTGAATATAGTTCTTTCTGTATTCAGTGATTGGTAGTGACAGTCACAGTAGTGAAACATGTGTTTTATTAAATAATCTATTATATTTATATCTACAAAAATCAGTTAGTTTCATCGACTTTTCATCAATCTTTGTTAACTTTTACAAGCTTGTGAATAAGATAACATTTATTCTAAAATCTTAAGCTTTCCAACGGTATATTATACATCTGTATTACTGTTTTTATGTTCAAAAACAAAAAATGCATTAAAAATATATTTTTTCAATTTTGTCCTTTTGTTGTTTATCAAATTTGCTCGAATTGCATATTTAGTTGTTAATTATCAATGCTAATAAGATAATATAGTTATTTTTATGGAATCTACAGAACTTAAAGGTACTTTAGAAAAAGAAAATTTAAAATATCGGTATTTAAGCCCTGTCATACTATCTCAGTCAGAATGAAACCTATATGATATTGAAGTCTATTAAATTTTACGTCGAAATAGGGAGTTTAATCAAATCCGTTGGAGTCGTTTTTGAGAAAATCGTAAAAAGGTCCAAAATGCATAGTATAAAGTAGATCTTTCGGTCAGCTGATTTTGATGAAAAAGTTTCTGTAGCATCTCCGGCTTATATTTGTCTTAAATATGAAATTTCGGTTTCATAGGACTTTTCGTTTTCGTCCGAATGTTACCACACACAGACCTTTTTGGGGGACTTGGTCATTTGGAGTCAGGAGACCGAATACTTTCTCTTACTATATATTTTATAAATAGGTAAGTGAAAGTGAAAAAGGTCATTAGAAATATAAAATAATATTAAATGTAATTTAAAATAACAGACGGATAAACCGATGCAATTTTGATTTGTTGTCTAATTTATGTTCATAATCATTACCGATGAATGAATATGAATTAAATATAAAATACAGTTACATTATAAAATTAACATAATATTTTCTTTCTAAGTTGACTTTCCTTTACGATGGACTTATAATCCAAAAACGATAAACTCTTAATTGGTTAAACTGATCTTTTTTAGACATAATGTAAATGGCACCCTTTAATGTTGCCCCGGTGCTAAGCAAGGATATGTCGCTAGTTTATATATATATGTACGGTATGTTTGTGGCTACAGCGCGCTAACTCAGCCTCCACTGGCTCAGACCAGTGATGCGGCTGAGATAGAGGGGCTGGGATCTCTTGGATTCCGCTTTTTCCTCCACAAGTGGAGGGAAAAGCGCTTGCTGGGGTCCCTTTAGCAATTGTATATATTGTATATAGTTATGATTGTGTGTAAGATGTTTATTTATTTGCCAACTTTTTATTTATCTCAATAATAGGTTTTTGTTTCGATTTGTTTTTGTTTTTTTATTTATTATTATTATTTTATTGTATATATATGAATTTATTTATGTTCTATTTTATGTAATTTGACTATTATTATTATTTTCTGTATATATAGTATGAATGTGGTCTCTTATCAATATTATTATTGTTCATTTTGTAACAAATTGTAATATATCTCAATAAGAAAAAAAAAAAAAAAAAAAAGTTTATATATAAGATAAACTCACCTTTTGATCTGAGAAGATGAAGGGTGATAGCCAGTTCCCAATTAACATGGCTTCTGTATGCAGATCTAGATGCAGTTGCAGGTTTAAGGAGTTCACGGTCTTCGTTGAGCCTTTACATCTTCTTTTAAAGTTGAAGCTTTTACCAATGGAAAAAAATGATACATCCACAATTTTCTGTCTATTGTAGCTTCATGGATCGATTTACCTCAAAATACGGTTTTCAGAGTATATAGTTGGTCTAATATCTTTATTAAAAAGATCATAAACATATACAGGTATACAGCATCTCTTGATTTATCTACAGCTCTCTTTGATTTATACTATCTATATTAAATTGCTACGTTCTGCCTAAGAATTTATATTTTTCAAACTGATTCCGAGTAGCGTGATTAAGGCTTAAAGACGGGGGGAATAGCGCTAGGAATTTCCTCTCTAAAGCAGACCAAATACGCTAGGAATGTGTCGCACTGACGCTGGTACACCAAGAGGAAGCTTTTAGCTAACTACACACTTCACTGGCCTGCAATGTTGGCCTTTGTCAATCCCGCTTGTAAATACCTTCTTCGCAATTGACTTCATCACAGGATTAGGTACAAAGGAGATGAATGCTAGTTCCCTAAAGTAGAAAAAATAGACATTTCTTCGCTATATCAAGTAACTAGTTTAACCAATTTATAGTTTAATTTAATCAAGATATAGTACTGAAAACCTTAAAAGCTCATAGAAACACAAAATAATTGGTTTTAAATTGAAAGAAATGTTCCGAATAGTTTATTGTAATTTACATCCCACAAACACCATCGTGTGGTGGATGTTTCTCGTCTGCATTGGAGCGCGGATTGTACTGCACGGGAGTCTTTCTCGACGTGGAACAGGCCTTTGACCGAGTCTGGCACCCGGGACTGCTTTACAAACTCCGTAAATTCCTGCCTCCTACGTACTTCCTCATTATCCAGTCCTACCTTTCTGACAGATCCTTCAGAATCAATAACAATAGTTCTTATTCACTTATTTTTACCCAGTCTGCTGGTGTTCCTCAAGGCAGTATCCTATGACCCATTCTTTATACAGTTCACACAACTGATATTCCATCACATCCTAATACTTTCCTTTCTACTAATGCAGATGACACTTGTGTATTATCAGTCAATAATGATCCCACTGTTGCCTCTAAAAATCCCCAATCCCACATCAGAGACCTTGAGGTATGGTGTCAGAATTGGAAAATTAAAATAAATTCCAACAAATCCCACCAAATTACCATTACACTACCTCGTAAACCTATAACATCCTGCCCTACAGTATCCTTTAATAACATTCCGCTCGTTCCAGTTGAACAGATCCACTACTTAGGACTTCTACTTGACAAACGTTTAACATGGAATCCGCACACTAGACTGAAACGACAAGAAGCTGCTCGCCGCTTTCGGTTACTTCAACACTTACTAGACAAACGCTCTAAACTTTCACTGAACTACAAAAGACTCATCTACATGACCATCATAAGACCTATCTGAACTTACGGAGTTGAGCTATGGGGCTCCACTAAACCATCAAATTCTTCCCGTATCCAATCCTTACAATCTAAAATCCTTCAAAAAATCCTAAGCGCTCCTTATTTTGTCACAAATAAGCTTATCCATAAAGACCTTAATATTCCCTTTGTAGCTGATTTGGCTCAAACCAGGTATCAATCCTTCCATGACAAACTCCAATCCCACTCTAACCTACTAGTTTCAATCCTTGCTTCCTCTTCAATTCCCGACAATCCTCCGAGGCTCCGAGGCGTCTGAAAATAAGTTGGCCTCGAGACCTTCTTGTTTAGATTGATTACTAGAGTGCTGCCAATGGGCAGTTTCTCTTCAGGTTTTTCATGTACACTATCTTTAATTAGCATATTTACTTGATGTATTTCTATACAGTTGTAAATTTCAATAAAAAAAAATCCCACAAACTAAATGAGTTAAAGTGGCTTTACTCTTCCTACTGTTTTAAGTACTTCCTGGCATCCTTTCTCTTCCAAGTTCTCCGATCGCAACGTCCATTATACATCTCAGATATATTTTCATTTAAATCCTCCGTCCACTCCTGCAACACTCGTTTGCGATCATCGGACCTGTATATAACGAACGACAGCTTTCCACAGATCTTTCCTTATCCGATCCTCGTCCATATGGAATTCTATCCCTATTCGCATCCGTCACTCCAATACTCTTGTGACCTTCAAATTCCGCTTGTTCAAACACTTTCTGTCTATCCAATTCTCAAATAACCCCTATTAATTAGCAAATTTCAATAAAGATCAGTAAATAGAGCAGAGAAAAACAATTATATGTTATATTTTATTATGCATTGTTTTTTAAACATTATGTATTTTATTTCACACTTTTCATAAGCAATGTAAATTTATTTTAATTAGCCCTGTATATATGAATATATAATTATTTTATTTGTTTTTCTAAATTATTTTCATTAGAAGTTACCTGTTAATTTATTACTATTATCCATTTTATTTGTTATTTCTGTTGTTTTTTGTTTGTTTTTTACTCTAAGATACTTAAATTCCAATTTATTTTGTCTGTATTATTATTCTGATGGGACTTGTCCCAGAATAAATAAAGTATTTATTATTATTATTGTTATAAAATTCTTATGGTGGGGATAAAAATTACTACCTTTACCTATCTGGGAAGTCCTTGAATATGTTATCTTGGTTATATTTCATTAAGAACTATTTTCCTGTGATCCATCGTACACAGTAATAGAGATTCCGCAAGAACCAAAGCAAATTATTAGTATCGTGTACAAAAAAGTTGTTTAACTAAAGTAAAGAAGAGGTGTTATACTTTGAGTAAATCTAAATAAAAAAAGATTAGTTTCAATGGATATCTAATATCTGGCAATGGCCAAAAAAATAAAAACAATATATATATATATATATATATATATATATATATATATATATATATATATATATATATATATATATATATACATTATTTTATTTTATATACATATACCACTTTTTTCTTTATTTAGTCTTTATTAATTAGTTTTGTATTTTTTTTTTTATTTATTTATGTGAAATCAGCTGATGCGCTCGATGATAACAGTCATATGTTACATCGTCTCTCAGATTTTTGCTTTTTTCAGTAGGAATTCGCTTGAATTCAGTCTGGAGAACATCACTAGACCTCAGGAATACTACGGCAGTGAATATTGGAGAAATTTCGGTAAGCAAAGTTATAATTTACTTTGTACAATCACGAAAAAGTGAAAGAAGGGTCACTGATCAGCTGATTGCCGCTAGCTCGGCAAGCTCGGGCTTGCTTTTCGTTAACTTATCTTTCTTTTATCTTTAATTCTTATCTCATTATTTTTTTTATTATTATTATTTTCTTAATCAATGAGATATTTCCATCAAGTCATGTCCTCAAAGTCTGCAAGTAAAAGATCTAGATCTGCAGGTTCTAACTCGTCTCCTACAAAACAGAGACCCCGCCGTGAACAAAATAAAAGAATAATTCCACCAGCGACCGCGTCAGCTACCTCATTAGGATCTGAACCACAGCCCAGCACATCATCACAAGGAATAACTGATGAATCCCCGTTTTTTACACCGAATCCATTTGAGATCCTCCAAAATGAAAAAGAAACCATGGAATCTTCTCCTATACCAAGGGAACCACTACCTCCACCAATATTTGTTAAAAATATTAAAAATTTTAAACTGATGTGTGCGCATTTAAACAAAGTAACTGATCCTAATAGTTATTATTGTATAAGTAGAACCAATGATACTAAAATATCTCCGACTACTGCTGAAACCTACAGAAAGATTGTAAAATATCTAACTGAGACCAAAGCTGACTTTCATACTTATCAGCTGCGCCAGGAGAGAGCATTAAGGGTCGTAATCAGAAACCTGCATTCCTCAACACCCGTTGAAGCTATCAAAGAAGAACTGACAGAATTAGGATTCCAAGTGAGGCAAGTCACCAACGTTCTAAAAGACAAAAGTCCACTGCCTCTATTCTTCGTGGACTTGGAACCATCAGCAGGAGTCGAAAAAATCTATGACCTCAGTAGACTGTACTATACCCGTGTAAAAGTTGAAAAACCGTACACAAAGAGGGAAATAGTTCAGTGTCATAACTGTCAGGCATATGGTCATACCAAAAGT
Source organism: Piezodorus guildinii (assembly GCA_023052935.1). Lineage (NCBI taxonomy): Eukaryota > Metazoa > Arthropoda > Insecta > Hemiptera > Pentatomidae > Piezodorus > Piezodorus guildinii. The sequence continues at coordinate 103,007,757 of CM041294.1, read as the reverse complement.
TATTGCCATCACGTACCGCGCTGTGTGAAATGCGGTGAACAGCATAAATCAGAAGAATGTACAAGATCAAGATCAACACCCGCTGTATGTGCCCTGTGCCTCAAGGACCACCCGGCTAACTACAAGGGATGCGAAATCTACAAGAAACTCAGAACCAGATACCAAAAGCCTCAGGATCCGAATGAAACGGCTATACCAATCAGAAGCAGAAGAGAACCATCTAAACTTGTAAATTCTAATGTGTCATTTGCCCACTTGCTTGGAGGTGGTAACCAGAATCATGAAGTCGAGGCACTGCCGGAACAACATTTTCCTCAACATTCTCAATCTATTGTACAACAATCTATCCCTCAAAGTTTACCTAATCTTCAAAAAACTCCTCAACATCAAATTTCTCATATCCCTCCACCATCAAACGTCACAGATCTTACCAGTCTAATGACATCCTTCATCTCCGAAATCAAATCTCTTGTTATGCCGCTTATATCACTCCTTACAAATCTAGTATCAAATCTAATCCCTGCCTTGAAAAATCCTTAAATGAATTCACCTAACTCCTTATCCATTCTCCTTTGGAATGCGAATGGTGTTAGAAATCATACTGACGAACTGACAGCGTTGTTGAAAGACAAAACAATCGATGTTGCACTTATAACTGAAACAAGACTAACGACTAAACAGTACTTCAAAATACCGCAATACATGACATACCGTACTGACCACCCAGACGGCAAAGCCCATGCCGGTTCTGCTATCATTGTCCACCAATCCCTCTCTCATCATTTACTCCCACTTCCCACCTATGATTTCCTACAAGCCACAGCCATAGTAATCAAGACTTTTTCCTTTCCGGTAACCCTCACATTTGCATACTGCCCTCCTAAACATTCCATTTCCAATTCCGAATTTGTATCCTTCCTGGATTCCTTAGGAAATCGTTTCATCCTGGGTGCAGACTTAAACGCCAAGCATCAGCAGTGGGGTTCCAGAACCACGAATTCTCGGGGACGAAATTTGCTGTCTGCACTCAACTCCAGAAATTTTAATATCCTGCCTCCTGACTCCCCTACCTACTGGCCAACCGATCCTAACCGCAATCCTGACATCCTCGACTTCTTTATCCACAGCGGATTAGGCTCCCTCAACTTGTCTGTAACTCGCCTTGATGAACTATCCTCAGACCACAGTCCACTGATCCTAAAAGTATCTCTCACTCCAATTCCAAAACCCATTCCACCATCATTCATCCGAGGCCCTGTTAACTGGAACCTTTTCCGCCAAATCCTGACCGATAATATTGACCTCAGAGTAACCCTCAAAACCCCAGATGACCTAGATAATTCCGTCTATTCCTTTACCACCGCCATCCAACAAGCTGTCTGGACTGCCTCCTCTCCTAAACATCCCAATATAAATCTTCACCAAAATCATTTTCCACAACATATTATAGACCTCATCCATACCAAACGCCGAGCAAGATCATTATGGCAGCGCACCCGACACCCAACAGATCGCCGCTCCTATAACTTCTATTGTAGACAATTGAAGAGGGAGTTGGCGACCTTCCGTTCCCAGTCCTTTAATTCCTACCTCTCCTCTCTATCAGCTCGTGATAATTCCCTGTGGAATGTCACGAAAAAGATCCTAAAATACCATCAAGTTTCCCATCCTCTCCGACGTGGTGATGACTCCTGGGCTGCGTCTGATGAAGATAAAGCCGAGGAATTCGCCACACACCTCTCCAAAGTTTTCACTCCTCACCCGGAATCCCAAGCCAATCACACCGCAACAGTGCAAGACTTTCTTTTGTCACCGATTCCACTTTCCTTACCTCCTAAAGCTATTAATCCCTCTGAGGTCAAATATCTTCTCCAAAAACTTACCCTCCGTAAATCTCCTGGACACGATCTCCTTACTCCCCAGATCCTCCGACAACTTCCGCAGAAAGCTATTATATTCCTTACTTATATTTACAACTGCATCCTACGCACCACCTATTTTCCTCTGTTATGGAAACATTCCACTATCATTCTTTTTCTAAAACCAGGCAAACCTTCCAACAACACTTCATCCTACAGGCCTATTAGTCTACTCCCTATCCTCTCAAAAATCTTTGAAAGGCTTCTTCTTAAACGTATCCTACCCCTATTAGAATCTCAAAATCTTCCTTCCCATCAGTTTGGATTCCGTCCTCAGCATTCCACAGTTCAACAGGGGCTCCGAGTTGTAGACCATATTTCCTCAGCTCTTGAATGCAAAGAGTATTGTTCTGGTGCGTTTCTGGACATTGCGCAAGCTTTTGACCGGGTATGGCACACTGGATTACTCTTCAAGCTGAAAACCCATTTACCCCAGTCTCTATACCTCATTATCCGATCCTATCTCTCAAACCGTTCCTTCCGCGTTCGCTGTGGTGTAGAATTTTCTAACCTTTATCCCGTTGGGGCCGGTGTTCCTCAAGGCAGCGTCTTGGGACCCGTCCTCTACATCCTTTACACTGCTGATATTCCTACACATCCTGATACCTTTCTGGCAACTTTTGCAGACGACACCGCCATCCTATCATCCAGTTCCAATCCTGAAACAGCATCCTTAAACCTGCAAAGACACCTTTCTCTTATCGAAGACTGGTGTAGTGCTTGGCGTATAAAGGTGAACGAAGCCAAATGCAAACACGTAACCTTCACTCTTCGACGAAACTCCTGTCCGCCAGTTTACTTCAATTCCATTCCAATTCCTCCTTCAGATACAGTCCGGTATCTTGGCTTACTGTTAGACAAAAGATTGACTTGGAACCCACATACAAGACTTAAAAGACAAGAACTCAACCGACGATTCGGACAGTTATACCGACTACTCAACAGAAAATCTGAACTTACAGTTCACAACAAATTATTAATCTACAGGACGATACTGAAGCCCATCTGGACCTACGGACTTGAACTGTGGGGGACAGCTAAACGTACTAACATCAAACGCATTCAATCCTTTCAATCCAAAGTCCTCCGTACAATAGTAAATGCTCCTTATTATGTTTCCAACTATACCTTGCACCACGACCTTAATGTCCCTTTTATTTCAGACCTGATTCCATCCAAATTTTCCAAATTCCACCAGAATCTCATTCATCATCCTAATCCTCTAGCTCAATCCCTATCCAGCTCCACTCATCCATACAACCCACCTAGAAGGTTGAAACGGCAGTGGCCTCGTGACCTCTTGTAACATGTATATTGGAGTTCTAGCATTGGCTAGATTCTCCACTCACGTGCTGTATGCTTGTGAATTGTATATAGGTATGAGTGACTATTGTATATATTTTTATTGATTTTATTTTGTATATATGTATATTTTATTATTATTATTATATAAATTTATTGTTTTGTATATATCGTGTGAATGTAGTATGAATGTTGTACGTTATCACTATTAAAAATGTCCTGAATTGGACAGATTGTAATATTGCTCGATAAATAAATTAAAAAAAAAAAAAAAATTTATTTATGTCATTTTATTCTATTTTTTTTTTTCTTTGACGATGTACATATGGGATGTATGATTTCTTCTAGATGTAATATTTATTGCCCCAGTATGTGGCAGATTGTATTATCTCTTAATAAATAAAAATTAAAATTACAAATATATCGCAAACTGATACGTTAACGTTAATCAAATGAATTAAAAAAAAAAAGGTTCATTCTGATTGTTGAAATATTTTGGTTGTGGCATTTTATTTTTTTACTATTTTTACTCATGTTCTGAGAAATTCTTTTTCAATTTGATTAAAAAAATATTTTTTTTTCTAATTTTTATATTTTTTTTAAAGATCATCATCTAATTCACTTATATTTTATCTTTATTCAATTTTTATTACTGATGAAAATGAGACCAGTTTTTTTATTAATATTAATTATAGGTACTTAAAACATTCCTTAATAACAATATTTTACACAATATTAATGAGAATGTTAACAACTATTTTATTTTACAAAAGATAAAGAGATTTAGTTAAAATCTTCGGAAAAATGTTTTGAAAGATTAATTTAAAATATTATTTTCCAGTTAGACGATTTTGTCAAAATAAACGAACTACTATACATAAAAAAACAACTACCTACTACATCCCATGAGGTGTTGTTAGTTATTTTTAAACGTGAAGTATAAGGTCAATTGAAAACATGAATATTGGGGAAAATAAAATGTTGAACTGATATAAAAAAAAAAGAAAAAATAATAATGAAAAATTAACAATCATCTCAATTTAAGTAAAACAGTCTTCTTAGTGAATTTTTTTCTTTCTTTCCAATGGTGCGACAGGCCGTGTTGGGCCTCGTGGTTACACTCACGTTTCACGATTTTTAGTGCAGGGTCATCACTCCCTACGACTAATTTTGTGAGTTGCCACCCTTTGGCTGAAGGGTCTCACATACCCGGGGGAGAGGCTGTGAGTGAATCCCCATTTTTTACAGCCTTATAAAAGCCCCGCCGGGACTGGGATTCGAACTCAGAACCTGTAGCATGAGAGACTAGCGCGCTAGCCACGGGCTCCCCCCTTCTTAGTGAATACCTTACATTAAATAAACAAACCCTCGCGCCTTTAATTTGACTTGGATGGTTAGTAATTTATGATTCTTTCTCTTTCCAATATGATAGCTTTATTAGGCATACTTTGTATCAGGATCTACGCGATATTGCGGAATTCCCTCTCACTATTCCTCGGCGACTGTTCTTAGCTGTTGGAGGCCTTATGGCAGCCTCAATCGTTGTCTAACTTCCCGGTCTAGCTGTACACAGGTGTGGTGAATGGGCATCAGGTCTGGGCTACTCGAGGGTCTCAATTCCAACTTCGTCCAGAAAATGGTTTACAATATTTGCCCTGTGAGGGAGCACCGTCAGTTTCACCCACACTGTCATCCATACAGTTTTGCGACTTGGCTATTTCTGTTGTTTACACTTGCATTGCGATGTTTACAAAAATAATAGTTCTTTAAATTTAACGAATAGCTTATCGGACTCACCTATTTTTTGCTTTTATGAAAAATTACAACTAACAAAGTTATTACTAGCTCAATGTCTTGTTTTTTTTTAACTGATGTTTTAAACGAAACAAACATTAATGTTTTGTTTTGTCATCGGACCAGATCCAGTTCTGGATTTATCGTGTTGAATAATAGATAATGTATAATGGTTAATGATTTAAACGAATCTTCTCAATCTTCCTTTGTAGTGTCTTTCAACGTAGGGAAGCGTTTAGCCACGATTAACTATGTTTCTTGTTGCATGCAAGAATTCCAGCTTGGCGAATATTTTTGTTTCGTTTTTTTGCATAGACGGTCGATCGAGGTACAACATTCTCGGTCGCCCACGGGGTCTTTTACCATTAACGATATAGCCCATGTTTTTTCAATGCATTTCAATTTCTCTCTATTTTGACGATATTTTCAAACCACTATGATGCAGAGCTTCCAGGACATCCTTTATCTGGGGAACTCTTAACTCCTCCCTGATTCTTTCATTGCAAATGGAGTCACTTCTTGTTCTCCCTGCGATCCTTGGGAGAAAACTCATTTCCGCAGCAATGACTTTCTCTCCAGCCTGACATCATCGCTCACTTTCTGCATCCTACAGGATACAGGACCACCGCCTTAAATTTGTGCGTTTTGTACTTCTGCTCACCTATCTCTTCCTGTTGATATGTTCTTAGAACATTATTTGCTCTTAGTGTTTCCATATTGTTTCTTGGACCGAATCAAATGTTCTAGACAGGCAAAGTACAAGTATTTATCAATATCCAATGATTTTTGCATAATATTCCTGAGATGAAAAATATTAATATATGTCCTGTGTCTAAGCTCTTGTCTGAAATCCAGTTTCCTCCTCTCCTATAAACGGCTCTACTAAGGTCTCAGTCTATAATGCAGGATGGTTATACAACTTTATACCATTGGAGACAGGCATGTAAGTCTTAGTGGAGCTTCACCGTGCTTTTAGTATAGGATCAACACATTATCCATTTACACGTATAAGGACTGTTCGTCCCAGGCTTTTTGAAAAGTATTTAGAGAGCCCTCACTAACACCACCACCATACTTAACAACTCTGCAACTATAGTATCCCATGGTGCTTTCTTGTTTATATATAATAGCTAGCTTAACTTTTCTCCCTAAATCTCATAAACTCTGCTTAATTTCAGCGCCCTTGACTGTCAAGATACATGTATTTACTGATGGATAGTTTTTCATAATGTCCTCCATTCGTCTATTTATCGAATGAAGAATAAATGGATCCGACATTGTTAGTAGTTCCAACTTGTGAAGCTGTCGCTTTGCTTAATGAAGTCAAACGGTCATCCTTCTAAGCAATGAGTTTGAAATTTACTGTAATGGCGCGCATAAATCAGTTTATTATTATTTTTTTTTTTTAACCTCTGATTATTATTAATCACAAAACATAACATTATTGCTCTTAGTGTTCCCATATTTTGTTTCTTGGACCGAATCAATGTCAGACAGCAAAGTACAAGTATTTATCAATATCCAATGATTTTTGCATAATATTCCTGAAGATGAAAAATATATAAATATATGGTCCTGTGTCTAACGCTCTTGTCTGAATCCAGCTTCCTCCTCTCCTATAAACGGCTCTACTAGAGGTCTCAGTCTATAATGCAGGATGGTTGTATACAACTTTTATACCATTGGAGACAGGCATGTAAGTCTGTAGGTGGAGCATTCAGCCTGGTTGCCTTTTTTATGTATAGGAATCAACACATTATATTCCCATTCTACACGTATAAGGATCTGTTTTCCGTCCCAGGCTTTTTGAAAAAGTATTTAGAGAGCCCTCACTAACACCACCCCACCATACTTAACAAACTCTGCAACTATAGTATCCCACTATGGCTCTTTTCTTGTTTAATATAATAATAGCTAGCTTAACTTTTTCCTCCCTAAATCTCATCAAACTCTGCTTAATTTCAGCGCCCCTCTTGACTGGTCAGAGGATACATGTATTTACTGATGGATAGTTTTTCATAATGTCTCTCCCATTCGTCTATTTTATCGAATGAAGAAATTAAATGGCTTCCGACATTGTTAGTAGTTCCAACATTTTGTGAAGCTGGTCCGCTTTACTTTTTAGTCTTTCAATATTTTGAATTTTCGTAAAGGCCATCAAATGAGTTTTTATTTACTTATTAAGCATATATTTATTGATTTATATTTTACTTTTTTAAAGTAATGAATATATTATTTTATACTTTAAAAATAAATTCTGTATATTTACATTAATTATCACAGAAATACAAATTTCAATTAATAAAATATTACTAATAAATTTAAATTAGTGAGTAATTTGAATATATATATATATCGTTTAGTTTGTTTAACTTTCTGTTTCCGTATTTAACATTCCTGTCAAACCGGAGATATTAAACCCTCAGGCAAACAGCTTTTATAATTAGCGTTAGGATGGAGGAAGGGGAGGCACTACAGCCTGCATATGCAAAGCAGAGAGCGTCGCCGCGAAATTAAACTGAGTAAATCAGGAACTGAGACTTAATTGGCTCCTTTATAAGGCAGTGTGTAGAAGGTTCAACGCCCCATTTTAGAACACCTTTTTCGTCCCAGACTGTAGTCTTCAGCAATTCTTAAGGGTCTGGAGGTGCTCACTGAAATCTGAACCAAATTTGACAAATTTATAGTTAACTTTGACTCTTAGTGAGATTTTACCAAGATCTTCTTAACAAGAGTTTAAGGAAAGCACTGTGGAGAAAGAAAACAAAAGTAGGGATAGGTCTAACAAACGGTGCAAAAAACAATTTCTAAACTGTACAAAGATCCCTCATATTACACTATCATTTTAAGATAATTGGTAATAGCCCGTTGCTGTTTGGCTAGCGTGCTAGTCCAACACGCCAGAGCTTGTGAGTTCGATTTCCAGTCCCGGGAGGACAATTCCACCATTTAATTAAATGTGATTCAATCCCAATCTCCACCCGTGTATGTGAGACCCGTCACTCAACGACTACCATACTGCTCCATACGAGTACCATCGTGAATTTCTGTTTTGAATCTTTGGAAACCATAACGCTCGACTAAGTGTCTCCAAAGCCTGTCGCGCTAACTAAAAGGAAAATAATTTAATAAAGTTTCCAACAAAAAAAATCATGTTAAAAAAGATGAAACAAAAAATCCTTGAAATGTCGTAGATTATTCTTGAATCCGCAGTAAATAGTTTATTCGAAACAAAAACAAAAAAAAAAGAGTTTATGAAGTTGATAGGGCCATATCTATCGATTTTATCAATCCTATTCAGCGGTAAAGAAGGACAGGAGGAGAAAATTCGATACATGTTAATAATTCTAGTGCACGTGAAACAAATGTTTCAATAAATATATTTAAAATAAAATTATATTGATGTTATTCATTTATGATGTCTCTACTTAGGATGTCTCTAATATATTAAGGTGAAGGATTCCGCATTTTGACAATTTTTGTTTTTACTAAAATTACCTTGACTTGTTGATTTTGTTTAATAATATATAAATATTTTTAGATCAAAATAACATTTAAATGATTCTGACGAAACGGTAAAAATTTACACATCATTCAATTTTTTTATTTTATGAATATTACCTTTAAAAAAAGTAATTTGTATTTTATAATTTATTAATATTTTATACTTTATTAGTAGTACTAATACAAAAATTAATTTTTTTAAAAATTTGAAGGGCAGGGGAGGGAGCGTGACTGAGTGGCTAGCACACTACCACACCAGTGGTTTCGATTCCGACTTCTAGGGGCATGAGAGTCAATCAATGACCCTAAAATATAGCACATTATTCAGAATGGCTTGTGTATACTTCTGATTACATCGAGTGGCCAATGAACTAGACGGTCTGTCACAACATTAAAAAAAACTTAATTGTAGAAATAAGTCAACATCAGTAATTAAATAATAATTACTGATCTTGACTTATTCATACTTTTTATGCCCTCATTTTATAATTTTCTCTTGAGTTAAAGCAGTTTTGATGAAGACCTTTTGATCTTTAAAATGCTCTGTTACTTTTTTCTGATGAGTTTTCCCTCATGTCTACAAAATTTCACATTGTATAGGAATTTATAAAATTCCTTTAAGTACTTATATGTTTAATTCATCGTCTGTTTGCTCATACTCTTGTATTTTACATGTTCATTTAATGCATAGTCATGATTTAAAATGAAGACTTTGCTGCTCATGCATATATATCTCGTATTCATGATTTCGGGTGTGAGCAGATACACATTCTAAGTAAACCCATTTTGTACAACTTTGTATATAAAATAAACGACCAAATTGTTTGCATAGGGTTTCCTTTATCCAATTTCTTCTCTTTATTAAATTTTATATATTAAAAACTTAATTTTTCTCTACAGACATTTTAAAATATCCTCAATTAGTGCATACTTCTTTATTTATAACTCTATTACGACTTGAAACTTATTAATTATTTTTTTTAGGTCATCTCAAGTCGCACTCTCCTTAAAATAGCTCTAGTGACCTTTTTAAGTTGAATAACACTAGCTTTCTCGGTGGTTTAAAAATGTTGTTTTCCCTCAAGCACTGATCGAGGTGCGACGAGCTCTGATAAATGGTCCTGCTAAGTAAGATTTAGTGCCCCCTGAGGAGGTAAAGTAACTTTTTCCTTAAGGAGGGCGGACAGTTAATACTTAATGAGTTTAACCTAACTTAAGTCAGTTTTGACTTTTAGATGACGGACATTCATCTCCGGGATGTTTTGTATTAATTCTAAGGAGTTGCAAGAGTTTCTCTTACAACGCTTGATCATAGTAGAGCCTCTTCGTGAATTGAAATTTAATGTACAGTTTTGTGGAAAAACATGAAACTCTTTTTTTGGTTTGCTTTTTATTTAATCATAAACTTTGTAATTGGCCTAGATAACGAAAAGTTACTTCATCCGATCAAAATTTGAGCTCTTACGTTTCAAGATACGGATAATTGGAATAACTAACTCGTCGAAAGTGGGTCCACCGTACGCAGATTTTTTTTTTTTATATACTAGTATACCGTGATTAATTATAAAATACAAGAAAAATTGAAGGAAAAGAATTGAAATTTTACCTTTATATACCCCATATCTCAGATATTTTCGAAGATAAAAAATAATATGAAAAGTTTTAGAATAAGTAAACCATGATTAATATAAAAAAATATATATAATACTTGGATGATAAATAAAGCATATGCTCTTGCGTAATACTATACCTCAGTTATTATTAAAATTGAGAATTTTTTTTTGAAAAAAAGTTTTTCTGTATCAAGATAAACGGGATGTTCATAAAGAATAAAATATTGTTTGTGATCAATTTACATTATGTAAGAAATCTAATTTCCCCCTATTTCGGTCAAAATTGAAGGTAAAGAAAAAAAGGAAAAGTTATCGAGATCAAGACAACACGATTAACATAAAAAAAAACAAAAAACATAATCTTATACAATCAAGTCACAATTTATAAAAGATATTTTTCCCCCAAAACTAGGCTGTTTTTGAAGTAGGAAAAAAATAAAATAATTATTTGGGAATAATAAACCTTTTTGTTATAATTTTCAGAGTTTTAAATTAAAATGTATGCTGTTAATATTCATTAACGTATTTATAGGAGATGTGTTTGTAGTATTTTTTTCGTTTTCTTAACGAGGAAATAAATATCTGAATTAAGTTACTGCAATTAATTTTAGAGTTATGAACTATGAGATAAAAGAAAATAATATAATTTTAAACGATCATGAAAAAAATAAAATGGAAACAAGTTTTTAATTGTCTTATAATTCATAGTATATTTATTCGCAGTACTTTTATCCTAAAATCTCTCACTTTACACCATTTTTATTTTCCTTTATTCATTTATAGATCCTTCTTAACTTCCTGAATTCAGTACCTATTTTTCCCAAAATATAACTTAAAATCTTTTTTCCTTCTTACAGTTTATTTAATTATTAAAAAAAAATTTCACAGCTTCATATTAGTGGTATGGTTCTTCAAATTTAACATGCTTGACAGAGTCTGGTTTATATAATATAATTTAAGTTTTTATAATGTTTTGGATGAAAAAAACAAACAAAAAAACAAGATGCAAATTTCATAAAACTCTAATTCACTTTAAAGCCTCAAGCAGAACCTTAAATGTCGAAGGTCAGCCGTCAGGAATTACTTATAACGGAAACTGTTGGAAAAAATTCTATTATTTAAAAAAGTTTACCTGGTCTTATCTTAATTTGCTTTTCCCTGGAAGAACAAAGTACTTTTAATTAAATAGAAATTTAAAATATAGTCGATCGCAATCTAAAACTACTTAAGCACACTCTTTTAATTTTTTTTCGGCTTATATTTTACGTTCAGCAATTAATTGTTGATTTTTAATTTCTCCGATGCTTACACAATGCGAGTGGTTACATTTTTTTTTTTTTTTTTTTTAAATCTCATTACCTTATCTCATAACCTCGTATCTCCATAATTATCTTATGACCTCTTGAAAAAAGATCCTTCACCTTTCCAGAAAAGGATGAGAGTTGACTATTATCCGTTTTTTTTTTTTAAATTACAAACACCTCATAATGAATACAATATATACTATAGATATGTTTTGTTAACTAAAAAGATATCTATAATACTTTTTTTTATTAGTCAGTCATGTCGAGAGTCAAAAAAAAAAAAAAACCTGTACCACTACAACCCATGAAGAGTTTTGGGCTCAGTACATGTAGAGATCACGCCCACCCGCCAGGTTTTTCCCCATTTTTGGGTACCCACTTTATTGAAGCTGGGTGTGCCCCAGGAGGATCTCCATACCCCAGGATCGCCCCCGGCCGAAATAACAGAATAAATAATTATTCCGCCACAGCCGAGATTCGAACCCAGGACCCGGAGCACAGTAGACTAGCGCTCTACCCACCAGACAACGCCGCTCCTGTCGAGAGTCTAAATGGTCTTTAAAATACATGTTTTAATACGAAAAATGATATTTATTTTGTACACAATAACTACACAGTTACAATGCAATATAGGTATTCTCTTAAATTAAAAATAAAGCACAATGTGTTAAAACCACTTTCCAAAAATAGTTAGAATAGCTTTGGAATTCTTCTTTTTGAATAAAAATGTTAATGATTATATATAAATCTATACACGTGAGATAATTAGTTTTATTTATTTTTATGTAGGGAAATTTGGTCACCTGATAACTAATTTAAATTCTCATGTGAAAATTGGATCTACTTCATATAATTAAAAACTCAGTAGCAATGTTCATCTGGTTTACTTTCATTAACAGAAAGTGTAATTTTTCCTTGTACTAACTTTAAATTAAATAGTTTCATTAATCATCCGGAAGATTCAGCTAATCAGTAACTTTATTGGGTTTGACATTTAATTGAACAAGCAAAGTAAAGTTAACTCCTTCTCGAAATTTAAAGTTTGAACCTAAATATCGGTGTAAAAATAAAATAACTCCGCCGTTTGAGAAGCTATACTTGAAAAATAAAAACAGCACAAAAAAAAAAATCTTTTTGCCATGATTATCTCAATCGCACTGGTCACACAAAGCGTTCTTATTTAATTTATTAATAAAGCGAGTTATAAGCTAAGGCATAAACATCTGTCGTCCCAAACATATCCCAAGAGGCAAGAAAAGGCAGAAGTTCTAATACAATTTATAACTGAGTTAGATTGTTCAGGGCATGCTGGGACTTTTGATTACTACCAGATTTATTTATTTACTGAAAAACTCCTGACAATATAACAAAATAATATTCGAGACATTATACCTTCAGTTTTAGAGCCAATAAGATTTATGATAGTATGAAGTCAAATTTAATTAAGAATAGAAAAATTATATATTATTATAGTTAAAAACTAAGAAATAATTCAATTTATACTTAATTATAATAAGAAATAGTGTGTAGAAACATTTGAGTCATTACAAAATTAATTAATCTCCAAGAAATCAGAAAACCGAATATGACTTTTATTTATTCTCAGATCAAATAAACATACCATATTAAATGATAGTCCGTTTGAAAAATTAAAACCCTATATTTATTAATAAAACCTGTAGTTTATTTAATAAAACTCGATACTTATTGTTAGGCAAACATAATTCTTCTTTTTGCCTTTAATTTTATTCCAATAAATTCAATATATAACTTAACGCTATAGTACTAAAATAAAAATACTGACTCTGAATATATGTAATTGCTTTTTTCATTTTTTTTTTTAAGTTGTTAAAAATATTAGCTCAAGAAATGCGCAAATAGAGTATATATTTTTATAAATTTAAATCACTCAACAATTTTTAAAAAAATGCACTTAAATAAGATATATTTAAATTAATGAGTTGAACTAACAAATTGCAGAATAATGATTGTATATTGTATAAATTGTAATAATTATAGTCACTTTTTGGAATAATCATTCAATATTGTATGTTTAGTTGATCTGATACCAAATTTAAGTCATATTTTGCTTTCCGATTTCTTGGAGATTAATTAATTTTCTAATGACTAAAGGTAACATCTCAGGCGTATAGGTGCCTTAAATATGAAATTTCAGTTTCATAGGACTTTTCGTTTACGCGTGGGAGTTACCACACACATAGATTTTTTTACAGGGCTTGGTCATTTGGACTCAGGGTGCCCTAAAACGTGTATTTCCGTTGAAATTTTCATGATCGCAATACTTTATCTCACTACATATTTCATATATATGTATGTGAAAGTAAAAATGGTTTAGTTCTAGACAATATGTTTCGAAAATATGATATGTCGTCATATATTTTTACATGATGCTGTTTGAAATATTCATTCTTTCATGCTCATCTCAGAGGGTCTTTCGTAAATACTGGGAGTAGATCCGTCGATGCAGTAACGAGCTAGCTCCGGCACCAAATCAAGGCCTCAAACGTGACTCGTCTGGCCCCTCTCCTAGGGAAAACGGTTCTGGAAATATTGTATTTTATCTTATAAAGTAAAAAGTCATTTTCCCTCAGAGAGTTTACACCACTTTTGCAAACCATTCAGTTTTGCAATACATTGTTAAATATTTAAGAGTTGCTGAGTGCATAAGAAAGATCGCATTATAAACAAAATCTCGCAAATATGATTTAGGCCTTGGCTTACGAAATTGAAGGGATGATAACGCTTAAAATAAATTTCTCATCGCTCTCATTTCATCTTATTAAGCTATACGAAAACATCTTAAGATAGATATAACATTTATATTAACAAGCAGATTTAATTATTACACGATGCCACCTATAGCATAGCAGCTTTCTTTACCAAAGGTCACAGGTTCAAACCTGAATGGTAGAACTAGAATTTTATTTTAGTTTAAAATCCTTAGTTATAGCGTTCTTCAGAGGGAAACATAAAAAGGTGACCTCGAGCCTGTGAGATGTAAGATACTCGTTTAAGTCCCTCATCCTAATTAAGCCTGGATAGACAAAATTGATAACTCCACTGTAGCATCGTCCGATAGCAGTCGCAGCTTAAAGTGACATTAAATCAATAAACAAACTACGAATTCTAATATCAATACTTTCCTTGCGAAATATTTTTTGATTTTTGTGTGAGTTAAGCACATAAAACAGTTTCTGCTTGTGTTTAAAACTTCACAAATAACTCGGCAAAAAGGTTACCTACTTTGAATGATCGAACTACTATGAATCTAATTTTGATTTAAATTTAATTAGTTCATATTAAAACCTTTATTATGAGACCAGTCTCAAGGAGATAGACACTATTACAATTCATTTTATTTAAATCTGCCACTGTTAGGGTCTATAGCCTATATGTAGAAAGTAATATAAAAAATAATAAATTAATGAAAAAAAATTAAAGTAGTAGTTTAGATGGGACAATTGGGCAATTTAAATATTCGCAAACTATTCACTGTACGCATAGGCATCTTATGGCAGGAAGAAAGAGTCGCGAGAGGGATAATCACCACGCGATCGCTAGTGGCTACTGAATGAGGGAGTAAAGTGCTCAAGTGTTCTGTTTATTTTGTGAACAAAAAGTAAAATGTCGTTCATCACAAGTTTTCATCTGAATTAGTAAATTTTATCTGTTTTTAATCAGGTTTAAATGTTAATCTTTCAGAGAATTATTGTACTTTTGATATGTGGAGTAGTTCTAGATATAATTCTTGTAATTTTTTTATAACCTTGCTTTTGTTTTGAAATTTCGGGTTGGGGTAGTTGAGCTATGGTTGCTCTAAGTTTACCAGAAGAAAATATGAACCAGTGTCAAACTTGCAGGGAATGGGCTTTATTTCTAGTTAAAATTGAACCTAGGTTTTGGTTAGACATTCTTAGTGCTTAACTTGCCCCATACTCCTGCTTCCTCGATTTAAATAGTAGCAGCTCTTAAATTCGACTTTTGTAAAAAAAAAATACTATGGATTCTTTTGCTAAGGGATTAATCACGAATCCAACAAGCCGCTCAAAAGCCCATTGAGGAGCTATATCCATTCAAGTCAAAAATTGCTCAATAGCCCCTCCCAACCCTAACTAATCATGAAATAAATGGAACACATTGCTACTTAAATATGTGATACTATTACTAATTATAAATTAATTTCACACTTTAAATCATTGGGACCATATTTTCCATTTAAGTTGAAAAACAATTTTCCTAGTTTGCTGAGACAAAGAGCTCCTTTGTTCTTTGATTAAGTTTGACTCTGAATTTTCATGTATTGAGTATCAATTTAATTCTGACCGTAAAATCAATCATTCTCACAATAACGATAAAATAAATAGAGAAACCTTTTTAACATAAAAATAAATATTTTTTATGAGCTACTTCTGAAATTTATTGTATAGCTTATAAGTTTGACTGCAGATTCCGATGAAAATACGAATGAGCCAGTCGCCTTAGGCCCTGAGTTGTAAACTAGTTACGATGCGGAACTGAATGTAGACCCTAAAAGTTTTGTAGGCGTACTGATGTTGATTGGCCCAGACGAATAGCTTCCAGCACTTCTTGATCCTCTCCCTTTTTCAGATGATTTTGTATTCAAGAAGAACCAGGGACTTGTTCTCGACACTCTGTAGGATATTGTGCTTTTTTTATTTATTTTTTTATTTTAATAGATTTATTGATTTTTACAACTGTTTAATGATATACATCTAGTAAATGTGATACAAGATTATATTGTCTCGATTCACATGTAGGGATACTACCCATTGGTAGCTTTCTAATGAGCTTCTAAAATCAAAAATGCTCATAAACGAAAAATGAAGTAAGTTATCAGGGAATGGTATCATTTCTAGTGTCGTTGGCACTTAAAACTACGTGTATTATTGTCCAAAGTAGCCTAGACTCTCCCATGACCATGATAAATATTTATGTGTTGATATACTATGATTATTTGGTAAATGAGCTACTCAGTTATTTAAATAAGTTTAACTAAACAGGAAAGTGGTCGTAATGATGTAACTAGCTTTGATCTATGAATGTCATGTTTTGCAAATTTTATTTATTTTGAAAGAAATAAATACGTATATTTTATTTAATCGTATATCTATAAACGTAAATCCTGATACAAAACATAGAAAAAAAAAAGAACTGAAATTCGATATATCAACTTAAAAATTACTCTCAAGCATTCCTATTTACTTTTAAACTTCTTTACCAAAAAAACATTAAATGGGGTATGAATAATAAATAACTTAGAGTAGAGAATCCAAGTTAAATTTTTTATCAATTTTGAAAACGGTAATTTATCAAAAAACATTGGCCCGGGTTGTAATCTTTTAAAGATAGCAACCATTTTTTCATTATACTGTTACTAACAAAACAATTATGTTATACTAAAAAAATCAATGTTAATGTCGATGTAAACTCACTCCTTTGCCTATGCAGCGTTGACATATAGTCTGAACATCTTCACAATAATTCAAGAGTTAAATATTCAGAAATTGTGTCTAAATGTGGTATTAGTGATTTCTAGACTTAATATACATTTTATTGATTTCTTATTGTATATATATTTTATGATTTTATTGCTACGTAAACATTGTATGAACGTTGTATTTCATCCCTATTATTAATGTTCAAATTAGGACAGATTGAAATATTACTCAATAAAACTTGTTTCTAAAAAAAAAAAAAAAAAAAAAAAAAAGAATCGTGAAATCGGTAAGAATTTTATTATAAAAGAGTCGTTGAATAGAGGGGAAATAATTTTGAGGTGGCATTGGAAAATAAAAAAGTGTATTATCGAAAAAATGAGTACTAGTCTATTAGAAAAAAATTAATTTTTTTGTTAAGAGTTTTAAAAAATAGATGAAAAAATGTTCCGTATTTGAAATTCTTCAATCATGGATAGATTTTTTTCTGTTTCTAGCTTAAAAATGAATGTTAGGATTTTGGAAGCTGAGTAATAAATTTCTGCAGGTTCCGTTTAAATTTAATTGAAATTCTGTCTTTGCGTACTCCAATTTATCCAACTTAGACAGAAATTATGGATAAGGTGGTGGTCACGAACTTAATTTGGTTAGGAGAGGAAGTCGAGTCTCATTCCATAACTCCGTGACGAAATAAAAGTAATCCTTCCCTTCTTTGACTGGATTAGAACCAGATCCGCTTCTGACGCAAAACCATCGAAATATCTGAAATATAATGTATTTTTACAAATATATTATATATTATATTACATTGTATATTTTTTATTTGGTCTTCTAGCTTAGTGTTAACTTAATTTTCATACTCACAACAAACACACTTATCATTCTTTGGAATATATATTGAGACCTTTTATGAACAAATATTCATGCCTAATCGAGGCTGAAATTATTTGAATATTTAGTTAAAAATACGGTATCTGAATTCTCCAATCGATAATGCAAAGTTCTTTGAAAATTGAGTATCAAAACTGAAATAGTTACCTGATTCGGTTACTAGCATTCTTAATAAGATTACTATTGGTTACTGTTATCTATAAATATAAGTATACTGTTGATCTATCTGTTTAGAATGATGTGAGTAAGACCGGATCATAATAAATCTGCCACTGTGATATTAGTAGTAAGATAGTAAAAAAATATGCTTAATACTTTCAAAAATTAATTTTATATATTGTTTTGTAAACACTCATTTTTTTAAAGGTTCTAGCCTAAACAATTTAAAAAAAATAATCGGACCTGTTTTAATGTTCTCATAGGTCTCTAATCTGCTATACTGTTTAGTTCCTGAAATGATTTTTTTCTTCCATTAATACTATTTAACGTTTTTCATTTTCTCCTGTCTCTTCTTCTTCTTGAAAAAATAGTGATCGTGTTTTTTAGTAACATTGGAATTTGAAGATAGAAATGAAATTTTCGACCTCGAGTTAAAGTTTCGTTCCTTAATTTGGTAAGATGAAGTCTACAGGTGTGTTTTACAAGTTTAAAAAGTGTTGTTAAAATTATCAAATATAATAAATTTCTCAAACGTTAGATCATATCTCTTTTTTCGAGAGAGAGATCGCAAAGTTATTTTATTTATTTACTGATCTGTGTTATTGAGAATATATTAACTAAATCTTCGCAATGATTAGAAAAATAAACAAAAATCAAGAATTTCTTAATTATTATTAAGTAGATGCAATACAAAATATTCATATTAATGTAAAAAAATAAGAAGATAATTTCAACTATCAGACTTGAAAATTTGGAATCGTTTAAATCTTAATGTAAGAAAAGCAAACCTGATATATCTATAAGCAAGAAAAATGTGCCTGAATGTTTTTTTTGTTTTGTTTTTTTTTAAATACGAACAACTAAAATTATTCGGTTTAATTAATGACATTTATTTTATCAGTTATCATAGCAAAGACAGAAGATATTAACAGCATAGAAAGAAGAAGAAAGATACTATTGACTAATTAGTTTGTAAAATTTCCAAGTTGCTTAAAGACCACAAGTAATCTTAGATTATGTTACCTTAACTTAGCGCTTTTGCCTCTGACCGTACTAAAACCCGGCTTCGTAAGTTCTATAGTTGGAAAGCGTTAATTTTTTAAAGGAAATAGAATAATGTTTCCTCTACATGCTAAAAAATAGAGAGGCGTTATAGCATCGTTTTAGTAAACTCTCGTCAGCTCTAGAAAATATTAATATTTTGTTTAAAAAAAAAAAACATGTAAGGATCAGCTGATGCGCTCGATGATAACAGTCATACGTTACTTCGTCTCTCAGATTTTTGCTTTTTTCAGTAGGAATTCGCTTGAGTTCAGTCTGGAAAACATCACTAGACCTCAGGAATACTACAGCAGTGAATATTGGAGAAATTTCGGTTAGCAAAGTTATAATTTACTTTGTACAATCGCGAAAAAGTGAAAGGAGGGTCACTGATCAGCTGATTGCCGCTAGCTCGGCAAGCTCGGGCTTTCTTTTCTTTTCCTTATCTTTCTTTTATTTATTTTTTTTTTCCTTCTTATTCTTATTCCATTATATATTTATTCCTATTTATTTTTTTTTTAATCAATGCGATATTTTCATCAAGTGATGTCCTCGAAAGTTACAAGTAAAAGATCTAGATCTGCAGGTTCAAACTCGTCTCCCACAAAACAGAGACCTCGCCGTGATAATAATAAAAAAATGATTCCACCAGCGACTGCTTCAGCTACCTCTTTAGGATCTGAACCACAGCCTAGCACATCATCACAAGGATTAACTGAAGAATCGCCGTTTTTTACACCGAACCCATTTCAGATACTTCAAACTGAAAAAGAAACAATGGAATCTTCTCCTACACCAAAAGAACCATCACCTCCACCAATATTTGTTAAAAATATTAAAAACTTTCAATTACTGTGTGCGCATTTAAACAAATTAACCGATCCGAACAGTTATTATTGTATAAGTAGAACCAGTGATACTAAAATATCCCCGACTACCGCCGAAACCTACAGAAAAATAGTAAAATATCTGACTGAGACCAAAGCTGATTTTCATACATATCAGTTACGCCAGGAGAGAGCTTTAAGGGTTGTAATTAGAAACCTACACCCTTCGACACCAGCAGCAGCTATCCAAGAAGAACTTACGGAGATAGGCTATAAAGTGCGACAAGTCACCAACGTCCTAAAAGATAAAATTCCACTGCCTCTATTTTTTGTGGACTTGGAACCATCAGCAGGAGTTGAAAAAATATATGACCTCAATAGATTATACTATACTAGTGTAAGAGTTGAAAAACCTTACACTAAGAAAGAAATAGTGCAGTGCCACAATTGTCAGGCATATGGTCATACCAGAAGTTATTGTCACCACATACCACGCTGTGTGAAATGCGGTGAACAACATAAGTCAGAAGAATGTACAAGACCAAGATCAACGCCCGCTGTTTGTGCTCTGTGCCTGAAGGACCACCCGGCTAGCTACAAGGGATGTCAAATCTACAAGAACCTCAAAAGCAGATACCAAAAACCTCATAATCTGGATGAAACAGCTGAACCGATCAGAAGCAGAAGACAACCTTCAAAAACAATTGATTCCCATGTAACATTTGCCCATCTACTTGGAGGTGGGAACCAGAACAAAGAGGCCGAGGCCCTGCCGGAACAACGCACACTTCAAAATCCTCAACCCGTTCCACAACCAGCTATTCCTCAAAATTTACCCAACCCTCAAAAACCTCATCCGCATCAAATTTCTCATATTCCTCCTCCATCAAATGTCTCAGACCTTACAAGTTTGATGACATCCTTCATCACTGAAATCAAATCCCTCGTTATGCCGCTAATATCACTACTTACTAATCTTGTATCAAACTTAATCCCTTCCTTAAAAAATCCTTAAATGACTTCACCTAACTCCTTATCCATTCTCCTATGGAATGCGAATGGTGTTAGAAATCATACTGACGAACTTACAGCTTTATTGCAAGAAAAAAACGTTGACGTAGCACTTATTACTGAAACTAGACTAACCACTAAACAGTTCTTCAAAATACCTCAATACGTAACATACCGTACGGACCACCCAGACGGCAAAGCCCATGCCGGTACTGCTGTCATTGTGCACCAGTCCCTCTCTCATCACTTACTCCCACTTCCTACCTATGATTTCCTACAAACCACAGCCATAGTAATCAAAACTTTTCCCTTTCCGGTAACCCTTACATCAGCATATTGCCCTCCCAAACATTCCATTTCCAACACCGAATTTGTATCCTTTCTAAATTCCTTAGGAAATCATTTCATTCTGGGTGCAGACTTAAATGCCAAGCATCAACAGTGGGGTTCGAGAACCACGAATTCTCGTGGACGAAATTTGCTGTCTGCACTCAACTCCCGTCATTTCAATCTCTTACCTCCTGATTCCCCTACCTACTGGCCAACCGATCCCAACCGTAATCCTGACATCCTTGACTTCTTCATTCACAGCGGATTTGGCTCCCTCAACTTATCTGTTACTCGACTTGATGAACTATCCTCAGACCATAGTCCACTGATCCTAAAAATATCTCTCACTCCAATTCCAAAACCTATCCCACCGTCATTTATCCGAGGCCCTGTCCAACTGGAACCTATTTCGCCAAATCCTGACCGATAATATTAACCTCAGAGCGACCCTCAAAACCCCAGAAGACCTTGACGATTCCGTCTACTCCTTCACCACCGCCATTCAGCAAGCTGTCTGGACTGCCTCCTCTCCTAAGCACTCCAATATAACTCCTCACCAAAACCATTTGCCTCAACACCTTACAGACCTAATCCATGCAAAACGCCGTGCCAGATCATTATGGCAGCGCACCCGACACCCAACAGATCGCCGCTCCTATAACTTCTATTGTAGACAATTGAAGCAGGAGTTGGCGACCTTCCGTTCCCAGTCCTTTAATTCCTACCTCTCCTCTCTGTCAGCTAGTGATAATTCCCTGTGGAATGTCACGAAGAAGATTTTAAAATCCTATCAAGTTTCCCATCCTCTCCGGCGTGGTGATGACTCCTGGGCTGCGTCTGATGAAGATAAAGCCGAGGAATTCGCCACACACCTCTCCAAAGTATTCACTCCTCACCCGGAATCCCAAAGCAATCATACCGCAGCAGTACAAGACTTCCTTTTGTCACCAATACCTCTTTCCCTACCTCCTAAAGCTATTAATCCCTCTGAGGTTAAATATCTTCTCCAGAAACTGACCCTCCGTAAATCTCCTGGACATGATCTCCTTACCCCCCAGATCCTCCGTCAACTTCCACAGAAAGCTATCATATTCCTTACCTATATCTACAACTGCATCCTACGCACCACCTATTTTCCTCTCTTGTGGAAACATTCCACAATCATTCTCTTCCTAAAACCAGGTAAACCTTCCAGCAACACTTCATCCTACAGACCTATTAGTCTACTCCCCATCCTCTCAAAAGTCTTTTAAAAACTCCTTCTAAAACGAATCCTGCCTATATTAGAATCACAAAATCTTCCTTCCCATCAGTTTGGTTTCCGTGCTCATCATTCCACTGTTCAACAAGGACTCCGAGTTGTAGACCATATTTCCTCAGCCCTTGAATGCAAAGAGTATTGTTCTGGTGCGTTTCTGGACATAGCGCAAGCTTTTGACCGGGTATGGCACACCGGTTTACTCTTCAAACTTAAAACGCATTTACCCCAGTCTCTATACCTCATTCTACGATCCTATCTCTTAAACCGCTCCTTCCGAGTTCGCTGTGGTGTAGAATTTTCTAACTTTTATCCCATTGAGGCCGGTGTTCCTCAAGGCAGCGTCTTGGGACCCATCCTCTACATCCTTTACACTGCTGATATTCCTAATCATTCTGACACCTTTCTGGCAACATTTGCAGATGACACCGCCATCCTATCATCCAATTCCGATCCTGAAATAGCATCCTTCATCCTGCAAAGACACCTTTGTCTTATCGAGGACTGGTGTAAAGCTTGGCGTATTAAGGTTAATGAAAGCAAATGCACCCACGTCACCTTCACCCTTCGACGCAAATCCTGTCCAATGGTTCATTTCAATTCCATACCGCTTCCTTCCTCAGACACAGTCCGGTATCTTGGCTTACTACTAGACAAAAGATTGACATGGAACCCACATACAAGACTTAAACGAAAAGAACTCAACAGACGATTCGGACAGTTATACAGACTACTAAACAGAAAATCTAAGCTTACAGTTGACAACAAATTATTACTTTACAAGACAATACTGAAGCCAATCTGGACCTACGGACTTGAGCTGTGGGGGACAGCTAAACGTTCTAACATCAAACGCATTCAATCCTTTCAATCCAAAGTCCTCCGAACAATAGTAAATGCTCCTTATTATGTCTCCAACTATACCTTACACCACGACCTTAATGTTCCATTTATTTCAGACCTGATTCCATCTAAATTTTCCAAATTCCACCAGAACCTCATTCATCATCCTAATCCTCTAGCACAATCCCTATCTAGCTCCACTCATCCATACAACCCTCCTAGAAGGTTGAAACGGCAGTGGCCCCGAGACATATTGTAAACATCTGTTCTGGAGTTCTGACACTGGTCAGATTCTCCTCTCATGTGCGGTGTGATTGTGGCTGTGGCGCCCTTACTTAGCTTCCGCTGGTTCTCACCAGTGATGCGGCTGAGAGGGAGGCGCTGGGATCCTTTGGACTCTGCTTGTCCTTCCACAAGTGGGGGGACAAGCCCCGTCCGGGGTTCTCGAGCTGATTGTAAATATTGTACATAGGTATGAATGTGAAATGTTTTGTTTATTTATTTGTTAACTTCATTTATTTGTATTTATTTTGTCTATAAATTTTGTTATTGTATACGTTTATTTATTTTGATTTTATTTTATGTAATTTGACTTTCCTTTTGTTTATATTGTAAATATTGTATGAATGAGATCCTGTAGCACTATTATTATTGTCTATTATGACAAATTGTAATAAATACGAATAAAAAAAAAAAAAATAAATAAATAAAAAAACATGTAAAAATATCCTTTAGTTGGAAATAATGCGATATTGAAGAAAAAATAAATACAGTTTTTACGAAGAGCTAAAAGTAATTGGATACTTGATATCAAAGAAAAAATATAATGGTTGTTAAAATTATCAAATATGATAAATTTCACAAACGTTAGATCATATCCCTTTTTTCGAGAGAGAGATCACAAAGTTATTTTATTTATTTACTGATCTGTGTTATTAAGAATTGCAATAATTAGAAAAATAAACAAAAATCAAGAATTTCTTAATTATTATCAAGTAGATGCAATTCAAAATATTCATGTTAATGTAAAAAAAAAAAAAAAAGATAATTTCAACTATCAGACTTGAAAATTTTGAATCTTTTAAATCTTAATGTAAGAAAAGCAAACCTGATATATCTATAAGCAAGAAAAATGTGCCTGAATGTTTTTTTTTTTTTGTTTTTTTTAAATACGAACAAGTAAAATTATTCGGTTTAATTAATGACATTTATTTTGTCAGTTATCATAGCAAAGACAGAAGATATTAACAGCATAGAAAGAAGAAGAAAGATACTATTGACTAATTAGTTTGTAAAATTTCCAAGTTGCTTAAAGACCCCAAGTAATCTTAGATTATGTTAGCTTAACTTAGCGCTTTTGCCTCTGATCGTACTAAAACCCGGCTTCGTAAAATCTATAGTTGGAAAGCGTTAATTTTTTAAAGGAAATAGGATAATGTTTCCTCTACATGCTAAAAAATAGAGAGGCGTTATAGCATCGTTTTAGTACACTCTCGTCAGCTCTAGAAGAAATTAATATTTTGTTTAAAAACATGTAAAAATATCCTTTAGTGTAAAAATAATGCGATATTGAAGAAAAAATAAATACAGTTTTTACAAAGAGCTAAAAGTAATTGGATACTTGATATCAAGGAAAAAATATAATGGAAGATTTTATAAGTTTGCCGCATGGCCGTTAAATCTAAATTATCCCAGAGGGAGACATCTTGTTAATGACCAAGCACTTAAATAGTCCATCCATATTTAATTTAAAGATAAATGGTACATGAAACGTACTAATTATGTGTGTGAATGTAATATTCATATTACAGCAATTATAAAATAAAATATTAAGATACGCATAATTTAATTTTACAATGGCGTAATAATTTTTAAATAATTCTGAAAAAAATTGTTTTTTATGAAACCTACTGCAAGAACGTCTTAAATTAAAGCATGAAGTATCATATTATTTTGGTCACTGAAAACTTGTTATAACTAAAACATAAGTCTATGCAATGGGTCTAACATGTATCAAGTACGTTATGTAGCATTGACATTGACGATAGGACACAGCATGCTGACCCGTGGTGGGCACCCCTTATCATGTTATTCCTTCTTTAGATATAGAAGAAAACCCTGAAACACTAAAAATCAGAAAAAAATGTAATTTTTTAAAGGAAGAACTAATTATAAACTGGAATGTAAAAACTAGAATATGGTGACCCTAAACCATTTTGTTTTTCAAGGCACTTAATGTTTTAACTAAACAATGAACAAAATGATACAATTGTTTCAAACTAAAGATATTTGCTATTTATTTTTAATTTATATCTTAATAGTAATATTTAATGTATTTTTTTTATTTTTAATTAAAAATATTGGTCTTAAAATACAAATATATTTATGTATTTCATCTCAGAAGTTTGTTATTGAATTTTCATAGGTAGTAATATGTGTTAATTGTTTTTGCTTATTTATTACTGTTGCTGCCTTAAGTCAAACAAATTGAAAATCCTTTTTTTAAAACATGTAAAAATGATTTTATAAACACAGATAGGATCAAATTGAAATATTTGAAAACGCTAAGAACTTATCTTACAACCCAATATTATAATAGGCTCGTCATTTTAGCACTGAAAATGGGGTTCACGGAAAATTTTTTATTCAGTTTTGATTTTTTTACCCTTTATGTTCTGTGGGTCGTTGAACACGAATCTGAAGTTTGCGGTCACAATTTTTGCCCGGAACATGGTTTTTCACACTTTTTGCCAAAATTTTGGCATATTACTTTTTTTTTTTTTTTTTTTTTTTTCCACATCTCGAAAACAAAGGATTTGGGGGGCTAAACTTACTATTTACACAATTAAAATTTCCTCCATTTTCCATATGAAAAGTTTTTTTATGGGACCAACGGTTTTGCCGCTAGAGCTCATCAAAAATGCAGACTAGGCATAATAGTATTTTCATGGGAAAGTTTTGATTCAGTTTTGATTTTTTACTCTTAGTGTTTTTGGGTCGTTTAGCACGAATCTGAAGTTCGCAGGCAAAAACTTTGTCCGGAAAATTGTTTTTTTTTTGTCATCTTCTGCCAAAAGTTAGGAACATTTTCTGTTTGTTTTTACTTTATCTCGAAAACAAAGGGTTTTTGGACAAAAATTACTAAGTACACTATCAAGGCTAACAAATTTTGATACATTATTTATTCGTAACGTTTTATTGTAGGATAGACCGTTTTGCCACTAAGGCGCGTCAAAAAATGGGCAAAATTGAGACGTTGATTTCCAAAAGGATCTATATCCATTTTAACTATATCCATTCTAGGAAATTTTACAGGAAGCGTGAAAATCTCTCATTATTATATTATTAAACTAGCTAATTTGGGTCTTTTTGACTTAAAATTTAGAATTATTTTTTTACTATAATAATAACATCATATTATAGTTATGAAATGAATTTTTTTAGAATGATTTGGAACGAAAATAAATGCTTAATTAGTACTTTTAGAAAATGACCGCATTTCTAAATCGTGTTTTTAAGGACTTGAGAATTCATTAGATAACATCAAATAGAATATTTAGATAAAACTAAATGATGAGAATACAAATATGTAAAAAAATCAATTTCGTAAAAAATGTCCTTCAGTACCTTTTGGAAATCAACGTCTCAATTGTCGGACGCTGGAAAATCCACGATTTCCTCGGAAACGATCCGCGTTTCAACACAATTGCTATCAATAATTTTTGAACAATAAATGTGTATGTACATGGTAGATGTCGTAGTGGTATGACTTTTGCCCAAGACACCTGGGACTTACCCATAACAGCTTACCAGGGATAAACAGCTTACCTACAAGAAGTACTTGAAAATTATGGATACTAAGTGATAAAATGTGTCCCACAATACCTACCTACCTTTTCATAGATCTTCGAAAATGTCCCCTCTATATCCCTTCTTCTAAGTATCCCCCAAAGTGAGGGCACTCCGTTCAGAGATGTTATTATGATAACGTTATTATTTTTTATAATAGTAAGGATAATAGGAACATAATTATATTTTTATTATCGAAATTTCTATAAATACATATGGAAATGCGCGACAATGACGCGTTTCTTAAATTTGTATTTGTGTTATTGTGCGAACTTCAGATTCGTGTTAAACGATCCAAAAAATATAAAGGGTGAAAAAATCAAAACTGGATCAAAACTTTCCTATGAAAATGCTATTATGCCTAGCCTGCATTTTTGACGCGCTCTAGCGGCAAAACGGTTGGTTTCACAAAAAAACTTTTCATATGAAAAATGGAGGAAATTTTAATTGCTTCGATTGTGTAAATAGTACGTTTTGCCTCCAAACCCTCTGTTTTCGAGATGTAGCAACAAAAACAAAAACTGAAATGTTGGCACAAAGTGTGAATAAACCATGTTTCGGGCAAAAATTGTGCCCGCAAACTTCAGATTCGTGTTCAGCGTCCCACTGAAATTACACGGCAACGATATATAATATTTTTTTTTTTTGACTTACCAACCGTTTTACAAGACAACATACAGCCAACTGCAAAACTTTTTGACTTCCTACGACAGACCGACTTGTACAATAGACTATAATATTTAATCCGTTTATAAAAAGTGATATAAGGCGAAAATGACCCAAGTGGTTTACGCCTACAAAAAAAAAAAAAAAAAAAAAAAAATATTATATATATATATATCGATAATAGTATGTTATTTTATTGAAGATTTCTTATTTCTTAGACATGTCCTATTGATCAATGACTCCTTTGGATATTATCATTATGATGGCAATGCTGTTCAAAAAATGTAACAGACATAAAAAAATACAAATTAATTATACTAAAGTAATTGTAATATCAACTTAAAGATTTAATTTTTTGGCTCCCCAACCAACATCGTTGCCGTGTAATTTCAATTACCGGTAAAACAAAAACAAAGTACAATAAGTTAAAGTAATAAGAAATACAATTATTTTAGCACACTCGTGATGGTCAAAGTTCCCGAAGTAATTTACTTTGCTTTATTAATACTCTGCCGTGGCAGTAGATCCTTCTGATGAATTTATCATTAAGAGAGGGGCAACAAGAACACTGGGACCGACTCCAAATCTGTGTTTTATCGTCAGCTGGCAGTGTCACAGCTCCAAGCCCTCAGGACCGTGGTAATTAAGTCCCGGCCGTCGCTTTTGTGCCAATACTCAATCTATGAAGCATTGAAAGTGGAATAAATCGATAAAATATATAATCTCACAATACCATTTTTGTAACGTTTGAACTCAAACGCTAAGTATAGGCTAAGTAACGACCATTTAATTTGAATTGTCTGTTTACATCTTGTATTATAATTTTACCTTTACTCATAACAACCTTCCCCTTCTTTCTCTAGACAATTTCTACAGCGTAAACATACATATTCTCTTGTTTCACACAACATTGATTTAAAAGAGGCTGTTGCTATATATCAATAATATCAATTTTTAAGATATTGTAAAATAGGTGAGTTTCGGACTACGAAAAAGACGGTACCACGGTCCTTTAGAAGAAGATCGGCCAAAGGTTATGGAGAGAGATTTGACTGACTACAACCAGAACATACGTTTCATGTTTTTAAGATGTGTTTCATTTTATAAAGCTTATAATTATTACTGTGTTTTTAATAAATTGTTTCTTTTAAGGTGTTTCAAGTTAATTAGTGAAGATAATAACTCAATACCATTTGGAAATGAATTCATTATTAAATCTCTAGCAAATTATCGATATGATTAATTTTGGAAAAGTATCTTTAATAGTTACCCATGGTAATACTGATACAAAGTTTAAAATAGATTAACCATTCCAGCATATTAGTTGTAAAGACATATATAAATGTAATCGGAGTAGGAGTGCGGTTTAACGAGCCTGCACTAGATAATCGAAGGTAAGAAAAAACAACACTGCTCGAGATTCTCCTAACGGACAACCTAATCCTCAGTGTACGTGTGGTCCATTAACCAAATGGAAGCAACTCACAACCGGGTTCAGTAGTAATGAATGTCAGTCTCTTCGATGTGAATTGCGTCGTGGTCAGAAGATCAAATGAGCGTCAGGAAGTTCATAGATTTTTTTTTTTGGATCGCAGCGCTAGTTGGCATCGAACAGCCGTCAACATGAAGCATGGGCCTATTTGCCACTGCCGTTAAACTGTGTAGAGTGTAGGTGTGAAGGACACTACCAGATTTGCACCTACGGGACGACTAGTCATGAATTGGGTAACCCCTGCTGCCAAATTTTACTTCTACATGCAAAATATTTAAAAGACTTCAGCTTCTAAATATCTCCATTTTCTTAAGTGCTAACCTCTCAAAATCCATTTGATCAAAAATCTGTGCGATGCACACTGGGGTGAAACACCAAATTATTGGACATGGTAGTATTATGTCCAGGCTGTTGGCCGTACGAAAAAAAGGTTAAACGGTGAGCCCCATCATTTTTTAACAAGGAATTGATTTCTGTATTCAGATTTTAATTTTTATGTACAGGGTGTCCCAGAAGACACTTTATTTTCTTTCGTATTTTTCCTTTTTTTAAATAGGAATCCTATAATTTGACGTCGTAAATTAATTTCACACCCTATTTCCAACAACTTTTATTAACACACTTTTCTTAATAAGAGCAACCGTATAATAGGATTACGGAGTTTTGGGGCAAACCAAAACTCCCACTTTTCCACATAACGGGAGTAGGTACCATTCAATTGACAATTAAAATACATTTTAATTTTTTTTTAAATATTATAATTACTTACTTTTACTGATTATGTTTGTACATATATATACATAATAATTACATTAATATATTACGATAATAAATGAACTTATACCTTTCGTCCACTTATTCCTTACATTCGGAATTTTTTTTTTAGGGCCTCTGCCCATATCTCCACCTTTGATGTCACTAATGGTGTAATATCAAAGACCTTTAATATCAGTAATGGTATCAATAGCCTGCTAATAACTTATTGGTCGAAAATATCTTTCATTTATCTAATTGCTTGGCCAGCTCTGTTTCCACGTGGAGAAAAGTGATTATTTATAGATTTTAATTATGTATATTTGTAAGTAATTATATTTTATTTGCATTAGTATTAGTTCAATAAAATATTTGACTTCCAAGAATTCAATGTTATTTAATTTACAGAAATACAGTACTGGTAGTTAGTTTTATATGTTATTATTTATTTTAACAGTTATATTTTTAAATTGATCTCTTGCTACTCCAATACATAAACTAATATAAAATTATTAATTGCGTTAATTTACCTTTTTATTTTATCATTATTTCAATATTCTTAAAAAAGATCGGTTTCTTGTAAAGTATATTAACTTCTATTTTTACTCGAAACTTTAGCAAAGATTATTTCCTTGGCTACCTGTTGGACAGCAACTTTTCAAAAGTTCTCATCTCACGTTTATTACTCCTCACAGTGAATCGGTAAAGTGTTTACTTAGTTATCTGAAGCGAATTCATCGGGGTATAAATGTTATAATCAGTCTTATTATTAAGGTTATGTATCAAAGCCTACGTCGATGCGAATCTATCATGGTTTATAATATTCTATTTTTTTTTTAATTTGTGTTAGAAAGCCCTCCTTAAATAAAAAAAATTTAGACGTCGGCAATATTAAAAACGTTACTATTAGAAAAACTATTTCACATCGCCTTGCAATTAATAATATGTATTCTGATTATTCTATACTTAAAAATTTTTATTAAATTTTAATATTTTAAATTTTGTATAAACATTGAGAAATATAAAGGTTCATCGCAAATCATGACAAACTACAACCCCAACTTATCCTTTTATTTTTTCATTTATGTCACAATTTGTCTATTTGAGAACAGTTGTAATAACGCTATGAGACTACATTCAGTATTTACAGAAAATAAAATAATATACAATAAAAAAAATCATAAAAGCATATACTATAAAGAAAAACAATAAAATGTATACAAAACGATGATAAGCTTAGAAGCTAGCTTACTTATATAATTTTTGTATTTAAGTTCAGCCTTAGAACCGTCGAACTAGATTTTCTCCCTGAATAGAGGTAAAACCCAAACCCTGGGAATCCCAGCTTCTCTATCAGTATAATTCTATAGACCTCCTGCCGCTCCCGTTCCCGCAAACGCATGCAGTATAAACGCGTCTAGAGAGACAGCGGAAGCTGAGTGAAGGAGCTATGAAACTTATTTTTAATCAAATATTAATTCTATTATTTATTTATTTTAATTTACAACTTTACTAAACAAATACAACAAGTAAACGCGTAGTATGAATACATGTCGTAAAAATGTCTTATGAAAAAACTCCCCAATAATAGCTTTTTATCAACTAATTTAAAGGAGTAAGTCCTGAGGCCACCTTCTTTTCATCCGCCTTGAAAGGTTATTAGGAATATCTAGGGAATATAGGTAGGTTACGGACAAGTCAGTTCGTGTTGACATACCTATTCGGGGCTATGTATACTAACGAATGGGATGTTGAGGCATCCCTAAATTAAAATGTATATACGTATTGGTGTGAAATCAGACCTTGATTCATAGATCATATTTTGTTTTAATTAAATTCTATTACAACCCCTGAAATTTTGCCCATTTCTTATTGTAAATCTCTATTTGCATGAGAGAAAAAAAAAAAAAAGAAAAAACGAAAACAAAGCATTTCAGCTGATTTAAAAAAAAAAAAAGAAAAATATAAAGAAAGCAACATTTTCAAAATATTATTATAGATATCTCTAATTTAAATTAAATTCAAAATAAATTGACCTAATAATTTCTATTTTTATTTAAATCCTAGATGGTCATTACATTATTGAAACTATTGCAAAAGAGTAATTATTGCAATAACTGGATTCAAAGTAATAACTTTTTTATTTAAAAATTATTTCTTAGTAATTAGGAGGAGTGCTTAAGAGCTCTTTAGTTGAGGATTAGGTACGAAATGATTACTTAAGCGCCTTCAAGAGGCAGCAGTCTCTCGTGGCGTAATTTACACTTCGGCTGGGCCATAATAATAACCTCGTAATATTTTTCACTAATTTTTTCTTTGATGCTAGCTAATTATGATAAGTGGTTTCAGGAAGTATTACTTTATTTTTCTTATATTCTTTTTTTTAACTATCTTAAACCTGAGAATATTCTATTGTTGTGTTTTTTACTGACTGCTTTTCTAGGACAGTAAATATAATAATAATAATAATAAATATATTTAATGTATTTATAGACTGTATTGTCTGGAACCATTGGAGTTCATTTTCAAAGGTATAATCTCACTATAGTATTAGGTGACATGCAGGGGACGATTAAATAACCAAAGAGTTTAATCAAAGATGTTATAATTATTATTTAATCAGACATATCTATCAAAAATTAGTTTATAACTATACAATGCATAGGAATATGACTGAGAATACTGAGGGATTGATTAATAATAACTGTGCCAAACAATATTACAAAAAGAGTTACTTTAGAGTACTCTGCTGACTGGTGAATGTGGAATTCGTCTTCTTCGTTTCATCCCAGAATCTAGATCGACTCCTCTCTGTATGCTCTCCGATCCCGACGGACTTCTTGGTTGGCCTCTCACTTGATGTCTCCGTGGACGGACATCGACTCACTTCCTCTGATTACCAATTATCAAGCTCTTCATTATTGGCAACCTCTTCTCAAAAATACTATTTTTGGCATTAGACATTAGCTAACGGTAGGTGAGGCTGATATAACAAGTTCTCTTTTAGAGTGGTGTGGTCGGCAACATATTTTAAAATAAAACATCTAAGACATATGCTAAGGATATTTTTAATACCTTAAAGGCGGTCCAATAAACCTTTATGATGGTATGTTTATCTCTTGACTAGGCCTAACACCCTTATCGATTGCTTGCTGGGGCCTAGGAAGTTCCCGGTACCACGGGGGAAGGGGAATAGCGGGTAAACGGGTTTTGTACTTTGGCCGACAAAGGCTTATTAATATTTATTTGATTAATATTAGAATTATTTAATAATGGATTTACTCCCCTCAGTATCCTCAATACATAACACCTTAATTATATCAATTAGGACAGTTGGTTTGTAAGAAAGATCTGAGAGCTCAGTTTTTAATAAGGCTCTGGAGAGTTTAGAAGGTTGCACAACACGGAATTGCGGAGCTTGTGCCCAGAAAATATAATTGAGTTTATAGGATCGCGGAGACTCAAACGAGCTTAAACCAATTTCTAAAAATTTGGGATTCGCTGAACCGACTTGTGGGCGTCCGAAAGGTGGGCCGAAGCTTCGATGAGAGGATTGTGTTAAGTTTGATCTCGGGTCTTAGACTTCAACGTTGATAATCGGAAGAATCTGTGTAGGCAATATTTGGTAGTATCGATAAACGCTATTATTGTTATTATTATTAGACCAATTTTTAAAATCTTCTTCTTCCTCTAACTCCTGTGTGCCGCTAAGCGTGGAGTTGCCGCTTCGGTCCATCGAGCCCACTGGTCTCTGTCCCTAGCTATTCTTTTCATCTCTGGGATGGTTAGTCCTCTTGCTGCACCCAATTTCCCAATGTAGTCTGAATACATACACCTGGGTCTGCCACGAGGACGTCTTCCTTCCGGTCTGGCTTCAAAAAACCACTTGGCCTTTCGGGTATCATTCATTCGGCAGACATTTAAAATAAAAATGTAAATTGTTAATAGTTTAATCGATCTTATGATTATTCTAATCTTCTGTGCTTTTATCAAAATAAAGACGCAATGATTCTTAACGGAACTATGTTAGTACAACATACAATTTAGTCATTTAAATGTGGAAGCTGGCCGTACGTAGATTGAAGACGTAATAAAAGATGAATTGAAAAAGAAGTTATTGCAGTAAATGAAATAGTGCTTATATTGAATATTGTTTCATAGGGAAAAAATATTTTATTCAAACGTAATGTTGATGAAAAGGAGCGAAATATAACTAAAATCATTTTTTAAAGAAATATGAATTATTGTGGATGTAATTAGTTGACCGTTGAGAATTACTGGAAGTAATTAGTCCGGGTGGCGGTCATTAAATGAAACAACTAAATAGTTTCAACTATTTTATTGTTTGCCAACGTTTCGAACCCCTTTGTGGGTCATCATCAGGGCGCATGTGGGGAATGGTCATGGTGAATTGTCATTCACCCATCATGCCAGAATACAAAATCGCAAGCAGGACATACTATCTACATCTCAACAACAGCAGGCATTCTCATCTCAACAAGCCATCATTTCTACACCTTCAGGTGACTCACGCTCTTCTCATCACCACATTTTCAGTTCTAAAAAGGTAACAACTCCTCGATCACCACCACAACGACCAAACCCTCAGTCGACCGCTCTTTTGGGTTCTTCTAGACCATCACACCGCTATCACACTAGGTTAAATATTAATGGATTTCTGACTCACCTCCCAACTCAACATTATACTAAAACTCCCCATACACCTTCTTCCCAAGTTACTTCTCATCTTTCAATTACTTCTCTGGATACATCTTTCTCCCAGACTTAAAATGTATCCTCTTCAACCACTTACCACCTTTCTTCAGTGATTTCTAATAATGACCACCATCATATTTTCTCCTCACTAAAATCGCGATTCCCCCAAAATAGACAAGCCTTTAACAATCTCTGCAACCTCCACAAACGACTTGCCAAAAAAACTGAACAAAGAATTCTCTTATTAAAATGTCGAACCCATTCTCTTTTCCCAAAATTCATTGAGAACTGCATTAGTCAAGTCCCTTTGTCAAATTCTCTTGCCTCCAAATTGACTCACTCGCCATTCACCCATCATGCGCCCTGATGATGACCCACAAAGGGGGTCGAAACGTTGGCAAACAATAAAATAGTTGAAACTATTTAGTTGTTTCATTTAATGACCGCCACCCGGACTAATTCCTTCCAGTAAATATGAATTATATTCCTTTTTCCAATTACCACAGAATTCATTAATAAATTATTTATAAGATGTATCCACTTAGACGTATAATGACTCACCTATTAAAAAAAAAGTAAATAAACATGCCAACGAACCCGGCCTTTTCGTAATTGAACGGAAATTGATTCACAGAGTTCAGTCCTGTTATATTTTTTCTTTTACATTTTTTTTTACTTTATCTGCCTCGTCAATTCTACTTTTTTTTAATTAAGCAATGAAATCGTTAAAAAAATAATAACATTCGAACAGTCTAACCCCGACCTTTCCTAACTTTTTCTGAATGAAGGTGTTCCCAGTTTTACGCTTTAGTTTCCCCTGGAGATTTGGCCTGAGGAGTTTTTAGGGTCTTTTTTATTAGAGAAAATTATTTCTGGAAAAAAATTTTTCCTTGTTCTACCTCGATTTTCCCGAACTTCAGCTCACATCTATTTTTTTTTAATATTTAGTTTCATATTTATTTTACCTGGAAAATATCATCAACTACACAAAATACTGACCGCTAGTTCATTCTAAATTTCTAGCTTTACCTATTTATTCATTTTATATATTTTGAGATTTATATTACTGATTTTTAGCGTGGTTAAGACATTTACAATGAAATGGAGGTTATAAATATAATCTTGAATACGTGTATATTATTCTGTATAGCTCAATTATGTAATTTTACAAAAATTGCGACACAAATAAAATGAACCATCAAATTCGGAAACCATTCTTGCATTTTGTTACTATGTTATTTCTAGGAGGTTAAAACAGTAAAAGGATATTCTTAGACATTTTTTTCTCTTTGGCAACCGTATTATAAATTTTGTACATTTTAGTAATGACACCAAAAAATGGAAGCATATAAAAAAAAAAAAATCACTGTTTTCATCTATTAGCACATGGATTTACAAAGTCTGTTTTTTATTATTTCTTTGAGGTATGTTCCACATTGATTTTTCAAAAGAAATTATATAGGAGATATTTCCTTTAAAGATTACAAAGCTGAAAGCTTCATGGAGTCAATTATAAATAATCCAGCTTGTATGCTATAAAAAAGTCCTCTGATGAAGAAGATTTTCTGAAAAAAATATTTTTGTCAGAATAGCCCACAACTGAAAATATTTACCAGCACTGTTTAAATAAAAAACAAACGTAAATACCAAAGTGATATTAAAGTTTTATACAAAAAACAAGGTCGGATCAGAAAGACAAGCAGTCATAATAAAATACTTCTAAATATTTTTTTAAAATAAATTTGTCTTTTTTTTTCTGGTGTTCTGTAACTTTCATAACTGTAAAAAGTTGTTTTTACCTTTGTTTTGAACACCCTATTGGTTTTTCTCGGATGGAAAATTTTCCGGCAGTATCCGAATTAGAAATTGAGTGTAGAATATTTTGTTTATTTCATAACATTTATCGCTCAGGCCTACCATTTAGGAACTATACAGGTTTAAATAAAATAAAAAATCACCGTTTCTTTTTTAACGTTTTTTTGAAATTTCAAGAATGTAACACACATTCTGTTGGTGTTTTTCGGATTGAAAATTTACCGACAGTTTCTTTTAGAGAAATTAATATAGAATATTATTTGTTATATTGCGCAAATCAAATGCAGTATACTCAAGGCAGCCGAGGAAGTATGTAGCTTACAGCAAATAAAACCTACTTCTAAGAAAAGTAGGTGGTAAAGCGAGTCGTATATGCATAGATAGAGGAAAAAAATACTGGAAACAGTACTACAGAAGTAAGTCTCCAGGGAATTGGGCATTGTAAATAGATAAAAGAACTTAAGGTAGTAGTTAAGGAAGCTAGGAAAAAATCTTGGGAGGATTTCGGGCTAGAACTGGATAGAAACTATAAAGAGAATATAAGAAAATTCTAGCACATCACAAAAGCACTAATCGACAAAAAAAGCCTGTGAGAAGTGTAAAAGATGAGCTTGGTGAAAGAAGACAAGGACATATAGGTTTGGAGGAAATACTTTTATGAAAAATTCAGAATGAAAGAAAGAAAGAAAGGCGGCGAAATGCTTGCGATTGCCGTAGAAGAGTTACAATATTTTAACCAGAAGTCCATGACATAGATAATGCCACAGAAGAAGAGGAAGTCGATGCAGCCTTTGCTAAAGTATAGCTGGAAAAAGCAGCTGAGCCCGATGATATTGCACCCGAATTAATAAAAAAATATTTCAACAGGTTTGGAATCTGAAAAAGATATCAGTGCATTGGGAAAACAACTTCATTATCCTGTAGATCCTGAAACAGAGATAACGGGAATTAATGGAAGATGATCAGGAAGAGGAACAGGCAGGGTTTAAGCATTGTAGGCAGACGCAGTTTCATATCTGCCCCCTCCAAATGATTGTGGAGAAGGCATGGGATAGCATTAAAGCAATGTATATAGCATCCCTAGATTTACGTGCGGCTTCCGTCGTTTTTTTTAGACATGAACTATAGGATGCATTGGATGTTATGAGAATCCAAGCAAACATTATATGTGCGCAATCAAGTCAGTATACTAAGACCCAAAGGGAGTAATAAGGCTAGCCGGCACTGAGTCCAGGTCATTCCATTTTTTAAGGGGAGTTAAAGAGGATTAAAGGTAGAGGTTAAACAATAGTCTGAATCCGTTACCGTTCATAATTTTCATGGATGCCATTTTTAAATTTCATAAAAAGATTACTCCCAGAGCAATAGTGGAATACTGGAACATGACCCCAGGGTTGGTACAGACATTGATATATGCATATGATGCAATATTGGTAGCGGATACTGCCCAATCCTTCCAGATCGCTGTGAATAAGTGCGAAGATAACCGAAACTCAGAAGCATAATGATCAAGGCCTCCAAAAGCAAGGTTGGGAGAAGGGACGAGGATCTTAGAATAACATGCATGGAAGAGACACTTTAGCAAACCGATATCTAGTGCTATTTGGGAGCAATATTCCGTAAGGAAGGAAGAATCGACCAGAAGGCCATGAATAGAGTTCAAAAGGCCAAGGAGTTGAGCAGTAAAGCTAATATTCTGCTATACTAATCAGTTTTTCTTCCAGGGCCACTCTGGGGATCAGAAAGCAATGTTGTATCTGTAGAAATGATATTCCTACGGAAAATATTAGGAAAACTCATACGATACCGCATAAGAAATGAAAGGGTACGAGAAGAGCTAGAAGTATCAGTCTAAGAAATTATTGAAGAAAGACAGCTCATGTTTGGACATGTTAAGAGAATAGGAGATGACCGTAAAGCCAAGTGGCTTTTAGAAAAAAGACCGGAAAAAAGGCGACAGAAGGTTTGCACAGGACAGGAACCGTTGGACAAGATGGTCGGAGGCAGCTACTCAACCCTTAGCAGCACACATGAGGTAGTGAGAAAAAATGGAAATATATCACATTTGTCGCTAGAATCGTTCAACAATTGCGTTGGTTTGAATGAAAAAAAAGTTATGCTTGAAACCTTATTTCCTGTCAATTTAGTTTATTTAAATAATTCATCAATCCGCCGGCTGTTCCCAAACTCAATTTCTTCAAGGCTGGGAAAAACAGTAGATTATAGATTGACACATCCATTACCTTTTTTTTTTTCCTCGACAGGGAGAAATTTTTTTCTCTTGTACTTGTGCTAGAAACGAATCCGTGGATCCATTTTTCGGAAAATGTTTGTAAAATTCAAAACTTACTGACATAGCATCCATTAGTTTTTGGCTCTGGAGTTTTCGGACTAAATCTATGTTGATATTTTATATTCATTCAATCAACCAGTTTCTAGATTGGTTTAATTTAGTTTACTTGATAACAACAAAAAATAAATAAATAAAAAGTGTACCTTTTTTAATGTTGTAAGTAAAATATTATCATGTTTAATTTGGCTTATTTATAAAAAACATCTCATTACTTTTATGGGATTTTAGCCCACGTTCGCGAAGATCTTTGGTATCTAATGTCTTGCTTCATATCTTATCCTACAATATTGTAAATTGGGTTTATCCTATGAGCGAAATATGTTTTAAACGGCTTTTAAAAGTGGGAGGGATCGTAAGGAATTGAATAGATGGATTAAAAGATTAAATATACAATCTATCAAGAAGCATGCCACGTACCCCACTTTTTCCATTCCTCCATAAAACTCCCCTGGCGTTTACAACCAATAGGGGAAGTGTGGTGGTATGAATGATGTAGGTACCCCGAGGCATCTGGTACCATAAACTACCAGGTTGGCATTTCTATTTCAGGTTATTTTATTCATGATAAACATAGATTTAAGGCATGTTTATATTATATTGTATTTATAAATATAAATCTTAGGTATAATTTATTTTTATTTAAAAAAACAAAACAATTTTTGAAACTATTAATAATTTTACTATGCAATCACATATAGTATTATATCTTGATTAATAATTGCACTATTAAAACGATAAACGCGGCTAGAAACATTTATGAAATAGAGGCACGTTCACCTTTTCTAAAAATTTAATATTATTTATATAAGGCATTAGAACTATTTTATCTCAAATATTTATAACTGCTACTGGGTGATATAAGAAAAATATGAACAGGGAATGTTTGATTTTACTTTAATTTTATTCTTAAATAAGATGAAAACTAAGTTTCTGTCCTCTTCAAATATTTGAAAAGAAGAGCATAAAATGTAAGTCTATAGGCCAATGACCCACATAGGTAGAGGCGTCATAAATAAATAAATTTTATTTCCGATGATAGGCGAATCTGTTGAACGACCCGAATCCGAATTGAATGGCCTTTAATTCAGTTCGCAGCCTCCTGCAAATCTGAGGTAGAAGTTTCGAGGAAAGCTCATTAGGAACTTAATTTTCCTCTGCTCCGATTAGCATTTTTCTACCAGTTCTTTTTGTTGCTGAAGGATTTTCTGATAGCTTGGTTTTAACTTGTGTAGTTTTCGGTAACTTATTTTGGTTTTTAAAAAAGGATTGAAAAGACCGAAACATAAAAAATAGAGATAAAATACAACATCCTGTGAGAGGTTAAAATGGTTTTAAAAAAAAATATATAAAAAAAAATAAAAAAATAATAAAAAAAAAAAAAAACATAAAATAAAATAAGAAATAGAAAACAACTTTAATTAAATATAATTGAACAAAAATATAAAACTTTTTAAAGCTGTTAAAAATGTATTTAAAATGCCCTCTTTGCTCTCACGAACTGTGTGTCTGTAACCTCACTTTATCACCATCTTGCCTAAACAAACTAAAACGTATTGAGTAATAATGGGTAGGTCCTCTTTTACTAGAATGTTATTGTAAATTTGATAAAATAAAATTAAGGTGACATAATGACACCTAAGGTGATATAATGACACTTAATAGCATAACAGCTTTCTGTGCCTACGGTCACGGTTTCATACCGCAGTTTGTCCTAGGATTTTTAATGGGAGTGAAAAATCCTTAGTTATGCAATCCTTCGGAAGGGACGTTAAAATGTGGTCCCGGCCTGTTCGATGTCAGATACTAGTTAAAGATCCCTATCACAATAAAACTTGGACAGATTTCATCAATATATCTTTATCTTGGGTTCCTACCCCATTTACACACACAACCTTTTGAATCCTTGGTTTAGTACTTTATATTTTATTGATGGGTATAGCTGTAATCTCATCCCGAATGTGTTGTTTTTAAACTTGGATGATTCTTGGTAGCACTACGTAGCATTCTTCTGTTTGTAGTTCGTCTTCATAAAAAAAAAAAAAAGCAAACAAAAAAACGAACAGAAGCTGTTAAATCGAGAGAGCGAGAGAGGCACATTCCCATTCCGAGAAATGCCCCAGCTCGGGAACAAAGGATTCATTCTCCGCCGCCGCCACCCTGCCCATCAACCTACGAGCTCTTCTCAATCCACCCTACTTCGAATACACCCTTTTGACTAGTAGAAAAACAAAAAAGTATTGTCCATTTTTTGGTAAAGTACTTATTATAGCATTTTCTATTTTTCCATTAAAAGCTTAGAAACATAAACATAAAAATATTGCAGAATAAATACTTGAGACTCATCCGAGATAGACACCAATTGAGACGTTGATTTCCAAAAGGTACTATATCCGTTCTAGGACATTTTACAGGAGACGAGAAAATCACTAATTATTATATTATTAAATTAGCTAATTTGATACTTTTGAAAATCCAGAATTGTTTTTTTATTATATTAATAACATCATATTTTTTTTTTTCAAACTACAACAATTTTTATTGAGTAAAATTACAATCTGTCCCAATTTGGACATTAATAGTAGTGCTGAAAGATATCATACATACTACATTCATACAATAAACATCATATATAACGTTATGAAATGAGATGTTTTGGTATAATTGAGAACGAAATTAAATGTGTAATTAGTTCCTTTAGAAAATAGTTATATTTCTAAATTGCGTTTATAAAGGAGTT
Organism: Piezodorus guildinii; assembly: GCA_023052935.1. Classification (NCBI taxonomy): domain Eukaryota; kingdom Metazoa; phylum Arthropoda; class Insecta; order Hemiptera; family Pentatomidae; genus Piezodorus; species Piezodorus guildinii. Next base: position 102,966,103 of record CM041294.1, on the reverse strand, counting down.
AGGTGTACATTAGATAAAATCAAATAGAAGATTTAGATAAAACTAAATGATGAGAATACAAATATGTAAAAAAATCAATTATGTAAAAAATGCCCTTTAGTACCTTTTGGAAATCAACGTCTCAATTGATCTTATGCATTACTGTTTGAATGTTCCTAGCATATCAACTTTCATTTGCAAGATAACTACAGATTTTTTCAAAGTTTTTTAAAACAGTGAGCATGGACCATATTAGGGACATTGTAAATTATTCCAAAGCTGGTTTAACGTATAAAACTTATCTTAGTCTATGCCTGTCTCTTTAGATGGTCTTTTTGTTAATTTTTCCTATATTATTTTTCTTATTTATTAAATTATAACTTAGTATTCTAATAATCGTTTACGCGTAGAATGTAAGAAAGCCTATCCGGCTTGAAACACCATTACATCTTGTGTAACTTTAAGTTTTATGTAACTTATGTAATTGACAATGAAATACTTATCTACATACCTACGTTAATAACTAAATTTTTAAATTATCCATATCTAGCTCCAACCATCCTTATTCTCCTCTTAGGTTGAAATGGTCTACAGATCTCTTATAACTAAGAAATGGCAGCGCAGACAATGGCTTTTCCATTCATGTCCAACGAGAATGTGACTCTAGTGTCCTCACTCAGTTTCCACTGGCTCTCAAGACAGGTGACACGGCTAAATAAGAGGCGTTGGGATCTCCTGGTGCCATGTCTCGACATCCACCTTGGTGTCAGGATTTGATATGGAGTTGTCAAGGACAGCTTGTAAATAGATATGAACGTGGCCATAATTATCATGATTTTCTATTTTTTTATAGTATTTATTCTAATTTATGATTATTTATATTATTTCTGTCTACTTTGTAGATGTGGAATGAATGATGTCTTATAACTGTAATACTCATTACCCCAGAGTATGGAAAATTATTATATAAAATGAAAAACGTTCAATTTTGAAACTATATACTTTCTCTGCCGGTCTCATATTCATGAATGTCTCTCTCATACTGAGTTTTATATAAGTTAGTAGTATTATTTAAAGTGACCTTAGGTTCCGCCAGAATTTTATCTGAAAGTTTTTTTTTTTTTTTTTTTTTTTTTTTTTTTTTATTCGTATATATTACAATTTGTCATAATAGACAATAATAATAGTGCTACAGGATCTCATTCATACAATATTAACAATATAAACAAAAGGAAAGTCAAATTACATAAAATCAAATCAAAATAAGTAAACGTATACAATAACAAAATTAAGTAGACAAAATATTATCTAAAAGTATTTGTTAAAATTACATTGTATTGTATTTATTAAATGAAAAATATTTGTCAATTTGGTTTGTGATAAGATTCACTCAAAGTGTTTTCGATCCCTCTTTTCTTACATTTTTAGCCTTATTCTCAAAATATATAACCCATAATCCAAAAAAAAAAAAAAAAAAAAAAAAAATTCTTGTGAAATCGTTAGAGATACAATTACCCATTTATTTTGTTATTATTTTCTTTTTTACTAATAAGCTCTTTTAATTAGGAGATATTAGAAGTATTTTTTTTTTCTTCTCACATCTTTACGAAACAATTTACTTATTAATTATTTGATATATTGCATCACATTTATTGAAAAAATTTGTGATTGAGACATAATACAATTTGTTTCAATACAATAGTAATAATAATATGAGACCACATTTATACAATATTTACAGAAAAAAACAATGACAAAGTAAAATTACATAAAAATAAAAAGTGAATAAATACATATAATAATAAAAAATAAATAAATTATGATTGAAATAAATACGAAATTTACTAATGAATGAGCATCTTACGCACAATCATACCTTAATACAATATTGAAAATCTGCTGATGGAACCTCGGGTTTGACTTTCCTCTCACTTGTGGAGGTAAAATCAGAATCCAGAAGTCTCAGAGCTTCTCTCTCAGCGCTTGCTTCACTGGAAAAAAAAAGAAAAAAATTAAAAAAAGGTATATAGAAAAAAATTATAAAATAAAGAAATTAACTAAGTAAGAACATTTTATTATAATTTTACCCTTTCTATAAGGAAAAGATGCCTTGGCGGTTTTATTATTTAAATTACATCTGTCAGGATCATCTCACGGAGTAAATAAGTTTTCGGAATTCGATTACAACTTTTCAACAAGCCTATCAAAAACACTCTGAAACCTATTCCATTTAAGTAAGGTTTTCATCTGCTGCATTTCGCTTCTGTGTGCCAAAAATTATTCCCTCAATCTTCTCCCGTTTTCTACCTACGGATGGATAAAACGATTATATAAATTTAAATAATTTATTTATTTATCAAGTTTTGAATTAAGTTAATTTAATTTACTAAAGGATGTCATTAGATTCACAGTTTACATCAGTAAATTATTGTGGTAATTGTATTTTTTTTTTCGTTATTTCGATTTTTTCTGCTCGCTTCAAGAACCCTGTGAATTTTGTTAATTAAGCTGTATTTGTTAACTTTTGATGTTTCTAAATGCTAACAGAACATATTGGTATCAAGAAATTTTAGTATTATATTTCTTTAAAGAATCATTTACTAATCTAATTGGTTCAGAATAAGATAAACTATAAAAAAATTATTGGTGGCCAAAGTTTAATTAAATTATTAAGAAATGAGCAGATCCACTCTTTATGGACTCTTGGTTTCGAAAGAATGGCCTTTAAATTAGATCGAAGCCTTCGGGAAAGCGGGGGTTGAAGTTTTCGGGGAAAGCTCATTAGGAAGTTAATTTTCTTCGGCTGCGATTAGCATTTTCTCAACAGCCCTTTTTGTAACCAAGGAAATGTCTGGTATCTTTTATGATCTTTCCGTTGTAGTAGGTTTTGTTATAATACGCTCTTCTATTTTCGTGCATCGGTTTTGCAGCTAAATATACTCGTATGTATAGAAGCAAATATTATATTTTCGAAATAAAATCTATATTACTTTCACTTACCTTCTATATGAAATATATATTAAGAGAAATAATTGCAATCGTGAACATTTTGAGTTAGTTGAGTTGAAAAGTTGAGTTTTCACCGGGAATAAATAAACGTTTTACGGTCCTAACTCTTAAGTCCCGAAAAAAGGTGTGTGTATGTGTTTGTGTGTATGAGTGTGTATGTAAGTGTGTGGTAAGTCTTACGCGAAAACCAAAAGTCACATGAAACTGAAATTTCATATTTTTCATATAACTATACGTTCGAGATGTAACATAAACTTTTTCACTAAAATCGGCTGACTGAAAGTGCACTTTATACCGTGCATTTAGCACCTCTTTAAGTTTTTATATTAAAAACAGCTCTAAAGATTTTGTTAAAAATCGCTATACAGATAGAAAATTTAATGTGCTTTGATACGATGTTAGTTTTATTTTGATTGAAATTGTCTGAGAGGGCTTAAATGCCGATATGTTAAATGTTATTCCCCTATTGTACCTTTTTGTATATTCCAAAAAAGCTAATTATATTATTGTATTAGCATTGATAAGTTGACAAGTTGAACGAATTTGATAACGAGCTACAGAAAGAAAGGGCAAAAATAATTTTTGAGGTAATTTTTTTTAATCTTAACATATGAATAGTATACAGATGTATAATATATCGTTAGAAAGCTAAAGATTAAAAAAAAAAAATGTGATCTTATTTACAAACTTGTGAAAGGTAATGTAAAGTGACCAAAGGGACACAAACATAAATATTTATTTTACGTAATAATTTTATATTGTTATATTATTTAATCTAAAACATATGTTCCCCAAAATACTGAATAAAATGCTTTGGGGGGTTTCCTGTAGCATGGTGGTTAGCATAACAGCATCCTATACCAAAGGTCTAGGGTTCAAACCCACAGGTGGCCCTAGGATTTTTTATTGGGAGTAAAAATTTCTTAGTTATGCCGTCCTTCTGAGGTGACGTTAAAAGATGGTCACGAGCCTGTGTGATGTCAGACACTCGTTAAAGATCCCTATCCTAATAAAATCTGTATAGGCAAAATTTAGGACTCCCACTGTAGCATCGTCCGATTAGCCATAGCAGCATAAAGGGGTGTTAAAAAAAATAAACAAAGAAACAAACAATGCTTTGATTTGTTTTAACTATATTTAATTTAGTGGTTGTTTCGTTGATTTTAACCATTGAAGTAAGTGAAAGTTGTGTGTTGCCCGTACCAGATTTTTCCATTTAAGTAGTGGTGTAGGTGTCTAAAGATAATCTGTAGGCGCGATTGCCGGAATGTAGGGCAAATATGACATAGTTTCGTATTCAAGCTCCAACAGTTTTCATTATATCACCCGTAGACATGTGACCGGGCCTTTTCATGCAACAAAATACATTGCATTGATTTAACATGGCGATTCGGCTTTTACTAAATCATTGCAGGATTTAAGATTTCTTAATTTTTATTTTCTATAATGTTATTTTTATAAATCAAATATTCTAGAATATGAATGCGATACCTTAAATAGTCACAAAAAAAAAATAATAATAATAATGCTCATGGAGAAATGATTGGTAGATTATATCGCAAACATTATCTAAAGTTTATTTATTCCGAACCAACGAATAAATAACGTATTTATTCAAAGCATCTAAAATAATATAGAATCAAATCGATATTGACCTTTATGCTGTTAGATAAAGAGATCCAAATAGGATAATTGCTATTAATCTAAAGAAAAGAAATATATAAAGTAAGTTTGGGTGAAAAAGAGGTTTCTAGAAGATAAACTGAGGATTTCCTTATCAGCACGATATCGTTCCACCACGAACTTAACATTCAACGAAGAAACTTTGTGGCTAATGATTAGCTCATCCAACTTTACGTTGGCTCATAAACGAAATGTGTGTTCTAAATGGCTTATATCAAGCTATTACTGCAGCTAAGATTTTTACTTCACATCAGTCGTTTATGGCTCTATATTAAAAAGATTTAACATACTTAATTATTCATGTAATACATAGTTTCGTTTTCAAGTTAGTTCAATACAATTAAAAAATGTTATGATAAATCATAAAACCTTAATTAAGCATACAATGAAATAAAACGGCACTTCTGCCTGTCTCTAATAAATATTGCAACTGAACCTGAAATAGGAATGTACCTAACTTATTTAACATCAAGTCTGATTAATTCTAATAAAGAGTGGCATATTAGTTTTTAATTGTAATATAAAATTAAATATGAAACATTGGTCAGTATCTCTGAATAAATGATATATACTATATAGATTAAGTTCTAATAGATTATTTTTCATTTATTATTGACTTATTGAATAATAAATTATAATGTATTTTTTTCTGATTAAAGCTTGTTGAGATTTAAATATAATATTTACCTATGGTTTAATTCTAATTGATCGCCATTAAAATATGCCTAGATGCTGCTGATGTTTTTGTGATAAGTTTATGTTTGTATCTTTTTTATGGTTGAAAAAATTTATCCTTATTTGTTGGGAAATTTTGTGTAACACTATATTTGTCTCCATATCACCCTCCAAGCAAGATTGGTCATGAAAAATTCATTGAAATAATTGTTGTGTGACTTTTAAGTTAACTTTAATTAATTTAAAAAATATATTTTATTTACTTCCTTTAATCCACCAATTGGGCTATTTTCAAGCCTCGTCATGTATATTGCTTTATTTTATTTTCCTATATTTTCGATTGATTCTATTATTATTATTATTATTCGCAATGTCATCTAAATATCCCAGTTTTACCTTTCTACAAGACTCCATATAGGTTAAGCAGTCTTATTTTTTTTTTTTTTTTTTTTATTTTTTTTTTTTTTTTATTATTTATTGGAATTTACAACTGTATACAGGAATACAACTAGTAAATTAGATGAAATATATAAAGGCATGAAACACATGTAGAGAAGCTTCCCAATGGAAGCACTCTAAAAATGATTTAAACTAGAAGGTCTCGGGGCCATCTCCTTTTCAGACGCCTCGGAGGATTGTCAGGAATCGAAGAGGAAGAAAGGTTTGAAACTAGAGGATTAGGGTGGGAATGGAGTTTGCCATGAAAGGAATGGTATCTAGATCGGGCCAAATCAGCAACATACGGAACATTAAGATCTTTATGGATTAGTGTATTCGTGACAAAGTAAGGAGCATTGAGGATTTTACGAAGGATTTTGGATTGTAGGGATTGTATACGGGAAGAATTCGATGGTTTAGTAGAGCCCCAAAGCTCTACTCCGTAAGTCCATATCGGCCTTATGATAGTCATGTAGATGAGTCTTTTGTAGTTAAATGGAAGATTAGAACGTTTGTCTAGTAAGTGTTGAAGTAGTCGAAAACGTCGAGCAGTTTCTTGTCGTTTAAGTCTCGTATGAGGGTTCCAAGTGAGACGTTTGTCAAGGTGCAGTCCTAGATATCGGATCTGTTCAACCGGGACAAGAGGAGTATTATTGAAGGAAACAGTAGGGCAGGATGTCATAGGTTTACGACGAAGGGTAAAGGTAATTTGGTTGGATTTGTTGGCATTTATTTTAATTCTCCAGTTCTGACACCACACTTCAAGGTCTCTGATGTGGGATTGGAGAGTTTGAGAGGCAATAGTTGGATCAGTATTGACTGATAACACACAAGTGTCTTCAGCGTAGGTAGAAAGGAAAGTGTTAGGATGGGATGGGATATCAGCTGTATAAACTGTGAAAAGAATAGGTCCCAGGATACTGCCTTGAGGAACACCAGCAAACTGATTAAAAATGGATGAATAGGAATTATTATGATTTACTTTGAAGGATCTGTCAGTGAGGTAGGACTTGATGATAAGGAAATATGTAGGGGGAAGGAAATTGCGGAGTTTGTAAAGCAATCTCGGGTGCCAGACTCGGTCAAAGGCTTGCTCTACGTCGAGGAATGCTCCCGTGCAGTACAACCCGCGCTCTAATGCAGACGAGACAACGTCCACCACACGATGACATTGCTGGATAGTGGAGTGGGACGTTCTGAATCCAAACTGGTGATCAGGAATTATGGAATTAGTATCTAGGATGGGATATAGGCGTTTCAGTATAAGTTTTTCCAAGATTTTACCCATGATTGGTAAAAGTGAGATGGGACGGTAAGAAGATGGATTTTCAGGCGGTTTCTTAGGTTTGGGTATCATTTTGACAATGGATAATTTTCAGGAAGCAGGAAAGTATGTGGAACGGAGTACGGAATTATATATGTAAGTAAGATATAGGATAGCTTTTCGAGGAAGGAGTTTTAAAATATGGGAAGTTATAAGATCATGTCCAGGAGCTTTGCGGGATGGTAAACTCTGGATGATGTTAGATATTTCAGTAGGATGGAACGCTTTAGGAGGAAGAAGAGTGGGATATCTAGTTCTGCTTCTATAAACTTAATGTGACCGGGATTATGAATATCTGGATGTGGATTAAAGGTTTTAAAAAGGTGCTGACCGAATATCTGGGCCTTTTCTTCATCAGATCTTGTCCAGATATGGGATTCAGTTAGGAGTGGATGATTACATTCTTTGTACTTCAGTAACTTTTTTGTGGTCATCCATAACGATCTGTCTGTAATAGTTAGTTTTTCAGTAAAGTTGAGTAAGTTTTGAATTTTAACTTTTCTGATTTCTGATTTTAGTCTGTTAGTAAGTTTGTTATAATAAGTTTTGTCTGAAGGGTATCTAGTCCTATGCCACTTCGATCTTGCTCTGCGTTTTTCCATTAATAATTCGAATGTGCTGTGGCAGGATAGTCTCCTGTGAGTTAGTAGTGCTAATGGTTGTAGTGTTGTCAAGTATACTACTGCTGATTGAGTCAGTCAGTTTTTCAACAGCTTTATCAATATCATGTTTAGTCTTTAGTGGTATTTTTAAGTCAAGTTTGTTTTCCAAGTCATATCTGAATCCGTCCCAGTCTACTCGTCCTGTAATCAGAGTGGGAATGGTGGGCTTAGGAACAAGGCTTGAATGCAAGGAAAGCAGAACCGGACTATGATCGGATGACAGGTCATTTAGGGATTTGATTGTGGATTGGGGAGAAGATATCTGAGAGGAAACAAATATGTCTAGGATATCAGGACGTTTTTTGAGGGATGTAGGCCAGTATGTCGGGTTCATTGGCGAAAGGATTGTATAACAATGGGTGGTGGAGACTCGAGAAAGGAGATTGCCACGGCAGTCTTACTTAAAATAAGATATACATGATACCATCGGTAGCCGAAAAGTTGTGATTATTTAATGAAAGGAAATAAAATAATTTTGGGCCTCGACCATATAACATTTTAAAACATTTATGAGTTAAAAGAATAATACAGTGAGAAGAAAACTGAAGACAATTTAGGATTTTAATCATGACCTTAACCTTGTTATCTGTATTTATAATATAGATTTATTTTTTATAAGGAATTAATTGCATATTCATTGGCTTAGGAACTGTTACCAATTTTCCATGTCATTTATTTAGCTAATCAGCAATTATAGAAAAGTATCATTTCTTCCATATTTGTTGTCGTTCTAATAAGGCCAGAATAATTAATTGATACAATATACAATGTACGTATAAAAGTACAATATTTATTATTATTTTTATTAAAAAATAAAAAGAGAAAAATCACCAGCAGTTGACACTGAAAGAGAAGTTAAATCCTATTTTCATACTGATTTGCTAAGTTGTCTCTAGTTCCTCTTCCTTGTTTTATTTGTTTTAGTTTTCAGGATTTTTTATTCGTCTCTTCTTTTTTAAGTTTGTCTCTTCTTTTTTTTACCTTTCTTCTTCTTTCTTAGCTTTTTTTTTAAAATCTTATTTTATTAGCATTTCTGTTTTTATCTTAAATGAACGATCTTTTTTATTGTGAAGGAAATTGAAAAATATTTTTAACAGGAAAGTTCAGCTGGCTTCGATACTAAAATTAGCTGGACTGCATATTATATTTAAATTCATTGATTTACATCCATTATCGACTTCGTTTCTTATCAATGAAATTGAATTATTCTTATTCATCTTTTATAAATCAGAAATGTAGATCATCAAGTGCTTGTTAGCTCACATGGAGTTGATTTTTTTTCTATTTGTTTAACAAAAAAAAAAAAAAAAAATATATATATATATATATATATATATATATATTTATTTATTATTTAAACAGTATTAAGATGTTAAAAATGTTTTGTTATCACTCATTATTACAAAATATATTGATCATATAATATATATTTTCGTTTATTAGAAGAATAAATTAAATTATTAAAAAAACAATAATGAAATTTATAATATGATATGATATAACTGTAGGTACATATATCAAAGTATTTATTTATTAACGTAAAAAATATGCCTGAAAGTAACTGCCTAACAGATAAAGTATCCTTCATGCTATAGTAACCCTTTTAAGCTAATCTTTTACCCAGAACTCTTCTTCATAAGCGTCTTACATGAAATCCGCAAACAAGATTCAAAATCCGCCATTTAAAACCGAATACTACATCTATCTGACAAACGATCCAAACTAGTAATCCTCTTTAAATACCTTATTTTTATTACCTTCATCAGGCCTCATTCGACCTACGAAATACGTTATGAGATCTGAATAGTTTTACAGATTTAACAGTTGTATTTTTGTAACGTAGTTAAATATTAATTTATATATATATATATATATATATATATTATATTATATATATATATAATATAAATAAATAAATAAAAAACCTTAAAAGATTATATAAACAAGTGTGGAAATATAATATCTTAAAAATAGATTTCGTATATATCGTAATTAATAATAATTATAGAGCTTTAATTATACTAATTAAAAATTACCACTATAGCATAGCCCTTAATTAAAGACAATTTCATTTTCTTAGATTATGGGAATCCACTAGGAAAATATATACTGTAACTTGTGTTGTCCCATCTCAAAAAAATGAAAACGAGAGCAGGCAGATGAGTAGAGAGGTGTGATGGCAACAGAGATGGGCCATCTTTATTCATTACTCCACATGCATCGATCGATAAGTCAAATTATTTCATTAACAAGAGTTGTAGGGTATCTCTGTTACACTAATTAAAAACATTTATACACGCACGTACATATATATATATAAGTTAAGGACTGATAAGGTAGACTATCAGTCTTAATTCCAAACCACCTTTTGTAAACAATAGAAATGTATATATAGAGGATTAGAAGACCAAATAAAGTTAGTGTTTGAATAGCCATCAAGCGTGTTGTTTATGCCCCTTTCATTATTTTTTTTAGTTTATATTTCGGACAACGCATAAGTCATATGTATATATATAATACTTTTAATGGTTTTGAGGTTTAGTCAATAAATATCCAACAATGTTATGGGGACGTTTTATTCATGTATTTAACTCATATTCATTAAAAATATTGAATTTTGAAAACATAAAAATAATAAATAGATGAGAGTATTATTGCAAAACAAAATTTAATATACTAAGTATACAGTAAGTAAGTATACAGTATACATAGTAAGCTTACAGTAATTGAAGTGAATATAAAGTAAAATATCTGGGGCGGGCTAGAAAAGACTTTCACTTGCCTCCCTTTTTAAAACCAATTAAAGAATTTTCAAATACATTTTGATAGACAAATAAATTGTTAAAGAATTGATTAAATTGAATTTCTATAGAAACATGTGTTTTATTAAATAATCTATTATATTTTTACCTACAAAAATCGGTTAGTTTTATCGGCATTTTATCACTCTGCATTAGCCTTAACAATTTCGTGTATCAGATAACATTTTTTTCTAAAATATTTAGCTATACAACAGTGTATTATACATCTGTATTACTATTCTTGTGTTCAAAAATTCATGAACAAATATTTTTGCTCTTTTCTCCCTTAATTTGCTCAACATGCATATTTAGCCGTTTATCAATACTAATAAGATAATGTGCCTATTTTTTTTTTTTTTTTTTTAAATCTACAAAATCAAAGGTAGTTTAGAAGAAGTAAATTCAAAATAGCGGCATTAAAGCCCTGTCAGACTATTTCAATCAGAATTAAACCTACATAATATTAAAGTCCATTAAATTTTACATCCATATAGCAAGTTTAATCAAAATCGTTAAAGCCGTTTTCGAGGAAGTCGTAAAAATTTGCAAAATACATGGTATAAAGTGGTATTCTTCTGGTTAGCTGATATTGAGGAAAAATGTGCTGTAACATCTCGGCGTATAAATGTCTCAAATATGAAATTTCAGTTTCGTACAGCTTTTAGTTTTTACTCTAAACATACCACACACACAGACATTTTCCCTGGACTTCGTAATTTTCCGTTTAATTTCATATATAATTAAGTGAAAATAAAAATTATACGTCATTATTGTAATTATTGCTTGTTTAAATCTTATAAATATATATTTAAAACACAGATTTATTGAAGTTACTCAGATTTCTAAGCAAAAGGGTGTTCTACTTAGAATCATGTTGATGTTCATAGATGAAAAAGGTTAACAGAGCGGTAAAACCCAGTGGTATAAGGTAGGGCTTTTCCTGAATTAATACGGTCTGAGAAAGGGGAGCTAGGTAATGTGCTAATAGGTAATATTAACCAATAGTTAATAAAAATGAGCTTATAATTAACAACGTCTACGTGTGTCTTTACTCTATATAGTCATTGATATATTTTCTCCATGCTTCCAAGTTATGTTTATCTTAATAAAGGTGTATAACGGGTACCTGAAAGATCTTTAATTATATTATAAATAATATAAATATAAATTACTAGCGACTCGCCCTTGCTTTGCGTGGGTGCAATTTAAATGTGGTGTAATTTATATTTTGATCAAATAAAAGTTTATTAATCTGTTCATCGTAACGAAAAGTGCACTTAGCAAGAAATTATTATGTTTATTATACAATGTCTATGAATTCTTATATTTGATCATCGGCAGAAATTAAAAACGTAAATTGGTCAAAAAATCAAAAATTGGTTTAGTTTTTATGTTTAGTGGTTCACGTTTAATTCGGTTTATTACAATTTTAATTTCATAAGAACTTTTTCAAAATAAATTTTAATGTATTAAAGTTAATTTAATTTCCACATGTGTCCCATTTAGTTTACAATGAAACTACTAATGTTTATGAAATGATCTATAAGTTTTTTTGTTTTTAAAAAATATTTTTATTGAAATTTACAACTGTATTTTGTAATACAACCAGTGAATATGCTGATAATGATAAAAAACATGTAGAGAAACTGCCCATTGGAAGCACTCTAGTAATCAATCTAAACAAGGTCTCGAGGTCATCTTCTTTTCAGACGCCTCGGAGGATTGTCAGGAATGGAAGAGGAAGCTAGTATTGAAACTAGTGGGTTAGAGCGGGAGTGGAGTTTGTCATGGAAGGATTGATACCTGGTTCGGGCCAAATCACCAACATATGGGACATTATGGTCTTTATGGATGAGTTATTGGTGACAAAGTAAGGAGCGTTGAGGATTTTTCGAAGGATTTTGGATTGTAAGAATTGAAGACGGGAAGAATTTGTAAGTCCAGAGAGGTCTTATGATGGTCATGTAGATGAGTCTTTTGTAGTTAAGTGGAAGTTTAGAGCGTCTGTCTAGTAAGTGTAGAAGTAACCGAAAGCGGCGAGCAGTTTCTTGTCGTTTCAGTCTAGTGTGGAGATTCCATGTTAGACGTTTTTCAAGTAGACGTCCTAGGTAGCGGATCTGTTCTACTGGAACAAGCAGAATATTATTAAAGAATACTGTAGGGCAGGATGTCATAGATTTACGACGAAGGGTAAAGGATTTAGTAGTATTTGTATGAATTTATTATAATTCGCCAATTTTGAAACCATACCTCAAGGTCTCTAATGTGGGATTGGAGAGTTTGAGAAGCAACAGATGGATCGTTATTGACTGATAACACACAAATGTCATCAGCATATAGCATAGAAAGGAATGTGTTAGGATGGGTTGGGATATCAGCTGTATAAACTGTCCAAGGATACTGCTTTGAAGAACACCGACAGACTAAGTAAAGATGGACGAATAGGAACTGCTGTTATTTATTTTGAATAATCTGTCAGAGAGGTAGAACTGGATAATGAGGAAGTAAGTAGGAGGCAGGAATTTGCGGAGTTTGTACAGCAGTCCTGGGTGCCAGACTCGTAAAGTGGTCTAAAAGTATAAATAACTATAACCAGTTAATAAATACTATGTTTATAACAACTTTTCCTTTATTTTAGCAAATTAGATATGATTTGTTACATAATCTTTTTTTCGAAAATCTTGACTACTGTATGAAGTATATAAACTGTACGATCACCATAGATCAGCTTAACTTCACTGATCCACAACATTCAAATTATTATTTGTGCATAAGTGTATACGCTTATAACATCTTTCTATTAAATAATCTATTTTATTGCATATTAACTATTCTAAAATGTTGCGCTTTCCAATGGTATATTATACTACTCTGTTACAACTTATATTTCAGGAGTCATTTTTTTATGACTTAGCCACAGATGGTTGATTTTTTACGTTTAAAGAAAAGCTATATTGCTATGGATTTTACTTATAACCTTCAAGAAACAAAGCCTTAAATGATGGTTAAAACCGTATCAAAATCCGTCCAGTGGTCTAGAAGGGGTTATCGGAAACCAAAATCTCTTTATTATTTTATATAATAATAATAATAATAATAATAAATCTTTATTTATTCTGGGACTAGTCCCTTTAGAATAACATTAAAGGAAAATAAAAATAAAAACTTTAAGGTCTTAGAGTATACAAAAAGAATACAAAGAAACAATAGAAATTACAAACAATGGATTAAAAAGCAGTCTTAAATAATAATATTGAAAATTAAACTAGATAATAAACATAATAAGAAATATGTACTTATATACAATTTTCATTAAAAAAGCATTTCAGTGTTTTTTGTTTTTTAACAATATACTAATAATATAATAAGTGCAAAACACCAGATAACATAAAATATAATAGGTATATAAACGCTTCTATCTGTTTTGTTATTAATTTTAATTGAAATTAGAAAACTAATTAGGATTCTTCGGAAATTGGAGGGACAGGAGATGATTGAACAGGCGAGATTTGAATGTCGGAAGAGTATTGGAGTCACGGATATAAGAAGGGATAGAGTTCCATAAGAATGAAGATCGAGTTAGGAAAGATCTGTCGAAAGCTGCAGTTATATATATGTACATATATGGGGAATAGATAATTAATATTGTATAAAAATTATATTATTATATTTATCTATCTAAGATAGATGATAGACAGAGTAAATATGGCTTTATTAGATCTCATTCGCCATTTCGCTTCCTTCTACCTCAAATATTTGAAGTGCAATCAGGATGAGTATAAAACAAATGAGTGGTGATCCCTGGAACCAATGAACTTTATAACCCATGGCTCATCTACAGGTATGGATTTCATAATTGGCTCCCTTCGCCAGTTGTTGATTACGAGCAACTACTGATTGGACCAATAACAGCCTATATTTCATCAGGTAATATTCGCCCTGATGGATGCTTCCTGGTCTGACAGATTGGGAGGTCACTGGCATGATAAAAAGGCATCATCACCCATCATTCAATTTCTCTAATCAGAGTTTTAAGAAGTTTTTGTTGTTTTTTGTATATCTGTTTTTTCTTAAATATAAAGAGATTTTTTAAGAAGACAACAGCTAATATCTAAAAAAATTTTAGGGATAAAATTAGGCTTTGCCAATAAAAAATACAATAAAACCACCTCAACGCTTATAAATAATATATGATTGTTAATTTCTTTCTTTCCTAAATCATCTAATTTGCTAATTTAGATGTATATGTTATATAAATACTGTTATGAACATTTAATTTATTAAATTATAACAAATATTATTATTATGCGTTACTAGACTGATTTTAATTAAGCATTTTGTTTGTTTCACAAATACATGCCTAACAAAAGATTTTAATTATAATAAATAGACGAATACCTCTTATTTAAAGAAGAAACCTAATATCAATAGACTTGGTGAGCCTGAGGGTTCAATGTCGACTCAACCAAATATTGCCTAAATATATCCAAAGAATATGCCTAAATAGGTTCTAACCGAAGCCCCCAAGATCAGACTTAACATAATCCTCCTATCGACGCTTCAGCCTACTTCTCGAACGCTTACCTGTCAGTTCAGAGCTTATCAACTCTTTCAGAATTCTTTATTAAGCCCAAAAACTTCACACGCCCATTAGAGTCGCCGCGATGTTATAAATTCAATTATACAGACAGGATAGTTCTGCTATTTGTTGTGTAACCTTTTGAATTCCTCGGTGGCCTCATCTCTCTTTGGAACAAATAATTTGCGTAGAATCTTATTCTCGAAAACCTTAAGCAATGTTTCATCCGACCACGTTTCAAATTCGTAAAGAACCATTGCACAGTGGACAATATGACTGATTTAGGCTGACACAATTCTGAAACTTGTCTATATTTAACCTTTGGGGTCCCAGATCCCGGAAAAAAATATTTTTTTAAAAATATAAGAAAAAATTATAAAAACTAATTAATTTTTGACACGATTGACCAGCGCACAGTAGTCAAACATCAAATTTAATTGCTAAAATCTACAACTTCCCTATATTTTACGTTTGAAGCCCCAGAATACGGGAAAAATAATACAAAAAATATAATTATGGCTCAGAGTTGCCAAAACCTACTAATAGATGTATTTTATATCATTAAGGAAATTCTTGAAATAATAGATTGTAAAAATTTTGATTCGGTGTGTTGTGTCTGGAAAAATTATGTATCACACAAAACGAAAAAAATCGCGAAAATTCTTTGTAATATATAAAACTCTACAGAGAAGGATTGACGAAACAAATCTTACAAACATATCATTGGGGTAACTTGGGGGTTATATAGTTTTTCGTTATTTAATAGGGGCCTACATTTACAAATTTCTAAGTTAACTCTACAGGTGAGATTGCAATGTATATTCAATAACAAGTTTGGAAATATAACTTCTTACCAGTTCTCAGCAATGTTAATTGTTAATTAAAAGCAAAAAGACTTTGCTCTTAATACACCTAAAACACAATAAATGACCATCAAATAAAGATAATCCCACTGCCAGTTATTAGGCACTTGTATGAGCAGGAATGACTCATTCATTTACTATTTATTTGTAAACCTGGTATGGCGGGAAATATTAGTATTAAGGGTTTTGCCAAATAACAATAAAAAGGTGAAGTACTGGAAAATTCCAAACTTTTGACTTAAATTTTGTCCACTTAAATAGGTGATTTTGTCCACTGTGTGTCGTATGAATAATATTTCTATAAACTCTAATCTTCAAGTTTCTTGAAAGCAGCCGCAAGCTAAGTAATTTTGCAACTAAATAATAACGCGCCGTTCCGGCCTTTAATCGGGACTTTATTAAAGAAGAAACATAGGTTCAGAAATAGTTTTAATTTTTTTTTAAGTGTACTGTAATAATTTATTTCTAAAATTAGTAATTTACTGCTTAATATTAAATTTATTTATTAATTGGATATTTTTTTTTTCTTTTTACTACGAAAGAGCACGAAATCTATGAAACGTCAAAAGTTTTTTTTTGTAAATGGAAATCGTTTAGAAATACCAAAACTAAATGTAACCTTTGTTTATTTATATTTGCCTTTATCATTGTTTATTATATTATATAAATGCAAATTTAGAAATTTGTGAAAACCAATCACAACTTTTTAATATTTTAACTTTTAAATAAGTGTTCTATCAGGTTATGTTACTTTTAGACTAAGAAAAGTTAAAGTGGCTATAATACAAAATTCCTATTTGACTACAAAATAAGACGGGGATATAACTTTTCACTTTTTTTTTATTTAAGGAACATTTATCATAAAAAATCCATTAAATAGTTATATTTTGCATCTCTAAAATTTTAATATAAAGATAGTTTTCACAAGGCCTCGCGAGGGAGCTAATAAACGTGTGCAATCGGTGTGAAAAATAATACAATACATATGTTCACTCTTAAATAATAATAATAATAATTCTTTATTTATTCTGCGTCAAGTCCCTTCAGAATAACATAATATGAAATAAGAAGGTGTACCTAAGACTTGAGTATTAGAGTAAAATAATTGAAAAAACAATAGAACTAAACTATTAACGTGATAAAATAAAATAACTCAAAAGCTAAATTCTCCACTGGTTTACGCCAGTGATGCGGCTGAGAGAGAGGCGCTGGGATCTCTTGGATTCGGCTTCACCCCCACTCGTGAAGGACCCCTTTAGCAGATTGTATATTGTTGAGTTTGTTAGTATGATGTTTATTTATTTCCCAACTTTGTATTTATTTCTACTAGAGGTTGTTGTTTTGATTTGTTTGTTGTTTTTATTAATTGTTATTTTTTTGTATATATTTGACTTTATTTATTTCCGATTTTATGTAATTTGACTTTAACATTTTCTATATATATTGTATGAATGTGTATAACATTACTATTACTACTGTTCAATATGAAAAAAATTGTAATATATCTCAATAAATAAATATAATAAAAAATAAAAGCTAAATTCTAAGAAAAATGTACAAACCGGAAAAATAAATAGTATACAAAAATATATAGTTGTACTAGTATTAATTATATCAAGTTGTTTCAGCACATTGGTCAAAAAGTGATGTTGAGAAAGACTACAGAAAGATGTTAAAAAACTTTCAGCCGGCCTCTTTTCGTCGTGAATTAAAGCCATATTAGAGCAAACTCTTGAGAGGTTTAGGGCGCACTCGATTTGAGGGAATTGAGTCAAACCGTTTCATACCCAGTTCCAATATAACTTTGACATGCTTTGAAAAGCCTGGTGTGGTATGGTTTAATTCCATCCGCAGAAAGTTAAATATACATCCCTTCCCTTCCCAAATGGACTATTCCTGTCTAGTTTATTCAAGCACAGTGGGGTTAAGTATAATTCCTTGCTTATCTGAGCGTATTGACATTATTAGTGAGTATATTAATTTTTAGAGCACTTATTTTTGTGTGTTAATAATTTTAAAAAAATTGAATAAAATTGTGCGCTTTTCAACGCGATTAATAAAAAAATGTTTCTTTTATGTTAAATAACTAAAAGGAAAAAAGGAGGGAAAAAATTGTAAATATTAGTAATTTGTACTAGAATAGACAAAAAAAAATAATAATAATAAAAAAATTGATAAAGTATGTGAAATATTTTAAAAGGATTGATATAGTATGCTGTGTTATTTAAGCAACCTGATGTATTTGGGCAGCATTCCAAATAAATAAAGCATTTCTCTCTTCTCTCTCTCTCTCTCTCTCTCTCTCTCTCTCTCTCTCTCTCTCTCTCTCTCTCTCTCTCTCTCTCTCTCTCTCTCTCTATTCATTATACGTATCTTCCATTAACTTTTAACATGGTAGTTAAGTGTACTCATCTGGTTGACTGATGAATTAGTTGTTGAAAATAAAACTTTTATTAAACATGTACGTATAATTTCTTTTTTTTTTATAACTCATACTGTTTTGTTTTAGAAAATTATCATAAGTATTTCGGGTATAAAATACTTTAAATCGTATTAGTAAGTAAAACATTTTTTTTACTTTAACTTACTTATATGTTTATAAGTAAGTAATACTTATATATCATATTTTTACTTTAATTTATTAACGGAAATTATTTTGATCTGGCAAATTTTTAATTCACATTCCCAACAGAGATACACGTTTTACAGTATAAAATGGGTACCTGAAAACTGGGGAAAAACGAACTGCTGAGTGTGATCTCCGTCCGCTTCCACATATTCTACCACGACCATCGGTCTGGAAACAGTACCCGTCCCTTTAATAAGTAGGATAGGGTGGTAGGGGTACAGGTTTTCATTAAAAAATTGTGTGGTGATAAGTTTTATTTCCCAATTTGTGAAAAAGATATTAATAATGACGGGGTAAACATATTGTTCTAACCTTTCAGAAAAAAAATATCTTTTTAATGCGATAGAGTTGATTTAGCTATAACATACATAAAATTTTAAAAGAAAAAACGATCGACTGTCATAATCTTTGAACTGTCAGGAAATAGCTTTACATTCCCTGCGATGCCTTAAGTGTCGCCATTAAATCCGGCACACTTAGAACAGCTAAAGAGATTATTTGACGATATTCCATTATGGAAATGAGATCAGCTCCAAGTGGGGCTAATAGGACTCAGGGGAGGGTGCTTTCTGAGTATCAGTCTTCATCCTGTCAATTCGGTAAGTGCCAGGAATTTCGTGTCGCTACTGCTAAGGTATATCCTATTAGGTTGGTCTTACTTAGCAGAAGGTGGGAAATTATATGAGCGATCAATTTACTTTTGAATACCAACTTTGAACAATTTTAACAATTATTGAAATGTATTAAATTTAAAAAAAAAAAAATTAAAATCCATTCAGATATAACTAAACGAGGAGTAAGACAACTCCCAATGTAGAAAGGGGAATCAGCTTGATGAGTCACTTTAACCACATTGTTTCTTATGTCAGTTCAATGAGATGTGGGGGTTATTTGGTAGGATGGTTTAAACAGATATCCCTTAGAACGTAGCAAACGAAGCGGGTCATCGCAAAATAATTACTGGAAAGTAGAATTTACGGTGGATTGTGCTGAGGTTGAGCCATCCAGAGAACTCATCTAATTTAAAGCGGCTGCAGAAGACAAGGTTTAATGACCGTAGCAGCCAATTTACTTGATGGTAGTAAAACGTGAGAATAGTTAATTAAAACCCCTATCTTTATTGACCTCAATTAGAAAAACAAAATAATAAATTAAAAGTATAACTTTTTTTGTCTTAGATTATATTAATGTGAATTAACGAAAGAGGTCAGTGAAGCTTAATGATTTTTCTTTGATAGAAAAAAAAAAATTAACATTTTTTTTTTTTTAAGAACTGATTTTTAAGATGCTAAATATGTTTATTCATTAGGTAGCTGTGGCGGAATCTTCTGGTGTAAAGGACTAAGGGAGATTCTTAGGAAGACTATCGGGGTGGGGATGGAGTGAGAGATAGAAGACCTTCGTCTTTTTGTAATACTCACCGACATGCGACGGGTGTCTGGTCTTAGGGAAGGAGTCCGGGAAACATTAACTAAGGGAAAAAATATAGGAAAGGTGACCATAGGAACCATACAAATTTTTAGGTTTTCGCTGACAGTTTAAAAAAAAGTTATATATAAATCACAATTGTAAACCTGGATGGTAGCTGAAGTGAGAAGAAGTCTAATTCAAAAAGGGAAATTCGTTAAAGGCAATGAATAGTGATGGTTCAAAACATGGTTATTAAAGAAGCAGATTTAAATGAGAAACGTTAAAAATAGTAGTCTCATGTTATTTTGCCAAATATGATTAAAACTGATCGTTTCAACATGACCATTCGACATTTCTTTTTTCTTTTTATATATGTGTATATATAAGGTGTAGATTCTTTTAGGTGAAGGTCAGATTTTTTATAAATAAAATTGGAGGCTGATGTCTACTTCACCACTATTTTATTGAAAAAAAATATTCGCACTACGTTTCGGCTACAATGCCATCTTCAGGTGCAGTGGAACAACTTAGATTTAGTGTGGGTAGCTGCTTCCTAGTCAAAAGATGGCATAGAAGATGGCATTGTAGCCGAAACGTAGTGCGAATATTTTTTTTCAATAAAATAGTGGTGAAGTAGACATCAGCCTCCAATTTTATTTATGTGTATATATATATATATATATATATATATATATATATATATATATATATATATATATATATATATTGACTTCACTAGTACAAGCGGATAAAATTAATGTTTAGCTGGTCAAAAATAAATTACTTTCATTTAAATGTTTATTTTTGCCTAACTTACCATACATTTAGTATGGTTATGCTGTACATGGAACGAAGAGAAAGGAATAAGAAGATATACGAAAAATATTTTGAAAGGCAGCATGAAGTCGATTTAGGTCGGTCACATTCTGCGGTTCTTTGACGTATCGAGATCTAAAGAAATGGCTGTCAGAATAATATCGGAACTTAAAGGGAGCAATATTAGCATCCCATGTCGCCTTCTACCTATTACTTGCTTTTACAGGCAAAAAAGCCTGTAACTGATACATTCTTCCCCCTTTTTACTGTTCAGCTGTATTTTACAGAGTCCATAACAGAAGATATAAAATTATTATATTATTTATTAAGTAAAAAAAAATAAATAAATTAATAATATATATATATATTTTTTTTTTATTAATTATATATATATATATATATATATATATATATATATATATATATATATATATATGAAAATCTTATATTTTATCTTGCTTCGTTACCAACTATTAAAATTATTATTATTAGCTACCTTTTTATTAATTACAATTGTTCATTTTTTTATAGAATTTATTTTATATCGTATATGTATATATATATTTAATAAATTATTTATTTATTCTGGGACAAGTCCCTTAAAAATAATATTACAAAATACATTAAAATATAACTTTAGTGTCTTAAATTAATAATATAAGACACTTTTTTTTTCTTAAAATGAACATTAGTAATTAATTTAAAGGTAGCTAATAATAATAATAATTCTAATAGTTAATCACAGAGCAAGATAAAAGAAAAATATATGCATATATAAAAATCAGAATTAAAAATTTTGATTAAAAGAGATTTACAATATAAGCGGAATTTTAATGAAGTAAAATAGTTGAATAATGTGCAAATGCCACGCAGAATACAATGTTATATTTCAATTATAGTTTCTATATGTTTTTTTACTATAACGATATTTTTTTGGTATTCTGGTCAAAGGTGGATCTATTCCGAATCCAGAAGAAAATCCCTACTTGGCATCTTCCTATTCTATTCCTTACAAGCCAGAAAACCTTCCTATATCTTTGACCTCCTTACTCCGCGCTCTTCCGTGCACAACCTAAATACATGATCTCAACCTACTGATCTATTCCTACTTTTTCCTACTCTTCCTATTACTACTCCTACTATTCCTACATACGTAAAAATGAAAAATAAAATTTTTTACCTATGTATATATTAGATATATATTACCTACACGGCCTGTCGCGATAGAGAAAAAACAAAACAAAAACATATTTGGTATGAGTATTTTTCACGTTTTAGGATCTCCTTAGTCAAGATAAACTAATCATGAAAATGTTTACTGTGTTTGTAAGTGATAGGCCTAGTTCAAAAACAGAATGTCATTAGAAAATAAAATAACATTTTCACGCAACGTTTTTACAAAAATTGAATTTCTAAGGGTGCCTCTTTTTATAATAGATTTTATACAACTTTACTATTTACTATAAAACGGATTTAATTATTGTTATCAAACTCGTTATATCGATGAGATATTAATTGTTGTCGCAAAAAAATGAGTTATTCTAATTATAATGGAAACAGAAAAAAAAAAGCCAATATGAGAGGCTGTTGATGTATCTCTTTGTCGGCTTGAGTTATCTAACGTTTACCTCATGTGAGATTTAGAGCCCTGACAAATGTGGTCTTAAGAAGATGGATATGTCTCTGAGAAATATGACCCGAGTCTGTAAGACCTGGCTTTCTAAAAAAAAAAAAACAAGATGAGAACATATTTTTTTATATAAATTGTTATAATATCATGAAACCATATTTTATAACGGAAAGATAACTATTTTGACGCTTTGAAACATAAATAACTTCCTGGTAATCGTTTTCTTTTTAGATTTTCAACGACTTGATTTCTTTTTTTGTACTCCTTTGTCGGCTTCTTTCCTTAATTTTTTAAGAAAAGGCGAATTGAAAAACTATATATAAATATCTACCAGCACTCCTCACAACGGTGATTGATGCAATATATATATTAAGATGTTATAGAGTCAGCGATGTTCATGATGACTGATACTGGGGATATATCTGCAGAATGTGTTCCGTAGTTAGCACAGTGTTGTAGCTCTGGTAGAGCAGGCGTCTTGGGTCAGCATCATGGGTTTTTTTTTTTTAGATTATGTTTTTTTTATTTTTCAATATTTTACAAATGGCCACAAGCCTCAAATATTATACATGTTGTGGTAGTTGCACCAATTACATGTTAGATTTACGAGATTTTTACAGTAGGGATTAATGGTAATTGTAGCCTATGGTAACAGTAGAAAGAATCTAAAAACAAAAACCTACACAATAAAAAATAAAATAATTTAAGTAAAAACAAAATAATTAAAGTAAAAAAACAAAACAAAAAACAATTGAAGTAAGAACAAAAACAATTTATTGTAAAAAACAAAACTAAGTAGAAACAAAACAATAAAAAATAACAATATTTTGGTTATATGCTTATAAATCAAATTTACAATGTTTTTTTTTATTTTATTATTTTTTACAATTCAAAATTGATGCAGTTGTAGCGGAGTGGGTACTCTAATCTTCAGTTAATCCTACCACTCGCAGGCATAAATCGGGTTAGCCACTTGGCCACATAATTTGTCTCATTCATATTTTTGGTTGTGAATATTTTTGATATGTTCATTAAATTTATTTGTATATATTTTATAAAATTTGTACCAGGTGGCTAACAAAAATGTAACCTTCCTGTAAATAAAACATCTGTTTTTTAATGTTGTTGATAAAGCTTGTATGAACATAATAAATGTGTTTTTTTTTTTGGTTATAAAAGCTTAAATTACGAATTAAAAATTAGTTTTAACGAAACATGTTAAATTGGTGACCCCGTGTGATCCGAGAGCTGTGAGTACATAGTTTTAAGTAAGCATTTTTACAAAAATGGCATCAAAGGGTGTGTTTAATCTTCTCACGCTATACGAATTCGTCGCCTTCTGGACGAACAGCAGCTCGGTGACCGAAAACCGTAGCGTTTCCTTAGAGACCTTCAACAGCGAAGTAGTTCATTGCTTCCCGAGGATCTCATTAAAGTTATTTGGTTACGGGGACTCCCTAATAAGATGCAATATGCCAGCAACAAGCTATGAGCAGGACTTAAAAAATCTTTGTATTATAGCGGGTAGGATTGCCGACTTTAGCGAAGGTCAAAACCGCGAAGTTGCCGCAATAAAGCTACCCCACCCCTCTGAATTTGAAACCCGTTTGCTCCCTACTCTGGAGAGGTTGACTGAGAGGGTAACAGCATTAGAAGCTCGTGAGTCGGGCTCAGGGAAATCGCAACGACGTCGACCGAAGAATCAGAGTCCTTGTTTTTATCATGCTAGATTCGGAGGACGGGCGATCAAATGTATAAAGCCGTGTACTTGGAATGGTGATTCCAATCCTTCGGAAAACTAGAACTAGCAGTAGCTGAGGCGGAATCTGCTGCTAGACGCGTTAACCGCGGACTTTTCGTTTACGACCGGCAGTCCCGTACCCGGTACTTGGTGGATACAGGAGCTGCAGTATCAGTATTCCCGGTGAAGAAACCTCTGAAGGCCAAACCGGGCAAATTCTTTCTTTATGCAGCAAACGGGACACCTATTCCTACCTATGGGGAGCGCCTTATCGAAGTTTGTAACGGACGGCCTTCTTTTTGTGAAAATTATGGCTTGAGTTTTCTGGACATTAATTTTAATCTTCCATTTTGAAATATACCGGATAAGTTTTTTGAGGAGAGCCTGTAACCTATTGATTATTGTATCGATCATATATGAGGATGTATAAATAGCCGTGTCGTCGCCGTATAGGGATCGGCAGCGACAACAACCTCTGTCGAATTTGTCTCGAACCATAGACCAAAAGGTGCACCAGACTTCTTTTTATTATTACAGAATAGCTGAATCATAATCATGGAGCACCATGCCAATGTTTGGTTCAGCTAAAAGGGATCGAAGAAGAGTTTTCACCAGAAACCTTATTTAGGATTCCCTGAGTCTAAGAAACCTATGCCCACAAAATATTATGTATGTGTATGTGTGAGTGTAATAAGTCTAGCTCAAAAACGAGTTTTATAAAACTGAAATTGAATACTTTAAAGTAT
Organism: Piezodorus guildinii; assembly: GCA_023052935.1. Classification (NCBI taxonomy): domain Eukaryota; kingdom Metazoa; phylum Arthropoda; class Insecta; order Hemiptera; family Pentatomidae; genus Piezodorus; species Piezodorus guildinii. The sequence goes on along the minus strand of CM041294.1, from coordinate 102,941,118 downwards.
ATGCTTGAGATATTATTGCAACTTTTTCATCATAATCATTGAACTATTATTACTATGTGTTTTGCACCATTTTTTGAATTTCTCTAAAACACTCCTTACGACTTACATAAACTCACTAAATCGATGTACAATTTAATAGGATCATTTATGTGTCATTTTTATTGAAATAGTATAAAAATATATGCGTATATTAAATTTTATTAATAAAGCCTCTTAAGTATTGTTGATTCAAAAATTGCAATAAACTACTATAAATTACTATTGATAAAAAACCAGCTACCTATTGATGTTCTACGAATTTGATGATCTACTTAAGGAAAAAAGATCAAATATATATTTTAAGGTATTTTTTCCGAACACATGAATATTAACAAAGATGTATTTTATAACATTCGAAAGCTGAAGGTTTTAGGAATAAATTTATCTTATGTACAACGTTGTTGAAGACAATGTATTATTATTATTAGGTAATGAAATTAGGCATAAACTTTATTTTTTATATACTAAAACTTTATATTATTTAATCTAAAACAAATGATTCCAAATTTCTGAATGAATATATATGTAATATTCTTATAATTTTTAAAGTATAAATTTATTTAAACGTTCTTAAATTTTTTTTAACAGCCTAGGTAAGAGAAAGTCGTGTGTTGCGCGCACTAGATTTTATTCAGTGCACTTGATTAAGTGATTCATTTTTTAAATACCCTTTTTGTGTAATAAATCTGAAGGTATATAATAAATCTTGAAAAGAAAGTAATAGATTAAAAATATTACTACTTTTCCGGGACCATATATAACTAGGCTGTACTACAGTGTGAACTTAGTTATATAACTGCCAATGAAGGCGTAGGCATGGACTGTTTCAATAAAATATTCATTATGATTACTTTAGATATAAAGGAGCTCCAAGCACTTATTTATTCCGGCTCTGAATAAACAAAATGGCTGGTGACAGGATAGCTTTAAGAGAAATTCATACAATATTCAGATATATTCAGATGGCTGTGGACCGTTGGGAGTTGTGGTCTCTAGCTTCATTTCCGTTTCCTGTCGTTTCTGACAAACAGTTGCTTTATTTATGGTTTATTTATTATATAATAGCCTGTATTCGAGAGAACTCAGAAGAATGATTGTTTCTTATAGTTGTCATCGAAATAAATTAAGCTTAGAGTAAGTATTTGATTTTATTTAGTATACTTAAAACACCATTTCACTAAATATTTTATTAATTTTTAATCAACGTATAAAATATTGATAATAAAATAGTTTCCTAAATATACTACTTTCTGCCTTTCAAAATACGTTTGGTATATTTTCTTATTTAATTATCTTTGTTTCATGAAAACATAACCATACTGAATATATAAGATTAGACACAAATAAACATTTTAATTAAAATAATATATTTTTTCAGCTAAAAAGATATTTTATTAAAGTGTACTTACAAGGTCAATGGAGATTAAGGAAAATAAATTAAAGAACTAAGAATAAATATTTTAACTATCCTCCGAGTATATTAACTATATTAGCAAAAATGGTTAAATTGTATATTGCATTGTAAAAAATTAAAAGAGTTTATTATAGATCAGAAAAAATATGTAAATAAATAAGTTGACAACATATTAAAAAATAATAGCCACTATGCTATATTGTTTAAATTGTTACTTGATTGTTGAACAATAAAGGAGATTAAAAAAAAAATTGGTGCGGGCAACACACGACTTTCACTCACCCGACTATATAATCAATTTAAAAACTACTAAATAAACCTCAATTTAAAAAAAAATTGAAGTTGAATTAAATTAAATGTGTATTCATTTTCGTTGGAAACACATGATTTAGATTAAATAATATAACTATATTAAATTGTTAAACAGTAATAAGTTTTTTTTTCTTATCTTCCTACTTTATTTACAAAAATAAATACATAAACAAGTAATAAGTAATAAGTTTATTCCCCATTCGTCACTTTATATCTACTTTTAAAACTCTGTGTATTAGATAATATTTTTTTCTAAAATCTTTCTCTTTCCAACGGTATATTATACGTCTATATTACTGTTCTCATTATCAGTAAACCAAAAACTACGTTAAAAAATAGTTTTGCTCTTTTATGCTCTAGTTGGTCATAAAATTCATCCACCTTGTATATTTAGCCGTCCTTTGTCGATGTCATTATGACTGTACGGTTTATCCTTTGGAATGTACAAAATTAAAGGTAGTTAAGAGAAAGAAAATTTAAAATATTTACATTTAATCTCTGTCAGACTGTCAATCTGAATGAAACCTTCGTCATATTAGAGCTTAATAAATGTTACATGAATATAGCGAAAAAAAGGTGCTAAATACACGGTATAAAGTGGTTAGGTGATTTTGATGAAAAAGTTGCTGCAACATCTCGGGCGTATAGTTGTTTTAAATATGATATTTTAGTTTCGTATGGCTTATCGTTTTCGGGTCAGACTTATTACACACACACAGACCTTTTGTCGGGACTTGGTCCTTTGGACACAGGAGACCCTAAAACGAGTATTTCCATCGAATTCGAAAATTTTCACGATCGCAAGACTTTCCCTTACTATATATTTTATATATAGTTAAGTAAAAGTAAAAAAATAAAAATTGAATATTTACTGTGGTTAAGCATTGCCACCCAAAGGAGAAAAAAGGAACATTCTTGCATCTCTTGGATGACCCTCTGCTGAGAAGAACCAGGTCACTGCTCGTGAATTATCAACACCCGATTACATCGCCCCCGCCGCCTTTACTCACTTCTTACCCTATTCCCTTCAAGTGTAATAAAACATTACTTACACTGTAAATACTCCTGTGCTAAATTGTTATTAAAATGTACCTAATATTTAAAAATTATAATATAGAAAAAAACTTTTCTGGCATCATAATTACTTGTTTTTTGTTATCTTCGGAGATTATTTTTGCCAAAAAATATTTCGAATATTTCAAGAAAAGTCAATATCTTATAATTTAATTTTTCTCCTTAATCTTATCGTGTTCTACCGTTGGTCATTTTTTTTTCTTATCCTTCGACTTTATTTACAATAAATACATATTTACATACTTAACCTATGTATATCCAGTACTATAACTGATATATACATTCGACGGGTAAGACATTCTACTGTTGATCAGTGTAGAGACTCCTACATCATAGAGCCTGGTCCAAGCGCCTCTGCCCTGGACCAGCTGCCCACGCCTGCTCCGGTCCATACCTCTCCTCTCCAAAGCCGCTCTTGCGCAACTTTCCCATGTCTTCGTGGGTCTTCCATCAGCCATTTTTTCCATCCACTCTTAACTCGAAACTATTCTGGCAATCCTATCTCCTGTATTTTGTGGTTTTATAATTAATATTGTTATATTTCCAAAAAAACAATACATATATATTCTTCAATATTGATCTTTTATTTTCTTAATTTCCTGAGAAACGGAATGCTGTATTGCAAGAATAATGTTGAACAACAAATTATATTTGTCGAGAATAACAATTCGGTGTTTTTACTTTGTAAAATTCTTGGTTTATTTATATATTTAGCCATAACTAACCTTTGAGGTTATTAGCGAGTTGTGATTCAAAAGTATCAATCTAACCTTTTCTAGCCACATCCAGCAGAGACTTTAGCTGGCCCCATTGAATTCGTATGGGATCAACTTTACGATTACTTCTATCGTAGCCGTCCTTCGGCGGGTAGTTAAAGGAATCTCGCTCCATTCAGCAATAAACGCGACAATCTATGAGGAGCTCCAGCTACCCTCGGTGCCTATGTTCATAGGCTGGAGGCACATCAAGTTCTTTGGTAGGCTAAAGTCCTTTGGAAACCCTCTCATCAGACATATAATACCACCACCAAGGCCCGGGTGGTTGCAAGGTTGGCTGCAGTTTTGCAGAGAAAAGAAGTCTGCACACTGCCGTCTGAACCCACGCTCGACATTCATGATAGCCAATAGAATAGTTCCTCCCATTTGCAAAGTGTAAAGGGCAAATGCCATAAAAGTAAAACCACTTACAGTGTATCTTGTATATAAAATTACACCTTCGTATGCCCTTAAAATACCCTCGGACAGAATAATGACTATTATTACGTTTTCCCGTTATGATATATTTTATTGTATACAGTGTGTAATCATTGTAATCAGTGTGAAAAAAATTATCAATTATACAGGATAGTAGTTGCTATCAAGCTCTGAGATTAAATAAATAAAACCTCAATATTACATCAAATGTTAGTGTTAAATATTTGGTATTTCCCAATATTTAGTATTTAATAATTAAACCAATATTAATATATTTGCTAACGTGCTATATTTTATAGTGAACTTCTTTTAACCGCATCCTCTTTTAAATATTTTATGCTCAGAATATCAAATCTGACAATTGCGTGTAGAATTTGTTTCCCTTAATTTCACAGCAACCAGATGTATTATAGAAGATTATAGAAGGAGAATTCGACACTTTTTTCTTCTTCATTGTAGATAAATACAATTGCAAAAAAAAAAAAAATAATGCAATAGTTCAGGTCTTTCAGAAATTACACTACCTGTTGATGTATTATGATATACATTTTTTTTAATAATTTTATTTACCCTCTTATATTCTCTTCTAAAAGCTTAAATGCTGAAACGTTCTCCTTTTTCTGCAATCAAGCAATTTAAGGAGTTACATCTGTTCGGCTTTACTTTTCGAGATCAATAACATTTTAAGTAATAATTCAGGTGTTAGGGATAACCTTCTAGTTTTTATCGGCCTTACAACTAAAACATAAAATACATTTTTTTTTTTTTCATAACCTTCACCAAATCTAATAAGATCTCCAAATTTCTCAAAATGAGGGTATATAACACCGTCATCAAACCTATACTGATGTATGGTTGTGAAACATGGGCATTAACAGGTACCCTAGATAGAAAAATTGAATGGTTCGAAAGAAAAGTCCTACGAATAATTACAGGACCTAAATGGGATCAGGGACCTAGGGCTGTGGAGACGTGAGGTAAAATCAGAACTGATAGACCAAACGAAGCAGTCGATCTCCCATGACATAAAGGCAAAGAGGTTACGGTGGGAAGGCATGTGGCCAGAAGTGATCCATCCGGTCCTCTCATCAAAACTATGAATGCGATGCTGGTCGTTACTAGGCCAAGAGGAAGACCGAGAATGAGATGGGCTGACATAATCAAGAAGGACACCACGGAGTTCCACGCGATGAACTGGAGAGTCACTACCCATGATAGACTGAGGTGGAATATGCTAATTGCGGCGGTGAAAATCTCCCATTCACAAAATGAAATTTAGTACGTATAATTTATGTAGTTATGTATCTCATGCTGTAACTATGTTACATTTTAAGATTGTGTAATGATATTATATTAGAATGTATACAAAAATAGTAATACAACGAGTTTAACAATAGAGCTGATGAGGCTCACACATTTTTGTGTTAATAAAAGGCTTGTGACAAACTAACTTATTACTAACTCAACTTCTAATTATTTCTAACTTTTTACTAATCAAAACTAACATTTAGGTCGTGTTTTGACATCGTACGGGAGCCGGTGCTGGAGTCATACTGTTGAATAATGGGTTTGTTAATGAAACAATCAAAAAAATTATTATGGCGTTGCCTTATGTAATCTGAAATTATTGGTAGTTCCATTATTTCGTGGAGCTGTTCAGCATTTAGATTTTCAATGAGTTAAAAAACTATGCCATTTGTATTATAATTCGCGGAATAAATAATATTGACGAGGATAGGAGATAATCGTTGGAAATTCAATGAAACTGAACTGCTGATAAATCTAGGTTCATGCATCATTAGCCACAAAACGTATCACTTTATATTTCCGTGAAGTGTGAAGTAAATCGATTCATGTAGCTATCTGGGCGATTTATAGCCATGCGCACTGTAATTTATATTTGAGAAAAATTAAACATATTTAAAATGCCAATAATCTGGTTAAAAAAAAAAAAAAAAAAATATATATATATATAATATATATATATATATAATATATATATATATATAATATATATATATATATATATATATATATATATATGCGTATGTATATATAAATTTATTTTTATAGATAGAAATTAAAAAATTGAGCTACGAATACTGACACCAAAGCAGAGATTCCAGCTTTGTTTTGAAAGGTAACTTTGTCAGTAGAATTTATTTATTTCCCAGAACCTTCATTAAAATTTTATCTCTTCTACCTTTTGAATTCCTTAGAGGATAAAATGATTACTTTACAGATTTTTTTATTACTTTTCATTTAAAGGCAACCCTTGTCACGGAAGTTAAGACTGGAATGTATTCTACGCGCCATTATACGCCACTTGATGATTAGTTCCCCTTACTATTGTTTCACGGAACTAAAGACATTGCACTTAAAAATTCTTAAATTACTCACATAACATTAGAACCAATAAAAGTTGTTTTTTTTTTTCTTTATTCGTATATATTACAATTTGTAATATTAGACAATCATAATAGTGCTTCAGGATCTCATTCATACAATATTTACAATATAAACAAAAGGAAAGTCAAATTACATAAAATAAAATCAAAATAAATAAACGTATACAATAACAAAATTTGTAGACAAAATAAATACAAATAAATGAAGTTAACAAATAAATAAACACAACATGTCACATTCATATCTATGTACAATATTTACAATCAGCTCTGGAACCCCGGACGGGGCTTGTCCCTCCACTTGTGGAAGGACAAGCAGAGTCCAAAGGATCCCAGCGCCTCCCTCTCAGCTGCATCACTGGTGAGAGCCAGCGGAAGCTAAGTAAGGGCGCCAGAGCCACAATCACACCGCACATGAGAGGAGAATATGACCAGTGTCAGAACTCCATAATAGATGTTTAAAACATGTCTCGCAGTTCTGCGCTTGCGCTAGTTCATTAACATACGTCGTTATATCGTCTCTTCTTTATGAACAGTTTTTAGTGTGTAATAATTGTTTTTATTACATATAAACAATTAGTGATTGTGCAACAACATTCGTTGTCAACAATGGACTAATCCTACTGACTGTAAGTAGTAATATTTACGATTACTTAGTTGTCGTATGAAGTAGAGCTGAGAAGCCTTATCTTTTTCGCCATATTGCGATCCCCACTCAGCTTCCTCAGCTTGCCAGTCTTCCACTGACCCCTGGAGGGGCCACGTCGCGCTCCGGACGACAAGGTCAAGGTCGCGCGGACGTATTTTTTTTGTTTTATTTTTTTTTTATTTTTTTTTTTTTATGTATCAATGAGATACTATCACCAAGTCATGGCGGGAAAGGCAAGCATTATACGCTCCAGGTCAGCTGGCTCTTCTGCTTCCCCGGTCAAGCAAAGGCAAAGACGTAATAACAAACGCCCTACGCCTCCCTCATCAGCTGCTTCTAACGAACAGGAACCACAACCCGGGACTTCAACGCAAGGGATGACTGAGGAATCTCCCTTTTTTACTCCTAACCCCTACCAAGTACTCCATATCGAGAAAGAGGTCATGGAATCAGAATCTACACGGAGAGATCCTCGCCCTCCTCCCATATTTGTTAAAAATATAAGAAATTTTCAACTACTATGCACCCAATTAAATAAAATCATTGATAGCAAAAGCTACACATGTCTAACACGTATCAATGACACAAAAATATCACCCGATTCAGCTGATGTGTACCGCAAAATAGTAAAATATCTTACTGAAACAAAAGCTGATTTTCACACGTATCAGCTAAGAGAGGAGAGGGCATTAAGGGTGGTAATAAGAAATTTACACCCCTCTACACCAGCTGAGGAAATAAAGGAAGAACTGACGTCGCTTGGGTTCAAAGTGCGTCAGATAACTAATGTGATGAAAGATATTATAGAAGAATCAGGTGAGAGGAGTAAAATTCCTTTACCTCTATTTTTTGTGGACTTAGAACCGTCTCCAGGAGTAGAAAAAATTTATGAAGTGGAAAAACTCTATTACACGAGAGTAAAGATTGAAAAGCCATACGTAAAAAGAGACATTATACAATGCCACAATTGTCAAGCATACGGCCACACGAAAACGTATTGCCACCACATACCGCGCTGTGTTAAATGTGGTGAACAGCACGAGTCTGAGCAGTGCAATAAATCTCGTATAATTCCAGCAGTTTGCGCTCTGTGCCACAAGGGACATCCGGCGAATTACAAAGGCTGCGAGATTTACAAGAATCTCAAGTCAAGATTTCTGAAGCCCCAGCGCCAAGAGGAGACTAGACCGAGGAGAAACCCATCAAAATTCGTCGACCCGACAGTTTCGTTCGCCCAACAACTTGGTGGTGGTGACCAGTCTACTCAGTGTGAGGCCACGCCGGTTCAACATACACTCAAACATCCCGAACCTGAATCTCAACCACCTCAAAATTTTAATTCTCAAAAACTTCCCCAGCATCGAATTTCTCCTATCCCTCCTCCATCAAATGTCACAGACCTCACCAGTTTAATGACATCATTCATATCAGAAATAAAATCAATAGTTATGCCTCTGATATCAGTCCTAACAAACCTAGTATCAAATTTAATTCCTGCCTTGAAAAAGCCCTAAATGATTCCATCCAACTCCATTTCCATTCTCCTCTGGAATGCGAATGGTGTTCGAAATCATATTAATGAACTAACTTTATTATTACACGACAAACGTATTGACGTAGCTCTTATCACTGAAACACGACTAACTAACAAACGATCATTCAACATCCCAGACTACCAAATATACCGAACTGACCATCCCGATGGAACAGCTCATGCCGGCACTGCTGTCATCATCCATCGCTCCCTCTCCCATAATTTATTACCCTTACCAGTCCATAACTTCCTCCAAACCACTGCTGTAATTATACAAACCCGTCATTTTCCTATAACAGTAGTTGCAGCATACTCTCCTCCAAAAATACCTATTTCCGAAATCCAATTTAATTTATTCCTTAATTCCTTAGGGCATCATTTCCTCATAGGTGCGGACTTAAATGCCAAACACCAGCAATGGGGAGCCAGAACTACAAATTCTCGCGGGCGAACATTGCTGTCTGCACTCTATTCCACTCACTGTAATATCCTCTCCCCCGATTCCCCTACCTATTGGCCTACTGATCCTCACCGTAACCCCGACCTCCTCGATTATTTTATCCACAAAGGGCTAGGACCTTTAAATTATTCCGTTTCCCGGCTCGATGACCTTTCCTCCGATCATAGCCCTCTTTTTTTTTTTTTTTTTTTTTTTTTTTTTTTTTTTTTTTTTTTTTTTTTTTTTTTTTTTTTTTCTTACCCTCTGGTTTTATTTTCGAACAAAATACAAATACAAATATAATATGTATAGCTGTCAGATTTGTCCTTCTGTTACCCGGAGGTATTCTAAAGAGGATTGCTATATGCGCTGGATGCACTAGTAATCTTTCAAGGGCTTCTTCTAAGCCTTTATTTATCCATTGCAAAATGGGAGGGACCATTCTTCAGGGTTTTGGCAATAAATTGAGTTCAGACATAGTCCGAACTCCTTCCCTCGGCGACAACGTCAACGAGAGGTAGTGATCCTTGCCACCTCCCAGGCTTGGGTGGTGGGGTGATATCAGAAAATAATGGATTAGCACAGGCCTTCAGCCCATCAAAAAATTTAATGTGCCTCCGGCTGATATATTCAGGCACTGTTTGCAATACTAATTCCTGATGAAGGATATGGTTTCTGGCCCTTTGTAAGTTGGTACCTCTGACAATCCGCCGAAGGATGGAGTTCTGGAACGTCTGTAATTGTTTGAGAGTGGACTTAAACAGATGCCGCATCAAGGGCGCACCATAGAGCATAGTCGGACGTATTATAGCCTTGTAGATCTGTAGTTTCAGCCTCAGTGAGAGCTGAGGTGACGTGAGTAGATGATTAAGTCTATAGCTCTTTCTCCTGGCCAGTTTGAGTCGTTCCCGGACGTGACTAGATAAGGTGAGGTGCCTATCTAGAGTGACGCCCAGGTAGAGGATTGAATTAGAGACTGGCAGTGTTTCTCCGTTCACTTTAAAATCAGTGGGCAAAGCGCTCTTCCCCTTCTGGAACGACATGACAATAGCATCTGTCTTCTTCGCGTTCACCCTAATGCCAATCTCCTTCAGCTCATCTACAATAGTGGTCGATGCTCCTTGTGCCAGGGTGAGAGCCCTTTTCGGTCTCATACTAGAAGCATAGATGCCAATGTCATCGGTGTAGGCTGCTACCAGTGCCATCGGGTGCTTCATTGAGATCACTTTTGCTGTAAAGATCACAAACAATAGTGGTCCCAATACAGAACCTTGAGGAACCCCACAAATGGTGTCCTTTGAAGTTGACAATTTATCGCCTACCCTTACGACGAAGGATCTCCCGCTTAAGTAGCTTCTGATCAATCGGCATAATGAAGCTGGAAAACGATAGTCTTCCAACTGGCGAAGCAGTAACTCGTGGGATACACAATCAAACGCCTGCGTGCAGTCCAGCGAGATGAACGCCGTGGCTTCATTGTTCTTCGTCATACGCTCTATGGTGTGCCTTTGAAGTTTCACTAAATGATGATCGCAGGCTACGCCTCGTGAGAACCCGGTCTGTTCTGGTGGAATGATGGACTCCTCACTGCAGTGCTCTAGCAGATGGTGATGGATCAGCCTCTCGAACACCTTGCTCATATGCGAAAGGAGACTGATAGGCCGATAATGCTCTGGTGAGTCTCCATTCTTCCCAGGCTTAAGTAGCGGCACTATGATCGCTTGCTTCCAGTCATCGGGGAAGTATGAGATCCGCATACAGGAGTTAAAAATGTTTAATAAGAAGGCTTTACCCCTCCGAGGTAGCATCTTCAATAGTACATACGGAATATCATCCAGTCCCGAAGCCTTGTTACCCTTGGTGCGTCGTAGTACTGACTCAAGCTGTCCGAAGGTGGAGAATATCCTCTTTTCATTAGGGGACGTTGGTCTTCCCGCAGGAAGTGTGGGAGCATTTAACAGCCGATCATCTTCCCTCGCCTTATAAGAATCGGCCAAGAGTTCAGCCTGTTCCTCAGGGGATAATAGGGTGCCACCTGATGTAAGGTGTACACTCTTCCTCTTAGTGACGTGTGACCTCACAAGTCTCCAGAACTGACGATGATCATCATGAGTCCTACGGAGTTGCTCGTGCCATAGGAAAGTCTTCCATTCACGCATGAGGCTGGCTATCTGCCGGGTCATCGCATTGATGGCCGGTTTCAAGCCGTAGTCACAAGTTCGGTGGAAAATATTCCTCAGGTTGTTCCTTTGTGCAATGAGAGCAAGAATGTGGCTCGGTGGTTTCCTGAAGTCGTTTGGCTGAGGACTAAACCTTGGTATGGTAAGATTGGCTGATACATGGACGGTGGTGGTGATATCCGAGATCGCCTTCTGCACCTCTTTAACAGTTCTTAAGTACTGTATCTTTGGTAGGGTATCATCCACACTAGCCCTATATCCTTTCCAGTCGGCCTTGTGGAAGAGGAACTTGCTCGCGGGTGGTGTTGCTGGAGTTCCCTCAAAGGCATATAGCACAGGCCGGTGGTCCGACGGTCCGTATGGGAGCGCTAGGCACTCAGTAACAGTGTGAAGGTCCCTGGTCAGGAGTAGGTCAAGTGTGGATGTCCAGTCTGGTCGGGCCGCATGCCTAAAGGTGTGCACTCCGGGGTGGAAGACAGCCATCCTGGTCTTGGTGATATAGGTACCCATCGGATTGTTGCTACCGCACAGCCAGGCAGTGTGCCGGGCGTTGAAGTCCCCTAAGATGACAAACCGACTCTTATCCTGGGCGTGCTGCAGCAATAGCTTCATAGATGTTAATGTAGCCTTGGGTCTCCTATAGACACAACAGAAAGTAAAACGTTGTTTTAATCGAACATCTACTGTGACTATATGAGTACCCTCTGTAGAAGCTACTGGGTTGGGTACCAACCTCGATGGGATATCTCCTCGAACCAGAATCACTACGGCCTCGTTAGCCCCGGGTTGACAAGCCTCCCGGTATGCAATATACCCCTGAAAATACAGTGAAGCAAAGGTGGGTAGTATAGTGTCGGTCAGCGCCACCACCGATGGCCGGTGCTGCTGCAGGAGGAGTTCTATTTCAGCCTTCTTCAGTAGTAGGCCTCGAATATTATAGGAAATAACTAAGTGCTCAGTCATAATGCTTAGCGATGATCTTCGTCAGCATCTTCATCATTTCTCGAACAGTTGCCATCATCTCTGCGAATTGGGCGTTGAATAGAGCATTGCTTGGATGTGCTTGTGTATTTAATGTGAGCGGTGTTGAGGAGTGAGCGGGTGCTGTCATTGATTCAGCTTCTTCATGATGCGATGTTGGGGATGTTCTCTGTAGCTGCTGCTGCTGCTGTTGCTGCCCGGCGGGTCCGCCAAGTAGTTCAGTGAAAGCCAAGTTAGGGTTGACTAGCCTACTTGTCTTACTTGAAGGGGCTGCTACATTTATAATTGTCCTCTTTCTCATCTGGAGCAGTTCTTGCCGGCGGGGACACTCTTTGGAGGAGGCGTGATGGGCTCCACTACAGTTGGCACATTTGATTGGTGCAAGTCGTGGGCAGCTTCTTTCTTCATGAGTTTGGGCGCACCGGGGGCATTTTACTGTCCTCCCGCAGTATTTCATGGTGTGCCCAAACTCTAAGCAGTTTCGACACTGTGCTGGGCATTTATCTTCTTTAAAGGGGGTTACCCTAAATCTAACCTGGTTCACATGGCGAAGAGCCTGTACATTTTCGATTTTTACCGTAGGCTCAGTGATGAGCAAGATGGCTTCAATCGGGTAGGTTACTTCTCCTTGTCGTTTGGTCAGGCGCTTGGCCATCACGAATCCTGGCAGCCTTTGTTTCACTTCAGTGGCGAACATATTTAAATCACTGTCAACATCGAAGCCGTGAACCACAAACTTCTTTGTCCTCTTGGTGCCGCGAGGTGCATAGGTGTGGAATTGCACCTTATCATCACGACGGAATAGTTTTACCACGGCATAGTGATCGGCATCATTATCCAAGTATAACCTCGTCTCCTTTGCCGAGGTATTTGTAGTAAACTTTGTGATCTTCATTTCCAAGAGAGTCGCTCTGAGAATGGGTTGCGACAGTGGTGGTCTGATTATTACTGGTGGCGGTAACCTCTTCTTGGGCTGATCATTGCCTGACTGAGTGGGAGCAATTGGCGCAAACTGGTTAGAGACAGGTGTCGGTGGAGGCCCGGCGACTGTCCTCAGTTTTTGGGAATTTTTCTTTGAAACTTGGACAAATCCCGCTTCATCAGCTCCACTTGACGGGCGCTTCTCGCCTCTAGCCTCTTCCATTATCATGGCCGTCGAAGTCGATGGTTCACCCATATCGTTAGATGGCCGCGTATAGGGGCAAAAAATTTGTCAGCGCTACGCTGCCCGATTGGCTGTTAAAGATTATTTCCACGGGATAAGTGTGGTCTTCAACAGCATAAGGCGCAAAGCTAAACAAGAGCTGACGTCAGAAAGTCTTCAAGCGGCAGTTCTTACTTCTTCCACTGCTCGTCCCTGCTACTTAATGCTAAGCGATAAGGTTTTGTGGCTTGTTACCACACAAAAATAATATTCACGAGTATCAACTAAATACCAAATTGACTTTCAAACTCGATATTATTCGTGTATAGCCCTCTTAGCCCTCTTACCCTAACTCTCTCATTATCTCCTATTCCCAAACTCCCTCCACCATCATTCCTAAGAGGCCCAGTAAATTGGAACCTCTTCCGCGAAATAATAACGGATGGAATAGACCTCAGAGTATCCCTCAAATCTCCACAAGATCTTGATGATGCAGTTGATTCCTTTACTACCCTCGTCCAACAAGCAGCCTGGAATGCATCTTCACCTTCTCCTTCCCCAAAATACTTCCAGAAGAATCCTATACCCCAAAACCTCCTAGATCTAATCCATACCAAACGACGCTCTTGAACCCTCTGGCAAAGAACCAGGCATCCAGACGATCGTAAATCCTACAATTATTACACCAAATTAGCTAAAAAGAAATTAGATACCTTTCGATCCCAATCCTACAATTCCTATCTTTCTTCACTATCTATCTGCGACAATTCCCTCTGGAAAGTAACCAAAAAAGTTCTTAAATACCAATTCGCGCCTTACTTGGAATCCTCACACTAGACTGAAACGACAAGAAACTGCCTGCAGATACCGCTTACTACAACACTTACTAGACAAACGTTCAAAACTCTCTATTCACTACAAAAGACTCATTTACATCACGATTATCCGACCTATTTGGACCTATGGCATTGAGCTATGGGGGTCCACTAAACTATCAAACTCCTCCCGCATCCTATCCTTGCAATCCAAAATCCTACGAAAAATCCTCAATGCTCCTTACTTTGTAACTAATAAACTCATCCATAGAGACCTAAATATCCCACTGGTTGCAGACTTGCCCCGCGATAGATACACCTCCTTTAATTCCAAACTACCTGCCCACTCAAACCCGCTTGTCCGTAACCTCTCATCTACATCTATTCCCGGTAATCCTCCGAGGCGCCTGAAAAGACGGTGGCCTCGAGACCTGCTCATGAAATAAACTTTGAAGTACTACCACTGGGTAGATTCTTTACATGTCTATTCATGCCTGTTATTGTAATTCAGCCATTTTACTTATTGTATTTGAATAATAATAATAATAGGCTTACCGAACCCGAAGGTTCGATGCCGATACCACCAAACTTCGCCTGCATAGACTCGTCCAATGTTCACCGGTCAAGCCCGAGCCCCCGAGATCAGCCTTAATGCAATCCTCCCATCGACGCTTCGGCCTACCTTTCGGACGCCTACCAGTCGGTTCAGCGAATACCAACTTTCTCGGAATCCGTTCCTCACTAAGCCCAACAACTTTACGCGCCCATTTGAGTCTCCGCGATGCTATCAACTCAATTATATTCACAGGGTACAAACTCCGCAATTCCGCGTTATGCAACCTTCTAAACTCCCCAGTGGCCTCATCTCTCTTTGGACCAAATATTTTACGCAATACCTTATTTTCGAAAACCTTAAGCCGCTGTTCATCCTTTAAAGTAAGCGGCCACGTTTCACATCCGTAAAGAACCGTTGGAAGAATAATAGTTTTATAAATTCTAATCTTTAAGTTTTTAGATAGAAGCCGCGAACTAAGTAACTTAGCAACTGAATAATAACACGCATTTCCCACCTTTAACCGGGACTTTATTTCTTCCTGTATTTCATTTTTTCTAGTTATAATTGAACCTAAATACTTGAATTTCTCTACGTGTTCCAAAGTATGACCTGATACATCAATATCACCAAAATCGACACCGTTTCTGCTACTGATCATATACTTCGTCTTATCGGTATTTAATTCGAGTCCTATTTCTTTACCAGTTTTTATTAACACACTTGTATTTAGTTGTATGGTTTCCGTGTCTTCACCTAGCAGTACCAGATCATCGGTATACCCCAAAACCGGAATCTTGTCACCCATATTTAAGCCTTTCTCGGTACACATCACCTTTTCTATGACATGTATATACAGTTGTATATACAGTTGTATATATATTTGTATATACAGTTGTAAAAAACAATAAAATATATTATAAAAAAAAAAAAAAAAAAAAACCAATTCATCTCCCATCCCATCCGACGTGAAGATGGATCCTGGGCTTCGTCGGATGAGACTAGAGCGGAAGAATTTGCCAAATACCTTTCTAAAGTTTTTATCCCACACCCCGAGCTCAATCCTGCCCATACAGCTAACGTAAAGGAATTCCTCTCGTCTCCAATTCCTCTCTCTCCACCCCCTAAAGCTATTAACCCCTCTGAGGTCAAATTCCTTATAAAGAAACTAAAACCTCGAAAAGCTCCTGGCTACGACCTTCTCAATTCTAAGATCCTTCGTCAACTGCCCCAAAAAGCAATTATATTCCTTACCTACCTCTATAATAGTATCCTCCGTACAACACACTTTCCTTTGGTCTGGAAACACTCCACCATTCTCCTTTTTCCCAAACCTGGTAAACCTCCCAACAACACCTCATCCTATAGGCCTATTAGTCTCCTTCCGATCCTTTCAAAAATCTTTGAAAAAATCCTTCTCAAGCGTATCCTACAGTTAATTGAAATTCCTTTCCACCAGTTCGGATTCCGCTCACAGCACTCCACTGTACAACAAGGCCTACGAGTGGTTGACCATATATCCTTTGCACTTGAAAACAAGCAATATTGCACTGGTGCCTTTCTGGACGTTGCTCAGGCATTCGACCGGGTCTGGCACGATGGCTTGCTTTTCAAACTAAAAACCCATTTACCCCAATCCTTATATCTAATCCTACAATCCTACCTTTCAAACCGTTCCTTCAGAGTCCGCTCTGGTTCAGAATTTTCCAATAGTTACCTGATCGAGGCTGGTGTACCTCAAGGCAGTGTCCTAGGTCCTGTCCTCTATCTCCTATTTACAGCTGACATACCTACGGATCCTGATAACTTCTTAGCAACTTTTGCCGACGATACTGCCATTTTATCAACCCAATCAGATCCCGAAATTGCATCTTCCTATCTACAAAGACATCTATCCTTGATTGAATTTTGGTGCGCTAATTGGCGTATCAAAATTAATGAATCCAAATTTAAGCACATCACCTTTACTCTTCGCCGCAGATCCTGTCCACAAGTCAATTTTAACTCCATACCCCTACCCTGCTCTGACACAGTCCGGTATCTGGGATTCTTACTAGACAAAAGACTAACGTGGAACCCACACACTCGACTTAAACGACAAGAACTCAACAGACGATACGGCCAACTATATAGACTACTAAACAGAACATCAAAACTTTCTGTTGCTAATAAACTACTAATTTACAAGACGATTCTAAAACCGATATGGACCTACGGACTCGAACTGTGGGGGACAACTAAATTTTCGAACATCAGGCGTATCCAATCCTTTCAGTCCAAAGTCCTTAGAACAATAGTCAATGCTCCCTATTATGTTACAAACAAGACTTTACACAATGATCTGAATATCCCATTTGTCCTCGATCTAATCCCATCTAAATTCCTAAACTTCCACCAGAGGCTAACTCACCTTCCTAATCCTTTATCCCAATCCCTATCTAGCTCCAGCCGTCCCTATAAACCTTCTCGTAGGTTGAAACGGCAGTGGCCTAGAGATCTCTTATAACTAAGCAATGCTGAGTGTTGGCAATGGCCAGCTTCTCCACTCACGCCTGAGAGTCTGTGGCTCTAGCGCCCTCTCTCAGTCTCCACTGGCTTATTAGACCGGTGACGCGACTGACTGAGAGGCGCTGGGATCTCCTAGCTTTGGGCCCCAACGCCCACTTGTGGGCGTCGGGGTTTAATTCGGAGTTCCCAAGGGCAGTATGTAAATATTGTATATATATGTATGAATGTGACCAAGATTATTATTATTTATTTCTTTTATTTTCTTTTTATCTTTATTTACGGTTATTTATTCTTCTTTATATTTTATTTATTTCCTATTCATTTATTTATTTATTTTTATTTCTTTATTTTGTGTACATAAGGAATGAATGAATTCTAATATCACTAATACTTATTGCCCAAGATTGTGGCAGATTGTATTATTTCTAAATAAATAAAAGTTATTTTGATTTCCAAAAAAAAACAAAAAAAAAAACATGTCTCGGGGCCACTGCCGTTTCAACCTTCTAGGAGGGTTGTATGGATGAGTGGAGCTGGATAGGGATTGTGCTAGAGGATTAGGATGATGAATGACGTTCTGGTGGAAGTTGAAATTCATTGGAGGATCATTGCCAGAAAGGTGTCAGGATGATTAGGAATATCAGCAGTGTAAAGGATGTAAAGGACGGGTCCCAAGTCGCTGCCCTGAGGAACACCGGCCTCAATGGGATAAAAGTTGGAAAATTCTACACCACAGCGAACTCGGAAGGAGCGGCTTGAGAGATAGGATCGAAGAATGAGGTATAGAGACTGGGGTAAATGCGTTTTAAGTTTGAAGAGTAATCCGGTGTGCCATACCCGGTCAAAAGCTTGCGCTATGTCCAGAAACGCCCCAGAACAATACTCTTTGCATTCAAGGGCTTAGGAAATATGGTCTACAACTCGGAGTCCTTGTTGAACAGTGGAATGATGAGCACGGAAACCAAACTAATGGGAAGGAAGATTTTGAGATTCTAATATTGGCAGGATTCGTTTTAGAAGTAGTTTTTCGAAGATTTTTGAGAGGATGGGGAGTAGACTAATAGGTCTGTAGGATGGAGTGTTGCTGGAAGGTTTACCTGACTTTAGGAAGAGAATGATTGTATAATGTTTCCACAAAAGAGGAAAATAGGTGGTACTTAGGATGCAGTTGTAGATATAGATAAGGAATATAATAGCTTTGTGCGGAAGTTGACGGAGGATCTGGGGGGTAAGGAGATCGTGACCAGGAGATTTACGGAGGGTCAGTTTCTGGAGAAGATATTTAACCTCAGAGGGATTAATAGTTTTAGGAGGTAGGGAAAGAGGTATTGGTGACAAAAGGAAGCCTTGTACTGTTGCGGTATGATTGCTTTGGGATTCGGGGTGAGGAGTGAATACTTTGGAGAGGTGTGTGGCGAATTCCTAGGCTTTAGCTTCATCAGACGCAGCCCAGGAGTCATCACCACGCCGGGATTTTTAAATCTTCTTCGTGACATTCCACAGGGAATTATCACTAGATGGCAGAGAGAAGAGGTAGAAATTAAAGGACTGGGAACGAAAGGTCGCCAACTCCTGCTTCAATTGTCTACAATAGAAGTTATAGGAGCGGCGATCTGTTGGGTGTCGGGTGCGCTGCTATAATGATCTGGCTCGGCGTTTTGCATGGGTTAGGTCTGTAAGGTGTTGAGGCAAATGGTTTCGGTGAGGAGTTATATTGGAGTGCTTAGGAGAGGAGGCAGTCCAGACAGCTTGCTGTATGGCGGTGGTGAAGGAGTAGACGGAATCGTCAAGGTCTTCTGGGGTTTTGAGGGTCACTCTGAGGTTAATATTATCGGTCAGGATTTGGCGAAATAGGTTACAGTTGACAGGGCCTCGGATGAATGATGGTGGGATAGGTTTTGGAATTGTAGTGAGAGATACTTTTAGGATCAGTGGACTATGGTCTGAGGATATTTCATCAAGTCGAGTTACAGATAAGTTGAGGGAGCCTAATCCGCTGTGAATGAAGAAGTCAAAGATGTCAGGATTAGGATCGGTTGTCCAGTAGGTAGGGGAATTAGGAGGTGAGAATTGAAATGACGGGAGTTGAGTGCAGACAGTAAATTTCGTCCACGAGAATTCGTGAGAACCAATAAAAGTTAAATTATGTTTTTTTTTTTAATATATTAATGCTCTAATTAATAATTATTTAGTATTTATTGTTTGCAAATCAAAAAATAAATAAAAGGCTACTTATTAATGCAGCTAAAATATTTAGATTCTTACATCCAGTAAGGTGGAAGGAAACCATCTTCAAAGAATTCCGTTTGGAAAGAACCAATAAATAAATTTAAGTACTCCCAAGACTAAGTCGTCCTGCATTTCTTATGATAGTTTGTATTTATGAACTAATTGTAAGAAAACAGGATGTAGTTTGTGTCTGGGAATAAGTTTTAGGTATGAAAACTGTAGCCACCGTTATGTTACTATTTAGTATGAATTAATAATTACGATACCTTTGTGAAGATCGTCCAATAAAAATCTTATTTTAATTTAAGTAATATAATGGTATATCGGCTGTTCATGTGTTCTGACGCAGCCTAAATTTATTATTATTATTAAATTAAATATTATTATCATAAAATTTAATATATATTTTACAACGATATCGTTTGTATAAAAAACAAATTTAATACCTTATAGCAAAGAAGCTTTTTTTGTCAAAGGTTAGTATTTCTGATCAACAAACAAGATAAAACCGAGCTGTAACTCGATTCGAGTTAGCCCACGGAGGCGAGTATCATTTAGGAGGGGATGGGGATTGGAAACGGGGAAATGAGATTTCTTCGAGTGGTTTCTAGATCGGGACAAAACTGGGTGCAGACCGGCTGATAGCTACTCCAACGATTTGCTTAGGCCTTCAATTACATTTGGTGGAATGAGACTGTTCCTCCCCTTATTGGGTCTGATGATTTGTTTTATGATGTTCTTGGAATCTGTGAGATCATTCCTCGATTCCGATAGACCTTGTATTAGTAATATAAATTTTGATGGGAAATCGAATTCGATATACTGTGCCCTCAGGTAGTAGAAGGACATTTATTGCTTATTTACATATTTCTATTATTTTTGTTGTTCTATGTAATAAATTTGTAGAATAAAACAAAAATTCGTTATACTCTTAATTTCATAACCCTTTACTTAACTCGTTGAGATCAAAGAACTCTTTTTGTATTATAATATTAACACTCTTAAATTAAATATCCTAATATCAATTTTTTTCCATTAATTTAAATTCATTATATTTTAACTCAAAAAAACACATATTAATCGAAAAAAAATACGTAAAACGTATATTTGTTTGTAATTTAATATAGCTTGGATCATTTTCGGCATTATGAACTTTATCTCTATTTAGACAACTAAAATTGATTTCTTTTTCCTATACAAGTCAATGTTCAATTCGTAATTTATATTTTTATTTATGCCTGATGTCTACTACCATCATCTATACCACGATCTCACTGATCTACCAATGTCACCCAATTATTGGTTATAAATTAATTTAAAAACTCCTTTCATATATTTTTATTTATAATTATCCGGTCCTCCGAGTTACAAACACTCTATAAATTGACACTCAGCTTCAATTCACTTCTCATTTTGCAAAATGTATTTTCTTTTTTCTTCCTCAGTTTTTTTTTTTTCAACTACTTGCTTGCAGTAGTAAAATATGTTTTATTATTACTTTAACACCTTCCTTTTATTACTTCAATTATATTTTATTAGCTTTGTAGTTATTTGAAAATAAAACTTCCTTCTAGAATGAAAGATTTTATTTCTTCCAGAGTTTTATATCACTTCCGTTATTTTTTACGTTATTAATTTCTTTTGGCACATTGTGAGTTTTCTCCCAACGGCATTCTCTATTTATTGATTTCGTTCTTAATCGTAAACTTTGCTATATCACATTTACCCTTTTAATCTTAGGATATTTTCAGAGGATTAGTTAGTTCGGCTATGAGCTTTAAACGTAACCGAGCTGTATTCGATACAGGTTCAGTAATATAAGTTACAGAAAAGTAATTAACAACTGCCCAGGTGCTCTCCAACTTTCTGATCCTTTCCAAGCAGTTTTTGTATTAGTTTTCTGCGAGGTTTAATACGTATAGTTTCCTTTTTTGGACAACTTATTGTTGTCGAAGACATCTATTTTCTCCCACATCTCTTCACCTTTTTTTCTCTTCTTTCTTTTGCCTTTACCATACAGGGGGAATTGGCATGAGTTGAATATACACTCTTTCATTATGAGCAATTACACTCCTGTGTTTTCTATCTTCTATAATTTCTTCTATAGTCCACGATTAATTTAATTTCTGCCGTGTTGGTTCAAATAAGGGCTAGAAGGCACATGTTTAACTGTTCGTAACCTATTTTACGAATTTCGCAAGTTGGAGCCTTCAGGTTTGAACCCGCGATCTTGGGCATAAATATTTGTTATGCTAGTCTAGTATACAGGTCATCCCCTTTTTTTTATTTTGTTTCTTTCCTTTATTTTATCTGTTGATAGAAATATCTGTAATACATATTTATTTATATTGAGGACGTATAGTCGTAAATAAAAACATATTTATTTATGTTTTTGTTGATTAATATGGTTATTATAAATATCTTATTTAAGAAAATTAGACAGTTTTTACTTTCAGTTACCTATATATGGAATATATAATAAGAGAAAGTATTGCGATCGGGACAATTTTCGAATTCCATTTTTCAACGGAAATACAGGATTTAGGGTCCCCTGAGTACAAATGACCAAGTCCCGCAAAAAGGTCAGTGTGTGTTTCCGTGCCTTTCGTGTTCAAGCCTAGCGCGTAAACGAAAAGTCCTATGAAACTGAAATTTTATAGTTAAGACAACTATACGCCCGAGATGTTACAGCAACCTTTTTACCAAAATCAGCTAAGCTGAAGTGACACTTTACACCATGCATTTTGCACTGATTTAGGATCTTCTCAAATACGGCAATAAAGATTTTGATTAAACTCGCTATATCGATGTAAAATTGGACGGGCTTTAATATCATGTATGTTTCATTCTGATTAGAATACTCTGACAGGGCTTAAACGCCGATATTTCAAATTTTCTTCCTTTAAACTACCCTGAATTTTGTAGTTTTTATGAAATTGACCACATGATCTTTTTAGGAAATATAAAAAAACAATAGATAATTATTTACGTTGAACGATTTCAATAACCAAACAAAAGAGATAACAGCAAACATATTTTATAATGCAGTTTTTTTGTTTTTGAACTTAAGAACAGTAATATACTTGTATAATTTACCATTGGGATGCTAAAGATTTTATATAAAATATTATCCCATACATACTATTGTAAAAGTTAATGCTGAGTGATAAAAAGTTCATAAAACCAACTAATGGCCGTAGATAATAATATAATTAATTATTTAATTAAATACTTGTTACTTTTAAAATCAGATTTAAATAATTCTTTAACAATTTATTTTCGCTTCTAAATTTGTTTGAAAATTCTTAAATTGATATAACTAACGAAGGTAAGTGAAAGTCGTGGGTTGCGCGCACCAGAAGTTTTTAATATTAAACAGATACTATAAACATTTAAAATTATCTTTGACAACAAATATTTTTTAATGGTTATGGAACATAAACTGTAAATCTAAATAAATTGGAAAATTTAAATTTCTTAGTCGTTAAGAAACACATCACTGGTTGAAATCAGTTCCTCAACATATTATTTATTATATCTTATACTGTATATCCTTAAGCTCACACTTTTTTTTTTTCCTAGCAATCTTGAGGTCTTTGTGCAACGAATTCCTTTCTGCAAACGTCTCTGCTATCCTCTACCTGATGAACTACGAGCAGTACGGTCGAAGTACAGCATCTGCACAGTACTTCCTACAGCTTGCTGGATATCTGGGGATACCTGTCATCGCCTGGAATGCAGACAATTCGGGCCTGGAGAGGGTGAGTTTTTAATATTCTGACTCATTCATTATTGTTACTTGAAGTCAATAAAGGTTCAATTATGATAGTTATGTTTATATTTCTCCATTTGTAATTTTATTTTGTGATTCACTATGTGCAAGCGCGACAGTCAATAGTTTTATATTCAATTTCCATCAGCTGTTAAGTGACCCCTGGACAGAGGGCATTGTGGAAGAGAGAGTGAAAGAGAGAGAGACTTAATGGATTCACTCGCGAGTGTAGACAGTGTTTAATTAAATTATTGCTCTCAACATGTGTCATATTGTTCTTAAATCGCACTTCATCATAAATCACAGAAAATTGTCGCAAGGAGTAGGAGTCGCAAAATTAAAGAAGGAACATCGCAGACGAGAGGGGGAAGGAAGTCATCACGGATTGAAAGAACCACCGCTTGCACACTATAAACAGTATTATGTTTCATTTTAATCAATATAAGCTTGTTTATGTTCTCTCTTTTAATATTTTATTTATTTATCCTCAACAAGATTGCACGGATCAGTAAATAATTCACAATAACGACCAGGTTGAGGCTGCGAGCAAACGCTTAGTCGCCTCACTTCCCAACAATGAACATATGTTTGTTTGTAATGTTTATAATTATTTTTTAACAAATAAATTACATTTTTTCCCTTTTTAACATATTAAATACATTTACAGGTGACTCGTTGAAAACAAATCTATTTATCTCATTAATATTTTTGTTTACTTATTGGATTTGTAGATGATAATACACATCTGTATAATAAGATGATCATTAGCTAATTAATTAATAATTAGTCATTGAAATGATATGAGTTATTACAGAGACCTGATGAATGATTGTAATGGAGCGGATATACCTATTGCCAATAATGTCAGAATTATTGGAAAGTTTGTTTTGTACTAGACCTTTAGATCAGTGTATAAGTAATTGAGTAAACAGCTAACCTGTTGTGTATAAAAGCGTTTTGACTCAGTCAGGTATTTTAGTCTGGATGATCCTGAAAATCCTTTTTTTTTTTGTTGAAGTTTCTTAAATCTCAGTCAGGGATTAGCTTCAATTTATTTTCCGTTTTACAAATAGGATCTTTTAGTAACTTCTCCTGTAAGAAGTATTGGCTTAAAAAATTATTTTCCAAATGTTAAAATACAAACTTAGTGGCTTAGACTTTGCTGAAAGTTAAATCGCTCTAAGTGCCCTGATAATGCTTAGCTAAAATAAAATTACAATTTCCTGAAAGGCCGGTTAGATCCTGAAGAGGTTCGCCTCGTTCTCAAGAGGAAGATTAAGAGGGTGCATTAGTCTCCATGGCAACGGCCACCAACAGTTTAATGAAAGCACTTAGCATGCAAGCCTCGCCTCTAATGTTAGCCCATTCGGTTCCCACATTTCTTCATCACTAACTGCCTCACCATTTAATATTAGCAAACATATGACCGTTTCACTGGACTCAAGATGTTATTTATTCTGTAGAAGCGTCTTTTGCTGATTTTCCTTTTGTTCATATAATAAAATGTATATTGAGGATGTATAGTCGACTGTAAAAACTTATATACGTGGAATAATTAGGAAACAGCGTTTTTCTAAATATTTTAATTTTTCCGACGTTTCGGCTCAAGCTTGCGAGCCATCATCAGGGCTACAAACATCAGAATAAAAGAGATACATAATAATGTGATTATGAAAATTTCTTGAAAGTAGTAACAATGATAACATTTAAAATAAAACAGAAAATATATCAACATACTTAAATATTATAGATGCAAGTAATGATAATATGACAAACAATATGATGATGATAAGCATAAAACTTTATACTTTAATATAGAAGTAAAGAATTATATATGCTTAAATATTTTAATTGCCGAAACATCGGAAAAATTAAAATATTTAGAAAAAGACTGACTCCTGATTATTCCACCTATAATAAAATGTGTAATGATGGAGTTTAGTTGACCGTTGAGAATATTTAATAACCCTTAACCATGGGTGCGGTCACCAAAAAAAATAATAATAATAAAAGACTAGTTAAGGACCTTATTGTATTTGTGTGCCGATGTTTCGGCCTACATGGTGGACCTTCATCAGGGCTAAAAGAAACAAGATAAGAACCAATACAATTAGAAAAATAATTATAAGTGGGGTAAAATAATATGTCAGTAATACCAAATGGAAACAAACGTAAAATTGAATTAAAAAAATAATCAGATGATAGCAATAAAATATATAATTAATAATATTTTAATGAGAATATTTTAAGTCAATAATGAGAAAACAATAAAAAAATTATTTTCAAAAGAAAAAAAATATGTAATAAAATTAAACTTTTCAAGAAAAACAATTTTGAAATAATATTTGGCGGAATTGTTAAAAAGAGCAAAAATATTAGAAACCAGAAACAATAAGAAAAACAATTTGAAGTAATATAATGTGAAACTAATAATTAATGAGAATATTTTAAGACAATAATAAGGTACATGGTTAAGGGTGCGGTCACCAAAAAAAAAAAATAAATAAATAAAAAACAAGTAAAGGACATTATTGTATTTGCCGACGTTTCGGCCTACATTGTTAACCTTCTTCGGGGCTAAAAAGAAAACAAGATAACTACCAATACAATTACAAAAATAATTTTAAGTGAGTTGAAATAATATGGAAACAAACGTAAAATTAAATTAAGATAATAATAAGATGTCAGTAATAAAATATGAAATATTCATAATATTTTAATGTGAATATTTGAAGTCAATAATTAGAAACTATTCAAATATTAAAAGTCAAAAAAAGAAAAATAATGAATTAATATTAGGTGGTAGTTATAAGAGCACAAATATTAGAAACCAGAAACAATAAGAATAACAATTATGAAGTAATATAATATGGAACTAATAATTAAATGTCAGGATATAATTGAATATGGAAAAATATAAGCATAAAAAAAGAGGGAGAGAGAAAAAAAGTGTTGAAATGAAAACATAATTTTAACAATAATAAAGGAAATACATTCTGACTCAGAGAATGTGTCTCTAGTAGTTTTATTTTTTTTTCACTCAAGTAGTGATCATTTTTGCTGTTATTAACGCTCTCTACATGGTAATAAAAAACAAGTAAAGGACATTAATGTATTTGTGTGCCGACGTTTCGGCCTACATTGTTAACCTTCTTCAGGGCTAAAAAGAAAACAAGATAACTACCAATACAATTACAAAAATAATTTTAAGTGAGTTGAAATAATATGGAAACAAACGTAAAATTAAATTAAGATGATAATAAGATGTCAGTAATAAAATATGAAATATTCATAATATTTTAATGTGAATATTTGAAGTCAATAATTATAAACTATTCAAATATTAAAAGTCAAAAAAAGAACAATAATGAATTAATATTAGGTGGTAGTTATAAGAGCACAAATATTAGAAACCAGAAACAATAAGAATAACAATTATGAAGTAATATAATATGGAACTAATAATTAAATGTCAGGATATAATTGAATATGGAAAAATATAAGCATAAAAAAAGAGGGAGAGAGAAAAAAAGTGTTGAAATGAAAACATAATTTTAACAATAATAAAGGAAATACATTCTGACCCAGAGAATGTGTCTCTAGTAGTTTTTTATTTTTTTTTTCACTCAAGTAGTGATCATTTTTGCTGTTATTAACGCTCTCTGGCGCTCGATGATAACAGTCATACGTTACTTCGTCTCTCAGATTTTTGCTCTTTTCAGTAGGAATTCGCTTGAGTTCAGTCTGGAAAACATCACTAGACTTCAAGAAAACCACAGCAGTGAATATTGGAGAAATATCGGTAAGCAAAGTTATAATTTACTTTGTACAATCGCGAAAAGTGAAAGGAGGGTCACTGATCAGCTGATCGCCGCTAGCTCGGCAAGCTCGGGCTTGCTTTTCTTTAACTTATCTTTCTTTTATTATTCTTCCTTCTCATTCTCATTTCATTATTTATCCATTATTATTATTATTTTTTTTATTTTTATTTTTTTTTTTATTTATTTTTTTTTTTTTTTTATAAATGAGATATTTTCATCAAGTTATGTCCTCAAAAGCTACAAGTAAAAGATCTAGATCTGCAGGTTCAAACTCGTCTCCTACGAAACAGAGACCTCGCCGTGAAAATAATAAAAAAATGATTCCACCAGCGGCCGCTTCAGCTACCTCTTTAGGATCTGAACCACAGCCCAGCACATCATCACAAGGAATGACTGATGAATCGCCGTTCTTTACACCGAACCCATTTCAGATCCTCCGAAATCAAAATGAAAAAGAATCCATGGAATCTTCTCCTATACCCAGGGAACCACAACCTCCACCAATTTTTGTTTAAAAATATTAAAAATTTTCAACTACTTTGTGCGCATTTAAACAAATTAACCGATCCTAATAGTTATTCATGTATAAGTAGAACCAGTGATACTAAAATATCCCCGACTACCGCCGAAAGCTACAGAAAAATAGTAAAATATCTGAGTGAGACCAAAGCTGATTTTCATACCTATCAGTTGCGCCAGGAGAGAGCTTTAAGGGTTGTAATTAGAATCAGGATGAAACAGCTGAGCCGATCAGAAGCAGAAGACAACCTTCAAAAACAATTGATTCCAATGTAACATTTGCCCATCTACTTGGAGGTGGGAACCAGAACAAAGAGACCCTGCCGGAACAACGCATACTTCAAAATCCTGAACCCATTCCACAACCACATATTCCTCAAAATTTAACCAACCATCAAAAACCTCATCCGAATCAAATTTCTCATATTCCTCCTCCATCAAATGTCACAGACCTTACAAGTTTGATGACATCCTTCATCACTGAAATCAAATCCCTTGTTATGCCGCTAATATCACTACTTACTAATCTCGTATCAAATTTAATCCCATCCTTAAAAAATCCTTAAATGACTTCACCTAACTCCTTATCCATTCTCCTTTGGAATGCGAATGGTGTTAGAAATCATACTGACGAACTTACAGCTTTATTGCAAGACAAAAACGTTGATGTAGCACTTATTACTGAAACTAGACTAACCACTAAACAGTTCTTTAAAATACCTCAATACGTAACATACCGTACGGACCACCCAGACGGAAAAGCCCATGCCGGTACTGCTGTCATTGTGCACCAGTCCCTCTCCCACCACATACTCCCACTCCCATCCTATGATTTCCTACAATGCACCGCCATAGTAATCAAGACTTTTTCTTTTCCGATCACCCTCGCATCAGCGTACTGCCCTCCTAAACATTCCATTTCCAACATTCTATTCGAATCCTTCCTCAATTCCTTAGGAAACCACTTCATTCTGGGTGCAGACATGAATGCTAAGAACCAACAATGGGGTTCCAGGTCCACGAATTGTCGTGGGCGGAATTTACAGTCTGCACTCAACTCTAGACGTTTCAACCTCCTGCCTCCTGATTCCCCTACCTACTGGCCAACTGATCCTAACCGTAATCCTGACATCCTTGACTTCTTCATCCACAGCGGATTAGGCTCCTTAAACATGTCGGTGACTCGCCTTGATGAACTGTCCTCTGACCATAGTCCATTGCTCCTTAAAGTATCCCTAATTCCTATTCCTAAACCCACCCCACCGTCATTTATCAGAGGACCAGTAAACTGGGACCTTTTTCGCCAAATCCTTACCAGTGATATTGACCTCGGAGTGAAACTCAAAACTCCAGATGACCTTGACGATGCCGTAAACTCCTTCACCATCGCTATTCAACAAGCTGTTTGGACTGCCTCCTCTCCCAAGCACCCCCAGATAAGTCATAACCAAAATCATTTACCACAACACCTCTTAGACCTCATCCGCACCAAACGACGATCCAGATTTTTATGGCAACGCACCCGTCACCCCACAGATCGCCGCTCCTATAACTTTTATTGTAGACAATTAAAGAGGGAGCTGGCGACCTTCCGTTCCCAATCCTTTAGTTCCTTCCTGTCTTCTCTTTCAGCTTGTGACAATTCCCTATGGAATGTCACTAAGAAAATTCTAAAATCCCACCATATTTCCCATCCCCTCCGTCGTAGTAATGGCTCCTGGGCTGCGTCTGATGAAGACAAAGCCGAGGAACTTGCTAAATACGTTTCCGAAGTCTTCACACCTCATCCAGAATCCCATCCAAACCACACTGCAGTGGTGGAAGAGTTCCTTCAGTCTCCAATCCCGCTTTCATTACCTCCTAAAGCAGTTAATCCCTCCGAGGTCAAATATCTTCTCCGAAAACTTGCACTCCGTAAATCTCCTGGATACGATCTCCTCACTCCTCAGATTCTCAGACAGCTTCCATCTAAAGCCGTTATATTTCTTACATATATTTACAACTCCATTCTACGCACTACTCATTTTCCTCTCTTATGGAAACATTCCACTATAATCCTCTTCCTAAAACCAGGTAAACCTCCTAACACAACGACATCATATAGACCTATCAGCCTACTCCCAATCCTTTCAAAAATATTTGAAAAAATCCTCCTCAAACGAATATTACCTTTATTAGAATCCCACACTATTCCTTCCCATCAGTTTGGATTCCGTTCCCAACATTCAACCTTTCAGCAAGGGCTCCGAGTCGTTGACCATATTTCCTCTGCCCTTGAGAACAAGGAGTACTGCTCGGGTGCATTTCTGGACATAACGCAAGCATTTGACCGGGTGTGGCACCCGGGATTACTCTTTAAGCTCAAAAACCATTTACCCCAATCCCTATACATAGTCCTTCGATCCTATCTATCAAACCGCTCCTTCCGAGTTCGCTGTGGTGCAGAATATTCCAATTATTATCCAGTCGAATCCGGTGTTCCTCAGGGCAGTGTCCTTGGTCCTTTCCTTTACAATATATACACGGCTGATATTCCTGTTTGCCCTAATACCTTCCTAGCAACGTACGCTGATGACACAGCTATCCTATCCTCTCACTTAGATCCCGAAATTGCATCTATAGGCCTCCAAACGCACCTTTCTCAAATTGAAGACTGGTGTAACAACTGGAGAATCAAAGTTAATCAATCTAAATGCAAACATGTCACCTTTACCCTTCGAAGACAATCCTGCCCTCCAGTTCTCTTTAACTCCGTTCCGCTTCCTTTCTCCGACACAGTCCGGTATCTTGGCTTCCTTCTGGACAAAAGACTAACTTGGAACCCGCATACTAGACTTAAACGACAAGAACTTAATCGACGATTTGGACAATTATACAGACTACTGAACAGAAATTCTAAATTATCTATCGAGAACAAACTGCTAATATACAAGACAGTACTGAAACCTATCTGGACCTACGGACTTGAACTGTGGGGGACAGCCAAATTTTCTAACATCAAACGCATTCAATCCTTCCAATCAAAAGTCCTTCGAACAATAGTTAATGCTCCTTATTATGTATCCAACCATACCTTACACCACGACCTAAATATTCCATTTATTTTAGACCTTATACCATTAAAATTCTCTAAATTCCATCAGAACCTTATCCATCACCCTAGAAGCCAGTTCCAGCTCCACACATCCTTACCATCCTCCTAGAAGGTTGAAACGGCAGTGGCCTCGAGACCTCTTGTAAAATGTATATTGGAGTTCTAGCATTGGCTAGATTCTCCACTCACGTGCTGTATGCTTGTGAATTGTATATAGGTATGAGTGACTTTTGTATATATTTTATTGATTTTGTTTTGTATATATGTATATTGTATTATTATTATATAAATTTATTGTTTTGTATATATCGTGTGAATGTAGTATGAATGTTGTACTTCATCACTATTAAAAATGTCCTAAATTGGACAGATTGTAATATATCAATAAAGAATTATTTCTAAAAAAAAAAAAAAAAAAACGCTCTCTACATGGTACGGGACATCAAGGAACTAGAAAAACCGCTAGAGGTGTAAACGGAAGAAATGTATATTTATGTTTACTGTATTGACTTTTTGTTGGAGAAAAACAAAAGGATTGGTTAATATTAAACCTTTTTGATAAAATAATTAATAACATATAACAATAACAAGGCATAGGCAAAAGATAGCAAACATATTTAAGTATGACCAGAACGAGGAAGATATAAATAATAGTGAAAAGGTACGGATTAAATTAGTAATTACATACACATCTTTTCAATATTGTCTATTTAATTTTATATTTGCTTCCATATTTTATTACTGTCACCTTATTATCATTTTAGTTCAATTTTATGTTTGTTTCCATATATTGTAATATATTTTATATTACCTATGAAATCCAGAATTTAATCATTAATACTAAACTGTCTGTATGCGATGCCCTGCTATCTGTTGTAGAAAACTTTCTTTCCTAGTTTTACTGCATCAAAACCCAACACATTACTTATTAATTACTCAGAGAAATTTTAGCACAATAATAAAAAATATGATGAAACAGTGACTATTAAATTAAATTTATAATAATACAATAATATTAATATAAATTACAAATTAACATTTTAAATATGTTATTGTAATTAGTATAAAATTGAAATATTTAATGTTAGTCAGATGTGATTTAAATAAGCATTTAGAGAACATATAACATATAAACTTGCATCTGATATATTCTCATTAAAATGAAATATCATATATAAATCATTTAACAAAGAAGAAACTATTCTTACTGTTGTCATTTTCAAAATCAGAGTTATTTTTAAATACCGGATTTCTAATACTACTATAGTTTTAGTTTCTTAAAATAAACCTGTAGAAATGAATAAATATTAATAATCAGAAACACGCTTGTATTCAGTTTACACTCTGATAAACTACGGGATTTCTGGAGCTTGGATTAATAAGTTTACTCAAACTCAGAAGCTCCCTATAACTCGGGGCCTAAACCTGGATCTAAATAAACCTCGGTCCTATAGCAGAACTCCGTCGCCTACAGTCTACGCCTGCCAACTAACACAGTAAGCTGGAATATTAATGCAATCTTCTTTGTTAATTAAACAGTCGTATTTCTCAATTTCTTTCGTTTTCTTCTGTATTTAATCTATTCCTTGTGCCGTTAAGTAATATAAAGAAACTTACTTTGTTGTATATTTTTAATCGATCAATATGTTACATGAATTGTGTAATCTTGGGTCAGTACACCTTAAATATATATATTTTTTAAATTACATTTATTCACAAATGTCTAAAATTTATGGAAATATTAAAGAATGAAATGAATCTATAAACATGCTGATATAAGTTTTTTTTTTTTTTTTTTTTTTAATTATATTTTATTGAATTTTACAACTGTATATTACATAAATACAATAAGTAAAAGTGATGAATTATAATAAAAGGGGTATAAGGCTTGTGAAGAAACTACCCAGCGGTAGTACTTCGATGTTTATTTAAGTAAGTAGATCCCGAGGCTATCTTTTCAATCGCCTCGGAGGGTTGTCAGGAATATGAAAGGTTGATAGGTTGCGGACAAGAGGGTTTATATGAGTTGGGAGTTTGGAATTAAAAGTGGTATATCTGGTACGAGAAAGGTCTGCCACGAATGTGATATTAAGGTCGTTATGGATGATTTTATTTGTGACGAAATAAGGAGCATTTAGGATTTGCAAAGGATTTTGGATTGTAAGGATTGGATGCGGGAGGAATTAGATGGCTTAGTAGAGCCCCAAAGCTCGATTACATATGTCCAGATTGGTCTGATGACAGTGATAGAAATGACCTTTTTGTAGTGAATTGGAAGTTTTGAACGTTTGTCTAGTAAGTGTTGTAGTAATCGGTATCTACGGGCAGTTTCCTGTCGTTTTAGTCTCGTGTGAGGGTCTGATATAAGTTAAAGTACAATTGTATATTGTGGACTAACATTACAACAACAAAAAAACGCTGCAAATTATCACACAATGGTTAATTATTTCCAAATAACGTAAGTTGTGGCTTAACCAAATAAGATATATATAAATATATATATATATATATATATATATATATATATATATATTTTTTTTTTTTTTTTTTTTTTTTTTTTTAATTTTCTCTTTGTTCATCTCGTTGTTTTGACCTTAAAATTCGAATTTTTTCCATGAAACTAATTATTGGTGGAATTACATCTATTATAATTTGTGACGAATATACAGTTTATTTATTTATTTTTTTTATCACGTTTTACTAATTATAATACAGCATATACATTTTTCTCTATTTTCAGTGAATATATATTTTTCTCTAAATAACAGAGTTATGGGCGTATTAATGGATAAAATTTCATTATTTTTACTTTTCTTTCTTCTATTTTTATAATTATGGCGGTTATTTGGTTAATAAACACTGATAAATTTGTTCTCCATCTTCAAAAATAACTCATTTATTGAATTAAACAGCTTTTAATCGGCCGGAATTTTAAAAATAACCTGCTGATATCAACGTCCAGGTGTTAGGATCATCGTTGTATGCCGTAGTTTTTTTGTAGTGCATTTAAAAACAATTGGTTCAGTAGTTTCTGAGAAATGTCGCGTATGGTGGACAGCCGACAAACGGATTTTTTTATTCGTTATTAAGGTTCGCATCTTGAAACGTAAGCCCTCAAATTTTGAAATGGGGCAAATTTTTGGTTTTTGTTACAAGAAATATATTGAGACCCAAAGTTGGAACATTTTCAATAAAAACTGATTGTATAGCAATTTCCATTCCTCTACGATAATTATGAGTGGCATTCGAAAAGCAAAAAAATTGAAACAAGTAAGCTTCATAAAGTACCTAATGTAAAATTTACAATTACATAAAATAATGACAAATCGTTCTGGTATTTTATATATATATATATATAATATTTTTTTTTTTTTTTGCTGTTATATGTTAAAAAAACACATGAACGTTTTCATATTAAAACGTATCTACAACTGTGAGAGAATATGCTTTCAGAAGATTGCTATCTAAAAATCCTCTCTTAAAGGCGGCCTATTTTTGCAAGCGTACCCTCATCACTTTCATTGTTGTCAGGGAGCTGATGTAGGGGAGTGGCGTGCTGATCAGAAGTGATTGGATGCCGGGTAATTGCGCGATCCTGGAGCCTCTCCAGCTCACACCCCAGCCCTTAATCATCATTTCCTATGCTTTCCAGTCTCCCAGTCCAGTATTCAAATATCTTGTATTTTTATATAATATTTTAATGCCATAAATTACACAGAAATGTTTTCTTAAATTTTAAAATTGGTGGATATGATATATATATTATATATATATATATATATATATATATATATATATATATATATATATATATATATGTTATGGTTTATTAATTAATAGTCAAATTTTCTGTATTAAAGAAGTGTTACTGAAAACATAAAGTTCGTTATTTTCGAAATGATAATCATTGATATACATAGAAGTATTTTATTTTTATTTTTATTTTTTTTTCTCTATTACTTCTTATCCTTGTAACCCATCACTGTTTTGAGGTAATGCACCGCGTGTTTGAAATGGGGGTGTGAAGGTTTTGGGCATAATAACGAATGAATATCTAAAAAGTATTATGTAAAATCAGAGACAAGTCAACTTTTAAACCAAGATGTACGTTAGGTGAGATGATTGCATTAGAAGTCATATTAGAGATTTAGGGTGTGATGGGAGTAACTGAACAGAATTGTGAAAACTGTGATTGATGCGAACAATCCTTAAAACTTTTATTTATTTTATTTTATTAATTAAATATATCTATCCCTTAGATTTTTAATATTTTAAAGTTATAAGTATCTATTCAAGTTATAAATCAATACGTACTTGTTTATCTTTTTCCCCTCTACCCCTGAGGATCATTGGCGCATATATTGAAGCTGTGAAGGATTCTTTTAAAATATTTAGTGAGGAAAGTAACCTTGGCTTCGTCGTCTTTAAGAATGTTCTTCAGTTTAGTATCCATTTTCAGATCTTCTCCCAATCTAGTGAAGATGGGATAGTCTAATATAAAATGCTTTACGGTCTTCTGTGTTGATACATTAGGTACAAATTCCAGAACCCGTAGAAGACTGTCAGATTCGGAGCCGACATAAGATCACTTCTACTCTTCTTTACTTTCTGTTGAATGTTTTCTAACAGGGAATATTTTTTATTATTTATTTAAATTTAGGAAATTTATATTCCACCTTAAATGATATTTCTCTTTCTGCAGCGAGTAAAACTGCCTGGTCCAGTTTTGCATAGGGATGTTATCGAATATCGCAGCTTGTGGTGCACTTGAAAACCAAGGTGAGTTAGTAGCAGCATAGGCTTTTTCATTGTCATTTATACCACTGTGTGCGGGAGCCATATTAGCACCGCCTCCTTGTTCTTAATCAAGAGTTCATCATTTACATTATGAATATCTGCCATTACCAGTTGACGAATCTTTGAGCTATTCATTTGTAAACAATAAATATTTGCAATATACCCAGGAAGCTGTTGACTTTAAAGTATAAACATAAATACTATTCCATTTTTTTTTTCCAAACATCATCTACATTTTTTTTCTTTATGTCGAAGGTAGCACAAAATACGTATTTTAACAATTTTACGTGTCTGGTATTAACTAGGGGCTGCTATTAAAAAAACAATACATCTACTAATTTAAATATGTCATGTTTTATGTTGGTGTATGATATCATTATTTATTTTCATTAATTTCAACTGTAATTGCGAAATCCTTGATATGTCATTTAAATTTC
Source organism: Piezodorus guildinii (assembly GCA_023052935.1). Classification (NCBI taxonomy): domain Eukaryota; kingdom Metazoa; phylum Arthropoda; class Insecta; order Hemiptera; family Pentatomidae; genus Piezodorus; species Piezodorus guildinii. Next base: position 102,905,206 of record CM041294.1, on the reverse strand, counting down.
TCTGAGCACCCGTTGTAAGATATTAGTATTGTGGTTTAATAAAGATTTAAACAAGAATAAATAAGAGTACTTTTCGAAAAGAAAAGATGTGTGAATAAGTGGCACTCCTTAGTAGTTAGACTAATCAGGGATAACTTCCAGTTATTTCTGTTTGATATATGTCGGATAGTTCTATTGTTTTTTTTTTCCTTGTCAATTTTTTCCCATTACGTAAAGTCAATATTGATTGAGTTTTAGAAAACTTCTTGAATGATAGGGGGAAATTAATGAAAAGCCCGTAGTAGTCAATAAAATTGACAGTTTCTTAATAGGGTACACAATTACTGCACTTCACTCTATTTTATCTTTCTTTAAAAACTTTTCTGTTCTAAGAATAAAATACACCATTTGTGATTTAATCCCTAAAGGGAACACAGGAGGGATGGAGTGAATAGAAATTCCAAAAAGCCTTTTCAAAGTTGTCCCTGATCTCTTTAATGAGTCCAATACACCAGCCTCGTGTTCCTATTTAAAGCCTCCTTATTGTTGAAGTTTCCTTGTACACGAGCGACCTTACAAAATAAAAGCAGCCGATGAAAACGGCATCAGCGATAGCGGTTCTGTAATTATCGGGATCTTGTTGGTGAGGTCAATAGAAATGTTCGCAACTCTGTCAGCTGCCACTCGCTATAAAAGTTTTTGTATCTCTGCCCCACCCTCCTCTTCATTAACCAACAACTTTTAACTTGGTTTCTGTTTGCTGTGAGCGATAGCAGATTGAATAATTCCGGCCAATCGCGGCTATGCTTATCAAAACTTTTTTAAAAATAAGTAATTAACTGTTTACAGGTTTTTCATGTAAATAATTGCAACAGTAATTTTAGAACAAAAAGAAATCATACCAAAAATTAAATATAAAGATTCTATATTTTCTGTATACTAAAAATTATGCACGTACATGCCTACACTAAACAATCCATTCTCCGCAGGTCAGAATTGCTAATTTTGACAGGGAATTAGCATTTTGGAATAATCGCGAGGGTAATGAGGGAGGTTTAGCATCTGTTTGTACCCTAGTTGCAGCTTAGAATCTTAGCTGTAATATGCAAACTATCCACATCCTCTGTCAAATAACAGCAGTGCATATCTCAGGTGTACTTTAACTGCCTGAGTCATGTATTTTAAATATTTAAATCAATAAGCATTGAAATTTATAGCGATTAATATAAATAAAATAATTAAACATTTAATTATAATTAGCGACATAAACCTTATATTAGAGGACATTAAAATTTGTTTTGTTTTTTTCAAGAAAAACATAATTAAATATTTTTCCGATGTCGTGATTTCATACGGAAATTTTGGGATTGTCTTTGCTTACTACTTAATAAAATTTAAAAACTTTTTTGGAAATGAAAGATACACTTTTCATAAGAAATTCTAAAATTTTAATATTTCAAAACTAAGCATTTTCTGAATGCTATACGAAGCTCATAAAAAATATTTATGTTTATCTATAGGGATGAATAAAAATAAAACAAAAAAAAAAAAAAGAGAAAAAGGAGGTTGTAATGATTTTTTTTTTATGGATTATAATTTTTTTAAATATTTATTTATAGGTACATTCATTGGTACGCATATGGCTATTGTCAGTTGTTTTTATTTCTTGTGGATCTCGTGATTATATTTAGAATTCTAGATGCTACTGAAAAAAAAAAAAAAGAGTAAATATAAAGGGTCCTGTATATTTTAAATGATTTTATTAAACAGTAAATTGATTTCAGCGTGATCATAAGGCTTATTATTACTGACTATAATAAGCTTATCCATATAACTGAATAAGATTGGTAAAAAAATCAAAGATAATAAAAATTACTACTAATCTTATTAAGAAAAATCGAAAGTAAATGTACCACTACTGTTATTTATTTAGGAAACTAAGGGAAGTAAATATATTATTAGGTAATTTATTGATCGAGTAAAAAATATTAATAAGCCTTCGTCGGTAATAGTTCAAAAGGCGTTTACCAACCTACCTTGCCTTCTCCCCTCTCCCCTCCCGTAATAGTCCTGGAAACTTCCTAGACCTCTGCTGTTAGCCGACTTCGCGTACCTTCCTTATCAGCCCTTTGTCATGACCGCGGAGATCGGCAATTTCCAAAATATGGTACTTTTAAAAAAGAAGAGGGTGACGAGGAGGAGAAATCAGATTCGAAAATAGCAGTTGTGTTCGATCCACAAGAAGTGAGAGGTATCATAGAGAACCGAAGAGGAAGAGAGTCGAGAGAGCTTCGTCAGAGGTCTGAGAGATCAGTCGTGGATGCTGGGATACGCCACAGACAAATTATATCCAGGCCAGCCGACTAAAGTGTCATAAGCTAACTTTTTGTAATATTGTTTTGCAAAGCTAGTTATAAAGAGTTCCTCAGTATTTTCCTCCATAATTCTATACATTACATACAGAGAGTTGCAGTTTAAAATCTATGTATTAGTTATGATTAATAATAATAATAGCTCTAATTGAAACCTGTTTAATTTAATCCTCCACTGCATGCCACCTATTGAGATTGGTAAACATAAAATATCTGCAAAAGAGCTCCAATGGTTCCAAAAAGTACAATATATAAATACAATAATTAATACTGTTTTGTGGGTACCGCTACATTAGAAAAGAAACCGGTCAAAACAGTACTACATACTAAAAAAAGTTTTAGTATAGGAAATACATAATAGGAACTTATTGTGGAAATTTTAAATAAATTTTAGCATACCTTAAGAATTTAAATTTTCATCGGCCTGCTTAAAATGAAATAATTATTAATAGCATTAAAAACCTAGATTTAATTAAAGGTGAGCAGAGCGGAAGTTATTTGGTCTACAGGTGGAAAAGGACACAAAGGCGGTATTATAGTGTCGGCAAGTGAATTGAAAGCACCATTAAATCCAGTCCTAGATTCTAGGAAGCTCATACACATAGATGTACCGTCTGTGAACGTTCACCTGAATGAACTTGGTTACTTCTTTCACGAGAAAGGTATTGTAATGAATTTAACGGTAATGAAAATCAAGAATATAATGTGGTCTGATAGAACATAAATTGAAGATTGGTAGAAATATATAAATAATTGCGAGCATCGTGGTTTCATAGATTCGAAACAGTATCTGTGGGTCTAGGGTTCGAATCCAGACTGTGGCAGAATCATATATTCCTACAGGTAATATAAGATAATTTATGTTTGTGTACATATTCATACATATTGTATGTGTAATTATAAATTATTATATTATAAATATATATATATATATATATATATATATATATATATATATATACATATGTATATAGTGTTCCATACACTTCCAATATTAATCCAATGGGTAGTACTATGACCGTCTATTCAGTGTTATATGTATAAATCTTATCTCTATAATCAAATCATAGTTCAGTATTAACTTTACTTGGGCCAGGGGAACTGATTTAGTTTTAATATGCGTATTTTTCTCGATTTGAGAGAGCTTATTGTTCGCAGAGCTTATCTCTAAGAAAAATTGCATATCTGTTGAATACGTCACATGATAATATGCAGTATTTACTAAAAAGACATAGAGAGTTAAAATCTCTTGAGGATAGACCACGTTCTGGAAGAAAGGAGACTGGAGAATTGCTAGGGGCGAGCCATCCTTACTGAAGTCCATGCAAACCCTTACACTACCGACACATCAATGGTAATAAAAGTAATGAAGTGCTGTGTGATTCATGTCCACCGAGAAACAGTCAAAAATATTTTAAGAAGGAATATTACAACGAATTTTTTCCATTAAATTGTTTATGGAGTCTGGAGGAATTTGAAGCTGACGTCAAATATCTGATCTATGTAACACTAATCGAAATTTAAGTAATTAAATGTAGTGTTACATTTTTTACTGTGGCAAACTAAACAAAAAACTCTAGGTTTTTTTTTTTTTTTATAACTCCAAATTATAATACAAAACAATATATATATTATATATATATATATATATATATATATATATATATATATATATATATATATATATATATATATATATATATATACATATACCCAGGCATAGTTAGGTTCTACTACCCGACGATATCTTGATAATGAAATATATATATATATATATATGTAAATTATAATCATAATTTAGTTGTAGATAGTGTCACCATTTATCATAGTGACAAAGTAGATCACATGTGTTTTTAAAGATTGGGTAGGTTTCATGTGATCTCTGACTGTTAGCTTCTAGATAGAGTAGAAAGGGACTTTTTATTCAATTCTACTATTTTAGGTAAGTTGTTTATATGTTCATTCTGTTTGTATGTATCTACTTTTGTATATTGTTATCAATAATAAACTACTATTTTAGAATCGTCTAAAGTCTACTTTCTTTAAGAATTACAAATTGAATAAAAGTCTACTCAACTATGGCTTCAAGTAAGAAACTTCATGTCCATATTGTCAAGAGAGGAGAAGCAAAGTATGAGTTAACTGCTCTGTCTGTGGACAAGGTTGTATGGTACAGTTTACCAGAGCAGTTAAAGGATTTGGACTTGCACAAAGAACTATTAGCAAGTAAAACAATTGTGAGTATGAAAAATTCTATCACTAAATTAGGAGGTTATAGAAAAGTTGCTATTGCTTTTATACCGGAATTGAAAAATAAATATTTAGATGAAGATGATAACTTCAGAATTAGTGATCACTATTTAGAAGAATATAATGTAGATGAAGCTAGTGCTATGGATATTGCATTAGGGGAAACAAAAACAGCCAACGAGGTTTTTTTGATCAAACGTATTAAGGAATTAGAGGACCGTATTTCAACTACTTATGCAGTAACTTTAAGTGAAATAGAACACAAATTTCTTTTAAGCAAGTTTAATGGAAAGCAAGAAGCTTTAAATTGGATAACCTCTTTTGAGAAGGAATGTATCAGATTTAAGATATTTGATGGTTCCACCAGGGTAGAAGCTTTAAAGTTGTTTATGGATGGTAATGCAAAAGAATGGTACGGTTCAAGTTTAATTAAATTACCAATAGCTGATTGGGAAGTTTGGAAAAATTCATTTTTATTAGTTTATGGCAGAAAGGGTTGGACGGCGATTCGCACAGCATTCAATTACAAGTATATGTTCGGTTCGCTGATCGATTATGTTCTCAAGAAAGAACGTTTGCTTTTGGAAGCTGACAAAGATATGCCCGAAATGTATAGAGTATATCAAATAGTGTATAATTTACCCCTAGATGTTCAGGATAGGCTTAATAGGGATAATATAGAGACAGTAAATGATATTTTGAGAGAAATGAAAAATTTTAATGATTCTTACGTGATGAAGAAAATATTGGAAAAAAAACAAAATGTGGGGACGAAGAAGACTGACATGGTGAAAAGAAAAACGGAAAAAGTAAATGCTATGGAGAGAAGACCATGCACCATATGCGAGGAACTTGGTTTTAAAAATCGTTTTCATCCAACGTCAGTATGCAGAAATAAACCGTATCAAAATAAAAATGTAGTTAATATGACGGAACTGGATGACGGCTTGAAAACTGATCTTTCGGGAATTGAAATTCAAAATGAAGAGATTTCAAAAAACTAAATTGCCCGGAAAAGCTCACACCATGTACATTAATCAAGATTAACGTAGAAGTGGACAGAAATAAAGTAGTAACAGCTGTTTATGATAACGGTTCTACTTGTTCATTGGTTAATGAAAAGCTTGTTCGTTTATTGAAATCGAAATTGCTCTCTAATAGAAGTATTTTGAAAACTATCAGTGGTGTGAATTTTTGCAAAAGCCGGGCTAGCCTTCGTTTAAAAATAGGGGAAATAGAAGATACACTTAACCTATATGTTGTTAAAAATAGTAACTTCAATTACGATTTATTACTTGGTTTAGATGCTATAAAGAAGTTTAAACTTATACAAGATGAAAATCTAAGAATTAAACAGAAAACAAAGGACAGCATAATCGAAGTGAAAAGCGCGAGAATTGACAAGGATTCTTCGAAAGTTGTAACCAGAGAAGATAAATCAACATTGAATGATGAATCATTCGGAAATGATAAGAATTCCTTAGAAGTAAATTTAGAATATTTGGATGAAAATAAAAAGCATGACATTATGAAGATGTTAAATGAATACGAAAGGTGTTTTGCCAATAATAAGTTTGACGTGGGTATAGTTGGAGATAGCGAAGCTCACATTAAATTGAAAGAGGACAGATATATTTCACGGAAACCATATAGATGTTCTTACCCTGATCAAGAGGAAATAGACTCACAAATTTCCAAATTATTAGAAAATGATTTGATTGAAGAATCGAGTTCACCTTTTGCATCACCTGTAACATTAGCATTCAAGAAAGAAGATGGGAAAAGAACGCGGCTATGTGTTGATTTTCGCGAACTAAACAAGTTAGTAGTGCCTGAGCCCCAACCATTTCCCAGAATCGATGATCTAGTAGTGAATGTCGGTGACTGCAGCTGGTTTACTGCTTTCGATATCAACTCGGCTTTTTGGTCTATACCTCTTCGAATGAATGATCGGAAAAAGACAGCATTTATAACGCAAAAAGGCCATTGGCAATGGAAAGTCCTACCGTTTGGTTTTAAAAATTCACCAGCTATCTTTCAACGAATTTTGGCAGGTATTTTACGTAAACACAGTTTAAGTAGTTTTTGTGTAAATTACATTGATGACATTTTGATTTTTTCACAATCATATGAAGAACATCTGAAACATTTGGGCTTATTCTTTGAAGCAGTTAAGAAAGAAGGGCTTAAACTAAAGCTAGTGAAATGTGGTTTCGCTATGCGTTCAGTGAAATACTTAGGCCACGTAATAGAATATGGCAAGGTTCGTCCGATTAATGATAATTTGATTGCAATAAAAGAATTTCAACGTCCTACGACAAGAAAAATGGTTCGTCAACTTCTGGGGAAAATTAATTTTTATCGAAAATTCATCGATCATTGTACAGAGAGATTAGCCCCATTACATAATCTTTGAAGAAAGACGAAAAATTTATATGGTCTGATAAATGTGAATCGTGTTTTCAAGAATTAAAGTTATATCTATGTACGGCACCAGTCTTAGCAATCTATGACCATGAAAAAGATATAGTTATCGAAGTTGATGCAAGCCGTACGGGTCTGGGTGCAGTTCTGAAGCAGCCACAAACAGATGGTATCCTACATCCGGTTGGTTCTTTTTCTAAGAAATTGACCCCTGGTCAAATGAAGAAAGAGATAATGTATTTGGAATGCCTAGCAATAAAAGAAGCAATTGTTTATTGGCAACATTATCTCATTGGTAAGGCTTTTACTGTGACATCGGATCATAAACCGCTTATAAATTTGAAATGTAAATCCCGAACAGATGAGGCGTTGGGTGATTTGATGTTGTATCTATCTCAGTACAACTTCAAAGTCATTTATAAAGAGGGCAATGACATCATAAATGATCAAGAAACAATTAAAGATGAAATTGCAGCTTCGAAGAAGGTTTTTAAAGATGACAAAATTAGCTTTAAGATGCTAAACAATAGGAAACGAATATATGTGTCAATGGGATTAGGACTCAACTTGATTGACAAAATTCACAAATTTTACGGGCATATTGGCACCAGCCAAATAGCTGAAAAATTGAGACCCTTCTATTATTTTAAAGACATGGATAAACTTATAAATCAGTTTTGCAGAGCTTGTGAGATCTGTGCTAAAAATAAATCTAGATCGGGAAGAGCAATCGGACTCCTTTCTCAGTTAGGTCCAGCAGAATATCCCTATCATATCATGTCCATCGACACAATAGGTGGTTTTGCTAGAAATAACTCAACAAAGAAATACCTTCACTTACTGGTAGATCATTTTTCTAGGTATGCGTGGATCCGTACTTCCAGTGGACAAAGTGTTACTGATTTCATCAAACTGATCAACCCAGTGGCAGAAGGAAACAAAATAAAAATGTTGCTAGTTGATCAATATGGGGCGTTCAATGCAAGGAAGTTCAGAACATACCTACAAAACAAGAGAATTGATCTGCTCTATACAGCAGTAGACAACCCACAATCCAATGGACTGAATGAACGGTTAAATCAAACATTGGTAAACAGAATCCGTTGTCGAATAAATGAAACTGATGATGAGGTGTCTTGGACCACTGTGGCTGAGTCTTGCATCAAGGAGTACAACAACACACCTCACGGAACGACTAAATTTTCACCCGCTTATCTGTTATATGGAATGACATCCGAAATAGTTCCTGAAGAATTGAAACGTGAAACTGATTTGAGTGCAGATCGTCAGAAAGCATTTAAAAATTCAAGAATAAGTTTTGAAAGAAATAAGAAGCGGGTAGATCAAACAAGGAAGGAACATGAATTTCAGGAAGGAGATTTGGTGTACGTTTCGAATGGGAATAGATTGAATAGAGATAAGTTGGATGAAGTTAGGAAAGGACCTTTTACCATAAAACGTAGGGTTTCATCATCTATTTATGAAGTTGACTGCAATACGAGACATAGGGCAGCCAATTTCTTCCATAGCTCTAAGCTGGTACCATACTCTTTTCCTGCGGAAAAAGAGTCTTCGACCAACGGAGGTGTAAATTATAATCATTATTTAGTTGTAGATAGTGTCACCATTTATCATAGTGACAAAGTAGATCACATGTGTTTTTAAAGAGTGGGTAGGTTTCATGTGATCTCTGACTGTTAGCTTCTAGATAGAGTAGAAAGGGACTTTTTATTCAATTCTACTATTTTAGGTAAGTTGTTTATATGTTCATTCTGTTTGTATGTATCTACTTTTGTATATTGTTATCAATAATAAACTACTATTTTAGAATCGTCTAAAGTCTACTTTCTTTAAGAATTACATATACATTTATATATATACCATTATGCGCTGCATGCAGTTCTTCAATTTAGGGGCACAAAACTCTATAGCCTCAACGAAAAGACATATCAAATTAACATATCATTTCAAAATAAAGTACATTCTCGGATTGGCTGATCAGAAGATATATAGTTATTTAATTAATGATAATAATTGATTGTATAAAAAATATTTAATTTTATTGTTATATTCCAGAATAAATTGAGTAATTTGAGGTAGAAAAAGTAAGGCTGGTTTCTGATTTCTTCCTATAAGCAAGTTTAAACAACAATATCTCTAAATTCAATTATTGCAATGTAAATTTAAAAAAAAATACTAAAACAAAAATTAAATATATTAAAAGGTATCTCACAAAACAGTAGCATCCTGAGGATGAGTGAGATACCCTTAAACGTTGCATCGTGATTGTCATGTATAAAAGTTCCCCTGAAACAAATTAAAAATGAGCTTTATTGTTCTACCTCAAAAATATATTTCGTTTTCGTAAAAAAAAAAAACGAAGAAAGAAATCTTGCCAAAATAAAAATTGTTTTACAACGGAAGCGCTTTGATGCGAAAATAATAATTAAATTACTGATTTAAAAAAAAAAAAAAAAGTATTTTCTCTTTTGCTTCTCTTCATTGGATTATCAAAGGGTCATGGCCTGATTTTCTCTTCCAAAAAAAAGTTCTATCATGCAGTGTTCTCAGCTTGTATCTGCCACAATTGAATTTACTTCCAAAAAAACGATTAAACTCTTTGAGAGTGTGATGATTTAAATCCTAACGAAATATGGTTTGTTAATTATGGTGTGCTGAAATTAAAACTTTCTTTATAAAAACTTGATCGAATGATCGTTGTGGAGTATTTTCTTCATTTATGTGTACTTATGTTTCAACATTAATTAATTGATATGATTGATTATTATGATTTGATATCAGCAAAATTACCAGATTAGAAAGAATATCCGAACACAAGATTTTAGCCATGAAGCTTAATTAATGTGACTGCAAAACTAAAAGTATATGAAAGGAAAATGTTTTATCTACAGTTTTATGTTTAAATAACTGGTGAAAAAAAAATCAGTTAGAGCTTTTCGATAAATGAATCCAAATTAAAAACGTGTAATAGGGGACACACAGCATCAGGTTATGGACATTTCAAAGAAATATATTTCAGCAGAGATATTTAAAACTAATGTCATGAATTATTAAGTATTTCTTAATAATAAGAAGTAACTGAAGGTGACACTACTACTAGAGGATTGCTTTTGAATAGTGGAAACTAATAATAAAAGGGTAAATTACTTTATTTAAATTGTTTATATATAATTATTCATATATGAAGGGTAATTTTTTAATTTATTTTTGAAGTCACTACACTTTTTGTTCACTCTTTACAAGCCGATCTTCAGACTCTATTCGGGTGCTTGGCTTCACTCCAAGCCACTGACTGGTGTCCAAGGCTGCGTGACGCATAATGTTAGAAGCTTTCCAAGATCGGTATTCCAAAAACACAACAAACAAAGCCATACTTCATGTCCTGACGAAAACAAGGAGGGCAACTTTTTGAACAGTACCGAACTTTTGCTGAGTTGTTTTTCAAATCAGATGTTATAGTTTTTAGTGTATTGTATACTTAATAAAATCAAATGTTTATTCATTAATAGTATGTGTTATTCTTTCATTAAAGAATAAATTTTAAAAAAGCACTATTCTTATATTTTTGTTACCAAAACAGGATACACGTTCATTATTATTTTTTCCTGATCAGCATTATGGATTATTCTTGTATTTTTATTTTCTGGTACCTCTATGCAATTTGAAATTGCTGTACAAGAAATTGTAAAGTACTTGTATCGTGAACCGTGCTCGCTTCTGACCGTGTGGTACCCTAAAAATTACAACTTAAGCCTATCTTAATGTGTTTTTTTCCAGAACCTCCATCTATTTGTCAAACAGTACATTCAACATACAATAAAATATATCATTACAGGAATATATAATAATATTCCTTCTTTTGCCAGAGGACATTTTAAGGTGTAATCATACAGAAAAGATGCACTGTGTGTGCTTTAGCTTTATTGCATTTGCCCTTTACAATTGAGACGTTGATTTCCAAAAGGTACTAAAGGACATTTTTTACGAAAATGATTTTTTTACATATTTGTATTCTCATCATTTAGTTTTATCTAAATATTCTATTTGATATTATCTAATGAATTCTCAAGTCCTTAAAAAACGCGATTTAGAAATGCGGTCATTTTCTAAAAGTACTAATTACACATTTATTTTGTTTCAAATTATTCTAAAAATTGTAGATGTAATTAGTTGACCGTTGAGAATTACTGGAAGGGATTAGTCCGGGTGGCGGTCATTAAATGAAACAACTAAATAGTTTCAACTATTTTATTGTTTGCCAACGTTTCGACCCCCTTTGTGGGTCATCATCAGGGCGCATGGTGGGAGAATGGAAACTGGAAACATCAGTTTCCAGTTTACAGTTTCCATTCTCCCACCATGCTCCCTGATGATGACCCACAAAGGGGGTCGAAACGTTGGCAAACAATAAAATAGTTGAAACTATTTAGTTGTTTCATTTAATGACCGCCACCCGGACTAATTCCTTCCAGTATTCTAAAAATTCATTTCATAACTTTAATATGATGTTATTATTATAGTAAAAAAAGATATAAATTTTAAGGCGAAAAGACCCAAATTAGCTAGTTTAATAATATAGTAATGAGAGATTTTCGTGCTTCCTGTGAAATTTCCTAGAATGGATATAGTACCTTTCGGAAATTAACGTCTCAATTTGTGAATAGGGAGGAACCATTCTACTAGCTATCATAAATGTTGGGGGTTGGTTCAGACTGCAGTACCCAGACCTCTTCCCTCAGCGAAGACGTCTACCAAGGGGATAGTGCTTTGCAAGGTCCCGGACCTGGATGGTGGTGTTATATCTCTGAAGAGAGTTTTTGCCTTGTAACTTTGTAATTTTAGGCAAAGCGAAAGCTGCGGCGAAGTCGAGTAAGAGTGGTTTGCCGGGTTATAGCATTCATTCCAGTTTCAAACCGTTGTACTTTTGGGGTGGATCTGGGAAATCAGAGCAAAGATGTGTCTTGGAGGCCTGATCTCATTGGGCTTTAGGCTTAACCGTGGGAAGTTCTAGTTGGCTCACTCCTGGATGGTTGTGGTAATGACTTCCACTAAATTTAATTAATTATTTATTTGATTGGTATTCGCAAAAGGCTTAGTTATCTGGACACCATGGAATAATTCCGAGAAGTTATTATACTACCATTACTCTATTTCCACTGATAATTTTCAGTTCGTATTGTGTATATACGGTTAAAGGTGGGAAATGCGTGTTATTATTCGGTTGCTAAATTACTTAGCTCGCGGCTTCTGTCTAAAAACTTAAGGGTTAGAATTAATAAAACAATTATTCTTCCAACGGTTCTTTACGGATGCGAAACGTGGCCGCTTACTTTGAAGGATGAACAACGGCTTAAGGTTTTCGAGAATAAGGTACTGCGTAAAATATTTGGTCCGAAGAGAGATGAGACCACTGGAGAGGTTAGAAGGTTGCACAACGCGGAATTGCGGAGTTTGTACCCTGTGAATATAATTGAGTTGATAGCATCGCGGAGACTCAAATGGGCGCGTAAAGTTGTTGGGCTTAGTGAGGAACGGATTCCGAGAAAGTTGGTATTCGCTGAACCGACTGGTAGGCGTCCGAAAGGTAGGCCAAAGCGTCGATGGGAGGATTGCATTAAGGCTGATCTCGGTGGCTTGAGCTTGACCGGTGAACATTGGACGAGTCTGTGCAGGCGAAGTTTGGTGGTATCGGCATCGAACCTTCGGGTTCGCTAAGCCTATTATTATTATTATTATTGTGTATATTAAATTGAACCTGATCCTTTTTTTTTTTTTTTTTTTTTTTTTTTTTTTTTTTTTTTTTTTTTTTTTTTTTTATCATTTATTGAAATTTACAACTGTATTAGTTAATACATCGAGTAAATTAGCTAAAAGAAATACATAAAAATGACATGAAGAGAAAATGCCCATTGACACCATTGGGTAATCTAAACTAGAAGGTCTTGAGGAGATCTTTCTTTCAGACGCCTCTGAGGGTTGTCAGGAATGGAAAAGGAAGCAAGGATTGAAACTAGTGGGTTAGAGTGGGAGTGGAGTGTTTCATGGAAGAATCGATACCTGGCTCAGGTCAAATCAGCAACATATGGGATATCCTTAAATTATATTTTTCTATTAAATTTAAAAAAATCGTTCTTGATTCCTGTTTTCAATTACTTATTGTTGTTATTCTTAATTATTTATTTGGATTCTGAATCCATTCCTCAAAACAATGATCAAATCGACTTTTTCGATAATTTTATAGACAAATTAAGGTCAGTATCCATTTTTTTTATAATATCTAATTATATCAATTGAGGAAATTAAGTATTTGATTGTATATTAATTGACTTTGATTTGTAATCACATAATTTTTTATTCAATTTTTAAAAATTATTGTAGCCTTTTTCATATTTTTTCTAGGAATAAAACTTAATTTTAGAATGATAAAAAGAAAAAAAAATAGTGAATCCTGTATTAAGAGATTGTAACCTGTTATCACTGATTATTTACTCTTTTCAAATTTATCCATTTGAGCCTATTTCTGTGGTATTAGGGAAAAACTTTTAAGATAATGTAACCGCCATAACTAATCCCCTTAAGTTCATAAAGTGTCAATAAACTTTCTAACAATATTTATATAATGAAAAATGTCATAAGGGTTTGAGTAAACAAGCATTAAACAACTAACATTACAGAATATATAAAGTGCTTAATTTAATATTCTTTACCTTCGATTGCATCGTCTAATAACTTGGAATTAAAACTTATTGTTATTCTTTATTTAATTAATAATGATTTAGTATAGTTTTTTTGTTTGTTCATTTAATGTCACTTAATTCTTCTCTGGCTACAGATAATACACCTTTAACAAGTTTTTGCATTAGCTCTGACATTGCAATAGCTCGGGACCACTATTTAACGTCACCTCCGAAGGACAGTATAATCAAGGATTTATTTTCTTTAAAAATCCCAGGGCCATCTCACTGGTTCGAATAGTCCACAACCCCTATTTTCAAAAATAATGTTTCAATAAATGTTTTGCTTCGGAACATTTATTGATATTTTCCTAATGACCAAAAATACTGTAACAATAATGTCAGCAGATTTTACAAAAAATATATTTCAAATGTTTTAAGTGAGTGTACGAGTATACTATAATGCACCTACATTATAGGTTAGTTTTAGAAAAACTGTATAGCATAGTGGTATAGCATTAGAAATAATAGCAAAAGAGAGCAACTGCACGTACTAGAACTTAGAGGCACTTAGGAGAAAAGACAGCTCAAGTGGTTTAGACATGTTTGTTTATTTATTTAACGTCACTTTATGCTACTATGGCTAATCGGACGATGCTACAGTGGGAGTCCTAAATTTTGCCTATCCAGGTTTTATTAGGATAGGGATCTTTAACGAGTACCTGACATCGCACAGGCTCGGGACCACCTTTTAACTTCCCCTCCGAAGGACGGCGTAACTAAGGATTTTTTACTCCCATTAAAAAATCCTAGGACCACCTGCGGGATTGAACCCGTGACCTTTAGCATGGGAGGCTGTTACGCTAGCCACCCAGCTACAAGTGATCCCAATGGTTTAGACAATGGTTTAGACATGTTTATACATCAGTGTTGGAGGTGGAATAGAAAAATCGCTGAACAAAATGAAGCTATTGAGCAGAGACCGGGAAGAGTTTCTAGCATTAAAGGGAGATAATCGAGAAGAAGTTAAAAAAAAAAAATAAATAAATAACTTAAAATAAATATTAATAAATACAAATTTAGGTTTACCATTTAGCAAACTAATATTATTCATGTTACATATGGTTATTTTAGTTAAATTGAATTTACACAATATAATTACATCAAAAATCATGTTTTTCAATTTAGCGAATCATCGTGTTTAAAGAAAATCATTTTATAAATTAAGTGCTTTTCCCTCTTGCAGCTATTATTGGAGCGGACTATTTGACTAGGGCTTCTACTTTCAGGGCTGTCTCGTGTTTGCTGTCTTTGTTTGGCCAATCTCTTTGTTTATCTTTAACTAAATACACTTTCTCTGATTTACTCTGTCAATTTCATTTTCTTGAGCACACTATACGTCCCTATAAGAAATTCTTTAATAAATAATTTATCAATAATTAAATTATTTATGACACCCCATTAGCCATATTTTTTGTCTTAGAATGCCTTTAAAAAAAAGCCATATTAATACATTTGTTAAAAACTTCATTATTTCTCGTATCCATTGTGGTTTATTTTTTTAGTAATCAACTTCATTATTCAGCTTAAGAAAAAAAAAAAATACCCGTCTCCAATAAATTAAAAGTTAAACCTTTTGAAATACCAAGAATCCAACCTATAATGAAAGAGGAAATATTTAGAACACAAAGCTCTCAAAAGCATGTGAACTACCAGAGCATTCAATACTTAGTCAGTAGGGATATTGAGACATAAAACCTCATATTCTGAGGGGTGTTATTAATTTTATTTTCTTGGTTGACTATCAATATTCCTTATTGAAAATAATAAAACCAAAAGGTTTAAAGACTAATAGAGTTTAAAATATTCTAACGACGAAGGAATATATCTGAATTATTATAACTAATTTAAGAATACCATTGTCGTTCAAGGTTCGATGAAAAATAATTTATGGTTAGGGACAATATTACATTATAAAAAACACAAATCACTAGTCGAGTTTACGGAATTGAATGGAATTGCCGATATTCTCTAAATCGTAGTCTCAGAATCGCATAAAACGTCTTAATTGCGATAATATCGGTTCCAGGTTTATGCAAATTGGGAAATATGGGCCCACCGCTTAAGCGACTGCCGCATTATATCCATTGTAAGACCTCTGGCTCCTGCTCTATCGAAAAACCATTAATAACTGCTTTAACCCGCTCTAAGGGTTCCTGATATCCATTAAACTTTTAAATATGGGACGCGTATTTACTAAATGGCCATTTATACCGTGATAGATAACCAAATAAATTTTAGAACCCATAGTTCAGTTTTTCTTCCAGTTTGCCAATTTTTTAAAAATTTTATTATTTATTTTAATTGACTACTGTATTAGATAATACACCTAGAAAATACTTCTTCCGCATTCTCTTACATCTTCTGCCTCATATTAGCGTTGAGGTACATTCAGCCACTCTCTCCAGCCATCTCTATCTCTTGATAGATTTTTCATCTGAGCAATTTATTTTTCCAGGTTTCCTTCCTTTCTACATAAATTACATAGTAAATACGCTTTAAGATAAATATAAATGAAAAACAAATGTAGATGAACTGCCATTTTGTAGTACTCAAGTAAGTAATTTAAACTGGAAGGTCTCGAGGCTATCTTCTTTTCAGACGTCTCTGAGGAATGTCAGGAATGGATGCGGAAGCAAGAGTGGAACTAGTGGGTTAGAGTGGGAATGGAGTTTTTCATATAAGGATTGATACCTGGTTTGGACAAAATAAGCAACATGTGGAACATGGAATTTTTTATGGATATGTTCCTGACAAAGTAGGAAGCGTTGAGGATATTACGAAGGGTTTTGGTCGTATAGATGAAAGCTCAATTCTGTAAGTCAAAATACATAGACTTTATGACGGTCATGTAGATGAACCTTTTGTAGTTGAATGGAAGGTTAAAGCGCATGTCTTGTGTGCGGATTCCATGCTAGACGTTAAAAAAAAAAAAAAAAAGGAGTCCGAATCTGTTCAACCGGAAAAATCGGAATATTATTGACGGATACTGTATGGCAGGAGGCAAGGTGCCTATGTTAAGTCCTTTTTTTCATATGTAAGACCAAAGCCACTTGGGTCATTTTCGTCTCATAGAACTTCGGCAAAAGGATTAAATATAACAGTCTATTGTACAAGTATGTCCGATGTAGGAAGTCAAGCAGTTTTGCTGTAGTCTGTATGTTGTCTTGTAGAACGGTTGGTAAGTCAGTGTCGAATGTGTATTACGAAATGTGCTTTGTGAATATCATAAGCCCTATAATCCGTCAAGATGTGCTTTAAGGGAATTGGACAACCGCGGGTTGGGCAGTCCGTAGGAGGTTCTCATGGCATGAGATGGCCGTACATTCGTTGGGTGTGTCCAATCCGCTGGCGCGCCAGGACAATCTCTTCCCTTCGCTTTTGGCCATTGGGAGATGTTACTTCTTACTTCTCTTAACTTGTTGTTAGTTGTGTTGTGCCCATTTCATCTGATCTGAGTTAGATGAAGTTCCATATTTAAATGACGAATTAATCATGCACATGTTTAAATCAAAATTACGTTCAATACTTATAAAAGAGTAATAAACAATGTTACTCATATAAATTTTAGAATAATACAAACACTATGAAAGACGGACGTATCAATAGGAGAAAATGAATTATTCCTTTATGTGCAGTGAAGCCTGTAGTAATATACTAAACAAACCATATACCTACAATAAAGCGATTCTTAAAACTAATCAAACCGTACAATTTGGTTTGAGTTAATGTTATAAACAATGATGATACTACAACATAGAGGCAACAACATTAAAAATAATAAATCCTCATATCAAATGTACAATTATTAATAAAACATGAGCATAACAAACCTAATTCATATAAGAAAGTTATATTTCCCCTCATCTTTATCTTTTTTCTCTCTTAATTACTGCTTTATATGTTCATGAGCCATGTAAAACAACTTTGTTAACTAAAATTAGTTTTAACTTGTTCCTCCGCAATGGAAAAAGAGAAACTTGATTTTCTCTTAATTTAAACTTAAGACCAGTTAGAGGAGTTAAAGCTACCAGATGGTGCCCATCACTAGTTACCGATGCAATTGAATCGATTCCTCGTGTAATTTCTATTCAATTCTCAACTAACTAAATTATATAATGGTGGGCCAATTTTCAAAAAATAGTAAAATACTTTATTTTATTATCCTACTTACCAGATCTCAAATATAAATGAGATATTGTTATAATTTGCTTCTATCAAAATCATTTACCGCATAGAACCAAAAATATCCCATCATGAAATATTTTACGTTCTTGTTTTATGCTTTTTTCTCCTTATTAACCAAGATGCGAATCGACTAATGTTCATTTAAAATTTGAAGTAAATCATAGCAAGTCATGATTAGAGACGGGATTTTCGAGCAGTAAAAAAATAAAAAACGTGCAATATCGTGCAGTAATAATTTCGAGACGCGAGAAACAGTGCGGCCAAACATATAAAACTGAGGGTAGAGCGTCCTAAAAATAAATTAATCTAAATCTATATGGAAGATGACCTTTGAAAGTTTTTTTCTTGAGAAATTAATTTCTTATGTTTAAAAAAAAATTGAATAACGTGAACAAAAGATCTATATAAACTTGTTTTACTAGGCAATATTATTTAAATCATTCATAAGTTTAATTAAATAATCGATCATCAATCTTACCTAATTCGTTCCTTCAATAATTAGTTAGATTATGAGTTTACAAAACGTGTAAGTCAATCTAGAAGAACTCACTGAAAACAGTTAAAAGGAATGCTTGTGAATAATAAATGGAGGTACTTAATTATATACATACTTTTAATTTTGAAAGATATTCAATGGTAATTGACCTCTGTTTTTCTATAGACCTATTTTTCTGCTTCAATATATACTTGTGTCCAGCTAACAACAAAATAAATAATAATAATTTTTATTATTCATACCCTAAATTATAACAAGGAAGAATTTGTTAAGTTGTGTATTTTACATTTAGCGCCTGTTTGGGATTTCTTTTCTTAACCCATTGGTTTTGACTGATCTCAAGCAATACAAAACGGGTTTTCCATTAGATCTAAGCTAGGATGAATAAGATATCTAGGTTTCAATTTTCGACAAGACACGTTTTATCTTTTCGGCATTATTTAAACATTGATATTTAACTTTTACAACCACTATAAATTTTGAAGAAAATCTGAGATTTCAAATCACACTTAAAACTAAATACTAAGAGAGAATTCTGAAGGTTGTAAACATCAGATTCAGTGTGACAATGACAATGAACGGCTTGGAATGAGCCCGGGTAGCGGCTAATTCGAAAGTGATGTTGAACGAATAAAAACAACGAAACGCATTATGTTTGACGGGTGTGTTTACATTCTAGTCAGTTGTCCGAACATTTTCGTTCATTTTTCCCTTCTTAACTAATAATTGAATTGTAGATTTAATGAAAGAAAGATGTTAAAATAAAATTTTAGATATTTGTTGGTAGATCTATTTAGTTTTATTACCGAAAATTTGGTTCGATCCATTGTGATATTAAATTTTAATAATTAAATTTAACTCAAAAGTGGAAAAAATGCACTTCAATGCAATAAAATTAAAAAAACATGTAATTTAGTGCAAAAGAGCAAAACATCCCTAATACATGAACGGGATGGATGTCTGGGTTTGAAGCTGAAACACGCAAGTAAATAAATCGTTAAAAATCATGGAAATCTGGTCTTAAGTCATAATAATAACAATACTTTTATCATCTTTTATTAAACTCAGTCCACATTAACTGGTCTAAATCAGTTAAATACTTAGGCATAACTTTAGACAAATCGTTAACCTATACTGAACATATCAATAGAAAATCCTAAAAAACAAAAAAATGTATTTATAAAATGTTCCCATATTTTAATAAAAAATCCAGTTTGAGCACTCAGAACAAACTACTACTATATAAAACAGTCATACGTGCCCAGATCTGTTATGCATCGCCCGTCTGGAGCTCGACTTGCAATACCAATTATAAAAAAATAGAAACAATACAAAATACATGTATGCGAATCATCAATAACTACCCACGATATACTAAAATTTCAAAAATGCTCTCTGACCTAAATCTTCCAACATTAAAACAGTATATCTACACAGCAACCAAAAACTATTCTAATAAAACCACAATTTCTGAAAATCCATTAAAACTAGAAATCGGTAATTACAACAAAACATCACTAAAGCGCTACACGCACAAAAGAACCAAACATGTACTTTTAAATTAATATTGTAATTTATATTGTGTAGGTTTTTTCGTGTTACTTTTCCTGCTATCTTAAACAAAATATTGTATGATAATTAGTAAATTCAAAGGATGATTGAAGCTCTGTTATCATGAAAAAAGGTCCACTGAAATCATGAAACCAAACATATTTGTATTGAGTGTACATTGTAAATATTATGTAAATAAATAAAGTTTCTTCTTCTTCTAACAATACATGATAACATAGATATGTTATTTTTATCAAACAAAATAAAATAAGTTAAGGTATTTCGAAAAAAAAATGGTTACTTTATTTTAACAACGTTTCATAAATCATAAATACATTCATTCATAATACATATAAAATCCTATCATAGTTAATATCTTATATTCATACTTTACACGCTTCATATAAAAACGACAATGCTAGGCAGCCCAGTCAAATAAGACTAAAATTCAAGGTTTTTTGTGATTAATTCGGACAAAGCTGGAAATTGCATTAATACCTCCCATGGTCCTTAATAAAAGTAATCTGAGTTTGAACCATGAAAAGTTAAGCTCCCAACTTTTTGGAGCCGAAAAACCTGGAATTTTTTGCACTTTTTTCAGTTCTCACCTTAACTCGAAAATGGTACTTTCTGAAAAAAAAAAAATACATTTGCTGTGGGAAGCGCCGTTTTCGAGTTATAGGTAAAAAACTGAAAAAATAAAGTGCAAACTATTCCAGGTTTTTTCCCTGTAAAATGTTAATCTCAACTGTGCTAACTCAGATTACTTTTATTTAGGACTATTAGGAGGTATTAAAACAATTTCCAAATTTTTCTGAATGAATTCCAACAAATATCCTTATTTTACTGGACTAAGGGATATTTGTTGTCCATATTATCCGGGCGTTGGTAATCTTGAAATAAAAACTTACAGTAATAATAATTTTTCATATTATATTGATTAATATTATAAAGGGAATTGTAGTTAAATTGCCTTATGAGAAATAATTATAAACTATGTAAGGCATTTGAAAGCTAGCGGGGTCGAATACCGCTGAGTCTGCGAGTGGCCCCAAGTTAATCAGTGACGGGCCACTGAGCACATATTCCTCTTCTCTTGGCTCAATTGAAAGATTCCTGCTTCGATCCGACGAGCTTCTAGCATCACATTTTCTTGAAAATATTTACACTTAATGAAGCATGCAAAATTTAATGTGGATGAGAATAAGAAGAATAGAATAGAATATAGTATACATATATATATAAATAATTCATTTTATATACACTTAAAATTATCATTTGATGATGATCTCGATATAGACGTGTGAAGAAACTACTGGTAGCACTTTAATATTTATTTATGTTAGCAGGCCTAGCGGCCATTGTAAGAGGGTTGTCAGAAAAATTTCTCCATGATTAGATAAAACTAGGTATAGGTCTTGAGTATGTTAATCGTTAGTTAACTGGTTTTCCCAGGAAAGAAGAAATTGAGTTTCCATACTGGCCTGTGCACCGAAAAACACACTTTTTCGAGGCAAAACTCTGCGATAGTTATTAATACAATAGACATATTTAATTTCATCTTATACCTAAGTAGGTTTAATTTTAATGGTAGGCTGAGACTTTTTTAGCTATTTTCTATGTCATACAAAAATATTAGGTTCGACAGTTTCGGAAAAATATTCCTGTGGCTAATCATTCTCATATAACCCCTACTTTACCTATTTTTTACAATTTTTATTAGATATGTTTAATAAAAAAAAAAATACTTTCAGATCACGACTTGGTGATTTTATATAAATTTTCAAATAATTTCCTAAAAATTTACACCACACAATAAAATACAAATTGCTTTTAAATTTGTTGTTGTTCTAGTAGTTTTTCTTCATGTTTTCATGTTTAAGGCACTGACATTTTTCTTTTATAGGGCAAAAAAAAAAAAAAACTTAATTTTTCCAAATGATAAACAATGATAGAGTTTTGCCCCAAAGAGCGATAAAATTTTGGCTTTAATCTATATAAAATTTACTGATCGTAATCTATCAAATTTAGATGATAAACTACCAGTACAGAATAGACAGAATATATTTAAAAAAAATAAGAATAGGAAATTCTGTTCCGAAACAGAATACAACTTCGGAAATTGAAACTGGCTATGCAATGCAACGAATACAGAAGTGTTCATCATTTCCCGGTAAGAAAAAAAAAATGTATATATATATATATATATATATATATATATATATATATATATATATATATATATATTCAACTGTTACCAAATAATCTCGAAATTTCTTTTAAAAAAAAAGTATCTTTGATCATTTTACAGTTTTAAACAAAAAGTGTTTTTGGAACCACTGTGTCGCGAATTGATCATTAATTGAAATGAACAAAGTTTACAGAAAATAAGGTTTTCAAAAGTCACTTTTTTCATTCATACCAATGCAGATGCTAATTTTATTTAGATCCTACCTACTACAAATGTTAGATAACAAATAATTTTCTCCGTTAAATTTCTAATCACAAGATACTGTCGGGTTACATTTTTAATGGTAAAAAAAAAGGTTATTATTATTTTATTTTTTTAATTTAAAGCAATATAGCTTCTAAACCGTAGGTTTTAGCGACAAATGTCATAAACCAAGAAATATTCTCCAATAGATTTTCCATAGGTGCAACACCAGCAGAGCTAGAGCGTGGCAAACTGAGGATAGACAAAAAGTTCCAAACCCTCAGCCAAAAGTCATATCCATATCAATATAACATTTTTCGAAGGAGTATATTTTGTAAGGATTGTATACGAGAGGAATTGATTAGGTTGGTGGATCTCCATTGTTCAATCCTATATATAGGCCTGATGACGATAATATAAACTAGTTTCTTGTTGTTAGTTTCAAGTTTAAAGCATTTAAGTTGTAGGGACCGGTATCTGCCTGCAGTTCCTTGTCGTTTTCAGTGTAGTGGGAGGATTTCAATAAATAATTTCAAATCTTGAAATAAAAGCGTTGGCAGTAAATTGAGCGTGTTAGGGTTTCCTCATGTTGGTTGTGAAAATATTTTTCTTAACACGATGGCAATCATGGGAACTTAGGTTGCTAATATAAATATCTCCATTAATGAAAATACTGACTGATTGGTTCATCTTTGATTCAATTTTTGAGGGTTGTTAAATAGTCTCCTTATCAAGATTTTTTTTTAAATATCTTTGTTGATTGTTTTAATGAGGGCGTAGTGAGAAGATTATAATACACAAAAACAAAAGATAAAAAATAGAACTTGTCGCAATCATTTGTATTAATTAATTACTGATCACTCTGGCTCATTTCAATTAATTAGAGATCTGCTCTCTATGATAATAAATTATATATTTCACTTCATACCATTGTACTGAATTTCAATTTATATGGTAATGAAAACCTCCTAATACTGCTTGTGGCTTTATTTTCTTTTTTTAATTTTATGATGCATATTTGGTTATTATTATATAAATTGAAATTGGAGGTTCGGGAGCCGTGCTTTGTGACACCTTAGCATTTTCGGAAGACTAGACTCGCAGGTTCGGAACCGGCCTGGGAGGCTTTTAGGAATCAATATTCTGTTCCTGAGACTAACAACACATATTGTATTAGGCTTATTACTATATTAACTGTTTCAGAGAGAGTTTTAATATATTTTCGTAATGAATGAACTCTGTATATGTAAGTATATTCAATAAATGGTTCAGCCTATCCACTTTGAAGGACGCAAAACCGATACCAATTAATGGATTAGGGATGAATGAACGGTTGACGTAAAGGGATATCGATGAGGGAGGAGAAAGCACTCAAAGTTTCTAAGGGCTGAGAGTACTTTGATATCCGCGGCACCGTCACTCCATTGGTTTCACGAGTTCAAAGGATGTTTACCATTATGAGAATATATATTCTGAAAGATGGATTAGCATTTTGTTTATTACGATTCCGGCTATGATAATATCATTAAACATTTACATACCGTGTCCATTAAAATATTGCAAATGATACCTACCGTTCATTTATCGAAGTACCTTTATTTATGGTAAATGTTAATTTTAATAATCTTTCCTCTTAGAGCACGGAGAGGATTCTTAAATATAATTTGCTTTATAGATTGGTGTAATGAATTATGTTTGATTTGGTAATTCCGAAGAAAAATATTTGAATAATAACGTAACATATTTTAACGTTGCCTACACACTTGACATACCAACTAACTCCGTCACATTGACTGCTACATACGCGGACGATACTGCAATTTTAACCTCCTGTGCAAAATCTCTTAATGCTTATACGAAATCGGTGCTCTCTTTGAAAAGCCAATGTAACGTTCACACTAAACCAAACGCTTGCCCACCAATTTTTATCGATGACAACCAAAATCCTCAGACCAACTCTGTACCTTACCTAGGACTAACACTCGATCGAAAGATCTAAGAAATATAAGCGGTGACTCAAATATAAACCATTGCAGTTGAAGAACATAATTGCTCATTTAACGTTGAAGAAATTATTTTGATTTTTTAATAAATATGTTTAAATTTTAGGATTTTGTCCCGAACCAGATATCATTTCCTTCATGACAAACTCCAACCCCACTCTAATCATCTATTTTCAATCCTTTCTTCCACTTCAATTACTAATAATCCTCTGAGGCGTCTGAAGAGAAGATGGCCTCCAGACCTCCTAGGTTAGTATATGTTTGGAGTGCCGCCGCTGGGTAGTTTCTCCTTATGTTTTGTTCATGCCTATTTTCTTTTAGCCTATTTACTAGATGTGTTGTACAATACAGCAGTAAATATCAATAAATAATTAAAAAATAAAAATAAATATGGTATTAAGTATCTCCTTATAACAGCTAAAAAGTGTGTGCCATCATTTCAGGTACACAAGAAAGAACCCAAAAAAATTGTAAACCAAATAACGGTGGCATATGAAAAAAAAAAATTAATATTTTTTATTTCATGATTGCTTGTAATGATTATTTTTTATAACAATTTATTGAGATGAATTACAATTTGTTGAAATGATTATAAATTTGATTTTTGAATTATTTGTCAGTTTAATATGAATATATTTATAAACACTTTTTAATGAATCAATTCTTTGTCTTATATTAAACAGTTTACTTTATTGTGAAAAATATTTTTGGACTAATCTCTTGCTGGACTATTAATCTCCTCTTGGTGGTCATGACAAAAGGGGAGCGAAGCTTACATAGGAAGTGCCCGGGTTCGGCGGTGCCCCAATTCTCTGTCGGCTGCTGGCTAAGGTCTAGTTCCCGAGCTACCGCGGGGGGAGAAGGGCAGACCGATGGGGAACCCAAGACGGCGCACAGTGGGGAAAACAACTGTTCTAGGAGTACAAAATTCATAGTGATCACAAAAATGTTTCAAAATTTTTGAATGAACCCTAAAATATATTGAATTGAGTAATATCATCATTGTCAATCCAACCAACAAGTTGGTTATTTGTTTTTCATATAAATCTACTTGAAAATGGAAAAAAATCTCTTTTAGAAAAAATGTTTTCCATCTAGTTTTGAGCCATTTTTTTTTTTTTTTTTTTTTTTTTTTTTATATTGAATTTTCATCCACTAGTTCCAATAGATAGAAAATATCTGCTAGAGATTAATGAATGTATATCATGGCGTAGGTTGCATATGGGACTAGTAAGAAAAACAAATTTAATTTGACCTAAAAAACACTCTTAATATAAACTCTGACAAAATTTTTCAAAGGCAGAGGAATTTGTTTTCATTTCACTTGTGTTTACGTTTACATCTCTAATTTCATTGAGCATCTAATCGTTCTTCCGAAATTTTGCAATTGTTCGCCAGTGCAACGGCAGACAGTTCGAGGGCAATCAACAAGAAGAAATCGATCATCTCAATCCGCAATTGAAGATGAAGGAAATGACCCGATTGAAGAGGAAGAGGTTGAAAGGGCCATTGCGAAGATGAAGACAGGAAAAGCAGCAGGGCGAGACAACATAGTCCCAGAATTTCTTAAATACGGAGGAGCAGAGTTGATAGGGACATTACAAATATTCTTCCAAAGAGTTTAGAAAGATGAAAAAATCCCTCAGGAATGGGAGTACAATGTTATAGTCCCTGTCCACAAGAAGGAGGTCAAAGTGATTGCTGGAACTACAGACCTATTTGCCTGTCTCCCGTGATCTATAAAGTGTACACCTCTATTCTCGAGAGCCGGTTGAGGCCAATAGCGGAGCCTATTCTGCAGGAAGAACAGAGTGCATTTAGACCCAACAGACAAACGCAGAATCAGATTTTCACCCTGCGGAACGTGATAGAGAAGTCCAGGGACCATGGCCGAAACGTCTATCTGGCGTTCTTAGACTTGAAGGCGGCATTCGATTCGGTACCTAGGAAAGAAATTTTGGAAGCTTTGAGGGCAAAGAACATTCCTCAAAAGTTGCTGAGGGCTATAAAGTCAACATACCAAGAGCCAAAGTTTGTAGTGCGCTTAAATGGGCAAGAATCCAATGTGTTTAGGATGGAAAAGGGAGTAAAACAGGGCGATTCGCTAAGTCTCCTTTTGTTTATTGTATATATAAATGAGTTTGTCTCAATTTGCAAAAGACGCACAGCCAGAATGAACATGGGCCAATGGAACCTGTATCCTGTTGTTATACAGTTCCTCTTGTTTGCTGACGATATAGTCCTTATAGCGGAATCCGCAGAGCAGCTTCAGCAGGCAGTGACGGAGTGGAATGAGGAACTGGAGAGAGAGGGAATGACAATCAATTCCAGAAAAAGCAAGGTTCTTCAAGTTGGTAGAGCTCAAGAAGATGTACAGATCTCCTGTGGTGGAGAATTGATGGATGTCCGGGATGAAAGGGTCAGGGAAGAGCTTTATGTATGCTCTGTTCTGGAAGTCCTAGACAAGAGGCAATTGGGATGGTACGGGCATGTCTGCCGAATGGACCACCACCGGAACCCAATTAAAACAATGGAGGTAAGGCCCTGAGGAGAAAGACCTAGAGGACGCCTAAGAACCTCCTATGTTTATGTAGGTTGTAACTGCTGAGTAATCGGTATATCGGGTTACTATTTGAGTTCATTGCTCTATTAATGTCAGTTGAATAGTTGTTGTTTATGATTGTTTCAATAATATCGACTTTGTGATTCAAAATATCGTTTTCCTGAGGCGCATTGAATTTTTCTCAACATCCATAGTGGTGGGCTATCATATTGACCTGTAAAACCCAGTTGTAATCTATATCAGGCTTTTCTGCATCTAACATCGTTAGTCTGTTGAAACACAGTTTTGGGAGTCTCTCTTCAGGCATCAATGACAGTTTAGACCAATGGTTGATTACTTTTTTCATTACTTTTCAGATTAGAAGACTTCTACCTGTCTCAAGCCTCACTATATAGTTTGGGGTGTTTTTGGGCCATCCATATAGGTATTTAAGAAATTGTATTTGAGAAATTTCTATAGCATCTAGATATCTCAGGCTCCAAACTTCTGATCCGTACAGGAGAACTGAAGAGATTATTGAGTCGTACAACGCCATCTTTGTTTCCCAAGAGTCTCTCTTTTCTCTTCTCTGGATTTCCTAGACTTTAGGGGTAGCAATGGATGATTTTTGTAAGAAGTGTACAGATGCCTTTTTTGATTTACCTGTCGATGCAAAAGGAACTCCTAAATATGCGTATGTTTTTATATATTCTAACTTTGTATTGTGCCAATAAAGGGGTTTGAGTTTTTTAACTTCGGTAATTTATGGAATACCAGGACTTTTGACTTTTCCACGTTTAAGGTTAATGAGTTGTTTGAGCAGTATTGCTGCAGGATCTTTAAAGTTCTTTGCGCACTATGCCAGTTATTATTTAAAAGTATAATATCGCCTGCCAGTAATAACACTATTGTCTCATGATTATGGTCAATGCTAACTCCTGTGGCTTCGTTATCCTGAAAGAACTGAATAATATCCGACAAGAAGAGGATGAAGAGTGCTGGTCTGAGCATTCACCTTGAAGCAATCCAAGAGTTACGTCTATTTCGTCACTTAGTTGACCATTTACTGAAATTTGGGTAGTAGCATTGTCATATGAGTTTTTCATGATTCTAATTATTTTACCGCTAACTCCAAGTGTAAAAAGTTTTTCCACAGCAGGTTGTGGTTTATGGAATCAAAAGCCTTCTTCAGATCTATAAAAACCGCATATAGGTAATTTCCTTTTTTCCTGAGATTTATTCCTATTAGTGCATTAAGGGTAAAATTATGATCAATGCAGCCTCTTTGGCTTCTGAATTCTGCCTGTTCTTCAGAGATAATATTTTCAGAATCAGCCCATAACATAAGTCTTTTTGCAAGAATATTAGTGAATAATTTTGCCATAGTATTTATTAATGATATTCCACGGTAGTTATCTGTATCTTTCCTGTCACCTTTCTTAAATAACAAGTGAAGTTTTGATTTCGCCCAAGACAGAGGTGGTTTTTCGTGAAGCAATATAAGGTTAAATAAATTTAGAAGGTAATGTTCCCACTCAGGCGTAAGGTTTTTAAATGCCTCATAGATAATAAGGCCTAATCCTGGAGATTTTTGATTTTTTGACAGACGCACACAATGATGTAGTTCTTCTAGAGAAATTTCACTATCTAGAAGCGGATGGGTCACTGAGAAAAAATTAACATCTTGGATATATTTATAACCATATAGTGTTTTATAGAATCTACCCCCAATCTGTCAAGTCTATCTCGTTTTCATTGCTTTCATTCAGTTGTAGTGATTTTATTGTTGACCAAAATTAATTGCTGTTTCTGACCTCTTGTAGGTTTTGTAACATGCTGAGTCTAAATTTTACTTTCTTGAGACGAATTAGCAGCCTGTATGATTTCCTAGCTTCAATAAATTCATTGAACAATTCAATTGAAGTGACGAAATTAATCATTACTCTATATGTTTTCCTTAAAACTCTTTTGGAATTTTCACAATCTCCATAAAACCATGGTTGTTTAGATCGAAACTTAGGATTGTTTGATGATTTGCTAGTTATCATTAATCCAATTTTAGACATACTTTCGTAGATAGTTTGAAAAAAAATTGGTATATAATGAGTTAGTATCTTGAGAATAATAATATATATTATATTTAAGAATAATAATAATAGTATATTTTATCAGAGAAAGATAACTGTACTTTAAAGTCATTGGATTAATTTTCATACCACTTGATGCGTCTGTTGATGGTACAAGCTACGTTGGTTGTTTAATGAATTATTATATTGGAGATGAGTAAGTTTTTGTGATGAGGGTATTCGTAACGAGGTTATACATGCCAAGTGGTCTAGGGTGTCGGACATATGTTTTACCTCCATATCATTGAAAATATCGAGGGTTTTGTCAGTTATCCATAATAGATCTATTGTACTTCGGCCTGAGTTTGATACAAATGTATATTTTCCTGGTGGTCCGAAGGTGAACGTCAATGCACAATATCAGACCCAATGACTCCATAGTTTCCACCAAGAGTTTTCCTCGCTTGTTTACCTTAGCGTGGTTACTTATTCTTGAGGTGAAAAGATTTGGGTTGACAAGTATTTCATCATCTAAAGGATTTATTAATATTTATAATATAATTTAGATTTATTAATATATTTACACCATTAACACTTAATTCACTTATGAATAATGAATTTACTGCTCTTATTATTCTTGATAATAACAATAATAAATTTGTCCGTGGGATAAAATGACATTCCTGTAGGGATCCTCTAGAGGCCAACACTAAATAAAATATGTAACATCGTATTATCAAACATTAATTCTTGCTTGTACTTAATTACACTTTTATGAATGTAGCTGGGGATCGTATAAAATCATGGCTCACTTTCCAATTAGCAGTTTATACTACATCCAGGACCTAGGAGTTAATGTAAATCTATGTTTACTAATGTGCTGACTGGAAAAGGCCCTGGATGGCTTGAGCCTGTAGCACTTACCATTAGCAGCTACTTAAGAGGACTAACTGGAAGAAGACCACAGGAGCCTTTATTACCTCTTCCGCTAACTGGGCTCCGGGCCATCAAAGGCCGCACTAATTTCGCTCACACCCCTTGCGTAAGGGAAGTAGTTTAAGCTCAAATTTAGTTCTCGTACTTATTTTTCTACAAGTATTATTATTCATTAAGATTTATAATATCTCTGGCTTTCCTTTGAAATATGCTTGTATGATAAATCTTGTTTTCTCAATAACACAAAAAGTTAGTTATTTTATGTTGTAGCGGAATGTAATATTACTTAAATATTAATTTCTGTAATTTAAAATATGATAAGATATAATTATTTTTAATAGAATTCTTTATTTTGCTATATAAATATTCTTTACTTATAGTTATTGGGTATTAATTGTCTTCATAACCAAAAGTTACTACTAAATTTGTATTATACACTTAAGTCATTTAAAATGTGCTTAAATAATGAATCTTGCTTTTGCAATAATATAAATTTACTAGCCACGCAAAATTCCTTAACTATTGTGTTATTTAGTTAAAATATCAATTCAGGGATCACCGGCAGCAGGGTGGCTAGCATAACAGCCTTCTATGCTAAAGATGACGGGTTCAAACCAGCAGCTCGTCCAAGAATTTTTTAATGTGAGTGAAAAATCCTTAGTTATGCTGTCCTTCGGATGGGGATAAAAAAAGTTGGTCCCGAGCCTGTGCGATGTCAGGTACCCGTTAAAAATCCCTATCCTAATTAAACCTAGATAGGCAAAATTTAGGACTCCCACTGTTGCATCGTCCGATTACAGACAGTAGCATAAAGTGACGTTAAATGAACAAACAAACTAAAATTCAAAAGGTATAATTTGGTTTTCATTGGGATCTATAAATATTCTTTACCCATATTTCATGAGTATTATATGCAATGGCCTATATGACCAACCATCGTAAATCGGTTTATGTGTCCATGCATTAATTCTAACTCATAAACGTGAAGTCATTCGAAACTGATATAATATATTTAAGTCCTTTGGAATGTGCTTGTATAGTAAATCTTGGTTTCACTATAACATAAACTAAGTAGCAATGTAATATTCTTAACTATT
This sequence comes from Piezodorus guildinii, assembly GCA_023052935.1. Classification (NCBI taxonomy): domain Eukaryota; kingdom Metazoa; phylum Arthropoda; class Insecta; order Hemiptera; family Pentatomidae; genus Piezodorus; species Piezodorus guildinii. The sequence continues at coordinate 102,874,113 of CM041294.1, read as the reverse complement.
ATAGTGTTTAATTTAAAATAATTATATTTTTAATTTTAAATAAGTTTATAATATAATATTATATTATTTTAAATATAAAATAATGATAATGTGTCATAGGATTGATAAAAAAAAAAAATATTAGTTCATTAGATATTTGACTCATATTCGATATTCAATAAATATTAGTTATTAAAAAGTGATATTTTTTTGTTGAAGGTTTAATGATGCGTAAGATTCAAATTATAATCTAATTGTATTACTTACAAGGAGTATAATAAATATGAGAGTTTGAAATTAATATAGTGTTAGATATTACTAGAATCGGATACAAATTAAAAATCTACAAAAGTTTAACGATACTGCTTACAACAGTGATGGGCGTAAGAACGTTGCTGGTGTCAATAGTTCAGTAATGACGGAGTATCTTTAAACTGCGTCTATACTTAACATTTTTGTAAATGTGATCATGTTTTATAAATTTTGCGATACTTACTAAAAATAGTCACGTTTTTCAACCGCTAAATTTGATACTTTGTATTGATCAGTAGAATATAACGATAAACGGATATATCTTAAGAATATTTCTTGACACATTGTAAGATTATCATTAGTATAATATTAGTATCATAATATAATGATAATAAGATGTAAAATTAGTATAAAATTAAAATAAAAACGATTTTTTTTTATTTACCTGTTGTTGATGAGAATTAATTAGCAGTTTAACCAACCATCGCAAAACATTTTTTGTGTGTACCTATTAATTCTAATTCATAAACGTAGTCACTCGAAACGAAAAAAAATAATTTCATAGTTTTCAACTTTTCATTTTGATGAAGCTCGTCATACTGATTTATAATTCAATGGTCATTAATACCAAGTACGTTTTATCCTCATTGAATTAACCTGAGAGGGCTTAATTAAATTCCGAGTTTCCTTCCTGTATTTCTCTTAAGTACTTTTCATTTTGTTGATTTGTAATAATTAACAACATTTCGTTAAAAGCAGTAAGAAAAAGCAGACATCAACTTTTATTATACGCAATTGAACATCAATAAATATTAGGAAAAATATGTAACATTAAAATAAGTCAAAATAATTAGAGGATAAAGAAAAAAAAAAAAAACATAATGGGATTGTTGTAGATAATAACAGTATAACAATATTATATGTTTTCATTTGAGGCGAATACATTTTTGTTAAGTTCAAAAGTTTACTTTAAACTATATTTTTTGAATTAGGGTGGTAGATAAAACTTGTAATGTGCTCACTATATTTATTTATCATTATTTTATTTTTTTATTTCCTTATTATTAGAACAACTTTTATACTAAACTTTTCTTTTTTCTCTTTTATGACCTCAACTGTTAAATTACTTCCCCTTCCATGGCTGATGTTTGTAATTAACAGCCTATTTTATAGACATGTTTGTCGAAGAAAGTAATAAAGTTTCTCGGTGGTTTGATAATTATTATGTAAAACGATAGTTAAATCGGTATGTATTGCTATGCGGTCTCTCCATATTTAATAAACTTAACCCTCCGTCAAAAAGTATGTCATGTCTAGCAATTCGTAGGAGGTTCACGTATGGTTAATTTAAATTAAAATGTTTTCCTTAATTTCATATGTTAAACCTCCTAATATTCTCCTACAAAGTTTGTAAGATATTCCTTTTTAATAACTTAATATTATTTGTTTATTATTTTGTTTTTATTTATTTCCTTTAAAGCTCAGTTATTAATTTTATTCTTATTCTAATGTTTTCCTGAAAAAAAAAATTAAAAATTGTATGCTTATTGCCATTAAACTATCGATTAAAAATGCAGTATTTCTCTAATAAGCCCGGTTTAGTAAAAATTAATTATCCGTTCCAGGCCAGGGCTCGATAAAGTAACAGATACTGTTCATCAGTCAATATTCCTTCAGTGGCTCCTGATTGGTTCTTTTAATCAATCATTTCTCCTATCAAGGGGATGATACACTTTTATAGCCAATGAATAAATTGCCTTTCATTAGTTAGCACTTCTTACGGAAGTAATTTCTTTTTTACATTAATCAAATATTTCCTATATTTATCATTCCACGAAGTATAAATTTATGGTATAAGACCTCTATAGTTTTTGGTTATTTTTTCACAAAAATCTTAATTTTTACCATATTTAATTAAATTGATCATAGTCTATTGGAATTTCTCAAGTAAGAGTATTTTGCTCTCATATCTCACACAGCTCATACGTTTGACATTTTAGTCCATCATAACACAATTCCGCCGATGCAAATGATTTATGCTATCATTAAATAATGTTTTTTATTTACTTCTAGAATTTCGAAATCTGTCCTCATTTAGATTCATAACGTTTATGTAAAGTCATATTTCTATTCTAACAGATTAAGTCGATTTATAATCATCCTACCCAACGTCTAAAGGAAATAGCCATGAAAACTTACTAAGATTTTATTTTTATAATTGATTGTATTATTTCCAAATTAACTGCCACAGTCTAAGACGATGAATATTATAGCTAAAAGAAATAGTGTATTAGTTAAAATTAGTATTATAGTGTCCTCAATGGATTCGGTTTTGTGTATCTTGTAAGTAAACTTGTCACATTTACCAGATGTATTGCTTTTTTTTCGTTCATGGGAAAGCTCTTATCTTTTGTCTCTACTCCTGCGACAAAGGTATTGTAAATGATAATCATCAACGGATGACAGTAATACTTTTCTCTCAGTGAGAAATTTAAGAAACTGATGTTCGAAAGCTGCATACTTCCCTCTGTTACTCAGGGCTGCCAAACTTAGGCACTTACTAAAGCGCAGAAATCCAATTTGACCGTCTACAAAAATTATATTTTAAGAATAATTATGAATTCAAAGAAAAATGGTGAAATTAAATCTTCAGATGAATTAAATGGTGATAGGCCGGACATCATGCCAGAGTTCAGGTAAATAGATGATCATCGAAGGTGGCTTATAAGATCATATGTGGTTTAAGAAAGATGACGGGGAAACCAACATAGGCACTGGAGTAACTTCATATAATTCACCGCTGGACACGATTTGTATAAAGATCGCGAGGGATAAAAAGTATGGAAACGGAGGCTACATTGACAACTAAGTTATCGATCTGCGAAATATTTTCAAATACTTCAATAGGTTGAATTCATAGATCTTTGTGAATCATTAGAAAAGAATGAAAATAACATAGAACGTAATACTTTTCCATAAAACTGTGGTTAAGTCATAATAAGGGTAAACGTTTAGACATAATAAGGTTCCAGCCTGAATGTATATAACGACTTATTTCTCAATTTAAATTAAACGAGGGTGCTTGATATTTTGTTTTATTTTAAGATTTTAGCTTAAAATACTAAACTACTATCGTATTATATGGTTATAATCGTTTGGATTATGTGACGAATTTCAAAACGCTCTTCAAAGCGTTCTTCAAAAGTTATGATTATTATATCCTAAACAATTTTAATACTTGAAAATTAAAAAATAAATTAACTATAAAACAGTCGAAGCTACATATCTGAATTATATAACATAGTGCTAATAAATGATGGCAAGGAATGCTATAATAAAATTAAATAGTTATATAAGTTTTACAAGAGATGGCCACAAGACCTTCTAGTTTAGAATATTTTTAGAGTGCTGCAAGTGGGTTAGCGTCTTTACATGTATTTCATGTCAGTTTAAAATGTCCATCACATTTACTAGATGTATATAATACAGTTGTAAATATTAATAAAAATGTTTTATAAATGTTTAATCTTAAATCTTTCTTAATCATCGAGAATGAATCCATATGTAAAAAATAGGTAATTAATATTGCTACGGTCGGGACACTGACAGGTGGACCGAGCCCAGGCTAGGGGCTTCTGGATCTGGAAGGTCCTCGAAGTAACGTCTGTGAAGTTGGCCCCCCATAGTCAAAAAAATTGATTTTTTTTTAGAGTTCTGGTAACCCCCCAAAGAGTTCTAGAGTTCTCGACCATTTTTAGAAATAGTTCTGTAGTTTAAGCCACTCAAAATGACGACCCAAGTAGCGGGGGGGCTAACTTCACACGTGTTGCAACTTGGCGGTCTTATAACTTCCTTCCTATTAAGTTTACAAAAAAAATTCAAATAGAAAAATGTTAGAACTCTTAGGGGGGCAAACAGAACTCCGACTAAAAAAAAACATTTCCGAAAAAAAGAGTTTTGAAAAAAAATTTAAAAATAAAAAAAAATTAAAAATATTGATTAAAAAAAATTTTTAGAGAGAGTTCCAGTATTCCATCGACTAGATCTAAAAAAATTATCGGGAAGTTTTCCTCTGTAATTACAAATAAAAAAGTTCTGGGACCTTAAAGTTTTTAACATTTTTTCGAAACTTTGCGGCGTTGTAAGTCCGATACTATCAACTTTAGAGAAAACATTCATAAGGATAATTGTTAGAACTCTTAGGGGGGCCAACAGAACTCCGACTAAAACCAACGAATTCCAAAAAAAAAAAATTTCAAAAAATTTTAAACATTAAACCATAAATTATTTTTTTGACCGGAGTTCCGATGGCCCCCCAACTAGATCTAAATATAATTATTTGAACGTTTTGCTCTGAGATGCGAAATAAGAAAGTTCTGGCCTCTCAAATTTTCAAATTTTTTTTTGCAACTTTGCGGCCTTGTAGGCTCGATATTATCAACTTTAGAGAAAACGTTCATAAGGATAATTGTTAGAACTCTTAGGGGGGCCAACAGAACTCCGACTAAAAACAACGAATTCCAAAAAAAAAAAATTTCAAAAAATTTTAAACGAAAATATTTTTAACATTAAACCATAAATTATTTTTTTTGACCGGAGTTCCGATGGCCCCCCAACTAGATCTAAATATAATTATCTGAACGTTTTGCTCTGAGATGCGAAATAAGAAAGTTCTGGCCTCTCAAATTTTCAAATTTTTTTTTGCAACTTTGCGGCCTTGTAGGTTCGATATTATCAACTTTAGAGAAAACATTCATAAGGATAATTGTTAGAACTCTTAGGGGGGCCAACAGAACTCCGACTAAAAACAACGAATTCCAAAAAAAAAAAATTTCAAAAAATTTTAAACGAAAATATTTTTAACATTAAACCATAAATTATTTTTTTTGACCGGAGTTCCGATGGCCCCCCAACTAGATCTAAATATAATTATCTGAACGTTTTGCTCTGAGATGCGAAATAAGAAAGTTCTGGCCTCTCAAATTTTCAAATTTTTTTTTGCAACTTTGCGGCCTTGTAGGCTCGATATTATCAACTTTAGAGAAAACATTCATAAGGATAATTGTTAGAACTCTTAGGGGGGCCAACTGAACTCCGACTAAAAACAACGAATTCCAAAAAAAAAAATTTCAAAAAATTTTAAACGAAAATATTTTTAACATTAAACCATAAATTATTTTTTTTGACCGGAGTTCCGATGGCCCCCCAACTAGATCTAAATATAATTATCTGAACGTTTTGCTCTGAGATGCGAAATAAGAAAGTTCTGGCCTCTCAAATTTTCAAATTTTTTTTTGCAACTTTGCGGCCTTGTAGGTTCGATATTATCAACTTTAGAGAAAACATTCATAAGGATAATTGTTAGAACTCTTAGGGGGGCCAACAGAACTCCGACTAAAAACAACGAATTCCAAAAAAAAAAAATTTCAAAAAATTTTAAACGAAAATATTTTTAACATTAAACCATAAATTATTTTTTTTGACCGGAGTTCCGATGGCCCCCCAACTAGATCTAAATATAATTATCTGAACGTTTTGCTCTGAGATGCGAAATAAGAAAGTTCTGGCCTCTCAAATTTTCAAATTTTTTTTTTGCAACTTTGCGGCCTTGTAGGTTCGATATTATCAACTTTAGAGAAAACATTCATAAGGATAATTGTTAGAACTCTTAGGGGGGCCAACAGAACTCCGACTAAAAACAACGAATTCCAAAAAAAAAAAATTTCAAAAAATTTTAAACGAAATAATATTTTAACCATTAAACATAAATTATTTTTTTTGACCGGAGTTCCGATGCCCCCAACTAGATCTAAATATAATTATCTGAACGTTTTGCTCTGAGATGCGAAATAGAAAGTTCTGGCCTCTCAAATTTTCAAATTTTTTTTTGCAACTTTGCGGCCTTGTAGTCGATATTATCAACTTTAGAGAAAACATTCATAAGGATAATTGTTAGAACTCTTAGGGGGGCCAACAGAACTCCGACTAAAAACAACGAATTCCAAAAAAAAAATTCTCAAAATTTTAACGAAAATATTTAATCCAATTAAAACCAAAAAATTTTTTTTGACCGGAGTTCCGATGGCCCCCCAACTAGATCTAAATATAATTATCTGAACGTTTTGCTCTGAGATGCGAAATAAGAAAGTTCTGGCCTCTCAAATTTTCAAATTTTTTTTTGCAACTTTGCGGCCTTGTAGGTTCGATATATCAACTTTAGAGAAAACATTCATAAGGATAATTGTTAGAACTCTTAGGGGGGCCAACAGAACTCCGACTAAAAACAACGAATTCCAAAAAAAAAATTTCCAAAAAATTTTAAACCCGAAAATATAAAATTAAACCGAAAAATTTTTTTTGACCGGAGTTCCGATGGCCCCCCAACTAGATCTAAATATAATTATCTGAACGTTTTGCTCTGAGATGCGAAATAAGAAAGTTCTGGCCTCTCAAATTTTCAAATTTTTTTTTGCAACTTTGCGGCCTTGTAGTTCGATATATCAACTTTAGAGAAAACATTCATAAGGATAATTGTTAGAACTCTTAGGGGGGCCAACAGAACTCCGACTAAAAACAACGAATTCCAAAAAAAAATTGCTCCCAAATTTTGACCAACTATTACAAGTCCGAAAGGGGTATAAAATTTAACCGAAAAAATTTTTTTTTTTGACCGGAGTTACCGGATTTCCGGTAGCCCCCCGACTAGATCTAAATATAATTATAGGGACATTTTCCTCTGAGATGCGAAATAAGAAAGTTCTGGCCTCTCAAACTTTCAAATTTATTTTTTGCAACTTGCGGCCTTGTACGTCCGATACTATCAACTTTAGAGAAAACATTCATAAGGATAATTGTTAGAACTCTTAGGGGGCCAACAGAACTCCGACTAAAAACAACGAATTCCAAAAAAAAATTTGCTCCGAAATTTTGACCAACTATTACAAGTCCGAAAGGGGTATAAAATTTAACCGAAAAAAAATTTTTTTTTGACCGGAGTTCCGGTAGCCCCCCGACCAGATCTAAATATAATTATAGAGACATTTTCCTCTGAGATGCGAAATAGGAAAGTTCTGGCCTCTCAAACTTTCAAATTTATTTTTTGCAACTGTGCGGCCTTGTACGTCCGATACTATCAACTTTAGAGAAAACATTCATAAGGATAATTGTTAGAACTCTTAGGGGGGCCAACAGAACTCCGACTAAAAACAACGAATTCCAAAAAAAAATTTGCTCCGAAATTTTGACCAACTATTACAAGTCCGAAAGGGGTATAAAATTTAACCGAAAAAAAATTTTTTTTTGACCGGAGTTCCGGTAGCCCCCCGACCAGATCTAAATATAATTATAGAGACATTTTCCTCTGAGATGCGAAATAGGAAAGTTCTGGCCTCTCAAACTTTCAAATTTATTTTTTGCAACTGTGCGGCCTTGTACGTCCGATACTATCAACTTTAGAGAAAACATTCATAAGGATAATTGTTAGAACTCTTAGGGGGGCCAACAGAACTCCGACTAAAAACAACGAATTCCAAAAAAAAATTTGCTCCGAAATTTTGACCAACTATTACAAGTCCGAAAGGGGTATAAAATTTAACCGAAAAAAATTTTTTTTTTGACCGGAGTTCCGGTAGCCCCCCGACTAGATCTAAATATAATTATTGAGACATTTTCCTCTGAGATGCGAAATAGGAAAGTTCTGGCCTCTCAAACTTTCAAATTTATTTTTTGCAACTGTGCGGCCTTGTACGTCCGATACTATCAACTTTGGAGAAAACATTCATAAGGATAATTGTTAGAACTCTTAGGGGGGCCAACAGAACTCCGACTAAAATCAACAAATTCCAAAAAAAAAATTTCAAAAAATTTTTAACGAAACATTTTTTAACATTAAACCATAAATTATTACTATCAACTTTAGAGAAATTTTCATAAGGATAATTGTTAGACCTCCTAGCAATTTTTATCTATATTTTAAAGACTTTAATAAATCTTATCTAAATTTTAGAGACTATAATATTTATTTTATATAAAGTATACATTCCTGGTCAGTTTTTTATTAATTATTTTTTTAATGTTTTTTAAATTTTTTTTCATAATAATCTTTTTTTTTTTTATCAATTACTTATAGTATTTACAATATCTATTGTACAAATATACATACAGTATCTAGGTGTTGACGACATTAGGGTTTTACGCCTTTAAACCTAAACAAACAACAAACAGGTACCCATAGTCCAGAATGGTTCTGAGCTAACCGTCATTTCAGTTTTGAGATTTTGTGGAATAGTTATTGGTTGTAAAATTGACCAAGTTGTAGTTTATAGATTAGCAGGTCTGTTGGAGGACTTTTTAAATGGAGCAAGTCTCTGGATTCTTGAATGTAACTACGTAAAATAAGCAAACATTATATTGACTTTTTTTTCTAAATCTTTTGAGTTTAGAAATGCTCAAAGTTTCTTGGACTATATATGTAATGTTACCAATGAATTTTTTTTCTTATTTTATTCATAACTAGTCTAAATTAAATATAACTTATACTGTACCTTATATTGTATTTTAAATTTTATATTATCTTACTTTCCACTTATTAAGTGTGCTTTTATTTAATTTTTGTTTTCTTTCTTTATGCCTTTTAGGCTTAAGTTGATAGTATCGGACGTACAAGGCCGCAAAGTTGCAAAAAATAAATTTGAAAGTTTGAGAGGCCAGAACTTTCTTATTTCGCATCTCAGAGGAAAATGTCTCTATAATTATATTTAGATCTAGTCGGGGGCTACCGGAACTCCGGTCAAAAAAAAATTTTTCGGTTAAATTTTATACCCCTTTCGGACTTGTAATAGTTGGTCAAAATTTCGGAGCAAATTTTTTTTTGGAATTCGTTGTTTTTAGTCGGAGTTCTGTTGGCCCCCCTAAGAGTTCTAACAATTATCCTTATGAATGTTTTCTCTAAAGTTGATAGTATCGGACGTACAAGGCCGCAAAGTTGCAAAAAAAAAATATTGAATATGTAAGTGACCAGAACATTCTTATTTCGCATCTCAGAGGAAAACGTTCAGATAATTATATTTAGATCTAGTTGGGGGGCCATCGGAACTCCGGTCAAAAAACATAATTTATGGTTTAATGTTAAAAATATTTTCGTTTAAAATATTTTGAAATTTTTTTTTTTGGAATTCGTTGTTTTTAGTCGGAGTTCTGTTGGCCCTCCTAAGAGTTCTAACAATTATCCTTATGAATGTTTTCTCTAATGTTGATAGTATGGGACCTACAAGGCCGCAAAGTTGCAAAAAAAAAATTTGAAAATTTGAGAGGCCAGAACTTTCTTATTTCGCATCTCAGAGCAAAACGTTCAAATAATTATATTTAGATCTAGTTGGGGGCTATCGGAACTCCGGTCAAAAAAAATAATTTATGGTTTAATGTTAAAAATATTTTCGTTTAAAATTTTTTGAAATTTTTTTTTTGGAATTCGTTGTTTTTAGTCGGAGTTCTGTTGGCCCCCCTAAGAGTTCTAACAATTATCCTTATGAATGTTTTCTCTAAAGTTGATAGTATCGGACCTACAAGGCCGCAAAGTTGCAAAAAAAAAATTTGAAAATTTGAGAGGCCAGAACTTTCTTATTTCGCATCTCAGAGCAAAACGTTCAAATAATTATATTTAGATCTAGTTGGGGGGCTATCGGAACTCCGGTCAAAAAAAATAATTTATGGTTTAATGTTTAAAATTTTTTCGTTTAAAATTTTTTGAAATTTTTTTTTTGGAATTCGTTGGTTTTAGTCGGAGTTCTGTTGGCCCCCCTAAGAGTTCTAACAATTATCCTTATGAATGTTTTCTCTAAAGTTGATAGTATCGGACTTACAACGCCGCAAAGTTTCGAAAAAATGTTAAAAACTTTAAGGTCCCAGAACTTTTTTATTTGTAATTACAGAGGAAAACTTCCCGATAATTTTTTTAGATCTAGTCGATGGAATACTGGAACTCTCTCTAAAAAATTTTTTTAATCAATATTTTTAATTTTTAATTTTTTTTCAAAACTATTTTTTTCGGAAATGTTTTTTTTTAGTCGGAGTTCTGTTTGCCCCCCTAAGAGTTCTAACATTTTTCTATTTGAATTTTTTTTGTAAACTTAATAGGAAGGAAGTTATAAGACCGCCAAGTTGCAACACGTGTGAAGTTAGCCCCCCCGCTACTTGGGTCGTCATTTTGAGTGGCTTAAACTACAGAACTATTTCTAAAAATGGTCGAGAACTCTAGAACTCTTTGGGGGGCTACCAGAACTCTAAAAAAAAATCAATTTTTTCGACTATGGGGGGCCAACTTCACAGACGTCTCGAAGTACCTAGAACGGCCCACTCGACTCTCGGCCCTTACGGCAGGCAGTGTGTCTAGAATCTTCGGTGGTGGTACAAATACCGGTCCACTACGCCTGGGGCAGTCAGTCTTAATCCGGCTCAACAAGTATCAGTGATGTATCAGTGAACAGTGACAGTGAACCGTTCGTGACAGTGTATTAAAACTGTGTGTCAGTATTGTGATAACTGGTCGGTGGGAAATTAGAAGACTGTAGTTTATATATAATTTATAGTTGTAAGATTTAGAATAAGTCTAGCAGATTGTAAATAGTTTATTTGTTAGGAATACCTCATTTTATATGTATACTGTTTAGTAGTTAAGCTAGTAATTCAATTATTATTGTAACTATAGTGGTTAGTAATCCCTTTGAATTTGTACATTCTGTATCGAATAAATATTTGTAATTTGGAAACTGGAGTAGTTCATTTCTCACACCCCGTAGCCCGTAACAATATATAATATTTTTTGTGGGAGAAGTTAGTTCAGGGTGCAGTCAAAAGAACACACATTTAAGATATAAACTACACAACTTGTGCCGACGTTTCGGCTTAAATTATAGGCCTACTTCAGGGCGTTAGAAGGATAGCGTCAGAACAATTTAGCAATAATGGCGCCCAGATTGGGGAAATATTCACTTGAATATTTAAAATTTTGGTTATTTCTCCACCCTGGGAGCCATTATGCCTTCATTGTTCTGATGCTCTCCTTCAACCGCAATGAAGAGGCCTATAATTTATGCCGAAACGTTGGCACCAGTTTATTAAGTTAATATCTTAATTGTGTGTTCTTTAGATTGCACTATGAACTAACATCTCTCTTATTTTTTTAAAGCTTATATATTTGTTAGGTAAAAACTAATAACGTTTAGACATTTAATGAACAGAGCTACTTGAATATTACCCATGAGCTGTAAAAATACTTCGGTATTTTTCGTTGAGTCAATAGGAGTAATCTGGGTTAAGATATAGCTGAACTCTATTGATATAAACTTTAGTAAATTGAACTTTACGACTTTTATTTCTCTCACCCTTGCTGGCTTAGTCCATGTGCTATTTTCTTGCTTTAGTACCATTCCGTTTTATTTGCTCTGAAAATGTTCTTATCATTCCAGTTCTTCTGAATTGGAATCTAAGGACAACATGTTATTAAATATTAAAACAAATATAACAGTAAAAATTACTTCAGAATCTAAATGTTCTTTCTTTAACACAATTTCTCTTTTTATTAAAACTTATTTATTTTAGGTTTTGTGAATTTCACCATAGAAAATAATAATGTTGTAATACATTTTAGATACAATTTCAACTCATATTCAAAAGAATGAAGAGTTTTTAAAAAATAATTGATGTTGATAAAGCACTCTGGTTGATAAACTGTATTTTATCCACTTATGAAAATAATACATATTATTGACGATTTTTAATGTTTTCAAGACATAAAAAAGGATATGCTATTTAAAAGGTTATTTAAAATAATATGCAGTTTGCTGCTTCATACGTCCCTTATATCTAACATTATTCATATTACTTTATTTTTTTAACCACCAGTTGGACTTTTAAATTTTTTTGCATAACAGTTTTAGCCAATGTGCTGTTTAACTAACAAGGCTAGTTTATAATTAGATTTTTCACATTTTAAGTAGAATTGATCTTCTCCTTGTATATTGCTTAGTGTTAAAGGTTTAGCCTATATAACTTTAAGAATCGAATGAGAACATATGCATGTACTTGGGAAATGCATGGGCTGGCGTGATGAACAAAAAAGTAATTTCTATATCGTTTAGCTGAACTAGTACGTAGCAGATAAGTGTAAATGTTCTTAAGATTCAGAATTGCAATCCTATATTTTCACAAAAGTTGTTTAATTAATTCATTAACTTTCTGATTTCTTTAAGTCTCTAATTATTTTTAGTTGTATAGCCTTGGTTATAAATAAAATTAGAGGAAATTTCTATCTTGTTTTTTTTTTTTTATTTTAAAGCCTCTAGTAGTGTTGGTTTGAGAATGCATTTTGAAGGTCTGAGAAGTAGACGTTTTAATTTTTTTAATCCTACGTACCATTACAGACACTACACCACAATCTACCGTTTCTTTGTGAAAACTTTGGAAAATACAAAATAAACAAGACAAACCCTAATATATTACTTACACTCTAAGAACAAGGAACCTGCACTCAAGTACATCCTGATCAAATTCAAACTTCACAGTTAGTTAGACAGAACAAGATATCTTGGCTTGGCATTCGACAGAAGATGATATTGGGATCCACTCAGAACAGACAAATAACTCTAAAAAAAAATTAAATACCTTTTCACTCTTTACTTTCAAGACGCTCAAAATTAAATGTAGATTAAACACATTTAGACTTCAATGGCAAAAGAATTACGCATACCAAAAATTTATATTTTCAAAACAAAAATCAGAAATATTACTAAATTTTATAGTAAGTTAGCAACATTACTCTTCATGTATACTTTCATTTACCAACAGCCAGCTCAAAAAAAATTAAAACGCATCCAGCAGCGGGTTGGAACCAACGATCCTTTGACATCATGATTAAGGAAAGAATCGAATGACAAGGGACAGTAGAGGAAAGTGTAACACGGTTGATGAAGTTTATTACTAATACATGGTATGCTTCAATAGCTAAGGATTGAAAGAAACCGACACACGGCAGTATATTGGTGGATCGAGCAGATCGCTGTTCTCCGACGAGCCTGTCTTCGTACCAGAAGATTAGACCAGCGAGCGAGAGGTTGCTTACAATACGAGGCACGAAAGTAGGAACATAAACAAGCTAAGTGGGGCCTAATTAAGGCAATAAAAGAAAGTAAGCGCAACTGCTGGAAGAAGCTGTGTGATGAAGTAGAATAAGACACTTGAAGAAGGCTGTACAAATCCATCTAACAGAGTCGGACCCACTACACGTTTCAATAATAACTTATTAGGATATACTAATATATTAATATAAATCATGACCACTTCGAACCTGTCTCTTAACACTCGTAGAAGGCTGATAAAAATATGGATGAGGGACTTCGTGATATCATAGCAAAATAAAAATAACGACTGGAAGGGGTGCCGCTGGACATTCTCTATCCATCCCTACACGCCACAACAAACCTGATTGTAAAATCCATTGCAGTTGTGGATAAAAAATTATAGAATAAGAAAAAAATCTATACTAAAAAATGTCTACAATTACTTTTAAAAAGTTACAAATCACACGATGGTTTATTATTTGTATTTGACATATGTATGCTGCTTATTTTGATGCTTGAAATCTCAAATATTGAGTTGTTTTTTTTGTTTTTTTTTCTAGGTCAATTACAGAAGTTAACTGTTATAAATAAAAAACAAAAACAAACATATGAATATATTTTTATGATGCATATAAATCTGACTACCCAAACTCTTATAATAAATGACGTAGTTTCTATTTATCTATACTAATATTATACAGCTGAAGAGTTTGTTTGTTTGAACGCGCTAATCTCAGAAACTACTGTTTCGAATTGAAAATTTCTTTTTGTGTTAAATATTCCATTTATCGAGGAAGGCTTTAGGCTATACAATATCACGTTGCGACCAATAGGAGAGAAGTATCATTGGAAAATCTGAAAAAAAAAAACGGGGATAATTATCCTCGCATCTCAATGATTCCAAATGATATTTACTTTTTAATTTTAAAATAATTAAATTTCCCGTTTAGTTTTCTCTGATCATTCATTTCCGACCGTGAGTTCATCTCCCGGAGACATATCAAATTCTTTGATAGTCTCCGGTACTGCACGAACTTACTGTTTAACACACTGACTCCGACAGGACGGCCACAGCGCTGGCAAGACTATGTACGGACCCTCAGACTAGACTGAGAAACCATAACTTGACTAACTGACTCAGAAAGACTAGTGAGCCCCATCACTAGACGTGACTCCCATTGGCTCCCATATACCGACAATTTTTGTATCCTCTCTCCCCTCTTATAATGCATGTAATGCAGAAAAAGAGATCCCATATTCCTTCCTCTATTTCCGATTCTAACCCCCAACTCCCATGGGGCTAAGAAAAAAAAAAAAATTCCCGTTTAGTTATCTTTTGTTAAAAATTAACTTAACAATAATTAAATTAAACGGGCAAACATTTAAACACGTAGGAATCGATTTATGTCAAGACTGCATTTCACACAGCCAACTATATGTCGCATTGTCAAGATCGGGTTGCGGACAAAATCAGTATGTTCTTCTGTAATAAGAAAATAAAACTAAAAATATCATTTATGCAGAAGTACTTTGAAATATATTCTTTTAAAAACTTCTTAATACAGAAATTGACGCAGACGAAATCGCGGGCAACAGCTAGTTTATGTTATAAAAACTGATAATCATAAACATTTATTAGCCTCATTAATCCTTGGATTTGGATGTGGATGTGTAACGAACTAAGTGTAAGAAGAATATTAGCCATTTGGCTGCACGGAGCGCCGAGACGAACAACATCCGATACAGGAGACGAACCGGCGAAGCGGAAAATGAGATATTTCCTAAGCTAATTACTAAGAGGGGAGGGGCGATAATATCTGCACTGGATTTGCGGTCCCCTTACCGAATTTAGGAGGTCAAACAGATATCGATCTGATGGTGTACCGCAGGGCATCCTCAGCCTCATCATTCTTGCGCTCTTACCTCCATCAGGCATCCTGTCACCTTCGATGGAATTTAGATAATGTTTCCCTTGCATAGTTCGTCGTCCCTATGCAAAATCAGATGTTATCAGAAGCATTTGTCAGCCTTAAATATTCCATTTTTAATAGTTCTATGATCTACTTAAATCGTGACCATGTCATATATATTCGCTTCGTAAAAGGTATTATCTTCGTCAATGTTGGGTTGAAATGATGCTTCTCCCAAAGTTCGCGCGTCCGTTAATAACTCTTTGTTTTTATTATTAATAGTAATTTATAAAAAGTTAATCTGAGAACAATTTAGAATAACAATGCTGTACAGTACGTTTTAAAAACAAATATGTACACATTTTTTGTCTCTCTTTTCTCTTTATGGTAACCCTATAAAGAGTTAGTTTATTTATAATGTATACATGTCCCATGCCTTTAAAGCATACTACATATTCTCTCTGTTACATGGAAATACATTGAATAGTATATATAATAATAATAATAATAAAGTCTTTATTTATTCTGGGATAAGTCCATTCAGAATTATTTTAACTTCAGTATCTTAGAATAAAAAAACAAAAACAGAAATAACAAAGAAAGTGGGTAATAGTAATAAATTAACAGGTAGATTCTAATAATAATAATTTAGAAAAACAAACTAGACAAAAAATAAAATAAAATATTTACATATCCATATATACAGGGCTAATTAAAATAAATTTACAACGCTTATGAAAAGTGTAAAATAAAATACATAAATGTTTTAATACGATGCATAATAAAATTGCTATTTAATTGGGGTTATTTGAGAATTAGATAGACAAAAAGTATGCGAACAAACGGGATATGAAGGTCGGAAGAGTATTGGAGTGACGGATATGAGAAGGAATAGAATTCCATAAGGACGAGGATCGGATAAGGAAAGATCTGTCGAAAGCTGCGGTTCGATGATGCGTTATATACAGGTCCGAATGTCACGAACCAGTGTTGCATTTGTGGACGGAGGATTTAAAGGGAAAAAAAAAAAAAAATATATATATATATATATATATATATATAAGGTTGATTATGCTATTCATTACATAATGAAAACAAAAAGAAAAGTTAGAAAATTTGAATAAAACAAAACAAAATTAGAACAACTTTCAAAAACAAGAAAATAAACAAAAAAAAATTATCCAAAAACAGCCTCAACAACAGTACACTAAGTTATTTAGGTTTCCCCTCTATAGTCTGTCAGTCGTTCAATGTCAACCTGTTTAATGATTTTTTTAGATATGTCTTCAATTTGGTAAAGAGTTTGTATTCTGATTCAGGCCAATTACCATGTTTTAGTTTAACATTCATTATTAAATACAATCTCTGTTAGTCAAATAGTCTACAGTCATAAAGAATATATTTCAAATTGTGAGTCTATCCATCTTCGTCAAATTTATCATACGAAATAAATTTAAAACGTTTTAATTAAGATTTAGTGTTACCATGTTCTCTGAGAAATTGTGTTAATGTGTATTCTGTGCTGTGTTTGTCTATGATTGGCTAATGTTATGTCAGGAATGTTTCTATTAATAATGGGCTAATATATAAATATATATATATATATATATATATATATATATATATATATATATATATATATATATATATATATGAGTTACGCGCCCGATTTTTACGTAATAATGTCTAAAAAGGAACTAATAAAACAATTGAATATTTATTTAAAAGACATATACAAGACCAAAAAAAAAAAATATATATATGAAAATTAGGTTTTAAAAAAAGAGATAGTTCAATCACCATAAATAAATTCGTAAAAACAAGTCCACAAAAAATCTGAAGCTCATTATTATATAGAGACGTGAATGTTTTTTTGGTTTTATTGAAAAACAGTGTAAGCAGGTAAATTAAGCTTAATTAATCTATTTTCTAAATTATACAAGATCAAACAGTGAGATAATAATGTGTCACCTTCACTTTAGATATTTTTGTCCACCACTTGGCACAAACAAACATAGACCGGTTGCTGCATATCTTTATGACATGTTTGATATGTTTATTACATTGAGTAAATAAAGTGAATAATAACACAGTTTCAACTATCGATTAGTACTTTTTTTTATAATTAAAAAAATGTCAGGGATTGTTGAACATCGACATCAACCTTATTTTGTAAATTAAACATAATGGACAATTTGATTGGATTATAAAAAGATTGTATGAATTTACTATTTCGGAAATACATAATTTCTTATTTATTCTTTTTAAATTGAGTAATACTATTCGATCAGAGTTGTTACGAACTTCAATGAATTCAACTTCTTGATACAGTTATCTTTAACGAGGCATGTAGATAAAGTATTATTTTATAAACCAAATGCAAGTTATTATTCGAAGAAACTTTTTCGGCTTTTCCTAATCACATTATAACTTTTAAAATCAGTCTTCGTGGAAACAATACAAACTTCCCGTAATATGCAAATATATTTTTATCAACTGAGCTAAAAGTAAAAATCAGATTTATATTCCAACTCTTTAATACCTAATTATTGATGGTCCAATTTGTTAGATACAGATGCAGCATTTAGTGCACTCTCTAATGCAGCATGCACAGGCTCGGGACCACCTTTTAACGTCCCCTCAGAAGGACGGCGTAACTAAGGATTTTTAACTCCTATTAAAAAATCCTAGGACCACCTGCAGGTTTGAACCCGTGACCTTTGGCATGGGAGGCTGTTACGCTAGCCACCCAGCTACAAGTGATCCCACAAAAACTTAGTTTTATCCGCTTTTCGTCACTCTCCATTACATTTTACAAATTAGTGTATAAAACAAAAGTTTTTCTAAAATCTTTTGCTTTCCAATGGTATACGTCTAAATCACTGTTAAAAAGAAAAAAAAAAAGAAAGTTCTTTACTGCTTTACTTTGTCATCAAATTTATTAAACTTGTATATCAAGCTATTTTTTATAGAGTATAGGATTAATGTTTTGGAATTTACCAAGTTAAAAAAGGTACTTTAGAGAAATAAAATACTGAAATTCGACATTTAAGCACTGTTAGACTATTTCAATGATAATAAAATCTACATGATATTAAAACCTAATATATTTGACATTGATGTCGCGATTTAAAGTCGTTTTTGAGAAAATCTTAAAAAGTTGCAAAATGCATGGTATAAAGTATCACTTTTGGTCAGCCGATTTTACTAAAAAAGCGAACATCTCTGGCAAATGGTTGTCTCAATTGTAAAATATCAGTTTCGTACAACTTTTCGTTTTCGTGCTGGAATTATCACACATGTGGAGACTCAGATCTTGTTGCGGGACTTGGTTACTTGGACTCAGAAGACCCTAAAACGTGCATTTCTGTTATATACTGGTATTCGATAATTTTCACGAGTGCAGTACTTTCTCTTACTCTATATCTATACTAATATTATAAAGCTGAAGAATTAGTTTGTATGTTTGAACGCACTAATCTCAGAATATACTAGTTTGAATAGCGAAATTCTTTTTGTGTTAGATGATCCATTTATCGAGGAAGGCTATAGGCATATGTTATATAACATCACGATGCGACCAATACGAGAAGAATCAGTGGAAAATCTGAAAAAAAAAGGGGGAAAATTAAGTTCGCATCTCAATGATTCCTAATGGTGAATTAAATTTCACGTTAATATTTTATATTTTGCCGTAACAATTAATAAATCACAGGAATAAACATTTAAACACGTAGGAATCTGTTTACGCCAAGATTGGGTTGCGGAGAAAATCGGTATTTTCTTCTGCCACAATAAAATAAAACTAAAATTGTCATTTACGCATAAGTACTATTAAATATAATCTTTTAAAAATGTCTTAATAACGATCATAACCGAAATTGACGTAGACGAAGAAGCTGGCAACAGCTAGTTTCATATATATGTAAGTGAAAGTAAAAATCACATAACGTACTTAGGAATATTTTTCCTTTGCTCGTCTACATTTTTGAATTCACGCAATTATCAACAAAAAAAGCTAATGGTTCTTATTCACAGAAAGCAAGCGAACAAAGACCTTCAAGACTTTTTTTTTTTTTTCTCTAGATCCAACTAATGTTCTTTCCGTCTTGGCTTTTAAAGAGATCCACAATGTCCGAGTGACCGTAAAAGTAACTCTTGAAAGAGAAATCGCTTTCCTCCTCTACATTATTTCTTTAGGGGTATTAATCGGTAGTAGATAGCATCTAAGTTTAGTTCACTTCTGCTCCCATAATCACTTCCTAGAAGGGTTCCTTGTAAATAACAGTTCTTGATGTAATAACATTTACGTCTCAGTGAACCCGATTTATCTTGTATTACGGCGTCAACTCGCGATGTGAGGTTTCTAAATTAGCACATGATCCAACGCATATGCACAACTAACATCTTCTGAACTGAAATGTATTTGGTGTATTTAGTTTGAAGATCAATCACAGCTATTCATTATTTTTATTTATTTACAAATAAATATATATCTATATTACAATTAAAAATCCTTCCTAAAATCCTCAACGCATGAATAAATTCAAACGTAAAGACTTTAGGGCGCGTTTATACTGCTCGCTTTTTGGTAGCTGGAGCGGTAGCGAGTTATATTTAATACTAAGAACCCGCTACCACTCTAGCCCTTTTAATGCGTGGCGGAATGTTATTTATTCTTTTATTTCAACCGGGGGGCCATCCTGAGGTACACAGACCCTCCTGGGGCACATCCAGCCACTATAAAATGGGTACCCAAAAATGGGGCCTGGTGGCTGAGCGTGATCTCGGCCGAATCACCTCACTGCACTGCCGTTGTAGTGTAGCCGTTGTAGTGGTACAGGTTTTTAAAATTTTATTTCTTTATTTATAAATCACTATATTTTCTCAAAAGTGGCTATTCTTTAGATTAACATACAAACTTAACAAATGTTTTTTATTTATTTGGGAAAATTCATAAATTCTTACCTGATTTTCATAAACATTATGACTTAAGTCTTTTTGCCCAAATCAGTGATACATCTTTCCCCTTCAATTTTTAGGTATATTTTTTCTGTTATTATAATTGTTCGGGTGGTATGCCTCCAAACAGATAACAAAAGCTACCGCCCGATCTTCCTTACTAGCTGCCTTGGCAAAACCATGGAACGGATGGTGAACAAAAGATTAATGTGGATGATAGAAAGAGGAAAGCTTCTACAACCTTATCAATCTGGATTTCGTAAAGGGCGCTCCACGATAGATCACTTGGTTGTTGTAGAAGCCGAAGCACAATATTCTTTTATCAATAACCAGTTACTAGGAGCAATATTCTTTGATATGGTAAAAGCTTTCGATTGTATTTCCCATGCCGTTATTCTACGCAAACTAGCCTCAATTGGAATAAGGGACCAAATGCTTGTTTTCATTAAACAGTTTCTGACTAATCGCCATTTCAGAGTTAGGGTAGGCTGCGAACTTTCTGAAAATAGTTCTCAAAACAGCGGTGTCCCTCAGGGCTGCGTCCTTAGCCCGACCCTTTTCTCCCTGGCAGTGAACGACTTGGGTCTTAACCTTCCAAGAGGAGTGAAACCATTAATATTCGCTGATGACATGGCAATTATCTACAGATCCCACGACATTAGGGATATTCAAAATAAACTGCAGGAAACTCTCAATCGGCTGAACAACTGGTCAATATCTAAAGGACTCCACTTCTCACCAGAAAAAAACTAAATGTCTGCTCTTCAGCCGAAAGCGGAATACACCACCACTACCTGAATTGTACTTAGGGAACACTAAATTACCATTTACTACTTACCACAAATTCTTAGGCTTGACATTTGACAGAAAACTGACCTGGGAACATCATATATCCATCATAAAAGCACAGGCTACGAAAAAATTAAACATACTGCGAGTTCTCAGCGGCACTACTTGGGGTTCAGACAGGAAAACTTTATTAATACTCTATAAAAGTTTGATAGGTTCAAAACTTGAACATGGGTCATTTATATATGCTTCGGCACGCCCACGAATTCTCGCCAGGCTCGACACAGTACTTCATGCAGGAATTAGAATATCCACTGGGGCTTTTCGAACCAGCCCTATCCTTAGCTTATTTTCAGAAGCCGGAATTCCGCCTCTCATTTTTAGACGACAAAAACTTGCCATCAATTATATTTCCAAATTATACCCACAGACAAATCATCCCACACACAGATACATATTTAAACCTAAATTTACCAGAGCCTTTCGAAACAAAGTCAATGCGACCCTTCCGTTAGCAGAAAGAATTTCCTCCGCTTCCTCTTTACTTAGAGACCTTCCACTGTATAAAATAAACTCCCATGATAAAACCCCACCATGGACCCACCAACCACCTAAAATATTCCTTCAACTTTTCAACCTCTCCAAAAAAAATGCTTCCCCTTCCGAATTCAAAAACCGACTAACACAGATTATTCAAACCATTCCTGAACCCTTTTTAATTTCACCGACGGTTCTAAATCAGATACCTCTACAGCTTCCGCTTTCGTGACCCATAACTCGACACACAAATTCAAACTACATAATCTATGCAATATTTACACAGCCGAACTACACACAATAGCCTCAGCTCTACAATTCTGTATAAAAATAAATGAAGACCAAATCGTAATACTAACCGATTCCCTAAGCGCAATTAAAGGTTTGCAGAACTTGTATCCAAATCATCCCATACTAGTTCGCACTCACTCTCATATAGCTGCGTTGCGAAACCTGGGCAAGTCGGTAAGCTTCGTGTGGGTGCCGAGCCACGTAGGAATTACCGGTAACGAGCTTGCGGACCGGGCAGCGAAGCAGGCGCTCACACTGCCAGGGAGAGGAACAGCCATCTTGACACCGTCTGAACTCAGTGAACCGCTCAGAAAGCAAGAAGATGACCGATGGCAGAAAATGTGGGACGATAGCCAGGTAAGCAAACTGAAGCATATAAAACAAACAGTGAAACCCTGGTCTACATCTAGCCGTAGCAGCCGAAGGGAGGAGGTCGCGTTGACCCGGCTAAGGATAGGACACTCGCGGCTGACGCACTCTTATCTTTTTGCTAGGCAGCCGGTGCCCCGATGCCAGCACTGTGATGGAACCCTTACCATTCGGCATATTTTTTCAAGAATGTCCTTATTATTCATCACACCTGACTAAAATTGGACTAAGCCTGAATATTTCAGCGGTGCTGGGTGATAGAGAGAAAACCATTGAATTAGTTTTTGATTTTCTTAAGGAGCAGTCATTATTATTGAAATTATAAAGACCATTCCTAGTCAGTTAGCATTACTAGTATTAGCTTTTTAAACTATAGTTTACATAAAAATATTTTTTTTTTATTTATTTATTTTATTTTTTTTTCTCTTTCTTTCTCTCAATCACCCATTACCTAATAGTTCTTTCTTATAAAAGTTGAATATGCATATAGTGTCTAGGCGTTGATGACCTTAGGGTTTTACGCCTTAAAACCTAAACAAACAAACAAACAGATAACAAAAGGTTTTTCTTTTTTCCAAAAAAATATTTGTTTGACTTTTTGAATTCCGGTTCGTTACAAATGAGATCCTTTTTATAACTTTTGTGGCAAACGCTGGATCACTTATCAAAGTAAGACAGGACACCATGTGTTACCAGGAGTAACGTTGCGTCAAAAAAAAAAAAAAAAAAAAAAAGTTATGAACTGTCAATATTTAGGATTTATCCTACCTGGCACAGCTTATAAAGCTCATATTTTTACAGTAGCGATGACATATATCGATGTTATAAAAACTAGCCGACATGCTTCCACAATCTTCTTTAGTCAGTAGGTGATAGTCCACGTAATGATAGTTGGTTCGAAGCATGTGAATTTTTTGTGCTCAGACGAGGACATAATCTCTAAAATTGCTGATGAATTCTTACTCGATTGATAGGCATCTGAAAGGCAGAAGATATATTGGTAAAAGGACAGGGTTAAAGCTGATCTTAGGGATTTGAAGATTGTGGATGAAATTGGATAGGTATCGACATCGCTTGTATTGACATCAAACCTTGGGATTCACTGAAGTATTTATTTATCCTCCGCTTAGTATACAAAGGTTATTGTGATTCTAACACTGAACGAAATACAATATAAACAAGCCTATTAACTTTTCAAACGAGCGTATCTATATTAATAACGAACAACTAATATTCTCTTATTGGCTTGTACTGGTTAAATTTATATTTGTCGCAAATTATTAACTATTGTTGAAAATTCCGCTTATATGAATCAATATTTACATATACCTAGTTACGGAAATTGTATTATTGCTTTTACAGTTTATTAATTAATTCGGAAGGGAGTTATTAGTCTTTTTATTGTTTTTCTATGGTGCATAACTGCCAGCGAAATAGCCCTTTAAAGTCTTAAACAAAAAGTTGATATTTGTATTCAGCGAGACGAACAATTTTATTGACTTAGCCGTATAAACTCTAGCATTGTTGGAAGTTCGAAGAACTCATTAAGTTGTTCTAGTTTCAATTTATTTTTTATAGCTGTTACACAATGAATTTTAACTTTTGAATTATCAACTTGTTCTGGAGGATTTACTAGACACTTCCTTCAATTTACTGCCTAAATGTGGGCCTCTGGAGTGGTTGTTTTCTTTCTACTAGACATAGAGATCCCGCTGAAGAATAAAATAATCTTATTCCTGCAAGTGGCCTTTGATAGGATGACTTGAAATAAAATAAAGAGTTAATTAGAATTATTAAAAAAAAGATTCTTTTTAATTTTAGAAAATCATGATATTTCATATTTTGAATAAATGTAGGCTACCCTAAAAATGTGCAGCTTAGATTCTATTAAAATATTTAAAACACTTGGTATATGAAAGTGAATAGAGTTTTTTATTCAATTTATTGTACTGAAAGGAAAAAAAAAATGTACCATGTAACTTTCAAAGACGTTCATAGATCTGAATAAAACCATTTGATTTATTTATTAATATTAAAGAAGAAAAAAAGGAATTCTTTTTCCAGATCTTTCAAATTATGTATAAAGCATGATATTCTATTTTGAAGGTTTATCTATACATTAGAGAATAAAAGTTTGTTTTACACATCCTATCTCCTAGGAAAAATACAATGTCATTTCCTGTCACATAAAACAAAAACCAAATGTAGTATATTGTTAACTTCTGTGGATAAACAAATTTCTTTCGATTTTTGCTGAAAAACAAAATAAAATTACCTATTCAAGGAAACCCTAAATTTAGCTCTTTCTATTACGTCACGTTTACATCTTGGCTGTTACTTTTGTTTTCCAAAATGATATCTTAGAAAGATAGGAATCAGTTTGTTTGTTTACTCATTTAACGCCACTTTATGCTTTTATGGCTAATCGGACGGTGCTACAGCGGGAGTCCTAAATTTTGCCTTTCCAGGTTTTTATTAGGATAGGGATCTTTAAGGAGTACCGGTCATCGCACAGGCTCAGGACCACCTTTTTACGTCCCCTCCGAAGGACGGCACAACTAAATATTGTTCCTAAAAATCCTAGGGTGACCCCGCGACCTTTGGCATAGAAAGCTGTTATGCTCTAGCTACTAAGCTGTAGGTGACCCCAGGAAACGGTTTTAAAATTTTTGCTCTATTAATTTACAAATACATCATTGTACTTTTAATTTACTTGATAAATTAACTTGCTCATCGAATGGGTAGTAAAATTTTATAAAAGTGTACTGATCTTCATGCCTCCTTATTCAAATTCAGGTTGGTTGATCAGTAATTTTATATTATCCTGTATATACATATGAATGGTAAGCACATTTCAAAAATGTAGATCAGGACTATCCGTATTATTTCATCTGTTAAATTTATGTTATAAGCATTACGACCCTTCAAACAAATGGGTTATTAAGACATCACTTAATTGAATTAATAACAATATTTAGAAAATTATATACCAAGTAAGAACTACGTCAAATAAAGGAAAACAAAAATTAAATTTTGTAATAAATGGAAATTTGTTTAAGGAATTTCAACAGTTTTGTGACCGACTTTATGGTGTTTTTTAATATCGTCGCTATTTCAATATAAATATTATTAATACAATTTTAATTTACTTTTTAATATATTTTGAATTTCATAATCACTAATATTGATTGCCTGTATCAATAAAATAAATAAATAATATCGATACAACGCTTAATGTTAAGGTCTAAAAACGTGGACTGGAAGTTATCAATTTTTTTCCTGGTTTTGGTGTATTATAAGCAAAGATACTGGTGGACAAACTGCTATTGGTTCAGTTTTTTTAAAGCTACAATATAATGTATAACCATATACGATAAATTATGGCGACTCTGCCAATACTACGTTTAAAAATATTCGTTAATAGTGCTTTTATTACTTAATAATATGCACATTAAACGTAAAATAACTCGTTAGAAAGTGGTTACTTTCGTATTAAGTACGTTACTTTTGTATTAAGTACAGTTCCGTCGTACAAAAACATTATTTTTCTTAATCATTATTCATAATTTGTGTTATTTAGTTTGTATGAATATAACTGACTATGAAAATTTAAAACATGTGGTTAGAACTATGATCCATCGTAAGAGAAGTAGTTTATTTATAAATATGATCAATATTTGACCAAGAAAGTTTTCCCTCTGTCCTACTTGAACGTGAGGCTCTGTGAACGAGTAAGGTCAAGAAATCCCCCAACTCCTTTTTCTGTCCCTCTCAAGAGGTCCTTAGGGATCACCTTTCCCTCTATCTCTTCAGGTACCTGTTACCGGTCTTCTCAACATTCTGTCCTTAATACCTTGCAGTTTAACATTACCGCTTTCATCCTTTAATAACGTTATTTAATTCAATAATTTAAATCATTTTAATGAGTGAATAAAGGGAGGCATTTAAATATATTATTTTGTTGTGATGAAAACTTTTAATCGTTCCTTTATTGTCCGCTCTACTAACTACTTACTCTCTAGTATTCTCTACTAACGCATGTCAGAAGCGGCATCTCTATCCTCGGCTTTTCCTATACCTTTAGTCATCCGAGACCGGCGCTAAGCAATTGTAATAATTCAATTCCAGATATCGAAATTGAATGAATAAACGAAATCGTTCACTGCCCAAATTTAAATTTCGTTTATCAAGTCATTAACTTTTCATTTTTTGAAAACAGTTGTCTTCAGATTTAGTTTTTCTTGTATAATTTTTTCTCTTCTTTCTACTCTTACCATTGTAAATAACAATTAGTTATGCCCCTTTTTTCTGTTGGGTTTATATACATATTATATATTTCAATTATACATATCTGTTATTTTTAAGGACCCAGTCCCAGAATAAATTTGTTTTCTTTTATTTTCTGTATATTAAGTCAAGTTATAATGTACTAGTTTTTATGTTGTTTTTTTTTTTGTTTTTTTAATCCAGAAAGCGTTTAAATCTGTTTGATTTCTTTTCCTTTATTTATTTTTTTTTTCTCTAAACGATATATCAAGTCTTGAAATTAAATTATTTTTATGCAATATATTGTATTACCGTCCGATTAGCCACAGTAGCATAAAGTGAGTTTAAATAAATAAATAAAAAAACAAAGAAAATATATTTTAATTTGCATCCCCATACATTACAGTCTTATGACCATAACTAACGAATCTCGTTTCTTAATTAAAGAATTTTTAGAAAGAAGAGAGGTGTTTTGGTTGTTGTCCGAAAACATATAGAAATAGCTTTAACCATTAATTTCCAATGTTTCAACCCACAACGTCCATCTTCATTCGGGCAATTGAAGTTACAGCAGTTAAGAAAAGCCTCGTTTGTGAAATCGTTGGCAATGTATAGTTAAAACTATTTCATTGTTTATTTAGGAAAAACAATTTCTCAAACCGAAAAATCTCTCTTCTTAATTTCTGATCATTATGGCGAACAATCTATAGTGTACGATTAAGCTTGTTGTGGTCATGTCATAATGTTATCATTTTATTTTATTTCGCTTTTTAAATTGAGTCTGTTAATGGATAATGTTTAGCTCCCTTATTTTAGAGTGGGAGAAGGTAATTTTTACTTATTTATTTCTGTGGAAAATATACATAATTTTATTTGAAATGGAGAATACAATACAAAGTAAATAAAAAAAAAATAAAAATTCTTCGTGATTCTTGGTGAATGTTTTTCTATAGTAACGCTTTTTTAATTAATTTGTCGTTTGCATTGTTTTACCAGTAATCATAATTTTAAAACGAAAAATTTATTGGGGGTGTAGTCCTAAAAATACTCTAATCGTCTGAACTTAATTGATTGTGCTGAAGTTTCTTCCTACATTGTGGGCTTTATCGTGGCTAAGAAAAAACAAGACTTCCCTTACAACTATAAGAAAAATAATTAGTTAACAGTGCAATACTGCTAAATTAAATATATATATATATATATATATATATATATATATATATATGTTTACTAAATGTATATTTGAAGATTATAGTGAGAAAACAATTAATAGAAGTAAGGGATTTCTATGACTGCTCCCTCAACTAACTTCTTATATTCTTTCTGCGGTCAACTATCCTTACAATCATAACTTTTTATTATTTTATAACGTCATTGAAATCGAGATATTTGAATTTTTTGAAGTCATAGTGTCCATTTAAAGAATCATATTCGTCAGGGGCTTTTAATTTTTTACTATCCATTGTTTATTTGCTTCGAACGATCGAAAATCCAATTAATCAGTATTTATTATGACGACAATAATGACCGATATGTAATAATTCTTCATATTTGAATAAATATAAATGTTAAATAAATATAAAGCTAAAAAGAATTATTCCGGAAATCATAAAAACGCATTCTTATGTTTTGGGGAAATTCTTAAGAAAAGCTTTCTTTAGTCCATTCCGCGAACAGCTTATTGGCTTTCTTTGTTCCCACCTTCTCAAAAGGATTTGTTCTTTGAATTTTCATTTCTAATATTGAATAATCCTATTCAATGTACAAATTCAAACAAAATCTGAATAAGTAAAATTTCCAGAAAATCGTATTTATTAAAGAATTAGAATAACAAATCCGCATAATATATTATATTATATTACAAGCCCAATTTCAACGAGACCTATTCCTTAAATAATTAATTTAAAAAAATCTGAATATTTTTATTTAAATAATAGTGGAATAATCCTTTTGTGTTATGTAGAGATCCTTTTGAATAAACAATGAGATGTGACTGAAACGTGAGAGTTCTAATTTGGAACAGTTTCGTTCAGGTCATTAATTATTTAAAGTCCCGACAGTTTCACAATGGAGATATATTGGTTCCGTACTTTTTATTCGAACCAGGGCTAGAAAGAGGCTTAGGCTGACTTAACTCAATTATAATTAACTATTTAAAATAGTGATATTTTTTCGTTTTTTTTAATGCTGATACATTCATTAAATATTATTATTAACAGAGCAGATGATATCGAATTGATGATTTTTCTCTAATACATAAAATGACAAGCGTATTTAAGCAGTCATAATTATTTAAGCGGTTAACTATTATAATATTTTTATAGCATGGAAAAATGATAATAAAGTATGTTTATATATTTGACTAAATAGTGAATAAATAATTTCAAATAGTGAACTTTTTTTTTTTTAATGCTGATACATCCTTCCAATTCCCTAAATTCTATTATTAACAGAGCAGATGATATTAAATTAATGATTTTTTTCCTTAACATAAAATTTTAAGCCTATTTAAGCAGTCATAATTATTTTAAGCGGTCAACTATTAGAAATAAACTATTTATTATTTTGTAATAAAATGTATGTATATGCACGACGTTTCCACATGTTTTTCATGCTTTCATATATTTTTCTCAAATTTACTTGTATTCCATTATACAGTTGTAAATTCCAATAAATAAATTTAAAAAAATTATGTATATATATATATATATATATATTATATATATATATAAATATATAACTTAAGTTCAGCTGAGAAAAATATATTAAAAAAAAAAGAAAAAAAGGGAAGAGAAAAGACACTCACGCTTGCTAGATAACAACTGATTTATCTTCCTTCTAATCCTCTATTTATACTTTTATCAATGTTTATATTTACAAGCATAGGATTAAGATCTATATTAGTGGTCATCTTAGCTTGACATATATATTATTATTAATATAATTCAATTATATATTCAATTAGCTGTGAAAAAATAGGGTCAAAATGAAATGATATCGAGAGGTTTTCTAAAATATGTAAAAAGTATAGTGTTGGTTTTCATGATACTGTTTCTAAATGGTAGGAAGATATGAACAATGTAAATATCTGAACAAACCGCAACAAACTTTCGTTAATTGCTGAAAAAACAAAAGTCTCCCTGATAGCAATCCCCGCAATTTTCAAATCCATTATCAGTCCTTCTAAACTCCTCCTAAACAATACTCCTATCTCTTTTCACTCATCTGTCAAGAACTTAGGAGTTACTCTTGATCAAACTCTCTCCTAGATACCGCACATCTCGCAAATTTTCCGCCGAACCATAGTAACCTTAAAGCAATTACATCGTCTCCATTGTCTCCTACTATCGATACTCGTAAATTCATTGTTTTGTTTTCTAAACTATTGTTGTGTGGTGTAAATCGGACCTTCAGATAAACCTAAAACAAATCTCTAGCGAAATATGAACTGTGCAATACGATTTGTATTGGGAATCACAAGGGACACGCATAAACCCAATGTTAAGCCGAGTTAAGGGGGCCTATCTTGTAATAGATATAAGTATTTCCTAGTTTCTTTTCTCTCTCAGGTTATCAGAACTCAGCCCCACAGCTAGTACTATCTTACAAACTCTTCAATGTAAATCATCAATTCAGTCCCGTTTTACCAGATCCTGTCTGTCTGATATTTACCCTCCTCCTAACTGTGCTGCTGTGTTCGGAAAGTCCAATACAGCCAAAGCTATCACACTTTGAAATTCTGTCCTTCCTGAAATCCGTCATTCAAGAACTACTTCCTCCTTTAAATCGCTCTTTTTAACCACATTTTCCTTTCCCAGTCCAACAGACAATAACTCATTCTGCAGATACTAGAAATACCAGTTTGTTGTGTTTTAATATTATTGTAATTATCTCTTTTGAAGTATCTATTTTCGTTTATTTATTTCATCCTAACAGTTGGATTTGCAATTTTGAGGACCGGCAACGAACTTACCGCCATATCAAATCATACCCTTCATACCGAATTGCTTATTCCGACTACAGCAAACCACATTCGAATGAGGGACCTCCTGACCTGAAAATATAGTTTTGCTTAATGTCATGAGAATGGACCACTGGGCGCTGTCTCCCTTATGCCTTCCCGCGCCATGTTTTCTTATTTCAGCACATTGGCTTTTTGTAATTTTTTACAGGTGTGAATAAATGTTAAGTGAAAAAAAAAAAAGGTTTGATTTGTAGATATGTACATAGTTTTATAACCAAAAGTTAGGAGTTTAACGACATTTATATACCACTCTTAAATGTTTAAATATACAGTATATAACCTCAATTTGTTATTTGAGGCTTTCTTTTGTTGATGAAATCTCTGACCACACTGTTCCGGACATCAAACCTGTATTTTAATTTTATTCTTGAGGGACTTAATTCCCTGGATAATAAAGAAATTTTTCATTTAATTTCAAATATACTATAAAGCTGCATACTAAATTCAGAATATTCTCCATAAAAGCTTAGAAATCAATCCTATTATATCCAATACTGATGAAATAGATTCAGCCATAAAAAACTTTACTTTTACTATCAAAAGAGCTAGTATAGGCCCGATTACAAACCCATTCCCCCCAACACCTTAAAGAAATTCACTAGAAAATTAACTGACCTAATTTATGAATGATCAATGGAGAAATTCCAGTTGGTTTTAAATGCTTATAATATTTAAACCTAACGACAAACCTCTCTGGAATATCCACAAAATATTCATCAAAACTGAACATTCTATTCCTCCATTAACAATGAATCATAATATCTACACATTTGATGCAAAAATAAAACTCACTAGCTGGCGGGTCATTTAAAAAAAATACAAAATACACCAAAAAACTTTTGTACCACAAGAATAAAATTACCAAATCCATAAAACAATATATATATATATATATATATATATATATATATATGAAACTCCACCACAGTCCATATTTAATCATACATCACGAAAATGATTCATAATTAAATTTTTTTTTTTTTATTTTTTTTTTTTTTATTGAGATTTATTACAATTTGTTACAAAATGAACAATAATAATATTGATAAGAGAGCACATTCATACTATATATACAGAAAATAATAATAATGGTCAAATTTCATAAAATATAACATAAATTCAAATATATACAATAAAATAATAATAATAAATAAAAAACAAAACAAATCTAAACATAAACCTATTATTGAGATAAATAAAAAGTTGGCAAATAAATAAACATCTTACACACAATCATAACTATATACAATATATACAATTGCTAAAGGGACCCCAGCAAGCGCTTTTTCCTCCACTTGTGGAGGAAAAAGCGGAATCCAAGAGATCCCAGCACCTCTATCTCAGCCGCATCACTGGTCTGAGCCAGTGGAGGCTGAGTTAGGGCGCTGTAGCCACAAACATACCGTACATGAGTGGAGGATCTGTCCATTGTCAGAACTCCAGTTTAAATGTTTACAATAGGTCTCGTGGCCACTGCCGTTTCAATCTTCGAGGAGGATTGTAGGGATTGGTGGTGCTGGATAGGGATTGTGCTAGAGGGTTAGGATGATGACTAAGGTTCTGATGAAATTTGGAAAATTTGGATGGTACAGATCTAAAACAAACGGAATATTAAGGTCATGGTGTAGGGTAGAGTTGGTAACGTAATAAGGAGCATTAACTATTGTTCGGAGGACTTTGGATTGGAAGGATTGGATGCGTTTGATGTTAGAATGTTTAGCTGTCCCCCACAGTTCAAGTCCGTAGGTCCATATAGGTTTCAGTACTGTCTTGTATATTAGTAATTTGTTGTCAACTGTAAGATGAGATTTTCTGTTTAGTAGTCTGTATAACTGGCCGAATCTGCGGTTGAGTTCTTTTCTTTTTAGTCTTGTATGTGGGTTCCACGTCAGTCTTTTGTCTAGTAAAAAGCCGAGATACCGGACTGTGTCTGAGGAAGGAAGCTGTATGGAATTGAAATTAACCGTTGGACAGGATTTGCGTCGAAGGGTGAATGTGACGTGAGTGCATTTGCTTTCGTTCACCTTAATGCGCCAAGCATTGCACCAGTCTTCGACAAGGGAAAGGTGCTTTTGGAGACTTAGCGATGCTGCTTCAGGATCGGAATTGGATGACAAAATGGCGGTATCATCAGCAAATGTTGCCAGAAAGGTATCGGGATCGGCAGGGATATCGGCGGTGTAGAGGATGTAGAGGACGGGTCCTAAGACGCTGCCTTGAGGAACACCGGCCTCAACAGTATAATGGTTGGAAAATTCGGAACCACTGCGAACTCGGAAAGAGCGGTTTGATAAATAGGATCGGAGGATTAGGTATAAGGATTGAGGTAAATGGGTTTTGAGCTTAAAGAGCAGTCCCGGGTCAGTTGTTTCTCTTTCTACTCCCTTCTTCTATCATTGTTGGAGGATGTAGATATTTGTTTTTGTATTACATGAATATACTCCAATGGAATATCAATGGTTTAATTTATCGGCAGGAAGAGTTGAAATACTAACTGGGGCACTATAATTGCTCTGTCGCCTGCATTTAGGAAACCCACCTGAAACCTACCAGACAGGTAGAATTTCGGGGATGGGCGATATGAAGAAAATATTACTTGGGTCGACAAATTGTTTACGGAGGAGTGTGTATATTCATTAAAGACGGTGTTCCCTTTTCTGATATTAATAATAACTCTCAGTTACAAGTCATATCAATCCGAATTCTTTCTCAACCGCGCCCTTTCACGTTATACTCCATCTACCTACCACCTGGTCTACCCTTTTTACGTCCAGGGACTGAAAGACTTGGTGGATTCGTTGCCATCGCCAGTGATCTTAGCTGGAGATTTCAACGCGCACAGTTTATTATGGGGTAGTGACAGCTTAGACGAAAGGGGTAAATTGGTCGAAACCTTCCTAGATAATTGTCATTTGAACACCATAAATAACCATATCTATAAAACACACCTCTGCACCCGATCCGGAAAACTCTCTGCTATCGGTCTTACAATGACCAGCCCCCAGTTACAAGCAACAACTCAATGGTGCACATTAGATGTTACACACGGTAGCGTTCATTTCCCCATAATCATCAAACTCTCAATATCATATGGCTGACTAATATCAACATATGGCTGACTAAAAAGGCAGAGTGGGCTCTGTACCAAGAGAAAGCACAACTTACTGACATCAACCTATTCGAAACTGACCCTGACAGACTTATTTCAAATGTTAATACTTGACTGCTTACTGCGGCACGTATTGCTATTCCACACACATCCACAAACGACACTGCACATCATGGCTCTCGCCCTCCTGTACCCTGGTGGAACGAAAAATGCGCCAAAGCCTTAAAAGCTAGGCGGAATGCTTTGAGAAACTTTCTCCGGCGACCCTCTTCAGAAATGCTAGAGACATACCATGCTGCAAGAAAACACGCTAGATATATCGTTAAAAAGAATAAAAAACTGTCGTGGACAAATTTTCTTAGTAAAGTCAGTTGTAACACTCCAAGTGCCGTTTTCTGGGAAACAATCCGAAAAATTATGGGTTATGGATTTCAGCGGTCTGTATGAAACTGATCCTGTAACTTTAGCTAATACTTTCGCTAATCACTTCTATTCCACTTCATCCACCGCTAACCTCTCGGCTCACTTTCTTAATATAAAGCAATCTATTGAATCCATCCCCGTTAGCATGCCATATGATCCATCAGATTCTAAAAATCACTCCTTTTCAATGACAGAATGTTAAGAAATTCGAACATCGCTTTGAACTCCAGAAAAGATTCACCTCCCGGTCCAGATCAGATATGTATTGGTATGATTAAACATCTCAGTTCTAATAATAAATCAGTAATCCTACAGGTTTTAAATAGTCTTTTTTATCCGAACGTTTTCCAAATATATGAAAAAAGCAATTACGATTCCTATACTCAAGAAAGATAAAGACCCGATGAACGTTAATAGCTATCTCTCTCACCTCTTCTATGTGTAAACTCTTGGAGAAACTGATAAGCAATCATTTGATGTGGTTCCTGGAAGTGAAAAATGTTCTTGCAGTATGGCAAAGTGGTTTTCGAAAGGAAGAAACACGAGAGACAACCTGGAATGCGACATATTAGGTGCCTTCGAACAAAAAGAAAAACTGTTGGCTGTTTTTATTGACATAGATAAAGCATTTTACAGGACTTGGAGAAGGCTCATCATCGATACTTTGGTTAGGATGGGAATCAATGGGCATATCCTTGCTTTCATCTCTAACTTTCTCACAGATAGAAGATTCATGGTTAGACACGGTGATGTGTTTTCTCGGGAATATGAGCAAGAAAATGGCGTGCCTCAGGGCTGCGTCTTGAGTGCAACACTCTTTTGTATATGTTTAAATGAGGTGTTAAGAGTAGTCAACTTGCCGGTCAAGAGTATGCTGTACGCGGACGATCTTGTACTTTATACTGCAGGGAAACAGGTGCCAGATTTATAAGACAAAATACAATCGGCATTAGATAACGTCAGTGGCTGGCTTAATGACCACGGTTTTACCATATTACCCCAAAACACTGTTGCGATACTTTTCAGCAAAAGACAAGCGCATTCACTACCATCCCTAAAGATAGCCAACCAACCACTCACTTTTTCCAATACAGTCAAATACCTGGGTGTGACCTTTGATCGCAAACTTAGCTGGTCTCCACATTTGAAACAATTAAAAGCTAATTGCCTCCGTTCTCTCAATCTCCTCAAGATGGTTAGTAATACATTTTGGGTTGCTGATCGTAAAAGCATGATAACTCTGTTTAGGACTCTCTTAGGACCAAAATTAGATTATGGTTTCAGTGCATTTAACTCTGCCTCAAGTCGAATTCTAAAACTACTCGATTCCATACAAAATACCGGTCTTCGAATAGCTATTTGTGCTTTCCGTTCCAGCCCTTATATTAGCTTGTGTGTTGAAGCTGGTGAACCTCTACTTACATTACGAAGGCAACAACTTAACCTTATCCTTCTGCTAAGATCCTGTCCACTTCCAACCATCCTATCTTTCATTTATTCCCAAACAGACAACTTCTCACCCAACAGCAGATCTCCCTATCCAAAAGACCATCCTTTATAGTACGCATTTCTAAATTTCTGGTCGAGCTTAACCTCGAATTTCCTTCTTTCCTTGCAATAGAAACATCTCCAATTTATCCTTGGCAATTTCCCTCTCCGAACACCTGTCTTTCCCTTACCAAATTACTCAAAAAAAACACATATCCTTACATATATAAGCAGGAATTTCAAAAACTTCAAGATAGACTTGGTGTTGCTGATTACGTATATACTGATGGCTCTAAGAGTCCCTTAGGTGTGGGAGCATCGGTCGTGTGTGAGGGCAAACAACGTCTATTTTCCCTTTCTCCACTCTGTAGCAACTATACCGCGGAACTAGTTGAAATTTATAAAAGTTTAAATGTTTTTCACCCTACTAAAACAACCAGAATTATTTGTACAGACTCCTTATCGGCTCTGCTCAGCTTGAAACACCCTTTCTCCACCGACTCTCTTATTCAAAATATTCTTTTATTATTGCAGTCCACAATAGTTTTTAATAATTCAGTTTTTTTCGTCTGGGTACCGAGCCACTGCGGTATGAACTCGTGCAGCTAAAGAAGCAATAACAGATGGCAATCCGTTTATTGGGGTGTCTGTTGGCGACTATCTTTCTGTAATCAAGCATCAGATTCGTTCGAAGTGGGGACAAATTTGGCACGACACTACAGAAAACAAGTTAAGGGAAATAAGAAGGGACATCTCCCATTGGCATTCGGCCCTACGACAAAAGCGAATGGAAGAGGTTATCCTGTCGCGCCTGCACATTGGACACACCCGACTAACTCACAAACATCCATGGCACGGGAAGCTCCTACTGACTACCCAACATGCGGTTGCCCGGTTACTGTTAAACACGTTTGACAGAGTGTAGGGCTTATGATACTCAAAGAGCTCATTTTGCAATTGACACTGACTTACCCACCGTTTTATAAGACAACATCAAAACATTTTGACTTCCTACGACAGACAGACTTGTACAATAAAATATAATATTTAATACTTGATTTAAGGCGAAAATAACCCAAGTGGTTTAAGCCTACGAAAAACAAAAAATTGAGGCCCTGAAACATCATACAATTACTGACCCATCGGTTTGCTCAAATTCTATGTAAAACAAATAAACAAATATTAAAATGTCCCCTCGAAAAACATATAACAGACAAAACTATCCAAATTGAACAACAATTTGGCATTTGAAATTTCCGCTCAACTACGGGACAACTAGTTAGTAACCCAAAATATGTTATTTTAAAAATTCTAAATTATGGAGGCTTTTCTAATGATTTAATAATTTCCGTAATTTAAAAAAATAATTTTTAATTTGATTTTTTATTCTTTGTTGGCTTTTTTAAATTTTTACCAACAACAGAAGATTTATACACAACGGCCCACCAATCTGCACATTTTGACAGATCGTTCCTTATCCGATCCTCAATCCTGTGGAATTCTATTCCTCTTTCTATTCGTCACTCCAATTCTCTTCCTACATTCAATTCCCGCTTATTCATCCATCTCATGACCATCCGGTCAGAACAAAATTGTAAATGACTCTATATTATTTTATTTTCTACATATTTGCGTATGTCTGTTTTCGATTAGTTATAGTTAAATTGTTTATAAATAATTAATTACTCTAAGACTCTGAACCCCAATCATATGTCAATATTATTCTAAAGGGACTTGTCCCAGAATAATAAAGAATTTATTTATTTATTTTTAATAAAAAATAGTTTTGTTCAAAATTAATTCTACAATAGATATTAAGATGCGCATTGTTAAGAAATTACTACTAATGTATTATAAATATGCAGATTTAATATATTTTATCGAGATAATTAGTTTTCATACACAAGCTTTTATTAATTTGACTATCAATTTTTAAAAATACAGTTTCTTTTATAAATATGACCTTATCACTATTATTATTATTGAATAATCTTCATATCTATAATTATAACTTTTTATTTCTAACTACGATATTGTTTAATGATTCGTAGTCACGATGTAAGAACGATCAAAATATCTACAGACCACAAAAAAATGTTTTTATTATAGCCTTTCTTGTATCTGCCATTAGCCACTCCATCGTCACTCAATCTATATCCCTACATTCACTAATATAAATAACATTATAGTCTTAGTATTTATTTCTATATGTATTCTCATTTTTATAGAATATATCGTAACATTTATAGAAACTATTCTTTGGTCTACATCCAAAAAACTAATTAATATTTTCAAACGGATCATAAACTGATAATGGTATAGGTTGTTATGTATTGTGATAATCGGCACAGAAAGTATTCGATACTCGTTACCAAATATTTTTACAATATAATCAGCAAAGATGTTTGCAATAAACTTGGCGTTATAGTCGATATTATTACCGAATAACTATGATGAATTTTTAATATGTTGAGACTCCCTTTCAGCTCTCAATAGCATCAGTAAAAATAAAATCAATAACAATCACATCTTGTCAAACGTTTTTACTCTCATTAGATACATAACAAAAATAAAAACTGTTAATTTCATGAGGGTCCCAGGGCACGCAGGCATAGAGAGGAATGATGCTATAAAAGCCTGTACCTTCTTTCCAGTCGTCCGTATTTCCATTCCCTTGCCCGACTTTAAGTCAAAAATGAGAAAGGAAACGAAGGAAGCTTGGAACTGGAACTGGCAGGAAGTTGATCAAGACAACTTACTCAAGGCAATAAGAACCCACGCGATGCACTGGAACCCCATCTCAGGCCAAAGAAGAGAGCAATTTGTGTTCACAAGGCTGAGGATAGGACACACTAGGCTTACATACAGGTATTTATTGGAAGGCACAACTCCACCAATATGTGGTAAACACAGTAAGGAGCACGTCAATACAAAACACATTATGGTGGAGTGCAATAAAATACCAACGAGAAAGAAGAAAGAATGGAATCTATGGGCCCGAACTGCTACAGCTACTAGGGAATGACAAAAATTCCACAAAAACGTTATCGAATTCATCAAAGACATTTAGTAATACAACAAATTGTTATTAATCCAACGAACAGTGCCTCTAACCTAATATTGTAGTGCACGCCATCTAAAAAGCTTCCGCTGGCTCTCACCAGTGATGCGGCTGAGAGGGAGGCGCTGGGACCCTTTGGACTCTGCTTGTCCTTCCGCAAGTGGGGGGACAGCCCCGTCCGGGGTTCCAGAGCTGATTGTAAATATTGTACATAGTTATGAATGTGCCATGTTTTGTTTATTTATTTGTTTACTTCATTTATTTGTATTTATTTTGTCAACAAATTTTGTTATTGTATACGTTTATTAATTTTGATTTTATTTTATGTAATTTGACTTTCCTTTTGTTTATATTGTAAATATTGTATGAATGAGATCCTGTAGCACTATTATTATTGTCTATTATGACAAATTGTAATATATACGAATAAAAAAAAATAAATAAATAAAAAAAATATTGAAAAAAAACTAAATAAAAACTGTCCTAAACAACTGATTAATATGTAACTCATATAATAATACATATATACCCGTATGTATGCATAATTAATAATATATATTACATAACATTATTCATAATAGTGCCGGTCAAACCATATCTGTAAAAAAGGAAAAAAAAAAGAATATTTGAAAGTATTTGTTTAAAAATTGCTTATAGAAGCCTCTTAGAATGATGAATGCTCTCTTTGCTGACTTTTCAACATTCGAGAATCGAAAAAGAAAACCCTTTATCGTTTGTTTACCATTTGGAGGGAATGGTTCTGAATGTAAATATTCAGTATGGTGAGGTATCCTTTCTACTCTAAGCTAAACATTGACTCAACCCATGAGGCCGCTGATACAAACATGATGGAATTGCTAAAAATGGATTATCACGAAGCGTCACGCTCATCCTGGCAGTGGCAGTCGCGTCCTTTAAATATTTGTATTTACGTTCAGATATTGTGGCTGCCCAGGTAGAACTGTTTGCCCAGCTTGTTATTTTGAACTCGATTCTACAGCAGTAGACCGGTCGCTTAAATTTTCCAGCTTTGTTCTGAATCGTAAAATATTATTATATTATTAATAAAATACTATCTGTGTTATAAGATGTATGCACATGATAGTATATTTAAGTATTCAAGCAGCTCAAAATTAAAATTTTAGTAAGTTTTTTTTTATAATCATCCACATTAACTAATTTGAATAACAAATGACAGAATAGTCGGCAATCTTGTTTATTCTCATAGTATTCGTAGGATTAATATCTATAATTTAATTGGGATGCGATTAAGAATTTTACATTCATTTTGCTATAGAGTATTTTTTGGGAGTTTGAAAAGACAAAAATATATTTGTTAGGATACGCAATAAAGTGACTAAATATAAACCAACACTGTATGAGGACAGATAGCCTGAACGTGCTTGCTTACTGTAAGAGAAGGGGAAAAGACTTAAAAGTCTGATCCCTGTTTATGAGGATAGATTTCTGTTTCATGTTGGACCCAGATTTATTTAAAGTAAATAAGTTAAGTTTCCACGTAAGTGCAAACGACAATAATAGAACAGTTCCAAACCAAGTACAAAAAAATATGGTGCGTGCAGTACACAACATTCTCTTACATTTTTTAGTAAAATAAATTTTCAATTAATTTTTTAATTGAAAAAAAACAGATGTGAAGGAAATGTTTATTTAAAATAAAATAAATATGAAAATAGAAATTATAATCAACAATAGTCACTTATGTTTAAGCGCTTATCGCCACTCTCGATTAACTTATATTTTCCTATGATTTTTACTTTCGGTTTATATCTCTGTATCATTATTCCTATAAGTAGAAACAAAATAATTATATAAAAAACACATCTGTCATCCATTCTTTTACTTGGTTATAAAATTATTTGGTATTTAGCTGACTATGCCTTTTTTTAGATAGGACGAAGATAACGTCCAATGGTTAATTTTTATTAATCAAATAATCTAAGGTGCTATTGCGAAAGTTATTAAATTTTTACTTTCACTTAATATATATAGTAAGGTAAAGTGTTGCGATCGTGGAATTTTCAACGGAAATACACATTTTAGGGTCCCCCGAGTCCAAATAACCAAGTCCCGCAAAAAGGTCTGTGTGTCTGTGTGTGTGTGTGTGTGTGTGTGTCTGTGTGTGGTAACTCCCGTGCAGAAACGGTAAGTCCTACGAAACTGAAATTTAATATTTAGGACAAATCTACGCCCGAGACGTTAAAAAACCTTTTTCATCAAAATGAGCTTACCAGAAGAGCCACTTTATACCACGCATTTTGCTCCTTTTTTCGATTTTCTCAAAAACGGTACCGACGATTTTGATTAAACTCGCTATATCGATGTAAAATGTAATGGGCTTTAATACCATGTAGGTTTCATTCTGATTAAAATGGTCTGACAGGGATAAAATGCCGATATTTTAACTTTCCTTTCTTTAAAGTACCTTTAATTTTATTGATTCTATAAAAATAACTATATTATCTTGTTATTACTGATGAAATACAGGTAAATATATAAATTGAATGAATCGATACCCTACTAAAGAAGAAAACTGAAATATATATTTTTTAGGCATTTTTTTTATTTTTAACATAGAAACAGTTATATATATGTATGATATACCGTTGGAAAGCTTGAGATTTTAGAAAAAATATTATCTCATAAGCAAGCTTTTAAAAGTTAGTAGAGAGTGATGAAAAGCGGATAAATTTAAATTTAGGTAATAATATAATAGATTATTTAATAAAACACATGTTTCTATCGAAAATCAATTTAATTAATCCTTTAATAGTTTCACGTATTTTTATCTTTAACTGTTTTTGAGAATTCTTTCATTGATTTTAAAAATGGAGGTAAGTGAGAGTCGTGTGTTGGCCGTACCAGATTTTTTTTCTAATACTTTTAAGATACAGCATTGTTGCCGGGATACAATTTTGCCTTGCCTCTGAAAATCTCAATCTCTACTGCATTAGATACATTTTAAGAAGGGTTTGTAGAGAGGAATTTGAGGCAATAGTTGTCAAGTATGGATCGGCCTATAGTCAAATAAATTTTTTAAAAAAGTGTCTTTTAGCGTTATCTGAGTGTTCAAACAAGATTAAAACCTACATGAAATTGAAGGGTATATATTTTATGTCAATAAGGCGAGTATAGTCAAAATCTTAGGAAATAATTATGAGATGTTGATAAAAAAAAGTGTACTATAGGTACAGGTAGGTGTTATAATGAGAAACTTATGATTCATCTATTTGTTCAAAACATCGCTTTTAAATCTCCAGCATATACTTATCTTGAATATGTAATTTCAGTTTTTCAAGAATTTTTCGAAAATTGTCACTTTCCGTTACTATATATTTTGAAGTAGATGTATAAATAAATAAATAAAAAAAAATTATATATAATATATATATATATATATATATATATATATATATATATATATATATATATATAAATATAATACAATTATGTACCATTTTTTAAAACTATTTACTTATTACAATCTGTAATACTACTTATTTATTTGAATTTTTTAAAAGAAATCGCTCCTTACTACTTTTTGAATGTTTTAGAGAGCGTCTCAGAGCAGCCTCCAGCTCCAGTTGGCTCCCTCCCTGGAACACCAGACGGCTGCAATGTTATCCATCCTGGAAAGGTACAAGTGGCATAGGTTCTCGGTAGTTACCTCGCAGATAGCTGGCCACGATGACTTCATCCAAGCCATCAGGGAGAGGATAACCGAAGTCCAGGACAGATTCAAGTAAGGATTCTATTTCATTCTTATATTAACTTTGAACTTTTATCTAGAAAGCTGTTCACAAAAACCTAAAAATGTCGCTATAAAATGTTCGTTCACATTTGATTATACACAATGGTAATATAGAAAATAAATGGGACATGAATAAAGTTAATCATAATATTTTTTCTTACATTCAATATTAATTATATAGCATAATATATTAAGAATATTTTTCGCATTTTTGAATCAGTACGTGTTTGTATTAATTATGTTATATTCAGTCAGGCTGAGTACTTTTACGAATTGATCAATGTTGCTGTCGACGTTTAGTTGCCTTACTTAATTACAAAAATATGTTTGAAATTTATAGTATGATCAGGGCTACATAGTTTTACTTACTTCCGTCAGTAGATAATTTTAAGGAAATGATTGAACAAGTGAATTGATAGTGAGTTAAATTGAAAACGATATAGATGATCTATTTGTCTTAGGAATCAAATTTTTATTGTTGAAATATCCCCGGGAAAGGACTTTATTTAAAGTTCTGAATAGTAATTTATCAGCGAACTTTGTATTTTTCTGACATTTTAATTATAAATAAGTATTTTAATAAAACATGTATATGCTCAAATATACGATTTCTAGGGTGGCTTAAATTGATCATTCTTTTTCGTATGACATATGCAAATCTTGGGGTTATTCACATATTTTTATATATATGTATATATAAAATCTATACCTAGTTTGCATTTTTTCTTTTGTACATATTTTGTATACACTTTGAAGGTATTTATTTAAACAGAACTAC
Source organism: Piezodorus guildinii (assembly GCA_023052935.1). Classification (NCBI taxonomy): domain Eukaryota; kingdom Metazoa; phylum Arthropoda; class Insecta; order Hemiptera; family Pentatomidae; genus Piezodorus; species Piezodorus guildinii. Next base: position 102,830,988 of record CM041294.1, on the reverse strand, counting down.
TTTACATTGAAAAAATATAATTTTGTTCGAAGTAAATTTTTAGGAAATTAATTAAACGTTTTTATTTTATTTAAAAAAAAACTGGTGTGGGCGACATCCGACTTTTACTTACCTCTATTGTTAAAATCAAGTAATGAATTTTCAAATACAATCAGAGATGAAAATGAGTGAAACTAATGAAGAATTAATTGTCGTGAAGTGAGAATGGTTGACTGTGGGAGAAGTTAATACGGTGTGCAGTCAAAAGAACCCACAATTATGATATAAACTTAATAAATTGGTGCAGACGATTCGGTCTAAATTATAGGCCTCTTCAGGGCGTTTGAAGGAGAGCGTCACAAAAATCAATTGGGTACTCTTATCTTCATTTGATCATACCACTTGGCATAAATTGCGTTAGCCACTTGGTCACATAATTTGTATATTTTATATTGTTAATAGTTACTATTTTTGATATTTTCACTCAGTTTATTTGCATATATTTTTATGAAATGTGTACTAGTTGGCTAACCAAGAGGTAGCCTTCTTGTAAAATGACTGCTGTTAATATTTTTGACGAAGAAGTTGTATTAAAATAATAAATGTGCATTGTTGGTTAGAAAATTTTACATCACTAAGTAAGATTTTGTTTTGAGAAAACTCCTTAAAAACTTATAGATTAATTACTTAAAATAGAATGTTTCGAGTCAGAGTTGGATCTTCGTAGTCATCTCTTAAAAATTTGCAAAATGGTACACCTCAAGGCTCACTCCTAAGCGCTACGCTATTCCTCGTTGCAATAAACGATTTGCCCAAGATTTTCAGAAGAGCTATTTAAGTTGTATTATTTGCTGACGGTATATTGCTCTTAATTCGTAGCAAATCTCTTGAATTTATTAGGTGGAAGCTTCAGAAGGCGTTGAGAAAAGCTCAAATCTGGGCACGAAAAAGTGGCTTTAATTCTTCTACACAAAAAAAAAAAATATATATATAAAAATTTAATAAACATTTATTTACTTATAAAATTTTATACATTTATTTATACATTCATTCATTCACATTTATTCATTTATACATTTATTTATTTATAAAAATTTAAAAAACATTTTTACACAAAAAAAAAAAAAATTCTACCAAAGCCATGCATCTATGCAGATTGAGAGGATGCTCTACAAATCCAACTTTGAAATTAGGAACGGAAGACATCCTATTCGTAGATCATCAAAAGTACCTCGGTCTCCAATTAGATAGAGGTTTAAGGTGGATTCCCACATCAAAAATCTTAAGAAAGAATTCTTGAGAAGACTAGGTCTCCTCAAGTGTCTTTCACATTCAGGCTGGGAAGCTGATAGAAGCAGCCTATTAACTGTATGCAAAGCAGTAAAAAAAGCATGATTGGCTATAGTTCTTGTGCTTTCGGCACTGCGAAAAAAAGTATTCTGCGAATATTAGATCCCGTACACAATGCGGCACTTAGGATATGCACGGGTGCTTACAGAACGTCTCTGGTCGATAGTGTAAGTGTAGAAATTGGTGAACCCTCCCTCGAGTCAAGAAGACATTACACAATGTCAAAATACGGAGAAAAAATAGTTTCAATTTCACAACATCCATTAAAAGACGTCCTATTCGGTGCAGAACCATTATTAAGTAATGGATTTGGAAAAAAAATACTGGAAATAACCTCATCTCTGAATATGGGTCTAGCCACCGTTCAACAGTTACCAGAAGTCTGTACACCAAGTTGGTGTTCCCCCTAAGATTCCAATCGGAGAATCTTCATATTTTTCCTAAAGGGCACTAGTCCTCAAGAAAATCAAGTAGTCTTTTTGGAACTAATAAATAACTATCTAGATCATAGCATCCTTTATACGGACGCATCTAAAACAGGAGACTCTGTTGGGTTTTCGGTCATAACGGCGAATGAAGAACTTCTATACAAGCTTCCGGAAGCTTGCTCAGTCGTCACAGGAGAGGCCAATGCCATCAGAGAAGCTCTGTTGTATATAAGAGGTTCAGAGCATTATCAAAAATTTGCCATTGTGTCCGATTCAAAGAGCGTTTTGAAAGTTATTCATAGCTCAAAGATTAGGCATCCGGTAGTGACAGAAATCCATAATATATACAGTGAAATCCTGATGAAGATAAATAAATTAAGAATTGAACTAAAACTGGAAAATACTCTAAAAGGGTTATTACAAGATGATGAAAACAAAGCCAATATCCTCTTCAAGTATTTAAAAAAAGTTATAATATAAACAGAGTATAAAATGTAAGTGTGAACGCCAATGACCCACCAGGTAGAGGCATCATAAATAAATAAATTACTTCTCTTGCTTCACTATACTTGGTAGACTAACCCGCACGACAGTTGTACATTGCGGGTAGGGTCCTCTTTAGCCCCGTAATTATCCTCACAAAGTGTTAGCTCCGAAAATGAGTTACCTTAAATTTCCCAAAAAATCAATAAATAAATATATCTTTAACTATTAGTGCAAGCGAGGGTAGTTTCTAAACAATTTTACGCATAATGTATGAAGACTCATTGAATTTAATGGAAAAAAAATGTTTTTTCTCAAATGACTCTCAAATTTAAAACTGTTAACGTTTATATTTTTTTTTACTTTTTAAAAAAAATTAAAATTAGAGCTACCCATTTTTTTGTAGCAAATTGTTCGATTGTTTTCTGAATTTGTATATTTTTATCTAAACATATTGCTATTCAATCATTTTGTGCTTTACATTATGTTGACTGAAGACTGTTATATTTATATGAAAAAGAAAGTTATTTCATAAAACAAGTTACTAAAATGTTGATAGAATTATTATGAGTAATTTTTTAGAATATTCAGAGCTTCACTGATTTTAAATTTCTCTCTAGTTTAACCTTGTCAATTAAATTTTCAGTGAGATTGTTTCTTTTCTTGTATTCATGTAAGAACACTCACGATTACTACTGGACTCCTGTGAAATATGTTAGAAAATCTATAGTTTTGTAGGATATAGAACATCGTAGAACAGAATAAAGGATGAGGAGGAGGACAAACCGTTACAACAAGAATGGAATGAGAAAGCTGGCTTTAAAAAGACAGAAAAATGCCGCCGCCTGATCTACTTCTAAATCCAATTTCTATTCAAAAGGGCTCCGGGGTGTTATTCTAAGTGTACGTTATTTTCTCGAACCATCGCTCATCCTCTCGTGTCTTCGGAGGCGTGAAAGTGGCATTAATAGCTTATAACACCTTAAAAGGCTGACCATCAGTATTTTTATGTCGCTTTTTTGATAGATTGATATTTTCTTACATAAAACTTACTGTCTTGGGGATATTTATACATTAATCCAAAATCATAAATATTTATGAATGTTACAAAAAGTCACAATCTTAAAAAATAAAAAAAAAAAAAAAACCTTTTTCTCTCTCTCTCTCTCTCTCTCTCTCTCTATATATATATATATATATATATATATTATATATTATATATATAGATTCGTACTGTATCTAGAACAACGACAGTACAATGAGGTTATTGAGCCAAGATCATCATTAGCCATCAGATTTTTCTCTTTTTTTGGGTACCTTATTTCTTTAAATAGACTAGGTCTGCCCCAGGTGAGTCTTCATACCTTAGGGCCGCCTCCCGGCTGAGATAACAGAATGAATAATATCCTGTCTCAACCGGAACTCGAACCCAGGACCTGGACAACAGTAGACTACTATTAATTAGGCCATACTATTTTACGAAAAAATTAAATTGTTCCATTTTTTTTATCCCAAATAGCCATACTGATCTTAACGTATTGACACAGTTATCAAACCTAATTGAAATTTAATCCTGAAGCTATAAAAAAAAATATATATATTATGGAATAATTATATCCGCAAGAATATTTGAATAAAAGTAATTATGGGATTCTCTTTGTCTAGCTTGTATTAGAATTTATAGTTAACTAGACAAATGCTTTGGACATGCGAATTCACTGAGGACTTTTATGTTCACTAATCCAGTGAATAATAAGCAATATAATAGGTGTTTTTAGAGTATAAGGACGATTTATGACTAATAATGCCTTCTTTCTTTTTATTTTTAAAGTAGAACTAGTACTACAGTAAAATATGTAAATTTAATAAAGAATTACTAAGCGGGTGACACCCGCAACTCTCTCTCCCTTTAAAAGAAAAAAAATACTTAATTGTAATTATATGTTTATAAAAGGATGAAAGAGCATTTTCCTCTTCTTCTTTATCCTTCTTTTCTTTGTCCCGCACAGCAGTGTAAGGGGGTCGCATGTATAGCCTGATCCAGGCATTTTCATCCTTCACTACTTTTTATACTGAACTCCAGTCAGTTTCCTTTTCCCACAGGCCTTCTTTTTCTTTCTTCTCAGTCCTTCCTCCCAAGTATTCCTAGGTCTTAATCTTGGTCTTATTCTCTGCATTATGCCTCATAAATCGCCCTTCTCACGTGGTTCTCAAACTATCTTAGCTGTTTTTCTTCAGTAAGATCCTTGGCCAATCTTACTTCGAGGTTTGATCTAATTGTGACATTTCTGATTTTTTCTCGGTTTGTCTTGCCCTCCACTTTCCTCAAATATCGCATCTCCATATGCTGGAGTTGTTTTATCCCTGTATTTAGACCTCGGATTTGCTGGCATATGTCAGTATTGGTAGGAACGTTGTCTTGTATATTATATTTTTTATAAGAATATCTTAATAAATTAGATATTTTGTTGCAACTATCGAATAAGCAAGATAACGATTGAATTCAAGTCAAAAGTATTGTGATTAAAACGTAAAAGTTAGAAACGAAATAAAAAAGATATACATTGGTTTGCTTAACATTAAAAATAAAATCGAACACGTAATTTTTAACAAATTACTTATCAGTACTTGATGTCAACATCTATAATTCCCCAACTCAATGGAACTATTTTATTTTATTTTAACGATAACATTCCAAAAAGGAGTTTCAATGATCATTAGAATGTTGGGACGAACAAGAGCTAAGTTATAGCACTAACAGAGAAGATTAATGTCCCCATCGCAAATTTATTGCCTATCATTAGGAATTTAACTGGCCTGTGCTCTTCACTTGTTGGCTTTTGTGTGAGTGTTCTCGAGGGCCCCTTTGCCTCTCCTTTATAAACAAACCGCCTTTTATTCCTCATTATTCTCTGCACTCGATGTTAATTGGGCTTTTCAATTCTTAATTATGTTCGAAATTAGCTGGTCTAAAGTGGGTCGAGTTATTCTTTTAAAGGATAATAGCTTTATACTTGAAGATGTTCAATTATGTCTCAGGAAGAAATTTATATATGTAAAAGTCAATTCTTTATTTTATCAACTTATTATTTTTCAATTCATCAACCAAGGAGAATAATAAAAACATTTTTACTATTTCTTTCGGAAACGGTTTTAACTATTTTGATTAAACTCCCTATGTTAATAAAAAAAAAAATGACTTTTAATGTATTTTTTTATTTTAGAAACAATTCTTTATTGAACAATATTACAATCTGTCCAATTTAGGACATTTTTAATTGGGATAAAGTACAACATTCATACTGCATTCACACGTTTAATGTATTTGATGCAGGTTTTATGAAAAGGGATTAAATGCCATATTTTTGAAATTTCTTCTTTTAAAACATTATTTTTTTTCAATTAGAAAAATTAACCATTCTAACTTGTGTAAAAAAAACAGAAATAGTTTTGTAGATGATTATTCTGAGTTTTTCGCACAATAGACTATAAATATAGTAAAATATATTCGGAAAGCTAAATATTTTAATAAAGTGAGTTTTCCAATAACTCTATTTTACGAAGGTAGTAGATAGTGACATAAAGCGCACAAATGTAATTTTTTTTTTATATAATAATTTATATTAATTCAATCTAAAATATAGCTGCGTGATTCAGTGCATTGAGCACTAGTCTACTATTATCCGGGTCTTAGGTTCGAATCTCGACTGTGGCGGAATATTATTTATTCAGATATTTCAGCGACCCTAGGGGAAGGAGACCTACCTTGATCACACCCAGCCTCTATAAAGTAAGTACCGAAAATTGGGGAAAAAATCTAGCGGCTGAGCGTATTTAAGGTCTAATCATCTCTTTACACGGGGGTCAATCCATTTGAAATCATCCAATTTTGCCGCTCGACATTTTTGATTTTCGTGATTTTTTGACCATTTATTCTCTATCCTTTCGTGAACATAAACCCATAACTAAAAAATGAGACTTTTAGCGAGATAAAGGTAAGATATAAAGGAAAAGAGACTCACCTTTGATTTTTTTTTACTTTATAGCTTCGTCATAGTCCTACTTGATGTAAAAAAATCGATCTTGAAAACATAGTCCTTTTTTGTATATGAATTTTCAAAATTGGCGAAAATCCATTTTTCGCGATGTTTACATGGAAATATCTCAAAAAGGACTGAGTGAAAAATTATGAAACTTATATAGATTACTCATCTAGATGATGAGTTTATGGGATATAACGTTGGTCTTTGAGACTAAGCTGGTTTCCAAGTTATAAAATTCTCTTAACTGTTAAAATAACGTTTTATTAAACAAATGTTAACTCCGGTAATTTTGCATATTCAAGAACCAAACAAAAACTAGATAGATGATGAGTGGATTTTATTTAATTTTTAAATTTATATTGGAAAAAAGATATAGCTTACATGATCGAAAGTTCTCATATCATAAGAAAATATGATTAAACGTGAAAATCATTTCTAACCTCCCTTGTCATAGCGCGCCAAAGATTTCAGTTGATATAATTATTCGAAATTTTTTTAAGCCATTTTCTTGGATACATAGGTAATGTGTTGTAAAGAGCAAAATTATATAAAATACTCTCATCATCAATGTAGTTTTTTTTTTTTTTTTTGGATCATAAATATGCAAAATTACCGGAGTTAATATTTGTTTAATAAAACGTTATTTTAACAGTTAAGAGAATTTTATAACTTGGAAACCAGCTTAGTCTCAAATACCAAATGTATATCACATAAACTCTTTTTATAGATGAGTAATCTGTATAAGTTTCATAAGTTTTTACTCAGTCCCTTTTGAGATATTTCCATGTAAACATCCCGAAAAATGGATTTTCGCCAATTTTGAAAATTCGTATACAAAAAGGACTGTTTTCAAGATCGAATTTTTTACGTCAAGTAGGACTATGACTAAGCTATAAAGGAAAAAAAAATCAAAGGTGAGTCTCTTTTCCTTTATATCTTACCTTTATCTCGCTAAAAGTCTCATTTTTTAGTAATTTTCGAGAATTTTTTAAACAACTTTCTTCACTATTTAGGAAATGAGTCATAAGGGCAAATGATGCAAAGCATATTGTTAATATTTGTTTTTATTTGATATCTAAAAAGTTAAAGGAATTAGAAAAATTTTTCCATTACATGTTTTTGACTGTGAAGCTGATTTAAAATGGCTGCATCACTAAACGCGTTGGCTAGAATTTTTATTTATTTATGGTTTTATATTCACGAAAGGATAGATAATAACTGGTCAAAAAGTCACGAAAATCAAAAATGTTAAGTTGCAAGGTCTGGACAATTTCGGATGTATTGACCCAAGGCCGTAAAACCGTACGAATCTCAGTGTGTACTGAACCGGAAACCTTTCATGACTCATTTTTTTTTTTTTTTTTTTTTTTTTTTTTTTTTTTTTTTTTTTTTTTTTTTGGTTTTTCAATCTAAAATAGTTCTTTTTTTATCTTTAACTTTCTTTAAAATTCATTTAAGCTAGTATGTCGTGTATTGCAAACAACCGATCTTTTGAAAAGTATTTTAGTATTAACATTTTAAATTATGATATAAATAATATAAGTTAAAAAAATAAAGATAATCATTTAGAGCTGCAATGTTGATTTATTGAATTTGATTTTTACAGATACTATCTAATGCCTTATATTGATCATATAATAATTTATCTTTTATTTAATTAATGATTTATCTTGACTATTTAATTAATGATTTATCTTGACTATTTAAAGACAGGACCGAAAATTTCTCAAGACCTTCTTGAATAAATAATGCTTTTGGCTCAAATGACATGACCATTTGCGACTATACAAAAACTGTTACTAATGTTGTAGTAACAGAGAATCATTTTTTTAACTTTGCCTATTCGATAATGGATGTGTTCATAAGTTCATATGCCTATGTATGTAATTAAGGCACCAAATTCAAACTTGGTTTTGAATATATCACTAACTATCCTCATGTAACTAGAGAAAGCACTTATCAGCTCACAAACCAGTTTAGCAACGATGTACTTTTAGAAGCGTTGAAATGTTTTTTCTCTTTTACACTAATTTACTCAATTTTTCAACCGAAGGCATTGATGATTCGACTAAATGGAGTTAAATGAAGTAGAACCCATCAATCTAAATGTCGAATTAGGTCAGTTGATGAATGATCCTCGTCCCATTTCCTCATTAATTCTACATTCGACACTTTTCTATCTCATCACTAATTCTCCTAATCTGAGTGTCTGAAGTTTATGACGGAAAAGCATTAGAAAACGTGAAAAAATAAATTATGAATTGTTGGAAACACTAAATTATTGAATAAGGGAATATTCAAGGTAGATGGTCTCTTTATTTAAACTGATCGAACACATACTACTATTGCTTAAAATTGATTTATAAAGTAAAATATTATTTCGAAAACTCTTGTCCCTCGAATTGATCCGTCCCTTTATAGACATAATTTGATTAATCATGTATTTTACTGAAGAACATAGAGCCGTTTTTATGAATATTTTTATGAAAAAAGGCTAATTTGTAGTACGTCTAATACTCATACTACAGATCATCCTCTACCACGTACAACTCTAAAAAAGGAGATACAAAGTGTAAATATTCGGTAAACATTTTTTTATTATTTCATTATTTTTTAACTGATGAGTAATAGACTATTTGTTTATTCATAATAGTCCTTTTGATTTGATTTTTTTTTATTCATATTTTATTGAATTTTACAACTGTATTAACATTAATACAATAAGTAAAACTGTTGAATTAGAATAAAGGGCGTGAAAGGCTTGAGAAGAAATTACCCAGCGGTAGAACTTCGATGTTTATTTAAGTAAGTAGATCCCGAGGCCATCTTCTTTTCAATCGCCTAGGAGGGTTGTCAGGAATATGTGAGGTTGCGGACAAGAGAGTTTATATGGGCTGGGAATTTGGAATTAAAAGTGGTATATCTGGTACGAGAAAGGTCTGTAACAAATGGGATATTAAGGTCATTATGGATTATTTATTTGTGACGAAATAAGGAGAATTTAGGATTTTGGATTGTAAGGATTGGATACGGGAGGAATTAGATGGCTTCGTAGAGCCCCAAAGCTCGATTCCATATGTCCAGATGGGTCTGATGACGGTAACATAAATGAGCTTTTTGTAATGAATTGGAAGTTTTGAACGTTTGTCGAGTAAGTGTTGTAGACATCGGTATCTACGGGCAGTCTCTTGTCGTTTTAGTCTCGTGTGAGGATTCCATGTAAGACGTTTATCAAGATGGAGTCCTAGGTATCGGATTTGTTCAACAGGTATGAGTGGGGTATTGTTAAAGGATACAGTGGGGCAGGAGGTCATCGGTTTGCGACGAAGGGTTAAGGTAATTTGGTGGGATTTATTAGGATTTATTTTAATCCTCCAGTTCTGACACCATTTCTCAATGGCTGTGATGTGGGACTGAAGGGTTTTTGATGCAGCGGTTGGATCATTATGGACGGATAACACACAAGTGTCATCCGCGTAAGTTGTGAGGACAGTGCTAGGATGGAGTGGAATATCAGCTGTATATACCGTATAAAGGATGGGACCTAGGATACTACCCTGAGGTACACCTGCAGACTGAGAAAATGTGGAAGAATAGGAAAGATTATGATTTACTTTGAACGTTATATCAATAAGGTAGGAACGGATTATCAGGAAGTATGTAGTGGGAAGGAATTGACGGAGTTTATAAAGGAGTCCTAGGTGCCAGACTGATTTTTTTTTTAAATATCAATTGTCCACAGTTCAATAGAAAGGCTCTACAATTAGTACTGAAAAGGTTTAAAATTCGTTATATACACTGAAACACCTACAAAGGATTATCTGAATGATTGAAGAGAAAAGATCTTGATGATTTTTGTTAATATGAATCTAGACCTTTTTGAGTGTACAAAAAATTAGAAGTAAATCGCAAATAAATCGGTAACGTATCATGCACAAAACACGCTTTACTCAATATCTTTATTTCCAATGAAATTAAAAACACAATTTGAGTAAAAAAAAAACGCCCCTATTTGCAACGCAAACAAAAATTATTCGATTTCTGTGCTTACTAATAGCTCTAAGAATCTCAGTAAAATTAAGATAATATTACATTTTCAAAAGTGCCCATATTTAGATTCCTTACACACACAACTATTTTATTTAATTTTTGTATTAAAATCGGAAAATAATGTGTTTTTCGACCCAATCCAAAGCATAATGAAGGATATTTTTTGTTTTAAATTGATTTGAAATTAGAACAGACATGTTAAATAAAATATATTTTGAATACGTAATATTTCTGTTTTTTTACGAAGTTCCTGTGACGCACTGCCCTCTTATTTCGTCCAAAAGGTTAATCTCCGTAATGTGTAGTTACATCTGGAAAATTCAATTAAATTAAAATTCACCCCAATAAATCCTAAAAAATTGCCTTTACTCATCGTTGAAAACCTATGACATCCTGCCTTACAGTGCCCTTTAATGGTATTCCGCTTGTCCTGGTTGAACTGATCCGCTATTTAGTACTCCTGATTGACAAACGCCTTACATGGAATTCGCAAACAAGACTAAAAAGACAAGAAACTGTTCGACGTTTTCGGCTACTCCAACACTTACTTAATCATAAGGCCAATCTGGACCTGCGGTGTTGAGCTTTGGGGATCTACTAAACCATCCAATTCTTCCCGTATCCAATCCTTACAATCCAAAATCCTTCGTAAAATCCTCACGAATAAAATCATTCAAAAAAAGTTCCATGTTCTATATGTAGCTGATTTGGCCCGTATCATGTAACATTCTTTCCATAACAAACTCCATTCCCACTCTAATACACTAGTTACAATCCTTGTTTTTTCTTCAGCTCCTGTTAATGCACCCAGGCGTCTTAAGAGAAGATGGGCTCGACACATTCTTGTTTGATTGACCACTAGAGCGCTTCCAATTGGCAATTTCTCTTCATGTTTTTCAAGTACACTCTATTTTAGTAGCATATGTACTTGTTGTATTATAATATTCAGTTATAAATTTCAATCCAAATATATTAAAAAAAAAATCGGTGAGGTTCATAGTGTATTCTCTCCTTTTTAGTTATAGTAAATCAACCGATTCATATATATTCGGGGAAGAAGGGTGGGAGGAACAAAAAAACTGGGAAATAAGACTTCTCTCAACGTTTATCGAGGTTCGACTTTAATTGAAAAATTGTGTTGCTAAGATTCGTGTGGAAGAAGTAGGTTCAACCCGAGACGGTGGCCTAACAAGGAACGTGAGTTATGATCTCATTATTCGTGGCACCCGAGATGTGCGGTGGTAGATCGCTCTAAGTTGGCCGTTGTGTAAGTGGATATCCTCAAGGGCTAATATTGTCTTGGCGACTTATGTTACGCCTTAACCCATTCACTTCCGACGGCGGCGATATTAACCCTCACGATGGGAAGTGATTTTTTCGGCTTATTACCTTACTGTATTACAAAAGGCTAAGTTCTTACACCTTATTTCGTAAAGTGAATGCTTGGATATTCAAGTTAGCTAAACCAATTTCCAATAATCTTATCATCATCGATGACTAACATGAAATCGGGTTGATATAAAGTAATAGAACTGTGCAAATGCGATGTTTTTCATAGTCCAAATAGTTATAATGTGCAAGTCCTAATATATTTATGAAAATTTTAATATTTTGTTTGTTTCAATTTCTTTTTAACATTGTGAAAAATATAATGTTAATCTCTGATGTTCAATATATACTTGGTGCACTTTAAACATTAAACATGCTCGGTTATTGGATGGTTGAACGTCTTTTTATTCGATTTGTTAATAATAATAATTTATTAATTTGTTTTCGGGCAATCCATGTAGAAACGGAGCTGGCTGGGTGATCACAAATAATTAAATATACATACATACATCATACATCAAAAAAAATTTTTTTAGTAAATTAATTTACAAAATATAAATATGTATATATATATATATATATATATATATATATATATATATATAAATATATATATATATAAACAGATTATAAATAGGCTTATAATAAGAAAATTAAATAAAATGATAATGATGATAATGCTCTAAATTTGATTTTTACTAAATACCTAATTAACTCCCTACCACTTTAAGATGCAACATGTTGTTTATCCAGAATTTTATAAAAGACACACTTAATAATATTACTCAATAGTGGCATGTAGCGCACTCTATAATCTTCATACGCGGAACATTGAGAGAACCCCTATTTTACTAAGGGTTATAAGTCGATTTTGGAGCACTGCTATATGTTTTATCTATATGCATTTGCAATAGCTTCCAAAATCTCTCTCCATCTGGTTTTGATACTGACTGGGTAGTTTAGTAGTTCTAAATCAAACGTTCCTAAACTCTCAACTAATTTCCTCAACTGTGTTACCCAGTTAGGCTGCTAACTAAATCTATCTATACTGTAATGTATTGAGGATACTGAGGGGAGTTCATAATTAAATAATTTTAATATCAAACAATAAAAGATTGAGAAGCCTTTGTCGGCAAAACATCAAAAGGCATTTCCCAAACCCCCTTGGATTGTCCGTGGGCTTGGGCTGCTCCCCGTGGTACGCCTGGTATCTATACAAGGGTGGACAAAGGTTGTACTTTCCATATCAGTCTCGCCCGAGGTGACGCCGGTGGGGAGAAGATTCGAAAGAGTTAGTCTTATTCCATTCCCAAGAAGATGTGAGTCGGGTACCACCTACAAGAAGAGGAGATGGCCGTCGGGGTTTTGAGAGCCGGTTAAGTGTTTCAAAGGTATATCGTTATTTGTAATATTGTATGGCAAATTTAGTAGTGAAAATGTCCCTCAGTATTATCAATTAAAGTTCTAGGCAATGTGTTAATATAATTTTTATGTGTAGGTTAATAATTATAATAACGTATTAATTGAATCTTGTTTACTTTAATCTTACCCTGCATGCCACCTCTTGGATTAGTAAACACGATACCTTTGGAAAGGAACTCCAATGGTATTATTAAATATGTTTATATATAGACTAAATATATTAAGTAAGCTAGTTTTTGAGCTGCCTTAGAAAAGTAGCCGATAAAAAACATAGCAATACCACTATCTATCTATATCGACTTTAAGCAGCACTGTTAGCATATAATAGTATTATCCATGTTCAAGATTTTTATGAGCCATTTAAGTGTCATTTTTAGTACGTAATACCCCACTGGAATGGATGTGACTCTAATCTTACCATACAGTATGTTGAGTTGCGTTTCAGATACAGTAGCTGCTTATAGTAAGTTCCTGGCCTGTACATCTCGTAGCTCCTTGATGGGCCAGACGGGTGGTGTATAGAGAACACACATCATCATTAGTGACTTGAACATTATCTGTCTGGCGTCCCACGATATCATTTTAGTTCTCGCGCTAGTATTCAATATCGCTCCAATACGTTCAATGCTTTTCAATACAATATGCCTGATCGCCCAGTTAAAAAGTACTGATTAGCTGAAAGTAATACCCAGATAATTGTATTCTGGTATCTCCTAGATTATGTCATCAGTGAGATATACAACTCTACTTCTCCTTAGCCTGCCTCTATAATTTCTTCAACAATTTTGTTATTGCAATATTTACCGTTAATGGGTTCGCTAACCAATATCTATTTAATATATTTAGTTTAAACTGAATATCAGTCATGGAAATTACCCTCCCCCCTAATTTTTTTTTTACCTATATACCTAGTTGTTTTTTCTATGGATGTAAACAATATTTAAATACGTTAATGGCTGAAAGCTGTCAAGCTTAAAGCGCCAAAAAGACAAACAATTTATTGAAGAAAAACATACCTACTTAATACTTATTAAGATATAAATTAGGTTATTAGTGTCCCTGAAATGAATAGTAACATTTTTTCATTAAAAACATTACAGAAGTGGCCTAAAAAAACAGGAATATTTTACTGGAAGGATGAAATTCGCCACTAAAATTAGGAAATGACTTGAAATAGGTCACCACGGTTTCATTGTGATTGATTAACGACCTCGGGGCGGTCCCTGTAATTGTCCATTTGTTTTCAGCTGGAAGAAAAAAAGTGCTCAAACCAAAAAAGACTCAAGAGAAAACTTGTGAACAGGTCTGGTTAACATTTATATCTCAAAACCATTTAACACTCAGGATTTTTTAACTTTAACACTCAGATATTGTAACTTATAACATAATTAAATCGTTAAATTATATTCATAGAGTGCCAATGTAAAAAAAAAAAATCTGGTGCGGGCACACGATTTTCACTTACCTCCCTTATTGAAATCGATTAAATAATTTTCAAATACAGTTAGAGACAAGAATGAGTGGATCTAACAAACAACTAATATAGTTAAATTCCTATAAAACATATTAAAATATCTATTACATTATTTCTAAAACAATCAGATAGTTTGTTTGTTCATTCGT